>OU896711.1:10605685-11966042 GCA_918026855.4 Phaedon cochleariae
GCTATGGATTATTCTGAACGTCATGTTGCCAACATTGAAGTTAATTTCAGAAACAGAATCTAGAAGGCAACCAAACATAAACGTATACATAAGTTTGAGCTATCTTTTTGACTCTCAACTCAACCATTTTTGAGTTGAGATATTTTGACTTGTAATACCATTAGAGGTTAAATTATTTCCGGGAGTCGAAGACGAGAGATAATTTTCGAAATATTCATGAGCGAGAAAAAAATCCCGAAAAGTAATTTGACCTC
Source organism: Phaedon cochleariae (assembly GCA_918026855.4). Taxonomy (NCBI): domain Eukaryota; kingdom Metazoa; phylum Arthropoda; class Insecta; order Coleoptera; family Chrysomelidae; genus Phaedon; species Phaedon cochleariae. The sequence continues at coordinate 10,605,940 of OU896711.1, forward strand.
GTGTGGTATTCGGTAAGAAAATTCACACCAGACTGTGTTTGGAGATTAAATGATTTCAGAATTCATTTGTTCATTTGATTTGCATACAGTTTCACGAATAAATTTAGTTTGGGTCGCAGTTTTGGCACCTACTCGGGCACCTATAATAGATTCCTGATTTCTACCAATTATATTTGCATGAAAATACTAGTTTAAAATGTGACATAAAATACTTTCATTTCGTATCATTTTCGGGATACTACAAGTGATAAGAAATTATAATTGTGTCAATTAATTTTCTCATGGGTATGGGTACATACTAGTAGTAGTAGTAGTAGTAGAGAAAGGGGAGGCGGTCTCCTAGCAAGTAGGTCCCAGTGAGCCTTTTTTGTCGACCCCGTCATGTGCACATAATATCTACTATTTCTTCTCCTAATTCTTCTTTTCGAACCTCCGTGGATTTCTGATCCAGGTCAGTATGTCCGTCCACCTTAGTAATTTGATCTTCCTGTTGAAGCGTATCAGTACCAGAGATTTCGAATGTTAGCCTTCCATAACGCCTTACACTGACCCAGATAGTGGTATGACCATGACCTTGGGTATGACATTCTATATAATAGAAGCAGTTAGGGCATCAATGGATTCTTAGCCTATTAATTGTTGATTTATACCCAATTGACGTGGCACAAAATCGCTATTTTATGACATCAAAATATTATTCTGTCATTTAAAAGTCATAAAAAAAATTCTGATATCATAGGTTGGTGGGTAAATGGTGGGTACCCACGAGAATAGTAATTTTCCTAACGAGTGCGGAAAGTGATTCTTCGCGTCGTTCGTGTCAACGGCAGTCACGTGCGGAAAAGAAACTTTCCGCATGAGTTAGGAACAATATTTTTTCTACAAGCGTAGGAAATTGATTGAATCGTTCAATTAATTATTCAAGCAAATAGGAACAACTAACAAGAGATATATATTCTCTATCTATTAATTATTAGTAATAGCTATTGTGAACTTACAGTTTGACGCATTATGTTGGTTCATTGCGGAAGCCAGCAGGCCCATTATAGGAGTTTGGTCTCTAGGTTCCAGACACTTCTATGAAATGAGCCAAAAATACCTATTCTTCATTCGGTTTTTTCATTTTTTTATTGTTGCACCATTTAATAAAACGCGTGTATATAGCTTCTCATACCTTTCTTAAGACTTCGTTGTTGATAACGCATCTGTATCAAATCCCTATAGCTAGAAGTTTTTGATCACATTGTGGCATTTCCACTGAATCGAAAATGACAGTAAAGCTGTGTCTGTCACTTCGACAATTTCAAACTTATTTGAGGTTTGATTGGCATGACAAATTGACGTTTCCCGTCAGATAAATCCAAATCTATAGGGGGATTTTTATAATAATCAATTTTTATTTCTCAATATTTCTTAATTTTTACAATAAATAGTGCAATTTGATGGATAATTCTGAACATACATACTTAATACTGCAACAAACAAACTTAAACTTTTATATTCCATCACCAACCGCTTACATTACTAGTGATTTTATCATATCTTTGTTTTTCCGCACTAGTGCGGGAAAAAATTTCCCGCACTAGTGTGGGAAAATGTTCCCGTACTGTTGAGGGAAAATGACACTTCCCAAACTAAATTGCGTGCGGGTATAGGGTGAATCACGCACGCTTGTAGAAAAAAAAATTTCCACTAAAATACATACGTTGCTATGGTAATTTGTCATTAAAACCCAATTTAACTGTATGAAAATCACTGGTGTGGAATTTTCAATAAAATGGAATTGCTCAAATTGTTCTATCAACACTGAAGGATATTCGGAATATATATCTTAAATATCAGGAAAGTTCGTGGATCTTCTCTTTTTCAGAAAGAAATAGTTAACTCAATGATGAGAAAAGTTTACGAAAGAGAGTCAATATTAGAAGATGCATATAGATGGAATAAGGAAGAATATAGTAAGTATATCGAGGATATTCAATATGAGATTTCAGAGCGAACAACTTCTGTGATTATATGATAGTCAAGGAACACAAAATCGTAGATCTACTTCTACAAATTTTTTTCTTGATATGATAGCAAGGCCTTTGATACTCTAAACCATACAATTTTATGTAGGAAGCTGGAATACTTTGGTTTAGACCCTCTCGCAGTGGACTTTTTCAATAATTATCTATGGGATCGCAGGCAAAGGGTTTTATGGAATAGTCAGTTTTCAGAATGGTCTACATTAACTCGTGGAGTTCCGCAAGGCAGTATCTTGGGACCTCTCTTGTTCACAATTTATACATCGGATTTTTTTAAATGCTTAAAGTTCTGTAATATACATCAATACGCTGATGACACGCAAATATATCATTCCTTTCCTGCAACCGACATTGATTCTGCAGTTAACCAAATTAATTCTGACCTAAATGCCATTTTTGACATCTCTAACGCACACGAATTGATTTTGAACGAGTTCAAAACGATTATGGTGGTATTTGGAAACAATCGCAAGAATGTAATTGAATATCCAAATCTCAATATACGTATCAATGGTAAATCGCTCAATCCAGTAGATACATGTAAAAACCTCGGCCTGCATATGGATTCTGACATGAGATTTTCGAAGCATGTTAATAATCTTTTGCAGAAATCTTACTGTAAACTTCGGACCCTATATATACATAGAGACTTATTGAGTAAAGATGTCAAACTCAAATTATGTGATACCTTAATTCTAAGCATTCTTTCCTATTGTGATATGATTTATTGGCCGGCCTTGTCAATCGGCGATAAAAAAAGTCTCCAGAAAATACAAAACTGCTGTGTTAGATTTTCATTCAACCTGCGAAAATTCGACCATATCTCTCTTGCCTTCGAGGAGACGAAATGGCTGACTCTCGAAAATCGCTTCCAATTGCATTCGGCATGTTTAATTTATAAGCTGAATAAAAATCATGCACCCTTATATCTTTTGAAAAAGCTGAGTAAAGGTTGTCAAACTCATACCTGTCCGACACGATCGAAAGATCTGTACACCGTCCCCAGGCACAGATCTGCACTTTATGAAAGTTCATTTAGTTACAATGCAGCCAAGCTGTATAACAGATTGCCCGCGAATATTAAGGCTGCAGCAGGTTTGGCTAGCTTCAGAGAGCAGGTCAGGTCTGTTTTGATGGATTCTACCTTATGAATGATGAATTGGTTACCTTTCGTATCATAAATTGATGACTTATTATTTTTGTATACCTGTATTTGTACTATCAATGTAGCTTGTATAACCTCTAATAACTCGCTGAATGTTTAGCTGTAATGGAGTGGTTATGTGGAAGAGCAGCTCCGCTGAACATCGCCACTCCTTCTTAACTTGTACTTGTTGACATTTTGATGAATGAATAATAAAGCCGCATTATTATTATTATTATTATTATTATTATATAAAAAACCTCACCAGTTTGAAAATGGCAAACCTTCTAGTTATACCTTCACATTCTTTGAAAATTTCAAATATTCCTTGCTCGCACAAGACTCGAAGACTTCTGAGGGTTGCTCGTAAGGGGGCAACCGAATGACAGATAGAACAATTTTTTTTTAGAACATCACCAAAATAAGGCACACAACATACGAATGCGATATAATCACGTTTACCTACGGCCACTATAGAAAGTAGGCAAGAACACACGAGATGAAGTCTCAGTAAATAGTTAGTCTCAGTTTTCGTTTATTCTGCCAGTATATGTATGTCATGATTGCGTAATCGTCGTCAACAGCGGATGGCAAATTGGCAAAGCTCCGCGGCTACGTTCGACGTTCGTAACTTTATCATTCGTGCGTAATGAGCTTCTTACAACACATACTACGTAATATTACTACTATTACAAAACACAATACATTCGCTGTATTTGTAATAATTTGTTATGATTGCATAACACAAGATTTCTGTTTTGACCGATCGACTATAGGTGACGATATCTAATATAAGACTCTGTCCTCGTACAATTCGATTGTTCAGTCAAAATTCATTCAGGAATTTCATCCTACATTTGAATTTCTTGGAACTGTTAACCTTACTCCTCTTCTCGATATTTCTTCTGAATACTAGGCGTTGATTATATTCTTCATCCGTATTTCTTTGTTTCAGTGGTAACACAATCCTTCAGAGTCGACGTAGAAGTCCTTGGAGCAGCTCGGGGCTGCACGGCAGTGCTGAAATGTGTCGTGCCAAATTTCGTTAAGGACCTAGTTAGGATAATTTCGTGGGTGCAAGAACCGTCGTTTTTCATATATCCGTCCCTACAAGGTGGTAAGTGTCACCACTTGCAAATTATCGAAAAAAAAATCTTCACAACGCATTAACAACAACAATAACAACATATTTATTCCATTTTGATCATTGTTACAAAATATTGGAAAAGTCATAAAACATATAAATTTTATCGACAAGATATATTCCACAGTATAGCATTTTCATCCATCTATATAGAAATTCGTTCACTTTATAGTAGCATTTCCTTACTAGGTGTTTTCTCGATTTATTCTTGAAGAAGTTGTAATTAGTTTTATTCACAATATCTTGTGGTAATTTATTATTTAACTGAATGTCTGCACAAAAAGGAGCTTTTCGAAAAATCTTGTTTTATGGTATGGAATCTGTATGAGGTTTCCGAGTCTTGTAATATACTCGTGGTTATCGCTATTTGTTAAAAAAATTTGAAGTTTCGATTTTATTAGTAATATTGATCTCATGACGTATATACAAGGCACAGTAAGAAGATTGTTTCCAGTGAAATATGATTTACAGGAATAAGTACGTTTTATTCCAAATAGTAATCGTATAATCCACTTTTGTGATATTATCAGTCTTTGAGATGAAACTGCATTTCCCCAGACAACTATGTTATATGTTAGATGGGGATATATTAGTGCATAGTATATGTTGATCAGCTGATGTATATTGAATATGTTCTTCATCTGTTGATTTTTTTACTGATATCATGTATGCAGTTTTTGAATGATCAATTTGGGTCTAACAATATTCCATTGTTGGTGGCCAATAAAAATCGGAGGTTGATGATTTTGTAGCAAATGTTCTAAAAATCACGAAGAAAATCTCGAGTAACTTCCAGAACATAAACAGGATAGGTACCTACATAGTTACTCAGTAGTACAGGGTATCCCACATAACATGGGCCACCCCCTTATCTGGTAAACTATTATATATACAGAAAAAAGTTCAGAATAAAAGTTGTATTACTTCTCATGAAATTTATTTTTTATATACTTTCATTTATACAGGATGGTCCATATGTCTGTGACTAATCACACATACGTTTTTTCAAATAGAATACCCTATAATTTATCATATTTTTAGATAGTACTTAAGAAGACGAGTTCAATGATATATAATAACATGGGTCTGAGATCACCCGTTTCGGATTTATACACGATCTTCTTCAATAAATTGTCAAATTTCGAAGCCCTATAGAAACGTTGCGAATGAAGTTTTCGATTCGCAGTTTCCGCTATAAATTAACAAAGTCTGTATATTATTTTGTTCTATGGTGAAAATTTAGGAATTTTCAATTTGCCAAAAGTGATGACGTATTTTGAAAACCAATAAATATCTCGAGATTTTCAAATGAAACACCCTATATTCCATTCCAAATTTGCATAGAGCTCAGGAAGACGAGTTCAATGATATATCATAACATGTGTCTGATATCACCCGTTTCGGACTTATACACGATCTTCTTCAATAAATTGCCCAATTTCAAAGCCCTATAGAAACGTTGTGAATGAAGTTTTCGATTCGCAGTTCCCGCTATAAATTAACAATTTTTTGTATGTTTTCTTGATCCATGGTAAAATTTTATGAATTTCGCATTGGCCAAAAGTGATGATGTATTTTGAAAAACGATAATTTTTTACAAATTTTCGAATGAAACACCACCCTATTTCATTCCATCTTTGGATGTAGCTCAGAATGACGAGTTCAATGATATATTATAATATGGGTCTGAGATCACCCGTTTCGGACTTATACACGATCTTCTTGAAAAAATAATCAAATTTCAATGGCAAAATTCTGACTGTTATCTTCATATTAAATAAATTTTTTGTAATTTCTGTGAAACAATTCGTAATGAAGAGTTTTGAAATAAACGAATATTATCAAAATTTTTATGTAATGTTATACTATTATTTCACTGGAAAACATTTTGGAAATGATTGAGCACAGGTTATTACAATTAAATTTCACCTACATTTGACTCAATACGAGACCAATGCGGGAATATTCAATCAATAAAATGTATTTAAACTTTTTTTTTGATTGTCTGCCTTATCAATTTGGATGCATTCATTGCAATAAATGTCATTTCCTCATAAAAATTGTATACCTTTCATACTGTTCAACATTTTTCATTGAATTCTCAATTAATAAACACTGGACATAAGTAAATGATCGAAGAGAAAACCAAAACTCAAAGTGGAATGACATGCCAACGAGAGCTGAGTAGGCTGTGCACTCATAGATGGGATTTTTGTTTATGTCATATCAATAACTGTCAAACCCGATTATTTATTGTTGAATTGGTGCAGAGAAACTCTTTCAAAATGCATATGTATTGTAAATAAGAGAGATTTGATCTTTATGAGCGCTATTTATTAAAAAACAGAAATACTGTGCTGGCTTTGAGAGAATATCGTGACCGTTTTCCACAAAGTGTCGTACCAAACAAAAAAATATTTCAGAGAATAGAGAACGATATCCGAACAAAAGGTATTCTCAAATCGTATAAGAGAACTAGAGGAAATGTAGTTCTGACCGAAGATCGTGTATAAGTCCGAAACGGGTGATCTCAGATCCATGTTATTATAGATCATTGAACTCGTCTTCCTGAGTTCTATGCAAATATGGAATAAAATATAGGGTGTTCCATTTGAAAATCTCGAGATAATTATTGGTTTTCAAAATACGTCATCACTTTTGGCAAATTCAAAATTCCTAAATTTTCACCATAGAACAAAATAAAATACAGACTTTTTTGATTTATAGCAAAAGTTGCGAATCGAAAACTTCATTCACAACGTTTCTATAGGGCTTTGAAATTAGACAATTTATTGAAGAAGATCGTGTATAAATCCGAAACGGGTGATCTCAGACCCATGTTATTATATATCATTGAACTCGTCTTCTGAAGGACTATCTAAAAATATGATGAAATATAGGGTGTTCCATTTGAAAAAACGTATTTGTGATATGTCACAGACATATGGATCATCCTGTATAAATGACAGTATCCAAAAATCGAATGTCATAAGAAGTTATACAATTTTTATTCTGAACTTTTTTCTGTATATATAATAGTTTACCAGATAAGGGGGTGGCCCAAGTTATGTGGGATACCCTGTACATACCCATTACGTGCGCCGCATGCCTCTATCTCACCAATGCTGAATAAATTGACGTGCAGAAGTGAATGGAAGTGACTATTTCACTCATCACATATTATGTGTCAAGAAGTACAAATGCCTATTGCATAACATCACTCAAACCCGCGTTCATTTCAAGATCTTTATTTATAAATTAACTTTTTCAAATTGAAACATACAGTACAGTGGAGTTTCGATCTGGTCAGCGGAGTTTATAGACATAAGTTCCTGCAAAAACCGCTTACCGTGCGATAATACCTAGGTAAGCAATATCGAAAGGTGATGGCCATTCCCATTGCGGAAAATTGCAAATCCAGCATCGATTCCGAATATAAATAGTACCCGAGTCGATAAGGCATCATTATTATCAATACAAGTCATTCGTAATTATCAATTGGAAATGTTCGCCGTCCCCCCGACTCCAATCCTGCTGGTCAGGTTAGTAAGTACTGTTTTTTTCAAGTGTTGCTTTGCGTTGTGTTTCATTTGGCAACCCATTATGTTCTTTTTTTGAAATTTTAGAGTTCTCACCTTCCACTCTGTGAAATAGTCTGATAAAATGCCATTCGTGATTTAACTGTACTGAAAATGCCTTTGGCATGCTTTTCATATGGATCACGCATTCGTTAATTAGATTGAATAAAAAATCAAGATGGGTCATGCATGCATCAGGCTTTCAGAAATTATTTCAACGTGTAGAGAATCTGAAACGATTATTTCGCAAGAAGAAATTTGCAATATCCCTCTGGCATCTACCAATTATAATAAAATTCATGAGGTATACAACTAACACACTTTTAATTTTTTTTTTACCAAGCGGAAAATGAATGACTAGATGCTCAAACAACTCTTCCGGAATCTCATTAGGAAGATTTCTGATTTCCGCCAGTATATTCGTGAGAGCCTCTCGAGGAAACTGGGTCGCGCCCAAACACAAGTTTTCTATTAACGAACATCTACTTTAATTTCATCAGAGAGGGCTCTCCTTTCACAGGCTTCGTTCGTTTGTTAATCCTCCGAATTCCGAAACTAAAAAGATGACCTATCGCGATCTCTCACGGATCATCAGTGATATGATCAGCACATGAACGCGAAAGAAGAAAGTCCTAGAATGGTGAACGTGAGTGGTCCGTCTTTGAATCTCTTCCTTATGTGCAGACCTGTTTCTCTAACGCCTACTCGTTGGTACGTGTGCAGCAGGCCTTCCATTTGAGGTTCAATTTCGCTTACCGTGGCCGAATTCACAATCGTAACGGTAATACCATCAGCAATACTCTCGCTCATGGAAAAATCATGTCCGATCTATCGCGAAAGATGCTTCACAAAAACTCGGATTCTTGTTCCGTGCAAAAATCTTCTTAAAACCTCAACACCTTCTCATGATCTACGAAGCACAGATAGGTAAGTTTTAGAATACTATTCAATACCATTGTCGACGGTCATCTCACGTAGTGACGTATCTCAGTTTTCCTAATTTGACAGCAGAGCAGTTCAAAGATTTTCAACATCTTAATTAGCTCATATTTCAGAGGGTTGTTCATGAAAGATCATTATTTTTTCATTTATCAGTGGATGAACTGGAACTAGTTGTCATGATATGGTGAGATTTCGAAAAAGCATCCCCAAAAACGAAAAAAAAAAAAAGTTATGAGATACGTCACTACGGGAGATCATGTTTGTTAATGGAGCCTCAGATACACCCATGGATATCGAGTGAATTCAAATGAATAACAGATCTGAATATTCAATTTTTATTGATAAAAACACAAAAAAATATTTCACTTGTACAATCCTCCTTTCAGTACCTTGATATACGTCACCCAAGATATTTTGATTTCCGCGACAAACCCTATGTGAGATACGTCACTTTCGACATTTTCAACACATAATGAAAATATATCTCACGTACTGACGTAACTCCTATAGTTAGGTCACTTCGTGAGATTCGGTAGTCCAATAATTTGAGATAGGCTGGGTATTAGATTTTCAATTGCACGAAAACCATTGAATATTGAGTTACGCCACTTTGTGAGATCATGAAGTACAAGAATATAAATCACTTGACGAAGTATCTCAGATTCCGATTTTTATGAGATACGTCATTACGTGAGATGACCCACGTTGTGTTAAGAAGGGACGAAAAGGGATCACACTTCGAATCAGAACATGATAATGCAGAAGGTTGGTTGAATTATTGTTAATAAAAATAAAAAAATCCATACTTTCCTAAAACACTCGTATCTTTTTTAGAAAAGTGGTTATCGACGAGAATCGAAAACCATTGTGTTAAGAATCAATCCAAAACATAATGAAGCTCAATTTAACCACTCACCTTTGCCATAGGGCGTTTATAAGTTATGTGTGAAAGAGTCACTTTTGTTTTTCCCTGTATAATGATCAAGCCATCAGCTTTTCTTAGTATCATATCAAGGCTAACATTCCAAAATATGTATATACGACTTGGTCGAAATTTCACCGAAATCGGATTAGAATTAAAAAAGTTACAGGACGAACAATTTAGCAAAATTTTTGGTGGCCTGTTTTTTTTTTGCCGGTGAGTCTATAGGGGGTTTTTCAATTTAAAATTCATGCACTTTTTACTGTTCCCTGTATATCTTTTCAGATAGTGAAAACATATCTTAGGTTCCGAGAAGGAAAAAATCCCTTGTGAGGCTTTTTTCTATTATTTTTCTCCTACTGTCAAAATGAAAGAGTACTTTATAACGTGTCACCTCAAACAATCAAACTTCATACTGAAATTCGGGGATGTTTTCTTTCTGTGTCATAGAATTAGAATTTAAATGCTTCTTTTTATCCCATTTACATTCAAAGTCCCAACTTAACAGATTCTGCGAAAATGGATGGTATTATCAGATCGGGTCCCGTTGATACATTTCAGAAGCGAAATGTGACACATGCAAAGGCAGGAAATAGAAATGCATTTGTCCATAAAAGGGACGTTCTAAAATATGCGCCTTCATGTTGGTGCAGTCGCTCTCCAGAGAATGGAAAGATTTACGGAAATGACTGTTTTACGGTTTCGGTTTTCCCGTTCCAGACTTGATGCATTTTTCAACCGAGAGTCTGTCCTTTGTTTTTCACAGACAGTTATTTCCTGAAGAACTCGTAATCTGGTTTTCTCAAACTTTTTATGACATTAATCAGATATTTCTTTCGGCCATGGAGCTATCAGAAAAGAGAATAGTCATTTTCCTAATAAGAGCAGAGAGTGATACTTGATAATTGAGCCAAAAATACATATTCTTTATTTGGTGTTTCAATTTATGACACTAACTGTATTTCTGTCACTCCGACAATTACAAACTACTCTGTAGTCTAAAATTTTTCCCGTGTATAATACACTACTTTTTTCTGTTTCATAAGAAAGAACGAATCAATATTGGGAAGATATTACATTATTTTGAGATCTGAAAATTATCGACGTGAAATTTTAAGTTTTTCACAGTAGGGACACCTGCGTTGTAGGAATCTTCATCATTCTTTTGAAGTAATCAAATATCTGATGTCACTTCTGTCAGTCTAATTCTGTGATTTGATTTCAAAAAATTGTGAATTTAGTGGTTGTTTAGTAATATACGTAACCGCGAAGTCGAATGGAAGATAAAAGGACTTGCAGTTCTTTCTCGGAGACGGTATTATCGACTCATTTTTCGGAACTATAGCACAACAAATGCCATCAACAGTGTATATATGTAATATATCCGGGAAAAAAGTACTCACTTTATTCCCACGGGAAAAAAGTAATTTATGAAAAGTCACATTTTATAACTCGCCAACAGAGATGAAATGCCAAACTTTTTTCCCGTCACAGAAAAAACAATATTTCGTAACAGCTGAACATTTTCTGTCACGAGATGTATAAAAAAGTTCCGTTAACCGCTGGTCATTGGTTCAAGTATCAATATTATTTGTGGAGTACGAAATTGAGACATGCCAGTTGCTTTCTGATGCCTCATTTCAACAACACTGTTGATTATGAGAAAAAATCAAATCAATACTTCGATTTTCACATATGGAAGGATATCTTTCTTCTCAGGAATCCATTGATATCCTCAAAAATCGACGAAAATTCAAGAAAGTCTATGGAAATATAATGATCTGTACACATGCTGTACACACACCCTACGACATCCATATGATTCCATGGAGATCCATATAAATCTAATATATGGAAATATTCTTCTCCATCCATAATGACTACACCGATCGCTGTTTCATGTTTTTTCATTCGTTTTTAAATGAACACTTTGTAACTCGCATATTCCGTGAAATCCATTGAATCGTAACTTCCAATTATCAGAGCACTGCTTAAACTACGCCATATTGGATTTATTCGGAATATTCAATCGAAGTGAAAAATTCGCCTCTCGTTTATCCAACGCGAACATCATTATTTTCACGCTGGAAAAACATTCTACGAATATTCGATGTGTTATCCTTTTCGTATTTGATAAAATTGTTTGAAGATGAGAACAAAAATATAAGAAAATATTTGCTTACAAGTAGGTAGTATCACTAGTATCATTGATTGAAAACCTAACATTTTGACGTAGGTAATTTTTAATCGACAGCATATATTCCTCAGAGCTTCAAGAATGTTTTGAGAATGTGAATTCTCAATGTATTGCTTTATACAGTGCGTCCATAAAGTAACGCATAAATTCATCATTGGCTAAATGAACAATAAAATTAGAAATTCCCGAAACACGTCGAGTTTTGATTTCAATTTACTATTGTTTCAAATCATAATCTTATATACAGGGTGAACCACTTTCGTGTAATGACGTCATCACCATTTTTTTCAAATGGAACCCCCCCTTTTTTTTCAATTTCCAAATTGCCTTTTCTGAGCTGATTCCAAAAATGTATAATATGTTGCTTCAAATTGGTACAGGGTGGGCAAAAATGCAAAATTTTACTTACAAAGTAATAAAAATAATGAATAAACGTAATAAACACATTAAATGAAATTACGTATTGTTATACAACTATACTTTGATAAACTATCAAGAACATCCAGCATTATTCTCAATGATTGTATCTTACAGCTTTTATTAGTGATCCAAGCCCGTGTACTATGAAAATCTTTTTGTTTGGCATTATCTTTTACCATTCAAGATTCTGAATTCTGCACCACCCTGTATTTGTTTCAATTAAATGTCAGTAGATAGTTGATCAAAAGTTGAGATTGGAACATGTGAGTCGTTTTGACCAATAATGAATAGTTTCGACAAAAAAAAATCCCAAAGTTGAGAAATGTCGATTTTTCACGCCCTATATCTCTGTAATCATTTCCGCTAGACGCCAAGTGTGATACATCGATGAAATCATCTCTTCAGAGAGAATCTGAAAATGCAATAAAATACAGGGTGTTTTATTTGAAAGAACAAAGTTGTTGCTACTTTTCGATAGAAGCGGCAACGCCGCAGAGCTGAAAATATTTTAGATCGATAGACCAAGAGCAACTACGTGAGTAACCGAAATTTCACAATGATCCTATGTCCCGTTCTTCATAAACGTCTAACGTACCATCGACCGTGAGTTACCCTGTATAAGATTCAACTCACGTATGTATTTTCGCCATTTTCTATTTCTGTAAAACAATGTCGATTTTATCAAGATCGGAAATGCATTTTTTGGACTAATAATTCACTCTAGATAACAGAGAATACAACACACGACTAAAGAATAAGATATTCTGAGGATTATCTTTGAATATTCGCATATTGGATAGATGAAGCAAGGATTTGAAGATGAAGGTGACAGACGATATTGACGTTAGAAAGTCGAGTCGACAATGTAGTCCGTTCTTCTTCTCTCCTTTTATTTCTGGGAATTCTAGGGATACGCTGTTGCCAGGGCCACAAAATAATTTGGATTTTAATAAAGTATCGATCATTATTAGGAATAAGATATTTCTATTGGTACTAAAACATCTTGCAAGTATATATATTCCTAATTAAGCTGAAGAAGCAATGAGATCAACACACTGACGAAGACCTCCAGGACTGCGGCAGGCCAAAGATCTCCTCGAAAATTTCAATCGAGACACTGATCAATTTCAGCAAAATTAGTCTCGGAGCAATAACGGGATTTCCAAGGGGGCAATATAGACTGAAAGAACACCTAAAAAAGCTTGGCTTGCAGATTTTGCGGGGAAAATCCAGAAACATTCCACCACATCTTGCTGGAGTGTTTTGCTGTACTCCACAAAATATCGAATATACTTGGAGCATACCAGCTGACCGTGGAAGAAATACCACGAACAGATCCCATCAAAATCCTCAGATTCCTAAGAGAATTGAAGCTTGAGGGCCTGCTATAAACAAAAAAACCTTGAGATAGCAGAAGATGGGGCACAATAATAGATCTAATCAGGTCGCAGCGCCTCTGTCACCATCCACAATTACCAATACCAATATAAGTGTTCAATAAGTAATTATATGGGACCAGATATTGTCTTCTGTGAATGTGAATACTGTTGATATCGGTCATATTGAATTTCATGAGTTAATAACTAGTTGCAAATCTGGCAGCGTCGAAATATATCATCGAAGCTGGCGTTTTTCGAAGGTGCCAAATTTCATTATTGAAAAAAATATGTTTGCGATGATTTTGAACAACGGATGATTGCATCAAAGAGTATTTACATACACGAGATAATCGATATAAAATAGAAATTTTCTGGGGAGGGACAGTTCTTGGGTTTTGGATTCAGTAAATAATCATGTTTTTATAGTATCATTTGAAACGTTCCGCCTATAGCCACAGGCTTTTTCAGTCTTTAATATGTACATAAAGTTCACTGTTCTCAACCAGAGCTATTTCTTTGGTAGCATTTTTTGTTTGTATTTTTCCTTTTTGTTTATAATTAATAACTTGTTTTCTGTCGTTATCTTCTATATTGGAAATTGAGGAAGTTTTTTTTTCCTGTAATTTCCAATATAGAATATAAGGAAAGGAAAGAAAAGAAGAAAAAATTATTAATTATGAACAAAAAGGAAAAATACAAACAAAGAATGCTTCCAAAGAAATAGCTATGGTTGAGACCAGTGAATTTTATGTAAAAAATGAAGTTTGAAACAGTCTATGGCCATAAGGGAAACGTTTCAAATGATACTAAAGAAACATAATTATCTACTAGATCCAAAACCAAAGAACTGTCTCTCCCCAAAAAACAGAAGGATTCAAGAACGAATCGAAAAAACAAAAATTTGGAATGTGCCGACTAGTGTGTACAAGCCCAAAGCTGTCATATCGACACTATTCTCGACTCAATTTCCAACAAACTCGAAATATTTGAGACGTTAGATTGTTCAGAATGTTCACAATTGGAACACACTCAGAAATTGAAGATATATATCTACGGTTTCACCATCTTTCATTCTCAGACTCGGGTTTCTTCGAATTGAGATCCACCCACTCATTTGAGCAGACCATGCATTGTTACGTGAAAATTATTTGGAAGCCTTTCTTTGAATTCGCGTTTCGTCAAACGGTTTCCACGCGGGACCATAATTTGCAATGCTTTGTCGCTGGAAATGTATTCTCTTTTTCCGCGAGGAAAATATGAGTTTCGTGTTTCTCGGATACCTTAGAAATGATCACGAACAATATTCCAGAACAGTAAGCACGACCAGGAATGATGTTATGGAAAGCTGGAAGGGTGGAAATCTCTTAAACTTTGCACCTATACAATGTTGAAAAACAAAAATAGTATGGACGGTGCCATTAAAATGAATACTGTCATGAGTAGAACATTCGGTATATTAGTAATTTCGAACCATGAGGGTTTTATAAACATAAAGTTAATCAAATCATTCAAATAAATAATAAATCATCGAACTCTCATGAGAAACGTGCAAATCTAATAAAATGATGTGTATAAATATTGGATGTGAGGGTTCCGAAGTTAGTCTGGTCTGGGGCTACTCTTGACTTGAGACTGGGAACATTGTACCTAACTGATAATCATTTCATATATTTTCCAAAAATCTGAACAATATTCAACTTACCCATGGAACATGGACAATTTTTTTTGTCTTGCTCGTTTTTGCATCCAAAGGCGACACCATTGTTTATCAATATGAAATTACAAAACTTCTCAACAATTAGTTCACACCAACAAATGCAGTCCTTTTGATAAAACAAAACACGCCAATTGAAGAGACATATTTCACACAACCAACGACAATACTTTCTTGCCTAGTAAGATGAGAGAAAAAAATCTAAAGCACTTCAATTATTAGATAAAAGAAAACGTAAACACCAATCCACCATTAAACAACACGAGTAGGAAAGAGACAGGTTACCGTAACAAGCTGTCTTTGTTGCAGCTGCCCCTGACACACTTTGTGCTATTCGAGTATTCGAGAGAACGGCCGTCTCCCTTCCAGGGGCCCGATTCTCGAATCCGTTGGAATTCGTTCCCATGGGAAAAACTCGATATTTCCCATGAAAATTTGAGATGATGTATTCTTGAACTATTGTATAGGAAACTATTCCTACACATTTCAAGAGAACTGCTTCCCATGGTGATATCCATGGGAACAACATGTTTCCCATAGGATAAACTCATGAAATACGAAGTTTTTCTCATTTGTGATGGGAACTGAACCCAAGTGAAAAATCGGAATAGATCATCTAGAGACCTTACAAAATTTGGAAGTGGCTGAAATCCTTGCTAGAAGACCAAGAAGGGACCAATTTAAGTGTTTGTCTGCTGCATAATTTATTAAAGTTTTTCGTTTGTCCAAAGACATTACTAGAGAATTATTGATAGGTACTTCAGAATTCTTGTAAGTGACCTGGAGGTGACACTTTTATTTTCCTCAAATCTTCAGATGCGTCCATTATTTCTATCTGTCATGCTCTTCGCTAATACCTCGTGGTTTTTCAATATTGTTTGTATCCATATCCGCATTTCGATCAAAGGAAATATAGTAAATATACAATATACAATAATCTCACCGTCGCAAAATTATATTATAATATAACCTCAAAATTAGTCAAAATCGAAATGTCAACACTTCTATTCAATCATTCACCAGTTACCAACATAAATTGCACCTATTTCTTTGGTGAATTCATGTTAGCTCAAGAATCTATCTGCGACATACGCGGCAGTTTTACAATCTCCTGGGACATTGTCGATCTAATTGAAAACCTAGTAGGCGACCTAGTGCGAGGAGGTATAATAGCTCCTGCCTACTAACTCCCTAACTAGGTTGTCATCTAGAACGACAATACCTGGGAAAAACGATTCCAACTGGTTTAAGAATAGGAGTCATGACGAATTATCATTTCTTATGAGAACTGGAAGCATTGGACATAGATTCAATTGGATCATTCTCCTATAGGATTGAATTCCCACAGATTCGAGAATCGGCCCCAGGTATTTATATTTATATAGTTCATTGGGCAGGTTGGCAATCTTGACAGCTGATGGTAGGAAGCGTGATCCTTTCTATGTACGACCTATTTTGGCTAGATATTTTTCCTTCATGTGCATACCATTTATCTATCGTCTGATCTGTGAAATATAGTCTTTCAGTCTTTCTACGTCAAAATAACGTAAATCTGGAAGTTCTTGCCACCTTATCCGGTGTGCATAACCGTCATATCTGACGGCGACGGGGATTAACTCCCGGATTAAATTAGTTTCGTATAGTAAACAGGGTTTGGCGCGGAATTCGCTCTGTTGACTTTCGAGCTTGCTACGCCGTTTAATATAAACATAAGTAATTCACTTCCCTTCCAACACTTTCTCGAGACGGATCGATTAACGCGTTTTATTCGGCGACTGTTATACTTCAACAAATATTTCAGTTGATGATCCAGAAAGAAACTAACTTCATTTCTACATAAACAGGACTTGAAAGTTGCCTATAGAATTCGTTGTGAAGGTTTATAGAATAGAAAGAAGCTAAATTTGATAAATCAGGGGTATACAAATTCAACTGTGGATCTTGACCTAAAGTATATATATTGGTCAGACAGGCCGAACATTTAATCACCGTATTCATGAACATGACATGATTTTTTTGTAAACGAAAACAAATTCAACATACGCGAACCATATATATTAGAATGATAACATAGTTTTAATGATAATTCAGAAATTGCACACGTATGAAATAAATGAATAAAACTCAACCATTTCGTATCAAAAAACGCAAAAATTCTAATATTTTACTTAACAATCAACGAGACGTCAATAATTAACCGCTGTTGAATTTGATTTCTTAGTATTAATCCGGTTCACCAGATCAGAATGTAGATATTGTACCTACTTTCCGTTAATGAAGGTTTATCAAACCTTTCCACAATTAATTTTGATTCTGTAGGTTGGGGAAGTAGGATATAAAAGTCGGTCAGAAGACCCTGCATTTTCAGGGCTACAACTATGACGTCACCGAAACCACAATTGTGCAGCTGGCTTCTGTTTGTTGACTCCGTCGATTCGTTGTTTTGCCTTCCACCAAGTGTTGCCTATCTTTTGCACTCCTTTCACCGTATTGATGAGGGCCAAAAACCCGAAACACATGTCAACGGCGAACTCTCCCTGAGGGCTTCGTCCAGAAATCTTTTCCTAGTTTGCTTAACACAGTTCCCTCAATATTCCTTCCATTATCTATCTATCTATCTATCATTTGCAGACGGCAAGTTCCATCAACTTCCTTCGGGAGAGTTGCTCATCCACAACCTGGAGTTCAGCGATCAGTTCCCCACGTACCGCTGCAGAACGATGCACAGACTCAGCAGGCAGGTCGTACTCAGCAGTGCTGCCAATGTCAGGCTAACAGGTAAATTATTATTCCTATCATATTTGATGACACTCACTAATTTCTTACCATTATTGGAACAACGTAGGGAAGTCGACAACCTAGTTTTCTGTTGATATTTTTCGTTGACAATTTAATTCATGTATAGAAAATCTGTCATTATGTTATTATGCGAAAAAACTTTCTCCTACCAGACTGGCCGGCTGCAACAGATAATGAATTATAAGTTTCGTAGATGAGAAAAAATGCGAACCTATGCGTGATTTTATCGCCCTAAGACTTTTTTTTTGCTGTAAGACCATTTTGCAGTTGATGGGCGTGTACAAGAATTTCCAATTTGATTGAAGATCGGGGTTTTTAGGCTCTCTGTTCCAGTGTGGATTTAAATCTTGATCTCACTGTGATTCTCTTTAAATCTATTGATAATCCGTTTGTCATCGATTCCCTGAGGTTCAATAATTCACAGTTATTTGGGATAATATAAAATTCAGCTACAACTTCAACCATCCATTGAAATACTCCAACCAATCGGAAAATCCTGGAAAGGAATCGATATTTGAATAATTTTTATTCGTCGCGAGTCAACAGAACTGTTTCTTTTGCATTTTCTCCCTTGCTATATTCAAATCTAACTTCTGTTGGATATATACTGATCCTCGCAGTATCAATTACATTCTTAAAAAGAGATATTCATTCATGGAGTATCGCATCTTTCTTCGATTCGCTTTGCTACATTCTGGAAATGAGGTAATTTAAAATCGTCCTCAAGGCACTTCTCATCCGCGAAAAAATAATGGCGATGAATGAGAATACAAAGTACACAAAGATGGTTCTTTCAGTTTGAATAAAGTTTATTATATGACAGTTCGTTCCTTTTTCATTTTCAACAGCACTGCGGTAATGATATCGAACTCCTATAGTATTTCCTTTTTCCTTTGAATAA
Source organism: Phaedon cochleariae (assembly GCA_918026855.4). Classification (NCBI taxonomy): domain Eukaryota; kingdom Metazoa; phylum Arthropoda; class Insecta; order Coleoptera; family Chrysomelidae; genus Phaedon; species Phaedon cochleariae. The sequence goes on from OU896711.1 coordinate 10,625,107, forward strand.
TAATTGTGATTGTTTCAAACAGATAGGATGAAAAATAATAAATGTCATTTTTTATAATCAAAGCTCGAATCAAAGACCCGAGCACAACATCAATGGTTCCGAATTCTCTTCATTATTTTCTTTCCTCTTTCAATACCAGGATATCACAATTTTTCAGTCAAAATTGAACAAACGATCGATAGATAGACTCACTGCGACATTTTCTCCTCATGTAGTTTTTCCGGCAGTTCTTTGAGTTGAATTTCCTGAAAGCAAAAAAACTCGAATTATTAATTTCAAGTTCACTTGAGTCGTGACAACGCAAGATTTAGAAAGATTGACATACAAGCCGTCAAAGATTTGTTCACAATTCTGGTTGTCATGATTTCAAAAGCTACGTTCCATTTTGTCGCTGGAAAAGTTCTTTCGCCGTCATAAGGACAAAATCACAGCGATTTATGGTGTTTTCTGTACATGAGTTGAATTGTCATATATAATACCACAAGTGATAATATTTTGCCGGAAATATTCGGTGATTGTTACGACAGCTTGTTGCCTAGTAATTTCGTGAATGACATTGTTATCAAAACTACGAGCCGTAGGCGAGTAGTTTTGGATCAATGTCATGAGCGAAATTAGAGCAGCAAGCTGGAGTATGTCAATCGACGAATATTTCCAGGAAAAATAGTATCACGAGTTGTATTCGTATGACTATTTCATGATTGAATGAGACAATATATATAAGAAATAGGAAACATAATTTAATATTTTTATCAATTTTGATAAACAGTATTTTTTATATTATCTTGGAGATGGTTGCTCTCAAAAGAGTGTATACAATTACTATCCAATTCAAACAAAATAAATTGAATTTATGTGACATGGAATATTTAAAAAAAAAGATATCGTCGCCGAGGGCTCGAACCATTGACCTTCGTATCCTCGTGCAACAATCCTAACAGTTGCACTACATCAGCTAGTAATTTTATTAGTTAGTCACAATGACTTGAGTAATTGAAGAAGATTACTTCATAAAGGAATTTGAATTCTATTATTGTTGTGTCAGACCGTCAACAAATATGCAAACTTTTTGAATTACACATGAAACGTCCAGTCAGAATAAAATTGTCTCGCCTTTCGTACAAAATATCTCACTAATGCGAATTATAAGTAAATAAAATAAAGTAGGAACTTAGGTTATTGCCTCAGATTTGAATCCAGAGCAATCTCGACCAGACACGATGTCAAAATTTTATCGCTGATAAACGAGGTTAGTTGGTCACGTGTGGGTCAATTCGGCTTCTGTATTGGTAGAGCAAGTCCGATAAAATTTAATAAACAAAAAATATCGCTTAAATACAGAAGAAACCATGAAAATGGTCGATTCTGATTGGTTCTCGAGATCAAGAGTGGAATAGTCAGGCAAAAATTCATCCTCCATTTCGAAACAGTCATGATATTTTCATTCAAAATTTCCCAAGATCCTAACCCAACGATATCGTTAGATACGGGGGTGTTTCCATGAAAAGTGAGACAAAAATTAATTTTTCAGAACTGAAAAATGTTCAGGAAAAATATCGATATCTAGTGAATTGGGCGTCCTGATTCCGAATCCGAAGTGATTTCCAACCTATTTTGTCTCCTAATATCATTTTCTGGAAATTGGGGTGGTTCAATGGCTGTTAGCGAGCAGTGTATATATCACTGAAGATGACCCCACTTGGTCATAGATTACATTCTCGGTATATCTCCCGCTTCAGCAAATTTCAGGATCCTTACCCAACGATTACTTAAGATGCAGGAATGTTTTCATTAGTAGTGAGACATTTAATTTCAATTAAACATTTTGGAAAAATTTCCTCTCCTGCCTTCAAAATTCTGGCACGAAATAGAAGTTGAATCCATGTTTACGAAGTGCAGAATCCCACTTATTTGAGAGGATAATGACCTCCTTCAATAAACTCTGATACCGTGAGGCATCATCCACTCGAACAGTATGAATAGATGTATATACGATGCATTAAGTACACTGCGAGCGCATATTGTATAGCAACTCTAGCAGAATGAATACCCATTCAAACTTCATGTACACATAGTCATCAAGGTTGGATTGTATAACTAACGCCGTACGGAAATTCTCAACCAGGGCCGAACGAAGGGGTGGCAATGAAATAGATGGAGGGTGGAGGCCCTTCCAATCAGTAGATATATTTCGATGATTTCATTTTCTCCATAGTCCATAGGGCGAGTGATTTTTCTCTGGCATTACGAAAATATCAATGCCATCAATTGAGGAGACTACATAGTTGGAAGAAGGAAATTGCACGGATATTGTACGGATTATAAATGTTCTTAATCGCTGACAGATTTCAAAAATTTTGTGTTTCAACATGTACTTCCCAATGAGTTCTACACTTCTGAGTATTCAACACTCTGATTGCACTACGACACGGCCAACTATGATTAATTGAAAATGCCTAAAATCAGATAGTAATATCAGGAATTTTTTCAGCGGAAAACTGACATTTTCAACATGTTTAGAACTCCCTCAAATACATGTGCTCAAATTTCCATGTTGATATCATATACAGGGCGTTATTTATTGTCAATTAATTTTTGATGCTTGAAAATAATAAGAAAAGTATAATTAACATCATGATTTTTGAAATCTGTCAACGATTTAGAAAATACCATGGTGATGCTGCTCAAAGTGGGACACACTGTATATGGTGACTTCAATTTATTCATTCATTGATAATGAAGTGATTGATGCACATTGTTCTTCAGGGGAGATCATGTAAGATACCTAATTGTTGCTTTTTGGTGTTTACGTATAGGTATTGAAGCTGCGATTTGCGAAAGCTCCTATTGCTGCTGCAGATAACAGAACTGTAGTAGTGCCAAATATTCATAATCCAGGTTATCATCCATTGGTAGAATTGGAATAACTTGAGCAGATTGATCTTAGTCCTTTGAAACAATGCTAATTCCAAAAATTCCGAACAAAAATGATAATACAAATAAATATGACAAAATTGGCGATAAGAATTATTTTTTCAAATTGGTCCAGTAGTTTCGGAGTCTAGTCAATACAAACAAACAAACAAACAATCAAATCTATATCCTCTTTATAATATCAGTGTAGATGTAGATAAGCGAGCAATAATGTCACAACTCAAAAAATTCCAAATTGTGTACAAACAATGAGGAGACCAACTTGTCACATTATTTATTATAAAAGTAAGCTTGACCCTAGCACCTACATATCCTCTATGTGTTGTCACGCAGCAACTGTTAGACTTGAAGATGACACAATGCTCTAGAATACTGGCGGTATACAAGAGAAATATTAAAAATAATCACTCCGAGAAAAAAAAAGCTATTTCTAGTTCAACGTTTTCCACGTTTTTGAACAACCTAGGTAACAAACAATAGGTAATTCAATTTAAAAATCCCCGTAGTTCTCCCAAGAAAGATACTGCGCCAAAATCTAGACCAGAAGCCCCTATTTGTGTCGCCTCCACCTTTGTATCGCCTTTACTCAATTTTCCCAACAGTTTTACGACTTTTCTGCCTTGTATTGTTTCAGAGCACCGAGGGATAGTGGCGCCGGTCATCGTTGAAAATTCAGGAGCCGTAACGGTCGCCCAAGACGAGGGGGCCGCATTAATATGCATAGCGCAAGGGTGTCCAGCACCCGAATATAGGTGAGCAGTATGCGGAGATGAAAACTTAACAGACAATTGACAGTGAAATCGAGGAAATAATTAGAGTCTAGCCATAGCCCCACTATACGGGAAATATTGCCACGGTGGCAAGTCAAGAGCGTATAAAATTGTTTTGTCATCTGTTTTGCCAGAAGCGTGGTGATCATTAGAATAGTATTCTTTCCTCGAATATCGCCAGGGCACAGTTCCAGATTCATCTGAACAGGGGAATCATACCATACTTTGACGAGTCAAAGATCTGCATAAACAGTGCGAAGACAGAAGTCATTAACTTCCCAAAAAAATCAACAACTCCAGACTGAGCAGACCTTTGACCGTCAAAAGGGTTGAGGTGGCAGACATGACCACCGTAAAATACCTGGGAGTCAAATTGGACACCCGTATGAGTCTCAGGAAAAACACCAATTATCTAATTCAGAAAACACAGACGGCCCTAAGGAAGATGTATCCCTTGTTACCCACGACCTCCCCTCTCTCGCAGGAGAACAAGGTCCTGGTGTACGAGCAGATCATCAAACCTGTGATGCCATACGCGTGTTCAGTATTCTGCAGCATCTCACCTACTCATATGAATAGGTTACAGGTGCTGCAGAAAAAAGTACTCCGTATTATCACCAATGGTGATAGATACTCTCGAGTGGCAGATCTCCACGAGAGTATCACGAGTATCAGTGAATACATACTGAAAATTGCGACTAGATTCTACAAATACCTTACCTGGAACATCACAACACTTAGACAACATCATAACATACACCAAAAACACAGGCTGATATATGCATCAACCGCTGTGTTTAGAGAGCCTGATAATCTATAGTCAGGAACCTCCCCGGATGCTCGGACAAGTCCGAGCTACCGAGGAGAGTCTAGACAGCACTATCTCCGAAACATGAAAACAACAGAGTGTCAATAAATGACACTGAACTCGGGCAGAAGTGCCCATGTGGAAACACATGCGCACAACTGCCCAAGACAAACAAGAAGGAGGTTTTTTTATTTTTTATCATTTTATTTTTCGTCCGCCGACTAAGGAATCCTTTTCACTCTGATCGCTCACGAGCAGCTCCCCCACCCTATGGGTACCACCAGCGAGATTACTTGTATGAAGGGCCTAGCCCTAGGAGATAGTTCACTGCGACGAAAACCTCACATATAATCTCAAATTCCTTGGCTAACACCAGCCACCTCTGCGTCAGTGGAGGGACGTTCAAGCATACTCTTAGCTATGCCAAACCCATCATACTCAAATATGTTGTAGAAATATGTGTTGTATTTTGAAAAACTTGAAGATGAATAAATGAATTTAATACCTTCCTCCGAGCGAAAAGACCGGGGTTCGATCCCTACTCAAGCTAATCTTTTTTTTATTTTATTTTTCTTTTCGAAGTAGTTCATCGAAAAAATACTATTTCAATTATGTTTCTTCTCAGGATCGGCCGGAAATTTTCGCTCAGCGAGCAGCGAGCGAGGCGCAATATTACCTCGTTATGGTGCTATGGCTAGACTCTAGTAATATAGAGCACTGGTGCAGGGAGAGGGGGAGGGATTTGGGGCTCAGACTACCTCCGAACAATCATGAAAATGCCGAGAAAATTGATGATAATATGTGATTACTTTTAAAAATGTTTTGTCGAATTCATGAATTTAGTTCCTATTTCTTGAAGAATAAGGAAAACTTCGAATGGAAGCCAATATACAACAAATAATATACACATATATTGGATCTTCCTCTTATTTGATTCAGACCAGGGAAGAGTCACTCTTATCGTGATATCTGTCATGAAACAAAAATGAGAATGAAACCGGTATTGAAGTTTGATGCGAACAGCTCTTCTGCCCCAAATAAGTCTCAGAAATACATAGGATTGAAAGGATTGAACGGAACAAGTAAGTATCAAAAGCATAAAAAGTGTAAAGGTCATAATATTCTGCGGATAGTACCTTCTGTCTGATGAGATTGAGTAGTCCTAAACCTGAGTGTGTTGTGTCTGCTGCTGATTTTTTATCATACGGTCATCATGTGAATCATAAGGAAACATTTTGAGACAATTGAATTTTTATTGCTAATCAGGAATATTACCAATACTCAATTGAGAATCTGTGAATTATTGAATAACTAATATTTGTGAAGTCCCAATCATATTTCAACACATGGTAACTCTTTTTTTCTTAATGTTCTGGTTCCCACGAAAAGGGATATCCTGCTCATACGAAATCGTGGCATTAGTTTCTATTGGCTGTAAATTTCTAGCCGTTTGAAAATCACCGCGGCATTATTGATGAATTTAACACCTAATAATCTACCGAAAAATTCTTAAAAAACTATGAAATTGAAAGGTATTTGAGTGATGATTCTATATGAGAAATAAAGAATGATGTCCACTCGCCTATTGCTGTTCAATATATCCAACCTCACCCAATCATATTATTCTTCATGTTCAAGAGATAAGAAATACTTCTTCGTTTCCTCTTTCACCAAAACAATTATGAGATTTGGTAAACGATAGAGTAGAAGCTATATCAGCGGAGTTGATACAACAGTGAATGTTCCTGTAGTTTTGCCTGATGAATATCTCATTCCCAATATAATACCAAAGATATCCGACGATATCAAAGCTCTCTGAGATGATCAAAGCCGATTCCATGATTCCGTCGACGTCGATCAAGAACTGACGCAATACTATCGCCATGGCGACCGCGTTTTGCGTCATCCACTTCCGGTAATGGTCGAACTGCATAAACAACATCTATTATTTCGAAGTTTGTACGATACGCGTATTAATCACAAAGCTTTATGCGCGAAATCGACACCAGAGATCGTGATTACAATTCCTGAATCGTTAGCAAGTAACGTGTCATCATTTACTGTATAAAGAGGAGTTTCTGATTTTCGTGTATTCGATTCTTGCGTAATTGAATTGGATATGGAGAAATATATGTTCGATACATAATATGTCAAAAAATAGTTTTCAGAGGCACTCAAAAAGGTGCAAAATGCATTACATAATTCAAAACTCGATCTGGTAGTCAAATATTTCATTTAACACTTTAGCCGAACTGTCAGAAATAAGTGTTATTCAACAGGAGACGTAAGAAGATTTCCAAATTCCCGAACTTCTTATGTTATGTATTCCTTAGTTGAAGTACCCTTTAGGTGTTTTCGGAAACTCACTTTGGGTTGTTAACTCGATCCAGAGAGGTCACGTGACAAAAAACTCCCATCATCTACTCGTGTTCAACGTTTAAGAAGGTGTCAGCACATTACTTTCTTGGTTCGTGAAACCACCACTACACCTACCCAAATTTTCTTCTTTATGCATCACTAAATCAAATTATGGAGATTGAAATGAAAATTATCACCGACTGGAATTTTTCGCAACATGCAAACTATTTCATTATTATATTGTTGTCGTGGGGTGGTAAACTATACATTTCATGTAATTACACATCAATTAGATGTATAAACTGTTTCACAATATTTCATTTTTGGTTTTGAAATCAGGGCGTGGAAGGAGGCGACGATTTCCTTCCATTTATATTGTATATTATATTGACATATGGCCATCCCATGTCCCATCTCATTGACTGATCCCAATAACTCCTAGATAGGTACTCAATTATTTTCGATATTTCTATAACAGCATAATTTAATTTTTTTGTATCAGTTCAGTCTTCATCATGGATGTGGATTATGTTTTGCCCCTGTTCATGGTTCTGCAATAGAATGAATGTAATAAATTCAATTTTCCCACATTGAGATCAAGCAATATCTGGATATTTCTCAGTCCATTTTCTGACTTTTCGAACACCCAACCTGTGAATATGAGTGCTTATTGGTCCGCGTACGAAATGGGATTGCACTCAGAATTAGTGATGAAGCAGATACCTCGTGAAAATAATAATATGGGCCCTAAAACTGTTCCATGCGGTACTCCTTTTTTATTTATTATATTGTCAAGTTTGACCTTCTGTGTCCTATGTGATATTTAGTCGTCCAAACTATTGTTTGTTAGGCCACGTATCATCAGTTAATTAATATGTTTGATACAACATTATTCAGGTCATAAGCATGAGAGACTCGAACCTCCTACATACATATATTATATCAATGCAGTTTTTTAATATTATGCCATGCTCAAAGGTGTCGACTGCCTTAGCTGGATATAGAAATATGGATTAACATTTTTCTGATCTATATCTATAGCTCCAAATATTTTTCAACAAAATCAAGCCTGGCATTTCCGGTGTCGAAACTGCTAATGAAGCTGAATTGTCATTCTACCAGTGACAGTATTGTTTTTTTGAGTCTACTTCTGATGATCTCCTTTGAAGGAATTTTCCATGCAACCTCAAATATTGATATAGGTGGACGAAGTCCCTGATGATTTTCAAACTATAAATATTCAAGTTGGCTACCTATATATGGTATGCTGCACTCCTTCGAATTTCCATTGTCACAAACTATGTTTTACTGATGTCAGTAATAAAGTTCTGTTTTTCAGGTGGTATAATCATGCCGGCCTAGAGCCCAATTTGATAACACCAGGACCGAGGGTCCGTCAATTGGGACCTGTTCTAGCTGTTGAAGCAGTTACTCCTGATGATGGTGAGTTCAACCCTCAAAACTGTTTCGTGGTCTGTGATTCCAATTTCAATATCATCCATACTAACATATTAACATGATTATTCTGAATGTGACTATATTATGACTATATAGAGTAGGTGCTTACCTGATGCATGAACATAATCTCGTCTTACACCACTTTACATTCAATCGCTTTCAGTTAGTGCGTTTAATTTCGATTGTATATAGATATCTTCTCTGCAATAAAATTGTTACCGTTACTAACTTTATAATGAAAAATGAAATCAAGTCATAATCCTTTCTGATGATTAATAATATTCTGAATTCGTATATTAATTCACATAATGTTCCTAGATAGAGATTACAACGAATTCAACAGACTTGCTGACATACTTCGAGCATTTCAAAGGATTACTCTTGAGTGTAAAACAACTCGGCATATCGGTAGCTTGCAAATATCAAGCATAAAGAATAGTCAATTACCTTCTTGACTTGTTTGTGGCTTCTTATTGTATCAATCCATATCCTGCACCGTTTTTTGCGCTTTGCATGTAGTAACAAATTATCATCTTAAACATTTTTGATTTAATACTAAGGGCAACCAAAATAGTTTCGATCAATGATTTATTTCAAGATGAATGTTATTTTTCCTTGAATTTTCTGTCGCTGCGTGTTTCGCCTCAATTGGAGTCATATTCCCAAAGAAGACTTACCTATCACCTGAAACTCCAAAATTAGAGATGAAATAATTTGCAAGAATGCATCCTAATGCTGAATGATTTCTTTCGATCAAATTCGATCATTCCATGAGAAATGGAGAGAGACAAATTCGCCGTTCCTACAAGTGGTTCCTTTGAATGAAAAGGTATCATGAACTCATTCAACATTGGAATGCTGAAGTTATTGGCGATGCATTTATAACACGTGCGTTCTTATGTAACACAATTCAGAGGTATTTTGAAAGTGACACTTTGATATTCGCGCCGTGAACTGTGAAAAGTTATATTTTGAGACAAGTGATGAAAATTACATCTTGGTTGACCGTTGGTATCGTTCTTAGGTTGCTTCTCATAGTAGGAGAACCGGCTGCGAATTTCGTCATCTAAAAACGAATATTTTTTGTTTCAAATGCATGTAAAACAACGTATTTTATCGAACGGCACCTAGGCCAATCACTATCCTGAGCAAACTGATTGGAAACTGGCACTTTCCTGTGCGTGAATTTGCACTTAATTTCGCGATTTGATAACGAGATAAAAATTATGCCATCCAATACCAATTGAATGGTAGATCCACGGCACAACGATTCATTTGCTCTCATTTTTTCGTACATACTTCCGTCAAGTGATGAATAGTTGGAACAATAGGCAAATAAACGGTGTGCGATTCAAACTGATCCAATTTAGTGGCAGAGCATCAATAGTTCTGAGAATATTTTGCTACTGTCGGAAGATAATATCCGATGGACCACTGTAAAGCTCATATGGTGCTCGCACTACAAGTATTCAAATCAACATGTTGAGTTTTACACTGGTCCATCAGATATTATCTTTCGAGAGGGACGAAATATTCTCGGAAATATTGACGCTCTAACTTAGACCATTTTGAATCGATGCATGTTTGGATATTCGCAAAAGGGGACGGACATTACCCCTCTTATTTGCTTCACGTTTAAACTTGTTACCACATGACGGAAGTATATCCGGAATAATAATGCCATTAATGAATGAATTTGGCTCAGATTGAGGTATCGTTATCGTTATCGATTTGCGAAATGAAGTGCAAATTACGCTAAGAATGCACAGGTGCCGTTCGATATGATACAATGTTTCTTCCTACATGCCTTTATTTCGTTATGATACGTGGGTAAAACTTTGAAGCCGTTTCTTGGACTATTATCCTGTCTCTCAAGCTAGAGGCACGAGTAAGAATCTTCCCAGGTACCACAGATTAGTGAAATGACGTCATAATGACGCCTTTCTTAAGTCATTATTGGTCTATGACCTCCTCGACTACAAAGATACCTAAAAACGACGTCCCAACAGAGTTAACTTTTTGCTCGACTTTTTATCATTCGTAAACTAAACCTATATAGAGCTCTTATGATATTTTATCCAGAATTAGCAATAAAATAAGAATCCCCTTCATTAGCAGTTTTTGAAGGAATAAACATAATTTTATCTTTCCAGTGTACAAAAGTGAATATTCCAATCATACTCCCATAATTATTGAATCACACATAAATTTGAGAGCCTAATCTATAGTGGTTTCATTGAATATATGGACAGGTTTGAATTCTAGATATAGGAATAAGTACTTGTCAAATACCCAGGTGGCGCAGTGACCTGAGAAGACGTCATAATGACTTCGATTTCTCGTTCAACATTCTTCCGACCAACCGAAAGAAGGAAAAAGTGGTTTTCTTACCTTTTCATCGTCTATCCTACGAAATGCGAGTTTGTATATACGTTTCTCTACAACGTGAAACTTCATTTGCCAACATTCCGTACGTAGCAATCAAACTACTTTTATTACGCTCACATCTCGCCGACTCTCGCTACATAATTTTAGATATAAATATGAATAGCTAATGTTACACTCACATAGAGATGCGAACTGATGATAACGCCAGGATTGAACAGGATTACACACGGAGGGACCAAGTCATCAATGACTGTTTCTATAAGCCTATGATATATACCATGAATATTTTTAGTTTACCCCCTTATAGGTCACTCTGAGACATCATTTTGACGCATGAATATGACCCCTTATGGCTGTGACATCTTGACGTCTTTTCTAGGACTTCTATACCTTTTCAACTTCAATTTCGGAATCGGTAAGTTATATTTCGGTAAATGTCATCTCGATTTCAGAATTGGTAAGTTCGATTTCAGAAATGGTAAACTCAATTTCAGAATCGGTGAGATGAATTTCAGAAAAAGTCCATTCAATTTCAGAAATGGTAAGTTGTATTTCAGAATTGGTAGGTTCAATATCATGAAAAAAATCCTTATATTTGTTCGAAATGTTTCCAATTGCATGTGAGATTAACGAATCATATTTGAAATATTCAACTTTTCAAAAACAATTCAATCCACAGATACCTTCCATCTGAATCGCTGGAAGATAGTGGCGTTGCACATGATTATAAGAATGCAAACACATTTGAGGTGTTATCATTTTCATTGAATGATCTGCACATTCTTCAAGACATCGCAGTCTGAATTCTATCTGGCTGAGCAATCTGTTCGGATCTCCAGCTACGACCGTTTGGCGATGCTCTTGCAAGAAGCTCTTCACTTCTGACTTGAAGGCACCCCATATATGTTCAATCTGATTCAACATAGGGCTCTCAAACACCGTTCCATCCACTGTAAACAATCTTCTCTTTTGCAATTGAAAACATTTCAAACATATAAAAGGATTTCATCTTCTGAAATTGAACCTACCAATAATAATTCTGAAATACAACTTACCATTTCTGAAATTGAATGGACTTTTTCTGAAATTCATCTCACCGATTCTGAAATTGAGTTTACCATTTCTGAAATCGAACTAACCAATTCTGAAATCGAGATTACTTTTTCCGAAATATAACTCACCGATTCCGAAATTGAAGTTGAAAAGGTATAGACGTAATTTTTTGACGTCAATCGGTCAGTTTTGTGACCAAATTAAGACGTCATTCGTACGTCACTGTGCTACCTGGGTTTGTGTCGCCAATATATTTTTTTTCTGAATCAATCATCTGATTTCTGTATGCCCAGTTGACTTTCTCCCTTTACCAATATTTTAATCGCCCCCAAATCCTTCCAGGCGGCGTTTACCGGTGTTCAGCTTCGAACGCAGGAGGCGAATCCAGCGTCGAATTGAGGTTAATAGTGTCCTCCATGTTACACGTCGAAATATCCCCTCCATTGATGAGCGTTCATATGGGAGGAAGTGCCGAATTCAGGTATTAAATAATTTAACTCGGGAAAATTATAATACACTCACCAGCATAGAGAATAACAGGCCAGAAATAGTATACTCTTTAACTATAGCACGGAATGATAGTGATTTCCTACGAGAATGAAGAATTATTCAATCTTGAGTATCTTCATAGTTTTTGGCATCATGAACGTAACAAGGCCGATATATTCAGCTAATAACAATCCGTTATTAGCGTAATGGCCGTGTGTTCTTCAAAGTATAATCTCGCTGAGAGAATACGTTTTGATTAAGAGGAAGGAGCAAACCACGTACCTCGTAATTCTACAAAAAAATACCAGCACCGTGCTGTTATGGAACAGTTAAAGGCTGCCGGCCGTTAAACAATCTTAACGGACGGTGACTGTTAGCATCAACTTTTTTATTGCCATCTGAAGACCGTTAGATCAAAATAACAGTATGAGACTACGAAAGAATATTTATTGCTAGTCAATTAGTTAGTGATCATTGTCATTCAACAAGATGAGTTCTGTAGATATATCGACTTACCATGTAACCTCATATCAGGTTCTTCAAATATTCATCAATAAGGTTTATTCCATGCATCAATATTACTGAATAAACATCCATATTGATAGTAGAAAGATTAACAGGTGTTCTGTGTAAAAAACCTAAACTAAAAACAGAAATAACATTTTGAAATTCTCAGAGTTTCATAATCAGTCCCCAAATGGCGAACATTTATACAGGGTTGGGCAAAAGTATGGAACCAGGTGAATATCTCGGTAATCGTTTGTTAGATTTTTTTGAATATATGTACAGTGGTATTTCAAAACGTGGTGGATTTGAAAATGTTATCGTCGATGTTGCTTTTTTTTTCAGTTATTCCGGAATTATTATCAACTTCCTTATTTCAAATAGGACACCCTGTATTCTATTGAATTTTAACAAACGGTTACCGAGATATTCACCTGGTTCCATACTTTTGCCCATCCCTGTATATCAACTCGTTTTCAGGTGCGTAGTGAATTCACAGAGCGGCGGACCCCATCTAGTGACCTGGTACAAAGATGGTAGGCAACTTCCGAGCACCGGAAGAGGATCCAGCGAAACATTGGTGGTCAACAATGTCGGTAGGGAAGACAGGGGCATGTATCAGTGCGTAGTGAGGAGAGCTGAGGGAGATACCGCTCAAGCTGCTGCAGAACTACAACTTGGAGGTAAGCAAACTAGCTTTTAGTAATATGAGACCTCGTATGAGACAGCTGTTCTCTCAAAGATGAGGAAGCTAGACGCTTTTTCTTTGAGAAAGTAGCATTCTTCCGACCTAGGCTCGGCCTAGAATTTCGCCTACTCGTCCGGACTTGCTACTTGAATTACTATAACAGGATTGCGAGAATCAAAATACGAAGTAGTCCTTGTTTGGGCATCTGATCTGTTTTGTAAGTGTCATAAAACTAGAGTATTTGTTTGTGACACTCATAAGGTACCTTAGGGTGATATGGCCCGGGTGAAAATACAGCCCATCCTGTTTTTTGTTGACATGAAGCGTTATCTATCAACCAGTGGCCTTAGCTTAGTGTTTTAATAAGGATGTAGATCAGTTCTTGTTACTTTCGCTAACTGTTGTTTAGTTGATCAGGCGAGACAAAGGTGATCGAATTTCTCGCTCTCATAACATATTAATTGTATTTTTGAAGTGCGTTGTTTCAGTGTTTGTTGGGAAAGACCAGTGAGTACATTTACAGCTTAGAACTTTCTATACCTTTTCAACTTCAATTTCGGAAAAAGTAATCTCGATTTCAGAATTGGTTAGTTCGATTTCAGAAATGGTAAACTCAATTTCAGAATCGGTGAGATGAATTTCAGAAAAAGTCCATTCAATTTCAGAAATGGTAAGTTGTATTTCAGAATTGGTAGGTTCAATTTCAGAAAAAAAATCCTTATATTTGTTCGAAATGTTTCCAATTGTATGTGAGATTAACATATTTACAATATTCAACTTGTCAAAGACAATTCAATAACATAATTATACTCTCAATTTAATCCACAGATGCATTCCATCCGAATCGCTGGAAGATAATAGCGTTGCAACATGATTATGAGAATGCAAATACATTTGAGGTGTTATCATTTTCATTGAATGATCTGCACATTCCTCAAGACATCGCAGTCTGAATTCTATCTGGTTGAGCAAGCTGTTCGGATCCCCAGCTATGACCCTTTGGCAATGCTCTTGCAAGAAGCTCTTCACTTCTGACTTGAAGGCACCCCATATATGTTCAATCTGATTCAACATAGAGCTCTCAAACACCGTTCATCCACTGTAAACAATCTTCTCTTTTGCAATTAAAAACATTTCAAACATATAAAAGGATTTCATCTTCTGAAATTGAACCTACCAATAATAATTCTGAAATACAACTCACCATTTCTGAAATTGAATGGACTTTTTCTGAAATTCATCTCACCGATTCTGAAATTGAGTTTGCCATTTCTGAAATCGAACTAACCAATTCTGAAGTCGAGATTACTTTTTCCGAAATATAACTCACCGATTCCGAAATTGAAGTTGAAAAGGTGTAGTCGTAGGGAGAATTTCACTTTATAAAACCTAAATATTGTTCTCCAGTTTTTGATACATATCCTCACATTTTTCGCCCTCCTATTTCTGGACCGTATTAACCCTAACGACGGAAATATGGCCCATATTCAATTTTTTTCAAATTGAATATGTTTTTGTTCTTTGTTATGATAGAAACCTCCATTTAGAGAATGTATTTCAAATTTTATAATTAGTTCATAAAGATTTTTTCAAGAAATCAGTAGTGGTAATTATTAAATAATTCTTCTACGGGCAACATACTTGAACGTGGGTCTCATCACCCCAATGTACCTTACAAATAAACTCTTGCTTCCATTATATATGGCGAAGTTACTGAAGATATTTTATTCAAGAAATCACTTGACACAAGGAATTTGAACTATTGTGGTAATGACTTTGAGTTTCTCTCTCTTTGTGACCAAAAATGTATGGCAATATTTTTAGACCTGGCTAAAGCGTTTGATACGGTATCGCATAGTATCTTACTTGATAAAGCATACAAATTTGGTATCAGAGGGCCCGTATTGAGAGTGTTGCAAAACTACTTAGATGATAGGATACAGTATGTTAAAATAGAAAATATTTTAAGTGATCCTGCTAATGTCAGTATAGGTATACCGCAAGGTACCGTTTTAGGCTCGTTATTATTCCTCTTATATATAAATGACATGAGCAATATCAAGAATTTAAATGGACACATCGTTTCCTATGCTGATGACACTGCTATAATCTTTGAAGATAATTCTTGGGAAAACATTTATAAGAATGCTGAAATAGGTATGGGTAAAATACAAACTTGGTTGAACGTGAATAAACTCAGTTTAAACGTGGATAAAAGTAAACACATGACTTTCTCACTAATAACTACAGATCAAATAGATAAAACTGTATTTTTACACATAAAGGACTGTCACAAAAATAATTGCAGCTGCCCCAAAATTGAGAAAACAAATACCATAAAATATTTGGGTATCATTATTGATCAACATCTCAAGTGGGATGAGCATGTAACATTCCTAATCAAAAGACTGAGAACACTGATGTATAAATTTTACTTGCTAAGAGATATACTGAACAGAAAACTCTTGAAATTAGCCTATACATCTTTAGCGGAATCGATAATTAGATACTGTATCCTAGCATGGGGAGGAATGTATAGTAGTATCATAAAAAACCTGGAATCAACTCAGAACAGTTTAATAAAAATTCTTTATCACAAAGATAGGTTATTTTCTACTGAAACTTTGTATCAAGAAACAGAACTCCTAAACTTACGAAACTTATATGTTTTTCAATGTTTAATATGGATGTTCCAAGAAAGATTATGCCTGAAAACAAACAAAACAAGAATTACTAGATTCACTATTAGTATGTCCATTGACTTACCTATTTATAAAAAATCTCACACACAAAGATGTGTCCACTTCTATGGACCAAAATTGTACAACTTACTGCCCAATGATCTAAAACAAATTTATTATCTTCCCAAATATAAATCTGAAGTCAAAATGTTCCTACTTCGCAACTCTAACCTCTTCAAAATTTTCTGATATGTTTAGTCATCTAACTGAAACGTACCGACTCAATGTCTCTGAATATCTTGATGACATAGGAATATAAATGTTGGTCACTCACTTGGTATTATCAACATATAATTTTTGTTTTTCTAAACACGAGAATTTTGAACTCCCAAATTTTCTAGTATTATATGTAAAATAGGTACCTAGTTCTGACATAAGTCCATACGCTTTTCATACTCCTTGGAGGATATACAATACAAGCATCACGGTGCTTAGGTGTTTCCTTAATGGAGTGGGAAAGATTATAATTATTATTTATACCAAAATAATTTTAAATAAGAATTGTACCTACCTATGTTATGCATGTACTACATTACTACTGAATGAATAAAGTCTATCTATCATTGCATTCCACTTTGAGTAGTTCGCTTCCTCCTAGTTGAAAATACGCCAGTCGGGCAACCAGCGACTCCCATTTCACCTGAAATTGAATCTTATTTTGGAGTGTTTCTTGCCTTGCCAGGTGGCGATCGGTGTTCGCGTTCATTTCGCGGACGTTGAACGCCTCGTGGGGTATACATGATGGGACGCGTTTACGTTGAGTTGGGTTAGTACCAGATAGAGGTCAAGAATGCTATCTGGGACAGCCCTGCACTGATGAGGGCCAACAGCTCGAAACCGATCTGCAGGTAGTCACCAGCTCGGCGTTCAGGAAGAAAACACGTGCGATTCTATTCGTCTATACGAGCTATTGCAAAGAATTCGGGATCCAATGTTCTGCTTGGCATATAGGCAGGAAAGTAGTGGGTTTTTCTCTCGTTATCTACCATTTTCGTTCATTTTATGAACTATTGTGATAATGACCTTCTCTCTCTTTGTGACCATTGCATTCCACTTTGAGTATTTGGCTTCTTCCTAGATGGAAATAATTGTTGGTTATTGATTGAGCCATCAATTCGAAATGTTCTACGCCTCTGGTGCACTCAAATTATGTATCTCAAGTGCGACTATTTCACCGGATAAAGCTTTCGAATGCGATGCTGCCATTGAAATTATGGTGCATATATTTGCAGCACTCTCATTACACATGAATCGGAATGCATCTGTCTTTGTATGCATACAGCTGTTCGACAGAAGTGGAGCACGTTTATTCAGGATCTTGCTATTTTTGCATTCCCGAGAATGAGTGCTGATTTTTATGTCCTGGAATGAAAAAAGCGAGAACCGGCAAAATAATGACTCACTGACAAACATAGGCGTGCATTTTTCGTCCCACTCATTCTACAAATGTCATTATAATTGCAGATGCCCCTCCCATTCTCCTCTATAGCTTCATAGAACAAACTCTACAACCAGGACCAGCTGTTTCACTGAAATGCAGTGCGTCTGGAAATCCGACACCTCAGATTTCTTGGACACTAGATGGATTTCCGCTACCAAGTCATGGAAGGTAAGGAATTCAAATTCAACATGAAATCTTGTGTATCCAGTACATTTCAAGTTTTATCCGACATGAAGTTTATCTCTGTATATTCATAATTGGTTGGGGAATTTCATCCATCCAACGAATGTCTCGCAAGTATTTTCACTCGCGAATGGGATTATCACGAAGTTTTGAATATTCGAGATTACTCTGTTGTTTCCCAGTAAACACACTTACGTCGAAATAACGTAGTGAAATTACCTCAACGGTTAGTTAGAATAACGCAAAAATGTCGCTGACATACACGTTGCTTTTAACCAGTACACAAACATGTTTTCAACTGCTTATTTGATATCAATTGATTCTTTTCAACATGAGAAGACGTTTTCAAATGAGTAATTTTTCACATATTTTCAACATCAACAGTTCACGGCCAAACGACGTATCAAGTATACACCTAAAGTTTTAATTATGTGAATTTCAAACGTTGAAATAAAGGTTAGTTGCTTGATAGTATCAACGTTTTGCTTCAACGATTCATAGTTGTTGTAGCCCAACAAGATGTAATGAACCGTTGGAAATAAAATGTCTAAATAACGCGAGAAATAACGTGTTAATTTCTCGTTTCTTTCAACCAAATTTCAACGTTGAAGTTTTCACGATTCCAATCGTTATTTGAATTTTCATAAACGAGTATGTGTTTACTGAGTTTGTTGTTTACAAAATTATGTTGCCGATGCCGAGCAACACCACGACTCAAGGTCATAAATGATTACTCAAATAAATAACTTGATGAAAAAAAAAATATTATAAGAATGAACAAGCTATCATAACCAAAGCGATTTATTCTGACATCTTCAACTATAATTTTATGTCAAACTTTGCTAACTAACGCTGGTAGACCAATCAGAATCGAATCGACAGCTATAATTAATTTCACGAGTGTGATTTTCTATAAAAACAATTAGTTTCGAAAAAAAAAAGGAATTTTGGATAATCATCAATAAAACCAGTTGTATTTGTTCATCATTCCACTTGTTATTTCATTTATAAAACAATGATTCATCGTCGTATTGAAAGTGTTTCTTTGAAATGGCGGTCATACAAAAGTTGTCCAAAATTTTTCGAAACAAATTAATAGTGAGTATCTATCACGATTTTGGCTGTTCAATTCAGTGTAGAGTGCTATGGGCGAAATGGGCTCCGTGGCCGAGTTTGTCTATGCGCTGAAATTCGCTAGATAGCCGTTCACGATGCAGAGGTACTGTCGGTTCGAATCCGGCTATCGGCTAAGCATTTTTCTTGAAAATGTGTGATTCATGGTTGTAATCCTGGCAGCACCTCGATGCCCTAGAAGTGGTTCGGATTCCACTATAAGCTGTAGGTCCCGCTCTTTCTAACCCCGCACAAGTTTCGGCTTCTGGGGAGTTGGTTCCCAACTTTGAAGTAGCGATATACAAATTTTACAAATGTTTTACAATTTTACAAAATTTATTCCTGAATATAAAAATATTTTAACATCTATAGCAGCTTGCTGCAAATGAATCATTTTGTTCTATTTCCTTTAAACTACCAATGAGGAAGCTGAACACAAAATCGAAAACACATCAGCAAGTAGGTAGCCAGTACCTCTCCAATCAACAGCCAAAACACAAACCAACCAAGAATATGTATTTTGGAATGAATGGAATAATCATCTGAATACACACATACCGGGTGACACGGTGACACAGGGTATCGGGCCACCCCTGTAATTTCTGCATTCGTGAACGGATTTTTCTGAAATTTGGTATAGTTATATAAGCAACTATTTCGGATTTGATCACATTACAATCCAATATGGCGCACTTCCGGTTTTTCTGGAAATGCCAGCAACTTTGTTTTTTCAAATTCTAGTTCAATAGGTCTAAACAAGTGTTATGTCAGATGTAATTTTCGCGAAAATGTTGAAATCAAAATTGTTATTGTATTTTACCTGCAATTATTCCTGCAAATAGGAACAACTAACAATAGGAATATATATAATTGTGTGTACCGTTTGAAGCATTATGTAGGTAAGCTTATTACGGAAGCCAGCATGCCCATGGTGTTTGGCCTCTAGGTTTCAGACATTTCTAGGAGATGAGCCAAAAACACTTCTTCTTTATTTGGTGTTTCCACGTTTTCACTATTGCACCATTCAATAAATCCCGTGTAGAGATTCTCATACCTATCTTAAGACTTCGTTGGCAATAACTCATCTGTATCGCATCCGTAGCTGCAAGTTTTCCATCGCAATTTCACTGAATCGAAAATGACAGTAACGCTCTGTCTGTCACTCTGAGAATTATACTAACTAATTTGTGTTTTGATTGACATGACAACAATTGTTTTCCACATCAGGTCAATTAAAGGCTATAGGGAGTATAGGGGGACTTATATTACAATAAATTATTATTTTTCAATATTCCTTCATTTTGACAATAAATAGTTCAATTCGATGGATGATTTTGTACAAACTTACTAAATACTGCAACAAAAAAATCGAAAATGTCCATATTGTGTCACCCACCACTCATATTCTGCGAGAATATTATATAATGTTTTCCCGCACTAGTGTGGGAGAACCTTCCCCGCACTAGTGTGGGAAAAAATTTTCCGCACTACTGCGGGAAAATGACACTTCCCAAAATAAATTGAGTGCGGGTATAGGGTGAATCACGCACGCTTGTAGAAAAAACTATTTTTATGTCACTCATCGATGAATCATTTCAGTCACATCACATTTCGATCAAAAATTCAATTTTTTCAAATGAAATCCCATCGCATGATAAGTGTAAAATCACTGTTAACAAAACTCAGTCCCCAAATTGATAACTAAAAGACTAGACAACATAATGTCTTGGCCTATTGCGGTTCTAAAGAGAATAGACCGGGAGTAGGAAATCGAATCGAGAACTTCGGAACTTCCAAGTAGAGTTTTGCGAATTCCGATAACTTTGTATGAATTACCTTTCGAGGAAATCAAATACCAATGAAGTTTTGGCTATCAAAATTTACAAAGTGAGAGCTATGACAACTGTGGCTTGAATGACATAGAATTAGTCAAGTCAGCTGAATTTGCCAAACTTCGTCCACTTGACGGGTATATGTAAATCGGTCCCAAGAATTATTAGGCCAAAAATAAGGTGTAAATTCGGGCTTAAACTTTGCTTTACCTGATAATGCATAGGTAAATTTGGTCCCAGGTTAATTGTTTTGTGAGGGGCTCAGTAAATATTAACATGAGAAAGGAGACTACTTTTTCCAAACAATCTGACCTAACTCGGCCTTATATATTATATAGGTATATAAGTAGGTCATAATATGAGGAAGGAAAATATCCTTTCTGCATAGGAAGGAGATTACTTTTTCTAAAAAATCTTACCTAAATCGATTATGCAGGCAAGTATATTGTATATTGTATAACCCTTAGCAATTGACATGGTTGGGAGTGTTGGGACCCGAATTCAACATCACCCCATTTGACCTATTTCTTCTCAAAATTGTAACCACTGAGGGTGATTTTTTACATCGGACTGCATATTTCATCACGTGTGGATTGAATAAAATGTGACTGCTACACTGAAACATATAACTCTCATTTGAAATGTTAAACATTTCATGCATCGGTTCTTTGATGCCTTCGATCAATACATCATGCATTGTTACCGTTTATTCTGCCGTTTGTGAGGCTCAGTGATATTCATCTGACAACCCTTTGACATTTCAATTAAAACTTTGTATGGACACGTGGAATATAAACATATTCGAATATCACATATAGGGTTATTAACATTTTCTCTTAAAGCTTCCTGGAAATATCGTTATGATATTCATGGAATCGAGATTGTAAAACATGCTGTTCAATACTCTATAATTAATTAACTGGCATTATTATTGAACACATTCACTAGTGGAACGATATTAGTTTTAGTTAGTCAGAACTGTTCTGTACGAGATTTCTCTTCTACTCCTATTCACAACTCATTTCTATGTCCTGAAATGGAACATTGTATTCAATAAAGAAGCGTACAAGTATTAAACATTGAAGATTTATGATTATTATTTATGATTACTCTACTGTCAACATTTGGTAAACATTCATTCCCGATAGCCCGTTTTACGCAAATAGGATGACGTTAATATCTCCCTCCAATATACTTGTACGCTTTCTTCTTGAATACGACTGTATATTGCAATAATGAATTTCATTTCATATTTTCATAACGTCGTCGTTATATCTTCGCAAGCATTGTTTGGAGAACGACAATAATAATTATTGGTATATTGTCGTTTGAAGCGTGTGAAATAGCTATTTATATCAACTGACTGAATCGAAAGAAGGGGAAACAAAGTAGTCAATTTACTCCCACGGGAGGAAAAAAAATATCAACTCCCGTGAGAGGTTTGGGGGCGTAGGCGGATGAGCTTGAAAAAATCTAATCGATCGTGAAAATTCACCGTTTCATTAGAACGTGTATTCCTCGTTATGAGTTGATTAGATGAGTCTGCGGTGGCGGTCGATGATAACATTCTTATCATTCGTGGATGGAATTTTACTATCATCGGCTAGAAGGAATGCTGGTTTGAGTCTGTTGATTGACACAGTAACTTATTTTCCTTTGATGTTGATGACGAAATATTTATCTCTTCTGCGTATGACGAGAAAGGGACCTTCATATGGCTGTTGAAGTGATGATTTTACCATGTCTCTTCTAATGAAGACGTGCGATGCTGTTGCTAGGTCATTGAAGATGAAAATTCTCCTGGAGCCGTGGCGTGAAGATGAAATTGGTTGTAACGTTTGGAAGTAATGTCTTAGTCGCTTCACATAATCTTCTGGTGGTGCAATGATGGAGTTTGAAATCAAGAAGGCGGATATTTTCACCAATTTGGGAGCGTAAGATGAGAATAAATTGCGATGGTTTTCGGTCGCCAAGTTCTTCGTGGTCGAGTGAACGACGTAGCTTTTGCTCTCTTGAAGCAGATAATCGGGAAACAAGCTCTTGTTTGAGACGAGAGTAAGCGTTACCTTCGGGAGGATTTCTTATAACGTCTTGCACTTCCGCAGCTGTTTTTTGATCCAGATGTGCTACTAAGGTGTTGATTTTCCTAGCATCACTTCTAACACCGCATAAACTGAATTGTGCTTCCAATTGTCCGAACCACAATGTCGGATTATCTGGCCAGCGTAAGATGAGAATAATGATTTATTGTGGACAATTTGGATGAAACTTTCATATTGACATCCAAAACAATATCGATCTTGTTATTAACATTCTTATTGAACAATAACGCATCAGTTCCTGGAAACCATAGATCACTACAGAGGTAAAATAAATTGGCTTCAGCATGCTTCTTTGGCGACGATATACCTATAAAATCTGTGCAATCCAAGTTCTCAGTGTCACTATATAGAACAAATAACAATACTATCCTATTTTAAATTCCAATGATTTCTTACGCTTCTTCATATTCCGAACGTACTTTCAATCAAAACTTTCGAATGCAGTTACACAATATACAGATCGATCAATTCATGATGACAGAAGTGTCAAATTGACTTGCGTTCAAATGCCGTCAATTGTCCATGGCATACTGTACCATTGTAATGCATAATGATTTGGATCGAGAGATAGACCGCATGAAGCACAATTTTGAGAATGATGCTTCAAAAAAATGCGTTCGTTGATAAAATCATAAATATTTCATGGGATCAAAGGTTCATTTCTTCCCATGTGTGTTTAATGCACTGCACACGCGGGAGGACATGGTTACCTTTCCTCCCTTGATATATAGATAGCTATCATATATCTAGGGAGGAAAGGTATCAATTTCTTCCCGCGTGGGAAGAAATGAACCATTGCTCCCATGATATATGTGATTTCTTCAACGTACGCATTTTTCAATGCATCATTATTGAAATTGTGCTTCAGGCGGCCTATCTCTCGATCAAAATCATTGTGCATTACAAAGGTATAGTATGACATGGACAATTGACGGCAGTTGAACGGAAGTCAATCCGACACTTCTGTCATCATGAATTAATTAATTGATTTGTATATTGTGTAACTCCATTTGAAAGTTTTGATTAGAAGTACGTTCGGAACATGAAGAAGCGTATGATATCATTGCAATTCATGAAGGATAGTATTGTTCTAGGTATTGTTAATTGTTTTATAATAGTAATGAAGACACTCATTACTTGGTTAACATACGAAATATAAAAATATCAACACAGATCACTGATACTATGGATACTATCATTCAAAATATAGTTGGCTTATCAGGAAACGAAATATATTGAGTTGATGGTGCATGTCAACTTATTACTTATCACAATATCTAACAGCAAACTATTCTTATTGACCTACCAATGCATGCATGGATAAATACTTCAACACATTCAACAGGATATTCCAATGCCTCATCAACGTCATAAGATCATTGCTTTCCTTTCTTCCCCACAAATTTCAATTACTTCAGTGACTACATAAACTCTCATGGACTTCTATCAACAATGCAATTCATGTGAAAATACATTACTATATCAGTGATTCTTGCTACAGAGAAAAATTGTAGATATGGTGGTATGGTAATCTGTATCTACAACTATCTGTATAGTTATGAATAACCCCACTGGACAGGTAAAAACCGAGGTAAAAACCACGTAATGGAGCATCTCTGTTCAAGAAACCTAAGAAATCGTATCTTACCAAATTCGTAAGAATAACATACTTTTTTTCTGTGACGGGAAAAAAGTTTGGCATTTCATCTCTGTTGGCAGGTTATAAAATGTCACTTTTCATAAATTACTTTTTTCCCGTGGGAAAAAAGTGAGTACTTCTTTCCCGGATATATATCACATATATATACTCTGTTAATGGCTTTTGTTGTGCTATAGTTCCGAAAAATAAGTCAATAATACCGTCTCCGAGAAAGAACTGCAAGTCCTTTTATCTTCCATTCGACTTCGCGGTTTCGTATATTATACTAAACAACTACTGAATTCGCAATTTTTTAAAATCAAATCACAGAATTTAACTGACAGAAGTGACATCAGATATTTGATTACTTCAAAAGAACGATAAAGATGTATATAAAACGCAGGTGTCCCTACTGTTAAAAACTTGAAATTTCACGTCGATAATTTTCAGATTTCGATATAATGTAATATCTTCCCAATATTGATTCGTCCTTCCTTCTGTCACAGAAAAAAATAGTGTATTATACACGGGAAAAATATTAGATTTTAGCTCACGGTTTTTTGTCTCCCTCCGCTACGCGTCGGGAGACAACACAACCTGGAGCTAAAATCTACTACTTTTTTCCCTTGTATAATAAATAACTATTTTTCTGTGACGGGAAAAAAGTTCGGCATTTCTTTTCTGTTGGCAGGTTATAAAATGTCACTTTTCTTAAATTACTTTTTTCCCGTGGGAAAAAAGTGAGTACTTTTTTCCCGAATATATATCACACATATATACTCTGTTAATGGCTTTTGTTGTGCTATAGTTCCGAAAAATGAGTCAATAATACCGTCTCCGAGAAAGAACTGCAAGTCCTTTTATCTTCCATTCGACTTCGCGGTTTCGTATATTACTAAACAACTACTGAATTCGCAATTTTTTAAAATCATATCACAGAATTGAACTGACAGAAGTGACATCAGATATTTGATTACTTCAAAAGAATGATAAAGATGCCTATAAAACGCAGGTGTCCCTACTGTTAGATTTCGAAATAATGTAATATCTTCTCAATATTGATTCGTCCTTCCTTCTGTCACAGAAAAAAATAGTGTATTATACACGGGAAAAATATTAGATTTTAGCTCACGGTTTTTTGTCTCCCTCCGCTACGCGTCGGGAGACAACACAACCTGGAGCTAAAATCTACAACTTTTCTGCCTTGTATAATAAATAACTATTTAATTATTATTTCATTCCCAGGGAACACACTGTCCCAATGAAAAATGTTTGTTGAATCAGGTTATTTCCCTGCTCTTCTAGTGAAATGTATATGTCTGGCTAAACGAATCCCTTTATAGTACGAATACACATCGCACTCTAGGATTTAATGAAGAAATACCCGAGAATCCCAACAATTTCCCAACTACACCGATCCACAGCGATCCCCAGTAGACAAAATGAACTGGAGTTGGTTATGTAAAGTAATTTGTAGCCTGGCAATAACTACCAATATGTTGTCTTAATGAAGAAATACGTGTAACGATGTACACAGAAAATTAGATGGGATTCCGCCTAGTTGTCACAGGGCATGCTTGCTTACAGTGGTCTTCCTATAAAGAATCAATTAATATGTTGGATATAACACGGCAACCAATAACCAATTATATAATAAACTAGTAGACCTCGTAAACGTTGTTTTACTATATACATTATTTCTATAATATATTTTTTCAGTTCAATATTCATCAATAAGACACTATTATTATTTCATTTTCTACTTCTATTTAGTTTCGCTATCTATAAAAGCATATTTCTTTAGTTTTTCAATCTACCATTTATCTCAACTTCTTTTTAGTTCACTTAAATTTCCCAATTTTGACGAAAGAATTATAATATCCGACTCCTAAAACCCCAGATGAAAATTTTGAATAGAATCGGACCATAATTATAAAACTCGTCCGCAATATTGGATCTACCATCTTAAATTCCCTAATTTTGACGAAGGAATCATAATTTTTGATCCCGAAAACGCCCACTTACAAATTTTGAATAGAATCGATATATAATTACAAAACTCGTCAGGTATATTGGTTCCACCGTCTCGAATTCACAAATCCCGCCCTTTCCAAATTTTGACAAAAAAATCATAATCTCCAACCCCGAAAACACCCAGATAACAATTTTGAAGAGAGTCGGATTATAATTACAATACTGGTCCGCCATCTTAAATTTCCTAATTTTGACGAAAGAATCATAATCTCCGACCCCGAGAACCACCAGATACCAAATTTGAATAAAATTGGATCCTAATTACAAAATCTGCCATTTCGGATCCGCCATCTTGAATTTCTCAATCTCAATCATAATCCCTGATCACGAAAACCCCTAGGTACCAATTTTGAGAAGAATCGGATTATAATTACAAAACTCGTCTGCCATATATTGGTTCCGCCATCTTGAATTTCCAAATTCCGCCCTAATTTTCAAATTCTGACGAAAGAATTATAATCTCCGACCCCGAAAACCCCCAGATACCAATTTTAAATAGAATCGGACCATAATTACAAATCTCGTCTGATACATTAGATCCGCCATCTTGAATTTCCTAATGGTACCGGAATAAAATGTATCCTATAACCTTCTCCTGGTTCCAAGCTACCTCCCCACCAATTTTCAGACAAATCGATCCAGTAGTTTCGGATCCTATTCAATACATTTTTTTTATGTTCTGGTTCCAACGAAAAGGGATATCCTGTTATGTTCAGAGAACATCGTGAGAACCAAGGGAAGTAAGGTAGGAATTGCTATTCTTCTTAAATTTCTGGAGGTTATATGCCTCGGGGAACACCTCCCTTGGCAATGTGTTCCAGAGCCTCGCTGTTCGTTGGATAAACGAGTCTTTGGAAAGAGATGTTCTGCAGGTCTCCAAAGTGACCACGAAAGGGTGCGAAGCCTCAACTCGACGGGTTAATCTCGCGGGGACTGCCAATGGAGGAACAATTATTGTTGATATTTCAGAAGAGCATCGTCCATGAAAAAATCTATAAAATAGGGCCAGATCGCCAACTTGTCTACGGTGTTCCAGAGGAGTGAGTTCGTGAGCGAGGCATCACCCACGAGACGAATAAATGCCATTTTTCTGCAACCGACACAAAAGTCGTCCATTTTGATAACCTTAATTAGCTCTTAAATTGACGTTTCTATTACTGACACAAAAATAGGTAGGTTGCTAGGCAACATATTTAGTTCCTAGGAGCTAAAGTTGAATTTTAGTTCCTAGGAGCTAAAGTTGAACTTTAGCTCCTAGGAACTAAAAAGGAAGTACTGGACGTCATCAAGAATACGGTTGGTTATTTGGGTTGAGGCGCATACCTGATTTGTTTCCGATTTCAGCAGATTTGGAATTTCATACCCATGCTGGAGATATAAATACACCTTATTATAGTTTAGTATTGGAATTATGAACATCTCAGCTAAGTATTTTTGTTTGATCAGGGAAGCCTTCAAGATTCAAATACTTGCTTGATCTGTATTTCATTCGTTATTCTCGGGATGGATAACTTGTTTTTAAATAATCACGGCAAGCAATAGTTTTTTGTCTCAAACAACGATATTGTTTAGCTTCATTTTATTATCAAGCGAAAAACATTGTATTATAGATAGGAGTAAATAATCGCCATTATCATTGTTGAATGTTGATATGCTCATTAACCTAACATTTTCCACGTCTTGTTCGTATAGCTGGTACTGGCGCGGTATTTGCTATTAGAGCACCTGGTCCATACACAAATATGTCACTCTGTGATTGTACTTATATTGAAACTACAATTCGAACATCCTTGAAAATTGAATGAACCTGCTGTTGATGCAGGTAGAATGTTCTCACTACACGGATTATTTGTCAATATTTGTTGCATTGCATACATATGGCACGGCATTGGTGGTAACTTCACATATTTATTTGAGTTAATTGTTTCGGTTGCAGAAAAAATACCATGTTTCATTCGGATCAAAAGTGACTTTGTTCGACTCGCAAATTTTGCTTTCGCTCGGCTTCGCTAAACGCTCCGCCTCGCTAATGCAAAATTCGCTTGTCAAACAAAGTGTCACTTTTGATCCTAATGAAACAATCTACTATTTTTGGACAGAATCCTATACAAGTAGTATAGATAACAATGCATGTGACCTCTCATATTGCAAGAGAAATAGTTTACGTAGGTCTCGGGATAAGTTATTGTCGAGTTTATTGAAAAAGTGATATAGGTATAATGGTATGTCACCAGAAAGGCGTTGTTTCTTTAGACGAAGACACTTCGGAAATCGATCAGAAAAGTGAGCTATGTCTATTTAAAGTTTCGGTACCTAGTTACTAACAGTAACAAGCAGTGCCGGATTTAGGAGAGGACTACAGCCCCGGGGCCTCTACAAAAAAGGGGCCCCCCACAGTAGAGAAAAAAATCTGTCGAGTTTCGATGGGTAAACTCTCTAGTGAACAACTCGGGGAACAACTTCTCCTTTTATATTTTTAATGAAAAAGTTTAGTTCGTTGTTTTACCCTCAGAACTTTGTAGGAACATGATAATAATATCCTAAGATATTGAAAAATAATTATTTAATTATATTTGTTCACACCCATCTGAGAATATAAATTTGTTAAAATGGCCCTGATAAGCAGTTGTTGCCATTTACTACCCATCTTGATAGAGTATCCCTATCCCAATGACTGAGTGGAGTGGGGAAATACTTGTCCGTATATAGCCTCAGAGGGTGGATATAAGTTTCCGCGTTCTCGTTAAAGAGGACTATGGAAAAAAATATTTACGGAGGTATTTTAATAGAACATTCTTGAAGGTGAAATGTCAAGAAATAAATTCCCGAACATTGAAATTGTACTGAGAATGTATTTGGTTCTGATTGCATCAAATTGCACTGGAGAACGCTCATTTTCGAAAATGAAAATTATAAAAAATATGATTCGAACTCCGATATGGGACAAAACCGTCTTTCAGATAATTCTTGTTTTGGCTATATGTCTACTGGGTGTTTCTCAAGTAGGTACGTATCAAAATTACAGGGGCATGTTGCTGACGACAAAATAAGAAGAAAAGTTCGTATGAACATATGTCCACAAGTTATTCAATTCTGAGATACAAAGTGTCAAAGTTTGATTCCTTCTCCTGGTATCTCACCCGAATTTCACGATCATTTTTGAATTCATTCACAAAAAACCGAAATAACAATCAAAATTCGACACTCTGTATCTCAGATAAATATGATTATACAAACTTTTCGTCTTATTTTTTTACACGTAGTTAAGAAGCACCCTGTATATGTAAAAATAATTTAGTTAGCCTCACAAAAAATTATTGACCGAAAAAATTGTTAATTTTACATGGAAAACAATTAGGAGCCAGGGAGCCTCCCCTCTTTTGTTGCCCTAGGGCCTCCAGACGTTATTGCCGATAGTACGCTCCAGACCTCTAAATCCGGCTCTGGTATCAAGTCCACGATATTTCTTTCAAAACTCCAAGCAATAATGCTGATTTATTTTGTAGGTTTGTTATTGGTCAATATGTCACTGTCCATGGTGACGTCATAAGTCACGTGAACATCAGTCATGTTATGGTGGAAGATGGTGGAGAATACACGTGTAATGCAGAGAACAGAGCTGGAAGGAGTACACATTCGGCAAGGCTCAACATTTATGGTGAGTAATTGGGAATTTGTTATTTTTCAATAGATGATGTATATATACCACTAACAATAATCAACAATAACAAATGTGCATAACTTGGCATCACTGCTGTCGGTCGGTTTAATTTCGGCGGCTCCTTCGTTAGAAAATTAGACTCTATAGTGAAAATTTCCGGTGTAGTTCGCTCACAAATGATTTCGCAGCCGATCCTGAGAAAACACATCGTTGAAATAGCGAATCACTATCGGCCCCAACAGTAGCTGCCTCCACAGTATTTTTTTTAAATAACCACTGCGAAAAAAAATAGTAGGCAGGGCACGGGATTTGAACCCTGGACCTTTGGCTTATCTTATTGGGTACGTACGTTACGTGACTCTATTGGAAATAAAAATCATGTTCCTTGCGAACTTATAAACAAAACAGATTTATAAAGGAGGAATAATCCTCACCACACGGACACACACGGATTACCGCACGATGCTTCATAAAAAATGAAATCCACACTGTTCATACAGATGACTAAAATGCAATAATGATCAAGAAAGTAACCAATCCAATCACGGCATTGCTGACAATGACGTTTCATGTTTCATGATCTATGGAGATTCTGTGACAGAATTCATTTGGTTCATGCGCATTATCATTTTCCGATTAAAATAAAATATAAAGATAAAAGTTGGTCATCTTCTATTTTATTTCAATTCTAATTCTCAACTTATTTCCTGTATGAACGGTTCCATGGAAATTCCCATGTTGAACTTTCTTATTTTATCCTATTTTTATTCCTTATTCATTGTTTTATTTGTTGTATAAACTCACCTTACCTTGTCGTACTCGAGAATCAAGATGTGAATTCTTTCGCGTGAAATGTTTCGGCTTTCCATATACACATACACCTCACGAATGAAACTAACTATAAGCCTTGATTATATACACTTGTGAATACTCAAAGCTATTAGTTTAAACAACAACAATCACAAAAAAGGTATCGGTAATAAAATAAAGAAGTTGTATCGAAGACATCCTAATCACACTGTCCCATCATTCTCATCTCACCTCATAACTGAGGAAAACACAGTAGTGAAAGACTGGAAGATGAAGAACGACAGATAAATAAAGAATGAAGTACCAAAGAGGTGACTATAACCTACTATTCTTTGGGGGAGTGTATAATCTCTGGAAGTACTATGGAGGCAGTGAACTAATTTCCAGTGGTTCCCTGAACTTCGATAATGGAAACCAATGCGCTTGAGCATGTTGTTCGACCTCGAGTAACTGGAAGCAAGGACACCAATTTAGGCAACTGCAAAGCCTGGCAATAGGCAACCCGTATGTCTCAAGGATTTAAATCTCTCTCTGAAGCATTAGCTGCAATGTGCCCCCTCCTAGAGGTTACCGCTCCCCAGTCACCTTAGGGCTGTTCCAGTCAGTACTTATTTAGTACTGATTCAGTACTATTCGAAGATGTTCAGTACCAAAATATTTCTTGATGGAATCTAGTACTAAATGAGTTTTGAGATCATTATTGGGTTCACATTGTTCATCAAGTGGATGAAAATGAATTGTGAAGGTGACAGCCGATATTAGCGAACGTCAGGAAGTTAGGTTGACAATGTAGTTTTCCTTCTTCTTCTTTTTTTGTATTTTTGGGAACTTATAGGCATTACACCGTTGCCAGAGCCACCAAATATTGCTTGGGATCAAATAAAGTCTAAATAATTATTAGGAATACTAGGATATTTTTATTGGTACTGAAAAATCTTGCAAGGATATAAGTGTTCAATAAGTGATTATTAGGGCGACCAGGTCGAACTATTGTCTTCTCTGTGAATGAGGATACTATTGTCATCGGTCATATTGAATCTCATAAGGTAGTCACTAGTTAAAAATCTGACAGCATCAAAATATTCGGTTCATGACGTTCATGCCGTTTTTCGAAGTCGCCGAATTTACCTATTGAAACAATAGATATTTACGTAATCAGTTAGGAAACGCGTTGTTTTGGCGTAAAATGGCGTTTCCTAACGTGTCACGTACAATATTTTTTCTAATTTTGACGAAACATTTCGCATGAACAAAAATAATGACCAGTTTTACATGAGTTCTGCCGACTCTTGTTGTGTGAAATGAATGAATGAAATGAACATTACATCACCAGTTATGTAAAATTCTACTTTACGCAACTGGTTACGTAAAGTAAGACGTTTCAAAACTTCCGTCAGTTTTGAAAAGTGTCATATTACATGTCAAAATTAGAAAAATATATTTTCGATGATTTTAGATAAGGAATGATAGCATCAAATAATATTTATACATGGTATGATTAATCTAAAGTAGGTATGTATAACCCGAATATGTTGAAGTTCTTATATAGTATTACTACTGATAATATCATACCAAACAACATTTGATATTTACAGTTGGCAAGCTGTACCTTGAAGTTTTCCAAGTCACTAAAATTTCGCTATCTATGACATGTACTCTTTGGAAAGTGCTTTACTCGTTGCCAGTGCCAGTCCGTAAGGTGTGACGTAACAACTCGGAGTGTTGATTTGTTCGTGTTGTCAGTACACCAGGCCTGCTGATAACAATTAGGAAAGCTCCATTTGTCCTAGATCCCTCGATTATGAGGTAAAAACTCTTTCGTTGTGTGATCATGACCGCTTTATTCTGAGCCATGAAACCGCTTCCAGATGAATTACGCTTCGGTGTTCTCTTTCCGGAGTTCTATTACCTCTTTTCGCTCGGAGTTGGGTAGGATGTATCCGCAATAAAGTTCCGATACGTCGAAATATTGGCCATTACGAGATGAGCGTCGTGCAGGAATACGGGCTAAGGTTTCGCACGGGCACGTTTTATGGGCACTAGGGGAAGAAGGCCCTTTTCCTAGAGTGGATACATTGTTGTAGGAGCGGCTTTGTTCCATTCGGATACACCGAATCGCGCTAATTACTCGCACGCTATTAATTTCCGTTATGGTAGTTCGTAGACAGCGCAATCTTGCGCGTGTAATTTGTGGAATGCCGGTGCGAAGTTGTCTAATGGACCCAGTATACGAAATATACAGTGCGACCCACTCGAGACCAGAGCAACCTCATGGAATCTACAGTTTCCGAACGGTTCCTTTTTTTTCACCAATGGTTCACGTTCACACAAAGGAAGATATAATTCCAATTCACCTATCGGATCTCAAATATCTATTCTTTCCCATATTTTGATCTTATCAATATCAGTACTGTCTGAATAAAAGTGAGTATATTTTTTCCAAAAACAATTGCAGAGTCTCGTCGTACCACACTTGCAGTCACTTCGAAGAAAACTTCAAACACGCCGACGCCGCACAGAGCGGGATATTCTGCAGTTGATATTGGAAATTTACTATACACAACTAAGAACTCAAACAATTTTCTACAATTCCACATGTCAAACTCCTAACTCTCGACAGTAAGTTGACTCACTGTTTCTTCAAGATCATCCACGCAATTTTACTTCGAAGAGTTGTCTAATGGACCCAGCAAATCTGCAGTTTTCGACCGTTTCCTTTTTTTTCTCTCCAATAGGTTTACGTTCACACAAAGGAAGATATAATTCCAATTTACCTGTCGAATCACAAATATCTATTCTTTCTCATATTTTGATCTTATCAATATCAGTACTATCTGAATAAAAAAGTGAGTACACAACTGAGAACTCAAACAATTTTCTACAATTCCAATGTCAAACTCCTAACTCTCGACAGTAAGTTGACTCACTGTTTCTTCAAGATCATCCACGCAATTTTACTTCGAAGAGTTGTCTAATGGACCCAGCAAATCTGCAGTTTTCGACCGTTTCCTTTTTTTTCTCTCCAATAGGTTTACGTTCACACAAAGGAAGATATAATTCCAATTTACCTGTCGAATCTCAAATATCTATTCTTTCCCATATTTTGATCTTATCAATATCAGTACTATCTGAATAAAAAAGTGAGTACACAACTGAGAACTCAAACAATTTTCTACAATTTCACATGTCAAACTCCTAACTCTCGACAGTCTATATCTCTCAAAGATCTATTCTTTACCATATTTGGATCTTACCAATATCAGTTGGTGATGTGTGAATAAATAAAGCGAATACACAACTAAGAACTCAAAAATTTTCTACAATTTCACATGTCAAGCTCCTAACTCTCGACAGTAAGTTGACTCATTGTTTCTTCAAGATCGTCCACACAATTTTACCTCAAAGAGTCAAGTTGTTCTAAGCATTTTCGTTCTATTCTGTTGAATGTTATCACAAAGACGTACTAGTTTGTTAAAGATGAAAAGAATCCTCAAAATCATTCAGATTTCTTCTTCTTCACTATAAGACCCAGTGGCGGGTTTCTCATATGGTAAAGTTGTCCCGGGCCCAGACCGGCCAGATATTATGGGAGTGGCCAATCGTGACAAACAATTCCCTGATGATGTGGCGTATTGTCCATGGAACCTAGAGGAATCAAACTGCCGAAAGTAGCATTGAAACAAAATTTGCGAAGGAAATGCCCCTAGCCCCACCTATTTCCCACAATTCTTAATATTCCCAAATCGGGCATGAAAAGTTTTATACATGTACAAAATTGCATCTCGGGTTTCCTTTTAGATAGCTATAACCCCAGAGG
This sequence comes from Phaedon cochleariae, assembly GCA_918026855.4. Lineage (NCBI taxonomy): Eukaryota > Metazoa > Arthropoda > Insecta > Coleoptera > Chrysomelidae > Phaedon > Phaedon cochleariae. Next base: position 10,659,930 of record OU896711.1, read on the forward strand.
GGGCCATTTCTGGACCCATGTTAACATAAACTTTTTTCACCATTTTTGTTTCTAGGATCTGTGGTTGAAATCTTTCTTTGTAATCTCGGGAAACCCTGTATATATGTGAAATCGTTCTCAATTTCGACATTGTCAAAGTAGATATAAGAGATCGAAATAAAATGATATAGATATCATACTCTACAGTGATTAACATTTCAAAGTTGGTAGAACATGTGATCTGAAATTATAAACAAGCCTCGCGAAAGATACTCATCGAACAACACCAAATAAATCTTTTTTCTTGTGGCACCTTCGTCATTTGTTTTCTTTTGTGGTGCCAGTCACGGCGTGATAGCCGCCTTGACAAAAAGCGGACTGTCACGGGGAGTGGTCAAGACAAATGAAAAACGACTGCCGTTTGTCATCGAGCAACACATCTTTCATTTTCGCCCACAGCGAATGAAACAAATGAATTGAGATGATTCTTGTACTTCGTACCTAATAGACTACAAATCTAATCCTGGAGATGAATCACTGGGAGAGGGGGTCTTTTCATTTGTAGAACCTGGTATTCTCGAGAGAAAATATTAGGAGAATTGTAGGTTTTATCGTGTACGTACCAAATTTGGTGGTAAAATGCAATGGTTATTTCTTTCAACAATCCTCTGTGGTATAGTTTGGATAAACTATATCCATATATTCTTGTCTCGAAAACACGAATTTAGATAATGAAAATATAAACAAACAACAGTTCATCGGGAGAGTTCATCGAGATATTTCACTAAAAAGTTCGAAATTCCACCTCTATTTTTTTCCTTCTTGAGAACGTAATATACAGCTATTTGCCTTCCTTTCATACATTGGGTACTATGCATATATGCTCTGGATAAATCTTTTTGTTGACACATTTGATGTCCGGAGTCAATAACAAATAATATCATGTTTGCTAGAATTTTTACATATTTGACTTTAAGTGGACCATCATCGACTAACGATCCAAGACCTACACTGCAAATACGAGATGCAAAAATTGAGCCTGGGAGAGATCCACTCTTCCAACTTATAACCACCAACATGAATAACTAATTAGACCGCTAATGCCATGAGATGAGAGCTCATTCATTTACGAGATTGAACAAAACCAAGTGTGATATACAAGACCTGTCATATACCTTACCCACTCTTACATATGTTTCCGAATACCAAGAGACCAGGTAGCCGTGCGGACAGAGTGTCTATATTCTAATCCGCATTCGCTTGCCGGTCGTGGGTTCGATTCCCGTCGACTGCAGAAATTTTTCTGATGGCCCAAGAAAGTGTTTGGGATCACTCGTTAAAAGGTAAGGCCCCCGTCATTCCTTGCTCGCACAAGACTCTCGAAGACTTCTGAGGGTTGCTCGTAAGGGGGCAACCGAATGACGGATAGAACAATTTTAGCACAATTTTTTAGAGACCCGATTCAATATTACGAAAGTTCGGGAGTTCTTGCGCGTTGACAAAGATATTATGGTTCATCTATGGCATTGAGCAGAATTGTGTTCAGGCGAGCAATATGGATGACATTTTCGTTTTTTTTTTTCGTCAAGGTGGTTGAAATCCTTTATGAACATCATTTAGGTCAAATACGTACCATTTGATAGTGTTACTGATGTCTCCGACGACACTTAGGCCTAGTGGCCCATTGTATCTCACCTACATGCCGCTATCAATTTTACCATACACGACTCATGGTGTTAATTAAGGGCCACTTCAATATGAAAGACCCTTTTCGTTCAAGTTCATTACTCTTCCGATCCCTGTTCTCGTCTACCAAGAGGGCAAAAAGGTTCCCTTCTCCTACGATTGACGGGGAAAAGGGTTGGTCCCAGCCCTGTGAAGCCCTGCGTAGGGCTAAGGCTGTTCACTCTGAGATGCACCCTGTTTCCCAGAGGTCCCGTTAGCGACACCATACCTCGGTGCCATTCATCCATCGCCACGGGTTCCCACCACAGCTTGAATGAATGAATGAATGAATGAATACAACCGTATATATAAGGACAAGTTACACTATCTTTCCTGTGAATGGTGGAACATCAGTAGGCACTTTATCGGTACATATGTGCCTATCACCATTTAGTTGTTTTATAGAATTTTGAAGAGATCAGTCAGCAAAACCTTGCCGTCAGGCATGCTCTACATTCGCCTCATACCCAATGTAACAGCGGTATAATAACAAGTGACACTTATTTTTCTGTGAATGGTAGACCAACAGTCTTTATTTAGTCTACACCATCCACTATCTGTTTCATAACATCTTGGACGATGCTAATCACGAAATCCAGTCATGTTCTACATCTGCCTCATCCCCAAAGTAACAGCAGTGGCGGAGGCTAACCTCCAGCTTGAGTGGCCCGTGGCAGAGGGAGTTGCCGGACGATCGGCACGAGAAGGTGCCCGGAATCCTTACTATAGCCTATCGGGGCCTCATACAATCGAACAGTGGTTACATCATCTCTCTTTGCCATCATGAAAACAACTGTATATAATAACAAGTGACACTTACTTTCCTGTAAATGGTAGGCCATCAGTCGTTATTTCATCGACACCATTAACTATTTGTTTCATAACATCTTATTGGACAGTGATAATCACGAAATCCATGTTCTACATCTGCCTCATCCCCAAAGTAATAGCGGTGGCGGAAGCTAACCTCCAGCTCGAGTTCCCCGTGGCAGAGGTGCCCGGAATCCTTACTATAGCCTTCTAATACAATCGAACAGTGGCTCTACATCATCTACCTTCCATCATGAATACAACCGTATATAATAACGAGTGACACACTGACACTAACTTACTTTCCTGTAAATGGTAGACCATCAGACGTTATTTCATCGGCACCATCGACTATAGCTGTTTCATTGGCATGCCCTCTCTACATTCGCCTCATTCCCAAAATAATAGCGGTGGCGGGGAAGAACCTCCAGCTCAAGTGTCCCATAGCAGAGGGAGCTGCTGGACAATCGGCGCCAGAAGGTGCCCGGAATCGTTACTATAGCCACCTATGAATGCCCAAAACAATCGGAGATTGGTTACCTCATCTACCTCTACCTTCCTATCATGAATACAACAGTATATAATAACAAGTGACACTTACTTTCCCGTAAATGATAAAACATCAGTCTTTATTTCATCGGCACCATCAACTAGCTATTTCATAACATCTTGGACAGGGCTGATGACGAAACCTTGCCCCCAGGTATGCCCTACATCCGCCTCATTCCCAAAGTGACGGCAGTGGCGGGGGAGAACCTGCAACTCAAGTGCCCCGTGGCCGGCTACCCCATCGACGAGATCCACTGGGAGCGGGGCGGCAGGGAGCTGCCGGACGACCTGCGTCAGAAAGTGTTGGGAGACGGCACGCTGGTGATCAGCCCCGTGGAGAAGAAGGCCGATTCGGGGGTGTACACCTGCTGGGCCAGGAACAAGCAGGGGCATAGCGCGAGGCGAAGCGGGGAGGTGAACGTCATAGGTGGGTGGATTTTTTATTTCCTTTCATGAAGGGTGCCATACTCGTGACAACTCTTGTCACGAGTATGGAAGATTGATACATCAACATCAGTGTGGTTTCGAATTCAACAGTAGTGCAGTGATGGTAACCCATAGAGATATTCCCTACATGTGGGGATTCCTCGACTGAATTTCAGGTGTACCTATACGGACAGATTTTTGGGTGGTCCAGACTTTTGGGGAATATTTCCAATAAAGGGAATTTTCAGGGACCCCTGTAGGGGAAACGATCATTAAAAGTTAACGTCACTGAGTAGTGAACCTATGCTGCTTCGAGCTCAATAGATGAGGGTGCTATTCGGCTGTTATAACGTAACTCGCGCTTGCAGTGTTGAAGAATTTCGAGAAAGCTCAGGCTTGTCCCACGTAAAAGCGTCAAAAATCGACGTCGATGTATGCTGTAATCTACATTCCATTTGTCAAGCAGCCTTACTCATGTTTTGGGCCCTTAAAAAATGTGAATATCATCTGAACAATCGAGAAAGGGTAGGCCAAAGAAGATAAGAGCAGATTGAGCTCGTACCGACATGGGTTCACTACTACCAAAGGTTTACGATGTACCTCATAGGTGGGTGGATTTTGTTTTTTTTTTTTCAGGCGATTCATTGAATGATAGGTATTTGTGTATTAACTTATTAGGTGGTAGTTTTGCCACGAATGAAAAATTTCGATACATTAGTGCGGTATCAGATTCAATGAGAGTAGTGTACCAATGCCGAGCTCAATCTGCCGTCTTCCTAAAAAAGTGGAAAAACTCGAAAAACGCCTCAAAAAAGTCAAAAGTATCAGTAAAAAGCAAAAAACAATCTGTCATGCATTCATCAAGTGGCCTTTCCCATGGTTCAAAAGCTTGGAAAAAACATGGAAATGTACCAAAACAACCGAAATAGATTAAGTCAGAGGAGATGGAAGCAGATTGAGCATAGGCATATGCATACTAACGAGTAAAATAGTACATAATTCATTCACGTCTTATTACTCAGAGTATGCTTTCCATAACTGCCAAAATGAGATGATATGTTATTGAAGTTTGCTTAATTTGATTTTCAAGATTGCTTGACATAATTCCGTCGTTAGCATCCATGTTTTGTATGTTGTTGACTGATGCAAGAATACTTACGATGATAATGGGCCTGTTCCAATGAAAAATTATATTTCATCATTTCGGAGTACTAACCTGTTTAACCTGTGGCAAACCGTTTTCTCCTCAGAGCTCTGTAACTTTTTCAAATAATTATTGAAATTCACTATATTTCATAACAAGAAAAACGAGGGAAAACGAGAGACACCATATAAGATTCGACCTACGTATCAGTATTTCCAAGAATATTTCTGATTGTCATTTCAATCAGAATATGGAATGAATTTTCTGCATTGAATACTTACTGCAGATAACAGAGATAACAACACACAACTAAAGAATCAGATTATGTAGATTAGTCGATATTAACGTTAGGAAGTTAGGTTGACAATGAAAAATGAATATATATTCACACATTATTATGTCATGTCTATTGTTCACTATACAGAGGCATATCCATTGTCGCCACATCCTCCGTTTTTCAGAAAACAACATGAACTTCTATATCTTGTTTTTTATATTCAATTTGAGATTCGAAGATACTATAGGCTCTATATAGGACCAGCAAGGCCAAACAAATACGAAGTGAAACAAAAAATGTCTCCAAACGGGTCATATGTTTATCTTTGCAATAATCTCAATTATTATCGTCAATATCTACGATGAAGTTTGAATGGTTTCAAGTTTCGTGGATGTGGGAATATATTGAAGCGAATTGGAAATGAATTTTGTCTTCCTGCTCAAATAAATGCGTTTCTGTAACTATTTCACGAGTCATTTCTGCAATTTGAGTTTCTAGATTATCACCAGGAACCTTCACGAACCGGCCATCTACAACCTAGAGCAGCACTCGAATCACGCGTTCGAGGTCTAACGATAATTTAAATTCCAGTTCCTCCAAAAGTTAGCCCTTTCTACGCAGAGGACACCCTGCACGTAGGCGACCGCGCAAGCCTGACTTGCTCGGTGACCAAGGGCGACCAGCCCTTGACCATATCCTGGCACAAGGACGGCAGGACGGTAGAGTCCGCGCAGATGCTGTCCATCACGCAAGTGGACCAATTCACCAGCATCCTGGTCATAGAAAGCCTCTCGCCGGAGCACAACGGCAACTACTCGTGCGTGGTCAGGAACATGGCCGCCGAGGTGTCCCACACGCAACAGCTGATGGTCAACGGTAATTCACGCAGGCGTGAGCTCGAGCTGCGCGTTTGTTTGACCTTTTTATTTTTTCCTTTTCTATCTCTGATGTTCGTTCTCTTGTTTTCTCTCAGTACCCCCTATAATCGAGCCCTTTTCCTTCCAAGACGGGCTGTCGGAAGGCATGCGCACACGCACCGTTTGCGGCGTGAGTAAAGGTGACCAGCCGCTAATGGTATCCTGGCTGAAGGACGGTCAGCCCTTGACGCCTAACCTCGGCGTCAACGTATCGGCCCTTGACCCTTACTCTAGCCTCCTCAGCATTTCTAGCCTCGATTCGAGACACTCCGGGGACTTTACCTGCGTGGCAAGCAACCCCGCTTCCGAGGTTAGGTACACCGCGAAGCTGCAGGTCAAAGGTAACCACCCGAGCCTGTCTCCCACTCTCACCTACCCCCTCCCGTCTGATAGGCACCGTACGTTGATTCGACGTTGGGAGGGTGGAAAATACGTTACTCGTTGATTTTTCAGCGTTGTCAGTTTGGTAATGATAAAGCCGTTATTTGAAATACGTTTTGATAACATTTTATTAACGTTATAATCTTGCGTTCTCTTAAAAATACGTTTTTTCTTCAAACAGTATTGAAAATTGTGAGTTTAACGTTATTTCCGACTCATTCACGAACTATTTTTTAACAAATGGTTCTTTCTGATCTTCGAATTCAAGTATTTTATGAACGATTCGAGAACTGAATGAATACTAACGTTGAGAATTCCTATCATTTTTCATCTGAATTAATGAACAGATGAAGTGGTCTTCTTGAATTATAAACTTTTTCAATTACAAATATTTAGACAATCAAAAAAGTGTCTTATTTCAGGGACGAACCAAAAGAGAAATTTGGTGGGTAGGAAAGTGAATTTTGCCAACTAATTTTCCAATTTTCGTTTTGGACAAAAAATTAATAATTTGAAGGACGCCGCGGTTAATTGTCTTGTGTTGTCTTTTCATGCATTTACAATATGATAGGTATTTTCTCATCAGTAAGAAATTTTTAAAATCCGAGGTTTTACTAAGGATACTATGGGATATAATGAATTTGATTTTCTATGATCTATGAGTCGAAAATTCAGAGTATGCAGTTGAAAATCCTGGCTTCGTATAGAGTATTTCATTCTCAGATTGAAAACCTGTGACTGGGAATTTCATTTTCCGAATTGAAACTTGATATTACCAACCCAAAATTTGGAATTCGATTTCTCCGAATTCAAGCCTTGAATTATCTACTAATCAGTCGGAAAGCTCGAGTTTGCATTTAGAAGTTCCTGGTTTGAACTGGTAATGTAATTTTCCTTCATGGTTGAACTTGGAAATTCAAACTACAAAATCGAAATTGTATGTTCTTGAAAGTAAAAATTCTTAGTTTGAAGTATCAAATTCCTAGTTTGAGGTGAGAAAAAACAAATATTCACCATGAAACGTTTTGTAAAACTTTCCCCAAACTCAATATGCCAGCTTGCCTATGGGCCCGTGCCTGATGCCTTCTTTTGAAATATGCAAAATTTCATGAAATCATCCAATAATTATCTCACATCCACACATCGTGTGCTAGCGCTCAAAATCATGAAAACGTTTCGTCATAATACATCGAGCAAACTTGCAAATGCAATATGTCCCAGAAATCATAATATCAACTTATTTCATGTTATAATCACAATGTCTTATTGTCTTTGGTGAGGAGTCATATTTCCCCCTGTAGGTGTTGTAGTCTAAAAACTAAGACATATAAGTACATCAACTGATTTTTTTCAATCAGTTGCAAAATGATACTATAGTATTATTCATATTTGATCTTGAAGAGGGATGAAATATTCAGCTGACGATATGAAAACACGTTATTTTCAACTAGTCTGTATACTATTTCTCAATTTTTGGTTGTTATTCCTATATTGTACGACACCTATTTGATTGACGATATACAAACATTGAACACTTACGTTTTCATAGATTTCTATTGATGCCGGTGCTCTTATTTTGATTTTAGATACAAATGAGAATAGTCGAACATATTCTCATGCAGATTTATAGTGACGGAACATATACGAACAGACGTAAAGAAGAGAAGCCAGGATTAGCTGGCAGAATAATCTATTGGACATTGAATATAACGTTATAAATTTATGAATCTTCCATAGTAATACGTTCACTTAAACATAATTATATTATATCTACAAGTTGATAGACAACGTTCAATTTGGACATTATTTTTTGAACGAATGAACGTTATTTCTTGCGACATTTTCACCGAATTTCAACGGTTCGCTACTCAACCATTTCCCAACGTTTTCTCAACGTATAAGTGCCCATTGGGCGTCACCACACACCGCCTTTCACCGCCCTCACTCGCCCTCCGTTGCTTTGGCACATATATGCGTCGACCGGACCCAGTGGTCAAGGTATTGTTGCACCGACTTGAGTTTATATATACCTTTATGTCTTTCTCACTTTCACTTTCTTCGGTTTTTTGATTGGTGTTTTTTGCATGTCGATGTTTTTGAGTTCGTAGGTTGATAGTGTCGATCATCGTGTGAGGATAACATCATACTAACTTTACATATAACATAACATAACTGGAGGGACATAGCCTATTGATTGATGAATATCCTCCACCTTGATGAAATACACAATATTTAAACGTTAGGTACTGAGAGGACAGAACTTATTGATTGATGAATATCCTAATCAATTATTTACCTTGATGAAACAAACAACTATCGATCTGAACTTTAAATAATGGTTCTTAATTCCTCTCGCACAATTTTCTTGTTTCATAATTAGATCTCTGTATATACCTTCTTGCTTCCGATGATAAATCTATCAAAGATGTATTGAGATAACTTAATACTATTATAGCATTAGCTACTATGGAATCAATTAGATTCTCCATAATACCGTTTGCTGATGATATCCGCCTAATTTAGAGTAGGTAATTGATTTCTCGCGTTCCTTCCAAGTGACGAATTGAAAAACTACCATGGAAATTTTTTAAGTTAGCAATTTTGTTATCCTCAAACCACGATTTCAGTGTTCGAGTATCAGATGCAGTTCTGAATATTAACCTTACATTACACAGTAAATGATCATTCATTATCTCGAATGTGAGGCAATAATGGCCTAATTTTGATACTCAATGCTAACATTTTTGTAGATGGCGCCACATGAAAATGGGACGCCGCTTATAATGTTCACTCACCGCCACATTTTGAAAAATATCAATAATTCCTCACTTAATTGCTTCGTGCAGCAAAAACCAGTAAGAGTAGACTTACCCACCTTTCGGATGAACAAAACTGAAATTCTGTCGCTCGCAATATTTTATTCAAGGAAATATGTGAACAAACAATATCATTGATATATACCATCTGCTGCTAGAAAATTCTCATTGCATAGTTCAATCATTGGACCTCTTAGTCGAGCTTCTCACGTGACCTTGAATAATTTATTCGTGTCGTTGAATTTCACAGGTTGCTTCTTCGAAAGGAACCTAACTAACCGTGTAGAGTGTTATGGTCAGTGTTCCCACCCAACGGCACCATTGCAAAAAAACTGTTAAATCGTGGAAATCTTATGTGAAGAAAATCAAATCGACCAATACCAAAGTTATCAAAGTGTGAACTATCACCTTCTCATAATAGATTATTAGAAACGCTTGACATCGCTTCGCAAATATTGATTTCAGTAACCAACTTTTTTTCTATGTTCTGGTTCCCACGAGAAGGGATATCGCTGTAATGTTAAGTGAACATCGTGAGAACCAAGGGATATAGAGGTAGGAATTGGTGTTCTTCTTAAATTTCTGGAGGTTATATGCCTCAGGGAACACCTCCCTTGGCAATGAGATCAAGAGCTTCACTGTTTGTTGGATGAACGAGTCTTTGGAAAAAGATATTCTGCAGTGACCACCAAGGGGTGCGAAGCCCCAACTCGACGTGTTAATCTCGCGGGGACTACCAAGGGAGGAACAATTGTCGATATTTCAGAAGAGCATCGTCCATGAAAATATCTATAAAATAGAGTCAGATCGCCAACTTTTCTACGGTGTTCCAGGGAAGTAAGTGAGTTTGTGAGCGAGGCATTACCCACGAGACGAATTTTACTCTTTTGGACAGAATCCAACAGTTTCAGAGTATGTTTGGGTGCTGCACTCCAAATATGGGAATAGTATTTCAGGACAGGTCGGTGCCTTATAGATCATAAGCAGGAAGTGGATAATGAGGTACTTGTACCACTTTCCGATAGATTTAATCAATTTTTCAAAGTGGTTTTTTAGAATACAGTGACTTATATGATGATGCCTGTGATAAGCATCGAATCTGGTTAGCTTGGGTTGAGTAACTATTCATTAGTTCTGTTATGCTACTAGTTAATGAATCAACTTTCACGCCGTGTTAGGTCTGGATTTGTTCTTCATCGAGGAGATTTTCGTGTAGTTTATCATTCCATGATGGCATTCACTCCATACCACAAAATGATACAGGAATTAAGAATTCTGATGATCAGCTATGCTATTTGTCTTCTTCATTATATTGCTGGGTGCAGAAACAGACAGTAAGCCGACCTGAATCCTGAAATGGCCAAGAGATCAATCAGACAACACATTCATTTTGGATCTTCTCATATCATACTCAATTCCAGAAGTGAAAATATTTCACAGTAGATATAGTCATCAAATTGAACGGTTTGCATCAATTTTGTGATGGATTTCAACCATGACGTAATATAACGTGACAATTGGTCGCTTCGTTTTTATTCACGTACGACTCCACGTTATGCTTGATCTACCGATTCTTTCACTCAACATGAAAAACCGTTTTATTCCAGTACCACCACGCTGGTTGGTCGAGCCTATAGACGTCAGCGTCGAGAGAAACCGTCACGTGGCGTTGCACTGTCAAGCCCAAGGTGTCCCCACACCTACTGTCACGTGGAAAAAAGCAACAGGTGGTGTCTTCAGTACGATTGTAGTTGCTAGCATAGATTAACCTAGGGCATATTGATGATGAAATAGATGATATATTTTTTTCCCATTATTGATTGGTGTTTGTTCGTTCAGCTAGTAAGTCGGGCGACTATGAAGAAGTTAGAGATCATATGTATACCAAGCTGTTGGGCAACGGGACTTTGCTTCTTCAGCATGTCAAGGAGGACAGGGAGGGATATTATCTATGCCAAGCTGAGAATGGAATCGGTACTGGCATCGGGAAAGTTATTCAATTGAGGGTGAATTGTAAGTATAATTTTGAACTCATCCACGGTGGTATCATTTTGAAGGATGAAAAATATCTACCATGACATCGCAGAAATACGTGCCTCAACGTTGATTTGGACATCTCCTTCTTGAAAACAGGTTACGAGGTATATAACTCACAGACAGATAAGTATATCAGTATGAATATTGAGAAAAATCCTCATATGAAATTATAGGATGAGATGACATGATCGGATCACACTCACTAAACAAACGATGAACGGTGAAAAAAATCGAATCATAATGCACAAAATATATAAGGATGCCCATTTGATGAACTAGACAAAAAACAACTACAACATCCCACTTCGGAAAAACGTATCTGCAAGAAGGTATAAATGTTCTGACACTGTTATCCACCTAATGGATGACATAATATTATGATGCCGATTTCATAAACATATTTGAGAATTAAAAATGTCTATTCGATATTTTTATTGCACGTATATCTGCCACGAATTTTTTCAAAATGGAATCACTACTCAATACTCATATGCAATATACATATATGCCATCATTAACAGAATCTTTGTTTGCAATAGCGTCCCCATACTTTTCGGCTCCATCCAGCCTTGTCACTGTGAAGAAAGGGGATACAGCCCTATTGCACTGTGACGTCAACGGTGACAAACCAATCAGCGTTATCTGGCTTAGAGGCGGCAAAACCGAACTCAACCCTTCAACTAACTACAGGGTGAATCTGCAGCAAGACGTAACACCAGATGGAGTAAGTTATCATCATACACACAGTGGAATATTGTGAACAGTGACATTCTACACAAACTCGAATGGAGACTCCATCTCAAAGATACTACAGCTCAAAATTAATTCATGGTACGGGTGGTTCAAAGCTTGTGTAATAAGATTATTGTTGGAATTTTTTGGCTGGTTCTTTGGCGATAACTCAATAACCGATAAGCACCCACATCTGTATAGCTAATGGATCGTCTGGATCGCACAGATCAGAATGGTGAAGCATTAGGATGCTGTCAGCTATAATTCTGTTCTTTGATCTCTCCTATAGAAATGCAATGGCCTATATAGGGTAGCATTCTGGCTTGATGCCGGTTCAATCTCAGCTTTCACAAGTTTTTTTCTCAAATAATGAGGAGGACCACTGACTTTTTTAAAACGACATTATATATCGTGAGTTCTATTCCACAAAACTACCAGTAAATATAATACACTGAATTATTTCATTCACACAAGGACGATTAAAGGATAAATTAAAATATATGTTCATTTGAAAATACATACTTCCTGCGCCATTTGAAATGGTGGCATGACTGGTGTGACGTTTTATAGTCCAAACACGCCTATTGACCTTGAGCTGGCCAACCAATCACACTGCAACACTGCAGAATAAACTCGATACCCTTCAACTAACTTATAATATTGATTGTACATTAAATATAAATCATGATACATCGATTGAAACAGGTTTGGACGGATTTAAACATATCGATAATAATTATTATCTCAGAAGGTTCCTGAGATATCGTCAAACCAAATAATCTTCAGACACCTCCTATATGAAGGTGCGTTTGTTTCTATATGAGTTAGCCAAGAAATCCCACCATTCATTCATGAAACACCCTGATGTATACTCGATCAACTATATGTAAGTATCACCTAAACTCATTCTAGGTGGCAGCAGAACTGAAAATCATCAACTCGGATGCCAAAGACAGTGGTGCCTACTTTTGTCAGGCCAGCAACATGTACGGTAGGGACCAACAGCTGGTACAACTGCTCGTGCAAGAGCCACCAGGGTCTCCTTCGGGCTTGGAGGCAGCGATGGTGGGCAGTCGATCGGTGAACTTGAAGTGGCAGCACAGAAGCGGAGACGCCAACGAAGTCTTTAAATTCATAGTGGAGTACAAAGAAATTGACAGTAAGTTATTTATTATCATTATTATTTATTATTTATTTATCAAACATATTTTCCAGTCAGAACAAGTTCTGGTATGAGGAAGAACATAACTATAAAATAATAAGTATAATTACTATCTATGAACTACTACACAAACATGAGTAGAAGAGAACATGAATAATAAATCATAATAAATCAGGATATCACAATACATCATAATAAAACGAAACAATCAATGAACAAAGAGGAGAATTCTAGTCAAGGACATATAACTTACTGATGAATTTTAAAAATTTCTCTCAGAAATGATCAATTTTTTTTACTTTCTTTTTGAATGTACCTATATATTTCTGCAGTTTTTAATTTCATCTGGTAGGTTATTGAACTTAGATAAGGCTGCATGAGTGGATCTTTTTTGTCCGAGTGTAGAACTAGCAGCATCAAGGTGAAATAAAATATATTGTCTAGTTTGATGACTACGAATTTGAAAATTCCTTATCAAAATAATATTAGATTTCAATTTTTTATTCATGATATTGTATGAGTCTCTAATCTGTACAGTTCTTCTACAGAATATTTTTTTGTTAAAGCTTACAGTTCTTTCGATGATTTTCTCTATAATGTTGATATTTTATTAAAATCACTTTCAGAACAAGATCCCCAAACATTTATTGAATATTGATTCGACTTATTATATGTGAATAGAGAATATATTTGCAATTTTCATATTGAGTTTTCCTTTGTCAGAACCTCAATATGTTTGTCCCTCTTCAATTTTTCATCAAACCAAATACCTAAATACCTTATCTGTTCAGTTTGTTTCGATAATCAATTCTTTATTTGAAGATTGAGCTGAATTTTCTGTTTTTTTTTTAAATGTATTCGGTTTTTCTGGTATTCATTGATAAAAAGTTGAGTGAAGCCATTTTTCAAATAATCTCAGATCGTTATATATCACTGTTTCTAAAATTAGAGGATTTTTGTGTTCATATAAAAGCACTCTGCATCGTCTGCATGAAAATGTATGGTATAATAACTCGCTAAACCATCAACTTTCGTGATATTTTGAATATAAGCAGATACACTATTGGTCCTAAAATAGATCCTTGTGGAACACCCTTATTCATTGACAGTTTATGAGACTCAGAATCAGCAGATTTGGTACTGATTGTCCTATTTTCAAGATATGAATCTAAAATATTCCCCATAATGCCTTCGCGTCCCATGATCTCCAAGTTATCCAGAAGTATTGTGTAGTACACTGTATCAACAGCCTTTCTAGATCAATGAAAACAGCTTTCATCAATCCCTTTTCGAATTGCTTCTATCACTTGTGATACTACCGCTTGAGTGCCACTATTTTCTTGAAAACCAAACTGATTTATATTGAAGCTATATTTTATGTTGTCGTTATGTGTTTTCAATGCGAACTTGTGCATAATTCATTCTGTTTTTCACTATTAGCTCTAGTCGTACAAGAAACGGCATAAGAAATTTAAAAAATGACGTTCGATGGTGGGAAGAATGACAGAATGTCAAAATACCGTCAATTTTGGGATGGACCAATCAATGGTTGTGACTTCGTTTCAATCTCACAGCTTGTTCAAAATTATCTGATGAAGATGTAGCTCTTGAAGAATTGCAGTTTGCATCGTATGAAATGCTTGAAAATTCTTAGTCAGTTATTATTTTATTGTTTCTCTATATTTTCAACAACTCCCTTGGTCGTTTTTGCCTATATCTGAAATATTCAAATACTTTTATATATTATAAAATGGATCGAGAATTAATTAGGCGAATGATATTTGCAAAGTGTGACATTGTGACATTTTATGAACATAAATGAGGGTATCTTCATCTTATGTCGTGAGATATCAAATAGCAAGCATTCTTTTGTGTGCATGTATTCAACTACAAAATGTTCTTTCAGTGATGCACGTTACTATTTCGGTGAAAAAATATGTCTTCAATACCAGGATACATCATTTCATCTCGAAATATGTGTTTCTCGTTTTTTTTTCAGCTGTTTTTGGAACTTGGCTTTTTTTCCAAAGTATTCAGATGATTTTGCATTCAATAATGTCTTATGAATCATGCATTCGTTTGTTTTCATGCTTCACGGATTATGAAAATAACCCATACTCACTCTTCTATATAGTTTTGCTTTCATGTGAAAGTTTTGAAAATTTTGATGCACATGCAATTATTATTCATGGAGCATAGTATAGAAATGGGTATAAGGAAAAATCGTACATTTCAATAATTCATCAAAAGTTATATGTATTCCTTAGTGTATTCCTATGAATGTTGGATAATAGTTGTCTCCATCAAAAGGTAAACAAACCTCATTATAGCAAACTTTTCTGATCTCTCGAATCTTTCTGCCGGCGTAACTAGAAGTTTTGTAAACTTTGCTGGAGTTTATTTGCTCGTTGTCGAAAGTTAGCCGAAAGATTGCTTGTTTACAACTTTCCTCTTCGGCCATCATCACTTTCACATATCAGATGTGTTTACCTTCGACTCTCTGAAAGAACTATTAGTTCTGAATGGATTTCTCCATCTATTGGACTGTCCAGAATGTTCGGATATATCTGTTGAAGAATTATGTGAGTCGAGATAGGTTCTCGAAAAATTTTCCAATTAAGTAATTGTCAGATAACTTGCACGATGTACGAATCGAAATGTTTCCTTTTGGATTACGTTGTGGATAAGAGAAGATTCAATAGATTATATAAACATTGCCAACATGCTCACATCCAGTGATTTCTTATAGATAATATCCACAGGCATCATTTTTAGAGGAGGCAAGGCGAGGGCGATTATCCCTTTCCTCGTTTCCTACAAATATAGTTATTTGTTTTACTAGGCAGAAAAGTACAAGATTTAATGCCGCAGCTGGCGTTTCATAGCATAGACGTAGCCGAAGGTAGGAAACCAGGCAGAGCATTACATTCCCTTTTCTGCCATGTGAAAAATGTTTTCTCCAAATTCTTTTCAATTCCACGCAAAGTCCAAATACTTAATCCTTCGTTTTTTGTTCACCGAAAGTCATTGTCAATTTTGATCACCAATTTAATTCAAATTACTTGGAACGTTGCATAGCACCAAACTTTTTCTGCCTGGGCAGTTAAAGTACACCTTTTCTGCCTGTTAAGTGTCATTTAAAATTCACTTTCAACTTCATTTGGAGAAAAAAACCATTTACGTTGAATTTTCCTGTAGGTGTCAATGGAACACATAATAAAATACAGGGTGATTTACGTAGGCATTCATCGCAAAAGTTGCATCAAAATCTTGAAAATTAGTTTGCTATTTTAATATAGTTTTAGCTCTCTAGCTGTACAGGGGGAGCTAAAAGTTGACCCAGACCACCTTACTGCCCACGGGAATGTACAAAAATTCTTTGCCAGGGGGGAGAGGCTTGAGAATAATATAATATTCAGGTTCCTGACATGAGTTTTTTCATGAGAAAATATGCCCTGTAAATAATCGATGAGCTTATATACTTCCCGATTGCATTTGTTCTCGTAATAATAAATTTGGCTGTTGACAAACCCGTTTCGAGAACATTTGGGACTCCTAGATGTTTTCACACACCCAAATGTTAATTGTACGAATTTGAAATAACCTTCTATTTCCTGAGTGCTTTTCGGTCTCGTAATAATGAATTCCTACATTCCTACATCACCATCCGTTGATCTCGCCGACACACGACTCCATTCACGTAATAATACTGCTCAGTTAAAAAATCTATCTATGGCTTGTACACACTTGATGAGGATATTTAGAGTTCACATACCGAAATGTTCATTGTCCGAATTTGAAATGACCTACTTCCTAAGTGCATTCGGTCAGGTAATAATAAATTTATAATGATGAAGATGGAAAGCCCTAATTTTGAGTGACAATGTACAAGTACCGATATTTCTGCAATTTTTGATATTGGTAGTTTATTAAATTCAGTAAATGCTGCGGCGTCAAGATTTCAGAATTCCATATCAAAATAATATTCGACTTAAATTTTTTATTTATGATAGGCATAGATTGATAGGTATTATATGATATTTTAGGACTTTCAATTCTTCATATTTCATCTGAAGAATACGTATTTGTTATTTCATACAATTGATTGGTTGGTGACGTTGGTGTATCAAATGAAAGACGATACAATACTTATTTTAACGATTTTCTATATAATGTTGATATTGAAATCATTTTTTGAACAAGATCCCCAAAAATTTAATGAATATTTGATACGACTCAGTATATGAGAGTGGAGAATCATGAGAGTTTATTTTTTATTTTGAGGTTGAGGTAAATTTTTTGTTAATTTTTTTGGTGAAAAATCATATATTTTGTTTTATTAGTATTTATCGATAAAAGGTTAGAGTGCAGCCATTTTTGAAATATTTCCAAGTCTTCATTTATCATATTTTCTGAACTTGAAGGATTCTTGCCTTCATATAAAAGTACTGTATCATCTGCATACATGGTATATTTACTCGCTAGACCAATTTCACTGATATTTCGAACATAAACCAAATATAGAATAGGTCCTAAAACAGAGCCTTGTGGGACACCCTTATTGATTTATAGTTTATTTGACACAGAGTTGGTTGATTTTGTATTGATTGTCCTATTTTCAAGATATGAATTCAAAATATCTCTCACTGCGTTTACCATTTCTGAAATCGAACTAACCAAATCTGACTGCTAAATCTCATAACTAAGAGATCTAGGATGAACAGAGTTGCCCCAATTGTCAGCAGGAGCGAGACAGTACTGTTTCGACCCACCAGGTCTCATCAGCCGCTCTCGGTCTGCTGACAACTGGGACAACTCTACGCTTCGGGTATATCACCCATTTCGAAGACGCAGGGTATAACATGAAGTTGTAGTCATGTTGTAGCCATCTTGTGGCAAAGCTCTGAGGTAGGATACAGAGATATCGCGACATACACTGTATGGCGCTGCCATCTATAATCTGAAATCGAGATTACTTTTTCCGAAATATATAATAACTTACCGATTCCGAAATTGAAGGTATAGATCTTGGTATAGAAGGAAGGGTCTAATCCCATCTCGGGAAACTTTCAGAACTTTTAGGCACCTGGCACGCCGTCGACCTCACCGACACCCCGCTGCCCTTCGCCGCCCTCGTGGAGGACCTCAAGCCGGCCACGAGGTACGCCTTCCGCGTCGTCGCAGAAGGACCGGCGGGCAGGAGCGCGCCCAGCGAGGAGCTGCCCGTGCGGACGGAGCCGCAGCGGCCGGCGGGCGCGCCCTTGAACCCCGCTGCGAGGGCTGTGTCCTCGAGGGAGGTGCTGGTCACGTGGTCGCCGCCCTTGGCGGAGCTCAGGCACGGGGACATACAGGTGGGCGGGTAGTTTATTTATTGATTGTTATGTGTTCACCAAGGTATCAAAGAATATCATTATTACCCATCAGGGACCAAGATAATATCTGGATACGCAAGCCAGTGGGTATATGGTCCCGTGCCTATATCTGACATGAGTATTGATGTGCAGCCTCTACTTGTTTTCAATTGCTCGATAATTAGTATTGATTACACGGAGAAATAGCTCTAAAACCGGTTCCTAATTACTTCCTTTAGCCCAAAAAGCGGTTCCAATAGCACAAAAAGCGGTTGCAATGGCTCAAAAAGCGGTTCCATAGGACTCAGAAAGCGGTTCTAATGGCTCAAAAATGGTTCAAATAGTTGGGATTATTCATTGCTTCTTATCCAGCAATGGAAAACAAGGTTGCAGAAATGCCTAGGTCTTTCTACTACCCTATATGAACGAATTGTTTCTGAATTATTCAGAGAAGATCATACGATATTTTGTTACCTATATTCATGTGGACTGTTTATGAGTTTCAGCAATCCGTCTTTGTTTAACTATATATCACACTATTTCAAGCTGGCATGGACTTCTATCAAAGATTTAAATATCTTTTATTTCGAACCAAACTCCTAATTCTCGATAGTAAAGGTTCACTCTGAATGGCTCTTGGAGACAGTTCAAACTATTTACGTTAAGAGAAGTCATGTTAAAACTCGAAATCAATTTCGATTCTACTCTGTTCGACGTTACAGCTCAATAATTCCTCATTAGCAATCTGACAATATTGAATGAAGGTTTGTTAAATTAGGCATCGCTCGTTCATCGATATGTACTCCAAACCACAGAGCTACCTTTCATGATCTTTGAAGTGATAACTGCTATATGCCCGCTAGGAACTTTTTGGGATAGCAGTAAAACGGCCGCACTCGCGTCACGCACGGAAGCTCACGTAAAAGTGTATACCTATATGTATATGTTTGGTTGATATACAACGAGGACGGGCCGATAGCGGCTGCACCTGAACCTTCAATATTTCAATGAACACCGAGTCATCAGCTCTGACCTGACATGCATCGAACTCACTATGATAGTATAGTCATATTATGTTCTCGCTCGAATTACGAAAAGTTCCTATACATCATTCACAATAATGAATACTTATGACAAGATGAAATTCGAAATTTCTCATTCTTGAAATTTCTCCATCACTATTTTCAGTTCTAGTTCATCCTTTTCGCGAATACATGGAATTATTGCATAAAATCAATATATACTTCATTTCTATTTGTCCAAAAGATATTGGAAATACTAACCGGCCATAGAAGTTATCACTTCCGATGTGGTCCTGAGCACTATTTTTTCACTATAGTCTAGCCATATATATATATAGCACCATAGCGAGGTGATATTACATTTCTGGCTGATCCTGAGAAGAAACATAATTGAAATAGCGGATCACTATCGGCCTAACCCATAAGTGCCTCCAGAGTATTTTTTCGATTACTTCGAGAAGAAAAAAAAAAAAAAAAGATTAGCTGGAGTAGGGATCGAACCCCGGTCTTTTCGTTCGAAGGAAGGTATATGCTTTAAAGTTATTTACTTTTGTTCCAAACTTTTACATCACATATTACAAACACATTTATACAATAATTAGGAACATATTACAGAGCTTCTTCTGTATGTTGTGGTCCTCCGCATGGTGCAGAGATGGCTGAATGTTGGCCAAGGAATGTGGGTGTATATGCGAGGTGTTAGTCACAGAGGCCTATCTCCTAGGGCTGAGCCCTTTATATAGGTAGTCTCACTGAGGATACCCAGGGGGCTGGGGGTAGCTGATCAATCGCTTTCAGTAGTGAGTAGGTTCTTCACGTTCGCACGCCTGACCGAGTTCAATGTCCAGTTCGCCACTCCTTGAGTGACCCTGATGACATTATTTTATTTTCGTGTTTGGGAGATTGTCAAATCTGGATCCCCCTCGGTTGATGCTCGAAGGAAGGAACACTACTCTAATGATCACCACGCTTCTGACGAAACAAACTACAAAACAATTTTATACGCTCTTGACTTGCCACCGTGGTAATATCTCCCATATAGTGGAGCTAATGGCTAGGCTCTAATATTTCTTCTTGTAGGGTTTCAATATTGGCTACCGCACCGTCACCATGGGCGCCTACAATTTCACCTCGGTGAACGGAGACGGAGAAGACGGCGGAGAAATGCTGCTCGGCGGGCTCAACAAGTACACCCGGTACACCATCGTCGTCCAAGCCTTCAACGAAGTAGGCGCTGGACCGCTGTCGGAGCCTGTGACAGCTCAAACGATGGAAGACGGTGAGGAAAATTTTCAACTCGGAGGCATGAAAGGTATAGAGACGCCTTTCGTTTTCAAACACCACACTTTGTTTAGACTCCAAAAGACTTCTATTCTCGTTCACTGATTTCACAGCAAATGGGATGGAGCCACGGTGGAAAATGGTTAAATACAGTGTGACACACTCAAGATGAGGACAAATGTGTATTTCCAGTGTCGGATCTATGATTTCTGGGACCCCAATTTTAATAATCCTTGGGGTCCCTGTGGCTTTTTCTACTTGTTTTTTTTTTCAGGCCAATTTTTGAATTAATAATACCATCTTATTATTCTTACCGAATACAAAAGAAACATGCATGATCAGAAAATATAGAATATAAGAAACAAAAAACAGTATATTCATTCATGAAAAGTTTAGGATATTAACACGAAAAAAATTCACTATACATTGTTTTACCACTAACCAAACCGATTTTTTAAACGTTTAAAAAATCGGTTTGGTTAGTGGTAAAACAGTGTATAGTGTATTATTGTGCCAAAAGTTCCAGTCTTCGATATACGAAAAAAATTGAGAACAAATGAAAAAAAAAATGAAATAGTAACTATAACACTAACTAGGATCAGATACGTACAAAATAAAAGAACTAAACCATAACGAAATCACTAGCAGAAACATACTTCGATATCACTCCTTACTTTCTGATTTACAAATCTGCGAATTTTTTTATTGCACCACCATAATTTGAACTGCTCATCGAAACACTTTCGATGGAAAGCATTCCCAAAGTTTGTAATCTCTACTTATGCATTTCCTTGTTTCCTTATTTGATATGATATGATAATTTTGAAAATAAACGGTCTGCTTCGCGATTGGTCACTGATGGTAAGTAGTGTTAAAAACTAGTTCGAAGCAGTATTTTTGCATTCAGTTGATATATGAGGACAACGAAACGGAATTTTTTTATAGTTTGCATAACGCCATATTGAGGAAGTTTAAACTTTTGTCTGATTTGAGCCATTTTCTATCTCTCATCTAGAAATCTATTTTGGCCCTTTATACATACGCAATTTCAACGCAAAATTCGAATTTTCGAGTAACTTTTCTTGTTGACTGCAAAGGGAAACAAACCATCGAGAATTTGCAGGAAGTTCATCTGTTTATCGATGAGGGATAAATCTACTCTCCTTCCTTATTCTCATTGAATTCATGAAACAGGTTAAAACGATAATTATCGATGACATCCGAGAGCGGCTAATCTTTCCACTGTCAAAGAACCGAGGATACCAACAAATAATAAAGTCGTAAATATATAATATCGATATGAGAACGCGTTTCTATAGCTCTAATTGCTCTGTGGTACGGCGTGATGTCCGATATTGCTCCTGCGTAAAAATATAAATGTATACTGATTATTGTTCTAATCTTACAATATAATTTCGAAGTGCCCAGCATGCCTCCTGAAGATGTCAGATGTGCTGCCTTGACATCGCAATCTCTACAAGTCAGCTGGCAGCCGCCACCTACTGAGCACTGCAATGGCCTCCTGCAGGGCTACAAATTGACGTATGAGCCAGTCCTGGATGAGAATTGGAAAGGTAATTTTTAGCAATGAATAGAGAGAAGCGATTTCAATTGAATAGTCCACATCTATCCTTCCAATGTTCGAAAGATTCGATTATCCACAGCAAAACACTAAACAACACATAAATACCACTGATCAGAATGAGGCATCCCAATTCGTCACTTATAATGAAAAAGTTACAGTATTTAAGGAATACTGATTGGGAGTATTTAAAGATGTAATTGAAGTGTTTCTCTCATGTTCGGCCAATACAGAAGTTTTCAATGAAGAATTGGAATGTATGGATACATTTTATATAAAACATGAGAAATCAAACAAATCAGGAGACAAGCATGATGATATTGAAATTGAACTAAATGTATCTCAGGGAGACCGACTGAGGGCCAGTTGCATGAATCATTTGACAAAAGATTGAATATTCAATGTGTTTATACGATGGGAACGTATGGCTAAGCTGATGAAATATAAGAGTTGATTCCTCGAGTTAACAAGCTGTTCCTGAATCTTACACACTCCATTAAATTAATTGACACAGTAAGCAAACATTCATTCATAATCTCCAACTAGGTTTCCTTTGTTACGGGTTCGATTGACTCGGCCAACCACTTTTACCACATCTAACTTCAGAATTACTAGACCGTTTCCTTACCACTGAAACTTCCTACTTGCAGCAAGTAAATTTCCATAAGTTTCTTATAGAAAGTTCATCGCATCCGCATCTAGCGTTGCATTTCGTAATAATATTAAGTTTGATGAATATTTCCTAAGAGTATCATTTTGTATCAGTTATCCTCTAAACTCTGAATTGAGATTAATATCATATTGAGATTAAATAAATATCCTCAAATTAGGAGTGACATATTGAAATTTGAAATAAATCAATTTGATTTGAGACCAAGCATTGAGATACATAGAAAACCTTCGAAGTGAGGAAAAATAGAATAAAAAATTGAATGCCATACAGAAAAATGCATAATTATTCAAATTTAATGCACATAAAGTTGGATTGAAAACAAAACCTGTTATCTGTGGAAGGAATAATGATAATCTTGATCCTCTGATGAAAACATTTCTACAGGGTGTTCCTGAAATTGGGGCGATCAATAAAATGGTGATGTGTTTTATGAAATATAATGATACGATAAAATACAACTATTATTTAACGTCCGGCAACATTGCAAAAGTCATTGATGATACTTCCGGTGCTTGTGGTCTCGCCGAAAGTAAACGCTTGGGTTGAGTTACTAACCTTTGAAATCCTCTGATCAATGATTTACAAAAATTTGAGGCAAACTTTGAAGCTGAATATCTTCCAAATTTCGACAAAAATGTACTTATTCTTTCATTTCGTTTTATTTTCTCGTCTCCTATTATCCATTTCATTGATCGCCCCAGTTTCGGAAACACCCAGTATATTGTATATATTTGGTCTGGTTTGAATTTATTTATGCCAAATACAACGGTGGTTAGCGATAAATATCGCAGAACCAAATTTCCTTTGGTGTTCAATACCTCATCAATATCCACAATATCTCACTCCCCTCTTGTAAACATGGTCAAATTAGCTAATTATACAAATTCATTAACTGATCTAGACTGGTCTATGACATTCAGTAGATTTAGAAAAATGATTATTCAACAAATGTTATCATACTTATCCATGTAAGTACTATTATATTAATAACACTTCGTACTTCGTATTGCTGTCCCCTACAACTCTGCGGATTTTTTTCTTCTTTTTATTTCCCGAATCTTTCTATAGTAGGTATTTACTGTATCTCTCTTATATATCTACTTATATATTCATGTAATTAGGCCAACAGGCCTGTGTGAACATAAATAAATAAATAAATAAATATATGTCTTTCCTCAAACAGCCGGTTTATTTCAACTAATAATAGTATTTATTCTCAAATTGGTAGTGTTCTTAATTCCTTTGTGTTAATTCGCCAATACGAATGTATTTATTTCACGAATCATGCACAAATCTCTCTTATATATCTAATAATATAATAATAATAATAATAATAATAATTTATTTCCAAAGAGAAATAATACAAATGTGAGAAAAAAAAAAAAGATATTATACAAAAAGTATATATACAAGAATACAAATTTAAATCTGAGAAAATCTGATTTTTTCATACATACAAAACAAACAATATTATAAACTTCATCTAGATACAAAGTGTGGAGGATCATTTACATATATGAATAAAATAACAAAAGGAAATAAATCTAGAGAAATCCCACGAAGATAAACTTGTTGTGGGTATATTCAGGATACACTTCTCAGTATATTTATTACATACATATCACGAAACACACTTAGGAACACAGAAATACATGTTTTATATTAAAGTGAGTAAGTAAGTGAATGAAATTTGAAATTTTAAAAATCAGCCGAAGGTTTAAAAGTATTTTGATATGCTCGAATGTATAAGTACAAAAATTTGTCATTAGAATTAAAAATCATAGAAGTTGGTAATTTTGTTGGTATCAAATATCGATAAGTTTCGTAGCCAAATTTTCAGTTTGTTTCTGTATAGAGTTATGTTATTAAGTTCTCTTAGTGACTGCGGAATATGTGAAAAAATTTTAGGAGCTGTAAAGTAAAAAGATCTCTGGCCTATACTCTTCACAGTTTTTTCAGTTATGAATTCAGATTTTTTTTTATGTCTTGTATTGTGTTCATGTTTGATGAATGTCAACTGATTTTTATTTTTATATTGTAGACACATGACCTTGTAATAGTAAAGCTTAGTTAGGTTGAAAACTGGTATTTCTGTAAAAAGTTGTTCAGTAGGATAGGTGCGATTTTTATTGTAAATTATTTTCAAGAAGAATTTCTGGATAACTTGTAAATTTTTTGTGTGGCAACTATATGCTCCCCCCCAACCGGATATGCCATATTGAATATGGGATTCTACAAGTGAATGGTATAGAATTTTGAGTTCCTTTATGCCAAGAATATTCTTCAGGTGTTTGAAAGTGAATAGGATAGATCTTAATTTTTTAACTACTTTACTAATATGAACATCCCATTTAAGGTGCATATCAATTTCAATTCCAAGGTAAGTTATAGATTCAACTTTTTCAATTAAATGAACTGTGTTATTTACTCTCAAAGTGAGAGTTTCAATATCTGGTGAGTTTGATTTGTTACAAGAAAATGTCATAAATTTTGTTTTCTCTAGATTCAACGTGAGATTCATTTCGCTAAGCCAACTACTTATTTTTTCGAGGTTCTGTTCCGCTTGGTTCTTTACCTCGTTCCAAGTACTAGCAGTACAAAGAATGACAGTGTCATCCGCAAATGAGGATATACTCAAATTTTTTTCAATAGAAAGAAGGCCATTAATGTACACCAAAAATAATACTGGGCCTAGTACCGTTCCCTGAGGTACTCCGATCGATAGTTCTTTAGGTTCGCTACTCTCGTCATCAATTTGTACATGTTGTATTCTATTTTGGAGGTACGATCTGAAAAGGTTCGACACAGTTCCCCTCAAACCAAGGTCTTCCATAACGTCAAGAAGTTTCTGATGGTTAACGGTGTCGAATGCCTTAGCTAGGTCTAGAAATACACCTATTGAACATTTACCTTCATCTAAAGCTCTATAGATTCCATTTGTTAGATAAACAATGGCATCTTCAGTTGATTTGTTCGATCTGAATCCGAACTGTTTTGGAGAAATAATATTGTTTATTTCTAAGAACTGCATGAGACGGGTTTTAATTGATTTTTCAATAACTTTTGATATTGTACTGATCAGTGAGATAGGTCTGTAATTTATAGTATCTGTCCGATTTCCTTTTTTAAACAACGGTTTAATTATAGCAATTTTCAAATTGTCTGGAAATTCCCCCTTCTCAAATATAAGATTGATAATAGAGGCTAACGGTTCTTTAATGAATTCTCTGATCAGTTTCATGTTTTCTGAAGTCATGCCATCGACTCCCGGGCATTTGTGATTTTTCAACTCTTTTATCAATTCATTTACCTCTGCTGCATCGATTGGCTTCATGAACATATTTACATTTATTACATTTCTTTGTACAAAGGAGACCTGTGGTTTTATAATTTGATTTGCCATATTCTTACCTAAATTTACATAGTGGTTGTTGAACAAGTTTGCTATCTCTTTTTTATCAGATGTAGTGGTACCGTTTTGTGTGATTTTACTTATCTTAATTTTACAGTTTTGTTTACCTGTGAACTTTTTGATATTATCCCATAACGATTTCGAATTATTCTTATTTTTTTCTATCTGTTTTCTGTAGTAGTTTTCTTTTGTTTGTTTCAATAAAGTTGTTAAGTTGTTCCTATATCTTTTATACTCGTTCGACAATTATTGTGGGTTATTAGGGTTTTTCATCAATCGTTTGTACATAATATGCTTAGTATTCACTGATTTCATCAAACCTTTGGTAATCCAAACATTTCTTTTTTTATCGCAATATTTAATTTTTTTGTACGTAGTAGAGGACTCTATAGCATTTTTAATTTCTGAAAGAAGGTAATTAGTACTGGTATTGACATCGGTCATCTTGTATAATTCATTCCATTGTTTACTTTTCATTATTTCGAAAAGTTTCTTCTCATTCAGAATTTTAATTCGTGTTTCAGGTGTTTCTTGTATTTGAAAAGATTGATTCGGAAGTATAACAACTGTTGGAAAATGATCAGTCACGTTGAAACGGAGAACATATGATTTACAGTTCATGAATTGATTTGAATCTTTTATAAAAATATGGTCAAGTAATGATTTAGAATTATTATGAATTCTAGTGTACTTATTTATTAGTGAATAATATCCAAGTTCTCCTAACACATTCAAATAGTCCTGGCTATAATCTGCATCAGATTTTATATCAATATTGATGTCACCCGCAAAAAAGTATGTGTATTCTTTATTTTTACAATGATTCTCCAGATATTGACTTAAATTCTCGATGAATTCATAGGGACAAGATGATGGAGAGCGATAAAGGGTGTCAATTATTATGTTTTTTTTGCCTTCAATAACAACACGCAGCACCTTCATATAAGCTATGGTTTGTATGTAACTTTGAAAATTCAGAATACTTTTTATGTATACAATTACTCCATCATTCTGATTATAGTCCCCTGAATTATAAATAGCTTTGTACCCTGGTAAGTTGAAAAAATCTACATCTGCAATATACCATATGTTTCTGTGAAAATAATAACGTCAAAACGGTAATGAAGTTTTTCAAGTAATACTGACATTTCATTGAAGTTTTTATTTATACTCCTTATGTTTGCCTGAAAAATTGAAAAATTTGGCTCGGTTTTCGTTTCGAGATCTATTTGTTGTGATTCTTCTTCATCATTTATTTCTGTTGTTACACATTCAGGAAAATCAAAATCTCTTATATATTGATCCATTTTTATAAGACGGTTAAAATTTTCTAGAACCAATGAATATATATCACAGGACAGTAATAAAGAAATAAACAAAAATCAATATAGGACAAAAATACGGTAAAATATACATGAATTGTTCCGATTTTCATGCAGCTAGTACTTTGATGCAGAGTTCTTCCTAGTATTTGGTTTTTCTATTATAGTATCTTTCGGTGTCTTCTTTGGAACAGCAGATTTTGTACTTGGGATGTCTTGAGTTTTCTCGATGTTTTGGGAATTGGGTTTTTGAAAGACAGGGGGATTTTCTTTGGCAACTGGAGTTCCTGGGGCACTATGTGGTTTGTTTTGATTGGTGTAATAATCGCCGTGAGTAGCTTCGAGGTCGGCAGCAGTGAATGATTTTTTGTTTACATACAGTTTGTTGTTCTTGATGTAGCAGTCGATTTCTTGGTTTTCTTCTGCAAGAAACAGATGTTTTCTCAATATTTTTCCTTCCTCTCTTTGGGTGAGGGTTAAATCATCGGCAATGTGTATTCGAGTTCCCTTTAGTTTTTTGCAGTTCTTGAGAACCAAAGATTTTTTCAAATAAGAAATGAACTCTATTTTGACTGGACTTTTACTTGTCTTTCCAAGTCTATAGAAATTATTGAGGTCAGCTTCGACAATATTTATATCTGATAGATTTTTCAGCAGTTCAATAATTTCCCCACTATTTAAATCTTCGGTTTTTTCCCTCTCCAATCCAAATATTATGATGTTGTTTTTTCTGTTTGCTCTGTCGAGTGATTCTATTTTTGTTTGCAGCTCTTGATTTTCCTTTTCGACTTTCTCTAACCTATGCTTTATCTCCTCTATTTTCAAGGTAACCCTAACTTCAACAGCTTCTATTGTTGCTTTCAGATCTTTATTACAGCGAATTATTTCCTCAAGAAGTTGTTTATTTGTGATTTCCATATTATTTCTTCGGCGTAATTTGAACGTATATGGCTCAGTTTATAATATTCGAAACGAAATGGTAAAAATGAAAAACACTGTCTATCTTGCCGATAAGAACCGTTTGTTTCGAATATTTCGAAGTGGCGGGTTTTTATGTACTACTTATTGGCAGTCTGTTTTTCTCACTTATCCTTTGATATACAGTGAAATTTATATTTTCTTGTGATCAACTTGTTTTGGAGAATTTTATCAAAATTACATACCAAATAGTATCAGTTTGTTCTAGGGGCACATTCACTCACATCTGTACTCTGTGACGGACGGATTGAATAAAGTATATATTCATGTAATTAGGCCAATAGGCCTGTGTGAACATATATATGTCTTTCCTCAAACAGTAGTCTTAATTCCTGTGTGTTATTTCGCCAATACGAATGTATTTATTTCACGAATCATTGCACAAATTTCAGGATGATGAAATTTATGGAAATTTTTCAAAGTTTTCAAGGTTTTCAAGGACAAAGTATCACCTCCAGAATTGTTTCGCTTTCATTCATTCACTTCCTGTATAACGTTCCAGCTTCTTCGTAATATTCGCTGGCAAAACTTGTACCGTGCCGTGTACTCCAATGGCCAACCATTGTTCGAACTTTTGCAGGCAGCGACGAGATGGAGACGAGGAAAACTACCGCGCTGACAACGGTAATCACCGGATTAAGGAAGTTCACCAACTACAGTTTGCAAGTATTGGCGTTCACCAAAGTCGGTGACGGAGTGCTCACTGCCCCGTCGTATTGCCAGACAGAGGAGGACGGTGAGTTCGAGTAGTATTTTCAAGTTTGAGAAGTCTATAATAATGTATCCACAATCACCGCACATTCTACTTATTGATTAGTAATTATCAACATTAACAATTATATCAATAGAAATTGAGTTGTTTTATCATAATCCACTTCGTTTCCATTGATTAGAAGCTGGTAGATGTCATCGATTTCAGATCGCATATCGCTGCTCCAGAAAAATAATGACGCAAATGCAAAAAATGTAATTTCACAGGAAAATGATAAAACGAATTCAAAATATCAAATTTTTGATTTCCAAATAGGCGATTTAGACTATGAGTTTGAACCTTCGATATATTGGGAGTAGACCCTCATACTTCAATGTAGTATGTTCAGAGAGATGATATTTTGAAATTTGATATGGATATTTGAAGTTATGTCTTTATTCATGCTGAAAGAAAAAACATCTTAGCCAATTGTGTCAACACTTTTAATGATTTCCTTCTTTTTAAAACTGAAAAGAGATGAAGGATCTCGTTGATTTCAACTCCAGAGGATATTTTTTGTTCACTCATGAGCAATGGTATAAATTAGAATCCTCTAAAATTCATTGGACAAAGATGTAGAGAGATTTTCGAATCATTTACTCCAAGGAAAATAATTTCAAAATGATGAATTGCACTAATGTAGGTAATAATTGTAATTATAACATCAATAAACAATCCTCGGATGATTACCCCTGTGAGAAAAACTCTGAGTTCGAAATTTCAAATGAATAAAAAAAAATAATAATAAGAATAAGAAGCTGAAAATTTGTAATTCGAAAATGATGTTTGTTTCAACCAGAGATTCACAACCCTTTGATGTCAGAGATTCAAGTTTGAGGGTGAGTGCGTATAATCTCAGAACGACTTCTTCTTTTGACGGCTCTGAACTTACATACTTAAACAGCTTTCCATTTCACAAATCTTCGCGCTTAATTTTCAGTTACAACAGTGGAAACTGAAAATGTTTTATCTGCATGTCTAATTTACAGCTGGAATTATATGAATATTAGGAATTATCAAAAACAAATAAGAGATCTATAAATTATCCAAATAATATTGTGAATAATAGTTGTTTTAGGATACCAGTTTCAAGCCGTCGTATTTTCTCGACCTGAAATATCTATATCATTTCGTTTGGAAGATTGGAATGTTTCAATTCATTTGTCCAAAGAACAGTTGGGGCATTCAGAATCTAAATAATCCGATGTAATATGGCCTGAGAGTGCAATTAAGATTAGAACCAGATAATATTTCAGAGGAGAAAATGACGCATGGGATAGTTATGGCATTATTTTTTTTATATGACTCAAAATACACTCAAGTCGATATTTCTCCAAAATAATGTATTAAACATCACATCTAATACTCTCAAGATACATTTACGGCGTTTTTGTACTGGAAAAAAATAACTTGCGTCAACCCTTTATAGAAAACTTCTCACAACTGACCATTGCGACAGTTTTTTTTCCAGTGAAATGGTGCCAATTGATACAAATTACATGACGACGTAACTTACATCAAGCGGCCAAATATTACACTAATAAAATTATGGCATTATTTTACCATATGGATTCAGATTTTCTCTATCTCCTGGTGGGTATAACTCATTTTCAAAAAATGTTGCAGTTACGTCATTGCTTTTCTGGAACGGCGATATAGTACCTGTCGAAGTTTTTGATAAATCTCTAGAATCAATTAGAATCAATGGATGTCTCCTCCTCTTGTAAGGAACGATTAGTACGAAAAGAACCTCGGTTTTCTGCTTTAACAAGCTTATTAGATATGAAATCCTCGATAAAACTTTCTGCTACAGCTGAGCTTCTCTACCCACCATCCACTGTAAGCTTCTGCGTTTGCAGGTTGTGATGAGGTATACATTTCTGATTAGCGTATCGTTAAAATAATATGTCGTCGGGTAACTTCTTCGGACCTGAGGACATTTATTTTCCATACGTTTCCACAGTATTGATGGAGAATCCTGCTTCTATAATTATGAATTTTCGTGAAATGTGAGTCTTAGTATCTGGTATAGAAACAACAAGATATGCGCCCCTGTACATTGTACATCAGTAATTTTCAAGTTCGTCAATTGACAGCATCGACTGGCACCAGACATTCCCATTATTAGTGAACAGAAATTTTTCAAAGTTTATTATCTAAACTGTCTAAAAGGTTACGAGATATTATTACCTTGATCATCAGATATTCTTTATCGCAAGCTCAATAAATCTTCTACGTGTGTTATTTCCTATACTTCAGCATTCTATATGCTTTGTATCCTCTCAACTCACTTGTTAGATCGGCCTTCAGCATCGAGTACTTCGACCACATGGATGGAATGTGATACTTCCTCAAATTAAAAAAAAACGATTGTGTTTCAACCTTGCGCAGATATCATGTTATTCAAAACACTTGAACAATTAATTGTTATTGTTCATTTGATCATGAAGTTTGTGATTTTGGCAACTCTTTCACATTTTCTCGGTGCTTTTCTGAAACGGAAGAAATCGGAAAGTACGTGTCGTATCCATGGACCCACGGATTATTCCGATTCCAGTTTCTGGGCCGCCAGCCGACATCAAAGTGGTTGTCAGCTCGTCAAGCGTCCAGTGAATCTTTCAAACCTGAAGGTTATCAGAATGTTATTCGTGTTTATGAGATTCCCTAACACATGGGGACGTCCCTGATTTCGAACTAAGACATCCCAGGGATATCCTTTTTGGGACAAAGTACATACTAGGGACGTCCCAGGGACACCCGCTTTCAGATAGAAGGGACATCCAAGGGATGTCTCTTTTGTTACGTCCCTGGGATGTACCGAGTACGGAGAAGGGATATCCCTAGGACGTCCCAAGGATATCTCAGGGACATTCCTTCGACAAAAGTAAAAAAAAATTAGGTCGAGTAGGGATTGAACCCAGGACCTTCAGCTTATCAAGCACGCACCTTACTCCATTGGCTAATATCCCTTCTGAAGATTCATATATGAACAGATTTATAAACAGGAGAAACCTGAATAAATAAAATTTTGTTAGGATTCGGGTATAATGATTATCATTATTGAGTGTTTTAAAATGAGGGGCATTATGCATTTACGATTTATGTTTGCTAAAAATGGTCATTTCTTGAGAAGTTCTAAGACCATACTCTTTATTTTTATTACAATTATTTTCCGGAAGAAATACACTTTTGTAAAAATTCGACTCAATGTTTTGATATAATTCAATGACTCTCTGATGTGAATGGATATCAGATATTCCAGAGACACGGATGGGATAACCTAGAGATGTACCGGGCGGGATGTCCACTGAACAACCATTGCGGGACATCCACTGGATGTCCCAATCATTTCCTTGTACCGCGGGACAAAAAAGGGACGTACCTTGGACATCCCTGTGTTGTTAGGGTTATCATTGGTAGGTGAATAGCCAATACCTACAATTGGCGCTGAATTATATGTATCAAGGGAAAAGGAAAGGAGTGTATAGTCGGTTGACATTCAACTGTTTTCAGAATATCTACTCATTTATAGTTATAGGTTGGTCTGCGTGCGTTGCATACAAGTAAAAATAAAAATGGGGATCAAACTGTTAATACAAGAACGTTCAGCTCTTTTCAAAGTATCAGAAGGCATTGTTTGAAGTTTCGTCCAAATAAGATAGCCCCATCTACAAAAAGTGGGAAAGTGTATAAATTTTCCTGTGATGTTTCGACACAAAAAGCTCTTTAGGGAGAATTTAAAAATGCAATAATGTACAGGTTGTCCCATTGATAAAACCAAATTGATGTCACCCTTCGGTCCTCCTTTCTCCAGACGCTAATTTCTCTCATTACGTTGCTTATTTATGTCCTCCTTTCTCCAGACGCTAGTGTTAATAATTCCGTTTTCAGTGCCTGGCCCGCCGGCCGACATCAAAGTGGTCGTCAGCTCGCCGCAGTCCCTCAAGGTGTCATGGCTGCCACCCGCCGAGCCCAACGGCGTCGTCGCCAAGTACAACCTGTACCGCAGGAGCATGGACGGCCGCACGGAGATCGACAACGCCAGACAGACGGTGTCCGGCCAGCACACGGCGTTCGAGGTGAAGAGCGTGCAGTCGCACATCGAGTACCAGTTCTGGGTGACGGCGTCGACCAGGATGGGTGAGGGCCAGAAGTCCAAGGTGGTGTCGCAGGTGGCCACGCCCAGAGGTGAGACGCGACCCAGGAAACCAGATGACGTTCCAGTGACATCTTTTTCACGTCACTTGAATGACCAAGGTGACGTCAGATAATGACGTGAATAAGTCACAGCCCAATGACGTCATATTACTCACGTCGTATTGACGTCATTCACTCACCAAACTGTGACGTCCGACTGACGTAATATAATATTGATTATGCATTGTTGAGTCTGCTTGGTGGGTCCCTCCTGTGTCATGTTCATTCAATCGCCTATTCAGCAGCGCTATCCTTCAGTACGCATCTCCATCAGAATGCAATCAGTTACTCGTATTTGAATAAAAAAATATGAAGCTTGTGTCGGCGAGATGTAAGCAAACAAAGAATAGTTTGATAGCAATGAAAATAAGGATGTTGGGAATTTGGCTTCACTTTGATGAATAATGTATATTGATGCATTCTTGGTCACCCAATAAAAATCTAAATAGCAAGTTTTTGAAAAAATCTCTGAATGACGGAGCTCACCAAATTGGTACGTCACACCGACGTGATTTTTAGACGTCATAGATACGTCACTGCAACGTCATAAGAGTACCGGTTTCAATATAGGTATACCTCAACAAACATTTGTATATATATATAGCTTGTTGGTTTCCGAGATATACAGTGTGTCACAGTTTTTTAGAAAAAAAAAATGTCCCCTATACTTTTCGGGTATATTATTTCCAATGAAACTTGCATGTTGATTTACTTTCATGAGTTATACTTCTGTTTCACATGATAATATATAAGTATCCATGGTTTAGAGAAGGTCTGGTAAAATGGACGTCGACAGGACGTCCCTGCAACGTCATGAAACTGACGTCTTCTTTTACCCATCTAAGTGACGTTCACTCGATGTCGAAACGATGACGTGACTATCTCGTCATAGAAAGTACGTCATAGTGACGT
This sequence comes from Phaedon cochleariae, assembly GCA_918026855.4. NCBI lineage: Eukaryota > Metazoa > Arthropoda > Insecta > Coleoptera > Chrysomelidae > Phaedon > Phaedon cochleariae. The sequence goes on from OU896711.1 coordinate 10,694,366, forward strand.
CATCTGGTTGCCTGGGGAGTATTGAATATCTCCTCGGTTCCTTGCGGGAGAGAGACTAACATATTATGACCTCTCACTCAGTTTGGTTTCGTCTCCGTGGCGGTTTTAGGACCTGTACTTTTTATTATATATGTCAATGATTTGATGTTCTGTTAGTGAAGGTAAGGTATACATCCTATTGGGTATGCTGATGACGTGTCTATAGTCCACTGTGATCAAAATGAAAAAACCCTCAATGACAAAATGTCCAACATTGAACAAATGATTCAAATTTGGAATGAGAGTAATTATCTTACTCTCAATAATGACTCAACTTCTGATTTTCAAGTTGAACAATGGTTCAGACGCAAGGTCTGAATTTTTCGCTTCACATTGATCAATTATGTAAGCGTCTAACAACATCAACGTATATATTACAATGGATTATTACTCTACAATGAATAGCCAAGAAGACTTTAAAAAAATATCAGTACCAAAAAATTCAAGAAAGAACTTGAAAAATATTTATTCGTCTGAATTTTGTCATGTCATCCATATAGAGATCATATAACATATCAATTATTTTAATCATTCATTCACTCAAACAAGGATCAGCTCAAACTCTGAGAATTACTAGAATAATTATCATACCTATACCTACATTTTAAATTTTATGTAATATATTATGGTTGATTTTTTAATATTCCCTGATAGAAAAATTTGTTAAACGCAGTGACATCATGGGGCAAATCATCGAATTTGTCCCACTACAAAGATATTGAAATAATAAGAACATTTTTATTTTATCGAAACGAGGAAAGTCCCAGGAAATCAAGTAAAATGGGTAAACTGACTGATGAATATCTCAGAGTTTCTCAATATTTCATTCTATAATGACATATGTTCAAAGGATAACGGCAGGAGTAAGTTAGACAGAACATTGCAAACCATTATTCAAACAATTCAAAATTTTAACACTAGCCTCATGCTTCGTATACGAATGTCTCATTCACATGAATAAGAAAGAAATGTCTGATACTCGATCTCGAATAACTAGAAATGAAGATATTCACAGATATAATAAAAAAGGAAAGATGAATATAAGATTACCGAAACCAAGAATTTCAAATACCAAATCTTCATTCAAATATCTCGCCATGAAATTTTTCAATTTTCTTCCAGACGAACTCAGAGGTCGAGCTATGAGTTTACATGAATTCAAGAATCGAGTCAAAAATATTCTAATTGACGAAAGTTTTTACACAAATGATGAATATCTAGTATTTGTTTCACGTCGAAACTAAACTTCAAACTATTTTGTCATTGTTTCATTGTTGTATGTATTTATGTCTCATTATATTCATTTCATTTTATTTATTTATTGACGTATGCATAAACACTATTGTGTAGTAACATGAATAAATCTATCTATCTATTTTTGAATCTCTTTGTGATAATAACTTGTCATATTTCGCCTTACCATTATCGATCTGAATGGAAAAGGTACCTGAATATTTGCATTTTCAGTTTTCTTGCATTCTTCTGAAGATATATGTGTAATATAACAAATAGAATAATATGTTGATTCAGTTTGAATCTAAAATCACTTTTAGGTAATAGTTATGGCTAACTCTAATTTTGCTACTTACCTGAATCTTATAGATGATGTTTGTGTCCCGAGGTGAAACATCATCGACCTCTGTCCCTATGATGTGGGTATATTTACTCAGTAGCTCATTTCCACATGTTCTTCATTATGCTGATGCAATTCTAATTTCATGTCTGCAGTTCCTTCCAGAATAATATCATTCGGAGGCCTAGTAGTAAGACCCTGGCGTAACTCGGTATCCTTCAATTGCGAAGCAGTCGGGTCCCCAAGGAGAGAATGGCTAAGAGGCGACTTGATACTGAAGGTAACATTTGTTCATTCAGAAACGATTATTTTTCGATTGTCAAAATCTCAAATTTCAGTGATTTCAACCAATAGCAATGTATAGGATTCTAGAAAATCAATCGGTACCCACAAAGCAAAGTTGAAAGCTATGTTGATGTAATGTTGAAGCAATTACTGAAACGGGCGTTCAGCAATACTGCAAAGGTGAAGTTCGATAATGTAGCGTTGCAGCAATGTTACATGTTGCTGTGGCATTGCTGGAACGTTACATTTACAAATTTTCATCTGCAATATTGCTGAACGTCCGTTTCAGTAATTGCTACAACCGTGCATCAACATAGCTTCCAAATGCTTAGTGGGTTTTTAATATGATAAAACTGTTCCTTCTCGATGAAAGCGACTTATTTTCATATTCTGGCTAAATAAACGAGGTTTTGTCGAAAATGAGAATCATCGATCCGTGGTGAATACCTATCATAATTATTTTTTGTCCTTCATCAGGGAGGTGCTGCTCACAATATACAGTTACTAGACACAGGGGAATTGATTCTGTCCAACCTGCAGATATCAGATGCTGGAAATTATACATGTCACGTAGACAACGGCCAAGGCAGTGATAGGATAATATATCATCTAGTTGTTCAGGTATAGTATACTTATCACATAATAAAGTAGTGAGGAAACAGAAATATACATTTCCGAAACAGATTTGCATCAATTTTGAATAGTAATATATGTGACAGCATCAAAGATCACATTATCTACTTACTTGATACCACTGTTTGATAATTGAATTTTCTTCTATTTTTCCAAGGTTCCCCCCTCAGCTCCGCTGCTATACGTCACGAGTGCGACTAGTAGCAGTGTACTTCTGCACTGGAAATCTGGTAATAACGGTGGTGCTTCTATCAGCGGTTTCGTTCTGAACTACAAGAAAGAACACGGAGACATCGAAGAGATTCATCTCAACCGACATGCCACAAGCTATGAATTGAAGGCAAGTGTCAGTGAAACATTTCATTTCATTATTACGAAGTTCTAACCCTAACTACTTCACTGATGCAAGCTGTTCTTTCCTCTGAGCTCTGTAAATTTTTTTTATAATTATTGAAATTCACAATATTTCATAACATGAGGAACGTGGGAAAACGCGTGACCTTGAACAATCCAATGCAACCATATATGATTCGACTTACGTATCTATTCTCTATTTCTGTAAAACAAGTGCAAGAATATTTCTGATTCTGTCATTCTCATCAGAATATGAAATGGATTTTCTGAGTTGAATACCTGAATGCAGATAACAGAGAACACAACACATAGCTGAAGAATCAGATATTCTGAGGATTATCTTTGAATATTCATAGAATTTGTTAAACTTCACTGGATAAAAGGATTTGAAGATGAAGGTGACAGACGATATTGTTGTTAGGTTAGACTTTCCTTCCCTCCTTGTACTTCTGTGAACTCTAAGCATTATACTTTTACCACTGCCACAAAATAATTTGGATTTAAATAAAATCTCGATCATTATAGTTCAGCGATCATTATTAGGAATATCAGGATATTCTTATTAGTACTGAAGCACCTCGCAAGATACCAATATTCAATAAGTGATTATTAGGGACCAGGTGGAACAATTTTGTTTTCTGTAATGTGGATATTGTTGCCATTGATCAGTCATTGGTCAAATATTGTTTCTCATAAGGTAATTGAGAGTTATCTAAATAAGCTGCAGATCTGGTCACTACATTGCTCTTGATTTTCCAGGGCCTCTCTTGTGGCACGTCTTACCACCTCTTCCTCACGGCCCACAACAAAATAGGCAGCTCGCCGGCCAGCCATCCTTTGCAGGCCCGGACTCAGGGCCATCCGCCCGGGGTGCCGTCGACGTCTTCCTTCGTGGCTCCGAATTCGACCTCGGTCGTGCTGCGGCTGCACGTGTGGCCCGACAACGGGTGCTCGATCCTGTATTTCATATTGCAGTATAGGAAAGCCACCGAATTGCAATGGACGCTTGGTGAGTGGAAATACTATTGAGGGAGTATTTTTTTCTAGCAGTCCACGTCATTCCTTGGAAGGCTGATACGCCGGCTCATAAGTGACCAAAATAGCAAAATATTATTGTCTGTTCACTGACCCAAAATATGAATGCCAGTCAAATACTTGACCAGAGATAGAAAAGATTCGTGTAGGTTTGTTTGTTATTGCGCTGACGTCACCTCAGACAAATTATAATTTCGATTTGAATTTTGTATTGAAGGAAGTATATTTCTCTATGGCTATAACACAAAACTGCTCTTGTTTCACTGCGTTCAATACATCAATGAGATATTTTGCATGTCAATAATTTTATTTCCGTATCCAATGACTCCATAATGTTATTATTTCGAAAAACAAACTTATCGCCCATGGGATGTCAAGTTTTCAAGCAATGGCAGCTCTGTCAATTAGATTAGTATTGCTTGAGAGGAAATCAGATTGCTACAAGACGAAGAAATCAAAAATGTCGTTGTTATCTGTTACAGCCGTAGAAAAATTATAGTTTATAACTCGCACGGAATGGTAATTTCCCACTCGAATGATTGCAAACTTCATTCTCGTGGGAAATCACTATCATTCCGTGCTCATTGAACAATATACTATGTTTCTACTACCTATACTTATCTAATTTCAAGTTCGTTAGTTTTTGGTTTGTTTGATTCATTCGTGTGCTTGATTTTGGTGTTCCATTTCGTAATTTTGCGAGAATGCGGGTATGACATGATAGCATGAAAATGTTCACTATGTTTCGAATTTACGGGACCATTCGTCAACTAGGAGAAAGCCAAATACCATTTTCGTTCATTTCATGAACTATTGTGGTAATGGCTTTGAGTTGCTCTTTCTTTGTGATATAAATTTGTGATACACGTTATATTTAGCTTTGAAATTATACCTCTACTACAGCTACTTCCTCGTTTCATCCTACTAGTTATACTGGTCAAAGTAGTCACCTGATGAAGATACTGGATATAGTAATTTAATCATCTGTTTTTTTTTCCAGTTAATGTTGATTTTTTTTTTCAAGTTATATCCGAGTATATTTTCAAACATTGCTATAAACACTATCTATATTATACCAGTTTCATGTTCAAATAACTAACGAAACCCAGAATAAAATGTTCAACTCAACTTAAACCATGTGTTGATAAGATTCATGAAAGTGTGAAACCATTTCTGAGGCAAATACGACGTTTGTTGCAGTATCGAATGTCCTGAAGCCTCAACGACGAACTTCTATAACCGGACTGACTCCTGCTACTCAATACGTCATCAAAATGGAGGCTCACAACGTAGCAGGGTTTTCCACTGAAGAGTTCGTCTTCATGACGCTGACCAAAGAAGGAGGTAAAATAATTTATCGTATCTTTCTTATGCCATATAAGGCGAGAAATTGTCCGGGGTAAAGATCTAACAATATACAGGGTGTCCCTAGACTCCCACTTTCCCTCTCGGGAGGGCCGGGATTGGCGCAGTGGAAGAGCGTCCGTCTCACGACCGCAAGGTCGTGGGTTCGATTTCCAGCACGGGCAAGGAACTTTTTTCAATATTTTATTTACGAATTAAATATTGTAAAGTTTCGGAGCATCGGCTGGGGATAGTCCTGCACGATTCGCTGTTGCGTTCCAATTAACAGTGCTGCTCCTAAAGTGGCGCATGGAGTTAGTAACAAAGCCTACACAGAACACGCAGAAAGATATGATGATGTGGTTGTGAGCATCAGAGAAGAAGTAGGACGGTGTATGTAGGTGGGTGTGGAAAAACTACCAGCTGAGCGTGAGAGCGGGCCAGCTGCTTAAGTAGACCTCGGTCTCGGGGGTTAACGATGATAGTTAGCAGGCCTGCCACTGCGCATATGGTAGTGAGTACATTACTAGCCTACAAAACACAGCTGAAAAACTCTGAAGAGAGCTGATGGGCGGTGCCTGAAAAGGATGTTAGCCAGCTCTCTTGAGCGAACCACATCAGTCATTGAAAACACTTGGGGTTGGCAAAAAGGTCCCATTGGGGACTAGTTGCTGACGTGGAAACGTCCCCCACCAGTACCAGTACCAGTACCAGTTCCCTCTCGGGAATGTATAGATGGGTTCAAAATATCACCAGTACTTCATTTAACTTTTTTTCTGAAATCCTGCGTTACCAAGTTTCGGGCCCAGGTACTGTACTGTGTGTTTAGGACTTTATTTTACCATATTTTGTATTATTCCTACTATGAATTTTGTTGAATTAACGTTATCATAATTATTTCAGCTGTGAAAATTTTTCATTTCAAATAATAGTAAACGATCGTGTTTGATGTCGTCGACAAGTGCATTTTTATCAAAAATCATTGCTATGATCGATTTTCCACACGGGTACGTTTATCCAGGAAATTGTTCAGGTAACCTTGTTTTGTTGAAAAATATTGAAAAATGAAGTTGTATAGAGTGGACCATCGAAAGCTCATCGAAGGAATTCATTGATTTAGTCAATCACCAAAATGTGGAAGATTTTGAATATTCCCTTTGAAAGTTATCGAAGAAAAACATTTTTCATTTTGTAACTTTGAGGGCTCGTAACTTGGTAAGGAATGATTTTAGAAAATAAAAGTTATCTGAAGTACTGGTGATATTTTGACCCCATCTATATATTCCCGAGATCCCTAGATCCGCTTTTTCCTTTTACTGCCATCTCATCACCCTGTGACACTCACATCCAAGTAAAAGGGGAAAAAATGTTTTTTCGAGACATTGCACTTTTCTATTATGCGTTACATAATATAACTGAATTATATGGTAGATTTTGTTAAGTAACTTTCGGACAACAGCGGTGGTAGCAAGTCCAAGTATGTTCCGACTATACTCAATTGAGTCAGGTGTTGGTGATGCATTGTATGAATAAAAAAAAAAGGATTATGCCAGAGGCCACCAAGTGATTCATGAACATACCGGTATAAGATAAAACCACTAAACCTCAGATAGCCATGAATAGTCTGAAAAGTTTGAACCAAATAATTTTAATCGCACAGAAAAAGAATGCACTATAATAACTAACAGATTTTAATGAATGAAATCTGAGTGTTTGATATACAACCTTAGAATTCATCAACCATCGGCGCCACGTAGTAATATTCAAAACTCTCCTTATCAATAAAAAAAAATCTCATATCTAATACAAAGTTATTTACTAATGTACAAAATTAGTACGTTCAACAAATATTGAATGGTTGGTAGATGAAATATTTCGAATTAAAGCCGCAGTCTCCAAATTCCGCAGAATGACAGCGATGCTCTATAGGTACTTCAGTAGGCGATCCAGTTAATAAATGTCCACTATGCGGTACTTATCACTTTGCTGATCCGTCCGGTAAAATTGATTGCGGTAATGGTATCTGCGCCACTCGCCGACCTAATAACGGAGGGAACGTCGGTGTTGATAAATTTCTACGGTATCATGAAACACAAAAAAATGTCGGGAATAACAATAACACTATGTGAATAAGTCAATCGAATAGTCTAGGCGTATAAATGCTACTTTACATCCTTGTAAATAAAATAAACTCACCTCGAGTACGAAATCCCTATGACACTTCGATACGTTTCACTGAACTTAACAAAATGTTCCACTACTTGAATAAAAATCACGCCGAATTTATATACATCTTATTATACCAAACAAATAAATTTGGCATGAATGGTAACTTCTTCTTCTTCTCTTTGGGTTTATTGGAGTTCTGTTTCCTTCCGGTAACAATTTCTCCAGATGAGGTAATCACTTTTTGTTTCAAGAATAAATTTTTGGTCATGTAATAATATTATCACTCGACTCGCCACATAAAACACCGATTTTCTATCACAATGGCAATGGCCTGAAGCCAAGTCATCAGTGTTCATGAGATTCGATCGTATGTACTCCTCTTATCCAGCAAATCCGTTGCTGATCCGGCCTGGCTACCGGCGTAGAGATAATGGAGCACGTTTGACTTCAAGTATGGCCCCCCTTATCCAACGAATCCGTCATCGTCCTGCCTCTACACCGGCGTAGAGATGAAAGAACCTGATATTTCTCACACACACTTATTAAACTTCACATAAAATATTGCATTTCAATCCAGATCAGATAATTAGAAAATTTTGGACTTGTACACACATTAACCTGACTTGTGGCGTGGAGACGCCATATTTCTTCTACCAAAAGTTGAATCACTGTCACCTTTTGAATTCCCAACAATCACCGTGCCTAGACCACACTGACAAAGATTTTTGCTATTTCCTTTATCTACGAGTTTTTTTTTGTATTTATCTCTGTTGAGGGTAGAAAGAACGAATCGAAGTCATCTCCATTACATCATTAAGATGGCAGTAAGTTCTTGGATGATATGGGATATTAAAATAGGATTAATCGAATCGCAGAAAATATACACCGGGATCCGAAAATGTCGACAATGCCCTGTGAAAGATCATTCACCCAGAGATTAGATTCACCCAACATTTGCCAAATTAGATGACGACTGATATTCGAACGTATCAATTTTATCTATGTACATGTATCTATAATATTTCGTTCTTCTAGATGTCCCACCCCCAGATTTGATGAAACAAGGTAGCGACGATCAACCCTTCTACTCTGACATGAAAGTCGTGATACCCCTGGTAGTTCTAGTGGTTGGAATCGTGGTGTCGGTAGCTGGTGCTCTGATTTGCATGCGAAGACGTGAGTTGGATCTTATTCGTTCGACAGGATCGGAATCGATCGTTTAAAATAGGTTATGTTGCAGGACAAAACGAGGCGAACAAGGAGCAGTTGGACAACCAACAGAACGCAGAGGCCCAGAGGGAGCGCTATTACGCCACGATTCACAAGGTGGCGCTACAAGCTGGTGAGAAAATACCAGGTGAGTGGGAATTCATTTTTAGTTTGCGAACAATGAAGACCTTTAGTAAGTCACGTCGAAATAACAGCGAGACACTTAGAAGCAGAAGCCTTCAAGATAATTTATAACATAGACATGTACAGATGTATTGAATTCGAATTTCAATGCGTTTTGTAGGATGTTACTGTAGCTAGACGACTTGATCAAATATTGGAGAATCACAAGTTGATTCAGTCGAAAAACCTGAGGTTCAATTTGCAAATGTATGTCCCGTTCAAGGTCGTCTGATGATATTTTTTCTCTTAATTGATCCAGATCAGGAAAGAGTCCCTCTCATCCTGATATCTATCATGAAACAAAAAAAAACAAAATGCAAACGGTATTGAAGTTTGATGCGAACAGCCCCAGATAAGATTCTGAGAATTGAAAAAGATCGAACGGAACAAATCAATATCAAAAACATGAGAGAAGTAAATTTGGTCATAATGTTGATATTTTCTCTAGTTCATGGACAATCTCGGTCTTTTGAACTTTGATTGATCACCTGGGTCATAATCATAATATAATGAGGACACGATTGAAGGGAGTTTCAGATAACTGGCGATCTGGTTATTCCGAACATACCAAGAAGATCCTGTCACCATTCTCGCGATTTTGTTTTGTAATGTTTGTAATCTGGTGACATGAGATTTAGCTGTGTGGCCCCAAAATACCGAGGCATACAGTAAAATTGGCCTGATAGCCATGATGTAAATATTAAATTTTTGTCTCAAACCCAATTTACTTCGTCTGTTTAGAAATGGATATACAGGGCTCCAATGGCTCGTTTAGCTTTTGAAACTTGCTGTTCAATGTGCTGTGCCCAGTTGAGCTTTTTGTCAATGCACACACCTAAGTATTTAACTTGTGAAGACCATCCAGGACTACTCTGGTTCTGGGAGGCCTCCGCTCCCTTCCGAGTGCGACCAATTGTGTTTTTGCAGGATTCAATTTGATCTTCCATCTTAGGAAGTACTCCTGAAGAGAATTAAGCGCGCTTTGGAGATTCAACGCTGCTTGCTCGAAATTTGTCGAATATGCGAGAACTGCCGTATCATCAGCAAAAAGCGCCATCTTGAACATCACTGGTCTCGGCAAATCGCTAGTATATGAACTGTACAACAGCGGCGATTAAAACTGCACCCTGACGAACACCATGATGGTTGATCATGAAGTTTCACTTGAAAAGTTCGATTTTTCAGAAATGAACACATCAACTGAATCAAATCGTCAGGAAAGCCCATATCGATCATTTGTACATCAAAGTACCTTTAATTTACAGAACAACCTTTCATATTAACATTTCAATGTTACAGAGACTTCAGAAGACATATCACCCTACGCGACATTCCAATTATCGGAACCAAGTACATTGCCCCAGAACACGATGCTACACAGTTTTATGTACCATGAGCATCCGATGACAGAGGGATGTGCTTCCCCTCCACCAGCTACCTCGTCTGTCCAACGAAATTCACCATATTACAATATCGTAAGTATATAAATGCACCGGATAATGCATGATGATCTAGTGATGCTATCGCCATCTGGTGGCGTTAGTTTTAAGGTAGGGCCTTTCAGTCGCGTCATACAATGTAGGACGATGTCATCTCTAGTCAAAACGTGCGGGCCCCTACGTCTACAACGTTGCAAAGTGGTACTACAAGTAAACCACTCGGCTGACAGATGGCACTACCTGACTACTTCATTGGAAGATCTACCAACCCTGTTCATTCCTCTTCAGATCTTTTAGTTATGAGATTTACCTCGAAGTATTTATGCATTCATGAAGGGTGGATATACATTACGATCTGAAATACCTGTTATGGCCCCTTATTTTTTCATACCAGGTAGGGTTAGTCTCCGTTACTGTCCGATATTGCTTCCAAGTGGCGGCACTAGTGTGATTGGGGGTCATCTGATATCTACATGACAAGGAATACATCAAAATCAGAAAAATAAGTATATTATGAAGTTTCGTTACTGAAGATAAATGAAGATTGACAGCTGAGATGATACATATGTAATAGGCGAGTATTGTACTGCGGCACACAATCAATACGACCTTGTTACTCCACTGACTACAACTGACTGACTAATTACCAATCTCTTATCTTCAACTGGTCTGCATTCCGTGATTCATCATACTTATAATCACCAACCACCATCCGCTTATGTTATACTGTGTGTATAACACCTACAACCTACAATCGACAGTATTCCTGTTATACCAATAACAAAATGGTACAAAAAGTTGTATTTCGTGCAAAATAAATTTTATTCAATTTCTCGTAGCAGAGCGATGTTCCACGAACATTATAGGAAATTCCTTTCGTGCGCTCCAAGAGATAATAAAACCTCACCAGTGTCATCTGATATGAAGATATAAATTACTTTAGCTTGGGCAAGTTCTCCTATTTGATTTTGTTGGTTTCTAAGTATTTCGCTTCGCTTTGAGTTCTGTAAGTATGTTTCTAGAGATTTCATCCTCTCCTATATTATTTTTCTTCCTTCAAATCCACTGGAAATTATCGATAGTACATGAGTTGCATCCTTCCCGCTTTTGTTAGCCGTATGAGATCTAGTGTGTATGACTATAGCGAGGACTCTTCTTCTGCTTCGATTTAGTTCAAATGTTCAGTTTTTCTCGGCATTCCCAAACAATCTATGCCATCTTGGAGCTGATTACATAAGAACTCAGTGGTTTGATGGCTTCCCCAATATCAGACATTATGACTATCTCTGTGAAAGTAGGTACATTACTACAACCAAATATAAGGTAATCACAAAACAAGGTACAAAAACTTCTGCGAGACATCGCAACTATGTGTGAACATATGAGGAAAACTATATGTATAAGAAATACTAATGGTACAATGACGATTGTCGTTATGATACATCCAAATCTTTATAGTCCACATTATCCTATTGATAGGCTATGGTTAGAACCCATAAATATATTAAAAAATCATTCATATTTTCTCAGCAAAAATTTCAAAGTACAAAAGGCCACGGAAGGAGGCGAGTCAATAGAAAGAACGATGTAGAAAGCGATGACAGTGAATCGGATCAAGACCAGCTGACATCTAGTCGAACAGAGTCTTCCAACCAGCTTGATATGAAGCATAAACACAGTAAGTAGACTATCATTACTAAAACTCCAAAACTTTATCCAGGAGTCCACATTACTTAGCTATAAAGTTAGCAAAATGAATCAACTTAGCTGTGGAAGCCACTATTACTTTTGACATCAATATCATAGAATGTGAAATGGATGTGAAAGATGAATACAAATTCAATACGTCAATCTATTTCAAACATAGTTTCATATAAGAGAGTCGCAAATTTTGCTTTCGCTCGGCTTCGCTAAACGCTCCGCCTCGCAAATGCAAAATTCGCTAGTTAAACAAAGTGTCACTTTCGATCCTAATAAAACAATCTACCATTGTCCCTATCATCACGTCCAACGCGTAGAAATTTCAAATTCAATAAAGTAGGTTATCGTCGCTCTTTCAGATTTTCTGTACCACGGCGCCCAATCGAGCACTTCCTCGGACATTTCGCCTATGTCGGACCAGAAGTCTTTGCCGAGGAGAAACCGAAATAGGTACATGAACGCAAAAGAGTTACATAATCATTCGATACTCACCATTGACAGCCTAGCGCGCAGGTATAGTTGTTTTCAGCTTTAATTGCACTAGAAGCTTACCCTCAACATCCCTGATATGGCCCATAGTAGGCACTGCTTATTATCACTACTTTCCAGGAGTTATTGTAGAACCTATGTACATATTTTCACAATCCTTTTATTCAATAAGATTTAAACTAACAGGATTTAAATGCAAATGCTTGGTATCGGAATGTTAGAATAAAATAAAACATTGTCCCATTGCTTTATGTCCATGAATGAAAACTTCCCAAATATTCAAGATATCAACAAGTATTTATTCATCAGTGAGACATTAAACCACTTTGAGATTACCATGTGATGTTTGTTCTCTACTCCATCTGGACAAAGACAAAAGTGACTCATTTAATCCACGAAGGATCTTCTGGTTCTGGTCGATGTTTCATCGACAGGTCAACAAATTATAGTAATAAATTTCTTGAAATTGCAAAATATAGGTCTACTCACATGTCCAATGAATAACATGAGTAGGGGATTATAAAATAGCAATATTTGGGAAGTTAAGATTTCTTGGTATCCATCCATGTTATGTAGTTTCCAAAAATCGATGCCCTCATCTATTTTTATGTACAATACAGATGTTGAAACAAATCTTGCTGTATTGAAGAAAAGGGTTCAATTAAAGCTGAAAAATCCATAGTGAAGCACAAATTGATATTAGAATATAGTGACCGACACGGTATGAGGTAGCTGTTGTAGTACTCAGTTCTATAAAGTATATTTCAGTTAGGGGACAGGAAGGGTACGGAGAGTGAAACAGTTCAGCGATAGAACCATTTGTCCAGTAATAGTATTAGTTAATAATAGTTGTAGGTACATGTACTTCGTTGGTATGTGTCATAGACTCATTTTATCCAATGGAAACGCAAAATCTCATTTATAAATCTTTGTTCACGACGTATTCTCCGTTTTGGCTACGTACTTACTACGTTAACAAATAGGTATTCGATTTGTGCAGCGACACATAGTGGTGTAGTTTTATGCACTCTTGACAATGACCAACCATTTACCACTAAATAGCACATATAAATTAATGAAAATTGCATAAGTATCAACACACAAAACGGCGGCATTGTCGGCTTTCAAGCAGGTTTCTCTATAAATTCAGTGGACGAGAATCCAGCAAGTGTATGTTTCAATGTAAATAATTCTGTATTCCTGGGTTAATGGATCTATGACACATGTCTATGACCTCATAAGAGGTCCTACAACCCATATGTGTTCTGTAAGGTGTGTTACTAACTCCAAATAACTTAGGAGTAGCATGTTAATTTCAATGAAACATTGGGAGAAATGAAATCATCTACAACCGAGCTTGAGAATTTTATAATTCCTAACTGGGATCGATCCAATTTGTCCAAATTTGTACCAATGGAAAATAAGAAGGCAAACTGTCCATAGTGTCCCTATCTCACTGCATGTATCATTCTCATTTGGAAAAGACTATATTATATGTTATCACCAATCACCCAACTAGATAGGAAGCCTAATTTGTCATAATAATCAAATGAAGATCAATTAACGAATGAAGATCACCCGATGTCATGTAAAGATGAACTATAACTAATGAGTAGAATTAAATGAGGCCTTCAGCCTTATCATTCAATATTTCGAGAAGAAATAATTTTCTAATTAATTTATCGTACCCTTTTACCCACTCGAGGAGACGCTATGCACTCTCATACAAAAATCAAAGACAGAGAAAGATATATGGATGTACTCTTCCCAGGTCTTGTAGAGGAAGGAAGATTCGAGGATCCTTTATCCTAGAGTCCCTATATATACCTAAGGTATATACAGGGAGTCTACTTTATCCAAGCGAAAAACATATTCTTGTCCTTGTCTGGCAAAACATATGATTTGCTTCAAAATAGTTTGTGGTTATGTTTGATTGTCACTGCTTGTCTAGTGTCCGTACTCCATCCGTACTCTAATATACAAAAAAGTCAAAACAGCAGTGTCAAGTACAGTGCATCCCATTTTGGGTGAGACAGCCAGGTTTCTCGCTTGTTATTTGAGATAGAGCCTTGCGGTTTTCACGTTCCTGTCCTACTTTTTTGTGAAACTCAAGATGGCCTAATCAGATTTTGCATAACTGTTTCCGTTTATGAGATACAGGGCGATTTTGGAAATTTATACTCTTCGGGACCCTCCTTAATCTCCGAAGTTATCAGAAATAATGCTGAGCTGAAAACTACGTCTGATACAGAATTCTGCGTAGAATCCAGTGACGCACTCACTTTTTTTTTTCGGGGTATGGTTTTGAATATACGACACAAACTCATATTTTTTTCAATGGAACACCCTGTATTTCATCACTTCATTGAATTCGTTTTTTTTTCCTTCAAAATGATGCATGATACTATATAGGTAGAATGTTCAGAAATGCTAAAAAAACACTAAAACATCACATAATGATGATTTTTCAATAAAAGGGATATTACTTTTGATTATCAACAGTAGTAGGTCATGGATGATACGAACATCCTTGTTGTTATTCTGGCTACCATGCATTTGGGAGCATTGTTTCATCCAGTGAGCATTGAAGAGAGAAAAAAAAATGAATTTGATCTAGCTGTCATCGCTATGAATTATTATTGTGTATCATCGTGTTTGGGTTTGAAGGAATATTGAATATTGTAGAAATAATTGTTTGTGAATTTGTTAATTGAGAACTGATAATGGCTGGAAGAGATTTGATTTTTCAAAACAATGAAAAATATGACATTATACAATGTTTCAATCAATGTAATGAAAACGTTGGCGAAGCTTTGGAACTCTATTTGAACAGGTATGACGTCGAGAATTTCACAAGACATTTCCCTACATCATGATTTGAAAACTTTCAGATATCCAGAGAGGTATCAACCTAGTCGAGCAACTATATTCAGACTAAAGAATAATTTACAGGATTATGCATATTCTAAACCTCGACCCAAGGTATATAATAGAGAGAATCGAGAAGTAGATGAAATAAATGTGTTAGCTAGCGTTCATGCCTATCATCAGACTTCTTGTGCAAAATTAGAAAATGAAACTGGCATTTCCAGATCACGGGTACACAGAATTTTGAAAAAGTATAAGTTAAAACCCTACAAAGTCAATATTGTCCAACACTTATATCCTGGTGATGCAACAAGACGTTTGAATTTCTGCAATTGGTTTTGAACCATGCTCAGAGAGACATTGATTTTGCAAAAAAGGTTATTTGGTCAGACGAATCACATATAAGCAGTGCTGGTATATTTAACAGGCAAAATACAAGGCATTGGTATGATGAAAACCAGCACTTAATTTTTGAACGACAACAACAGGTTCGATTTGGTTTCAATGTGGCATGTTTCATATTGGGGACAAAAATCATATACCGCATTTTTGAAGGATTTCTTACCTCAAATAGGTACTTGACAATT
This sequence comes from Phaedon cochleariae, assembly GCA_918026855.4. Taxonomy (NCBI): domain Eukaryota; kingdom Metazoa; phylum Arthropoda; class Insecta; order Coleoptera; family Chrysomelidae; genus Phaedon; species Phaedon cochleariae. Next base: position 10,710,274 of record OU896711.1, read on the forward strand.
CTAGAAGACGTGTTACCGGAACTACTGGAAGATGTTCCCCTCGCCTTCCTTAATTCCATACATTTTCAACAGGACAGCGCCCCTGCCCACAATTCAAGATTGATCGGGCGGTTTTTAGAAAATAATTTTCAGGGTTGTTGGATTGGAACGCATGGACCCATCAGGTGGCCTCCAAGGTCACCTGATTTGTCAATATTAGACTTTTTCTTGTGGGGCTATTTGAAAAATAAAATATACAGTAATAGACACAACAGTCCCGAAGAACTTCGTGCATCAACAGAGGCAGCTTTCCGAGATTTACAAAGGCGCCCTTTTATAATATTAAATGCACTCAGGCGTATTGAAAAGGTTTGTCAATTATGTATTAGGGAAAATGGACAGCAATTCGAACAGTTCAATCAGTAAGATATTATGTAATGTTGAAAATTTGTTCATGAAAAATATTTTATTGGGTATTTCTTCTGTATCTAATTTGTATTATGAATTTGTATTTTTTATTTGTTGCTATTAGGTAGGTACCAACGTTTTGTTTTTCGTGTTAGTGATGAGTGTATTATCTTTATTTGCTTACTCTCCTATGAAAAAATTCAAATAAAAATTATCCAATTGATTCTTCTTTTATATGGGAAATCCATGGCCCACTAACAAGAAATCATCATTATGTGATGTTTTAGTGTTTTTTTAGCATTTCTGAACATCCTACCTATATAGTATCATACATCATTTTGAAAGGAAAAAAATAACGAATTCAATGAAGTAATAAAATACCATTTTTCCATTGAAAAAAATATAGGTTTGTGTCGTATATTCAAAACCATACCCCGAAAAAAAAATGAGTGCGTCACTGGATTCTACGCGGAATTCTGTATCAGACGTAGTTTTCAGCTCAGCATTATTTCTAATAACTTCGGAGATAAAGGAGGGTCCCGAAAAGTATAGATTTCCAAAATCGCCCTGTATCTCAAAAACGGAAACAGTTATGCAAAATCTGATTAGGCCATCTTGAGTTTCACAAAAAAGTAGGACAGGAACGTGAAAACCGCAAGGCTCTATCTCAAATAACAAGCGAGAAACCTGGCTGTCTCACCCAAAATGGGATGCACTGTACATTCAGGAAGTCTACTGTCTGTAGGTGGCTGGCGCAGGGCGGCCGCAGCAGCTCGCAGCGCCAGATGCTGAGCCACCTCTCTGTGGCGGAGACGCCCTTCACGGACCGCCCGCCCTCGGAGCAGCCCGCCCAAGCCGGGAGCGGAGGCCCGCCGCCGCCCGAGCTGAGCGAGGCCGAGTGCGACATCGACACGCTCAAGAAGCTCAAGCTCGGGCTCAGGTCGAGCCTGTGGTCGCGGCCGCAGGCTCAGGGTCAAGGGCAGGGCCAGGGGCATCCGTCGGACTACTCGATCGCCGTGTGAGCGCGGAGGTGGTTCGGAAAAAGGGGTTTTGGCGTGCGCTGGGCGGGTTGACTTTATGCATGGACTGGCTAGTTCTTAGGGTGAAGCCCACATACATATAAAAAGAGGGGAGACATAATATTTCATTCTTACAACACTATTTGTTCACAATCATACATAATTACAAAGTTTTATACAAGTTAGAAAGATTCATTATTCCAGATTTTTTTGAGATTTTCTCCTGGTTTCTATAAATAAAAAATATGAATATTATTTCAATATACGTGTACTAAGGACAAATCAGATGATTTGCCCCAAAATGTCACTGCGTTTGAAGAATTTTCCTATCAGAGAGCCTAAAAGAAAAAATCACTAGCTTGTCAGTGACAATTTATTTAAAAAAATTTGGAGAAGAGAAATAAAGGTATTGTTTATTGTTTATTGAAAAAGTAGCTTCCAGTCAGAAATAAAATTCTGGTATGAGGAAGTTGATTACAAACAACAATAATAAAATAATATAAGGTGACAACAACAACAATGAAAATCTAAAAAATCTAAGAATGCTAAATCGATCAAGTCATAAAAATAGCCACAGGGACTAATCAGTAGATGGCAAAGTATCAATTTTATCATTTTCGTAATGAAATCATGTGTTTTTTTAATTCAATCTTGAATTTTGAAATATGTCTGCAATTTTTTTATATTATGTGGTAATTTATTAAATTCAGCTAGAGAAAAAATATCAAATTTTCACTTATCTTTGGACTTTTCGGGACCGAATCTGCTCCCGTTTTCAACATAAGAAATGATTATTTTAATAGCAAAGTCGTATCTGTCTTGAAGCTTTTCAGTTTTCATTGACAATGGGGAAGACCACTGAGAGAAGAAATCCGTGCAAACCTCTCTCAATCGACGAATCATGATTCACGTTTGATGTACAGTCAATATTATGAGTTGAAGTTGAAGGGAATCGAATCTATATCGTTTTGAAATCAGCATATTTCATTCGATATTTCAAATAGCCAAATATGATGGTGGAGCCGTGACGTATTAGTCCCGAGCTTTAGCTATCTCTCTCTGATACCTCGTCATTTTGCAGTGTTGCAGTGTGATTGGTCAGTTCAAGGACAATAGGCGTGTTTGGACTAACACGTGGCACCAGTCACACCAATGAATTGACACAATCTCAAATAGCACAGGAATTGTGTGTTTTGAAATGGACATATTCTAATTTATTTTTTTCACCGTCTTAGCATGAATGACAAAATTCAAAATTAATTCACTGGTAGTTTTTCATTATAGAGTTCACGATAATGTCGTTTTAAAAAATCAGTGGTCTCCTCCATTGGTGACGTTGGCAATCTTCTTGTTCAGTTGATATAGACAGAACATGGTATTCACTACTAAAATCTGAACATGAAGATGGTAAATTCAAGATTAATTGATGAAAACATCCTGTAACTCATTTGATTGCCAACGTCACCAATTGTCAATGACAATTTCGCCTCTTCTCTTTTTATATGTCTATGGGTGGATTCATTGACAATCTAATTGGAGAAGAAAGTAGGCAAGTAGGTACTACATTGTCAGTGGTAGTGTGGGTTTTTCTCTCCAACTTCTACCCCACTGGAAAAAGTACAGTTTTGAGCAGCTCATTTGAAGGGCCAATGTTTTCTACACATGAAAGATACTCTTGGTCATATAGCTCTCAATTTGACCGTTTTATAGAAAAATCTACTATTATGTTGAAAATCATGGTCAATTTTTTGAAAAATATTGTTTTCTACTATTTAAACAAAATTTATTTGAACATTAGAATAAATAACAGAACGAAACATTAACTTAATATTGCAAAATTCAAAATAAACAATAACTATTCATACTCAGTTGAGTTAATGATTGTTGCAAATGTTAGCTTCAATGCATTGCATCGAAAAATATTCCATGATTTTCAACATAAAAGTTTATATTTCTCGAAAACCGTCAACTTCAGACCTTATGACCAGGCGTATTTTTTTATGTAGAACACATTCGCCGCTCAAATGGCGGCTGCAAACTGTACTTCTTCTAGTGGCGCACACCAATTATGACTTAAAAAATTAAATTCCGCACAAAACATAGCTTATTATGACTAGAAGATATTTACAAAAGCTGTTTTTTGTGCGAATTGTTTTCATATTTTTGGACGAGCTGTCACACCCTGAAGTCCTGCGCATATATAATGAATCACCCTGTATAGTAATTTATCAACAATATAAGGGGAAATAAGCAGTTCCTACCTTCCCAGCTGGCTTGCATTTTATAGAAGTGCAAACAGTAACGTTTTATGATGATTTTCCAGTTCCTATTCGAATTTAAATAGCATCCAGCTAGTAATAGGTAGAGTCCCTGTATGTATTACAGCAGAACTGTCAAATACATACAGGGACTCTAGTAATAGGTATGTTTCCTTCTCCAATTCAAGTATAGATGATGTTTATACTTTTGATATCCTTGTTAATATGGTTTCAACTGAGAAAACATGAGGAATTTTTCTTTACAATCATGACAGGATCATGAAAAATTCATAGGTTAAGAATAAAAAAATGAATAACTTAGATACAGATTTTTGCATATTATTTTTCAATGTGCAGACAATATTATAATAATACCTACTTGCCTACTTGATTTTCCTTGAAGATCGACAATGGTGAACCTGTCAAAGTTGCAAATATCTCAAATGAGACTATATATTACGAACTCAGTACTAAAATTTGCAGAATCATTAGGAAATCAACAATAGTAACTGATTTCTGCTAAAATTACGGACTACCAGAGGGGCTTTTCTAGTGAAAAATTGTTATTTACCAACTTGTACAAAAAGTCGAAAATGATCACGATCTGATTGGTTTGTCCAAAATGGTTATGCAATTGGGACATACTGAATGGCTTCTGGTCAATATCATTCTGAAGAAAAGATGATTTCCAGGAAGCAGGCCAACCGGGCCACAAATTCCATTTGAACAGGTATACTGTGTTGTTAAGAGTTAAATTATTGAATGCATGTCATGTGGAAACTATAGTGTTCAAAATATCGAATTATATATTATATAAAAAAAAAACCATTGTACGCCAAAACCTCCAGCGTTGTTTAATATAATCAAAATTGAAGTTGAAAATTTTATACACAAAATTCTAGGGATATTAAGTTTGTAAAATATGTTTATGAGAGACACAATTTTGGACTATTTTATAATAAATTATTGTTTTGACTGACTTAAAATAATAGGTAAATAATTCCTAAGTCGATGTACCAAAGAGCAATCACTGTCAAAATATAAAAATCAAAAGTTTCCCCTTTCAACCCTTCTACTCCATAACTGTTAACAATATGTATTATAATTCAAATTGAAATGAAATAAATCTATTGCAATTGTATATGAGTTTAATTTGTATAAATGATATAAATAGTGCTTTTGTAACAAAGCTATAATATATCTACATCAGAACAAAAATTTTTATGAATTTCTAAATATACATTCAAACAATTTTAACAAAACAATGTTTTGCACTTAAAGGTACAATAGTATTCATTTAACACAACTCCTATATACAATTCTCAAAAGGCTTCATAGAATAGTTATATCACATTAAATATAAATTTAATTCATGCATCTGGTGCTGAATAATCCATCTACAGGTAGATGATGACCAGAAATAGGAAATAGTCATTCATATTAATTTTCCGATAATTCGGCTATCATTATAACAATGGATACTATCAGATTGTGAATAATTTGGTTCTGAGAGAAAATAAATTAACTGGTCAATGCAAATTTCAACATACCTTAACCTTGACCATGGATCTGTGCAATCAATATCTCCTGTTTTCTAAACTCCACTCCTAAGTGCCTTACAGCTGCCACGTATTTTCTCTGCAATTCAATCAATCCTTGGAGATTGTTGCACAATTCATCTCTTTTATGTTTTTCCTCAATCACCTGTAAAACAATCATAGGGTAACAACTTCCATAAAAATGAAGCATCTGGTTACTTTCTTGAGATAAATCGTAAATAGTTACAAAATATCACCTGAAAGGATCATTTTAAAACATGTTTTGAGAAAAAAAATGCATAGATTTTGGGAGGATGTAATTCAATGTCCTGCGTGGCATTTGCCAGGGAAGTAGTTGTTTTTCTCCCGAAATCTACCATTGTTGTTAATTTTATGAACATTGTGTGAAAGTGACTTTGAGCTTTTTGTATTTATTTACATGTTTTGAGGTTGAAATTCGACCATATGGTACAACCCCATGGAAAAATATTACTCCACTATACTATATTATTATAGTCCACCAGTACGAGTACTAAACTTAAAAAATTCACCAGGTACTAAATTAAAAATATAAGTTGAATGAGATTCTATGAATGCATCAGAGTGAAAAAAGGGGAAGACCACTATCCGTCCAAACCTCTACCAATGGATGAATCATGATTTATATCCAATGTACAATGAATATTATGAGTTGAAGTTGAAGGAAATTGAATCTATAGGGTTTTGAAATCAGCATATTCCATTAGATATTTCAAAAAGCCAGATGTGAAGGTGGAGCTGTGGCGTATCAGTCCCGAACTGAAGCTATATCTCTGCAGTGTTACAGTGTGATTGGTCAGCTCAAGGACAATTGGCGTGCTGAGACTAATACATCACATGTGGTGTACCTCAAGGGACAGTTTTAGGACCTATTCTATTTTTAATTTACATTACTGATATATTGAAAACAAAGATAAACGGGAATTTATTTTCTTATGCTGATGACATAGTGTTTATAGGTAGTGGAAATACTTGGGAAGAAACAGTATCAAATGCTGAATTTGATTCATCAATTATAAAAAACAATCTTGATCATGATTTACTGACTCTAAATTTGAAAAAATCGAATTTCATCTCATTCACATTTAATGAGAATATGCAACCAAAAAGAATTGATAAATTGAAGATACATACCAGAGATTGTACTATTCCATGTTTGAAAAATGGAAAGCAATGTATTTGAGGTCTACATAAACAAGCGTTGAAACCACTTATATCAATTTAAAAATATACCTTGAAAATTATCTTCAAAAAACCTTTTGATTATTTTTCCAAAATCCTCTTTGAACATTATAAGATGTTATCTGTTGATCAATTGTTTTATAAAACATCAACAATATACATAAGAAAACATTTACAAAACTATAATCATGTTAAACATAAATATGACACCAAAAATAGAATTGATGGTTGGATATAAACTGAGAAATGCTCTTCAAATTTAATGCAACATCATGCCATTCAAATAGGTAAAAAAATTTACAACAAATTGTCTCCTTCTTTGAAAAAAAAAAGTTTTAGATTCAAGAAAAATATTGAATCATGGTTGATTGAGAATTCAGAAATTTTGAAAATTTGATTTTCTGAAAAAATAATTATGCAACATATCATGTTTTTTATAGTTATTTTTAGAAAATATATGATAGTTATTTGTTTTACTAGTCGAAAAAGTAGTCAATCGACTGCCGCGGCTGATAGTTCATAGCCGAGCATAGGGAGGCTAGGAATTCAGCCAAGGCAGTCAATCTACATTTGCTGCCGTGTGAAACAGATTTTATTTCTCCAAATGATATAAAACCAATTTGTGTAATTTTTTATTGAAAACTCCATCATTTTGTGTTCATCCAATGTCAGTGTCAATTTTGATTACTAATTGCATCAGAATTTCTTGGAATGTAGCATAGCAACAAACTTTTTCTGCCTAGGCAGTAAAGGTACACCTTTTCTGCCTGTTGAGCGGCAGAAAAATGCCACTATCCCTGCCGCTTGGAGAAAAATGTATTTGTTATATTAATTGTACTCAATGAGAACATGAATTTTAGTAAGTCAGTGGAAGAAAAAAAATATAACAAGATCATGGACAAGTTTTCAACTTTTTTTATCATGTTTATATTATAAAAAAAATGTATATTATTATTAATATAGTATGCTGATATGTATGTTACTTTCAAAATGAATAAATAAAAAGAATAAAAAATCAATGAATTGACACCATTTCAATTGGCATAGGACATGCATGTTTTGAAATGAACATATTTCTGTTTTTTTATCCTCCTAGAATGGAAGAAAAAAACTGAAAATTATATTTACTGGTGGTTTTTTGTATAGAGGTCATGATCATGTTATTTTAAAAAATCAGTGGTCTCTCCCACTGAAAAAAATAGTCCAGTCACAAATTAATAGTTTCATTTCACTAGAAATTTTGAAATATAGCAAGAGGAGATTCTACCAATATAATTTAAAACTCATGATACATACCTTCTGTTCAACCTTCATTTTGGACTGTCTCACACTATCCACTATACCCTGGAATTGATTGAGGAATTCTTCCTTATTACTAGATGATTGCACTGCTTCTGGATAGTTTTCTGAGACAGAATTCAATAATGACAACTCTTTCTTCATGTACAAGCGAGTATCTTCCAAGGTGTTGTAGAGGGTGTAATATTGTTTGGTTTCTTTGTGTTTTGAGGCAACTGAAAACCACATGTATGAAAATCCTCTTGAAAATATTTAAACTTCAATATGGGATTTTCTATTCACCTTGGTTGTACAATTCCAAAAATCTTTTCTGGTACTGTGCAAGTTCAGCCCTATTGGGAACATCGTCAAGTTGCCTTTGCAATGCTGCCACATGCCTATTTTTCTTTGCTACTTGTAACCTCAGGACTCGAATTTTTTCTTGTTCCTCATTTATTTCCTTACCTAAATCAAGGTTAGTTTCAGCTGGAGTTCTGGCTTTCATAGATTTTGTTTCTCTGAAAAATATTTTGTGAAAACAAGAAAAATTGGGGATACTTATACCAGCTTATACACACTGTATCAAGTTTTGGAGTCTTGCTAATTCTTTCTTACAATCACTTCTGAATTGGATTTCCTGAGTTTTCAAGTTGTCATTCAAAATTATCATTTCCTCAATTTCCTTCACAGTGCTGAAATAAAAGATAACTAAATACTTGAAATCATTACATAATATGAAGTAGATAACTCCCCAAAAAGCATGAGCAATGCCAGATATTACTTCTCAACAACAAAATTCAACTCACTCAGGGTCTTGGATTTCCTCATTTTCTAGCTCTTTCAAAATTCTATTTGCTTCTTTTTGTTTGAGTTGTGTTTCTTCAATCACAGCTTCATTATTTTTCAATTTTTCTTGCAAGGCAGATTTTCTGTTTTTCAATTCACTACATCTATCAGATAGTAGCTGTAGCTGCTGCTCTAGTGCTAGAGTTTGAGTTTCTTCTCTAGATGTTACACCTCCATCCTGGAAGATGGAATGTTCAAAATTGGAACTATGAAAATGTCATTTGATGTAAATGAAGAATTGGAATGAAAGTTTAGCAAGAGACTGTGAAATTCATAATCATCAATCTAGACATGACTAATGTGGCCTTGATTTTCACTCAATCTTAAATTTGAAATAATGAGGGATGTTTTATTTGATAGTTGAAAGATAAAATACATGTTGGAATCAACAGATGAAAAATTTGATACATGTTAATCTGTCAACATATCAATCTTTGGCTGCTACAAAGCAACATGAGTTTTCTATTTCAAGCCTGCCTTTGATACATGAATATTGATATCTACCTTCAGTTCTGATTGCAACAACTCATAATGTTTCATCAGATTTTTTTTCTCTTCCTCACTCAGTTCATCACAGTCAAAGGAGTCCTGAAAATGAGAAAAAAATTAATTGATTTAGAAACTCCTACACAAAATGGATATTTACATTATGACTCCTAGAAAAATTCTAAGGCATTAGAAATTGATAAAGAAATTGCAGTTCATGTATGTGAAAATTCCTATTTATGGAAAAAGTCTTATCTAAATCAATTCACATTACTAATAAGTGTGCCTAATAATTATAATGATTATTATTGATATCATAAAATAGTTTTACCACTTACCTCTGGAGCAATTGTCAAATTATTCAAGAGATGTTGGATCTGTTTCTACAAAAATAAGCAAACACAAGCAGGTAAAAAAAAAATGAAAAAAAAAATAGGCATGCAGGTGAAATATATTTTAGAAATAGCTACAGGAGTACCAAATGGAGGGATAGGAGTTCAACCAAATTAGGTTCAAATCTTCAATACATACAATGAGGTAATCTGAGGGATGGCCTTCAAAAAGGAGAAGTCATACTCTAAATATTCCATTTAGTAGCCCCATTTCATGAGATTTCTCAAATCAATCAACAACAGTATCATACAAATGTTAAGTAACAAAATATTTATGGTAAACAACCCAATTCTAGTACCTCTGCTTGTTCAGTTTCTAAGACACCTGATTCACTAGTGGCAGCACTGGTTGAAGTTCCTTGCAAATCTCTACCATGATGATCATATTCTAATAATGTTATCTGTACTCTAGAGTTCATATCCTGGGGAGGAGCATTTTTCCTTTTATAATATCTTCTTGGTCTGTAAATTTCTTTAACAGTTTGCAAATTAGAGAGCATTTTTTTATTGACATCTTCATTCTTGTCTTTCACTTCAAATTGCTTGGAAAATTGATTCACTGCATAAGACCTCACAGAAGCTGACATTTCTTGACGAAACTCCATTGATCTTTTTACTAGCCACTGGAAATAGATATAGCAGAAAAGTTTATATTATCTGGCATGTGCACTAACTTGTATAACAGGAAAGATATGAATGAAATCTAAGCCTTGGATCTGATGTGGTTCAATCCTGTGTGGACATTTGATCTTAGGTAAGACAGCTACAATTTTTTCTGTGAGGGCACTATAACATATGAATTACTAGCTGATTGTTGGCATTTTGAAAAATCATTCCCTACATTTTTTGGCCAATTGTGGAATTCTCTTGAAACAAGAGATCAACATCTATATCTACATTGCATGATTCAATACACCAAACCATTCCTCCAACAACTTTATCAAAAGATGAGAGACCTTTGATTCTTGCTCGAAAGTAGCCTGCAGCTACCAGAATATCAGTTATTTCTTGCAGTTTAACTGATTGTTCTTCATCTTCACGAACTTCAACCTGAAAAAAGATCCTCAATTGATTTTCAGGGCCTAGGAATCTATGATATTCCTTGGGATATTCGAGAAATTAGTTTAATCTCATGTTATCAATTATGTTTAAACAAATATTGGCTTATCACCTGTACTTCATGACCATCTCCTTCTTGTCTAGATGTAATTAATGTTGCATTCTTGAATTTTTTGAATACTTCTGGATTTACTGTAGTCATTTTCACGCAGCTGATAGAGTTATCCCAATATGTTACGATTCAAAGTTCAGAAAACCACGATTTAACTGACAAGAACAAATAACTGAAATAACACCACAACAAAACATTTTTAATATTTAGAGAGCAAATAAAAACAAATATGACAAATCATCATAACCATAAACATGAAGTTCTTCTTCTTCTAAATTTTATAGTCAATGGGTTGCGTGCGAGAACTGTCAGATGACCACTTACGTGAAGTGGGCTTCCAAAGCTGGCTGCCAGAATTTCCGAACTTTCCCGATTGGCCAGTGGCACGCGTTTCCCCCCTTTTGGGTATCGAATATCGAAATTCCTCACTTGCTTTTCTTCGATGATGCGATGTTGATAATAACAAGAACAAAATCAATCAGTGGGAATATCAAACCCATTATTATCATGGTTGATATTATTATTTGAAAAACCCTCAGATTGGCAAAACCAGCTGAGATTTGCCAGAACTGAAAAATTATTCTATAGGATCAATTTCAGGAAGAGGATAGCAGAGCACTTTTCTTTTGCTGGCATTGCAAATGATCTCTTGAATTCCAGCTGAAATAAAAACAATCAAGTCGAGAAACTAGTAGCATGATGCTAAAAAAATATAACACAAAACACATGCTCCAGTTACAAATATTGTTATTTACTGGAATTGCAGATTTCGATTTCCTGAATAGATAGATAGATAGCAATATATCAATATATGTATCGTCACGTATCGTTAGTTGCATTATACCAACTGCAAATAAGAATATGATATGAAATTATTGTTTCATTTATGAAAGAATATAATGATAATAATAATATTTTATTCATCCATAATAAAATATCATCATTCACATGGCATGTTTTTTTAACTCGATGAATAGATCACTAATCCATACAAGGATAATCTTGATCATGGAGTGATCAATGAGTGAAATAATCTTAACAAATACAACTCGTTTCATTGATGATTATCGAAAATCCACAACCACACTCACGCTATTCGCTCGTGTGTTTGCTAAGCAATTTAACATAATTTGTTTCTCATAATCGCAGGGATTCGACGTATTTCGATAATCATCAATGCACTAGTTTTATTACATACGATAATAATAACAATACAGGTTGTCGCAACATGAGTATAGGGATCGACCGATATGATTTTATAGGACCGACACCGACATCGGCCAACAACGACATATCGGCCATAAAATTTTGCTATGAATATGTTGCTCTATAAGTGAGGTTAAACTGAATTATAATTGAATAAATAAGCAAAGCTCCAAGCTATTTCCACAAATGTTCATTAATGAACGAAACTGGTAGATAACGGGAGAAAAACAACTACTTTCCTGGCTATATGCAACGTTTCGTATAGACCAATAAGATCACAAGTGTGTCTTTCCTAAATACTCAATTGTGCTCAAATTGTTCAGGAACGCTGGAACACCTACTGACCGATTTCTAGCTTTCGCCTCTCATCAGTGCAGGGGTGTCCCAGAACCTGACCCAACGTATACACAGCCCAGCATTTAAAACCCATGAGGCGTTCAGCCACTGCTAAATGGAATTTGTTTTGTAGTGTGTCTTCAAGATAAAAGTTGCTTTTGTGTAATTATAAGTGATTAATATAATACAGATTGTACCATATTTGGCGTAGAATACATAGTCTCTATTAGATTCCATGAACGAAAAATAGAGCAAAAAGTTCCCCTTGAGTGCCAACTTACACTCACCGGCATAAAAACCCGGCAAACAAATTAAACATAATCGATCGATTTTATAATTCTTTCCGATTTTAATGAAATTGTAGATTCAAGAATCGGAATATTATCCTGAATTTCAGTTTCCAAGGAAAGCTGATGGCTTGATCATTATACAGGAAAAACAAAATTCACTCTTTCATCCTAACTATTTAACGCACTGGCTGTGGCAAAAGTAAGTATAGTTAGACTTAGCTTTATTATGTTATAGATTGGAGTATGATTCTTTTTCAACACAATGGTTTTTGATCCGAAAAATAATAATACAACACTGTGTCAGTTCATAATGCTCCTGTTACATTCAATTCAATTTTTAAATTCATTTTACGAATTTATTCGAAAGAAAAATGGTAGCTCAATCAGTTGAAATTGAACCGGCAAGGGACATATGTGTGATGTATCATATTATGTTATTTTATAATATACACCTAGGTATACCTCAAATGTGATTTTCAATAATAATTCAGTTATAAGTTGATACGAAAAAAAAATGTATTTCATCAGAAATTAGGAAGTTGACCAAAAGTGCGGACTTTCAAGTTGGGATTATCGTTTCAAATGACCCTGTATATCTGTATATTCCATGTTCCATCCCACCACCCTGTGTAATTCAGATATCACCATTATTATTAGTCATAGATAAACACTTGTTTCGGGCATTGATAGGATCGAAAGGTGACGCATCTAATTAGTCATTCGGGACGAGTTGGTGAATGGTGATAATCGTGTCAGTCTTATGTTGGATGTCATCGCGTGCGGTCTACTTATTTGAAGTGCTCGTATCGTATCAGTTCCAAGCAAGAATCTAGTTACTAGTGCATATCGCGAAATAGTATACATGGTTTTTCACAATAATTAGCTTTAATTGGACGTTTCTGACAAACCAAAGAACAGATGAATCTGAAATTTTCATGGTATGTATAAATCTACATGATCTAATAAGCGTCTGAAACTTTTTGAACGAAGCGGCGTTGCGACTTCTACTAGAAAGTAGCAGCAACTATGACTTTTCGAATGAAACATTGCATTTTTAGATTTTCTTTGAAGAGCTGATTTCATCAATGCATCACACTTGGGGTCTAGCGGGAATGATAACAGAGATATTGGGTGTTCAAAATCGAGATTTTTTTTACTTCAGGAATCTTTTTTGTCGAAACTCATTATTGGTCAAAACGGCTTCCATGTCCCTATCTCAACTTTCGATTTACTATCTGCCGACATTTAATTGGAACAAATACAGGGTGGATTCATAATTCTGATCACCGTGTACATATGTTCCAATTGAATGTAAGTAAATATAGTAATTCAACAGTTAAGATAGGGACATGTAAGCCGTTTCGACAACTAATGAATAGTTTCGTCACAAAAAAATCCTTAAGTTTGAACACCCTATATCTCTGTCATCTTCCGTGCTAGACCCCAAGTGTGATACATTCATGAAATCAGCTCTTCAGGAAGAATCTAAAAATGCAATGAAAAACAGGGTAGGTATTCTATTTGAAGAAACAAAAATTACTGCTACTTTCTATTCCATATTTTAGATGTGTAGATCATGTCAAGTTATACTAACCTTCAAATTTTCAGATTCATCTGTTGCTTGGTTTGCCAGAACCGTCTAATTATCGCTCATCGTGAATCACCCTGTATTGTTTAACGAGCACGGAATGATAATCATTTTAATCAGAAATTAGCATTCCGTGCGAGTCATACACTATACTTTTTTACGGCTGTCACAGATACCATCGAAATTTTTTATTTCTTCGGCTTGTAGCCATCTGGTTTTCTCTCAAATAATATGCTCATCTATTAGACAGATCTGCCATTGCTTGATAGTGACATTTCATAGAAGATGAGATTTTGTGAAATAATAGCAATTTTGTGTTATATAGCCGTAGAAAAAGGACTATTTTAATTCTACAACTGTGTTTATTAAAAAAAGTGATAATACGGTGTCTTTCAAATACATCGTTCGGTAAAGTGATTACATCGCGTTATTCTGTATTGTGTTGGTGTTTTGTGAAGTGTTTTGAGAATTCAAATGTGGACTATATGCAGATTTCATACTGGTGAGTTTTTTAATCTTTATTCCTAAAACGGGATAGGCACTTTGCGAGAAAATAAATCGATTTCTTACTCCAAGGAACAGAAAAGAATTTACCAATCCATAATGAGAATTTTAGTCTTCGCACAAGACTGAATAAGTACGCATATATATGCTTTCGTGAAGTGCTGAATGAATTCTTTTTTAGCCTAATTATACATTTCTGAGGAATTTTCCATTGTAATTTCATACTTCTTCCCCCCAAGGAGAAAACAATTTCTGGAAATTTGTGTAGACTTTCAATTGGTCGAAAATGTGATTTGTGAAATTTTCAATTATAATAATTCAGAGATATAAGTTGTGACAAAAAAACTGGGTTTTATCAGGAATCAGAAAGTTGACCTCCCCGTAAACTTCAGATATCATTATTATTATTAGTCACAGATGGATACTTGTTCGGGAATTGATAGGATAGGAAGGTGACGCAACTAATTCGTCATTCGGGGCGAGGTGGTGAATCGTGTCAGTCTTGTGTTAGATATCATCGCGTAAAGTGCTCGTATCAGTTTCAAGCAAGAATCTAGTGCATATCGCGAAATAGTATACAGGGTTTTTCACGATGAGCATTAATTAGAAGTTTCTGGGAAACCAAGCAACTGCGATGAATCTGAAAATCTTATGGTATGTTTAAATAGACATAATCTACACGTCTGAAATATTTTAAACAATGCGGCGCCGCCGCTTCTACTAGAAAGTAGCAACAACTATGATTTTTCAAATGAAACACTCCATTCCATTCCATTTTTTAATTTTTCCTGGAATGCTGATTTCATCAATGTATCATACTAAACTTGTGATCTAGCGGGAACGATTACAGATATAAAAGGTGTTCTACATCGAGCGAGATATCGAGATTTTTCAACTTTAGGATTTTTTGTTGAAACTATACATTATTAGTCGACGTCTCTGTCTATAATAAATTCAATGGAATACATCGCATCGCTTAGAATATGCCACCAAACTTTCAGATTTATCGTGAAACACCTGTATTGTTTCACTCGTTGTTTAACGAGCATTCGTATTCCGTGCGAGTTATACACTATACCTCGCACTATACCTACTTCTTCTACGGCTGAAACAGATAACAGTGACATTCTTTATTTCTTCGGCTTGTAGCCATATGATTTTTCCTCAAATAATGCTCATCTATTATAGATAGAGCTGTCATTGATGGAAATTTGGCATTTCATGAGAGATGAAATTTTGTGAAATAATAACACAAACAAGTCATTGTGAAATAAAATTGATGACATACAAAATACCTCATTAAAACAAGGGCAATCAAGCTATTTTGTGCTATAGCCGTAGAAAAGAACTGTTTTAATCCTACAACTGTGTAAAAGAGTGATAATCGTCTATCGAATACATCGTTCGGTAAAGTGATTAATTCGAGTTATTCTGTGTTGTGCCGGTGTTTTGTGAAGTGTTTTGAGAATACATATGTGAACTACATGCAGATTTCATACTGGTGAGTTTTTTAATCCTTTTTAACATGATACGCACTTTGCTAGAGAACAAATCTATTTCTTTACCTTCTCCAAGGAAAAAAATTAATCTAGCAATCCATAGTGAGAATCAGTCTTCTCACAAGAGCGATTAAGTACATACATATTATACAGTGTTTTCGTGAAGTACTGAATTGATTCATTTTCTGCCAAATTATCCGTTTCTGAGGAATCTTCTGAGACAGGTCGATTTTTGTTTTAAATTTCTCACATTCATAAGGGGAAAATTAAATAAACAGGGTTATTCACTTTTAAAGAATGACGTCCGCGACATTTTTTTCAAATGGAACACCCCATATATTATTAAAATTTTTAAACGTCTATGGAAAGCTGATTATTAAAAATATATTACACGTTGGGTTTGAATACAGTGTGTCTCACTTCTAATGCGAGCATCATTCGTTATTGTAGAGTTAGGATTTTGAAATTTGCAGGAGCAAGGCATACCGGGTGATACAGACTCATGGTATACCCCCGTTTTCTCCTTTGGTTTTCTAGCAATATTCCTGAAATTTGAATCATCGAATATGATCACTAGAGGGCACTTTCCTCATTTTAGGAATTTTTAGGAATTTTTCATTTCATCTTCCGGATTTCCTGGAAATAACATCAACTTTCGATTTCATAATGAAACACCATCTATTTTGTCCCATAGAGGGTAGGGATTCTTATAACAAATTCAATATAATGCCGGGTTTGATTGAGTTATTTCGAACGATTACGAAGATTACACTCATTGAGCTTATGGAAACTTCGAACGCGAATATCTTCGAATCGTTTGAAATATTTCAATCAGACCCGGTATTGTTGAATTCGATATAATAATCCTTAACCGATTATGGAACAAGGTATTCCATTTGAACATCGGAAGTTGATGTAATTTCCAAGATGACCGGAAGATCAAAAAAATCCTAAAATGTTAGAAAGTGGACTCTAGTGAGCATATTCGATATTACAAATTTCAGAAATATATCTAGAAAAACGAAGAAGAAAAGAGGTGTCACCATGAGTACGTGTCACCCAGTATACCGAAGGCAAGATAGGTTGAAAATCACTTCGGATTCGAAATTAGGGCGTCCAATTCACTAAATATTACACGCGCAATCAGAGAAGCATAATACTAATCCAAGTTTTTTTTTCAGGACATTCCAGAAGCAATGTAAACTATGGCAGATATCGCATCATTCGGGATACTTTACGTACATGAACTCAATAATCGTTCAGGACAATTCACTTATGAGCTCAACATCTCTGTCAGACAGATTAATGGAATATGGAGATGTCCGCAAGATAAGTTTTCATGAACATTAAATTCAAATAAATATCGTATTTTTATTCTTCTCCGAACATTTCTTCATAAAGAACGACTATTATCGATCATTCAATAAAACAGTCGAAAAATTAGTCGACATTGTGATTGTATAGAATCACGTCCGGTACCCTACGAGGGGAGTGTATCAACTTTGGCGTTCGTAATGCCTCTCTACAAAGGAGGGTGTCGCCTTTAAGAGTTAGGTATAAACAGTGGTTTTATATCAGTTCTTTTCCAAATTATTCGTGCAACTTAGGAAATCAACAGTCGTTGTTTCAATGAAGCTGTGCTCTTTGAAGGATATACCCATATTTCTTTCATAGATGTAAATTGTGATGTATAATATATTGCGCAATGAGAGAAGCATAATACTAATCCAAGTTTTTTCTCAGGATATTCCAGGAGCAATGTAAACCATGAAAGATATCCCATAATTTGAGATCCTGTACTCACAAGTACTCTATAATCGTTCAGGACAATTCACTCATGAGCTCAACATCTGTCAAGCAGATTAATGGAATATATGGAGATGTCCAAGATAAGTTTTCATGAACATTAAATTCAAATACAGATCGTATTTTCATTCTTCTTCGAACATTTCTTCATATAAAACGACTATTATCGATCATTCAATTAAACAGTCGAAGAGTTAGTCGACATTGTGAGTGTATGGAATCACGTCAAGTACTCTTACGAGGGGAGTGTATCAACTTTGGCGTTCGTAATGCCTCTCTACAAAGGAGGGTATCGTCTTTAAGAGTTAGGTATGGTTTTATACCAGTTTCTTCCAAATTATTTATGCACTTTAGGAAAGCATCAACAGTCGTTGCTGCAACGTTGCAAAAGCAACTGTGCAGCGCTTTCACAATACTTATTATTGTTTTTTTTTTAAGTAGGCTGCTTTAGAGGGCACCTAGGGCACCTAATATCAATCATGATAATACTGAGTTAGATATGCCCGGTGATTGATTTTGTTTTTGTTATTATGAATATCGCCGAGCTTAACTTCTAACATAGCATCATCGCAAATGAGGAATTTCGATATTCGATACCCAAAAGGGGGGAAACGCGTGCCACTGGTCAATCGTGAAAGATCGGAAATTCTGGCAGCCAGCTCTGGCAGCCCACTTCACGTAGGTGAAAAAAAGAAGAAATGTTTGGAAGAACTTGGGTTATGTTCATATTTGGAAGTTCAAATTAACCAAAAAACCTAACTTTTAACTTTGATCTCTTTGAAAACTCAGGAAAAATGCCTTTAACGAGTTCCCAAATTGAAGAAGGAATCATAATCGACAGTTACCTAAAATCCACCTTTTCAAGTATCTTGAATCTACACCTTCAAAATGAAACTAGTGAAAAAGCAGTGATAAGTGCAATAAACAAACTGCTTTCTGTATCAAAAACTCGCCCACAAGGTTTAGAGTATTTGAATTTGATACTAAATAACTGTTCTATTGAAATTGTTTCCCAAAATGCACTCAACTGGATTAACCACTGCTTGGTAAAATATACTGATGATCAGTTAAAAGAAGTTAAACTACTTTCCATTGGTAAGTAAAATAAAAATATTCCAAAGAGAGTTTTTATATTCTTGAATTTTGTCTAGGAAACATTGTTGAAAATGTATACAAGGACCAAGATTTCTCTAAAAAGTTCGTTTCTGATTACCTCAACAAGGTTATGGAAATGTGTTTGTCTTCCCATAACAATCCCAATGAAATTGAAGCAGCTCTTGGAACTCTGACCATATGTATGAAACACTATGCTAGTTGGTTCACTTCTCACAAAATCAGGATAGAAACTTTCCTCCTCCAATATCTTGAAAGTTCTGTAGATTCTATTGTAGAAAAAGCAGCAATTGGCTTCCATTTCTCACAACAGGTAAATTTTTGCAAACTTGTTCTATTCGAATCAAAGATTACAACCATCACATTTCAGATTGGAGGTGGAGGTATAGATGGTTCAAACCATATAAACAGCTTTTCATCTTCTTTTCGAAAATTGTGTGCTACAGTACATAAACTCTTTGATAAGTTTCTTGAAAATGAAACTGAATTTGATGAGTTTAAAATTTCTGACTTGAATGGGTTTGATTTCAATGAATCTGCTCATGACTCCCAAAAAATGCAGCAAGTAGTGGCCAGACATATCCATAATTGTTTGAAATTCATCATGACAATGATGATGTAAGTATTTTGAATATACAGGGTAATTTGTGGAAAGAATAAAAATTACTTGAGATTTGAGTAGGTATCCTATTCCCAACATAAATAATAATTTCAATGTGCAAAATCTAGAGACTAACACAGTTTTTTCCAAGATTCCTTGCATATTGAGACTATCTGAGAATTGAATTGCAATAGTATATTTTTTTCAGTAAAGGGTTTCCTGTTGCCAAAGAAATCAGGCCTCTAGAAGTATTGAATATTATCAGGAGGGGCACCTCTATCCATCATTGTGTATCAACTGATAAGGTTAATTCAATAGCAGATTTCCAGTTCTCTCTACTACTCAATAATATCCAGATACAGTTATTACAGTTATTGAGGGTTACCATAATATGGTAAAATTTGGTACTTACCAAAAAATCAATGATTTGCTGATTCTATTTCCTTCTTCCAGGATGCAAGCCAATAGTTTACCATTTTCATTCATCATAAGTAAAGTTCTAGTAGATTGTTTGAAGAAAGTGGAAAGTTGTGATTGTTTCCTTACAAATTGGTGAGTATGGAAAAATTATGATAATATACTTATGACAATTATTGGATTTCTTTATTATTTTCCTAGGTTGTATAAAGAAACAGTTTATAAAGTACTACACCAATGGATTCAAATTTCAAAATGCTCTTTACATCCTCACTTCCAAAATCAGCTGATATCCTGCATTTTGATTGGTATCACTCCTGTTAAAAGCCAACTTTCTCTAAAAGTAAGTTATCTTCTCTGCAATATTTATCATCTGTAAATGTAATCTTTGGTAGAAATCCATGGTTTCTCAAAGTAGTAAAGTAGTAACTACTAATAATACTGGAGGTCATCTCCATGACATTTTAATATGATCAAACAGATTACATGTTTCCATCCTCAGTCTTATCAATTATTACTGTAAATTTATTTGATTTTTCATTTATATCAAATGTTGAATTTCAGATAATTTCGGCTACAGACAAAAATAAATCCAAAAAAGCACAACACAAAGCTGTAACTGAAAGAATTATTGCTGGTAGACTAGAAAATGGTAGTCTGTAAGTTTTTCAAAACTGTAAAAGTGGTTAACAATCATGAACAAAACATTCACTTAATATTGTAGGCATAAAACTGAAGCAGAGAAAATCGGAGATGAAAAGATTTGTTCAATGGCTTTAGATACACTGAAACATCTACTCACTTCCTCTAATTTGAAAATCAAGAGTGAACTATTAAAAGTGAGTACATATTTTTTTCTCAACTATATGAATTAAATGAAGCAATAAAAAAGCACTTTTTTCTATCCCAATTGATCCTAACTTTTCCCCAGCTTTTTCTTTGGGGCCCCAATGATATGGTGACTTCTAAATTCCAATGGAAATTATTGATTCTTCAATCCTAAAAAAAAAACGATTTTTATGTCTGAAAGAATCATCTATTTCTCTCTTTAATATTGCAATTCCCTGTTGACCATTATTCTGCAAAGGTCAAAAAGTGAAATTTTTTAATTTTTCATTTTTCTATGTTACCAGGACACCATATATGTGAAATACATATTTGGCTCACTGCATCTAATCTATATAAGACTTTTGTATTTAAACCTTTATGGTCCTCAATCAAGCAAAAATCCAAGACATAATTCATTTCTGAATGTTTAACAACAATTGAATCTTTTTAATCTAGTTCAACACTATTTTTCATATCAAGCTAAGCATATTACTTATTTTGATAGAATATTTTTTATGTTGGTAGAAAAGTATTTTTCTCCAAGCGGTATGGAAAGTGGCTTTTCTCTGACATTTAACAGGCATTAAAGGTTTACTTTTACTGCCTAGGCAGGAAAAGTTTGTTGCTATGCAATGTTCCAAGAAATTCTAATAAAATTGGTAATCAAAATTTACCCTGACATTGGGTGAACAAAAATGATGTAGTTTTCAACAAAAAATCTGCACAAAATGGATTTCATAACATTTGGAGAAAAAATCATATGTTTCACACAGCAGTAAATGTGGATTGTCATCTACTACTGTCCTGCCTAGTAAAACAAATAACTATTTTCTCCAAATGACATTAAAAGTGGATTTTTAATGATACTTAACAGGCAGAAAAGGTGTACTTTCACTGCCTAGGCAGAAAAAGTTTGTTGCTATGCAACGTTCCAAGTAATTTGAATCAAATTGCTAATCAAAATTGACAATGACTTTGGGTGAACAAAAATGATGGATTATTTGTACTTTGCGTGGAATTCAAAAGAATTTGGAGAAAAAATAATATGTTTCACATGGCAGAAAAAAGATGTAATGCCTTGGCTGGTTTCCTAGCCTCGGCTACGCCTAGGCTATGAAGCGCCAGCCGCGGCATTAAATCTTGTACTTTTCTGCCTAGTAAAACAAATATTTATTGTTGGCAACTCTCGTGTGGAATATTTTGGAGATCTCGACCATTTTTTAACAAGGCTGCGCCTCGTTAAAAAATTCAGTATCGATCACTAGTAGCATTTTGCGCACTAGATACAAAAATAACTATTTTCTACAAACGTCAAAAAAGGACAAGGTTCACTCATTGACTACAGTATGCGAAGTGACAGTTTTTTTCATTCTCCTAATGTTTTTTTCATTTTCCTAATGTTATCATGACCTTGGGCGAAACAGTGTGAAGTAAAATAGCGCGCACTACATTTAAACTATATGGGATTTTTGTATTTTAAGTAATTTCAAGGTTACTTCTTGGGTTGGCTCTCTTCATAAAATTTATTAAAATTGCAAATACACAATGCTGACAGTGAAGATATCACATATATATAAAAGAAAAAGTGTAATGTGAGTTGTTTTTCCAGAATTCACAATAACTTCTGATGATTCACAATTATTTCTGATGAAAATTCATAAAAAAAAAATGCATTGAAATTCTCCAAATAATGAACTCTCATTTTCGGATTCCACTTTGTATGCTTTCAATGAATATTCCCATGATATCAGTTTTCTTTTCTAATTAACGAGAAATTTCATCCCAAAAATTGTACAAAATACGAGAAAAAAATCAAGTACACTTTAAAACAATTTAAATGATTGAACTCCACGTGATTGTGCCTACCACATGGAAATTTGAACAGAGGTGACGTCAGATTTGCTACAGTGTAGAACTTTCGGTGGAAAAAGGAGTCCAACCTCAAATTTTATTTTGATCCCAAAATTTTTGTTATTGGTGTCATTCGATGGTACACGTCGAGCTTTCTCAGTGTTTGAAATATCTGCACACTTATTTCAATGTCACCCTGTACAATTATAAAAAAATATCGTCCTGGTCCTGATGCATTTCAACGCCTTGTAGCTTTTCAACGAACCCTACCACCCTATACTAGTATAAATATACATATTCCTTTTTAATTCAAGAAAATATGTGCAAGACTCCAGTGGCGCAGCCAGAATTTTGTATTAGGGGGGGGGTTTAAAAAAATCAGGGAGAGTATCACGAGAATATATTATAGAATACAAAACGTAACGTACATATGAGGTACATTTGAAAAAATATAATCAAAAAAAAATAATTAGGTAGTGAATAGGCATAGTCAAACAGTGTGTGACAATATGACAACATAGATCATCAGAAAACATAGTAAGATTATAAATGCCATCTGAATGTACTTATCAATTATATTGAAATTGAGACATCAAGAATTTCGTCTTCCGTAATAGGAATATCTGGATGTATATACATCAAGGCTAGACCGTTTGATCTGTCGTCATCGTTGAATTCCGCAAATATTTTTTCAGAAATTTCAGGGACGAAAACGATTTTTCACAAGAGCACGTGGTGACTTGTAAGGTTGTCATTATTATTAGAAGTTTATAAATTGTGGGACACAATCATTACACAGAGTTGCCAAGATTATTTTTTTTACCTTTTTACCTAGATTGATTACTTGATTAACGTTTTCTAGTTCGCGTCTGGGTCTGGGTCTGGTTTTAACCCCTAAAACCCCGCCTCGCTGCGCCACTGCAAGACTCATGATTAGGATTTGTTTGTTTTTAGGATGTATATTCCTCTGTGTTAGGAACCCTAAACGAAATAAACACGTCCAATCTATCCCACCCTTACACCAACCCTGAATGCCAGGCAAAGCTCTACCAAGTACTGGTCTCATTTTACGAACAAGACACTTTGGACATCCTCCCACCGCTTCAGCTCACCCTGGACATTCTGAACAAAGGGGCCAACAGTTACAACAGGCACATATCTAGCGTATGCGAAAAGGGGCTGAGCGTTCTGGAGAAGCTGTGCCAGCCAGTGTGCCCGTCTTTGTACTCGCCCGACATGTTCCCCGCTAGACAGGGGGATGATCAAAAGGAGAAGGTATTCAGTGAAGAGGTAATAATATTTATCTACTCACTGAATCGAAAGTAGGTGTTTGCTCTCTCATTTAAGGAATCAAAGTTGCCAATTGACTCCCACAGGAGGAAGAAAATATTAGCTTCCGTGGGAGGTAAAATAAAATTGGCTTCAACAAGCATCCTTTGGCGTCGATATAACTATAAAATCTGTGCAATCCAAGTAATCAGTGCCTGTATCACTATTATAAAACAAGTAACTATAATAATTATCTTCTTTGAATTCCAATGATGTCATTCACTTCTTCATATTCTGAACGTACTTTCGATCAAAACTTTCAAATGCAGTTACACAATATACAGATCAATTAGTTCATGATGAAATAAGTATCAAATTGACTTTTGTTCAAATGCCGTCATTTGTCCATGGCATCCTATACCTTCGTAACGATTCGGATCGAGTGATAGGCAGCCTGAAGCACAATTTTAAGAATGATGCGTCAAAAGAATACGCTCGTTGATAAAATCATATAGGTAGGTATATATCATGGGAGGAAATGGATACCTTTCTTCCCTTGATATATAAATAGCTATTTTTTAGTACTCACATAAGTAAAGTGACATTTAGTGAGCTAATAAGAAGCATTACTATGTGCTACTGTTTGATTTCAATAGTTTAATTAGTCATGAATAGATAGATAGAGATAGAGCTTTATTTAACTACATTATATATATAACATATATTGGTAGCAAGTCAAGATAGGCTAAATACCTCCAAACATTTACAAGTATAAATAAAATTAAGTATATAGTATATAGACACACCAATTTTTGAACGCATAACATTAAATAGGTATATAATTTCAAAGACTCACAATCAAAAACAGGAGCTATCAGAACTCAGAGATTTTAAAAGAAAAAAAACTCATGTCATCACAAATTGTTTGCAAATATTCTTCGATGGAATAAAAACATTTTTGCAGGAAATATTTTTTCATTATTGATTTGAACTTACCATTTCCCGTAGATTTTATTGTGGTCGGTAGTGCATTGTATAATTGGATATTCATACAATTTTTTTGGGATTTTACTAATCTATACCGTGGTGTTTGAATATGGTTAGCATGTCTCGTGTGATACTTATGTATATCTGACTGACGGGTGAAGCTGTCAACATTTTTGTGTATCTCAATGAGCGTTTGATAAATGTACAGTGAAGGGAGGGACAATATTCCGTATTTGATAAAGAGTGGTTTGCAATGTTCGCGATAATCAGCGTTTGCAATTATCCGCAATGCCTTTTTTTGAAGTCGAAAAATATTAATGGCATAAGATGAGTTGCCCCAAAGAATGATTCCATAGCTCATTCTAGAATGAAACATGGAAAAATATACAGTTTTAACTGTAGATAAATTGGTGATGGTTTTCAATTGCCTCAACAGGAATATTGTGCTAGATAGTCTGCTGCTCAGATTTTCAATATGACTTTTCCAACTTAATTTGTCATCTATTGTTATTCCTAATAACTTTGCATTATTTTCTGGTTCATAGCAAATACCTGGAGTTTTTTTCGTTGAGAAAAGTAATTTCTGTGTTTTATTTCTGTTTATTTTCAAATTATTTGCTGAGAACCATCCTTCAGCCCTGTTTTCTAATTCTGCTATTGAGGTTGACAACTTTGTTATTGTGTTATCTGAGGTTATGAATGATGTATCGTCTGCAAACAAAGTGCATTTGCTGTGATTCAAGTACTTACAGATATCATTCACATAAATGACGAATAATAAAGGCCCAAGTACTGAGCCTTGAGGTACCCCATAATTAATCATTTTGTAGTTAGACTTGACATGATTCAAACTGACACATTGTTGACGATTTCTCAGATAGGACTCTATGAGAGAGTGGGCAATTCCCCTAATTCCATAGAAATTTAACTTTTCTTATAGGATATCATGGGAGACACAATCGAATGCCTTGGTTAGGTCACATAAAATACGCACCTGGAAGACTAGGCATTGATCTGTCAATCTAATTTTGACATCAATTGTGAGATGAGAGAAACCAACTTTCCAAAATGAGTTTATAGAAAGAATATGGTATCTAACTCCTCTTGCTCAATGCTGCACTAGTGTTCAAAATACCCGTTACTAAAAGGATTACAACACTCAGTTCACAATATACCATGATTGAATTATTAGAGAGAACTTCGGAGAGAACATATGAACTAAAAACTGACTCTTGATAAACTATTTTTTTCTGCAATATTAATAGAGACAGTTACAGAAAGAGGATCAATCAATGGATAGGATTCCATCATAACATATTGAGGGAGAGATATTACAATATAATATATAATGATATAAAGAAGTAGCCATATCGAATTTCCTAATTTTGACGAAGGAGTCATAATCCCTGATCCCTAAAATCTCTAGATACCAATCTTGAATAGAATCGGACCATAATTACAAAACCCGTCCGCCATATTGGATCCGCTATTATGGATTTCCTAATAGTACCGGCATAAAAGTTATCTCCAATACAAAAAAACGAAGCTTTCCTCTATAATATTAGTATAGAAAAACACAAAGTTAGATTTTTCAACATTAATGAATTTTTCTGCAACCGACACAAAAGTCGCCCATTTTAATTCCAAAATTAGCTCTTGAATTGACGTTTCTATTACTTACACAAACATAGGTATGTTGCTAGGCAGTTGAACTTTAGCTCCTAAGAATTAAAAAGGATGTACCAGAGGTCATCAAGAATAAACAACATTGTTAGGGCTGGTTATTTGGGTTGGGACGCATACCTGATTTGTTTCCGAGATATAAATACACCATATTTGAGTTGAAGTATTTTTGTTTCGATCAGGAAAGCCTTCAAGATTCACATACTTGCTTAATCTGTATTTCATTCGTTATTCTCGGGATGGATAACTTGTTTTTCAATAATCACGGCCAGCAATACTTTTTTGTCTCACACAAAGATATTGTTTACCTTCATTTGATTACCGAGCCAAATACAGTGGAGTATGGGGAGGAATAAATAATCGCTATTATTATTGTTGATATGCTCAGTAACCTCACATTTTCCACGTATTTTTCCTATGCCTGGCACTGGCGCGGTATTTGCTATTAGGGCTAACACCTGGTCCATACACAAATGGGTCACTCTGTGGTTGTATTTATATCGAAACCACAATTCGAACATCCTTGAAAATTGAATAAACCTGATCTGTTAATGTAGGTAGACTATTCTCACCATACGGATTATTTGTTGCATTGCATACATATGACACGGCATTGGTATTTACTTCACATATTTATTTTAGTCAATTCTTTCGGTTGCCGAAAAAATACCATGTTTCATTCGGATCAAAAGTGACTTTGTTTGACTCGCAAATTTCGCTCTCGCTCGTCTTCGCTGGACGCTTCGCCACGCAAATGCAAAATTTGCTTGTCAAACAAATTGTCACTTTTGATCCTAATAAAACAATCTACTATTATGTGCGTTGAGCCAGTTTGATATTAGTATTAAATCGATCTTCATTCGACTTTTGAGGTTGTGGAGATGGTGACCCAATCTGCGGAAGTGGAGCAAGAGGAATCACTGAATGTTTTGAATGGCGGTATTGTGAGGCCGGAAACTTCAATGGAGGTGTGTGAGACTGAGGAGCAGGAGACATCCTTGAATAAATCAGTGAATATTCTGGATGTTTGTGTTGTGAGACCTCCGACAGAAAAAGAAGATGAGGTGGCTGAAGGGTCTGAAGTACTCCAGGCAGTAGTTGATGGCCCAGACGAAATTGATGAGTCAAAAACTGAAGAACATCGAGGTGAGTACCTCAAATATTTGGTAAACACAGTTTCTACCAGAATATAATTCATAATTTTTTTGACAATATCCAATTCCAGGGAAATTATCCATTTCCATGGTAGTACAATAAAACATAAAACTACTCAAACCCAAACATAAAAAAAAGTTGACCTCGGCGCCAAATTGATCCGTCTACTTCTCTCAACACGTAGTATAGAGACGGGAAATGTCGTTTTTTTCGCAGTTTCTCGCCTATACTTTGAAAGTTTTGAGGTTTGCGGTCACCTCACATGAAAATAATCTATATTGGATTCTAAAAAAAAGTTTACCACTACTTTTTTCCTAAATGAGCGGTTACGGAGATATGTAGGAGGAAAAATTACATCAACCTTCTTTGGATCAAAATGTTCCTTTTAAAAATATAGAAAATGCTGAAGTTTTTCGAAGAACTTTTTGGTATACAAAAGTTGATAAATGAATTGGGCTTTTCGACAATGGAAGGAATTTTTTCATAAAAAAAAATATCTTAGCAAGCATACTTCAAGGTTGGAAATATTCCAAAATGTCTAGTTTCATCAATCCTCGGAGGGGTGTAACTTTTTCGGGGAGAGGTTCATCAAAAAAATTTATACTGAAATCACACTCAAATTTTCATCACAGAATCACCCCTTGAATTTTTTCGGTGTTATTCAGATACACCCTGCATAATTTATATGAGATATGTACATGCATCATATACATAGTGTATATCCATTTTATTTCAAAATACTCCAAGTACTACCAATTGAAAATTCCTTGACCTTGAATGACCGTCGATTTTCTCTGGTGAGTTTGGTAAGTTTGACTTGACGTTAACGTGTTTCAGTTTACGGTTTGATTTTTTGTTTTACAACGAAATACAATATTCCCATTTCAGTTATTTCATCAAGTTCCGATGGATGCGTTTGCTGAGGTAAATTAATAATGGATACATTTTCAATTTGATGATGTTACTTTCATTATAGAACAGTACATCCTTTGCTTGTGCTTACTGTGCACAAGAATTAGGTTGCCATAACTGGAAATCATACTGGCAGAGCATGTTAAAAAATGATCTGAACTATAATTTGACACACTCTTATTCTGTAAATAATCCACAATCGTAGTTACCAGTAAATAACCACTCTCAAAATTGTTGGTACCGGCCCGGAAAGCATCGGTAACCTCGGTTGATTAACGGAACATATCCGTAATCTCCGATCACGAAAACAACCAGATACCAAATTTGAATAAAATCGGATCCTAATCACAAAATCCGCCATTTTGGATCCGCCATCTTGAATTTCTCAATTTTGACGAAGGAATCCTAATCCCCGATCACGAAAACCCCTAGGTACCAGTTTTGAAAAGCATCGGATTATAATTACAAAACTCGTCCGCCATATTGGTTCCGCCATCTTGAGTTACCAAACTCCGCACGAATTTTCAAATTCTGACGACAGAATCATGATATCCGACCCCGAAAACCCCCAGATACCAATTATGAATAGAATCGAATCATAATTACAAAACTCGTCCGATATATTAGATCCGCCATCTTGAATTTTCTTATGGTACTGGGATAAAAAGTATCCTATAACCCTCTCCTGGTTCTAAGCTACCTCCCCACCAATTTTTAGCCATGTCGATCCAGTATCCAGATCAAATATTTCCTTTTTTAATATTAGTATAGATAATCCATTTTTAGTTCCCTCTCAAGAATTGACTCTCAATACTGAAATCAACATTCTGAAAGATGAAGTTTTGAATTACTCCACAATCGAACTGGATAACACTATTGCACATCATGAAGTGAAACTGAATGAAGTGAATATCGAATTAGAAGAATCTGATGACGAAAATGTATTAACCATAGAGGAAACTGAAAAAGAAGATGAAAATTATGGAGAACCGCCATTGAAAAAATGCAAAGGCGAAGAAACAAAGTCAGAAGAAATTACCATTGAAGAACAAAGTGCTGAACAAGTTGATACAGGGATTTCTGAAGACATTGAAAAGGGTGAGGAACTTCAAGAAGACTCATTTGTGGATGAAGTCAAAGATTATTGAGAATCACCCATAAGTTTTTCCTGAAGTTAGTATTTCAAGTTTATATTTTGTTGAAGAATAAAAGACAGTATATTATATAAAATCATTATTAATAATTAACCAATTAAAAACGAGATGACACTAGTAAATTGTACAAAATAAATAAATGATCTTATGTAACTAAAAAACTAAAATGAGGTGTAAATTCTATGTACAAAAATACTTTTTGATGTGGAAATAATGAGTAGAGCTACAAGTTAAAATATATCACGGCACTTAGTTTTTCTATTAATGCTGCATCCTAGGGCCTCTGGAAATTCAGTCAACTGGTTCCAAGCTACATGGACCCTAAGAAAAAATTTCCATTAAACATTTTGCATTTCACTGAATATCTTTGAGTTGAACATTGTTTTATTACGAGACAATTCCAAATATTTCAGGAGACATAGGCTGTTGAAGCTAGAGAAACAAACAGCAAGAAAATACATTTTTTGATTACTTTTCAATATTTTTTTGATAAGTTTCTCAGATGTTTTCATTAGAAAACGAATGATAGTTTCTGAAAAGAGTAGGAAATTGAAGAAATTCAACAGTTCCAATTCATTGATTCAATTTCAAGTAATGAATTAATTCAATGATTAATAATTATAAATGAAATATAATATTCATGAATTATGTAAAATCACTTGAATCTCATCTATTAGCATAACCACCATTTTTTATAAAATGATGCAAAAATATACTTCCTGATTCTTGATTTGTAGGTGTTCAATTTCAATTAATAATTTATGTAAAACATGCTTTTGGGTGTATGATAAATTGACATTCATCATACAGGGCGTGGAATGAAATTCTGAATTGAGACTCTATCATGAATCTGCGATTAGAAGTCTATAAAAATCACAAGTTTCCATCGTTCAAGTTTGAACCCCCTGATTGGGTATGAAAGTGTTGAAAAGGAATATTCTCAGATAAATTATGAACATACAAAAATGGATATATATTTATAAAAAGCAATACATTGAGAATTCGCATTCTCTATGTGATGAGAATATTTACTCTTTCTCAGTTGATTCAATAGAAAACAACTACTTTCCTGGCTATATGCCACGACGAACATTGAATTATATCCATTGAACACACACGATAAGAGTTTGAAAATAAAATATAAAAACTTCTGAAATTGAGAATTTGCATTCTCCTTCAGATAAAAATATGTATATGCACACATCATTCTGAATATTCAACAGAAAACAACTACTTTCCTGGCTTCCTCGTCGAACATTGAATTATATCTGATGAACATTTGAAGAAGAATGTCAATTCTCAATTTCGGAGGATTTTATTCTTCATTTTTCATGTTCTCCTTTTGAATGTTCATCAGATATAATTCAATGTTCGACGAGGCAAATAGCCAGGAAAGTAGTTGTTTTCTGTTGAATATTCAGAATGATGTGTGCATATACATATTTTTATCTGAAGGGGAATGCAAATTCTCAATTTCAGAAGTTTTTATATTTTATTTTCAAACTCTTATCGTGTGTGTTCAATGGATATAATTCAATGTTCGTCGTGGCATATAGCCAGGAAAGTAGTTGTTTTCTATTGAATCAACTGAGAAAGAGTAAATATTCTCATCACATAGAGAATGCGAATTCTCAATGTATTGCTTTATATAAATATATATCCATTTTTGTATGTTCATAATTTATCTGAGAATATTCCTTTTCAACACTATGTAAAACATGTTATTACTGTTTTAATATGAATTCAATAATCATCATTTATTCATTTCCATTAGACAATTTACATTGTATTGGTACAGTCATTTTGAAAGTAGGTATATACAATAGTAGATAGAGAAGAAGAAGATACTATTTACAGTTCAAAAGTTTTCCGAACCCTAATATATTCAGAAAGACCAAAGCAAATATAATAAATAAACTCAAACAGTGCTTGAAAAAAATTCGTTCATATTGTAAAAACAGTTGTCAATTAAGAATGTTTTCAATTTGATTTTGAAGTTAGTCAATGATTTACTGGCTTTTACATAGTCTGGTAACTTATTGAATACTTTCAAACCCATATGATCAGGTGACTTGTATGATATTTCATTTCTGGAGAATGGTACATGAAAATGATCTCTTTGTCGAGTGCTATAATTATGAAAATGTTCATTTAGTGGAAATGTTTGCTTGTTTTGAAACACATAAATACCTAATTCATATACAAATAGGCATGTCAAAGGCAAAATATTGTATTTGATAAACAATTCTCTACATGATACTCTACGTGAGACTTTTGCAATGCATCTAATAATGCTTTTTTGAGCAATGAAAACATTTGATACATCAGTAGAATTTCCCCAAAAACAGATACCGTACCGCAATCTTGAATCTACTTGTGCATAATACAAATTTAACATCTGATTCATCTCCAGTACATCTCTCAGATTGATGAAAAGAAATTTCAAAGAAGATAACTTAGATGCAATTTTTTTACAATGATCTTTCCAGTTTAGATTCTCATCTAGATTGATGCCTAAGAATCTAATCGAGCTATGAATGCTATACACTGGACTATTATCAATATTAAATACCAAATCATCGACCCTCTTCTGGCTATGATGAATTCTTAAAACTTCTGTTTTTTTGGTGTTGAAAAACAAACTATTATCATTGAAATAATCAGAAACTTTGGTCATCAATTCTGAGCATTTGTTCTCAAGTGCATGGGTTTCTGCTGCCGATATAATGAATGAAAAATCATCTGCATATGCAGTATAATGTGTATCGCCAATGAAATGATCGAGTTGATTAACGTAGAGTATAAAAAGCACAGGGCCCAAAATTGAGCCTTGTGGTACCCCCATTTCTAATATCAGATTCCCTGAGTTGAATTGTTGAACTCTATTTTCCGAGAAAGTTTCTAATGAAACGAATTGTTTGCGGTGTTCTAGAAAAGAAGATATCCACGATAAGGATACACCCCTCATGCCATACATTTCCAATTTAGTCAACAGCTTTTTATGATTGACACAGTCAAATGCCCTGCTGAGATCACAGAAAACTGCAGCAGGACATTCGCCTGCATCAACATAATCAACAATCTGCTTATAAAATGAAAACATAGCGGTTGACGTTGACCTTTCCGACTGAAATCCATGCTGTTTACTTGTTAAGATGTTGAATTGGTCTAAGAACGATGTGAGTCTATCTAGGAAAGCATACTCAAACACCTTTGAGAAACTATTTGGTACTGTAACAGGCCTATAGTTCCCCAATTGGGTGGGATCATTTTTTTTTAATAAGGGCAACACTTTTCCAGTTTTCATATTCTGGGGAAAACATCCAGTTTCAAATGATTTATTCACTAAATATGTAATAGGTTCAGAAATAATTCGCATAATTCTTTTCAAAAGAAATGCTGGGATGTCATCTTCCCCTGCTGACTTTTTATTTTTCATCTTTATATTAATAATTTTTAAAAGTTCTTCCTCGGACACTGGATTCAGAAACATAGTTTTCACATTAAAGTCATTGAAATATGTGAGATTAACTGATGGAATATCATTCATCAAATCAGTAGTTCCTTCAACGAAAAAATTATTAAATTTTGCAGCTACAGTATTGGGGTCGCTTATGACAACACCATCATTTCTAATGAAAATTTCCTTAGGTTTCTTTTTGTTGTTTGTGAGTTCCCTTACAACATTCCATGAAGAACGTATAACATCATCGGAATTCGTTATGCGTTCTTGATAGAAACTCTTTTTTCTCGCATTCAATAGAGCATAGTGCTTTTTCTTAGCTTCATTGTAAACCGGTGTCAAACGGTCATCGCATGTTTTAAGAGTGAATAAATCTTTCAGGTTGCGGCTCGAAGATACTACGCTACCATCTACCCAGCTTTTTTTCTTATCGTACATGTAGCATTTTCGTTTGGGAAAATTCACCTCAAAATGTGATAAGAAAATATTGTAAAAATGATCAAATGCCTCGTTAAAATCCTCTATATCATAAAGGGATGACCAATTTTCTGTTCCTAAAGAATATTCGAAATTACTAATATTACCTTCATTGAAACTTCTTTTCACTTTCGATACCTTGGAGATAGTCCCCCATTGCCTCAGTGATTTCAATTCGGCTAGTACAGTCCTATGGTCTGAAATTGTACTGTCTGTAACGCAACAAGTGTCACTGTCATGTGAGCTTATAAAAATCTGATCAATAATAGTACAGGTGTCATTAGTCACTCGAGTAGGCCACTGAACTATTGGAGTAAGATTAAAACCTGACAAAACATTACATAAATATTTAAAATGATTATTTTTATACAAATCAAAATTAAAATCTCCACATACAATAAATTCAGTATTTGGTTTATACAGATAATCAAGCACTGCTGATATTTTACTAAAAAATATTTTTTCATCACCAGAAGGCGATCGGTAACACGTCAATATTATATTTTGGCGTTCACCAATTTTAAAAGAGACACCACAGATCTCAAAATGCTGTTCAACACAAAATGTCTGGATATTGAGTTTATTCACACGAATGTTTTCCTTGGACCAAATACCAACACCTCCACATTTTTTTGTGGGTCTGCAATACGAACTCACTAATTTGTAGCCATTAATATGCATGAGATCAAGAGATTCATTTTGTACACCAATTTCTACTAAACATAAAAATGGTATTGCTAGCTGATCGATATCGCTTTCTATATAATTTATTTTGGAACTACTAAGTGTGTTTACATTAAGTAAAAATATATTGGGTTCAAACATTATCCTATTTGAGGCTCCTGCTTCCGTTTCTCTAAAAAACGACTAATGCAAGCTCCGAAAGGCCATAATGATGGATCCATGGCTTTTCGGAAGTGGCTCTCCATTATTGTGACCTTAAATGAGGAGTAGAGTTCTGGAAATTTCGAGTTCAGTGATTCGCAGGCAACTTCTGGAAAGTTAGATTTTAATAGATGTGTTAGCTCATCTGTTTTCGTTCCAGGCTTGAGTCTATACACATGCAAATTGATATATTTTGGCACACCCTTGACAATCTCGGTGCTATTTTTTCCAATAATAACGTTTCTCCTACGTTTTCTCTTTGTTTCCCTCCATCCATCTTGATCCAAATTCAAATTACTTGGAGATTTTTCATTATTCGTTAAATTAATAATTTCATTCATTTTGGTTTGGGTTACCACCTGTGCTAAAGAATTAGAAACATCTTTCTTTGTTATTTTACTAATTATTGGCTGAGGACTATTCTTTACAGTTTTTGTGTGTGACTCACATTCAAATTTTGTGGAAAAAAATAAGATCATTCATCAACTTGATGATTCAAGAAATGAAAATAATCATTTGAACTGGTTTATTCTCTTTATTACATGCAATACATAGTTTTGTTCAAAGCATACTTTCGAAAATATTTCACTAAAGCATATTTTTTGGAGGAAAGATCAAATTTTTCAACTCCAAACTTAGATGATTCTTTTTGAAGACTGAGTTTTCAGTCTCAAACTTTCGGACCACACAATGTGAATTAAAAAAGATGCCTGTGGAACATATTTATTACCTGGTCTTTTGTGGTAGTTCAAAATCCAGTGTGCTGTCATACAACTCTTGTTGCTTTGTAGATGCTGAACACTGAGACTGAAAACAAAAATCTCGTAAATCATACAATTTGAAATGCATATTCAACAGGTGGTTGGGCTGTTTTAGAAGAAAATAAAGGGGAAAAATCATTTGGGCACATAAATACAGCATGTTAGAATGTTTTTGTCCCTTGATATATAAATTTATTATGTTGATTATTTTCTCCATATGATTTTGAACCAATCAGAATAACGTTCAATTGAGTTAAGCAACCTTGTATAATTTCGAATATACGTGGATATACATAGGGTCGTAGCTCTATCAATCAGAAATTTAGAATTATTTCCATTACCATAGTAACCAATGCATATTGTTACCTACATAGTCAAAGCACATGGTAAAATTTTGACGTTTAGAATTACTCAAAAAATAATGGCATCAAATACAATTGAAACTTCAAAATATCTAGATTTATACATCTCAAACTTCCTGCACGATTGCAAATCGTGTCACTTCAACAGGTTAATACTCCCGTTTCCAGGTCGGATTATTTCAACAGTTAAACTGACACTCTTTGTAATTATGCAACAAGTTATCTATGTATAGCCCTAATATTTTGAAGTAGGTACTTATAGTATGGCTAATATGAATATAATCATTTATCCGAAAGTAGAAGGATTTTGTGAGGACAAAAATATTACAAATCAATACAGTTCTTTTCCATAAAGATGTTTCTTCTGGTAGGTCTTCAAAAAAAAACGGAGAATCGAGAATTTTCCAAAATTGTTGATATTCACCTGAGCATAAGATATAAAAAAGATCGCATCATCTTCATAATTCTCCAACGATGGTTGATGAATATGTTCAGTCTTTTCAATGCTCGATTGCAGTGCCTGAAAGAAAGACATGGAATGAAAACATAAACTAGTGAACAGGTTTTTAAAAATTTTTCATTCTCAATCTATGCTTTCAATTTTATTATTTTCCAAAAATACGTGTTCGTGAAAAACTGCAAAAATGATTCCCAACATGAATATATATACAGCACACATGGCATATGAGCACATTAGTTTGAAATCAAAATTATTTTTTTTGTGGAAATGTTATCGTTTGTGAAGTTTTTACATTTGCCGTGGATTTCCATCATCAAGTAGCGGCCGAGTCAATTAAAAAAAAACAAGATTAATTTATTGATAGGTACTGCCTTAGAAAAGTCCCATTTGGTAAAATTTATTAAACTCAGAAAAATTTGCTCACTGACTCACAAAGATTATGCTGGAGTTGAAAAATCAAAAACTCGAGAATTATCATCATCATTTGGATATAATATCTAGACTTGAATGAGAAATTACATGTGGAAATTACGTATGATACGCCAATGTCCTAACCTAACCTAAAAAACAACAAATGTCAGAAATCTAGTGTTTATCCCCAGAAATGAATGAAGATGGAACTTCCTAAAGTTAAACATCCTACTGAATTTAATCACCTTAGGTCTATGTCTATCAGCATTCTCCCAACTTTATCCAAAGTTCTTGATGGATAGTCAAATTCGCCCTTATTTAGATCGGAACAAAATTATACCCAATAAACAATCTGGTTTCAGAGCCGGTTCCAGTTGTGAAACTGCACTTGCAAATATCACTGATGATATAATTAAAGGTGGCGTGCCTCAGGGTCCGCTTTTATTCACACTGTTCACTTCCACCTTTCCGGAAAGTTTACAACATTGTAACCACCACATGTATGCTGATGATACCCAATTGTATCTTACTTTCAACGCTTTGGATAGTATATATTTTAACAACCTGATCAATATAGATTTGAATTCCCTACTTCGTACCTGTGAGGCACATCTACTCAAAATCAATCCATCCAAATCATGTGCTCTTTTGTTCTGTAATGATACTGATAGAACATGCCTGATTGAATCTTGTGTGTTACGTATAGGCGATGATATAATTCCATTCAAGAATAGCACAAAAAATCTAGGGTTAATATTCGATTATAAACTTCGATTCAAAGAACATGTCAAAAATATGCTGAAGAAATGCTATTCTAATTTGAAAATGATTTACCCACTTAGGCACTCTCTTGAACAAGATATCAAAAAAATGCTTTGTGAGTCATTGGTGTTATCCCAGCTCAATTACTGCGATACTGTCTACGGACCTTGCTTAGATGTTGTTGATATAAAACGCATTCAAAAAGTCCAGAATTCCTGCTTAAGACTCATTTTTGGTATCAGCAGACGAAATAGGATTTCTCATAAATTAAAAGTTGTTAATTGGCTGAACATGCTCAACATACGTAAATTGCACATGGTTTGCAGCTACTACAAAGTGTTAAAAACAAAAAAGCCGGAATACCTGTATAATAAAATCTCTTTCAGAAGTGATATTCATAACTTGAATATTCGTCACTCTAGTCTTATTACTGTGCCTAGACATAGGAAAGAAATTTATAAAAGAAGTTTCTCTTACAACATCACCAATCTTGTTAATGATCTTCGTGTCACAGTCGTTCGCTTAAATCATCTAAAAGTATGGTTCGAAACAATTGCTTCAACTCCAGAATATCTGATTCATTTTTGGTATCCATATATGAGATTGAATCGTTTCTATTTATTTTTAGTGATCCTCCTGCTGTGCATACTTGTCTCGACCCTTCTTTTCCCTCTTCTTTTCCTCTCTCACTCTTCTTCTTAACTCTTCATATTTATTTTTTTATTTATTTATTTATTTATACATACATACATACATGTATAAATGTCACTCTCATAACACGAAAAAAATATATACTATACTAATGCCGTTAGATTAATTGTTTCTTGTTAGGTTTAGGTCTGGCAAGAATGGAAGAACAGTTTCAATCTACTTGGTAGAATGTAACTGAACTCTGGCCATTTATTCGCCACATTAAGTATGCTTTACCTACAACCTTATACTTGTCATGGTTTTTGGGGAATAATAAACGTATTATTATTATTATTATCATTATTATTATTATTATTATTATTATTAAATAACTGTTTCACAAACACTTTAGAGTGAGAGGAGACGCGGATCTGTCCGTACCCTGTTAAGATGACAAATACGTCAATTTACATCAAGTGACCCTACCTAGTTATGTGAGTAGAAAAATGTATGTAAACCATATGACTGTTCATGGCTATATTAATAAATACTGAAAATACTCAAATACCTCTTTCGCTACTTGAATCGCCGATAGGTGTATCAACGATTTCAGCGCAGTTTCATTCGAAACTGAAAATTCACTAGCCATTTGCAAGGGTGAAATGAAAGCCTCCAGGCATTTCAACCCCGATTGGACGTTTCGGAGAGATTCGTTGACTGTCATGTGGTAGGGGGTCAGAATTTTTCTGTCGGAGGTCCAAAGGCTATCGTAAGGAAGGACTGATGAGACTATGGCTTCCGCTATTTCTACTCCCAGTCTTCCATACAGGATGGAACTGAAATGCGAAAATAATTAGTTTTTTTTATCAAGCTGTGTTCCGAAATTCATTTATCATTCTGTGTGTCTGTAGGTTAGTCGAGGAGGTGAAATGTTCATTTCCCTAGATTTTTTGGGATTTTCCCCCTTCGTTTCCATAAATGAATATTTTTGTATCATTTTAATACAACCTATGTTTAGTAAGGACAACCCAAAATATCACTATTATACAGGGTATGTCACGACGAGCTTACACTATCTCTATATCGAGAATCAGTCGGGAGAAATCCATGAAAATATGTATACTTATATTTTAGATGCAGTGTTGCCGCTTCTATCAAAAAGTAGCAACAACTTTGTTATTCCAAATAGAATATCCTGTATTTTATTGCATTTTTAGATTCTCCCTGAAGAGCTGATTCCATCGATACATCACACTTGGGGTCTATCGGAAATGATTACAGAGATATAGGGTTTTCAAAATCGAGATTTTTCAAAATTAGGATTGATTTTTTTGTGTCGAAACTATTCATTATCGGCCAAAACGGCTCACATGTCCCTATCTCAACTCTTGATTTACTGTTTACTGATATTCAATCGGAACAGATACAGGGTGATCAGACTACTGAACCTTGAACCACCCTGTATCTGTTCCGATTAAATAGCTGTAAATAGTGAATCAAAATTTGAGATAGGGCATGTGAGCCGTTTGGACCGATAATGAGTAGTTTCGACACAAAAAAATCGTAAAGTTCAAAAATCTCGATTTTGAACACCCTATATCTCTGGAATCTTTCTGGATAGACCCCAAGTGTGATGTATCGATGAAATCAGCTCTTCAGGGAGAATAGTTTAAATGAGAAGAGCGTATCCCAACATATCAGCATGCACATTTTCAAGGATTTCTCCCGACAGATTTTTGATATAAATATAGATAGATCTCTGAAATCTTTTTGGATAGACCCCAAGTGTGATGTATCGATGAAATCAGCGCTTCAGGAAGAATATTTTAAAAATGAGAAGAGTGTATTCTGAAATGTAAGCATGCCGATTTTCATAGATTTCTCCCCACAGATTCTTGATATGAAAATAGTGTAAGCTTGTCGTGACATACCCTGTATATACTATATTCCTAATTAGAAGATAGATAGATGATAGATAGATAGTTCTTGGTGCTGCCTCTGCGAAACAGTGTGCGAAGTTAAATAGTGCGCAAAATACATCTACATGGGATTTTTGTATTTTAACCTCTATGGTCGATCGAGCAAAAATGTATTTACAGTGCAGACTCGATATCCGAACGTTCAATAATCCGAATTCTTCAGTAGTCCGAACAAGCATTTTTAATACATTGAGTACTCTATTATCCGAATTTCATAGTACTCGATAATCCGAACCTATACCTTTAGGCCTATTTATTTCCTATAGAAATTGTGAGTGAAATGTTCAGGGATTCCCCTAATTGTTCTTTTGTTAGTATCTGGGATTCACATTACGCAAAATAATATTCCGTTAAATGATATTCTTGTACTTCAAAGATCAAAAGAAATGGCCTTTATAAATAATCAAAGATGTGTTAAGCAAACAAAAATTACAAATTACTTTAGAAACTAGTATTATATTATCAATTTTATGCATATTTTAGTGTTACTTTTTCGTATTTATGTTTTTTTTTGCATTTCGTAATAAAAAATTTAAAAAAAAACTGCTTCAATAATCCGAATTTTTTGGTAATCCGAATCGCCTTGGTTTTTATTAGTTCGGATTATCGAGTCTGCACTGTATTTATTTATGTATTCATTTATTAAATCAAGTAGAATATACAGATTTCCATCAAATATTAGTTACAAATATATTTCGAATTGTATCTCATTCACATAGGTTAGTGCTTGTGTGTGAAAGAGATAAATCGATACATTTGTAAAAATTATATTTTTCACTATGGAAATACTCAAGTTATTTAGAGATAATCAAGATATATATAAATTATCAAGATAAATAAAAAACAAGAATAAAATATGGGAAAAGAGTTGATTAAAAAAGATCATAGATTTTTTTTGCATTTTCTATAAACCAGCCAAGTTCAAAGTGGAGTAGATTTGTTCAGCAGGAAGAAAAACTCTGACTCTGAGTCATCTCAAGTTCTACTACCTTGATGTATAAATAACTAATATGGCGTCTAATTATTGACCATTCTAATGACTGCATGAGTTACACTTTGAGTTCAGGTTTAATCTAAGGATTTATTGACACATGGAACAAAGAAACAAATAAATGATATTTTATAATGTGATCATCTTTCATCTTCTCATGAAGAAAACTTCAACATTTTCGTCACGTCATGAGTCATAATTTTAGGCAGTTGTAAAGAGAATGTCGACGCATACCTATGAAGAACGTTTGAAGAAGAGGAATATGTTATATCGACAGAATATCATATTTTTACTCAGCTTTGGACGTTTCTGGAACATTCTGCTTCCCGTTTTAAAAATTGAAATGGGAAAATCATTGGTAACAATTATTGGTCTCTTCGTTTTCATTTATGTTGAAAATGGGAGCAGATTCGTTTCCGAAACGTCCAAAGCAAAGTTAAAATAATCCTCTTCTTCAAATATTTTTCAAAACAAGGTGTCACAATTTCTCTTTAATGTGTGTAACAGTAAAATTTTTCAAACGCACAGAAATTTTGGGTCAGATCATCTGATTATATTTTCATTTATAAAAACGAGGAGGAAATATGAAAAATCTAGAGGAAAATTTTCAAAATAATAATAATAATAATAAACGCTTTTATTGATAGACAGAAAGAACAAAACAAAAATACATTAGAGGAAAAAATAAGTCTATCTATCAAATGGCAGAGTTAGCTCTTGAACGTTCCCACAAGAAAGGAACGAGGAAGTGCTTTCTTCCACTCAACCTTGTCTGAGGGAAAGATTTGTAGTTTGTTGCCCTTCCAAACAAAAAAGTTGAGGATCCATAGTTTTTCAATTAGAAGTATTGGTAATACCAAATATAACACACAAAGAACACACTGTAATTTTTCCATTAATGGGTCGCGTGCACGATGACCGACCCTGGAGGCAAAATATTGAAACACAACCTCACTCTTCTGTGAATTATTGAAACACAACCTCACTTTTTTTTATTTGTTTACAGAGGAATCAAAAGGTTGAAATAGTTTTTCACAATATTTTGGCATACGAATCGTGTTTCTCGCGTTATTCATTAATTCAAGCATGCCTTCGCATTGTGCTGCTGTACAATGCACAAAAAATGCAGCAAAAGACTAGGGAATATGATTTTTCAGGTAAATAGTAATCTCACATAGCTATCATTATGAAATATTGTCATTCCTTATTAAAATTCCTTCTGCCTTCTGCCACTTCTGCAATACAAGCTAATACTGCTAATAGATTGAAAATGTCTACAACACACACGATCGTCAGCATGTCAGATCAGTCCTCCCGTTGATTGCATGAATCCAATCTTCTTGCATTATTCTAGAAATTTCAGAAGGAATTCCGATGAGAAATCAGAGAAATAACAAAATTTCAAAAATGAAAACTATATGTGAGTGACTATATATAGTAGGTACTTAATTATTTTTAAATCATAATGTACCATCCGGATTCCTTCATCTTCCGCTGCAGTTTTTGTGCATTTTACAACAGCACAATGTGATGGCATGAGCGAATTGATGAATAGCGGAAAAATACGATTCATATGCCAAAATAATTGTGGAAAACTATTTCAATCACTTGTAAACAAATGAGAAAAGTGAGGTTGTGCATTGTTTTTTCTCCAGCGTTGGTCATCTGACAGTTCTTGCACGCAACGTCTATTTTCACCATGCACGCAACCCATTGCGATAAATTTGGCAATTGACTAGACGTACTTCACCGATAATTCACAAAAATGTTGGCTACTAACCTAGGATATTTTTCATCAAAAAACGGTTCTACCAATAGACTCCTCGGTATTATAACTGCATTATCTGAAGGTGAATATTCTACTTTAGGAACTTCGGCTAGGGCATAAGATAAAATAGTATCTTCCTCGGAAGCTTTGTTCAGCATTTTTTCTTCCAACTTTTTCTGGAAAGTCATACCATTCTTCACGCTTTCAAATAGGTTCGACTTTAGAATCTTTAGTTTGAGGTAGTACTGTTTCAAATAGCGTTCTTGTTTGGTATTTGTCGGTACCCCAATTTGTAGTTTCAGTGTGGAAAACTAAAAAAATATATATAATGATGCAAATGTATGGAATAAATTCATTATTTCAGAAATGGGCGACATTTGAAAAAATTCCAAAAAGACGTGAGGTTTCATTTTTGAAGCCTCATGTCATGATATCCATATAAGAGATGTTACGTCACCGGTGTTGGAGTAATGACGTAATGAACGATTTTTTCAAATGAAAACAGGGGTCATGTGACACCTCGTTTGAAAGGTCTACTGATCATCTATTCAACAGTCAAAATATTGCATAAGAAAATTGAAATTAAAATGGATTATCATTTGATTAACTGAATCTTGTAAAGGTCTGCTACTGAGAATTGAACAACGAAGGGTCGTCTATTCAAAAAAATAAATCAATTAATAGAGTTCTGAAGTCTAGTTTTCGGATTCTTTTCGGAAGTCGTCTTGTTTTGAAAGGAATTTATTCCATAAATTTGCATCATACTATATACAATAGAAATCCTCCATGCAACATAGTCATGTGAACGAAAATTTCAAAACTGTGAGCACAAAATTAGTTGAAATACATAGGACTTGCTGAAAAACCGATGCGTCTAGTTTTTCAATACATTTTTTTTATTTTCATTACATTAGACTATTATAAGTGATTGAATCATTGGTGTATTAGTAGTAATATATGCATATTAATAAATAATTATCATTCCTACATCAATTAATCATACATTTTTTTCTACAATACGTATACTCACTTTACTTTTCAGGTGATTGTACAATAATTCTGAATTCTGGTATTTGATGATTTTACTTTTTACTATATTCAAAATGGAATTGAATTCATCTCCGATAATTTCAGTAGTAAAGTTTGTAATCGGATTCAGTAGTTCTTGTCGATTACTAGTAGCCAATCCCATGAATTTTCTCACCAATCTGGCACACATCTCCCATCTTTCCAAAGGTTCCTGTGTACCTATAAACAATATTGAGACCATCAGCTTGAAAAAGTGCTAACACTTTTCCGTTGATTATGTTATAATACAATACAAAAATAGTGAGGAAGTTATTTAAATGAATCAAATAGTGATGGTTTGGAGTATCTACCTACCAGTGTTGGTTTCTCAGAAATTTCGAAAACTACAAAGGTATTTTTATGGAATTTTGCTCAGCAAAATAGAAGAGCGATCTGTTCTAGGAGCTTCCATTTTACTGTCTTCTGAGAATCATTTAGTTAACCATCTAAATAAAATGTAAAAACTTCACGAACGATAAGATTTCCAAAAAATGTATAAACACACATGTTTCGCTAACACAGCTTCGTTCGTCAGGTGATATGGTACAATGAAGTAAACCAACCTTGGCTTGCTTAACTTTTATACATTATACTTTCCCAACTTGAAGGATTATAGTGTACCGGATTAACTTGAAAGGGTTGATAGCAAATACATATTATTACCTACTAGGAAAAAAAAATCAACAGTGGTGAACCATTGCCGATCTAAATGAAAACCTAGTAGGCGACCTAGTGCGAGGATATAGCTCCTGCCTACTAACTACCTAACTAGGTTGTCATCTAGAACGACAATGGGTGAACTATTGAGGTCTAATTGATCGTTGAGTAAAATGTCAAAATTTTTGAGTTTGTTGATTTCTAATGATTCAAAATGATTTAGTTTCATTCCTTAATTTTCAACGTGTAGTATTTCGAAATGATCATAAAAACTATGGTTTTCTTCTGATATATGGTTGGCGTAAGTTGATTTTCTTTTCTTCTTCAAAAAATGCATCTTATGTTCAAGAATGCGCTGATCAAACGTACGACCTGCCTGACCAATATATACCTTAGGACAAGATCCACAGTTGAGTCTGTATGCCCCTCATTTTTTGAATTTAAAAGTTTTGTCTTTATTATTCTTGATAAACCTTTCCAACGTGTTATTTGTTCTAT
This sequence comes from Phaedon cochleariae, assembly GCA_918026855.4. Classification (NCBI taxonomy): domain Eukaryota; kingdom Metazoa; phylum Arthropoda; class Insecta; order Coleoptera; family Chrysomelidae; genus Phaedon; species Phaedon cochleariae. The sequence continues at coordinate 10,755,241 of OU896711.1, forward strand.
ATGCTACTTTCAAGTCCTGTGTATGTAGAAATGAAGCTAATTTCTCAGTTGATGATCCGAAATAGGTTAAAGTTCTATAATCTTGATTATTATTCTTGATGGTAGGATAAACTTCTTGAATAGCTTTATTATAAAGTTTTTTTAGAAATAATTCTGTCTATCGAATTAACGTTGTATCCGTTGTTGACTGCAAGCTGTTTTATGATATTGAGTTTTATATTGAAATTTACTTCCGAAAGAGGGACATTCACTACGCCAATCATACAGTATGATGCAAATGTATGGAATAAATTCATTATTTCAGAAATGGGCGACATTTGAAAAAATTCCAAAAACACGTGAGTTTTAATTTCTGAAGCCTCATCTCATGATATTCATATGAGAGATGTTACGTCACCGGTGTTGGAGTAAAGACATAATGGACGATTTTTTCAAATACAAATAGGGGTCATGTGACACCTTGATTGACAGGTCTACCGATCGTCTATTCAACAGTCAAAATGTTGCATAAGAAGATTGAAATTAAAATGGATTATCATGTGATTAATTGAATCTTGCAGAGGTCTGCTACTGAGAATTGAACATCGAAGGGTCGTCTAGTTAAAAAAATACGTCGAAAAAAAAGTTCTAAACTCTAGTTTTTGTTTTTTTTTCGAAATTCGTCTTGTTTTGAAATGAATTTATTCCATACATTTGCATCATACTGTATATATTAGAAGAAAGCCATAGTTTTGATGTTCATTTCGAAATTCTACACGTAGAAAAAGGAATGAAACTTAGTCATTTTGAATCATTATAAATCAACAAATTCAAAATTAGAACTCAATAGTTCACCACTGTTGAATTTGTTTTCTCAGTAGGTAATAATATGTATTTGCTATCAACCCTTTCAAGTTTATCCGGTTTACCATATGGATATTGTGCCTAATTTCCGAAAATGAAGGTTTTTCGAACCTGTCCACAGGTAACTAATCCTTCAAGTCGGGAAAGTAGGATATATAAAACGTAAGCAAGGTAAGTTTGGTTTAATTCCCATTAGGGTAGGGAACCACCACGCAAAGAAAGGCTAGGAAACACACATTAGACAAAAAGGTTTAAAAGTCGGAAGACTGAAACCAAGTAAGGGGTTTTATAAAACATATGCAGATTGCCAAATGCATAAGGTTGAAGTCCACTCGTTAGTGAGTGGGGGTGGATGGACATGGGGATGAGGAGCTATCATATAACGTAAGCTAGTTATATGGCGGCACTTGATCCTGGGCATTCAACCTTTCGGGGGGCGTGGTGTGTTTGGTTTAGTTCATTGTACCAGTACATCACCTGACGAAGCTACTGTGTTAGCGAAACATGTTGTGTGTTTAAGAATTTTGTGGAAATCTAATCGTTTGTGAAGTTTTAACAATTGCCGTGGATTTCCATCAAGTAAAGGCCAAGTCAATCAAAAATCTAAATAAAAGTTCGGCAGCGCAAGGGGCACTTGTCGAATCAGAAACTGTTATATTCAGATCATGGTTTAATTGATATGAAAAACTTCGAATAATCTTACCATACAATGCAGAGTTGAAGGTATCCAGCGCAGAAGTATAACTTGTAGATAGATAGGGAATATATTCTCGAACAAGGGTCCACATAAGATAGCCGTTCATGGTTTTTCTGTCAGTTGTCGCTATAATCTGGGATATCTGCCCTAAATATTCCATAGACGTAACTATTACTTCTGTATTCACTGTGATATTAGATTCTGGATACATGGCTTGCAGAATATCAAAGAATTGAATCTAAGGAAAATAACGAGAAATAAGTTGATAATTTAGTAGGTACCAAATTCTAACGGAATCTCAGAAGAAATATACTGTCATATTGTCTTAAAGAATATTCATTTTTGGCAAAGATGGAACCCAAATTTTCTTTTTTCTCTCAGAAAAAAATAACTATACTCACTGGATTAGTTTGTTTCAACTCTTGTAAAGAAATTGCGTTATAGGTGGTGATGGGATTTCTTAGACTGATTCTGTCTGGCGTAATTTCAGCTATACGTTTTTCATAGAAAAACATGTCTGTGCCAAATTTCGTGGCTTCATTTCTTGGACTGCCCAAGTAGATTACAATGTCTCTGATATATTCTCTATAAGCTGTCTGTACCTGTGTGAAGAAATGGATTATTCAAATAAATTTAATTATCAAACAGAAAAGAAAGATCGATTCACAATAATTTCAGACGATGTCGAATTTCCACGTAAGGTCGAAAACTTCGAAATTTTACCACTTCTGATATCCCGAATATTGCAATAATTGCAACATATGAAATATCGCTATATACCGAGTGTCCAGTATACCTGTTCCAATAGAATATATCGACCATTCCAAAAAATACCTGTATCATGAAAATTTCAATTTTTCATCTAAGGAAATAAACGGGATATGAAACAAATATACACGAGGACACCGGGTGCTGTGGTTATTTTAAAAGTAAGGGTGGTATCAGAATAACGTTCTCATATCGTCCATTATATATATACGGTATCGAAGGTGAAAAAAAAACGTTTTTTAGGAATGACTCGAGAACGACTTAATAGATTTTGGTATATGATTTTCTCATCACAATCCTCTATTTTTTGACGATACCGTAACTTCGAGACCTTTTCATTCATGTACCAAATTGGAATGCAAAAAATTCAACCTTTGTTGATGTATTGCGAAAAAACAAAGTTGATTTCTTAAATCCCACACTGTATCTTGGAAACTCAAATGGGGTTGCACCCACTAGTCGAATTTACGTCGTCACATACCTATTTTATATTGATCATGAAAATCATTCGATGTTTAAAATCATCACAAATATATTTTTTTCATTAATGAAATTTGGAACCTTCGAAAAACGCTAGCTTCGATGACGTCATGAACCGAACCAAAAGTCATCTTTATTTGAATTCTCGCTTTCGCATAATTAACACATATTCCGACACTGCCAGATGTGTGACCACTAAAAACTTCATGAGATTCAATATGACCAATGACAACGGTATTCATATTCACAGAAGACAATAGTTCGCCTGGCCCAGATAATCACTTATTGAATACTTATATTCTTGCGAGATGCTGCAGTAGCAATAAAAATACCAGAGTATTCCTAATAATGATCGAGATTTTATTTTGTGGCCCTGGCAACAGCGTAATGCCTAGAGTTCACAGAAATACAAGAAGAAAAGAAGAAGACCAACTATACATTGTACACCTATCTTGCTAACGCCAATATCGTCTGTCACCTACATCTTCAAATCCTTGTTTCATCTAGTCAAGATACGAATATTCAAAGATAATCCTAGGATTATCTGATTCTTCAGTTGTGTGTTGTATTCTCCTGTTATCTGCAGTAAATCAGTCTAAGAAATGCATTTCTTATTTTGATGAAACTGACATCAGAAATGGTCCTGCCCTTGTCTCACAGAAATAGAAGATGCATACGCAAGTCTAATCTTATATGATTGCATTGGATTGTTCACGGGTGATTACGTCACGCGTTTTCCCACGTTTTTCATGTTATGAAATATCGTGAATTTCAATGATTATTAAAAAAATGTAATGAATCTCGATGGTAACGATGGAGCTCTGTAGTGGAGTAAAATCCACCGAAAAAGTCGTTCCGTTCTCGAAAGAAATTTTTTCAAGGTATAACCAGTTCCGACCTTCAAAATATAATGAAGTACATATTTTTCTATCAGAATATCATTGGACGACATTTTTGAGTAAGGACGAACTTTTTTATTTAGAAAAAACTGAAAAAATAAAGAATTTTCTAAAACACGGATTTTGAAATATATCTCCTCGTAACTCTAAAACTACAATAGGTATGGAGATCTTTTTTTTTAATAAAAAACGAATTTTTTTCTGCTCCTCACGATGGTATGATTACAGTATAAATCATCATCAGTTTTTTGTAAATTGATTGAGAACGCCAGATATCACTTTTCATGCTATATTTTTTTCAACAATCGACAAACTTTTTTCTTATTGATTTTTTTTTGTATATATGCAGCGAACAAAATGTTGACAAATAGTCATGAAAGTTTTTGAACCAACAGAAATTTGTATATGTAGTATAGTTTTCGCAATATGATTTTTCAAAGATGTAGGTACCTACGCATGGCATGAATATGCCTGTCGCGACAACAAGATCGTGTTGGCGCGACTATAGAGCGTAGTTATAGGTTGTAGGTTGTAGGGCAGTATGTAACAACCTGTTGAAGATGCAGTGTGTGATTTGCGAAAAGAGTGTATCATATTATGATGAAAATATTACAAAAAATCCACGGATACAAAGGCTGCTCTCGTTATTATCAGCAGCGGAAAGAAGAAATGATATTTGTGGATCCCGTATTCTTATGCGGAGATGGTTGCCAGAAAAATATAAAAGCGGGACCATCAACTCGGAATGCAAATGTAATTTTTGATATTGAAAGAATGTGTATCATTTGTGATAGGGGCAGAAAGAGGAAACATCAGAAATTAGTATCTGCTCAAATAGGCATGTGAAAATGTTTTCGAATTATAAGGACATTCGAAAATATTTCATTGAGATTTCAATATCATTGAAGAGTTAAAGAATAAGTATACTAATATATCATTATTCAATAATATATTTTATTCCTGACAGTGACATTATAAGCTTATATCGTCATAGTTACGATATCTATAATGAAGGTCATAACTCCCTTGGGATGTTATAGATGCTATAATTCCCTCTAGCTAAAATCAAATGAGAAATGCATAGCAACAACCACGCAATAACGTAGCAATAAGGAATCTCCTATTCACGGTAGTCAAGATCATCATCTGACGTTCTGATGACATTGAAATTATACGGAAAAACATGTCTAACTTCCAATCGGGAAGGTATCTAATGAATGAAATCAGTCAGAAATAAAATTATCTATGTATCACGGGAATTATAGAGCCTCAATAACCTCTGGCAATTACTGTCCCTCGGGCCAGAGGCCCTCAGGACGCAAACTTTGCCATCGGTAATTAAGGCCCTCATAATTCCCTTAATACATAAATAACTATTTTCAACAATCTCGAAATAATTTTCATTTGAAATAAACGAACTTTAGAAATCTTCCCTATTCATTTGCCATCAAAAAAAGCATACTATAAGTAGAATATCAATTATTATGAACTGATCTGAATGTCAATCATGCGGGAAATGAGTAGGTATACATCATGTCGTGACGATTTGACTAAAAATATAGTTATAAATAGGACATTTTTTATTTTTGAATTATGATATGTAGAAATATTCAAACCCAAAATTACGAATTAGGATGAATACAAAATTATGATTTATAGTTGATTTCATAACGATAGCATGATTTTAATTAACGATAGCCATTTTAATAAATGCTATCGAATTCTCTATCGAATTATTGGAATTGGAAGCAAACTTTTGATAAAATAGGTTACTCAGCAAAGAAACGGAACGATATAAATATGATTGGGAAAATTTCTGGTTATGAAGATTCATTTGCTCATGATGCAAAGTATCACAAGTCTTATTGTTACAGTCAATATATACCCAAAGGAATATTCAATCATTTACAAATCAGTCGAAAGAGAAAAAAACATTATCAATTAAGTATATCACCAAGTAATTCAAGAAAATAGTGAAGTAATGAAATGTTCTAGTGAATGTAAATGTGGAAACTGCCAAAATAAATTCAGGGATCCAGTTGGGCCAAAATCAGGAAATGAAGAAGAATACTAAAATGAATATCATTTTTTGTTTGATAGTTTGGTTTAAACTCGTTTACATTTTGTAGCTTATGAAATCGTTTCAATTTTGAAAAATATGATATGCAGTATTATTTTCCTTTATACTGGCATCATTGACTTTGAAACCATCATAAGAACAATTTCTCAACATAACATTGTGCGCTGATGGAGCGGGTACTGGGAGTAGGCCGAGGAGTAGGCACTGGTATTGCGCTGAGCGCGAACAGTTACCGGAGGCGCGGTATTAGCATGTTTTTGAAAAATCATACCGTCAAAACTATTTCATATGTATCGAATTTTTTCAATCTAAAAACTTTTTCGACTCATTATTTCAATTTCCTTCGCTGATTGTATATAAAGAATTCCAATAATAAAAAAGTTTTTCGATCAGTGAAAATTTCATCACACGGTTTTCACTAATTCATATTCTCAACTCATTCAGAAAAAAAACCGATTTCATTTCATCATTCTATTGGCATGATGAGAAGCGCTAGATGATCTCCTTTCGATCAAACGAAAAATCAAATCAATATCTTGAGTAGTTCTCGAAATATTGAATAATATGTTTAGAAAAACACGATTTTCGAATATCTAATTTTTTTCGTATTTTTTTGAATAAAAAAGTTCGTCCCCACAGAAAAATGTCGTCTAGCTGGACAATGATGGAAAATCACATAAGGAACATTACCTAATAGTTAGGATTTGGTTATACCTCGAAAAAAAAAACGACACATTTTATCCCCGATTTTACTCCTCTACTGAGAAAAACGATTCACGACAGTGGACTAGTTAGTGTTAGTGCTTCGAAATACAGATATTGAGATTGAGTGGTGTACCAATGATTTCATTTACGAAAATTTCGAAACTGAAATCATTGTTCAATTTTTTCAGAGCACATTCATGTCGACCTATTTATATTCAAACAACACATATTGAACACTTGAAGTAGTAAAATTTCAAACTCATTTTTTTTTAGATGTGAAACGTTCTGGTTACTTACGGGGTCATCTAGGTCTCTGTAATAGTACTCCTTGTCAGGAAGGCCCAATCCTGAAGGAGATATCCTGATGGTATTTTGGCCAGGCATGTTGGGATTGGGCTGGACGGATATTTTGAAAAATGGAGAAACGCCATACTTGACGTGAAGATTTTGCAAGACTTCGTTCTTTTCGAAATCGTCCTCATTGTAGTTCCTCAAGATATACCAACCGTCTGGAAAAAACAAAAAAACAAATTCAAATATGATTGTCCCAATATCCGCAATAAAAAAAAACAGATTTTTTGTTCAAATCGAATTCAGTATTCAAATTCAAACTATATGAAATACAGATAGGCACAATCAGAACCATTCAATAATTTTCCATTCCGATAGAGAAAAAAAATTGATTGCTGATCGATAAAATCTTTCATATTATACAGGGATTCCTTAAAAGGTCTGTACTAAATCTTATAGGACATGGTCCTGAGGTCAAAATGAGCCGATTCAAAGGAGCGTGAAATGATTTAAATAATACGGTTCGGCATCGAACACTAAAATCCGAAATATCGCAAAAAAGCGAAAAACTACACGGAGAAAAAAGTTTTGGCCATTCTAGACTATAAGAAATGCATTAGTTAGCGCCCTCTAATGACCACAGTAAAAATGTGTCGGTATTCGTGTTTCACATCCAAAAAATCCACGGAAACTGAAAATTTCGGACTGAGGTAAGTGGCTTTAAATCGGCTCAGTTTGACCTCAGGAATATGTGCTGAGATTTTGTACATACCTCTCAGGGACACCCTGTATACAGTGTTCATTATTTTATCATCACGCTACTGAGACGTGAGTTCAAAGTTCAAAGATGTATATTGGAGATTTTTCTGAAAAAATATTGCACGCCCTTGCTGTTTCCGAAAATAAAAAACATTTTAGTGATCCTCATTTACTGGGCAACAATTCGACTTCTCAAACTATTTTCCTCCGATGCACCGTTCTCGCACGAAATAAAAATAATAGCCTTTATATATCAAGGGAGGAAAGTTATTCATTTCCTCCCGCGTGAGATAATTTTATCAACGAACGCATTTTTTCAAAGCATCATTCTTGAAATTCAGGCGGTCTCTCTCTCGATCCAAATCGTAATTTTTTTTAATGTTCTGGTTCCCACGAAAAAGGATATCCTGTAATGTTCAGAGAACATCGTGAGAACCAAGGGAAATAAGGTAGGAATTGGTGTTCTTCTTAAATTTCTGGAGGCTATATGCCTCGGGGAACACCGCCCTTGGCAATGTGTTCCAGAGCCTCGCTGTTCTTTGGATGAACGATTCTTTGGAAAGAGATGTTCTGCAGGTCTCCAAAGTGACCACGAAGGGGTGCAAAGCCTCAACTCGACAGGTTAATCTCGCTGGGACTGCCAAGGGAGGAACAATTGTTGATATTTCAGAAGAGCATCGTCCATGAAAATATCTATGAAATAGAGCCAGATCGCCAACTTTTCTACGCTGTTTCAGAGAAGTGAGTGAGTTTGTGAGCGAGGCATCACCAACGAGACGATTTGCTTTTTTTTGGACAGAATCTAACAGTTTCAGGGTATGTTTGGGTGCTGCACTCCAAATATGGGAACAGTATTCCAGGACAGGTCGGATCTGTGCCTTATAGATCATAAGTAGATGACTGGAAGTGAAATAGCTCCTGGCCCGAAACAAAAATCCAAGTTTTTGGGATGCACTTTCAGCAATTGATCTCACGTGATTTTACCTAGAAAGGTTATTGCTGATAGTAATACCAAGCATCGAAATGAATGTCTTTAAAGGTATGGTTACTCCTGACAAGCTTATGTTGGGCACAGTGAGATCGGCTTTTCTAGAGAAAAGGCATGCTTGTGTTTTGTTTGAAATCTAAGTTGTTGGAACCCCATTCGAGTATTGTTGCAAGTCCATATTTTTTTTGTCAACATTTCTCCCTCGTTCGTTTCTGATTTGCCAGGTTGGTATTGGTATGGAGGGTACTATCATCCGCGAGACAACTGACGGCATTAGAACGATAGTCAATTTGACACTTCTGTCATCATGAATCAATTGATTTGTATATTTTGTAACTGAATTTGAAAGTTCTAATTAGAAGCACGTTCGGAATATGAAGAATCGTATGATATCATTGGAATTCAAAAAGGATATCATTATTTTTTGTTTCATAATAGTGATAAAGGCACTGATGATTTCTTGGATTGCACAGATTTCATGGGTATATCGACGCCAAAGGATTCATGCTGAAGCCAATTTATTTTACCTCCCTCGGAAGTTAATATTTTGTTCCTCCTGATGTGGGAGTAAATTGACAACTTTGTTTCCTCAAATGAGGGAGTAAACGTCTACTTTCGATCCAGTGAGTAGATAAAAACCATTTCCATGCATTTGTGGTTTAACGAAATTATTTTGAACTAGTAGGCTGGTGATCTATTTTGTATTCAAAATAATGACATTTGATCGATTACGTCGCGGTCTTATTTTGACAAGTATTCATCAACGTCACAGTTCTCATCATTGTGAAAGTTTCTTCAATCAATGAAGAGAAAATAAAATGTTAACACCCTATAGTTCGAAAGTTAAGAGGTTTAGGCACAGTATAGAGCTCTAAAGAAGGCTCTATACTGTGGTTTAGGGAATGTGTTCATATGAGCTCAAATGTTTGCAACGTTTCAGTCACGTAGCAAACTGAATTTTGTCATCACGAAAAACTATACCAGGAAGGAAAAAAAATTGATGCATACTTTCAACTCTGATACCTCAATTTATCTATCTATATAAAGTTTTATTCTTGAAATGGGTCCAAGAATCGCATCCTAGAATATTTATTTATTTATTTGTGGATCATCCAAACAGATAAACCTTAGTGGTTAATCCTTTAATAGGACATAGTAACATGTAAACATTATAACAAAATATCAATAGCTATGACAATATGTTGAGAGTTTTTACTTACAAACTAAGGTGCAAATTTTATAGGTGCAGTAAGAAATACTAATAATATAATAGTAGAAATAATAATAATACAAACTATTTTAATTATCAACTGATGTGGGAGCATGAAGATCAAGCAAGATTCGCCGCAGTTTCTTCTTAAAGCGAGAGACACCCTGTATAAACAGTCATCATGAAACCAGTCCCGATTCGATTCACCTTTCCGGTAGCCGAAATTCCTTTATTGTATTTTGCGGACAGATGTTATTAATTATTGCTTTATAAATCGACAAGAAAGTGGATTGTGCAATATCCTGTCCAAGATACCGAAGATGCTCTTATAAGGGAAACACAAAGGAACAAAAAGACAATTAATATCTTCGACATTAACCGCATCGTTCTTGGGAAAGAGAAAACCGCATTTTGGTAAATTGGATCCAAAGCGATTTTTCAGGTCAAATCGAGATAGCATAACCGAGAAAATACATGTAATATGTATCATGCTCCGATCGAAGAAATTGATAACATTTATAATGAGGACGACGTGGCTTGGTGCGTTTTATTTTTCGTGAGAACTTGCCAAAACAATAAAAATGTTGATTATTCGCAAACAGAATTTACAGTGTTACCTACGACAGGAAATACGTCAACAATCAGTAATAGTTTTTCTGCAACCACCACAGAAGTCGTCCATTTTAATACCAAAAGTAGCTCTTGAATTGACGATTCTATTACTGACACAAACATAGGTATGTTGCTAGACAACATTCTTAGTTCCTAGGGGTTAAAGTTGAACTTTAGCTACTAGGAACTAAAAAGGATGTACTAGAGGTCATCAAGAATAAACAACATTGTTATACGGTTGGTAATTTGGGTTGGGAAGCATACCTGATTTGTTTCCGAGTTCGGCAGATTTGGCATTTCTTACCCATACTGGAGATATAAGTACACCATATTATAGTTGAGTATTTTTGTTTTGAACAAGAAAGCCTTCAATATTCACATACTTGCTCGATCTGTATTTCATTCGTTATTCTCGGGATGGATAACTTGTTTTTGAATAATCACGACCAGCAATACTTTTTTGTCTCACACAACCATATTGTTTACCTTCATTTGATTACCGAGCCAAACACAGTGGAGTAAGAAGAGAAATAAATAATCGCCATTATTATTGTTCTTCTTCTTCCTTGTTTCTTCAACGTCAGTCTTTTTGTGCTACTGAGACTGATCACTGACACCGGTGAGCACACTATGCTCACTAACCTTACATTTTCCACGTCTTTTTCCTATACCTGGCCATCGAACAACAACTTTCAGACTTGTAGTTGTTGGATGACCTGGCACTGGTACTGAAAACTCCATCATTTTGTGTTTACCCAATGTCAGTGTCAATTGTGATTACAAATTGCATTCACATTAGTTGGAACGTTGCATAGCAACAAACTTTTTCTGCCTAGCCAGAGAAAGTTCACCTTTGCTGCCTGTTAAGTCTCATAGAAAAGCCACTTTCGATGTCGTTTGAAGAAAAATACTTTTTTTCTGTGACGGGAAAAAAGTTTGGCATTTCATCTCAGTTGGCAGGTTATAAAATGTCACTTTTCAGAAATTACTTTTATCCGGTGGGAAAAAAGTGAGTACTTTTTTCCCGGATATATATCACATATATATATACACTGTTGGTGGCTTTTGTTGTGCTATAGTTCCGAAAAATGAGTCAATAATACCGTCTCCGAGAAAGAAGTCCTTTCATCTTCCATTCGACTTCGCGGTTACGTATATTACTATAAATAACCACTAAATTCGCAAATTTTTTGAAATCAAATCGCAGGATTAGAATGACAGAAGTGACATCAGATATTTGATTACGAGTTTGATTACTTCAAAAAAATGATAAAGATGCCTACAACGCAGGTGTCCCTACTGTTAAAAACTTAAAATTCCACGTAGATAATTTTCAGATTTCAAAATAATGTAATATCTTCTCAATATTGATTCGTCCTTTCTTCTGTCACAGGAAAAAATAGTGTATTATACAAGAGAAAAATATTATATTTTAGCTCACGGTTTTTTGTCTCCCTCCGCTCTGGAGCTAAAATCTACTAATTTTTCCCCTGTATAATAAATAACTAGGTATTGCTTATTGACTGGCTGGGTATTGACAAATTTTTTTGCAACGTTTTTCTGAAGTATGCAACTTTCAAGTAACGATTTTTATGGGTTTTCAACATGTCCTAGACAATAATTATAATCAATTTGTGCTCTCATGCAGCGGCGTCACCAATCAAATTTGAATTTTCATTGAAAATTCATGATTTTAAACGATTAGTAAATGCCTGCAAATTGGTTTATGTTGAAATTTTTAAAAATGATTCCGCGGAAAGAATTTGCATACATTGCCCTGGTGCCGAAGTCCCGAAATTATTAAATGAACATGATTGTGATAAAGAGGGGGCTATTGTTGAACAATCATTTACGGTATGTATGCTTTTTGCAGCAATTTTTTTGGGTTACTTATATCACAATAAACTAAATACTTTGCGTGAACATGCGCTGTAGTAATTTTTCAAACCTGCACTTTTTTGGTAATCACACTACACCAAACAAAAGCTACCTTTTCATAAGTCTGTCTAAAACTCATTTTTTAACGTTCGTTGACTGAAGTATCAGGTATTTATGTAATTCTAGAGTTCGGTTACACGGTAATATAAAATTACAATCGAAAATACAAAAGGAATAAGTGTTTCTCAATAGGCGATGATTACTTCATTGTTGTCGATAAATTGAGATGTTTACTGCTCGTATATGGTGTAATTATCAGAGATTACTCAAGATGGATTCTAAATCTGAAACCTGACTAGTTTGCCAATTTCATTTTGATTTGGACTTGGAGTTGACATTCACATAAATGTGTTCAAATAATGTCTGCCATAAAAAAATACGAATTGAACGACTCGAGAATTTCGTGTTTATTGAAACGGTATTTAAGAGGTCGAAATGTGCGATTCGGGATGTGAAACTGAAAATTTTATTGAAAACCAATCAAGACAGTATTAGTAATTTTACACGTATGGTCTTTATTAATGGTTCGGAATACCTCATAACATTATAATAATGTATCTGATGTGTACTATCAGACACTGGACAAACTAGAATATTTTAATTTGCATACATATTTGCTAGAAATTTTATGTTATAAATGTATCGTGATATATTATTGGAAATGACCCCCAACCTTGAATCAACAATATAACAAATAAATTGATGATTTGATGAGTTTCTCAAATATCAACTTCACCATCCAAGTTATGCAATTTTTTGCAGAATATTTCCATTGGTATTCACACTAAGCAGGATGTCAGTATCTTTAAAATCTTAACGACTTTTTTCCATCCCAGTCACCTAACATATAACAGATACAAAAAATCTTGAGAATCTTGATCGACCATGATTGTAATGTTGGTTGGATAAAGATTTTTGTTATGAATATATTGTGGACATGACAAGCACTGTTCATATTATCACATTTCATAAAACGAGGGTATAGGTTCAAAATAGGTCCAAATATCCTGTAATATACCTAATTCGATAAAAATAGCTTCATAATATTTGCCTATGAAAATATTATATATGTTTCAAAATGAGGATATCCTACAGATAATTTTATACAAATATTCCATCCTGGTGAACATTAAGTGGGAAGTGAGAAAGATTGATCATCAATGTTTTCATACGACGTACATCAGGGCTAGTTTTATTAATGTGAACTCCCTTTTATCTTTTTTGTTTCACACTCAATCAAAAAAAAATTAAAGCTGATTTTATTCAACTTTTCATACAGATTTCACTCATATTGACAATGATGCAATATCTTTTCAAATATACAGGGTATATAAAAAACATTTTTTTTTAATGGAATCCGCCGTATATTTTGGTAGATTTGGATTTCTCAACTCATCCTGATTTCAAATATATAATATAAGGGATTCATATCTAGCAAAATATACATTCAAAAAGTATATATATTTTCTGAATTCCCTGTATATTTGACAAGATATTGCAACACTGTCACTATGATAGGAACTTATATGAAAAATAATTGTATAAAATCTTCAATTTTTTTTTTTGTTGGGTGGAAAACAAAAAATATAAGGAGGAGTTCACACTAGTACAACTAAGAATAGCTATTAAACCAATATCACAACTAGTAGTGAATCGTGAGTGAAAAAAAACATAAAAAAATTGTATAGTGAGAATTTATTTACAAACATTATGGCAGACACATATCTATATAATTCTTCGTCATCATATGTTGAATACGCTAACGTATCAACTTCTCATCATTATCAAAATGGCGTATTAACGAATTTCCTACAACATCATATGAGGACTCATTTCTTGGCAGGTAATCCATAGCTGGAGAAAGCTGGTGTCGACGAAACAGAAATCTCAGGGGCTACAGTGCTCGATGCGAAAGAAGATGGCTCAGCAGTGCTGGACACAACTGGTCCATTGAATCTAGAGAATACACTCTTGAATCCAGAACCGATATTCACAGTGGGAGTAGAGAAGCTCTGGAACTGAATTGGAGCAGCCGTGGAGTAGCTCAAGCCTGAGTTGTACTGGAGTGGCGAAGATGTGCTGTAGCTCAAGCCTGAATTGTACTGGAGTGGCGAAGATGTGGTGTAGCTCAAGCCTGAGTTGTATTGTAGTGGGGAAGATGTACTGTAGCTCAAGCCTGAGTTGTACGGGATCGGAGCCGGTGTGGTGTAGCTGAAACCACGGTTGAGCTGAACGGCTGGTTGGTTCACAAATGAAGAGCTGAAACTGGAAGTTGGTGCGCTGAAGTGGAACCTAGCATCGCCCAACCTGGCAGGGAAGGCCCCAGCGTAGTTCAAGCTACTCAAACCCAATCCAGAACTCGAACCAATTCCAGAAGAACTGATGACCGATCCCTCACCAGCTGAACTCGCCTCATTGGAGTAGTTGATGATGGGCTGAGTCCTGGTAGTTTCTCTGCTGATGCTACCGACAAAGTCGTTGCTTCCTTCGTGGTTGTACGCCGAAACGTGTCCCTCAGCATGGCCGCCTTGCGCTTTGGAAATAGCCTCCTCAGCCTCCTTCTGGTTCCTGTACTTGATGAAGTATACCTCTGGCTTTGGCGCTTCGGTGACAGGCGCACTCTTGACTACGATCTGCTGCTCCAGCTCCGGTTTCTTAGCCAACACGTAAACGACAGTCTTCTCCTCAGCCTGTGGTGGGGCAGCGATCTCGACCTGGCCAAGGGTTGGCGCAGACGGCGCCTTGATGAAGATGTACCTGATGTTCTTCTTGACTGGGGTAGCGGGTGCTACTCTGATGCGAGTCTGGATGGGTTCTTCATCTTCGGGTGCAGAGTAGAAGTACACTTGTCTGTTGACCTCGTGGGCTTGTACTTGGGGACGAACCTCGTAGTCGGAGAGACCGAAGGCCTCGTTGATGGAACCGCCGCTGGTGGTGATCGGGCCCAAGTTGATCGAGCTCGAGTCGTAGGACACGAGTGGGGCGTAGTTGAGGAGTTGCGGTGCCGGAGTGGAGGAGTAATACAAGCCGGAGTCTACGATCGGTGCGGGGGTGGAGTAGCCTACGTTGCTGACGTCCACGCCGCTGGAGTACGACCCCAAGGAGTTGAGGTCAAAGCTGGGAGCCACCGTGGAGGAGACAACGCCGTTGAAGAGGGGCGCTGGGGTAGAGGATACAAGACCTCCGTCCAAGAATGGGGCGGGGGTTGAGTATCCAGAAGCGCCGAAGCTGCCGATTTCGGCCCCAAAGTTTTGGTGGTTGTTGAGTGACAGGGCTAGTTCGGGAGCGGGGGTGGTTGAGTAGGATACAAATTTGGAATCACCGGTGATGGTGTTTTGGGGTAGATTGTAACTGGATGCTGGGTGGTTGATGAGGTGGCTGACGTCGGCTGCTACTAAAGCAGCAAGGGTGGTCAACTGTAGGGAAAGAAGATATACTGTTAGATTCTAATCTAGCGATACTACTCTAGCGATTCTACAGGAGGTGGTTCTGTTTTCACAGTGTAATTTACATTCCAAGAAGTTCAACTCAGGGTGGAATCTGTTTGCCAACAATACAATATACATACAGTGGGCGTATAAAGTAAGGAATCATGAAGATATATTTGACACCCCCATGTATCATGTTCATCAGTACAAAAACAGCTAAGACTTTTCTTTCAACAAATAACAAGCTGCCTATTTTATCTCATCTTTATGTTGATATCAACAGTTATAATAAAAATGATATTCCTAATTTCTTTAAATTGATAGTCAATATTGACCATTAACAAATCGGCAATAGAAAACTCTCGAGAAAACTGTAACAGAAAATTATAAAATATACGGGTTGTACCATTTGAAAATAAACATATAAGTATTGTTCGTAAACCTATCTCAGAAACACATTTAGCAACGTCGAAAATATAAAATTGAAGCCGCTAGCCCATCTAATATTAATAACCAAAATGTCGTTATTGTATCAAGGGGTGTCAACGATAATTATATTCATTTCTCCGTAATTTACACGCGCACTGTATAGAAAATGAAAGCATAAGTCTATAGAATAAGCAGAAAAGAAAAACTGTAGGAAAGGATTTCGGGATAATCAGCAACAAGTAGGCTAATATTAAAAAAAAATGAGAATATACAAAGTGTTTCCTAAATTGGAGCGATACATGGAATGATTTGTTGTATTATATATAGACATAAATACTTATCAGCCACAAGAAATAATTATGAGCAATCAAAAATTTTTCAAAAAATTTACACTTTCACTCAACATTCCTTCTTTCAACTATGATGGTATAATCTGGGAACATTACCAAAGTCATTGATACCACCTCTCCTGATGTTGTCGGAAGCAAACGCTCTGATTTAGCTCTTAAACTGGGATCAATGATTCACAATAGTTCCATGCAAACTTTGAAATTAAATGCATTCGAAAAACTTTGTTTTCTACAAACGCTTAACGAAGTAGCCTTTGACGCTTTCAAATTCCAGCACAAAGTTGACGTTTTCCCAGGAATGTAATTCTTTGACAGCATTTGCGCTCGTGAGCGGAAATATTGAAAAAACGCTCGCACATCTCTGTAACCTATACACACCACCTGATATAGCAGAAAGCGCAAGAGTTTGAATCTCTTACCGGAGAAATCAAGGAAGAAATATGAATTACAATATGATATATCCATAAATTGGTGCCACTCCGAGATGGTGAATATGTTTTCAGAAAACGTTTTACTGGCTTATTTTGGTAAAAAATCAAAGACTTTGAAGTCATCAATTCATTGGGCTATATATTCGGTGGTACGTATACATGCTTGAATGTTGAAGATAATATCGGAATCAATAAGTATCTGAAACTTATCGCATTTCTCAAGAAACAATCTATTGGATATAAAGCGAGAAAAATCCAAAACATTCACCGCTGAAGGTATATACCAACAAATTTATACAAGAAGCTCCTGATGAAGCATATCTGTTGAAAACGATGAATTAATTATACTTTATATATTTAAACTCTTTGTTGTCATCAGGAAGACAGTGTATCTTTATTTTATTGCATCAATGAGTAATGTTCAATTTGATTGCAGAGTTCATCGTACTATGGCTCTGAAGCTCAGGTTGCCACGCTAGTGGTCCAGTTTCAATTCTTGGTAGGCCGACAATTTTTTTTCTGGCTTGTCAGTTATTTCAATTTTTCTCTTTTTGTTTCCTTTGGACATATGGGATAATATGTATAAGAACTTTATCAACTATTTCAATCTCTCATACTTTCAGGGCAGTTATTTCTAAAAGCTGCGTTAGTAGAAAAAAATCTTGTGTGTATTTCGAGCACAAAGTGTCATTGCCGCTCTCCAAAGATTAAGATAAGGTAACTTTCTTTGTAGAGCGGCAATCTATCACTTTGCGCTCTAAATACACAAATAGCTATTTTTTCTACAATAATGTCATCAATTTCATTGTTTTCATCTTCTATTATCTACTTCACTTATTGTTTTGAATTCGGAAACACTGTATGAGTCAAAGTTGGGGAAAATAGCACTACCCTAGCTCTAACAAAACCTTTTACTTGAATTCTACTCATTGTTTTTGAATCACTGAGGATGAGAGAAAAATAAGTTATAAGCAACAGAAAAAAACATGATAGAATCGTTGAAATGGAAAAATAACATTTTGCACTTGTAAATTGAAATATTGCGAACTTGTTAGCACTTACCGATACAATTTATTTAATTCACATAAAAAACACTCACTAGTACTTACCAAAATGAGCTTCATGGTGAAGAGGTGTCCAGATCGATACAGATACGAATCCCTATATTATGAAATCTATTTATACGAAATCCCCACTAGTGCTGATATCAAGACATCCTCCTAGCAAGGACACTCCAGCAGGTACAGGTTAACATTCAAATGAGATAATAAATTTTGAAAAACAACGATCTAACTGCTAAAATCCGTAGCCTTGCCGCACATCCAAAATATTCGGGCATCTAGATGCCTTCGATTACATCAGATCGGTGGAAAAATGTCACCTATGACCTTGCTACAGAGTTCACATTATTTTTTCTATTGGGTCTGCGAGGAGATCATCTTCTGCCCCAAGCTCATGAATAAATACCATTTTATCGCGATATAATGAATAATAATAAAAATCTGTGAGTAGATAGATGTAAAAACTATGTTGTCCTCGAACTTGGTTGGTTTGATGTCGATGAACTCTCAAAAGTTTCATTGCCTGTTAGGTTTGGATAATGTATCAGCTAAGTGAGCTATAAGTAGGTACAGGTACTTGGATAATAAATATTGTATCAATTAGAGCTAATGTTCTAAATTGATTTTGTGTTATCTCAGACCTCGAAAATGTTCTATAAATATACAGAGTGTAATTTAATTGATGGCTAAAAATGAAGGATATGGTTTCTTAGCTCACTTTATAAAGAAACGTTCATGCATATTAACATAATGCCCTTTAGGAAAAAATCGATTTCCTATGAAAACTTCAGTACTTTCCTAGATATTTTCATGAAATATGACATGCACCTACTAAGCAACAATAGTCATTTTTTGATGCAGGGGACCTTCAATCTTTCTAACAGTGGCGTCCCTATGAGATGTATACTGGAGCTGTTTCTGAAGAAATATTGGATAAACATTATTTCATTATTCCAGATTATTTGGGATTTTCTCTCCTCGTCTCTACAACAAAAAATATTAATATTATCTCAATATACGTGTAGTAAAGACAAATCAGATGATTTGCCCCATAATGTCACTGCGTTTAAAGAATTTTCCTATCAGAGAGCCTAACAGAAAAATTCACTATCTTGTCAGTGACAATTTGTATTGAAAAATGTTTGGATAAGAGAAATAAAGGTATATAGAAAAAATATCGACTTTCTACTTTACTTTGAACGTTTCGGGAACGAATCTGCTTCCATTTTCAATATAAAAAATGGATTTTTGTATGGCAAATTCGCATTTTTCTTGACACTTCTCGGTTCTCAGTGACAATTGGTGACGTTGGCAATCAAATGAGTTACATTAATTAATCTTCAATTTACCATTTTCAGATTTCAATAGTGAATACCATGTTCTATCTATATCAACTGAATAGGAAGCAATGCTATTGTCTCCGTTCAGAAGAATGCAAGCAAATTCCTTGATTTTTCTCTTCTGGTTGTTATCTTCTTTTCCAATGATTTTAATATTATTCCACTCTGCCATATGTTGTCCATCTTCAGTAAGGATATGTTCAGCTAGTTTTGATTTGATAGAAAAGACACATCGACATAAATAACTATTTCCGTAAATCTATGGCTCAATTAGTTCCCTACGAATACCGAGACTAATACAAAAGATATGGCGACATTAAAAAAAATTGGTAGAGATTTTCGCGATATTTACACAAAACTAGTTTTTCAAAAATATTTGACACACCGTATATCTTCCGGACATGTTTCCGACTGATAATTATTCGAAAAAACAACCCCTCGAAGTTTGGCAAGATACTTAAATAACATCATAATGTATATAGTGAAGCACAATTATTTCATGAAATTTAGCAGAATGCTATTGTGAGAATTAGTTATTTAGAATTAACTAATGCCTGATACCAGAACATGATCGTGAAAGAATAGTTATTTATTATACAAGGGAAAAAAGTAGTAGATTTTAGCTCCAGGTTGTGTTGTCTCCCGACGCGTAGCGGAGGGAGGCAAAAAACCGTGAGCTGAAATCTAATTTTTTTCCCGTGTATAATACACTATTTTTTTCTGTGACAGAAGAAATGACGAATCAATATTGAGAAGATATAACATTATTTTGAAACCTGAAAATTATCGATGTGAAATTTTAAGTTTTTAACAGTAGGGACACCTGCGTTGTAGGCATCTTTATCATTCTTTTGAAGTAATCAAATATCTGATGGCACTTCTGTCAGTCTAACTCTGTGATTGGATTTAAAAAAAATTGCGAATTTAGTGGTTGTTTAGTAATATACGTAACCGCGAAGTCGAATGGAATTGCAGTTCTTTCTCGGAGACGGTATTATTGACTCATTTTTCGGAACTATAGCACAACAAAAGCCATCAACAGTGTATATATATGTGATATATATCCGGGAAAAAAGTACTCACTTTTTTCCCACGGGAAAAAAGTAATTTATGAAAAGTGACATTTTATAACCTGCCAACAGAGATGGAATGCCTAACTTTTTTCCCGTCACAGAAAAATACATTTTTTCAACGTACTTGATAAAAAAAGACAAAACTCAACTATTGTAGACGAAGAATGGTTAAAGAAAGAAATGCGCATTGATTGTCCATTATATTCCTCTATATTTTACCCTCCTGACTATCTATATATCTTTGAATACGTCATTATTTCAGTTTCCGAATACTGGTTGTACGCAATTTCAGCTTGAAATAGATTTCACTTCTTCCCAATCAAGAACCTGTTTTCCGAGCTGTTTTCAGATTTATTCTTTCATTTTTCGTTTCATATAATACATCTAAGACATCGATTTTCGCTCACCCTGTGCATGTGGGTGTATACTTTCAGAATTTGGTTACAACTATGCAGTTTTCATGCAAATCCACTGTTATCATTAATATCATTATCCTTGATCGTTTCCGAAAACGGTATGGTATGACCTTTAACGACCAATCCATATTATCAATGACAGATTATGGTCCAAAGGCGGAAAATCTTCTAAAATTAAATATGAGAACGACAACTCGAAAAACAACTCGATTTGAATGCCATTAAAAAGGAGAATTATGAAGATGAGCTTTTTGATGCGATATATCGATCAGATGTGTCAAAACTCCATGTGAAGGAATCCATTAAGAATGAAGCAAGAATATTGGTTTAGAAAACGTTTTGCATAAAATTTGACTAGCTAATTTGATATCCACCACGGTATTATCATTGTCAATTGAATATATCTTGAGATTTTTCTATTTCGTTCAATGAATCTTTGCGTACCCACAGCTAAGTGCTATACAGAGTGATTCACTAAGAGTGGGAAATCTCTGAACTACAGATAAAAAACGCTTAAATATTAAAATCAGACCCAACATGCCTTATAGAAATGTTGCAGATACAGGATGTCCAAAGAAAGATTTCATTTTGATTCTTTTTTAGCTTTGGTCGAATATTTACTTTTAAATTCTGTTTGTTGTTGGTATTCATGATGATGACATTGATCACTGTCAGTCGAGCTGTCGATTTCTCCACTGTCAGCTCGATAACTATCATTTGACATTATTAAAATGTTAAGAGTGAAACATAAATCTCTTCAAGAGCGAATAATGTGAAAACCGTTAGAGCTAGACATTTTGAAAAGGAGTAAAATTTTTATGTAAAATTGAACGGGCTTTCAGATTTTTCACTCATTTTAATCATCATTCAATTGACAAAAAAGATATGATGTAATTTACCGAAGTAACAGAGTACCACTAGCGCCCTCTATGAGCAATCACAAAATAAGTTTCAAATTCGTATTTATCATGTCAGAAAACCTGAAACTACAAAGTTACATGCTCATGCTGTTGAAACTTCCAAAGTTATCGAGAAATTTTAAAATAAAATCTCCGCTAAAAACACCCTGTATCTCCTAAACCAGCAGAATTCTTATGAGGCATGTTAGGCTAAATCTTAATAATTTTGTGTTCACTATCTGTAGTTCAGTTATTTCCCATTCTTAAGGAATCACCCTGTATATCTATACTAATATTAAAAACAGGAAAGATTTGTTTGTTTGTATTGATTAGGCTCTGAAACTACTGGACCGATATGAAAAATTCTTCCACCATTAAAAGCCGACATTATCCCTGATGAACATACGCTACTTTTTCCCGCGGGAAAATGCTTCATACCTACGGAAAAACGGGAAATAGGACAACGGGTTGTGAGAATTATCCGACGGATTATTCTTCCGTACTTCCGTATCTTTTTCACCTAACTTCTAAACGGCTGAACCGATTGAGTTAAAATTATAACATGGGTATTTCAATGGTTTAATGGATGACTTAAAAATACAATTGGACGCGGTAGGTGGCGCTGCTGGGGGTACGTCAACTACAAAACGGGTCAGCCGATTGGGTTGAAATTTTTTATACGTAAACAACAAAAATATACAAAAGATACTGAGAGAATGAAAATAGGTGTGAGCATATCAGGGTAAGCACAATTTTTTTTTTAAATTACAAAAAAATATGTACTGTAGATACATACGCGCATATTTCAGAACGACTGCAACAAATGTCTTTTTTTTAACGGGTACACCTTGGTAATTATTATGAGGACAAGAAATTTATTCCTTGTCATGGATATATCACAGCACAAAAGGTACTTCATCTTCGAATGAAACATACTATTATCATATGCTAATTTCCTAATCTTACAAAACCTAATGTCTTTTGTTCTTGCGGTCACATCAGAAAGTTCAAATTCAAATTGAGTAATTTATTTACAGGATTTTCTTAGGTTTTTCGCAAATCCAGCCTTGCGCAATTAAAATAATTTTCTACCTAATGTTACTATAATTTTAAGATTTTGTTTGTTTCTACTCAACATCATAGCTGATGATGAACCTAGGTTCGAAGCATGCCCTAGAATAGATTTTCATTAAATAATTATGGAGATGACTTTGTAGGTTTACTTCTTCAAAAGTCTAATATTGGAAAAAAACGTTTTGGAGATATCATAACATGTTTTTTCTGTACCGACCAAAAAACAGCCTATTTTTGTTCCAAAATGAGCCCTCGAAATTGACGTTTCTCTTACTGATACGATAAAATATTTAGGTATATTGCTAGGCAACACGTTCAGTGCCTAGAAACTAAAGTTGAAGTTCAACTCCTAGAAAATTAAATTGAGTCATCTGATAGCTGATGAGATAGCTGGTGATTACATTTCACTTATATTTTATTAATTAGGTGACAATTATTTCGGTTGCTGAAAAATAGTGATAAATGTGTATAACATCTCAATTGAGACATCATACTTATATATTTCCCAAGTCTCTAATTAAGTAGGTGTATCTAACAATTATTATAACTCAGATTCTCGCTTAGATTCAATTTGATCTCTCGCAATATTTCATTTGAAATCGATTAGAGGAGAAACCTCAAACATTTTTCATGAATTGATTCAAAAAGAAAATTTTATATTAATAACTTGAAGTGTTGTTATCAAGATTTTTCAACACGTATTTCAAGATCAGACTGCTCAGTACAACAAAGGGTTTTTCACAAGAATTCGGAATAATGTTCTTATTCAAATTAATCTAGGAAATGTACACCTAATATGTATTCAACACATTTCGTAGACTTATCTAGTATCTATTCGAGATAAGTAAATTCTTGTGGTTTGATATTATTAGGTAGGTATACAGGTTGGGAATACATCGACGAAATTTTCCAAAGCAGTAAACGCTTCAAAATTCTTGGCCTCAGGAATTCGAAATGAAACACACTTCTTTAAAAAAATAGGTAGTCAATTTAATTTGTCACCGTATTTGCAATAATTGAACTAATCGTACCTAATAATACTATAAACGTAGAAAAATAAAAAAAAATCTATGTACAAGGAGTGGTAACTAGAAAAACTCAGTTGGGCACCACCAACAATACATGATCATTACACAAATAGCCATCAACTCTTGTACCAAGTGAATATTAATTAAACGGGTCATTTGATGCAAACAGTAAAACACTCAGTCCACAAGTTGAGGGCCAAATCAGAGATGGAATGGTAATTGAGCCAAAGTTTTGGAATGCCTATCGATCACATGAAAATCTCCTCAGCTTGAATCCTTCTAGTATGGTCCGCTATGTCCTGGAGGCCCGTACTGCTGGGAAGGTCTTCCCACAGACACAGAAGACGACCCACCGCTGGTAGTCAAACCGATACTGCCACCTCCCCCAATAGAACCTCCTCCACTGATCAAACCTCCTCCAATGCTACCTCCTCCACTGATCAAACCTCCTCCAATGCTACCTCCTCCAATGCTACCTCCTCCAATGCTACCTCCTCCAATGCTACCTCCTCCGATGCTACCTCCTCCGATGCTACCTCCTCCAATTCCGCCACCTCCGATGATACCTCCTCCGATTCCAGCGCCACCTGTCGCTTCACTCTTGGCCTTGTACCTGATGAAGTAGACTTCCGGTTTGGAGGGTTGTGTGGGCGCGGCGGTCGGTATGCTAATGTCTGCAGCGTCTTCGGGCCTCTTGACCAGCACGTAGACCAAGGTCTTCTCCTCGCTTTGACCTCCGAGGGCGATAGATGGGGCTACAGGCGCTGGGGCTGACGGCGCCTTGATGAAGATGATCTTGTAGTGCTTGGTGGCCTGGCCCAAAGAGATCGGTCTTTGCGGTCTGAGCTCTTCGGGCTCTGGGGGAGCCACGTGGACGTAAATGTGTTTCTGGACGAGGACTCCGCCTCCTCCTCCCCCAATTATGCCACCTCCTCCGATGCCTCCTCCTCCGATAAAACCACTACCACCACCTCCTCCTCCAATGAGACCACCGCCTCCTCCAATGAGATTACCTCCTCCTCCAATGAGATTGCCTCCTCCTCCTCCGCCAATGAAACTACCTCCTCCTCCTCCGCCAATAAAACTACCTCCTCCTCCTCCGCCGCCAATGAAACTTCCTCCTCCTCCTCCTCCTCCAATTATGCCACCCCCGATTCCTCCACCTCCTATTCCGATTCCAGGGGTACCATAGCTACCGCTGGGTAAGGGGGAGGGTGCTGGGTAGTTGTATTGGGGACGACCCTGTGTTAGGGCGACGAGAGTAGTGGCTACCTGTGAATAAGCGATATAAAAATTATGTTTTCTACTACTGCTATGGAAAGTAGCGCATTTCTCATAGCTTCCTCAGTTTCAAAACCATGTATATTGCTCATTCTGTGAGAAATATTTTTTCTCATGGCACTTCGCCAACACCAAATACATTTCCATGGAGAATCAACAAAAATCGACCAGAACTTGGCTGCTGTTCGGCTTTGAATAGTTGTCACAACTGTCAGAAGAAGTTTTTTAAATTCTTTAGGGTAGTTCTCATTAGTGCTTGTGATAGAAATCGCATTTTCCATCGAATATTGTTTCAACAATCCATAATAAATAATATGATGTATATACCGAGATGTGACGATTTTGATAAATACACCGTCAGAGACAGAGATAATGGAAAAAGCTGCGAAAGTTGGATTTGTTTCCGGAAATTTCAAGAAAAAAGTATGAATTGGCATATTGTTACGAAAAATTATGGAATCTGAAAAAATACAGAAATTAATTCTTTTTCGGAAAGTGTACTTTTTTAAAATACTTCTAGGAACTAGGAAAGGCGTCTACTCTTTGGTCACAATATTCAATGTGGCATAGTGCCACATTATGAAATGAATACCAATGAGTTACATTGCTCGGATTCTTTGAATAAGTGCAGTTGTAGAAAAAGTATAGTGTGCAACATGTGAGAAAAAGCACTTTTCCCACTTGTTGCACAATATACTATTCCATGGAGAAACAAAAATCGACCAAAACATAATTGGCTGCTGTTCAGCTTTGAATGGTTGTCACAACTGTCAGAAGAAGTTTTTCAAATTCCTTAGGGTAGTTATCATCAGTGCTTTCGATAAAAATCGCAGTTTCCATCAAGTATTAGTCCAACAATTCATTATATATATAATATGATGTATATACCGAGATATGAAGATTTTGATAAATACACCGCCAGAGACAGAGGTGATGAAAAAAGCTGCGAAAGTTGGATTTGTTTCCGGAAATTTCGAAAAAAAGGTATGAAATGGCATATACGAAAAATTTATGGAATCTAAAAATAATACAGAAATAAAATCTTTTTCGGAAAGTGTACTTTTTTAAAATACTTTTGGGAACTAGGAAAGGCGTCTACTCTTTGGTCACAATATAAAATGAAAACCAATAAGTTACATTACTTGGATTCTTTGGATAAGTGCAGTTGTAGAAAGAGTATAGTGTGCGACATGTGGGGAAAAGTACTTTTCTCACTCGTGTGTTTGCATCACTCGCCTTTCAGGCTCGTGCCACGAACTTTCACACTCGTGAGAAATGGTGAACTTTTCCCACTTGTTGCAAAATATACTATTTTATGGGTAATATGTTAAGGGTATTGGAAAACGGTTGTAGGTTATCAACTTCATTTGTCCACCTTTTTTCAAAATCTGATATTTTGAAACATGAACGGTTCCAGAACCGGACGAGTGTTGTTCAAAATATTAGATTTGAAAAAATGGTGTACATTTCAGGTGGACCGCCCCAGTAAACACAAACATCCCTGGGATGTCACATTCTAGTCTCGCTAGGTAACAATGCGAATTACAAAAAAACATCATTGGTATTGCCAGGGGCCAGGGGACTCTTTATTTTAGAAAACATTCGCAATATTCCTCACATTTTATTGGATTTTATACTCAAAATGTAGGTGAATTTGTGAGGATCCCTAACAACAAAGAGACTCAAAAAAACCTCACATTCTTGTCTATTTATGTAACAAACCGAATGAATCAATTTTGATGTTGAATGAGGAGTCGCTCAAACTGTGAGTTTTATTTGGCATCATAATGTGAATCATAGAATGACGAAAAGGGTCCTAAATAGCAGTCATTGTGATTTCAGTGCGACTCTCATTTCGAGTCACCGGTGTGATGTGTGGCATGAATGTGATGCCCTCTAATATCTCTGGGACCAATTTGTGTTAACTAGGGCACTCCGTTTGTCTCGCAGATTATTATAAAAATGATTGAAAAATCCGACGACAGTAGGTGAAAACGGAATATTATTCGGGTGTACGATGAAAGGAGGCGTGTAAGTAGTGAATAATCCTCGATCGGAATAATCATAAAATTATAGCTGTCATACTAAACATAACAAAGTATTCTTGCACGAAAGAAAGTGGAGAGTATTTCAAACATCATGCTTTGGAGAAATAATGATAGTGGATATTCAAAAAATTGCGTGTCATTCACGCTATCATTGAACGTATTATAAGATTAGACCTAACCTGACCATAACCCATACCTTGATGATTTATCCCCATATCCAAATACAGGGTAGGGCATATGTGTTTCTACACATATATCTTATTTCTGACTAGACCAGAAATCCTTTTTTTTTTCTATCAAGACTTTTTTATTTTTTTCTATTCTACACAGTGGCCAATGTTTATTTTTGGTAGCAATCATATCGTTGTAAATATGGGGCAGTCAGAATTTTTTTTAATGAATCACCCTGTATATCATTGCGATTCCAGAACCTCCCTGGAGAGCTGAATTCATCAATACATCAGATTTGGATTTGGGGTCTAGCGGGATGATTACAGAGATATAGAGTGTTCAAAATCGAGATTTTTCAACTTCATATGATACAGACAGATACAGAGTGATCAGAATTGTGAATCTTGAACCATCCTATATTTGTTTCAATTGAATGTAGATATAGTAAATCAAGAATTAAGATAGAGCCATATAAGCCGTTTCCCAAAAATGAATAGTTTCGACACAAAAAATTGTAAAGTTGAAAGATCTCGATTTTTAACACCCTATATCTCTGTAATCATTTCCGATAGATAGTGTGATGTGTTGATGAAATCAGTTCTCCATGGAGAATCTAAAATTGCAATAATATACAGGGTACTTCATTCAAAAAAAAAATTAGCCACTGTATAGAACAGATGAAATTATAAAAGTCTTGATAGAAAAACAAATCAATTATTTCTGATTTAGTCAGAATGGTCAGAAATAAGGTCTTTTCACACATATGCCCAACCCTATGATGAAATAATTAACAACCATCCTTTACATTTTTACTCATATTTGCATCAGCCAGGATATAAATATTCCTGATATAGGTCCAGAGAACAAATTTGTTTTTGCAAACTAGTAAATAGTTGAAAATTCACAAACTGTACGATAAGTATACCTTTACCGTTCCTGTCCCAACAAAATTAGTAAACCATGGACTTGGAATGAAGGAAATGTAAAATACCAACCTGATAATCGATTCTGTCAATATAACTTAATGGGAATATATGTTCAGGGTTAAAAGAAGTAGTCAATGTTGAACATCATTCTAGTTTGATTTTGAGGTCATATTTTTAAGTTATTTAGGAGATCATAAAAAACCTTTTTAACCGGAAATGTCAACAAATACAATTTTTACTTAATGGTTGCAAATGAAAACAACATTTTCGAAGATTTCTAAGAGACATAAATGTTTGGATAAATTATTGAAATATTTATTTTGTCGTCTGATAATGGTAATCTCGAGAATTGTAGAACAGAATCACTCACATTGTTGTAAAAATAATTCTAATACCGGAAAATTTCATAATTATTGTATATTGAAAAATCTTGATAACTCTCAGAGCAATAACTGAATGAAAAAATATTCGATGTAAACCAATATTTGAAGTTATTTCCTTTTGTATAGTCTATTATACATGGTGTTAAATGACAAATTGCCCTGTTGCTAGATTAGGAATAGTAATTGTCAACATGGAATGTTCAAAGTTAGATTTTCTAGTCAAAATTGTATGTGAACTTGTTTATCATTCAATTTGACATATATTGATAGTCAAGGCGGTAATATTAATAAATTGTTGATAAACACGTTGAAAATAATTAAAATCTATTAATATGTTTTAAGCTACTTGTTACAAACCGTGTACTGCTTCTATGAGAGTCAGATATAAAAACGAAGTCATACATAATTTCAATGAATGTTGCCAGTAGCATCGAATCAACCACCACATGTACGTTGAATCAACGTTGTCAATGATAACGTTATACGAATACGATTTAGTAACATATATTCAACGTAATCATTCAAAGAATCGTTGATAAATTCGTTAAAAATACGTATTTTTCAACTTTAATATAACTTCTGATTGAAAAAAACGTTATGTCTCGCGACATCTTGACAGATTTTCAACAGTTGGTAAGGTTGGTTACACAATCAATTCTTAACGGTTTTTCAACGAATTGGTGCTTGTTGGTACGTACCAACGGGGTCACCTTTTCGCGAAACACTCTGTATTTGGCTGGCTGATGTCGATCCAATTTTTTGTGGTTCATTCAGGAAAAATATTGTCCAAGAATTGTATATGGAACCAAGAACATATGTTCGCTCTCAAAAAATTTTTGGAATAATAATTTCTCCAACAAAAATAAATGACTACACATGTACAGTCATCTTCAGTGATCATGTCGCGGTTGGACGGTGTCAGCGCTCTTATTTCATGTTTTCTGAAGATGACTGTACGGTTGTGTGGTTCCGATTCATACACGAACTGACTTTACTGAAATCTTTCCCCAAAAAACAATACCGATCTTTGTTTTGTCGCGCTGTATCGTATCACCCACTATACACACTATCAGAATAGATCCTTATCTCACAAGAAATCTATTTTTGATTGCGGCACTGCACGTTTGAATATTGATTCAGAATCAGCACTACCCCCTTATTGAAAATGCCCTGCATGCGAAACCGCGTTCACTTATCACACCCCCTTTCGTCGGTACCACAAAAAACCAATAGGGTACTTACCGCCACAACGAAGAACTTCATTTCGAACAATTGGAAAGCGTGTGGTACTTCAATATGACACCGCAGCATCTTTTATAGTGTCTTAGTGGTTGACTATGTAATCGATCCCCCCAAAGGAAACACATCTCTGCATCATCCCATACCCATCTTTCGTGTAGGTAACATTTAGATAAGTGAAATTAGGGTCACAACCTCTTGGTGGATTCTTCTTATTGTATACGTCGGGCCAAGAGCGAAGAAGCAGAGAGAAGTGAAGATGCAGCTTTTGAGGCCCGCAGGCGTTTGTGTAACTAATTTTTTTTTTATTGACACACACCTGAATTGTCATTCATCACGTTCTCGGTGTTTGGTCAAGTGACGGTTTGACGAAGCAATCATTTTTCGCGAGCATGGCTGAAACAATTGATTTTTGTGCCATTCGAAACAGTGAATATCTAATTTATTCTTTTTTTTATTTCAATGTAATTTTTCGAATTTTCACATCACATTGGTTTTATTCGAACTATCGTGTTGTGCTCCATATAGCTTATTTTTTTGTGATAATATTATCAGATACACTTCTCATAATTTCAGCATATATATTAGGGTAAGAATTATGTTATATTTGAGTTCGTTCTTGATGTAGATTACATATTCACCGAGATATTAACTTACTCAAATGTTAATTGTTTGACACTTGTTTCATATTGGACAGAGTGAATCTAGGGGTGCTTCGATTTGGAGACGAAATAATCTAAGATTCTTTTCTACATAGAATCCCCCTTTTCTTAATGTATACCATATATACAGGGTGATCCACGGTGGATGGCCTATTAGAAGTATCTGGAGAACGAAAAGACAACACATTCTGAAAATTGAGATGCTTTGATAATTGAACATTCTCTATCCGTCTAAAATATATTCATCGATACAGTGTTGCCACTTCTATCAGAAACAACTAACAACTTTGTTATTTCAAATGGAACACCCTGTATTTTTTTTCGTTTCTAGATTCTTCTTAAAAAGCTGATTTCATCAATGCATCGCACTTGGGGTCTAGCAGGAATTATTACAGAGATATAGAGTGTTCAAAATCGAGATTTTTCAATTTCAGGAATTTTTTGTGTCGAAACTATTCATTATCGATCAAAACGGTTTACATGTCCCTATCTTAACTTTTGATTCGCTATCTACTGACATTTAATTGGAACAGCTACAGGGTGATCAAAATTCTGAATCTTGAACCACCCTGTATCTCTGTAATCATTCCTGCTAGACCCCAAGTGTGATGCATTGGTGAAATCAGCTCTTCAGGAGGAATCTAAAAATGCAATAAAATACAGGGTGTTCCATTTGAAATAACAAAGTTGCTAGTTGTTTCTGATAGAAGTGGCAACACTGTATCGATGAAAATATTTTAGGCGGATAGAGAATGTTCAATTATCAAAGGATCCCAATTTTCACAATGTTCTGTCTCTTCGTTCTCCAGGTACTTCTAATAGGCCATCCACCGTGGATCACCCTGTATATATACTCTGATTTTCATGAAGAATCCACTTATTGAAAAATGGGGTGGCTTGAGTGCAATTCATTTAGAAAATTTATCGATAAGAGTTCACCCTGATGTGTAGAGAACAAAATTTGCTAATCTGAAGATTAGTTTATGAAAAAAAAACGAAAGATAACCATTTTGTTTCCTAGTGGACGAGGCGTAACCGAGTAAAAAAAATAGTCGAGATGACCAAAGTATTTCGCGCTCGTTGCAAACAAATTTTGTTCTACAAACGTCAAAAAATACAGTTCTAATGTGAAAATATGCTCAGCTTGATATAAAAAATAGTGTTGAACTGGTTTAAAAGGCCTTCCTCTATACTCTCTATATGAACGCACGATGTTCCACGAACATAATAGGAATTTCCTTTCGTGCGCTCCAAGAGATGAAACAAAGTTATTGTTGAACATTCAGAAATAAATGATTTCGTGGATGTTTGCAATTTATTATCAATGCGCGAACCTTGTCGTTTTTTGACATTTGTATAGAAAAGTAATATTTGTAATAATTTCATGAAAATTATTAGTTTTATAAAAAAATTGAAAAATTTAACATAAAGCATATCATTAATATCGATTAATACCTACATGCTAAAAAATAACGAAACAGGAATTTTATGTAAATTACAAAAGTTTTGTGGATGATTATATAACCGATGTTATAAGAAGCTGTTCATTCTATGGATATATTTTTTGTTGAAAATGCGTTGATGCTGTCTTAAATCTTCAATATTAGAAATCCAAAAAAAATTAATACATCAATATGATACAGCCTAACGAATATTTCCATTTCTACAAGTCTTCCAAGCAAAGGGAAATTTTACATTGGAAATTGAACAAACATTTTTTAAAAATGAGTACGTCACTTGGCCTTGCCCCAAATTTAAATCATTAATAAAGGTGATGCCCTTTCGGTGGTATATACCTTGTATTTTCTTCTGGGGTTTGAATTACATTTATTTATTTTAATGCCATTCTTGCAGTTTCTAAAATTCAATAAATTTATGAACATGTGGAAATCAGGAGGGTACTTTACTTATTAGGTTCATCTAAACCCTTGTATTTTCATTGAAACTATATGACAAAATGAAAAATTACAGGGTCAGCGCCATAGTTGGGGCTTGGAGGGTGCTGAAATTTCCCAAATTATGATTCAGCCCCGAAAAACCTAACGATATTCAGAAAATAATGAACGAATTTTTAGGGATATGAAGCCATAAATTAATGCTTTTGCAATAAGTAATGGCATGTGAGGTAAGACGCCAAATGGAATTGAGGTGTTTTCAGCACAACAATATTCATAAAATGTTATGTATTGAATCTTGAATCATAAACTTTTTATTGCCCCATGCACGTAGATAGGGGGGAGTACTGAGGGATAGTACCCCCTGATGACGCAGTACCCCTCCTTGGGATATCAGTATCCTCCTTGGAAGCATTGAAATGAAAGCAAAAAATCAAAGATTGTTCGATGTTACGATGTTATCTGTTTCTATGTGACAAAAGAAATTACTTTCAATTTATTTTTACTCATTTTGTATAACCTGTTTAGTTTCCTTGCACCATTATCAATTTGTCCATGTTCATATCTTGATATTTGTTATCAATGAACATTTTTCGGGTTCATAGCTTTTGTGTAAAGAAGTAATAATATTGTTTGCTTTTCAATTCTTCGTCACTTGAAATGCATCATTACATCAAATTATGCAGTTGCTCATAAGCCAAAAATTTATATTCCAATTTAGTCTCAACTTCGGCGCATGTTCCGTTTGTAACCAATCAACTTTTTTCTGGTGGTGCTCATGAGTATTTTTTGTATACTACCTCGTGTACTCCCTCTCAAAATTGAATAGCTAATTTTACCACTATACAGGGTGTTACAGATGTGTTAGAAAGTTATTTTTATATCTGTCTGTAAGACATGGGCATATACCATATTCTCTTGACATTTCGAACTGTATCATATATTCCTTATATGAATTGACCCACACTATAGCGAAAAGGATAACCAAATCGAACTCGAATTAACGAAGTTATTGATGAGCAAAAGTCACCAATATTCTAGGTGTGGCGTTTATATTTTGCCGTATGAGTGTATGAGTATAATTCAAATTGTCATTCAATTAATAAATCACGAGACGACTACAATTTTGTTGTCCAAAGTGAAAGTTGAACATATACAATGTAATAGTCGATAATAATAGACAGTACAACTAATATGTGTAAATATATAATCCCCGTATAATAGTTGACAATTTACTATCATTATCAATATGATTATTTCTATATGGTATTAGCTAATTTGATGTCTTTACTCTTGATATAGCTAAAAATGTGTGTGAAAATCGTGATCATTAAATTCGGTATTAATCATTGAATAAATTAATGAACATCTGGAGACCGCGTTTATAAGTAAATGAATTGTAATTTATACTGAATATTTATCAAGAAAATCAGAAGATAACTCGGTGGAACTGGTGAAAGGCCATGTCAACGTTCAATAGGCAACGACAATGATGATGGTGGGACACCCTTATTTAACATAATTTGGATCAAAATAATGTATAATGGTGGGAACGTTTTGCCTGAGGCCCGAAATGTCTAATAATTTCAGTATTTATTTCTGTATTTCCTTGAAATTCACTGAAATAGCAGATTAATTTTCAACAATACAACTGGAGATCTCAATGGGCGATTAAACCAGAAACTCTGGGAGACTCTAATACGCATAGTGTGAAGAGAAACCCAAATACAAACCGGATATAGCCTCCAAAAGTTCAAAAAAAATTCCAACACCTACCTCCTCTCCCTATCCACCCTAAGTACGCGCGATGTTTCACGAACATCATAGGAATTTTCTTTCGTGCGCCCCAAGAGATAAAATAACACACATAACATCCCGATGATATGATGATACTTTGATTCATCATTGTGTCTCACCCTTTGTAATCAATGATAGACGAATGCTTCACATTAAGAATTGTTAGATACTGTCTGTAGGTTAATCGAGGAAGTGTTACATTTATTTTACTTGATCATTTGGGATCTTCTCTCCTCGTTTCTATAAAATAAAAATATGCGTATTATTTCAATACATGTATAGTAGGACAAATGAGATGATTTGCCTCAAAATGTCACTGCGTTCTATAAATTTTCCCATCAGGGAGCCTAAAAGAAAAATCCAATATGTCAGTAACCCTTTATTGTTTGGAAAAATGTTTGAAGAGAAGAAATATAGATATATTGAAAAAATATCGAATTTCCACTCATCTTTGGAATCCTTGGTCACACGACATGTTTCGCTAACACAGTAGGTTCGTCAGGTGACATACTGGTACAATTTTTTTTATGTTCTGGTTCCCACGAAAAGGGGTATCCTGATGTGATGATCAGAGATCATTGTGAGAACCAAGGGATATAAGGTAGGAATTGGTCTTTTTTTCAAATGTCTGGTTATATGCCTCGGGCAACACGTCCCTTGGCAATGTATTACAGAGCCTCGCTGTTCGTTATATGAACGAGTCTTTGGAGAGAGATGTTCTGCAGGTCTCCAAGGTGACCACGAAGGGGTGCGAAGTCTCAAATCGACGGGTTAATCTCGCGGGAACTGCCAAGGGAGGAACAATTGTTGATATTTCACAAGAGCATCATCCATGAAAATATCTATAAAATAGAGCCAGATCGCCACGGTGTTCCAGAAAAGTGAGTGAGTTTGTGAGCGAGGCATCAGACGATTTGCCCTTTTTTGGACAGATTCCATCAGGATTAATTACGCCTGTGGAAATACAATGTAACGGATTAACTCGAGAGGAATGATAGCAAATACATATTATTAATAACTAAGAAAAAAAGTTTTTACAATTGCTTTGGATTTCCAACAAGTAACGGCCGAGCAAATTCAAAAAAATCGGATATAGAGCTTATGAGACCCTACAAGTATATGGTATATATTCAGAACCACATGAGCTCTACCCACCGTTGAAGTTTTTCCGTTTCCCAATGGGACACTCTGTATAATAATAAATATGAAAGCTTTTTTAAGAGATGCGATGTTTCAAATATTTCATAAGATTAGTCAGAAAATCATCGATGGAATCTTCTGATAGTAGATCGTAAATTTAACCGATTCGCAGAGAAATAAATAAATATAAGCCACAGAGTGAGCAATATTTTTCACTTTTCAGTTCCATGCAAAATGATTGAATATTATAAGAAGATTCCATAGATATGGTGAATTAGGCGAAAATAATATTCATCTCATATTTATGACAGAAAAATAGAAAGTTTGCGTATTAAACAATATTAGATATTCATTCAAAATAAGCTTTCTTTTTGTATCTGAATTTGTTGAATATTCATACAGCGTATACAATATACATATAGATAAATATCTTGAAACGCTCAATATATACATATAGGTATTTGGAATCAAATTATATCAAAACCAACTTCATACATCCTTCCAAAACAAATTCCAGAGAAAATAAGTTAATTAGTTCATATATCGGTTCATATAAACACTCGTATAAAGATATATGCGCGAAAATTTTTTTTTTCTTCAACATACAAGGTGTTCAAATTTCAACTATAGGAAAAAGCTAAAATACTCAAAGTGGAATGAAATGGTAACAAAGAGGGAGCAACTCAAAGTCATTACTATAGTTCAGAGAATGAACAAAAATGTTAAATAGAGAGAAAAACAACTACTTTCGTTCCAACCGATAAAAAAATATGCCACGCAGAACATTGAATTACATCCTCCCGAAATCTATGCAACGATTCGTGAAGACGAATATACAGTTGCAATTGTTTCTTTTCCAAAAACTGATTAGGTACTTGGGAAGGAAGCAAGCTGAAGCCAATTTAATTTATCTCCCACGGGAGGTAATTTGTTTCTCCCGTGGGAGTAAATTAACAGTTTTGTGTCCTCAAATGAGGGAGCAAACGCTTAGTTTCGATGCAGTAGTTGCGTTTCATGTGTTCCATTCTGGTAACGGTGGTAGTATCAGAATGACATTCCCAAATGAAACGAAAAACAGATTACCTTACCAACGCATATTTGGAGCAGTGCGGATAAAGTTCTGCGAGATCGAGAGATGATAGTACCCTCCATACTGCGTTCTCTTCCAGGAAACTACGAACTCACGGCGCAGGCAGGTCAATGCTGTCAATGAAGACCTTGCTGAAATCACAGCATGGGGAACCAACAACCTAGTTGAATTCAACGCCACCAAAACTCAAGCCTGTGTCTTTTCTAGAAAGGCAGAACTCAGTATGCCCGATTTTGTAATGTCTGACACCACCATCCCCACCGAGCCCACCATATCTATGCTCGGTATTTCCATCAGCAACACTCTTTCATGGGATAATCATGTCAGATCCATCGCAAAAGCTCCTTCACAAAAACTCGGATTCTTGTTCCGTGCGAAAAGCTACTTTACACCTCAACAGCTTCTCATGATCTACAAAGCACAAATACGGCCTGTTCTAGAATACTGTTCCCACATATGGGGTTCAGCACCAGAACATACGCTGATGCTCTTAGATTCCATCCAGAGAAGAACCATTCGCCTGGTGGGTGACGCCACACTCACTCACTCTCTGACATCATTGGAATACCGTAGAAAGGTCGGCGACCATTCACTTTTCTATCGATACTTCCACGGGAAATGTTCTTCGGAAAGCTCTGCTATCATCCCTTCACTAGCAATACCAGTCAGACGAACTAGACAAGCCCAGTCAGCACATCCTTTCGTTGTCAAGCTAGAAAGATGTCGAACAGCACTTTATCAAAACTCCTTCATCCATAGAACGGCTGGGCTCTGGAATTCATTGCCTGAGGAAGTATTCCCAACAACATACAATCTCCAGAAGTTCAAAAAAAATCCAATACCTACCTCCCTATACCCTCCCTAGGAACGAACGATGTTCTTTGAACATTATAGGGATCTCCTTTCAGGCGCTCCAAGCGATAAAAAAATTCATTTCATCTGGGAATAGAGGTATTAACC
Source organism: Phaedon cochleariae (assembly GCA_918026855.4). NCBI lineage: Eukaryota > Metazoa > Arthropoda > Insecta > Coleoptera > Chrysomelidae > Phaedon > Phaedon cochleariae. Next base: position 10,792,632 of record OU896711.1, read on the forward strand.
TGTCTCACTTGAAAAAATCATAGACTTGTGAACCTCGCGATAGAAATGTCTTCTATACTTTCAAAAAGCTTCGTTTTTATTCAAATATAAATATACACACACAGAAGTGGTTATTTGAAAAATGTACAGAGCTCTGAAGAAAAAACGGTTAGCGACAGTGAACAAGTATGGGTTAGTACTTCGATAAGTACCTACCTCAAAATAATGAAATAAAATTCTTCACTGAAACAGGCTCATTGAAGAAGTCAAAGTCACTTACTAACCTATTCATAATGGGATCATCATAAATTTCATAGATGCATTGAAGTGAAGTAGGTAGTCGATCATCACAAAGAGATAATATTCAAATGAGAACATTATGCTCGGCTGCATTTGCATTGTGTTATATAATCATGTCGTCAATGATCACAGAGGTGGGTACTTAATTTGAACGAATAATTCATTTCATCTCCATTAGGTATTGTTGACCGAAATGTTTCCTGAGAAGTTTTCTGAAATGTTCTCATCCAATTTGAGGACAGCAATGTTTACGAAATCTCAGGTAAGAACATATTTATGAATATTTTTATTCAAAAGTTGCGTACCTATCTATGTATGTCCTTTACAGGGTGGCATTGAAATAAGTGCAAATATTCCAAGCCTTGAGTAAGCTCGACGTATATACTACCCAGTGGCACCAATAAACAAAATATAGGGATCAAAATAAAATTTGAGGTTAGACCCCTTTTTCCACCAAAAGTTCCACACTCTAGCAATTCTGACGTCACCTCTTAAATTTTCGTGAGGAAGGCACAATCACTCGGATTTCACTCATTCAAATTGATTTAAAGTGGCATACCTAATTTTTTTCTCGTTCTTTGTTCAATTTTCGGGATGAAATTTATTGTTGATCAGAAGAATTATATGATTATATGTACTTATTTCTAAAACACCTCGTATACATGGTGAGTCATAACTATGGGACATAGGCTAAGGGTGGATTGTTTGGACCAAATAATGACGTAGGATCAAATATGTCCTAATATTGCTGTGGAAATAGATACAGGGCGTTTCAATCGGAAAACTATTGACTATAAACTGACAAGAAATGTAATTCACCAGCAACAATTATCTGATGACAGTCCAAAGCACACTCCTCATAAATGAAGTAATATTTGAAATCCCCTTCCGAGACTTTCAACTGGTCAATTGCGTTTTTTCGAAAACGGATGGAAATATCGTTTTTAAACAATGGTTTTTATGTCATATTTTCTTATCAAAATCACTAAAAAGTTTCGTCAAAAAAAGTCACAAGCAGAAACCATTCACGTGACTGTCCCGTAATAAACTGAAGAATAATACATAAGATAAAATTACCTGTATAAAATCATGCCTCTGTGCCGATTTTGTTAACAATTGATCTACAGAGATATTATTTAGCAAAAAAGGCAAAAACGAATTAATCAACTTTAACGCCCTGTATCTTTTCCCACATCAATATTTTATTGAGGCATTTCCGTCCAATCGCCATATTTTGATGTTTGATCCAAACAATCCGCCTATAGCCATGTCCCAATAGTTATGACTCACCCTGTATATGAGATACATTGCATACATTTCTTATTCCAAGAAACTTGTAACTTCATGTATAACGTGTTTGAAATACTCAAAAACGAACTCCAAACAACCACTACATCCACATCCAATACCGGAACTTCCATGGGAAAAATAGGCATTGACTTTATGCAGTAGCAAAATAGGTTTCTTGACTCCATGTCAGCTCAAGAATATCTTAAAACCATTATAGCATCGTCATTGTATGAATTGGTTAGAAAAATCCAGAACGGTCTTCTTGTGCCCCCTTGGACTGCCTTATTCGAAAAATCACGAAATCAATTCGAGATATTGCGCAGAGCAATCGATCCAAATGAAGAATTTGTGTTTGGCATAGCATATGGTTATGGCAGCACCAAACTGAACAGACGATTTCACCAAATTCTGAACATTTCCCAAAAAAAAATTATTTTTTCTCCTGTTGAAGTAGTCGATGATTTCAACGCAATATGAATCCATTTCTAGGATGTGTTCGATCGTATAGAGTGGAAAGATACGTAGAATGTGGCTTGCATAATTTCAAAATCGGAAATGATGCCATAAATACCTAAAAATGAAAAATTATCGATTTTCAACATCCTGTATGACAAATATGCAAAATTACAAAACCGTTTCGAGATAATAGCTTGAACGTTCGGAAAAAACGATTAATAGAAAAATAAAAAAAAATCCCTGGAATACGGAAGCGTTTGAATTTTTTCCTTTTTGTTATACTGTTTTCGAACTCTTGATGTATAATGACAGAAAAACTCCCGACGAGTTCTGAACGGGGAAACAGAAAGATCGCATCTTCCAAGCACTGCATTTCGATTGACAATCCATTCATTTTCTAAAAAGAAATGGCAGTTTGGAAATTGTCAAATATTTCAGTGGTCCACTTGTTACTTTGAGCACATATTGTGCGAACGGATGATGGGGGTGTCTACCGCAGAATTAGAATCAATATTTGACCAGCCCACTCAAATTCGAAGGAATCACCTACCATGCAAGAAGGGTCAACTCAGCTTCCTGAAGAAGAGATGAAAACAAACGGATACCGCTTTACCTAACGTTCAGGTTTGTCGCTACCGAACCTCAAGAAGTATATAAACCAGAGGACGAGTAATTAAACCACCATCCCGATTTGGGATTGGGAGTTACGTTACTTGGTGACTTGGAGTATACTTGTCATGAGTATTAATGATAATTTGCTTATTATTCGCCTGTTTTTTATCTATCTATTTGTTTTGTACTTCCATTTGGTCCCTTTTTAAAAGGGGACATGTCAGGGACATGTATCATGAGTAGGTCTAGCCCTGTATTGACAATGAAGGAATATTAAGGAATGTCAGTATAAATTGAAAATACCTCCTCGCACTAGGTCGCCTACTAGGTTTTCATTTAGATCGACAATGATTGATATGATGATCATGTCACAATAAATATTATACTTCAAACTATAAGAGTTATTCTGGTATAAGAAACCAATAATACAATTATATTCCTTTATTTATCGAAAATTTATATAAAATAAAGTGTATGAATACAACAATCATTGTGATGGCTGTCAACATACATGATCGCTTCAAAAATACTATTTTCCACAAAGACTATTCTGAATGAGTACCTTTATATTTTAAAATTCTGAATAAATTATTCTTGCTTTTGGGTGTATGATAAATTGACATTCATCATACAGGGCGTGGAAATGAATTCTGAATTGAGACTCTATCACGAATCTGCGATTAGAGGTCTATAAAAATCACAAGTTTCCATCGTTCAAGTTTGAACCCCCTGATTGGGTATGAAAGTGTTGAAAAGGAATATTCTCAGATATTGATTATTGATTATTCCAATCCTTTCACAATAAACGTTTTTGATTGGTTGAAATATCTTCCAAGTTGCTGTGCTTCTTCGAGACAGATGTCACTGATCGTTTTTAAATTGCTCAAAAAAAAGTGTTGATATAGTTATTTATGTATTAAGGGAATTACGAGGGCCTTAATTACCGATGGCAAAGTTTGCGTCCCGAGGGCCTCTGTCATCAGAACGTCAGATGATGATCTTGACTACCGCGAATAGGAGATTCCTTATTGCTACGTTATTACGTGGTTGTTGCTATGCATTTCTTATTTAATTTTAGCTAGAGGGAATTATAGCATCTATAACATCCCAAGGGAGTTATGACCCTCATTATAGATATCGTAACTATGACGATATAAGCTTATAATGTCACTGTCAGAAATAAAATATTCAAGTAGTCCGTAAAACAAAAATTGCATAATCATGAATAATGTGTGCAAAGGTGACAACTGACAAGCTATATTGCACACAGATTATATCATGATGTCTACAATTTTTTTGGAAACTGTGAATCGATGGACATTTTTTAAATTATTGTGCCAAGAAAGTGAAAGGTGTGAGGAGAAAGTCCTATAGGAAGTGCGACCAGAGATGACATGAAATTTAGGCAATAATTATTATCGAATTGATTTTTAACGAACTATATAGCTATCGACTAATAATCAAGTGAAAGTTATCAACAGCGCCACGATATGAAACTCCACCCAATTAAATCATATACAGTCAGCAGACGCCCATTTTTCTCTTGATTCCGTATCATCAATTCATTTTATTCAAATAGATGCCTCATGAATAACGAAATAAATCACCTACTAAGTCTGGCATGTATGTTCATGAAATAAATTACAAATAGAAATGAGAAAGTGGCCAAATGTGCAGATGACTTCATCATTCCTGATCAACATAACAACCACAACCATTCGGTGACTGCCGAATTTCTATTTGTTAGCGGAATAGAAATCCTCCATGCACGTAGTCTCAAAAATGCAAATATTTATCTATCAATTTCATTATTTTGTACCTATTATAAGACCACAAATGTGTCCAGGTGTTAAACCAATAAAATAAATTTCTTCACAACATTCCACCTTTAACTCAGGATGAATACAAACATCCTTCTGGATACTTGGATAGTTCTCAATGAAACTCTCTCTAATAAAAAATACATTTATTTGTCACCGTACGAACTAAAACTGTACAAAAAACAAAGATAACAAAAACTTAAACTAACATTCATGAGCTATGTACACTGCAACGTATCTCAGAGATATCACACCTCAAAGTCTTCAGCGCAACCAGGGAACCCTACTAATTTCTAGAGGCTCCTAGTCGTACCCGTATATATGGCCACCTCGACACTTTAGTACGGTCCACCACTAACGTGTCCAGGAGGTCCATAGCTGGTAGAGATTCCAGAAGAGCCATGACTCGAGTGACCACTGTGGTACGAGCTTGAGCTAGAGCTTCCAGAGCTGAAGGAAGAAGAACCAGATGAGCCAGATAAGTGACCACCAGAAAGGGAACCAGAGAGAGAACCAGCGTCCAGAGAACCACCGTCCAGAGATCCGCCTAGAGATAACCCACCGCCAAGGGAGCCACTAAGAGATCCACCGCTGAGAGATCCGCCCAAAGAACCACCTCCGATAGATCCACCAGTAGAGAATCCACCACCAGACTCCTTTTGGGTCTTGTAACGGATGAAGTATACTTCTGGTTTGGAAGGCTGGGTAGGGATAGCAGTAGGGATGGAAATCTCCGGTTGATCTTCTGGTTTCTTGACCAACACGTACACGAGGGTCTTTTCCTCGTTCTGGGCCTGGAGAGGAATGGACGGGACAGTCGGAGTAGGCGGAGAAGGAGCCTTGATGAAGATTATCTTGTAGTGTTTCTGTGGGGCGGCTACGGAGATTTGTCTCTGTGGATGGTACTCTTCTGGCTCTGGTGGGGGCACGTGGACGTAGATGTGTTTCTGGACAACCTGGCCGCCGCTGGATAAGCCTGAGCTGAACCCGCTGGAGCCGAAGCTTCCGCTTGAGCCGAAGCTTCCACCTGAGCCGAAGCTTCCGCTTGAGCCGAAGCCTCCGCTTGATCCGAAACCGCCGCTAGAGCCGATGAAGCCTCCGGAGCTGTGACCACCGGATCCGAAGCCTGATGAGAATGCTGAAGAGCCGGAAGAGCCTGAGGAGAATCCTCCTAGACCTAGGCTTCCGCCTCCGTGGCTAAAGCTTCCGCCTCCGTGGCTTAGGCTTCCGCCGCCGTGACCTAAGCTACCGCCTCCGAAAGAAAGACCATGGCCATGACTTCCTGAGCTACTGAAGCTGAGGCCACTTCCAAAGCTGCCACCTCCTAGGCCACCTCCGAGGCCTATCGAAGGGGCGGGATAACTGTAGCCACTCGGTGGTTCTGGGCGAGCTTGGGTTAGGGCTACCAAAGTAGCGATGATCTGGAAATTAATGTGTGTTGAAGTTAGGCGATGTTCATTTGGGAAGTCATCTAGGCAAGAATTGAAGAATGTATTTTCTTTCCTCAGTGGCAGAATATTTTTCAAAATGAGAGAAAAAACTATTATTGTCAGTGACGAATTTGTATATTCCTGGGGGAGTATAATATTATGATCTTGAAAACCCGTTTATACCCTATTTTTACATTATAACTATGATTTTACGATGGGATCAACATTTTAAAAAACTGTTTCACCTCCATCAACTTCTGAATTAGGCTGAAGATAGACTTTTATCAGCTCGAAACACGTCCCTTCGATTGATTTACATCATCAAAAGTGTGGAGATGTCATTGAACAGTCCTTCATCCTTTTGAAATATTATAAATAATAAAACCTATACCTTATACCTGGTCCACATGCATCGAAGAAAACATATAAAGAAATCTCAAGATGGACAGGAGAAAAAAATATCATTGTAATCTCTTTATGATTATTTGTAACAGTAATCTACATACTCATATTTTGTTCCGATCAAAAATATATCACGAGATATATTATTTATTAAATACTGTCTGTTGGTTGATCGAGGAGGTGGTACATTTATTTTACTCGATTTTTTGGGATTTTCTCTCCTCGTTTCTATAAAATAAAAATATGCGTATTTTTTCAATATATTTAAGTGGGACAAATCAGATGATTTGCCCCAAAATAACACTGCGTTTAACAAATTTTTCTATCGGGGAGCCTAAAAGATAAATCCAGTAGCTTGTCAGTGAAAATTTGTTTGAAAAAATGTTTGAAGGATAGAAAAATAGATATATTGGAAAAAAATCGAATTTTTACTTATCTTTGGACGTTTCGAAACCGAATCTGCTCCGTTCTCATCATCTTGAAAATGCAAAATATTTCTCTTTTGAAGTTGTGCTGCTTATAGTTTGACACTTTTCAGTGTCATACTGATGTTGGCATATGAATGAGTGATTTTAATCTACAAATGAGTCACAGGATGTTTTCATTAATTGATCTTGAATCTACCATTTTCATGTTCAGTTTTTAGTAGTGAATACCATGTTCTATATATATCAACTGAACAGGAACCAATGCTATTGTCTCCGTCATATTTTTATTTTATAGAAACAAGGAGAGAAAATCCCAAAAAATCAAGTAAAATGTATATTATTTATATTGAAAAGTAAACATTAGAATATGTTCAGAATCAAAAAAGCAGCTTAGGATTCTTAGGAATAATGTACACATAGGGTTGCCAGAAGAATCATCTTTTTAGTAGGTAAAAGTAACATTTTGAAAATTGACACCATATCATTCTCCAGGAGCTTGATGATTTTTCATACAGTAGGTAATATTTTTTCCGTACTTTTCAAATTGTTCATAATTCAAGTTATTGACTCAAGTTATTTTTAGGTAGCTGTGACACCTAAAAAAAATGTTTGCCTCGGTTTCTTTCTATGATAAAAATTCAAATCATGCCAATTTAGGTCATGATAAGTGGTTTGTTCATTAGTTATATTTTATTAGGTTGCTTGACGAGAATTCGGTCAATAACGTCACAGTATCGCCATATTGATTTTTGAAAAAATGTGTCTTGCGCCGCCATTTCAATATCAAGAGTCTAACTAAAAAACAACTGTACAACGCCTTTTATATGGATTTATCCTTGCCAAAGAGATTCTTTATCATAATGATAGTTATACTAATGAAGTATACTGCAGATACGATTCAACAGGGATGTTTTGGAAAATTAAAAATAACCGAATGATCACTAACACTGTCACTTTTCACTGATTTCACAATTTCTCTCAAACAACAAAAACCCCTGTACTTACCACGATCGGCCTCATGTCGTTGTCTCGAGTAACCCGGTCCGTTACCCAAGGGAAGAAGACGTCGAGGAATGTTTGTCGGTGGTTTCAAGTTCATCTGCGACTTTATACCCTCCTTCTGGTCCCCCCCAAGAAGCGGTTCGGAAGTCGGAGATATGAGATACCAGATACCGATTCTCGCATGGTAAAATTCGGCCCATGGAAAAATCGGGTCACATCCTCTCACCGCCGGCGGTGGCTGCCCGATTATTGCGGATCTGTATCAGCGGTACACGTCTGCCCCGAGAATTCGGTAATCTTCGAGATCATTTTGGCCTCCGGAAGGCACAATTTTTTTTTTCGGTTTTTTCTTTTCAACGATCAATACATGTTTAATGAGGGCTAACATATTTTGACCGAGACGTGAGCCTGTAGGTTTACTTCTTCTTTTCGTTTCGTTGGTAACATAATTATCTTCTTTCAATATGCATTTAATTGCATTTCTTTCGTGTTTTTGAATGTATGATAAATTGATATTCATCGTACAGCACGTGAAAAGAAATTCTGAATTGAGAAAACCTAACCACGAATCTGCGATTGAGGTCTATAAAAATAGCAAATTTCGATAGTCCAAGTTTTAACCCCTTGATTGGGTGAAAGTATTGAAAAAGCATATTCTGAGATATATTTATGAACAGAAAGAAATTGATATATATATATGAAGAAATACATTGAGAATTCGCATTCTTCATGTGATGAAAATATTAATTCTTTCTCGGTTTATTCAACATCAGAAAACAACTACTTTCCTGGCTACATACCACGACGAACATTGAATTATATATCTATTGAACACACACGATAAGAATTTTAGAACAAAATCATGAAGAGGTTGAGAAATCAAAATCCTCTGAAATTGAGAATTGACATTATCTCTCAAATGTATTATACTTCAGAAGATTTTGTTTTAAAATTGTTGTCCTGTGTGTTCAATAGATATAATTCAATGTTCGTCGTGTCATATAGCCAGGAAAACATGGAGAATGCGAATTCTCAATGTACCTACTTCTTTATATATACGCATATCCATTTTTTTGTGTTCATAAATATATCTGAGAATATTCCTTTTCGATCAATAGATGTTTAATGAGGGCTATCTATCTGTTTACTTAGATCACGCCATGTTTTCAGAACATTTTCGAAAAACAGACTTCAACCTTCAGGGCTTTCCGATAAAATTTTGATACTTTAGTAGCGCCAACTGGTGAGACTGAAAATGTTAGCCCTCATTGAATGAGTTTTTTGTCATTGCAAACAATCAAGAAACAATGGAGTGAAAAAATTGAGAGAACTCGCTCGAGCGATTTTTTCTACTTTCGAATTCGATGTTTTTAGCCGAATGAAAATAAAATTTCAATACTTTCTTCACTGAATTCAGACTTTTTTCTAAGAATTCAGACTTTTTTCTATAAATTCAGATTTAACTTTCATATACGAGTATTCCAAAAATTGACGGTAGTTCGGTAACTTCAGGAACGGATTTGGTCGTCAGGCAAAAAAATGCCTGTAGGAACCTTTATTTCTTCTGCAAGGAATACGTGCTGATGGTTTGTGGGCCTTTACTTTTGGAACACCCTGTTCACACATACACATATAAAATAAGTCTGAAAAAAAAGGGAATTTAGCGAAAAAAGTCTGAATTCTGAGAGAAAATCCATTGGAAAAAGTCAGAATTCTGAAAAATTAATCCGGAATTCTACGAAAGCGTAAAAAGAATACTATTGTATGCAATCTATTTTATCTTCGAATTAAGAATTTTTTCTCTGAATTCAGAGTTTTTTCTCTAAATTCAGACTTTCTTGTCTGAATCCAGACTCCTTGTATAGGTGTTAACACGGTGTTCCAAAAGTCACGCCAGAAAATCAGGAGCGCGTATTCTTTGCAGAAGAAATATAGATTCCTTATACAGACATTTTTTTGCAGGACGACCCTTCGCTTCCATGATTCCATTGTGCAACTCCTGAAACACATTCTGTTTTATAGCTGTTAAACTGTAACATTTAATTATGGTACATCCTCAACTCACTTTCCATTCATAATCTCACCAGCGTCGGAACATAATATCATCAGTAATAAAATATCCATGCAATTGACAAATAATTATCTTAGACAACATTTTCAACGACAGTCCTTATCAAACAAAATGCGATCCTTAAATTGCACCCTGTATAGTAAAAGAAGCGTCGTAATTCCTTCATACTGTAGGTATACACATATGAAAGAAAAATCTGAACTCTGAGAAGAAAATCTGAATTCAGGGAAGAAAGAAGAAAGTCTATATTTTAGAAAAAAATAACTATTCAATAATGTGCCAGTTCCAATCATATATTTTATTTCATTATTTTGAAGTACCAACCCAAACTAGTTCACTGTCATAAACTGTTTTCTTTTTGGGGCTCTATACATTCCGTGAATCATTATGGAAATTAAAGATATTTAATGTTATGAAATATTCATATTATGATTTATTCATCTATACTATATGTCCGATTCACGTCCGAGTGTAGAAGTACCTTAGAAAATATGGCAAAAACTAGGAAAGTCAGCCTCATGTGGGTTCCAGGACACTCTGGTATCCCGGGAAACGAGGAGGCAGACAGACTAGCCAAGATCGGTTCAGGAACGACACCCATTAGACCAGAACCGATATTGGGAATACCCAATAGTAGTCCTTCATGAAGGAAATGCTACAGAGGCAGTTCCTTGAAACATGGCGGGACACACCAGGACAATCAAAGCTCCATATAAAGGAACCTTCAAAAAGGCTCACGAGAGAGATCCTGTCACTTAATAGAAGGGATCTCAAGATGGTAGTTGGGCTCTTAACTGGGCACAACCACCTCAATAGGCACCTAGAACTCATAGGGATCAAAGATGATCCCATCTGCAGGTGGTGCTTGGAGGATGATGAAACATCATCTCACATACTCACTGAATGCCCCGCGCTGGTGCATCAGAGGAAAGCTGCCTTTCGGAGCATTGCACTGCACCCAAAGGATGTGAAAGCGACTCAGCTGAGGAAGCTGCTGAATTTCGTCAAAGAAATCGGCATGCCCAGCTGAGTCACAGGACAAGTGGGCGCACAATGGGCCCGACTAAAGAGGCCTGAGTGCAGGGGTCTACGCACCCGCCCACCTGTGCAGAGAAGAAGAAGAATAAGATGTCTGATTCACAAATTGAATCTATGATAAGTATCATCTCTAGGAGAATGATGATTTTGACAATAGTTAGTCAATAATTATTTGTTCATCATCAAAAAAGAAACACATAATTATTTCATCAAACTCCCAAGTTGAAATAAAAAATTAAGGATTTTCTTAATTAATAACATGAAGTGAATGTATATTGACCTCAAATCTCATGCACTACTTGAAGTAAAATTAATATTTCCTAAAATATACATTGAAAATTAATTTTCGTAGACAGTCAAACGGGAGAAGAGAAACTTCTAGTACCTATTCCCATGTCGAAGATGATGCCATGAATAATGACAACAACTGGTGAAGCTACAGTCAATAGAAAAAGGTATCGTCAATGAAATCGGCAACAACCCAACTTTTTTATCTATCATCTTCAGTTCATATATCTCCTTGAATCCGTGAAGACAATCTGACAAGATAAACAATTGAAAAGGCAACACAATATAGCTATGAGCTTCTCGAATACATGTTATCAAAAATTCAGTGAAAGTTTATTCATTCGATTGTAATGTAATTTCGCAAATTAAGGGATTATCTTCAGACTAAAGGATGTTCGCCAAATGGAGGATGGGCAGTGGTCAGCACCAGAAGAAAGTGATGTCCAGTTGCTCGGAAGTGTCGGCGTTAGTCCAGGCAATTGTGAGGCAATTGGAATTTGAACTTCGACACTAACTTGACAATAAAACACGAAAGGATGTTTTCACTCACTCCACTGCCTAGTTTTCATAATGTAATCCATTCGAGAATCCATTAGTGCGGTAGGAAAAAGTAATGTATTTCTCTCGTATCCATGTTTGTTTTACTTTGAATATCATTAAACAGGGTGTTTTTACCCATGAAAACAATCGATCCTATAATGGACACAAAAACGATAGTTCATAGAATAATTGATAGCTTGTAGTACAGGTCGCCACGTACATTTTTAGCTCAAAATTTCTCTTTTGTCGAAAGAAATATTGATAAAATTGAATAAAGAGTTGAAGGGGTTTCAGCAACAAAGGTTCACGAAGGATTGAGAACAAGAATTAAACCAGAACGTTAGTGTCTACATAGAAAGTACAATAAATTTGAAATATTCATTTAGATATGATGCCATGATGTAATAGGGCTATTGAAATATTGAGCACATATTGTCCTAATAAAATTATATCTATGATCGGCGCATCTTCAATAAAATAGTGCAAACTTGTGTAGAACCAACGAAAATGTGTTCTCAGTCATCATGTCAAGAAATTTGAATTATCATTATTACGAACTATTTAATAATTATTATTTCAGAAATATAATAATAGAGAACATGTCAAAATTGGTTGGGTGCTTCTAAAAAGTAGATCACTTCATTCATTTTTTTCCGCTTTTCTTATCAGATTGAAAATCAGATTCATGTACAAAATTCTAAACGTGTGAAAAAGTCCATACTGCTCAAAGTGGAGCGGTAGTATTTGAATAGAAAATAAATTCCAAAGTCATCTCCACGACATTTACTAGTTGAACATGGTTCTGTTAAACTATTTGGAGAACATGTTTCGGGCTTATAAAAAGCCCATCATCAGCCAAAAGGTTCTATAACGTCATGAGGATGAAAAAAAAACTGTTCTTAAAAGTTGTGAAACATATTCCATAGGAATTTCAATTGAAGAAGGTCCTGTCTCTGAGATAATCTCAGGAGATTTTCATGAGGTAAAATACAAAGTTTTCGACGATTTTTTGAAAAATCCACATGCATGGGTATGCATGAGTGCACTGTACAAAATTCTGTTATACCGGGTGTTTCTACATAAAAGAAGGTGCCTGCTTTTTTTGGAAACGGACCTGGATTCTGATATATGGATTATACCTATCCAGTATGAACAGATTATATATAGTATATAAACTGCTCAACACATGAAACGTAAAATCGCATTTTTTTGATCAAATTTGAATCATCATATCTTTCGATTTCCACAACCGATTTTCAATTCTTTCTCAGTTTCTGAAAGCTCGTTTCATTGACTATCGATCAGTATATGTTTTCACATATGAAGCAATATGTTTTTGACCCCAAAAAAAAATAAAGAAAAAATTCTTTCAAACGAGAGGCGTTTGAATTTTTTGGAGAAATCCACAGCTTTGATTATCATCCTGTAGAATCTCATACGGAAAAGATGAAATAGTCATATCCATAGGTTCGATAGTCAATGAAACGAACTTTCAGAAACTGAAAAATAATTGGAAATCGGTTAAGGAAATCGAAAGTTATGATGATTCAAATTTGATCAAAAAAATGCGATTTTACGTTTCATGTGTTGAGCAGTTTAGTTCAGAAGTTATGAGCACAACACCTTGGATGGAAAAATAATTATGTAGTATTCAATTCTGTATGACTATAATTAATTATTATATATCCATATGATCCTCAATTCAATGAGATTTTGTAATTGGACATAAATAACCATTTTCTCTGGACTATAAGTGATGAGCATTATGAAAGTGATAGTATTTGAAACAAAAGATTATACATACTTGCACTTGCTGGGTGAAACCACGTAAAACTTTCGGTAAAAAATTGTTGACATGCGCTTGATTGCACATAGCGTGCGGAAATTAATATCATTTGTTACGATTTGTTATGAAATAGGGTAATATCTATAAAAAAAGTACACAATCACGAATGATTTCTTGTAATAATGAACTAGATACACTTTCTTTCAAGGTCAATGTTGATCGGTGATTGGAATTTATCGATACATTATAGGCCAGTCAAAAAAGAATAATATTGGTAAAACTGCATTTATCATGCGATATTTTCTTTTTCGAATTTGATAATGAAAATGTTAACAAACCACTATTTATCGAGATATTTCAAGAAAAAGTTCGAAATTTCGCCTTCTTTTTCCCCCTGTGTTGGATGCATTTACAGCTAGTTGCTCTTCTTATTTTGTCATCGGACTCTTTATATATACTCATGATATACTTCAATGACACATTTTTATATAGAGAATTCAACAGGAAATATAATTTTTCTACAAGCGTGCGTGATTCACCCTATACCCGCACGCAATTTAGTTTGGGAAGTGTCATTTTCCCGTAACAGTGCGGGAAAAACAAAGATATGATAATATCGCAGAATATAAGTGGTTGGTGATGGAATATGAGAGTTTAAGTTTGTTTGTTGCAGTATCAAGTATGTATGTTCAGAATCATCCATCAAATTGCACTATTTATTGTGAAATGATTCGCGTCGTTCGTGTCAACGGCAGTCGCGTGCGGGAAAGAATTACTTTCCACATTTGTTAGGAAGATTACTATTTTATGGCGAGTTTTTCGTATTTTGTATTAAGTGACCAAGCATACCAGGTGACGGCCATTTAATCAATAGTCAATCCAAATACGAGATGTCAAATGTCAACAGATTGCTTTTGAATGATATTCTTCCTTCTTTTCACTAAATATGGATAAATTTCACATAATAGAAAAAATATGTCGTACATTGTGATATTAAGAAATTATCCAATGATGAAAAAAGAAGGGCAAATTCGAGGGCAAATTGTTCTAAATGCGATCCAGAAGACAGGCGAAAAAAGGTGGAAGTAATTTTATAGTGAAATATCTTAATAAATAATGATTTGTACACATTTCTATTATCAAATTTGTGTTTTTGAGACAAAAGTACCAGAAAAACTTTTCGAAAAAAAAACCCATCGCATGATAAATGCGGTTTACCATAATTTTATCAAAAGGAAGAAGGAAAGCTCAAATTCATCTCCACTTCTTTATTACTGATGTAAATCAATCAGTAATGAAGTAGTGGAGAAGACTTTGAGCTTTCCTTCTTCCCTTTGAAAAATTCCACATGAACATGTATTTCATTGCATTTTTTAAATTCTCCCCGAAGAGCTGATTGATGTGTTGTAGAGTTTTTTAATAATCCGGTTTTGGTGACCTACAGAGCCTCTGTTTCGTTTTCATAGGGCCACCCAGTATATCAATGGTCGAAAGATATCCATTTCCTCCCGCGTGTGAAGTTTGATCAACGAAAGCATTTTTTAAAGCATCATTCTTGAAATTGTTCTTCAGGCGGTTTATCTCTCGATCCAAATCACTAGTGCGGGAAAAACAAACATACGATAATACCGCAAAATATAAGTGGTTACTGGTTAGTGATGGAATATGGAAGTTTTAGTTTGTTTGTTGCAGTAATAAGTATGTAAGTTCAGAATCATCCATCAAATTGCACTATTTATTGTGAAAATTAAGAAATATTGAAAAATAAAAATTGATTATTTTAAAAATCCCCCTATATAGATTTGGATTGATCTGATGGAAAACGATTATTGTTGTCATGCCAATCAGACCTCAAATAAGTTTGAAATTGTCGAAGTGACAGACACAGCGTTACTGTCATTTTCGATTCAGTGGAATTGCCACAATGTGATCAAAAACTATCAGCTATAAATGGATGCGATACAGATGCGTTATTGCCAACATGCCAACGAAGTCTTAACAAAGGTTTGAGAAGCTATACACGCGTTCTATTGAATGGTGCAACAATAAAGAAATGAAAATACCGAATAAAGAAGAAGTATTTTTGGCTCATTTCCTAGAAGTGTCTGAAACCTAGAGACCAAACAACTTATGGGCCTGCTGGCTTCCGCAATGAACCTATACATCATAATGCGTCAATCTGTAAGTTCACAATAGCTATTACTAATAATCATTAGATAGAGAATATATTTCTCTTGTTATAGTTGTATAAACGCAGTGACATTTTGGGGCAAATCATCTGATTTGTCCTAACTACACGTAGGTATATTGAAATAGTATTCACATTTTTATTTTATAGAGACGAGGAGAGATAATCCCAAAAAAATCTGGAATACTGAATGTACCACCTCCTCGATTAACCTACAGACAGTATTAAACTATAAATGACCATGGAAAGCGTGGGCGGAGAGCTTGTTTTATCGTAGTAATCCACGGTGTATACCTTCCTCCTAACGTAACCATCAGACCAGGATATGAAATCTCGAATATAAACCACTTTCCCTGCCAAGACGAAACACAACTTTGTCGTCATAATTCGAACAAATGGCCAATAATGTACAACTCAAATATTTGCTTTCGATATAGTAAAGAGATATGATGTCGACCCGTTTTTTTCCTCTCGACTTAATCGAGAGACATGAAACCCACGCGTCTATAAATTTGTTTTCTATTAGAGGAAAACACGGTGATATTTGTCTGCTTGGTGATGCTGGCGAGAGTGAAATTGAAAGAGACAGGGTGATCGAATTCGAGCATTGAAACAAATATATAGGACAGGACGAAATTCATACTGTCTACTCCACCAAAACTATACCACAGTATAGAGCAATCTATTGAAAAATATGGTGAAACCTCGGGTGAAACCTTAGCCGTGGCACTTGATATCTCCAAGGCATTCGATCGAGTCTGGCACCACGGATTCCTCGCCAAGCTTCCATCTTATGGCTTGCCTCCCCAGCTATGTTCTCTGCTAGCTTGTTTTCTCTCAAACAGGTCTCTCCATGTAGTGGTCGACGGAGTTTCATCTGACTCTCTCATCTTGAATGCTGGTGTTCCGCAAGGATCAATTCTAGCACCAACACTATTTCTACTCCATATCAACGATTTGTTGGAAGCAACTTCATGTCCAGTACACAGCTTCGCGGATGATAATACCCTCCATACCACCTTCTCTTCCAGGGCTCCAGTACCAGCCAGGCAAATCAGAAACGAACGAGGGAGAAATGTTGACAACATAAATCTGGACTTGGCAACAATTCTCGAATGGGGATCCAATAGCTTGGTAGTTTTCAATGCAAATAAAACACCAGCGTGCCTTTTCTGTAGAAAAACCGATCTCACTGTGCCCAACATAGGCTTGTCAGGAGTAACCATACCTTTGAAGACATCCATTTCGATGCTTGGTATTACTATCAGCAATAACCTTTCTTGTGAAATCACGTGAGATCAATTGCTAGAAGTGCATCCCAAAAACTTGGTTTTCTGTTTCGGGCCAGGAGCTATTTCACTTCCAGTCAGCTGCTTATGATCTATAAGGCACAGATCCGACCTGTCCTGGAATACTGTTCCCATATTTGGAGTGCAGCACCCAAACATACCCTGAAACTGTTGGATTCTGTCCAAAAAAGGACAATTCGTCTCGTGGGTGATAACTCGCTCACAAACCCACTCACTTCTCTGGAACACCGTAGAAAAGTTTGCGATCTCGCTCTAATTTATAGATATTTCCATGGACGATGCGGAAATATCAACAATTGTTCCTCCCTTAGCAGTCCCCGCGAGATTAACCCGTCGAGTTGAGGCTTCGCACCCCTTCGTGGTCACTTTGGAGACCTACAGAACATCTCTTTCCATAGTCTTGTTCATCCAACGAACAGCGAGGTTCTGGAACACATTGCCAAGGGAGGTGTTCCCCGAGGCATATGACCTCCAGAAATTCAAGAAAAACACCAATTCCCACCTTATTTCCCTTGATTCTCACGATTTTCTCCGAACATTACAGGATATCCTTGTTCGTGGGAACCAGAACATAAAGAAAAGAATACATATTATTACAGGGTGTCCCAAAACTCAACGTCATCCTTTGGAGGGTTGATGGTCGAGCCCATGACTGACCAGAATATGATAATATGACCTCAGTAAAATATCGATATAGTTTTGGAGGTATTGGTACGTTTATGGTTTATGAATTTCGTGAAAATCAAAACCTGTGATCAGTATTTCGAGTGCCGCATAACACGAAGCGAACAAATTAGCACTAGGTACTCTAGAGTAGTTCTTGACTGTATTTGAAAACGAATGGACTGATCTCTGCCCAAGGGTGTGTGCTGGTGTGAGCTGGTGATATTTTTTTCACTGTGTATAATGCCATACAAGACGTGGGGGTGCTGGAGTAGTTGATGGAATGAAGAATGGGCAGGTTGTGGAGATGAGTGTGCTGAATACCAATACTTCATTCAAGACATCGGTTCACATTAGTGAACATTTTGAAACATGTGCACTATTTCAATCACAGAACGAAAAGTGACGAAAAGCCAGAAATTGAAGCAATTTCATACATTATAGGAGATTTCATCCCTCAAATGAGCCAAGGAATCAAGTCCTTCAATATGTACAGGGTGGCCAACTAAGAATCCAGAGTTCGATACCTCTGTTGTCTTGAGAGATACAGAAAAAAGTTTCGCATTCAAATTAAAGTGATAACCGAGCTTCACATTTCAAAAATTCTTTGAAATACACAGGGTGATCCGTAAGGTCACAGCATATCAAAGCTATGTTTTTTTCATTGGAACACCCTATATTTTATTTCATTTTTGAATTCTCCCTGGAGATCTGATTTCAACGACGTATCATACTTAGGGTCTAGCAATGAAAGTTACTGACATAGGGTGTGCAAAATCCAGATTTTCCAAGTTCAGGATTTTTTCCTGTCGAAACTGTTCATTATTCGTCAAAACGGTTTACATGTCCCTATCTCAACTTTTCACTCACTATCAATTGGTGTTCAATTGACATTTAATTGAAACAAATTATAAATTTAGATTTTTTGACCACCTTGTATCAATTATTTCAATTGAACACCAATTGATAGTGAGTGAAAAGTTGAGATGAGGACATGTAAACCGTTTCGACGAATAATGAACAGTTTTGACAGAAAAAAATCCTGAACTTGGAAAATCTCGATGTTGCACACCCTATATGTCAGTAACTTTCACTGCTAGACCCTAAGTATGATGGGTCGTTGAAATCAGATCATCAGAGAGAATTCAAAAATGAAATAAAATATAGGGTGTTCCAATGAAAAAAACATAGCTTTGGTGTGCTGTGACCTTACGGAACACCCTGTGTATTTCAAAGAAATTTTGAAATGTGAAGCTCGGTTATTACTTCAATTTTGATACATGACTTTTTTTGTATCTCTCAAGACAACAGAGAAATCGAACTCTGCAGTCTTAGTTAGCCACCCTGTACACAACATTTAGGAACACTGTATGTCAAAATTCTTCCTTTGATACAAAATTATGTTTCAATTAAATTTGAAGAATTCAGAAAGTGGCCTTCGATGAAAAATCAGAAATAATTTATGAATATAATTTCAATTGATACAAGATATACAGGATGTTTCAGATTGTGATCAAGAAAAGCAAATAAGAGATAGAACTCGCTAAAAATAAAACAAAAACTGTCTGTAGGTTAATCGAGGAGGTGGTATATTCATTTTGCTAGATTATTCCGTACTCGTTAAACCATATACTATTGAAACACGACGAACAGTTTTTAGAGCCCAGTGGAGCCCAATTTGATATTAAATACGTGAAAAGTGTTCCCAAGTTAATCTAAAAAAATATGGATCTCAGTTCTGAAAAGTTCATGTCAGGTCACAGTCAGCATGCCATTTACCTCATCAATAATTGTGTATTCCATTCATGTCAATTGATAAGTCAATTAAAATTACATGAATGAGGATCTCTTGACCTCCAATCCAATTCTGTAGACAATCTTTTCGTCTGTTTTTTCCTTTCTCTTTTGGAACCTCATCCATTCTAACAAATGGCGAAGGTGCAAGTAATAGCGATTTTAAATTTCCCTATACGTAGTTCGTTTAATCTATGACCATGATGTAATGAATACAGTGAGAAATACCAACGATACGAATATTCCATTATATGTATATTATATAAGGACATCTGTTCATACAGGGTGTTCTAAGTACATGTGTTAAATTAAGGAGATCCTTTCGATAATTATTTATGAAAAAAAGTTTCTAAACATGCGATCATATAATGCGACAACTGAAGATCATAGAACATCATGGTAAATTATCAACAGTAATATCACGATGTTCTTATAATGCGACAACTGAAGATCATAGAACATCATGGTAAATTATCAACAGTAATATCACGATGTTCTTAGTATTCGAGATGATGATTCTGTTGCTTTGTTGTTCACGAAATTGTGTTGCCGTCCGTCAGGATCAGTGGTAACTGTTACTGGTATTGCTATATATATATAGCAACAGACAGAATTATGATAAGATATTCAGAACAGAGTGGTAATTTGCTAGACTATTTCACGAAGCATAAGAAGCATTTATTATAAATGAACGAGTCACATAACCAAAGCGATTCATTCTGACACCTACAGCTATAATTATTTTATGATGCCAAACTGACAAACTTCACTTCATGGGTTACATCGTTGAAAACATCAACGCTGATAAACTAATCAGAATTGAATTGTCTATTTGGCAAAAAATGGAAAGAAACTAATTGATTTTATCTGAATTCGGTTCATTTGAATGCTTTTGCTTCAGATACAAGAAGTTTGACTGATGAAAATAAGAAATTATATCTAATGAAATTCTGAACGAGTTGAGTATGATAATTTTTCCATCATTTGAAAAACAAACAATTCACTTCATTACTTTCAGGAATCAAATTGAATTTTCGTCCTTATAATCAATAAACTGCTCTGAGACTTCTGAGAGTGATATGCGATGTGTGAAGCATTGTATATATATACAGGGTTATGACAAAGTAATGCACAAAATTCATAAAACGTACAACGATCACTTTTGAAAAAAATGCAAAAACACGTCGAACTGGTTTTTTTATTCCGCATCTTTTGACATTAGTTACAAAAATAACACGTCAAAGTCGTCAAAGTTATGACGTCATCAACAATTTTTTTTAATGGGAAGCTAAGATTTTTATTACATTATGTGATAGAGCTTGCGTGTTTTTACACAAGGGGAAAATAGTTGCACATAATGTAATAAAAATCTTAGCTTCCCATTAAAAAAATGTGTTGATGACGTCATAACTTCGACAACTTTGACGTGTTATTTTTGTAACTTATGTCAAAAGATGACGTGTTTTTGCATTTTTTACAAAAGTGATCGTTGTACGTTTGATGAATATATTGTGCATTACTTTATCATAACCCTGTATATATCCTCGTATATATCTGCGGTGCCTTCAAGCAATATGCGCTCACGTCGAAAACACTTCAATTTTCGAGTGTTTATCATATACAATGTATGATCTTTGTCAGAAAGTATAACGTTTGTGTAATTATGGTGAATGAATAAGAAATAAGAAAGACTTATTGTTTTCCAGGAGGGATAATTGATTTCGTTGTTGGGTACACATAGGATAGGTCAAGAGAAGTCGAGAGACAAGAGAATTGATATGTCATACAAGTGAATGTAAATTAATTTTGACAGTTCGATGTAAACAAGGTTTCATCGAGGATGAACAGGTTCATCACTAATTGACCAAGTTCCTATATTCCAGAACAGTACTGCCCAGTATATTGTATCGTTCCGATTTTACTGAAATTTACTGGCAATGTCTTCGTGCAAGTAACCCTGTTAGAGGTCATGTTCTGATATTGCTGACATAACTGGCCATAGTAAGCAATTTAGGAACACTAAACAGTAGCAGTAGCTCTGAATTTTCATCTCATTTCAGAACGATTATGGTAGTGCTGGTTTTTATTTTATTATTCTTCACTCACGTTGAAATTATGGATGGAGTGATGAATCATATTATCTTAGAAGACATATTATCCGATAGTGATTCTGATTCATCAGAAACACAAATCTCTAGTACCTTTAGTTCCAGTGATGAACAAATAAGCATAGCTGTGAAATATTTGATATCAAAAGTGGGAATAACAAACCATTTTTTAGTTTAGTGGCAGTTTCAGCGTCTACTGCCACTGTGAGATCTTCCAGTTCGACATACATTTTCCCAAAGTATTTGAAAATAATAATATATTCATTATTCCAGATTTTTTGGGATTTTCTCTCCTCGTCTCAATAAAATAAAAAATAGAAATATGAATACTATTTCAATATACGTGTAGTTAGGACAAATCAGATGATTTGCCCCAAAATGTCACTGCGTTCAAAGAATGTTCCTATCAGAGAGCCTAAAAGAAGAATTCACTAGCTTGTCAGTGACAATTTGTATTGAAAAAGGTTTGGGGAAGAGAAATAAAGGTATATATAGAAAATATCAAATTTTTACTCATCTTTGGACGTTTCGGGAACAAATCTGCTACCGTTTTCAACATAAAAAATGGATTTTTTGTATTGAAAATTTGTATTTGTCCTGACACTTTTCAGTTTTCAGTGAAAATTGTTATCATTGATTAATCTTGAATTTACCATTCTCATTTTCAGATTTTAGTAGTGAATACCATATTCTATCTATATCAAGTGAACAGGAAGCAATGCTATTGTCTACGTTCGGAAGAATACAATCAGATTCCTTGGTTTTTCTCTTCTGTTAGAATTGATCTCATTGTATTTTCAGTTTTGAACACAGTTTTCACTTGAAATTTATCACCAACACGTTTTATATTATCAGATATGCCGGGAATGTATGGTATTATATGAAGAACAATCGTCAAAAAATTGTATTTACAGTATACCTTGTGTTTGTGGAAAGTATTATACAGGTGAATACTGGCACTACATCATAATTTCTGCACCAGTGGCCAACAGTAAACTTCTAGCCTCTAACAGGGTTTCATGCAATGACCCCCAAAAACGTTGCAATCAGTATATTTCAGTAAAATCAGAACGATAAAATATATTGGGAAGTACTGTTAGGGAATATTGGAACATGCTCAGAGGCAATATAGTGGTGCAATATTGCTGGACAATAAAATGCAATATTCACTCAATTTAATCTGATATTGATGCAATATTTTTTCCAAGATTGATTCGATATTGAAGATACAATACCAGCCCATCATGAAACTTCACATATTGTAATCGTTGATATTACGCCAATATCAAATAGATATTGGCAAATAAATATCGGTTGGTCACAAAATGTTTATGTCATTACAACATTGGCACTGGTTCGATTAGAGAATATCGAAATGAAAAATTGCTTTGATATTAGGACAATCTAGTAATTCCATGTTCAATATTCGAATATTGGGCTAATGTGAAACCAAGTTATAGCTAATATGATGTTTATTAATAGCTATCAATAATACGCTGCATAAAATACTATTTTGCGCTTTTCTACAGATAACAATAAAATCCTTGTACGTTTGGCGAAATATGGAAACCCCAGCCAGGAACCTATCATATTATGGAAATTCCATATTATACTGAAATGCATTAGAAATATTGTACCCAAAAGTGAGATAATTGATTAGCTAAAACGCGGCGAACAAAAATTTTCTAAACATCACCAACATATATTATGAGTGACTTACGTAATAACATAGCATTATGTATTTCACACATGTACTACTGAAATACTCGCCTTGAGACGTTTCAACAAATTATTTGTATACACGATTATAACGAGATATTTCGTTTGAGTGAAAACTAAAATATTTGTGTTTTCTCTTTCAAACAATACGTCGGATGTGTGTTTTTCTTGTTCAGTTGCAGAATGAGTTGGGATTGGGAATGAAGGGTTTTTAGGGTTTTGTTTTAACAAGAAGCCTGGAACCATGCAAGCAGGTCATGGATGCGTTTCGAGTTTTTTAGGCACTTTATTGTTTTTTTCCGTATTTTTAGTTTTAATTTTAATAACCCTCAAAAATAATCAAGTATTTATTTCATGTGAAATACAGCAACGCGTTTATAGGAACAACATTGGTTGAAGAAGGGTTTCGGAGAAATAATGTTTTTGAACATATTAGACCAAAACTCAAGCCTGTATTTTCTCTAGAAAGGCGGAACTCAGTTTGCCCGATATTGTAATGTCTGGCACCACCATCCCCACCAAGCCCACCATATCTATGCTCGGTATTTCCATCAGCAACGCTTTCATGGGATAATCATGTCAGATCCATCGCAAAAGCTGCTTCACAAAAACTCGGATTCTTGTTCCGTGCGAAAAACTACTTTACACCTCAACAGCTTCTCATGATCTACAAAGCGCAGATACGGCCTGTTCTAGAATACTATTCCCACATATGGGGTTAAGCACCAAAACATCCGCTGATGCTCTTAGATTCCATCCAGAGAAGAGCCATTCGCCTGGTGGGTGACGCCACACTCACATATTCTTTGACATCATTGGAATACCGTATATAGAAAGGTCGGCGACCATTCACTTTTCTATCGATACTTCCACGGGAAATGTTCTTCGGAAAGCTCTGCTATCATCCCTTCACTAGCAATACCAGTGAGACGAACTAGACAAGCCCAGTCAGCACATCCTTTCGTTGTCAACCTCGAAAGATGTCGAAACAACACTTTATCAAAACTCCTTTATCCATAGAACGGCTAGGCTCTGGAATTCATTACCTGAGGAAGTATTCCCAACAACATATAATCTCCAGAAGTTCAAAAAAAATTCCAATACCTACCTCCTGTCCCTATCCTACCTAGGAACGCTCGATGTTCTTTGAACATTATAGGGATTTCCTTTCGTGCACTCCAAGCGATAAAAAAATACAATTTTTTTATGCAAGGACGAACAGAAATTGAGTAAATTCCGAGGTTTTATTACCAACAATGCGAAAAATTAACTAAGGATTTATTGTTTTCTTCTCTGAGGTAAAGGATGTTGGCGTTGGAGGAAGTATATTAATTTTTATTTTCATGATCAGCCTGTATAAGCTTTTATGATGGATGTTCAGATCTATAGGTCGCGTGCACGATGACCGACCCTGGAGGCAAAATATTGAAACACAACCTCACTTTTTTTATTTGTTTACAGAGGAATCAAATTGTTATAGTTTTTCACAATATTTTGGTATACGAATTCTTTTCTTGCACTATTCATTAATTCAAGCATGCCTTCGCATTATGCTGTTGTACAATGCACAAAAAATGCAGCGAGAGACGAAGGAATATGATTTTTCAGGTAAATAGTTATCTCACATAGTTTTCATTATGAAATGTTGTCATTCTTTATTGAAATTCCTTCTGCCACTTCTGCAATACAATCTGATACTGCTAATCGATTGAAAATGTCTGCAACACACATGATCTTATTTCCCCCGTTTGATTGCATGAATCCAATCTTCTTGCATTATTTCAGAAATTTCACGAGTATTAACTATAAGCTCCTATTGCAGAGGGAATTCCGATGAGAAGTCAGAGGAATTACCAAGTTTCAAAAATGAAAACTATGTGAGTGACTATAGTAGTTACCGGATTCCTTCGTCTTCCGCTGCAGTTTTTGTGCATTGTACAACAGTACAATGTGATGGCATGAGCGAATTAATGAATAGCCGAAAAATATCATTCGTATGTCAAAATAATTGTGAAAAACTATTCCAATCACTTGTAAACAAATAAGGAAAGTGAGGTTGTGTTTCAATGTTGTGCCTCCAGGGTCGGTCATCTGACAGTTCTTGCACGCAACCCATACGATAATGACAAATTGAGGTTATTGAGTAATCTCAAGATAAAAATAACACAATGAATAAGGAAGTTGTATATGCTCATTTTGTTCAATGTAACGAAAATAACAACATTAGATAATTAGTGGAGTACAATGATATAAACTTTGGGCGTGAAATTGGAATGAATTTATGTTTCACATGGCAAACAAGCAGATTTAACGCCGCGGCTGGCGTTTCATAGCCGAAGCGGCGAGCAAAGCGGTGCTTTTCTGTCTAGTAAAACAAATAACTAATGAGTAATTGATAAAACAACGACTTTAATGAAACCATGAATCTCAGAATTTAAGTAAGCTAGGACCGAGGCTAGGACAGATGTATATACGAACGAACCTCTTTTCATAGATTATGACAAGAAATATAATGATAATAATAATGCATTTGACATCTTCATCTAATATCAGAATTTATATGGAAAACAGTTAATTGAAGGTACAGCAAATGAAGGAGAAAACACCATAAAATGGTGGAACCTTGTGCATCCCACTTGCACTGATTTATTCACACCCTGTATAATGCTCATGAGGACCATGGTTCACGAATGTACAGGCATAACTACTTTACTTTATGTCAACAAATGCGTAACTCGATTATCATTCATTATAAGTGCATATTATTAATCCCTCAAGTTTTCACCAAGGTGGGATTACATCTCATAAAATATAGAAGTGACACTTCGGTATAGTCGTTACATTGTGATCAGTGGGCAATGGTGCCTAAATAAACAATGAAAACACTACTGGTAAGAGATTATTGTTACTCAGATCGAATCGATCGATAAGGATCTAATAATTATGGAATTATATTAGTATAATATATAGGTTAGGTAGGTCTTTGATGTGACTAGTAGCTCAAAGTTTGTCTTGTAAAATAATCAATTTAAATGAGATAACATCATAACAATCTTAGAAAGTTGATAATCATTAAATAATAATCATGTATAATTAATTATAGATGCAGATTTTCAACAAAGAATGTATCTGGTGTTGGCAATATGGGCAATTACACTTTTTTTTTTAAATTGGATAAAAAATATTACAAACCAATTTTTCATGACAACTATTTTTTTTTTTTAGGCTCTGAACATGTTGAACTTTTGAATTGACTCGGCCGTCACTTGATGGAAATTCATAGCAAATGTAAAAACTTCAAAAAAACTTCAACTTCAATCAAAATTTCATCGTTTGTGAAGTTTTTACATGCTGAACTTTATCGTGAAGTGATAGCCGGTAACTCATTATTCACGATTATCTTTTTAACAAAAAAAAATCGATCAAGGTGGGCATATTGTATTCACCTACCTCATTATAACATGTCAACATTTTCAGCTGAATATTTTAGCACACTGTATAAACTGGTTCTTGGATTTTTCTCACCTGATTGTCGCTACTACTTGATCAAAAATATTTATATCTCGATTACAGACTATTTCAACATTCCTCCTGATTGTGTATGGGGAAGATACTGATACTGAACCAGGATACTTCTACCCCTCACCCTCAATACAAGAAACTCCCCAAACCAACCCACTCACAGAAAACATCGACATAAACAGATTCGTCTACTTCTTCAAAGCACCTCCATCTGAAAAGAAGCCAATCAAAAAACCAGTCATCAAGATACCACCACCCAAAAAGAACTACAAGATCATCTTCATCCAAGCACCTGAACCTCCAGCACCAGTACTACCAGAGTTGCCAGTAATCCCCAAGGACGAAGAGAAAACTATTGTGTATGTGCTGAACAAAAAGCCCGAGGAACAGCCAACAGTATTCCTGCCAACTCCTAAACCTACCAAACCGACTTCGCCGGAAGTTTATTTCATCAATTACGGTTTGCAAAAGAACAGCACACCAGCAGAGCATCATCCACAAGTCTCTGGGGAACCTGAAGCTCCTACAACTGATGAAAGCCCGAGGCAATATATAACCCCATCAACAGAAGCCCCTAGCAGTCCCTCGTTCAAAATCCCAAGTCATTACTTGCCTCCAGCTCCTCAGTACGGCTTACAAGGCACACTAGACATTCCCGAAGCTCCTACAACTGATGAAAGCCCGAGGCACTATATAACCCCATCAACAGAAGCCCCTAGCAGTCCCTCGTTCAAAATCCCAAGCCAGTATTTGCCACAAGCCTCTCAGTACGATTCACATGGCACAGTAGACATTCCTGCAGAAGCTCTTCCTAAGAAATCAGAGCTTAGTAGTTACTTGCCCCCCAAAACATCTTATGGGGTGCCAATAAAGAAAGAGGTGTTGAACAAACCATCCGAGGAACAGCCAACAGTATTCCTGCCAACCCCACAAGTCTCTGGAGAACCTGAAGCTCCTGAAACTGATGAAAGCCCGAGGCGATATATAACCCCATCATCGAAGGCCCCTAGCAGTCCTCCGTTCCAAATCCTCAGCCAGTACTTGCCTCCAGCTCCTCAGTACGGTTTGCAAGGCACACTAGACGTTCCTGCACAAGGTTTTCCTGAGAAATCGCAGCCTAGTAGTAGGTACTTGCCTCCGAAAACATCTTATGGGGTGCCAATAGAGGAAGAGGCCTCTTCAAAGTTGTCTACTAAGAATTCATATGGAGAGCCGATAGAAACGGATGATTCTTACCAAGGTCAAGTGCGAAATAGTAGATCGGCGTTGAAGACAGTTGAAGGTTTCGGAACATCTGAGCCATATTATTATTTTCAAAGAAAATCGGCTGTGTAGTTGATGTGATATGAGAATTGTTGAATGAATGAATGAAATCAAAAAGATCTAGGTATGTACCTAGTGAACACCAATTAAGGAAAATAATTCTTAGAAAGTTCAAGTATTTCCATACAGATACAGAATGATTGCAATCATTATCAGGAGATGTTGTAAATATGAATATATTTTAGAAACGAAGTTTCTGAATATTTTGGAGTCGGAGCTCGGAATTCAGGATTCAGCCATGATATTGATGACACAAATGATATTTCAATAGATAATTACGTTGCATCTTTTCAAGATATTTTATTTTGATTGGCTGTAATTGAAAGCTGTGTAATAATGATCAATCGATCTATCTTCTATCTACGGTATGAAAACAATACACAAGCACATGAAAGCAATGTAACAATCGAGTTCCGAAAAATATAATCTCATTTATAATTCACATCAGATGATTTTGATATGATTTTTATGGAGATTCAAACACGCTTGAATTTTTTATGGACCTAGATTTGTCTGATTCAACCACTTGAATATTTAATTCGAGATGAATTTCTCTATAAATTATGGAAGTATTTTGTAATGTATAGATAACCATTTATACTTACTAAAGGAGTTTCATTATTTGACCCACTTCATAACATCTGTTAGTTTGAGTCACTTACCTGAAAAAAAAAAAAGAAATAGATGAAAATTTGCACGTCAATGGTGATGGAAAGTAATTATAATGGGTAATAGGAATTATTCGATTACCAAGATATATCGAATATAGTTATTTATTATACTTAGGGAAAAAGTAGCAGATTTTAGCTCGAGGTTGTGTGGTATCCCGACGCGTAGCAGAGGGAAACAAAAAACCGTGAGCTAAAATCTAATATTTTTCCCGAGTATAATACACTATTTTGCAGGAAAAAGGACGAATCGATATTGAGAAGTGTAATTTGTCGTTCTTAACAGGAATTACACCTGATGCGTTGCAGGCATCTTCATCATTCTTTCGAAGTAATCAAATACAGGGTGTTTCACAGGTAAAGGGAAATATTTCAATGGTAGATAGGGGTCACCAAGGTGGTTATGAAAATACCATATTTGATATACGTCTTCATAACGGAGATACAGGGCGATTTATCGATTTCGAATATTTATTAATTCGTCTATATGTATTGACCTACCCAGTATATTTTTCTCAAATTTAATGAAGAGCTTATACTTGGGACGTTAATTTCATTCACCTATCGGGTGGAGTGAAAATCCAGGTTCGGCTTCAGGAAAAATTTTCATTTATTCGCAATATTAAAATAACACACTGTATTTAATAATTAACACAGTACAGTGAAGAGGAGGAAAAACCGTTTTCCCGCCACCAATTCTCATCGTAACAATCATAAACAGAAAGTTGAAAGTTTGTCAATTTGAAGAGAATTGAAATTATGAAACCAGTGTCAATTATGATTATTCGATATATTTTAGTCAAAAAATCGCTCGAAAGAACTTACTGAGTCTCACAGTATTTATAATGGAGATACAGGGTGAATTACTGAATTATCGGTTTTGAATAATTATTCACTCGTACTTGGGACGATGGATTCATTAACCTATCAGGCGGAATGCAAATAATACCAAATAATTATAATTCGATAATTCACCCGGTATCTCTGTTATAAAGGCCAAGTAAGCTCAATACCAAATTTGAGAAAATATTACTGCGATGGGTGGTTTAATCTCGGGTTTAATACTTATGGACGAGTGAATAATTATTCGTTCGCTGGAAAATCAACCCCTGAAATCTTGATACTGAATTTTGAAACACCCTCTATATACCCTGTGTTCTATTCTGAGAGTATTTTTTTCAATAACTCAATATTGCATGCATGCCCTACTCACTCGATCGAAATAAGCGAAACAAATCTAAATAGTTTAGAATTTTGATTGACCTCGTATAACTCCAATTATGACGAAGTCATCTGCAAGAGCTGGAATGAATATTAAACCATATAAAAAATATTATTATCCTTATTAGCACACCAGTACTGAGACTAGGTCATTACATAATCCAATCGAAATAATAACGATGACCATACCCAAAAAAAAACGCAAAATACTACAGAATGCTCTGCTCCACTCACTTTTACTTTCACCCAAGATTCTCGTTACAAGTCACATATTAACCTATAAAAAAATTGATGAGTCCCATTAGCGGCAATGGCTATATCTTAAACGATTTCGAAATACTTATCACAATTATTGGAAATTTTATCGACGCGACCAAATAATTGGCCAATTATAACAAAATCGATCATTGAAAATTCTAGCAATAACCCCATTTCTTTATAAAAATTTATAATCGATTCAAAAACGAATTGACAATTTATTTTGATGCTACTTGCTTGACTGTTTGAGATTACAAATTTTGAAAATGTAAATTCAATCCCTATACTCAATGCTAGGCACTGATATTGATGAATCAGATTAATATATCATTCCTTCAAAACTTTACAATCAATCAAGACGGATTAATTTCTTGAACATTCATTGAATCAGGAATTAGGAATTATTATTTAGGCACACATTTCTCTATACTGAATTGGGATTTACAAAAAAAAAAACAATCTAGTAAAAAAATATGTCATTTATTTGTCACCGTATTATTAAAGCTATACATAACATAAAAAAAATAATATCATATGAAACCCTAATCATATTGCTCATATTTACAAAAAACTGCAGACATGCTTATACAACTGAGTGAACAACAAACATTTATATCACATCTCGAACGGACCACGGATAGCATCCAACAACTCAACGACTAACTTCAAGTCATTCTAACCCGTAAAAAAACTCATACCAGTTCGACTTGACTTAGTGTTGGTAGCCGGGAGGACCGTATTTGGAGGAAACTCCTCCAGAAGTACCGCTGACACCACCAGAAATTGATCCGGAGCCATGAGAGCTAAGAGTAGCGTCGCTGATTGAACCTCCGCTGATCAAGCCTCCGTCAATCGAACCTCCTCCAATGGAACCTCCACCGCTGATCAAACCTCCTCCAATGGAACCTCCTCCGCTGATCAAACCTCCTCCAATGGAACCTCCTCCGCTGATCAAACTGCCTCCATCAACACCACCTGCAGAAGCACCAATACCGCCAGACACACCATCCTTCCTGGTGTTGTACTTGATGAAGTAAACCTCCGGTTTGGTAGGCTGGGTGGGCTGTGCTTGTGGCACCACGATCTCTGGCTGTTCTTCTGGCTTCTTCACCAACACGTAGACCAAGGTCTTCTCTTCGTTCTGGGGCTGCACCGGGATAACTGGAGCCTGCTGCCTTGGCGGGGATGGGGCCTTGATGAAGATGATCTTGTAGTGCTTCTGTGGGGCTCCCACGACGATGGGGCGCTGCGGGCGGATCTCCTCGGGCTCTTCGGGAGCCACGTGGACGTAGACGTGCTTGTGGACGGAAGCAGGGCCGGACTGGATGACCGAGGGGCCCTGGGAGTAGCCGGAGGCATAACCCTGGCTTCCTGAGAAGCCTTGGCTTACTCCTGAGAATCCTTGGCTGATGCCCGACAAGCCTCCTTGGCTGATGCTAGAGTAGCCTCCCTGGCTGATGCCGGAGTAACCTCCTTGACTGAGGCCGGAGTAACCTCCTTGGCTCAGTTCAATGCCGCTGCCGGAAGACGAGAAGCCTCCGAGGGAGAGACCGGAGGAGGGTGACCCGTATTGATGGGAGGGGATTTGGATGGGGCCGTTGGAGGGGGCGCCGTATTGGGAGGAGGGAAGGGGAGCAGGAGAGGGGTAGTTGTAGCCCACTGGTGGTTCTGGGCGAGCACATACTACGGCCACGAGGGCTGAAATTAGCTGGAAAAAAAATTATGAAGTTTTAAGGTTAGGTATATTGATGTGGGAGTTTGAGAGTTTGATTATTTCTTCGTCATAATGGAGATATTGAAAGCAGTGCAGGATTTAGATGAGTGGATTGTTCTGTAGCTCGAATTGAGATGAGCTATTTCACATATGAATATACAATATTGATGTGATGAGAGCTTCAATGAAATATTCGAAAATATTGAGATCCAACGTTTGGATTTTACAGAATTGATTAGTGGAAATTTTATGTTTTACAAAAATTATGATTTTTTTAAACGAAGTTGTAATTGCAGTGGTCATATTCGAATAAAATCAACGAAACTAAGTATCAAAGTGTCAACTAATTTGAGAGCCAGTAGTGATGATTTCTTTCTGATTCATGATATTCATGCACATTTATCAGGAACAGTTAATTGACATGAGTAATAATAAACTGATTTCAATCCTTGAGTGACTAGAACTCTTTCACAAGGATCAAGATATATCTTGAATATAATGTTTCAAAGTGAAGAGAAAAGACGTCAATTCTGATTGATCAGATCCTTATGAAAGAATTTACTAAAGGCCATCGTTTTCAAGATATACAGGGTTTGGAAACTGAAAATGAATATTTCGACTTCCTTGTGATACTTGAACAAGAAATGTTGCATGAAATTCTGGCCCCCTTGCTAGGGTAGTTAGAACACTGCAAAATAAGTTGGATTGGCTCAGTAACAAAATGACGTAACGACATCCGTTTCCAAGATACAAAGTGTTGAAAAAATATTTTTTCAACACATTTTTTACGATTAATGTCAAATCTACTCGCAACATTGTAATTCAATTTTGTATGGAGGTGTTATTGAAGCTGACACATCGCAAGAATTTGTTTTTATATCTCACACTCATAGAGGGCGCTAGATACACGGTGCGTATAGAGTAGTTTTAAACATAACTTTTTCGAGGTTAGATTATTCAATCCAAAATTAATGTGAGCTTGAACATCATCCAATTTTACACCAAAAAGTACTACTGGTGAAACTCGATACTATGTACCGTTTTCGGAGATTTTCGATTCGAAAATGTTGAAGTGATAACTGTTGCTGGTATGAAGCTATGTATTAGATTGAGTATTATGAAAAACTATCACCTTTTTATTAAAAAGCGAGAACCACAAAACATTACTAATCAATCAAACAATTGATCACAAGAATACTACAGAAATAAATTTGACTAAAAACATGGATTATACAGTTGTGTTGTATCTCAAGGAAAAAGTTCATGCTACAGAGGTAAATTCATGTTGAAAGTTGCGAGACCAAATTGAAAATCACTTAAATGACCTAACAATCTGAATGAATAGGAAATTGTTCTCAATAAAACTTATTTTATACCAGCATCACGTATTACTCCATTATTTTCAAATCGAAATATTGCGAATTGAATGATGTTCGAGTTCTAGTTCGAAATTTTGACTAAAATATCTAATCTCAAAAATGTTATGTTTGAAATTAGTCGTTATAAACCGTGTTACTACAGCGCCCCCTATGGGAGTAAGATATAAAAATGAATTCATGGGATGTATCAGCTTCCAGAACGTATCCATACAAAATTTCATCACAATGTTGAGAGTAATTTCGGCATAATCATAAGAAAATGTGTAAAACAATGTTATTCTCAACACCTTGTATCTAAAAAACGGATATGGTTGCCACATTTTGTTACTGAACAAACTCCACTTATTTTGCCATGTTATACCTACTAGGACAAGGGAGTTAGGATTTTTTGAAACACCCTGTATAAGTATTATCTAGAGGAATTTTTAGCTTGTGGCTCACGTGGATAACAACACGAAATTTTAGCTAAACGGTAGTTTCCTATAGATGGAGGTTTTTCAGATAATTTCAAGAAAACGAAAAACCATACAAATTTATTGAAAAAGCAGCTCGAGAAATGAATCTGAAATTTCTCATTGAAATTACTCGATATACAAAAAAGCTCATTATATTCATGTTAAAAAATTACCCTGTAGCACGAAAGCGAGACGTTTTTCAATAAAAATAATCAAAATTTTTCTGAAATGAGTGTAGTTTCCAAAAGTTTATTGGTCTCAAAAAAATTGAATCACTTTGTATGAATATCGAAAACTGAAAACTAAATCATCGCTAAGTGAATAACTGAGTTATCGATTCCAAAATCACTCGAATATGTTCTTGACTGTTATTCGAGGAATAATCATGCTAAATACCGCACGTGCATGTGAAAAAATATTTGTTTCTTTCGACTTAGCGTCTACCGTTGTCACCAATCTCCCGATTCTGTATCATCCACTGCACACTATCGAAATAATGATAATAATGAAATGTGAAAGGAGTTCATCCGCTTAATGATTCCGCACTTCTTCACGCTAATCAACACTCTAGCAAATCACTGCGACCACTCAGATGAGCGATTTCTCAACGTCTTCCGCCGGTCTACTTACCAAAAACGGTCTCATCTTGGCTCGTGATGGACTGTACGGTGATTGACGATAACACCAAAAAGTCGAGTAGTTTTTATAGGCGAATCGCGATCACCCCTCCTTGGAATGGAAGCGTACTATACTCGGTACTATCGTTCTAGTCGGATTTTTAATTGATTTTCTGGATGACGTAAACATAACTAATAAGTCGGGCACATTGGCATTGAGCATTTGCAACGTTGAAAAGATCTGACCATCACCGGACCCATCTGTCTACGAAAATTTCCATCATTTGGGAAATGTGTTTACCGATTACCAAACATCTACTTATAGGTAAGTTGTACCTACTTACGGCTGTTATGCAAACATCTATTAGGAAGCCAAACCCTTTTATTCCAAATATTCAGGCATGATAGATGATACCTTCAAGGTTTTATTGAAATGCGGCTCATTTTGAATCTGTATACTTGAAGCATTATCGCGGAGACTGTCTCGCTGGAACAAAATATAGTTTTTCGGCAACCCTACGGGAAGTACTCACTTCCCGGACGCTTTTTCTTTGAGAAAGTTACATTTTTCCGGGAAGTATCACATAAACTATCGAAAGCAGCAGCGATAGTGAGTTTGGAAATGTCGATACGAAATTTCCAATGTAGCAGTCAGTAGGTATATAGGTACCTATTCTGTTCAAATTTCTGTATTTGATACAAATAAGAATTAATAAAGAAGAAATGGTATTCCACAAAGAAATATAATATGGAAATGTATCTCATCGAATTGTTATTCTACATATGATTGCCGAAAAAATTATGTACGCAGCACGTCCAAAAACATTTTTTTTGGGCTCGCAGACTTCCAGGACTCGCCTACGGCTCGGCCTAGAATTTTGTCTACTTGTCCGAAAAAACAGTATTTTCCGGACTTGTTACGTAAATTACTATTTTCCTAACTAGCTACAACATAGGTACTCATTACTAAGGGTTGCCATCCCTAAAATTTGAAAACCAGGACAAGGCTATTTGAAAATCCGGACAAAATCCGAACAGCGTGAATTTTGAAAACTCGAAATAGTTATTTATTATACAAGGGAAAAAAGTAATAGATTTTAGCTCCAGGTTGTGTTGTCTTCCGACGCGTAGCGGAGGGAGACAACAAACCGTGAGCTAAAATCTAATATTTTTCCCGTGTATAATACACTATTTTTTTCTGTGACAGAAGAAAGGACGAATCAATATTAAGAAGATATTACATTATTTTGAAATCTGAAAATTATCGACGTGAAATTTTAAGTTCTTAACAGTAGGGTCACCGCGTTGTTGTAGGCATCTTTATCATTCATTTGAAGTAATCAAATATCTGATGTCACTTCTGTCAGTCTAATTCTGTAATTTGATTTCAAAAAATTGCGAATTTTGTGATTGTCTACTAATATTCGTAACCGCGAAGTCGAATGGAAGATAAAAGGACTAGCAGTTCTTTCTCGCAGACGGTATTATTGACTCATTTTTCGGAACAACAAAAGCCATCAACAGTGTATATATATGTTTTTTCTGTGACGGGAAAAAAGTTTGGCATTTCATCTCTGTTGGCAGGTTATAAAATGTCACTTTTCATAAATTACTTTTTTCCCGTGGGAAAAAAGTGAGTACTTCTTTCCCGGATATATATCACATATATATACTCTGTTAATGGCTTTTGTTGTGCTATAGTTCCGAAAAATGAGTCATTAATACCGTCTCCGAGAAAGAACTGCAAGTCCTTTTATCTTCCATTCGACTTCGCGGTTTCGTATATTACTTAACAACTACTGAATTCGCAATTATTTAAAATCAAATCACAGAATTGAACTGACAGAAGTGACATCAGATATTTGATTACTTCAAAAGAATGATAAAGATGCCTATAAAACGCAGGTGTCCCTACTGTTAAAAACTTGAAATTTCATGTCGATAATTTTCGTATTTCGAAATAATGTAATATCTTCTCAATATTGATTCGTCCTTCCTTCTGTCACAGAAAAAAATAGTGTATTATACACGGGAAAAATATTAGATTTTAGCTCACGGTTTTTTGTCTCCCTCCGCTACGCGTCGGGAGACAACACAACCTGGAGCTAAAATCTACTACTTTTTTCCCTTGTATAATAAATAACTAAATATATATCCGGGAAAAAAGTACTCACTTTTTTCACACGAGAAAAAAGTAATTTATGAAAAGTGACATTTTATAACCCGCCAACAGGGATGAAATGCCAAACTTTTTTCCCGTCACAGAAAAAATAATTTTTTGTAATTCCAAGAATATTTTTTTTTAGAGTTTGTTTGATAATACCTATCAAACCATAAACTACGAAGTCTCATTTTTGATCATAATAAAACAATGTACCTATCTACTATATTTCTACTCACATTCATTTTAATTTACAGTGTGATTGTTTATATTTTACTCAGTTAATATTGGTGTTGCAGAAACGTTCAAATGGGCAAAAATAATAGTTATTTATGTATCAAAGGTGCAAAGGTATCCATTTCCATCCACGCATATATCTGAGAGCGTCGTTCTTAAAATTGTGCTTCAAGTGGTCTATCTCTCCATCAGTCTCGACATGATTTAAGGTATTTGAATCTGAACGAAAATAATTTTGACAGTAGACACTTCTGTCACATTGAATTTGTTTATTGTGTAATTGCATTTTATTTGAAGTTTCGATTTGGGAAGTGTGGAATAGGAGGGAGTGTAAGAAATTATTGGAGTTCAAAAACGAAATCGTTATTTGTTTTATAGTAGTGATGGAGATTAGGTACTGATTAGGTACTTGGTTAGCACAGATCTTATACACTCTACCAAGGAAGCAAGCTAAAGCCAATTCATTTCACCTCACACAGGATGTAATATTTTTTCCTCCCGTGGGAGTAAATTGACTGGTTTGTGTCCTCAAACGTTTACTTTCGATGCAGTGAGTAGATTAAGTATTTTTAAGGGCATTCAGAATCAATTATACTAGAGAAGGCAAAAAAGCACCGTGAACCTAAAATAAAATGTTATTTTTTAAATGGAATACCCTGTATTTTATTTTCCTTAACGGTAGAGATCTATCTTCTGTGTTCGAATATATTTACCTACTTTATTGATGTTATTTTTTGTCATTTTTTGAAAAATCTAGATTTTTTGGTGTTGAGGTGTTGAAAGCCAGACGACAATGCTGCGGCTTCTGGCGTTCTTATAGAATCTATATTCTTCGAAAACTCACAAAGATAACCTCAAGAAAGTATATTCATTAGAAATCAGAAGAAGCTCTACCATTCAGGAATAAAATATAGTGGCCATTCTCTAGTGCTAGATATTAGAATGAACGTATCTGTAAGACCATGCAATATCAACTGAGGTAGCTATTGAGTAAAATATAAACAATCACCCTGTTCCGATTTACATTCAATGATGCATTCCCAATATCAAAAACATAACCCACGGCAAACACCTAAGACCACTGAAAGACTAGACCTTGGTCTATCAATTGTTAAAACTGTCATTTTCAATTTTTTTCACAATCGGAATTGTTCAAAGAATTTCTACTAGTATCAAAATTCTTCAACCAAAGTTAATGTGTATAGACAATACGCTATAGTGATCATATGATCAGGTTTGAGGTGTTATTCAATTCATAGAAATCCGTAATTATAGACAACTCGTTGCAAAGTGAAAAATCAAGCAGATTACACGGTCTCGTCATCATAATCAATTTGATGTCTTTCACCTATAGTCTGTATTGATTGATTCTCAATAATTCAACCTTGACCAGTTTGGCAGGATTCCAATATAATTCAATAAACTGCGATTTGTACATAATGATTGACTTACTAATAATGATACGATGAATCCAAATTCGAAGAATAACTGTTAATTAAATGATAATTGATCTACAGGGTGTTCCATTTTCAACAGGGTCCCGCCGATTTAATATAGGGACATAATAGCTATTTACTAAACGGCAAGAGATAGAAAGTTGACCACTACAATTTGCTGTTTTGTGATTCGAAAAAATTTCATCCGTTCCTGGAATATTTTGATAAAACTGAAAATCACTGATTTCGCTTCTATTTATTTTCTTGAAGGAAGAATAAATCTCAAAATCATCTCCACGACCTTTAATAGGTGAACAAAGTAATGTTGCGAAAGGGGACATGTTTCGGGCTTATAATAAGCCCATCATCAGCCAAGGTTTATAACGTCCTACAATAGTCTGAACTTGTAACATGAATATGGTAATTAATAATATTACCTACTTACATGAGGATGAAAAATGTTCTTCGAAGTTGTTGAATCTTATTAAATCCAAATGGTAAACATAGTTAAATTATTAATTATAACAACAGGTATTTTCATTTTAGGAGATTTTCATTAAGTAAAAAATTAATAGTTTGACAAAATTTGGAAAAGCCCACATGAGTGAGACTTGAGTGAACTTCAGGTTAGCTGTCACTGAAAAATCTTTCCAACTATACCCTAATTTTTTATTCTTTGGTAAGCAGTTTCCAAAAATGCTGGTTTAAATTAACAGAAGTAATTAGAACATGCCTGCACTGATATCTCGACTGATATGCAAGGTTCCCAGTTTGGAATTATTGTATTGACTCTTTCAGATCAAATGGTAGGAAGATTTCGAATGCATTTCAGTGCAGGCATGTTCCAATTACTTCTGTAAGTTTAGAACGGCATTTTTCGGAACGCCTTTTAAAATAATATTCATCTTCATGCCCTTTTCAATCAATCAATCAATCAATCAATAATATACTTTATTGTCCAAGAATAATTTCTTATTGACAAAGTGAGGAAATACATAGTACTTGAAGAAACCATATAAGGTTCTAAGGGTAAAATCTATACCCCTCCTAGGGGGTTGAACCAATAGGACTAAAAATATGCATTTTTTCTGTGTCCCTACTGTTAAAAACTCAAAATTTCACGTGGATAATTTTCAGATTTCAAAATAATGTAATATCTTCTCAATATTGATTCGTCCTTTGTTCTGTCACAGAAAAAAAAGTGTATTATACACGGGAAAAATATTAGATTTTAGCTCACGGCTTTTTGTCAACACAACCTGGAGCTAAAATCTACAACTTGTTTGATAACGGCACGTAGGTAAGATACAATGGTCTACTAGCCTAAGTGTCGTCGGAGACATCGGTAAGACGAGTCTACGAACGGTGTGGAGTGTTTTTTTTTATGTTCTGGTTCCCACGAAAAGGGATATCCTGTAATGTTCAGAGAACATCGTGAGAACCAAGGGAAATGAGGTAGGAATTGGCGTTCTTCTTACATTTCTAGAGGTTATATGCCTCGGGGAACACCTCCCATGGCAATGTGTTCCAGAGCCTTGCTGTTCGTTGGATGATCGAGTCTTTGTAAAGAGATGTTCTGCAGGTCTCCAAAGTGACCACGAAGGGGTGCGAAGCCTCAACTCGACGGGTTAATCTCGCGGGGACTGCCAAGGGAGGAACAATTGTTGATATTCCATGAAAATATCTATAAAATAGAGCCAGATCGCCAACTTTTCTACCGTGTTCCAAAGAAGTGAGTGAGTTTGTGAGCGAGGCATCACCCACGAGACGAATTGCCCTTTTTTGGACAGAATCCAACAGTTTCAGGGTATGTTTGGGTGCTGCACTCCAAATATGGGAACAGTATTCCAGGACAGGTCGTGTGCCTTATAGATCATAAGCAGCTGACTGGAAGTGAAATAGCTCCTGGCCCGAAACAGAAAACCAAGCTCTGGGGATGCACTTTTAGCAATTGATCTCACGTGATTTTCCCAAGAACGGTTATTGCTGATAGTGATCCCAAGCATCTAAATGGATGTCTTCAAAGGTATGGGTCTTACCATTTTGGAAATAGCGGGAAATACTTAACTTACTTAATAATGTCCTTATTAAATCGGCGGGACCCTGTAGATCGCAGTAGATATTCATAACAATAGGAATATGGAAATAGGTCTAAACTACTTATTAGTTTTGCCTATACTTCAGTCTAATAGCGTTCCAAGAGTTTATATTTTCATCTCATTAGTTCGAATAAACCCACTAAAATGCAAAAAAATCGCAGAATTGATACAAAACCGTTTCTTCATCCTGTAGACTGAAAAGGAAGCATTTTATGACATATGTTTAAGTGTCCATTTTCTTATTTTGATCAGAACTATTTATGAAAAATCTATAAGTTTGGCAGATATAAACTGAAACATCTTGTATTTTCTCACGTTACTGTATCACCACTTTTCATTTCAAACATAGCTGTCGCTGCCAAACTCAAGGACTTATTGACGATAGTACATACACGAATATACAGTTACATACTCGATACATTAGAGAGTTGAAGTGTTGCCACGAACGTTAACGTTAACGTAGAAATTGACAGCTACGCATGCGCATTTTTCAATTCTTCACGTTCGCGTTGGTAGTGGGCTTACGGGTGTACGTTATCTCACGTACTTTCACGTAAATATCAACGTACGTTAACCGAACCAAACCCGAAATATGCCGATGAGTCAAAATCATCAAATTCGGGAGTTCTGCATCAAGGCAACCTTCCATTTTAACACGAATAAATGTTTTGATCTAAACAAACAACCAAAACAGATCAATACAAACCGATAACATAATTTGTTATAACGTTACGATGACAGTGACGACTTCAACTCAATTTGAAGACAATACGTAAACGTTATTTTTCGTACTTCAACGTTTACGTGGAGGTCTACGTACAGTGATTACTTCAACTCTCTACTATCAGATATTCAATTTTTTCCACCTATTCAGAATAGAGTAATAGTGTTCGAATAATTCATCGAAATTACCTAGAAAAATAGTAAATAAAGACATTGCCGACAGTTGAGATTTAAATTCTAACCCACCACATATATATTTCCCATACTATGTCCCCGTCTACGATATACAATTATGAGAACCAAATCAGTTGGTTATTATGAGTAGTACTTGAATCACTCGGTATACACTGCAGTTTGGTTGTTGTCTGTGAATGATACTGATAACAAAAGATCTTTATGCCAGCGAACAGACTTCAATAGCGCATTATGCAGAATGAATAGGAGAATTATTTGTAACATGCTGTACATTATGTATCTTTGTCGAGGATCTCGAGATATCCATAATGAATTGAGTGTATTGAGTTTCAAAATTCGGTGTTAGAAAGTGAATCGAGAGACACAGCAGATGATTTAATGGAAACATTCATTAGACCTCAGGAGTTTATACGTTCTAGAGATAAATCAGTGGTGAACAATTTCAAGTATCATTTGAATGATGTAACCGAGGAATGTTTCACGGATCTTTTACCGTATATTGCTCAAAATTTTTGTCCGAGCATTCTTGCTCAATGGATGATTATTATCATTGTGAAATGTTTCAAAATCGACAGGGCAAGGTGACAAAAGTATCATAAAAATGAATCTTGTAATCCATTTATTTATAGAATTATAAATTATACATTTTTTTCCACCACGATCCTCAGGATCTACCAATCCTCAAATTGTGAACTATAATGGCATTTCACTATCAAAGTAGGTTGTATCCCAACAGAAAAACCAAAACAAGAGCTCTTTTTGTATAGCTGATGAGTTTCTTTTCCTATGATCAAACTTTGTTTTACGATAAATAAGAAAATTATTTATATAAAATATCCAACAGAAAACAACTACTTTCCTGATGGCTAATACCGCAAATAATATTGAATTATAATTATCTGCTTACAAAGAGGAAGAAACTACGAAGCCCTGGAAGGGACACATAGAATAAAAAAAAATAAAACTCTTCCAAATTCTGAGTTATAATTCGGAATTTAAAAATTCCGACTTATATCTCGGAATGTTACATTCAAAATTTCGAGTTATAACTAAGAATTTTAAAATTCCGAGATATAAGTCAGAATTTTGAAATTCTTTTTTTTTATTTTACGTGTCCCTTCCAGGTCTTCGTAAGAAACAGAGTTATAACCACAATAGTTCTAAAATGAACGAAAATGGTAGATAACGAGAGAAAAACAACCACTTTCCTGGCTACATGCCACGGAAAACATTGAATTACATCCTCCCGAAATTTTTATGCAACGATTCGTATAGACGAATACAGTTGCAAGAGTTTCTTTCTTAAATGATGCAGAGTTGTGCTTAGTTTGTTCAGGATCGCTTGACTACCTACAGACCGGTTTCGAGCTTTGGCT
The DNA here is from genome assembly GCA_918026855.4 of Phaedon cochleariae. NCBI lineage: Eukaryota > Metazoa > Arthropoda > Insecta > Coleoptera > Chrysomelidae > Phaedon > Phaedon cochleariae. Next base: position 10,835,240 of record OU896711.1, read on the forward strand.
CTCATTAGTGCATGGGTGTCCCCAGATAGCATTCATGGCCGCCACTTGAAACTGTATCCGTAAGATAGTTCAGTTCTGATAAATTCTATTATGTCTCAGTTTCCATGGAAGCGAACCCCCTTATCCTACGTTATTATTGAGGTGTAGGATTCTGAAATTTGCAGGAGAAAGGAAGAGTCTGAACTATATCTTATACGCCAAATGAATTTCGAATTCGAAGTGATTTTCAAGGTACCTTGCCTCCTAATATCATGTGGGTGGTTCCATGGTTGTTGGCGAGAAATGTTTCATCAGTGAAGACGTTCCCATAATTTTGATGTACCTCGCTCCTGCGAATTTCAGAATCCTAACTCAGCAAGATACAGGGGTGGTTTCATCAGATGTGAGACACACTGATGATAAAGATGGAAGGAAGGAATGAATGCTCGAAGTCATCTCCATAAATTTTAATGGTGTTGTTACACAATCGAACGGGAAATGTTTCGGTCTTATAAAAGACCATCTTCAGCCTAATTGAAAGTGCTACAATACAAAAAGATTGATGTGAAAGAATTACATAAATTGTTCTTGACTTACTTGGAGTTGAAAAAATGTGATGCTATCGAAATTTCATATACCAAAATGGTATATGAAGGATAATAATTGCCGAAAGCTTTTGTTTTTTGACAACACCATGAATTAACGGGTTTTTAAAAAAGGGATTCCACGTGCCCTTATGAAAGCGCTACTATATGAAAATATCAATAAAATTGGTGGGGCAAACAGCCAGTATATTAATAGTTATAATTTAGGATATCTCATGATCTCCAGAGGCGCGCAGATGAGATGCTTGCCTATTGGGCGCTTTTGACATTTAATCCGCCTCTGTTCTATGGTATAGATCTTATAGTTCAAAATATCAACAATTATTCGAGGAATATCACACAATCAGACATTATGATATAAACAATCTACTGTGTATTACAATATCGGCACATTAAACAATTTTGTCTGTCCATTTTTCATTAATGAGGTAATTTTTTTTTTTTCATAAAAATGAGAAAATTGATATTTTCAATAAAAACATAATTACACTGAGGCGCAAAAAAGTTGAACATGACTTCGAGCATTCCTTCCTTCCTTTGGAAAGTTGAACATGTTTTTATATATATACCAAGAGTGCTGCAGAGAGCGTCCTCTGCAATATACATCAAAGACATCCGAAAATTGCAATTCCCCGTTCCAAAAACTCATAATGAGAAACTGGTTTGAAAATAAGTTATTTAAGAAATGCGGAAATCGAATATTCAATTGGAGACTTCGTATCTCGGTTATAATCAACTATACATATACCATTACCAGTGTACCTACCAACAATTATTATAAGATACCATGCATCTATTGAGAAATATCTCCATAATTTCATGCTTATTTTTAAATACGGCCTATATCGAATGGAACTTAATCACAATTATCATGTTTGTACTCAAAATATCTCATGGGGATTCAAAATTATCTTCCACTAGAATCTGACCCAAATATATACAGTGAAGAAAAAATTTACGTAAACAATTTCAATGAAATATTTCCTAAAAAAACGATATTTTCTCATATGTGGAACTCATAATAATTAATTATGCATTCAACAAAATCGAAATTTCTCAAAATCATATCGAAAGTGTGAAAAGGAAAGTTAATTTATGATCAAAGAGCGACAAGAAGCGCTCCAAATAAATAAAATTCCACTAAATACTATATAAATAGCCGATAAAATTAATAGAGATGATATTTTAACGAGATGATATGCAAATACTCTGCATAATATAGAATATAGATTGATCTGTTTCCGATATACCGGGTGTCAACGAATCTATTATAGACCATGCAGTCATAATTTCTGGAATACTAGGTGAATGAAAATGAGTTTTGGTAAAAGCAAATGATCAGTAAATAGGAGAGTTTTCCCATATTTTTCACCTCCGGTCATCTGCGGTTCCACCGGAATTGGCTCCGTTTTTGAATTTTCAGACGGAAGATCCAGTATATTAATTGTAACATTTTGCATGAATTTCTGAGAGAATTCCAGATCAGAGTGTCACATTTTCAGAAGTTTTGATGCCTACGTCATTTTTTAGGGTCACTTTCAATATTTCATCTAGGAAGGATCTATATAGGTCATGATCGGAAGTAAACTTTTCAAGGACCTCCAAGTTATGTTATAGAGAATTACAATCGCAAGGTCTTAGTAACAATTATATGAAAGATAGGAAATAAGACAATTTCAGACCCAATATACACTAAATCATCTCCACAAATTCAATCTCAGTACTATCGTTAGTTCATCATCTGCAGTAAGTGAAAAAAAGGCAACGGGCACACTGTCATATCAGTAATAAATTTAGAATAATTAATAGAGGGCAGTGCCCTCAGACCAAAAAATGCAAAATTGCATTTTCATGTTTGACTATATCATTTGTTCAACTAATATTTTTCAAACGGTGAGCATTTCTTGACAAGAACTTTCTTAAAAAGAATGTTTTGACGAATATAATGATTCTAATTTATTTGTGACTATGGATTGAAAATAAGAACATAAATTAAGTATTATACTTAGGAAAGTAATATATGATAATTTATTTACTTTTGTCAAGTATGCCATGAATAGTGTCATGATGCATAATATCTCAAAGCTATTTTTATCAAGTTTTCTTCGAAAAACAAAACACTCACTTAGGTAATGATTGTAATACAAACCTTATACAGGCTGATTCACGGTGGATGGCACATTAGACGTTTCTGGTGAACCAGACAACGGATCATTTTGGAAATTCAATGGAGGGCATATTCGGACATTCTCTAACCAACTAAAATATTTTCGACAATGCGGTGTTGCCGCTTCTATTAGAAAGCAGTAGCAACTTTGATTTTTCAAATGGAACATTCTCTATTTTATTGCATTTTTAGATTCTCCCTGAAGAGCTGATTTCATCGATGTATCACACTTGGGGTCTAGCGGAAATGATTACAGAGATATAGGGTGTGAAAAATCGACATTTGTCAACTTCAGGATTTTTTTGTGTCGAAACTATTCATCATTGGTCAAAACGGCTCACATGTCCCTATCTCAACTTTCGATTAACTATCTACTGATATTTAATTGGGACATATACCGGGTGATCAAGATTCTGAATTCTGCACCACCCTGTATTTGTTTCAATTAAATGTTAGTAGATAGTTAATCAAAAGTTGAGATGGGGACATGTGAGCCGTTTCGACCAATAATGAATAGTTTCGACAAAAAAAATTCTGCTCTTCAGGGAGAATCTAAAAATGCAATAAAATACAGAGTGTTCCATTTGAAAAATCAAAGTTGCTACTGCTTTCTAATAGAAGCGGCAACACCGCATTGTCGAAAATATTTTAGTTGGCTAGAGAATGTCCGAATATGCCCTCCATTGAATTTCCAAAATGATCCGTTGTCTGGTTCACCAGAAACGTCTAATGTGCCATCCACCGTGAATCAGCCTGTATATGTATATGAGCAGACAGTTAAAGTTCCTCAATTTTATGCAAGTGACTAAAAAAATTGAGGTAGGGATAAAAACATTTGGGAATGTTATATTTCCATCCAGAATTGTATCAGAAATCCAAGAATGTCATAATATACAGAGCGTTCCATTCATAAATTCAAAACCGGAGCAATTCCGATAGACCAGAAGTGACTAGGATAGTAAGATAATCCAAAAACTTTCTTTTTCACATACCATCCACTTATATACTCTCATTTTGATAGACCTAATGTTCTAGAAGTCATGACCAGAAAGTTTCGTTGACACCCGTATAATGCAACTTTAACTAGGTACTATACTTCAATGAATTCTTCTGATGGATTTACAACATGATAGGTACTTGAAATTATTTGCTGTAGCCATCTTGTGCAAGAGAAAATGAAGATATTTGAATCAAAGTCAGAAGATTTCTTATATAAGTATTGCACTGAGGTTTGACCAATCCTGAAAGGATTCTACATCAACATATCAACAGCGGCCACTCAATGTTGGATCACCCTGTAATCTGTAGAAATACAAAAATTCAGACCGAAATAGTCTGTTCTGTCTGATATAATAACCGAATGATTAAACTAGCGCAACGATTGAATAATAATAATGGAAGATGAAATTTTTCTGAATCGTTAACCTTGATTGCAAAAAATTTCAAATTTAGTCTTATTTTGATCTAACTAGTCACTCAAACGTGATCGAAAGTAGTTGAGAAACGTTTTAATTTATTTAAATCAAATTCGAATGAGTAGGAAGCTCTATTTAATATTCAAGATGTTAGTCTACTGAAGGTATTTCAAAATTGGATAAAAATGCAGTATTTCAATTCTTTCCAAGCCAATAATCTTTATTATACAGGGTATATCCGGACGGTAAATATACAGGCAGGGCAATTTGAGTTATCCACGGTGAAGGATATGAAATACCGTGTTGTCTTACACAAAAAAATGAAATTTTATTGACAATTTAATTCATATATAAAAAATCCCACAAGCCGCGTAATTTTGTCATTATAACAGCGAAAAAAATTCACCATAACTTTTCCCGCGACAATAACGGAGCCTTACTTTTGAAAGCATGACAACCAGCCATAAACAAATGTTTGATGAATTATTTTTTCCCAGTATACCGAACCAAATTTAAACTAATTTTGACACGTTTCATTTTTTCAGATATGCTGGAAATGTATGGTATTATATTTGTCGTTATTGTTGGTTGATTTTGTTGTGGTGGACCTTGTTTGTTTTCAATTTGATGAATCGTTTTATCGACAAAATTCTTTGGATAGGAGTTGAGTAGGAGAACATTTTTAATGTGGTGGACTTCGTTATTGAAAATTTGTTGGTCAGATGATATTGACTTGGCTCTATCATGGAGTGATTTAATTATTCCTTTCTTAATAATTTTCTGATGATTTGATTGAAAGTTCAGGTATATCTGTTAGTATGGGTTTTTACGAAATATACTTGTTACAAAGATTTTATTTGATTTCTCAATAAGAACATCTAGAAATGGTAACTGATTGTTAGATTCAATTTCCAAAGTGAACTTTATGGTAGGTTCGGCATTGATCACATAATCCAGAAGAATATCTAGCTCCATAAGGTTATCTGGCCAAATTATGAAAATATAATCTACGTATCGCGACCATCTTTTAGACTGTTTTTGGTAATTTTTGATGATGTTTGCTTCGAAATTCTCCATGAATATATTACTTGAAATTGGAGATGATGACGATCTCATTGCCATTCCAAAGTTTTGTTGATAAAACTCATAATCCAATTGAAAATATGTTGTTTTTAGACACAATTCCAAAAATTCCATTATTCCTTCGATACTTAGATTAGTTCGGCATTGTTCACATAATCCAGAAGATTATTCAACTCCATAAGGTCATCTGGCCAAATTATGAAAATATCAAGTACGTATCGCGACCATCTTTTAGGTTGTTTATGGTAATTTTTGATGATGTTTTCTTCGAAATTCTCCATAAATAGGTATATTACTTGAAATTGGAGATAATGGCGATCCCATTGCCATTCCAAAGTTTTGTTGATAAAACTCATCATCCAATTGAAAATATGTTATTTTTCGACACAATTCCAAAAATTCCATTATTCTTTCGATACTAAGATTAGTTCTCTCAGTGAGACTTTCATCGTCTTCTAATTTATATTTCACTATTTGTACATTTTTATCTATTGGAACATTTGTGAATGAACTTACTATATCAAAACTAACTAGATTAACATTTGTATCAAGAGTGATGTCAGGCAGCATTTACAGTTGCATTATTTCATAGATTAAAATAAGTCATTACTAATTAGGTGATAAGTTACAATAATTTGATTGGAAATTCGTCGAAAACCGAGACAAAAGTCACAGTAGGGAAGATATAACTCACAATCAAGAATATCAGTCACATTCGAGTAGGTTAATCAAAATCGAGAAGTTTGTCACAATCGAGAGTTAAAATTCACTTACCTTACTTATTACCAGTATTATACCCCCCTAAAAATTTACCTAAGGACCGCCATTGAATGATATTGAGAAAGAAGTTATTATGAGACGAATTAGGAACAAGAGTTAATGAACCAAAAGATACGGAGATTTGAGGAAATTTTAGTGTTCAAGAACCCACTTATGGGCATTCAGATTCAGGCTCCTAGGCCAAGTTCACCATATTTTTCATTGGATTTTTTATAGATATCCAAATATAATTTTTTCACGGTTAGGATATATTTTGTTCAGATTTGATCCTTTCAAATCTGAATGTATATAGTTTTGAAAGCATATTTTTGCATGAATTATTATACCTAATAATCAAAAATAAAATTTCGTTCTCTTCACAAATAACTCGTACCTAGAGTATGAATGGGGGAGACCACTGATTTTTTAAAATGACATTATCGTGAACTCTATAGTGAAAAACTACCAGCGAATCAATTTTGTCATTCATGCTAAGACGATGGAAAAAATAAATATAAGAATATGTCCATAAAAAAACACACAATTCCTGCACCATTTGAAATTTTGTCAATTCATTGGTGTGACTGGTGCGACGTCTTATTCCCAACACGCCTATTGTCCTTGAACTGACCAATCACGCTGCAACACTGCAGAATGACGATGTATCAGAGAGAGAAAGCTACAGTTCGGGACTAATACGTCACGACTCCATCATCATATTTGGCTGTTTGAAATATCGAATGAAATATGCTGATTTCAAAACGATATAGATTCGATTCCCTTCAACTTCCCCATTGAGATTTTATATTACTGAAAAATTAAATCACTATATCAAACCTCTATATTATATGTAGGGTATCTAACGTAGCTAATTGTTCATCATCTTCGAATAATAATAATTACATGAAACATTAATTTCTTGTTATGTACAATCAAATGAATAATTTCTATATACGAACTTATTCAATTTCTTCCTGCATAATAAAAGTAAAGAAAGTGTCATAAAAGCACACAAACTCCTAATGGTTTCAAAACAAAGGGTATTAAAATGTTAGTATGGTGCATGGTGATTATACTATAAATAAAGTGCTGTAAATCTGGAATATATTTATAGAGGAAGCAAATTTCGTCTCCTAATATGTTTCACAATAGGAAAGGTCTTAACAGCAATGACGAATAAGTTTTCTCCTGAGTTATATATATATATATATGTATGTGTATAAGGTGATTTATATATGTATAAGGTGTGTTTTTTTATGTTATATGCCTCGGGGAACACCTCCCTTGGCAATGTGTTCCAGAGCCAATTGTTGATATTTCAGAAGAGCATCGTCCATGAAAATATCTATAAAATAGAGCCAGATCGCCCACTTTTCTACGGTGTTCCAGGGAAGTGAGTGAGTTTGTGAGTGAGGCATCACCCACGAGACGAATTGCTTATTTTTGGACAGAATCCAACAGTTTCAGGGTATGTTTGGGTGCTGCTCTCCAAATATGGGAACAGTATTCCAGGACAGGTCGGATCTGTGCCTTATAGATCATAAGGTACGAGTGCTTTATTCACACGTATTTTTCCACCTACCTCTCCCTATTCTCCTAGGGTAGGCACGATGATCTTCGAACATCATCAGAATTTATTTTCGTGCGCTCCAAGAGATGAAAGAATAGATGAAAATCAGAAACTCACGCAGTTGTTTAATCAATATACATTTCAAATGATTTTCCTATCCACTGGATCAAAGAGCTGAAAAATCAAAAAGCTATAACCTCGGCTATAACTTATACAATACAAGACTAAGATGATTACTAAAAGTAAAACTCAGCCAACCAGTCCTTCAAACAGTAAATCAAAAATCTCTTGAATAAAGATGAAACATTTGAGGTACACTGACGAATGAGATGTGGTTCTAGATCTATGGTTCTAGTAATTCGATATACTTTTCTGAATAACCCTTTTGCAAAATTCAAGAACTACGATCTTAATCATGAATTTATTTCGTTTGGATTATGATTTCAGGTTTCAGACGAGTTTCATCAAATTATGCTAGGTATGTTAGTGACATTCAGTAAGTATAAAGTTTGACGCCTGTCAGACAATCAAGTGGTGTCAAATCTGGATTCAATACTGGCCACCACACCCGCAGCACATAACAATAATGCTAAGCATTACCTCTAAATGATTTCAAATAAAACAGTCGGTTAAGTATAGTAATATTCTGACCCATTTCAACTACTCATATCTCCGAAACTATTCAATTTATCGTTGTTTGGTTTGGGCTAGTCTATTTCGATGTTTTTCAAGTTTTTTTTTGAACTCCCGGTTCTACCGGAAACAAACAAGCCATTATTCAGGTATACGGCAACTTTTTTATTTCATTGGATCACCCTGTATATTCCTGCACATTCAGAAAGACTGGTATTTTCTCTTTCTAACAATGAAATACAAATTATGTTTTCCTAGAAAAACTAGAAAAAACTATCATAGTTAGAAGTCTTTCAAACAACTACTGCATGTGAAATGGTTTAATGAGATGATGCATTGTTATCGCATTGGAAAGTCTGGCCACAACAAATGAAATGCCAGATTAGATGTGTCAAATAAAGATTGTCGAGCATTTGTACTCTCTTCGAGTTGAAAAATTTTTAAATTCAACTGAAAAAGCTAAGCGTGTAGCAATTTTTGCCGAAACAAAATGTTATTAAATTACAAGAAGAAGATTTAGAACTATATTCAATGAAGATCCTCCAGTTAAAATTGCATTAAAAACATGGCATGCTAAGTTTTTGGGCACTGGATCTATATTAATCGTGAGAAAAGGACCCCCAACAATGTGAATCGGCTCAACAATGCAATCCTGGGTTGTATACAAGAAGATCCCATTTTACCTACACGAAAAGTTTCTGCCATCACAGGTATTTCGCAAAGTACAGCTCACAATAATTATGTCCGAAGAATTAATATTGAAGGCATATAAAATTCAGATGCTACAGGAAATCAAACCAGCTGATTTTGAGAAGAGGTTGAAGTTCTGCAGGAAAATCCGTGCATTGAGGTGAACACTTCCTGGATACTTTGATAATGTCTGATGAAGCAAGTTCCCACATTGATGACAGGGTCCATTCTTTTTCAATAATCCAATTGTAAACTCTCTTTCGTACTTCGACATGTTGCAAAACTTTTTCTATCCACAATTGGAACAGGATAATTTACTGGATATAGCATATTTCGAACATGATGGAGCTATACACCATGCCACTTTTGGATATTGTTGGATTGGAAAAGGAGGCCCAATACTATGGCCACCACGATCTCCAGACTTCACAGTACTTGATTTGTTCTTATGGGGTTACGTCAAAGGTCGTTGCTACAATCCAGTGCCTCAAAATCTCGATCAACTCAAAGAAAATATTGGTAACGTAATAGAAAGTATTCTCGTCGATATGTTGAGTAGCAGTTTTGATGACTTCATAAAAAGAACGACTGTATGTAAATGTATTCAAAACAATGGAGGCCATTTTGAACGGTTGCTATAATTATTCATGTTCACTATGTTATTTTTCAAGTGTTGATCTGATGTTGAACAATATTTCAAATATACGTATCATAAGTCTGCATCAGATTTATACTCAATATACGGTAATTCAGCATTTCAGGATAACATCCTAATATGCAGTAGATGCTTCAAAGAGTTATAACTGTGACAGTTAACATAACTTGTAATACATTGTTAGAAAGGGAAAAAACCAGTATTTCTGAATGTGCAAAAATATACAAGGTGATTCAATGAAATAAAGAAGTTGCCCAATACCTGAATAATGGCTTGTTTGTTTCCGGTAGAACCAAAAATTTAAGTGAGAAGGTGCACCTGTCAAAAAAAAAATCAAAATAGACTAGTCCAAACCGCAACACGATAACTTGAATGGTTTTAGAGATATGAGCATTTGAAATGGGTCAGAATAAAACTGATCACCCGGTATCTACTGGATGAATACGCACTTTTATAATCTCAATTGATGAGTAAAAATCGAGATGCTCGATATAAGAAGTGAAGGGACGGAGTTATCAAAGCGAGAAAGCGATCAATCTTTTACTTTCAATCGATCAAGTGTATCCATCGATCCGATTATTGTTCCACATTGTATAATTACTGATGCATTATTGGAAGAAGAAATCAACAATAAACCATCTGATAGTAGTGATAGTAAATGTATAGGACAAGTATCAACTCATGACAAGCTTCCATCATTAGTTTGTACATACAGTGAGTCAAGCGCTATGTCACCGAACATCAACTAAAGATGCGGGAGATACTGATACATTTATGATTTTTCAAAATGGTCTTTGGGGGTTAGCCCCTGTATATTATTCATAGAAAAATACGAGAAATAATAAATTGTTATTTAACATGAACTATAGATTGAAACGAGCAATGAAAATATTGAGTAAAAGTTGTTCTCTTATTTCCAATTAAATAGTCTATGAGGTGAATCTTGATCAAAATTTGAATTCAACCAATTCAAATTTCGGCTATACTTAGACATGCTTGAAATTTTGAGACATTCTATGAATTTCGGGATAATGGTGAGGATCGAACGTATAGGTGCTATTTTCTCAGGATGTTTGTTCAAAGTAGAACACACTGTAAGTAGAATTTTATGGATGAAAGTTCCCTTTGGCTGCTGAATGTTCTAATAAACACATTATCTCGGACATTATTATAAGTATGGATTCTTGCCAATTTCAGATGATGTTTCAGTTTTAAACATGGAACATATGAATATTCCAGATTTTTATGGGATTTTCTCTCCTCGTTTCCATAAAATAAAAATATGAATATTATTTAAATATACGTGTAGTAAGGACAAATCAGATGATTAACCTACAGACAATATGGAAAATATCACTTGACTCCTAAAAATATCAGTAACCAACATTCATATTTCATAATATCACATATAATATAAAGTGTCGCATTTCATCAGAATCGTCATAAATATAGATGTTCTGGTTTTTAGCACTATAGCTGTATCTTCATTCTCTACATCATAAGACTTTTACAAAGTGATTCAACTGATTGTCTCAACCTACAAACATTCGTATGGAATACTTTTACAATTTATTATACGTCATCAGATAGCATACATGAACGTATGCTCCTCGAGATGCTCCTACTCCATTAGTCTATAGTCTAATCGTATTGGGTATAAAAGAAATCATCATTGTAAATGTTATTCCTGTCTCCTCTAGTATCCTCTAGTGAAGCCTCGTGTAAAGCCAAACATGGCATTTTCACGAGAGATTTTGTATCTTTGATTTTGTGTGCATATTTGTAATGTATTCAACTTTGTTTGTTTAGTGTTCGTACTGACCAAGAAAAAACCACACTGCGAATATTTAGTTTCAAAAGTTGAAGGTTCAACCTTGGTCAGATACCGGGTTTCACAGAGCTATTAGGGCAGCAGGGTTATTGAACATAATACAAAAATAATTTAAAAAATAGTGGAATAAACTGGGCGTCAATTGAAACGTTAATAGAGAAATTTGGCATCAAGTTTGACTTCTCGTAATTTCTAAAATATTGAACGAATTTTGAATTGCCGCCCAGATTCTGAATGCCTTTTTCATCGTCTTTCTATCCGTTCCTTACAGCTTCTTCTAAATCGATCAGGACCCATGATACAGGGTGAAACAAAGTTTCGTGCATTTTGAAAAAAAATTCTTCGCCCCCCCCCATTTTGTCGGAAGACAACGATGCTCATATTTTATTCGGGCATTTCATAAATAGCAACCATACCTCGGGACGTTTTCGAGTTTTTGCCAAGAACTACTGTGGTTTCCGAGAAGAAAATTTTTTTTTTTGCATTTTTTTTAAATGGACTAATTTTCGAGGAGTTCCCTAAATTAATGCTTTTATGCATTTCAGGGAAGCGTTGGAGCAAATATGTATACCAGGTTACTGAAAAACAATCAATAATTTATTACTCCGCAGTCTATGTTAAAAGTTTCCTACCTTAGTGTATCTTTGAATTTTTTAGGAGCAGAATTACACTGACGTTTTCATGAAAATTGGCAATTGATATAACCTCTACGCATACCTACATTGTTTCAACAATACGTTGTTATAAAAACAAGGTATCGTTGTTTGTTTTTGTTGATGAGATGCATGTGTTGATTTACTGCTCACTAAGGTAGACAACTTTTATCATAGACTGCGAAGTAATAAATTATTGATTGTTTTTGAGTAACCTGGTATACATATCTGCTCCAACGCTCTCCTGAAATGCATAAAAGCATCCATATATTCAACTCTCTAAAATTAGTCCATTCAAAAGAAATGCAAAAAAAAATTTTTTTCGGAAACCACAGTAGTTTTTGGCAAAAACTCGAAAACGTCCAGAGGTATGGTTGCTATTTATGTAATACCCGAATAAAATATGAGCATCGTGGTCTTCCGACAAAATGGGGGGACGGAGAATTTGTTTTCAAAATGCACGAAACTTTGTTTCACCCTGTATCATGGGTCCTGATCGATTTAGAAGAAGCTGTAAGGAACGGTTCGAAAGACGATGAAAAAGGCATTCAGAATCTGGGCGGCAATTCAAAATTCGTTCAATATTTTAGAAATTACGAGAAGTCAAACTTGATGCCAAATTTCACATCGGCGCCCAGTTTATATGGAGAAAAAGCTCTCCAAGACAATGGAATCGTATCACCGTCATGTCAAACAATCTACTAGAAACTACCACAAAATTTAGTTTTTCAAACTGCACTCCCATGTTTTCTTCGGTTGATTTTATACGGGGTCCTGCACCTCACCTTCGGTCTTCTATATCTCAATCATTAGTTGAGTTAGGATTTTGATATCTTGCGAAGGGCGCATACTAGGAAAATAATTCCGGTTATACAGAATGTCCCAAAATAGTGTGACGTCATGATATATAATTTTAAAATAGCATGTCATATATTTTGGTTTCGATTTCGATGCACATTTGAGTGCTTCTTGTGGTAACCTAAATACTCCTGAAATTTTATTGAAATCGGATTAGTGATATTCACATAAAAATAATTATAAATACAAAATCAATTTTGCACTACTGATCAAAACTATTGATAACGAAAAAGATAGTGCTTCGACAATAATAAGAGATACATATTAAATGCTCAGAAGGTGAGCAAAACTTAGTGGCAAACTTTTCAAATTTCAAAGCACTGTATTTTTCTAATTTCAAATTGGATCCTCTGTATATGTTTACCTTATTCAATGCGTAATTGAAAAACAAACTTTTTTCTGATTACAACCCTATCGAAATTCCTAACGAAATTCCTAACGTATCAGAAGTTCTTTGTGTTAAATGTTGAATATCGATCAATGTTGATTTGGAGTTAGATACGAGGTAGATATTATAGTTCTCACTCCAGTTCTCATTGTCGATTGTAGTTGAATGGCAAATACGCCAATGAATAGGTATGTCATGCGCAAGTTTCTCAATCATATACACTTAAGTCGCACTTAAGACTATTACGAGGGTCAGGTAAGACAATTCTTTCATCGTATACAATAGTGAAAGTGATATAATGATTGGCTTTGAAAAAACTGTCTAGTCGCGTAATTTCACATTGAATGAATGATGAAAATATGCATACTTATTTTTCAAGCGAGTATCGATAACGCATAAGTAGATATAAATACTAACATATAGATATATTTTGTGAACTTTGATTATAAGGGAATTATAAAGAGGGCAATTCAATTCAATCAACGCACTATAGATGTTCAGGGATATGTTTAATGATTTTTTTAATGTCGGGGACGATGGGGCTTATTTTGGCAGTATTTTACAATGAATGCAGATGAAGAAAAATTGTGAAATTTATGCAATTTTTATTCGTGAATATGTTTTATCTGAATTCTCTAAAAATATCCAATATGTATAATATGTAGCTAATAGGTGTATCGGTCACGGTCGATCTCTGTATAGATAGATAGATAGATAGTTTTATTTGTTTCAAAAACATACAGTTTAAGAAAAAAACGTCAAAATTAGGCTAATGTACATAAATAAATAAATATCGTAGGTATAAAACAAACATAAAAATATACAAGATTTCACAGGTACATAAACATAAAAAGTATTATAAACGTCTACTCGAAAACATTATTCATCAGTCAGCGATGATTGGATCACAGAAGAATTCATCCAAGGTGTAATAATAATTTCCCAAAAAAAAACTTATCTAATCTAAGGTGAGATGTATAGAGGGAGTTACTGCTTTTTCTTGCCAGATTTCGAAAATGTATCAGTTTTTCATGACGAACGATTCATGAGAATAATATATCGTTGAACCAAAGGAACACAAAACTACAGACAGTATTTATTTAACAAAACTACTAGCCATGCAGAATTTGAAAAATTGCCGAATTCGACGGAATATTCCAATAATAATCTATAATAATCCTAAACAGGGTGAGTCATGACTAACCAGCTATAGCCTAATAGAGAAAGTCAAGGTGGGTTGATATACAGGGTGATTCACATAACAACCGACATAGAACAGGGGCATGTAGGGGGTCCCAAAATATGGCAATTTAACGCAACTTACCTCTATACCAAGTTACTTCCCTAAGGAGTTATAGGCATTGCACTAACAGCATGTCAACTTGCTCGTTAAAAGAAAACTTCCCGTTCATTTTAAAAACACTCAAACAATAATTACTTGATTAAACAACTCACTTGCCTCATTGTCAAGTTTGACGTTTATTTTCATAGCCAACTTTTGAATTTTCGATGATTTTAAATAACACACCTAGAGCGCGCATTTTCAGTTATTCGAGTTTTTGATGAAAATGATGAGGTTTTTCGAAAAATTACAAGAGTAAGAAAAGTTTTAGAATTGAATTGCCCACAAAACAAAGCAATGATTTTTGAAATCCATCAAGGGTTAACAAAATTATGTTGAATATTAATGGTGCGCCACCCTGTATACCCCCTTTACAAATTTCAATTAAACTCTAGTTACTGTCAAGTAACGCCCTAAATATATTCACAAAGTGTACCAAATTTGGTTGCTTTAAGTTCAAGAATAACGAAGATATTGATTTTTTTCAAAATTTATAACTTCACTTTCAAAGCCTATATCTCCTTAGGGAAGCAACTTGGTATAGAGGTAAGTTGCGTTAAATTGCCATATTTTAGGACCCCCTACATGCCCCTGCTCTATGTCGGTTCTTATGTGAATCACCCTGTATATGTGAAAAAATATATGCTGCCTATTCGTAACAGAAATACAGGGCATTATTTGAATTCGGGGCGAAACTTTGGTGAACGATATTTCAGGAACGTCTTGGCGTTTTCGCCTGAAATTCACCAGCAATTTACCTCTACTGACACAGCACACGTTAGCCTACTATGGAAGAAAAGTTCCAGATCCGGACTTGGGGAACTCATTTTCTTTTGAAATGTCAAAATTTCGACTTGAATCGTATTTTTCAAAATCTTTCATAAAAATCAGAAGGATCAGGAAGAACACTACAAGTGTAGCTTCTCAATTTGTACGGCACACTTCGACCAGATTGGTGAAAAAATATCATACCAAATACTGATGAACGATTCCCTGCTTTCGTACTGTCAATTGTAGTCACTTCGTTCAACAAATAACAACAAATGTTTTTTAATAGATTCAACTAATACCTGAAACCAAGTTAGCCTCTGCTTTCCTTGTCAAACAAATTTATTCCATTCGTGATAATACTGTTTTATTTGAATTATGTATTTTCTGAAAAAATAAGCTCATACTTATACATACAGGGTGCAATGCTACAATATGAGGATCTAGCGCAATTCAGCTCAGTCCAGAAGTTGATAGTTTTTCCGAATTTTGGGTTTCATAGTATAGTTATTCGTACAAACCTTTTTGCTTCCTTACTTCCGAAAAACTCTTAGTAAATGAAAAGCAAAACACTTCTTGTACATACAGGGTGTTCCGTGACTCGATGCCCATAGCCTAAGGGCATATTCCTTGAACAATTTCAAGAATGAGAATATCATTTTTTCTCGGTTTATTCAACAGAAAACAACTACTTTCCTGGCGATATGCCACAACGAATATTGAATTATATCCTCGATTATATTTATTGAACACACGATAAGAATTTGAAAACAAAATCTTCTGAAGTAGAGAATTTGCATTCTCCTTCATATAAAGATATGCACATAATATAATTCTGAATATTCAACAGAAAACAACTACTTTCCTGGCTATTTGCCACGTCGAACATTGAATTATATCTGTTGAATATCCAAAAAGAGAGCATGAAAAATGAAAATCCTCTGGAAATTGAGAATTGACATTGTCTCTCAGATCGGATAAAATAATATGATGTGTTATGATATCAAAATATAACTCACCAATATGTTCAGCATTGAAATGGAAATTGCAATGTATAGGAGAAGTATACTTTCATGAACTCTGATCTTGATGAGCTCGGAACTTCCAAAAAAATCATTCGCATCAGTGATATGAAAATTATAATAATAATATAATAATAATAATAATAATAATAATAATCGTTTATTGTCTGTCTCACAAACAGGTTATATGACTCCACTCGAAAAAATTCATTTCGGATATCAAATCCTCATCAGTAACCTGAAGTCCAGTTATTCTTTCAACCACTCTTCATGATATATATATACACAACTTTCATCTCCCTATTATATAACTAAAACTATAACGAACTGACATCTGAGAATTATGGTTTGTTGACATACTCCTGTCATCTGGGCATTTGTTTTTGGATGTATGATAAATTGATATTCATAATACAGGACGTGGAAAGAAATTCTGAATTGTGAAAACCTAATCACGTATCTGCAATTGAAGGTCTATAAAAAAAGAGCAATATTAAATCTAACAGAAGTGTGTAATGACAAGAGAATGTTGATTAAAGTACATTAATTTAATTAAGGTTTTGTTCAAAATGACCCCCCCCCCCCGTGTTGCTTCACAACACATTCTTCCTCGTCTAATTATTGCATGAAAACGTTGCTCTCTGAAAAGTATCTGGGGTCTCTTATGGATGCAGCTGTAGTCATGATATTTTGAATTAGCTCATCTCTGGTTTGTGGTTTATTTGAATACATTAGTTTTTTCATGGGTCCCCAAAGAAAATGGTGGTCAGGTGACCTCGGTGGCCAAAGCACTGTACTGGTGAGCAAAGTTGTTATTTATTTGCTCATAACTTGCCTCTCGACTTGAAATTGTTCAAGGAATATGCCCTTAATCCTTTCAGCCCCACTTTTTCCTTATACACAAACTGATTTGGAATTGTGATTTCTCACTCATTTTGTATATAGTCAGGATACTCCTACAGGTTTGCATCATTTATAATTTGTTTTTGACATTGACAGATGGGGCAAATATACCCCATTGGTATTGTTGAATGGATCATGTATGTCCCACTGGTAACATATGAAATAAAAGTTCAAGTCTTGTCAAATCTTTATTCAATATAATCTTGCAGTTTTATGTATGATATGACGTGAAACAGTTTCGGCAAAGTAGTTACTTGACACATTCTGCAGACGATTGATCATCACCGCCTTTGATTTCATTATCTTGTTGACCATCTGAATCAGAGTATGATGTCTTTGTCTCGTACTCTCTGTCGAGGTTGTCATCGTTTTCAATGGGATCCAACTCATATTCAGTACCAAAGTATCATAAATGCATATGAATTATCACCTACTTGCCCGCAAACTCTATGAAAATGAAGAAAAACAGATATAAAACAAGAAATACAATGCAACACGTGTGAAAATAAATAGAAAAATGACTCCGCAAGGCGACGCCGTCTTGCCAATTTTGATGCTTTTGCACCAAGAAAACCACTAAAGCAAAAATACGTCGAAATTGAGACACATTCATACAAGTAAATTTTTAGAAACTTCGAGTGGGACATATATACCCCGATGGGGCTGAAAGGGTCAAGCTATGGCCATCGAGTCAAGGGACACCCTGTATATTATACAATTATAGATCTCAACAACCAGTCAAAATTCAACAGGAAAATATTATTTTTACTTCTGAGTAAGTAGTCAAAAAATTGACTACTATATAATATAGTTATAGAATAGTTAATTTGTTAAGTAAGCTAGGCAAAGGTTCTGCTCTGCCAAGTGATAACCATGTCCCCAATAAATTGAATCGGCGTGATTTGTTTATTTCTAAATTTCTGTTTGGGTAACCAGCCAATAACTTTTGGAACATCTAAGTGTATGATTGCGATATGAGATAGAAGTAATCGTATTGAGATAGATGTACGGATTGTTTATGTAAATTCTAAGAATTAAATTGTGCCTGTATTACATTCACTTTTAACCTTGGAATGGTGTCAAGTAGGTATCTAAGGAAAACACATTTATTGCATCATACACATATATTCATGATGAACGGATTTTATTTTTGTGTACTCAATAAGCATCAAAGATGAAAGTAAGTAATATCTACCTATATCTCTATTATGAACCCGATTATGAATCGATTACTATCAATAATAAGATGAGATATACCTATCTAGAAACACACAATTTCGAATGAAAATGCACTATAGGTACTTCAAAATTATAATACCTCACAAAATACAGCGAGAACGTCTCAGTGACAGAAGTTGATAAAAAGAAGTTTGAGATACAGGGTTTTTTGATCGATTTTGAATTAACTATTTTCATACTCAGATCTTTGGAGTGAATACCATGTTCAATCTATATCAACTGATCAGGAAGCATATCTCCGTTCAGAAGAATGCAAGCATATTAATATTTAATTTTTCCTTTTTTTTTTAATCTTCTCTTCCTGCTTGATTTTATCATCATTACACTCTGCCATATGCTGTTCATTTTCAGTGATATGTTCAGCTTATTCAGAAAATAAAAATAAAACATCAACACCCTGTGTCTTGAGAACGAAGCGTTTCATGAGGAATCACTTCATGAAGTTTGCTAAAATACTTCTGAATGACCTAATTGTATTCTCAATTTTGATATTTTTGATTCAATTTCACTTGAAACTTATAATGTTTATCTTTTTCTGATATGCCAGCATATATGGTATTTATTTTTATTGATGGTTGTTTTTGTTGTAACGTATTTTATTTTTTATTTTCAATATAGGGGATCGTTCAATGAAGTTTTTCGGGTAGGAGTTTAATTTAAGAACGTTTCTGTTGTGGATTTCGTTATTGAAAACTTGCTGGTCAGATGGCATCTATCGCATGAAAAGATTCTAATAGTATGTTGGTAATTTGATTGGAAGTCGAGATATCAAACAATATTAGTTTTTTCACGATAAACACCTGTTGAGAAAATCCAGAGAGATGAAACTTTATTTTATTAATTTATAATTTGACAAGTTCTGAATTGAAACAAAACTCGAGGTCTTGGTATATATTTTCTAAAAGGGCTATAAAAACTGACACTATAATATTCTCCAGGGTTTTTTTGTTTGAATGTTACTAAGAACTCACGGCGCAGGCAGGCCAATGCTGTCAATGAAGACCTTGCTGAAATCACAACCTGGGGAACCAACAACCTAGTTGAATTCAACGCCACCAAAACTCAAGCCTGTATTTTCTCTAGAAAGGCGGAACTCAGTATGCCCGACATTGTAATGTCTGGCACCACCATCTCCACCAAGCCCACCATATCTATGCTCGGTATTTCCATCAGCAACACTCTTTCATGGGATAATCATGTCAGATCCATCGCAAAAGCTGCTTCACAAAAACTCGTTCCGTGCGAAAAGCTACTTTACACCTCAACAGCTTCTGATGATCTACAAAGCGCAGATACGGCCTGTTCTAGAATACTGTTCCCACATATGGGGTTCAGCACCAAAACATACGCTGATGCTCTCACATTCCACCCAGAGAAGAGCCATCCGCCTGGTGGGTGACGCCACACTCACTCACTCTTTGACATCATTGGAACACCGTAGAAAGGTCGGCGACCTTTCACTTTTCTATCGATACTTCCACGGGAAATGTGCTTCGGAAATCTCTGCTATCATCCCTTCATTAGCAATACCAGTCAGACGAACTAGACAAGCCCAGTCAGCACATCCTTTCGTTGTCAACCTCGCAAGATGTCGAACAGCACTTTATCAAAACTCCTTCATCCATAGAACGGCTAGGCTCTGGAATTCATTGCCTGAGGAAGTATTCCCAACAACATATAACCTCCAGAAGTAAAAAAAAAATCCAATACCTACCTCCTATCCCTATCCTCCCTAGGAACGCACGATGTTCTTTGGACATTATAGGGATTCCCTTTCGTGCGCTCCAAGCGATGAAAAAAAAATTCTCGGTGCCCTCTTCAGATCCCAGTGCGCACATTTTGTAGGACACCCTGTATATACGTTATATAATGACTTTCATGCCTCCGTGTCCACTGAAGATATCGAGTGAGACGTAACCATTTACATGAAAACAAAATAAAAAGACTAGACGATAAGTGCGAAATTGCCCTCAGCAATTGCCTCACGTATACCATCGAAAGGAAAAAAAATAATGAAGATGTTCGATATCCAGTATCTGAAATTTCTCTCTGGCCGGTTTCGTGAAGTTTTTCAACTTTCGATCGGGAGAATCGATAATTGGATTTATGCATGCCTTCGACCGAGTCACCAAAAAAATATATCGTATTTCAGGCGATTAGGATGAAGTGAAAGTGTGGTATTTTTCCTTATTTTCGTCCGATGTTGTGAAGAAGATCGTGAATATTTTATTTGCCAATCGCCGACGGCAACAGGATGTGACAAAACTCCGATATATTTTTTATTCGGTTATTATAAAATAAATCTCATTCCAATTTATTCATTTTTATTTAGTCATTTATTCATTGATAGGCATTTATATACATTTCATATACAGGGTGTTTCTTAAGTACGTGTAGAAAATTCAGGAGCATGTTGCTGACGTCAAAATAAGAAGAAAATTTCGTATAAATATATGTCCGAAAGTTATTCGTTTCTGAGATACAGAGTGTCAAAGTTGAATTCTTATTTTTGTTTTTTGTTGATAAATTTCAAAATAATTGTGATATTCGAATAGAGTTTGGTTGTAGGGGAATTTTGCAATGAGAATATCAAATGTTATGTTAGTTTGTCTCTTTCGTGGGATGTCTTTTGAGTCTGTATCACTTTTTATAGTATTAGAAAAATAGATTTCTAGAACACTTTTGTGTGAAAAATATATTCCTGGTAGAGGTCGCTACGAGCAACTGTGTTCGAGTTATTGGGATTTGAAATAATCGATGCATTTGAATTTTTTGTGGGGTCACTTGAAGGCCTTAGTTTATACGGTGCCAATAGAAACCGAAGATCAACTTCGTCAACGGATCATTGCTGGATGTGACGCTATACAAAATACACTTTCCAGACGGTTGCTGAAAAATAGTTATTTGTCATACAAGGGAAAAAAGTAGTATATAGATTTTAGCTCCAGATTGTGTTTTGTCTCCCGATGCGCTACGCTTAGGAGGAAGACAAAAAACCGTGAGCTAAAATCTCATATTTTCCTGTGTATAATATACTATTTTTTTTCTGTGACAGACAGAAGGACGAATCAATATTGAGGAGATATTATATTATATTAAAATCAGAAAATTATATCGACGCGAAATTTGAAGTTTTTAACAGGAATTACACGTTGCAGGCATCTTTATCATTCTTTAGAAGTAATCAAATATCTGTCAGTCTAATTCTGTGTTTTGATTTTGAAAAATTGCGAACTTCGTGGTTGTTTAGTAATTTACGTAACTGCGAAGTGGAATGGAAGATAAAAGTACTCAAAGAGTGACATTTTGTTAACTGTCCACAGAGATCAAATGTCTGACTTTTTTCCCGTCACAGAAAAATATTTATTTTTTCTGTGACGGGAAAAAAGTTTGGCATTTCATCCCTGTTGGCAGGTTATAAAATGTCACTTTTCATAAATTACTTTTTTCCCGTGGGAAAAAAGTGAGTACTTTTTTCCCGGATATATATCACATATATATACACTGATGATGGCTTTTGTTGTGCTATAGTTCCGAAAAATGAGTCAATAATACCGTCTCCGAGAAAGAACTGGGTCCTTTTATCGAAGTCGGATGGAAGACTTCGCGGTTACGTATATTGCTAAATAACCACTGCATTCGCAATTTCTTGAAATCAAATCACAAAAGTAGACTGACAGAAGTGACATCAGATATTTGATTACTTCAAATGAATGATAAAGATGCCTACAACGCGGTGTCCCTACTGTTAAAAACTTAAAATTTCACGTCGATAATTTTCAGATTTCAAAATAATGTAATATCTTCTCAATATTGATTTGTCATTTCTTCTGTCACAGAAAAAAATAGTGTATTATACACGGGAAAAATATTAGATTTTAGCTCACGGTTTGTTGTCTCCCTCCGCTACGCGTCGGGAGACAACACAACCTGAAGCTAAAATCTACTACTTTTTTCCCTTGTATAATAAATAACTATTGTTCTACAAGGGTAAAAAGTTGTAGCGGAGGGAGACAAAAAACCGTGAGCCAAAATCTAATATTTTTACCGTGTGTACTACACTATTTTTTTCTGTGACAGTAAAATGGACGAACTAATATTGAGAAGATATTACATTTTATTAAAATCAGAAAATTATAGGCGTGAAATTTGAAGTTTTTAACAGGAATGATACCAGCGTTACAGGCATCTTTATCATTCTTTTGAAGTAATCAAATATCTATCAGTCTAATTCTGTGATTATATTTCAATAAATTGCGAATTTATGTAACCGCAAAGTCGAATGGAAGATAAAAGGACTTGCAGGTCTTTCTCAGAGACGGTGTTATTGGCTTATTTTTCGGAACTATAGCACAACTAATGCCATCAAATGTGTATATATATATAATATTGAAATCCGTGTATATTGGGGGTAGCAGCAGTGTAAAAGGAATACTCTTTAAACTTTAACCAAGCTTTCGGATATGTTTATTTCCATCATTAGGAATACTACAAATAAACATTTCCGAAAGCTTGGATAAACTTTAAAGAGTTATTCCTTTTACACTGCTGCTACCGCCAATATACACTGGTTTTATTCCTACTGGTCAGCAACGACTTCCCTTCCATATATATAATATATATATCCTGGAAAAAAGTACACACTTTTTTCGCGTGGAAAAAAAGTAATTTATGAAAAGTGACATTTTATAACCTGTCAACAGTGATGAAGATTCGAACTTTCTTCCTGTCACCGAAGAAAAAATGTTTTTGAGTGAGTGATGGGTTGATACCTCAGGTTGATACGTAATGAGATCGGGAATGAGCCTTTGCAAATTGAGCAATTCAAGTTATTTATTGTCAACATCAAATTCGCCTACTCAAACTCAATCGCGATTTTTTTAAAACCACTAACCAGTCCGTATTCTCGAAACCCATATATTATTGGCGTTTTCCAATAAACGCCGCAATAAACTTGGGTTGGTTAATGGAAAAAACAACAACCAGTAAATCAGCATTTAGGTACGAAAGTTATTCTAAAAATACAAAACACTCGAAACACTTAGAAATGTGTGGTGTGCTGTAATGAGTTTACAAGCTGGCTTATTGATGGTATAAATAGAACAACAAACAGTTGGTTATCATCTTTTTAATGATGGATGTAATAGAATAAAGTAAAGATCAATACTAATTGGAACCATAAATGAACCTGCATATCCTTTATTGAATGCGTTACTTCATTTTCAGCATACCTCCAATATTTTTACAGGGTGACTCATACAAACCAGCAGAGTTCGACACGAAAAAAAAAGGAATTGTTGAATCGAGCAAAATTTAATTGGAAGAAGCAAATAAAAGTGTCATATATGCATGACAAAATATAATCTTGGAATGAGTAAATCTATATCTTGTTTCAGAGCGAATTTGAAGTTTGAATTGAGTAAATATGTCTTGAATGAACTCTGGATCTTATTCAATTAATCACATTCATGAATTGTTCATGAAGAAATATTGAAATGGCTCAAACAATCATTTTGATGACGGATAGAACAAAATTTAGAACAAAATTTTGTTTGATTCAAAATCACAAGATATTGATTCAATCGAATATGTATTTGATTCAATGATATATTTGGTTGATTCAATGAAATATTTGGTTGATTCAATGAATTATTTGGTTGATTCAATGAAATATTCGGTTAATCCAATTAAATATTTGGTTAATTCAATGAAATATTTTGTTGATTCAATGAAATATTTCGTTGATTCAAGAAAAATTGTATTTTAATTCGACAATTTGTTTTGTTGAATCAAATACAGTATTAATTCTGGAGTTTTCTGAAATTTCACATCAAAAGAATAAACTAAACTAGGAATCTAGTCGACTTCTAGCATAGATCTCCAGTCTTTACTTCCCTTCAGCTGATGCAAAACTATTTCGTATTGCTAATCACGAGGCTAATCATCCTATGTTCGATTTATCCAGCTGATATTTCAACGACGAAGAATCTGGCCTCGCGTATATAATGAATTCGAGGCATGCATATAGACGAGGCGAAATAATCGTCATCTATTAGAGGCGAAAATGTAACTAGATGTAGAATGAACAAAATATTCCATTGATATTACATATTTCGTTGCTCTATCCAAGCAAATGATCCGTTCGAAACGAGTTCATTGCTACATCGGAATAAGAAAACTTGTATGTTGTTTCAAAGATATATTCTCATCAAAATGATCGTTATATCATCAAATCAACAAAATGTTTATAGTTGAATCAACATCGACATTATTTTGGATCGACATAATTTGTTCTTGAGAAAACCATATATTTTGTTGATGGAATTGATATTATACTGTTGATTCAATCAGACTACATTCTTGATATAAACAAGCTGCTTTCATGGAATAATCCTGTATCTGGATGAGTCAACAAAAAATTGCTCAGTCCAACGAAAATAATTCGAGCACAAATAATTGGTTGATGCATCCCATCCTTTTTTTCCGTGGATGAAGAATAGAGAAAGTCGAGGTGAGTTGATTCATATGGGAGAAAGTATATTTTGCCAATTCATTATAGAAATATTTCCTTTCTTGATTTCAAAATATCTCCCTTCTCGATCATACAGTCGTATTCAGTAAAAAACCGTACAAATATTAAAAAGAGAGGATTTCTGAATCCTAGTTCTAGTTGTGTAAAACTGGCTCAGCCAATACTTTGTGGTTTTGAGAACCTATGACAAAATGGGATGACGTTGATTTCTCTCTGTAATGTACTTGTACTCTTTTTTTTGAATGCGACTGTACCTTTCAAAAACATTCATCGGATTCAGGAAGGCCTGAAATAATGCTCTTACATTGCTCTTACATCAACACAGCACCCTTCGGCTGGATTGGTGGAAGAAAATAAGTCGTCGAACTCGAGAAAGGCATCAATACTTTCAGTATTTTTCCTGGTCTTTCTGAATCGATGAAAGCTTTCGGAAAACACGATCCAGAAGAAAAAAATTGACATAAAAAAGTTTTGCAAGTACGGCACTGACATCCCATGAAAGTTTTTGAAGAATACGATCCAGAAGAAAATATTTTCGACATTTCAAAAGAGAATGATTTTTTTTCATGTCCGGCACGGAATTTTTGTGTGCATATTTATACATCTTGTTGGAGTCTGAATAAGGGTGAGTTGCTGCTGAATTTCAGCCGATTACATATGGAAACTTTTCTGAAATATCGTTTATAAAAGTTTTGCCCCGTATTAAGAAAATACCCTGTATTCCTATAACTAGTCAGCAAAACATATTTTTTCACAAATATATCCACTCACATTGAGTAATCGCTGGATACTGATTCACCCTGTATATACTTTTTTCGATGTGAAGACGTTTTTTATAGAATACTAGTGTTTGAAGCATTCAATTAT
Source organism: Phaedon cochleariae (assembly GCA_918026855.4). Classification (NCBI taxonomy): domain Eukaryota; kingdom Metazoa; phylum Arthropoda; class Insecta; order Coleoptera; family Chrysomelidae; genus Phaedon; species Phaedon cochleariae. Next base: position 10,861,199 of record OU896711.1, read on the forward strand.
GAAAACTTCTCATTCTCACCACGAACTCGTCAGGGTTCTTACAAAATGATGGAATTTTCGTGGAATTTTTGACAGATAATACTTATTTGAGGAAATGTTCTGACATAATCTGACAATATTCAACATCAAAATCTAGTTACCTGATGCTCTTTCGTTATTGACAATTTTTTTTTTTTTAGCTGTCAGTTTTCATCATTGATCAGGGTATAGATTACCTTAGGTACTTACCTGTTATTCGAAACAAGTCCTACGATACGAGATATTTTTCCGTCGATCTCTTCAGAAAATGACATTTTACGTACTAATTTCCGAATGAAAAATCGACTGTTTTCGTCTGATGTGGTCACTATGATACCTCACGGTGCGAGAGTGACATAGGACCTCGTATTAACAAATATTTTTAAAGTTCATGAAGTTGACCGTTAATGACCCCTAATACTGATCAATCTGTCTATTAATGCATGATTGTACTGTAGACAACCAAACATACACCAAGTCCTTTCACTGTTGGCACTATAACTTACGGAATCTGCCTTTAAATCGAAAATATGGATTTCATCGAAGAAAGTCACTATAATGTCGGTGACAAGTTGGGAACCCCTGGAATAACCACCCATTCCACCCCAACAGACTGAATGCACCCCAGAGTACATGGAAGTCAGTTTGTTACTCCCTATACATCCCTCGATACCCATACCAACCTTCACCCACGCCCCCCTCTTCGAATTTCCGAAAATGTGGTTTTTGTTTTGATTTTCCACAAGTTAGAGAACTATAAATTGAAAAGAGAACGCAAGCAGCAATCCGAAAATTTCAATTCTCGCTCGTCCTGAGCAATTCGTCCAATTAGCAACGGAAAGGACATTTTCCTATGATGTAACTCTAATACTGCCCCCTGAAACACTGGTTATATGAAGTTCGCCCCCCCCCCCCCCCCCCCCCTCCCTGAGCCACTCTTGGCCAACCCCAGAGGGTTTTAATGTGGATCAATTTTGTATTGTCCTGTTCGTACCTTATAACATACATGTTAGAGGATTTTACTTATCCTACTGTTTGTTTTGTATATATTTTAATTATGAATAAATGGATTAAATCGTTGCAAGATCTCTGTTAGTCCCGCGTTTGGGTTTCTGTATGAGCCCCGTTTCCGTGCCCCCAGGTCCAGCGATCTAGCGTCGTCTGAGCCCAGAGTTCCCTTTCAGAGTCCTTATTTATCCAAAGGCTAGAGCTCTCACTGGTCCAGCACCAGAGCCCGCTTTGTCCCAGCTCTAGGGCCCCCACAGCCTCCTCGCCCAAGCTCGACGATGGGGTGAGGATTAGCCTCAATGTATGTGTCCGTGGTCATTCCATGAACAGCACTATTCCTTCGCAGAAGGTCAGTATTCTGCTCAGGGGGATGTTCCCCAGGCTCCTCAGGCTCCAAATATGCAGAGGCTAGGCATATCTCTCATAGAGAGAATTGAATCGTCACTTGAATCAGAATCATATAATAAATGACAACCAGCATGGATTTCAAGAAAACAAATCGACAAACAGTGCCGTCCACTCCTTTTATGAGAACCTGACTAATCTGGTTGATACGGGCAAGTGCCTTGTTGGGATCTTCTTTGACCTCAGCAGGGCATTCGACTGCGTCGACCACAACATCCTTATAAACGAATTGATTAGAATTGGTATTGAGGGACTTGCCCTGGAATGGATAAAATATTATTTGCACGCACGTCGCCGCCGTATCTGTAACTCGGATTATCTTGATATCAGTGTAGGTGTTCCTCAAGGGTCAGTGGTGGGCCCAATATTGTTCCTAATATGTATGTAAATGACATCGTTAGAGCGTGCCCATCTGTACATTTTATGCTGTATGCGGATGATACATCCATACTCATTTCGGAAAAATCTAATTATTTCTTTGACGACAAATGTAATGATGTTCTTTTTAGACTATATGATTGCTTCTGCATGAATTCACTTCATCTAAATGCAGAAAAAACACAGTCAATACATTTTCATCAAAAACAAAAACAAGTACCAAACATACATTTCAACATAAATAATAAAGTGTTGGAAAATGTGCCATGCGTGAGGTTTCTAGGCCTATACATTGATTGTCTTCACTGGAGGAGAGACTGTGAGTCAGTAATTTCAAAACTCAACTCCGTCATCGATCTTTTCAGAAACATGAGATCAGTTTTGACGGAAAAACAATTGATAATGTTATATCATGCACAGGCCGAATCCCTATACTAAGATACGGAATATGCTTTTGGGGATCATCCACTTGTTTCAATGATGTCTTCATCTCGCAGAAAAAAATAATTCGTTGTATCGCTGGTGTCTCTCGTACCACTAGTAGTCGAAGTTTTTTTAAATCTCATGAAATTTTAACCTTATACCGTGTTTGAATATCTTTGAAGTATGTGTTTTTATATTTTCTAACATAACCTCTTTTAGATCTAACAAACAAATTCATTCTATCAACACAAGACAGCAAAATGACCTACATGTGCCATTTTCAAGAACTAATCTCTCATATAGATCACCTACTGTGGCTGGGCAAAGGCTGTTCAATAAACTTTTGGCCGACATTAAATCATGTGTTACATTGGAAGCATTCAAGCAATGTCTTAGGAAATGCCTAATAAAGGGTGGATTTTATTCCTTAGATACATTTTGAATTTTGAAGTCGTAGTTTCAGTTTTATTTTAGTTAGTTAGTTTTAGCTTTAGTAATCGTCTTTGACAAATTCTATACATGTTTCTGCATCTCACAAAGAAAATAAAGTATTATAATTATTATTATTATATTCTTCTTTGGCGAGCCAATACGGGACATTCGCCGAGGATGTGTGATCAGGTCTCTTCATCTTCCTCGCATAGTCCCCAACCACACCGATAAGGGCCATGAGTCTCCTGAGTGACAGGTTGACTATAATAGACAGTTTTTCGTCCTTTGTACAAAAATTGCTATTTCCATTATTTTCTTAGGACGAAAATATGAAGCCTGATGTACCTTTCCGAAATGGTTCTGGAATCACAAGGATTTCTACAGGGTGATTTGATACTTACACTAATTGAAAAGCCGTGGAAGTGTCAAATGTCAAAGTAGAAAAAGTACTCACCTAGATCATTGATGATGTCCAAGATAGGCCTGGCCCCATCAACATTGACGTTGTCTACGTCCATGCATGCCTCGTACAAGTGCTTGAGCTTCCATTCTACCGTACTCGTATGTATCGGTAACTTCAAAGTGGCAATAAGATCACGAACGTTTTCAGCTTCTGGAAATAAAAGAAAAAATGACGATGAGTTTTGAATGTCCTTGAGACAGGACCCTTTTTCACCAGTGCCGGATTAGCCACGTAGCAAGAGTAGCAAATGCTACGGGCCCTGCGAATTGAGTGGCCCCGCGCTTCAACAACTGGCCCGTCTTACTGTAAAAACGAGTGTAAAAAATTGCATACGAATCAAGCGATATACAAAGTACGACCTTTTCAGCGGCTCTCTACTACACTCGACGACTTTGTTGAAAATCAAACACCTGGACAACGTTTTGCAGTTCAGATATATATTTCCATTATTGATAACGTACTGTCTGCTTCAACTATACGTTTGAAAGCATTTCAAATAATTACTAGTGTTTTTGGAGTATTTCGACAGCGAAAGAGATTTTGGAGAAATCCTCAATAATGATGATAATGGTCAGTGCTCACACAAATGCTTTGGACACCAGCCTAGGCAGCGGCGGATCTATGATTTTTGGGGCCCTAAGCTTAATAATTCTTGGTGCCCCTGCGGCCCCTTTCCTCATTTCTCCTGTCGTTTTTTTTTTCGCTCACCAATTTTTCAATCAATAATACCAGCTATCATTTTTTCTCAAATACAAACAGAAACCAAACTGAACATTATTTGATAAAAATATAATGGACATAAGAAACAAAGAAATATTAGAGTGGTCCCTGAAAATTTTTGGAAAAACTGAAATTCTTTGATTTTGAGTATATTCTCCGTCAATATCTGAGAACAAAATTTGAAATGTTGCGGTAACAGGTGATTAATCACGACAATGAAGTTGGTAATATCAGAAAAAATATGACCTAAAATCTTCATCATTTTTAGAGATTCACCATGGCTATGAGGAAGTTTTGATAAACTGCAGTCATGAAAAATGATATTTTGTTTTTTATTAGCATAGTCTACCACATTTGGAAATGTCGGGTAGGTACCTTCAAGTAGCAGTGATAAAAATTGTTTTTACTGGTTTTTGGCACTGTTTCATGTGATAATGTCGATATGTTATACATGGCTGTGAAGGGAGTTTATAGCACTATTCAATGATTTGAAAAACAAATATGGTGCCTATTAGAAAAACAAATGTTGCATGGTAAATCTCTGAAAATAATGAAGATGAAAATATTTCTGACAATCCCAACTCCTTTGTCATAATCAATTACCTATATAGGCAAACATTTGAATTTATTACTCAAATATCAACTGGAAAAAAAAAGAAAACAAAATCAGTTATTTCCAGTTTTTTCGAAATATTGTAGGTAGGTACGGCTGAATTATTTTCAGTTAGCAAAACTAAAGAGTTCAAACTACGCAACTTTTGTTTAATTTGATTAGCTCCCTATGTCTTACATTTGGTGTATATGTTACCGTGAAACTCCGAAAGCCGGTGATTGTCAGGATATACCAGTGAATGTAAACATTCACCAAGTTACTTGGTCTATGTCCGATATATTCATCAAATATCATTATTCCTAACTTCCACCGGCGAATGTCAACATTCATCATATACTCATGGTGTATGTTCGAAAGAATTTTGTATAAAAATAAAACAAAATAAAAGTCTATAGGTTATTATTTATTTTGATTAAATCATGGAAGAAGTTTTCAAATGAACATAAAGACGTTGTTGAACTTGAGACAAACACCACGAACATAATATTGATATAAAAATAAAATGCATTTTATTTCTTTAACTAAAATGTAAAAAACAAAGTAAATGTTTGACAACCTTATTAATTGCAACAACTCAAGCTACCATGACAATTTGAATTACACAAAAGGCTCTTGTTTTTACAGCTACATTCAGAAGTAGAACACTTCTTTTTGCAGTTACAGCGTGTATAGCCTTGCCCTCCGCTTTTTGAATTAACAGAAGCTGCTTCTCTTACCGAAATTTTTTGAGCTGAAATCTGATCCATGCAAATTAACTTTTCTTCACTATCAATCAAACCTTGTGTAAAACTGGCGACAAGCCTGTCAGGACCCGTCGTTTCCGACATGGACCAAAGCTGATATGTGTTTGTCGACATCTACCGGTGAAGGGCCGAATTTCTATTAAAACTAATAATTGTTCGGTCTTTCATTCATTTGATGTTCAACATTTATGATCAACTTACAATGTTGACGCTGCTGCTATATAAATAATAATACTGCTCAGAGGAAAAATGTATTTTTATCATTATTTCATTTAAACAAACAAATGATGGCGGGAAATAATGATGCAATGAAAGGGCCCTTGCCGGGCCCCTGCAAGGCTCGGGGCCTTAAGCTTAAGCATACTAAGCGTAACGGTAAATCCGCCCCTGAGCCTAGGCGACGAATTAGTGTAGACCGTTGAGCTGTTCAAAACGAATGTGAGTACTGTCACCAAACAGGAGCCTCTGGAACTACAATTTTATAAACTTTCATTGAATAATTCTTTAGAATCATGTTTCCCAAATACAGAAATTGCCTTGCGAATTTACTAGTATCTCATGATCGCTAACTGTAGTGGCGAACGTTTTTTTTTTAGTATTAAAACGTATTAATCACTTTTAAGAATATAGAGCATGATTTGCTTGAAGAAGTCGATATTGAAAGTGTTATCTCTAAATCTGTCCATATAGGTATATCTAGAGAAATTTATTTGTAATAGTTTCGTTTTATTTCATTCAATACTCTAAACTTGATAACCTGAAGAAAACCAAGGGCCCCTTGATAGAATTTGCTACAGGTCCCGCGCTGGCTTAATCCGGTACTGCTTTTCACGAGTACCTAACTCTTTTTGACAAGTCTAAAACTACTAACCTCTTTAACTACGAAAATGCTCGAGAAGGGGCGTTTTCATTGCGCAAATGGGAAAACGAATGACCATTGATTATTATAATATGGCATGTTCATGTTTATAATAAATCCTTCTTATGCTTCGGGAAATAGTCTAGCAAAATATCACTCTGTTGTTGATATCTGCTCAAAATTATATCTCGTATTGTTAACTCAATGGTGTTCGTCCGAAGACGAGTGTGGAATGGCTAATTTCGGGAAAAAAAGGGGAAGAATTATTTCGAATATCTATTCAGAACATCGTGTTGCTGTTACATTTTGCTAACTCGTTAATCTGAAATTAACATATGTTAAAATTAATTATGTGTTTCCGTGATTTTTTCTGTCCATCCAGTCCACCAGTCGTTTTTAATACAAGGTGCTTCAAAATTCGATGTTAATATTTTGTGAATGTATGTAAAACTTCTGAAAATTATCATGCCCCTGTATTTTAGGCACTTCATCTCTTTTTGTTTCTAAAATTATGTATATCCAGTTTTGGGGAAGTTGGAGGGGGTTCCATACTTTTATTGGCCAAAATTTCATGTTTGGAAAGGGAATTCCTAAATTGTAAAAGCATATTCTTATTGGCCATGGAAAAATCTACGAATTCGGTCTCTTTTTGATGACTAACAAAACTTTGGCGAGCTTAGTGGGATGCGATTCCTAAATAATAGATTATTTCAGAATTAGGGTATTTCCGTGGGAATTTCCAACTGGATGGGAAACATGCATTTCATTTACCTTGTCGCACTAACTGTTGTTTCATATTCCAGACGCTTTTGTCTTTTGGTAAAGGGTATTTCTTCAGCCAACCCCCGCACGTTGAGTTCCACAGGTTATCACAAGGAGAAATTGTGCTATCTAAGGCCTCCTGAATCTGTAACAAACATATAACATTGTTTTTTAGGTAATCAAAGGTATACATCCAGGTTGTCAGAAATAAGATCTCCAAGAGTAAGATGAAGAAGATCATATTTCAGAGTTTTCAGCGAGGTTTTCAGACATCCTGGTACACGCACTCATGAAAAATGAATCGCAGAGGATTATGAAGAATTGTGACCAATTGGGAAGTATTGGTAGCACGACTGCCAGTTATACAGGGTGGATGACAATCATCGAGACGAACTCAAATCAACCGAAATATTGGATGTTTTCTTTATTAAGCCAAAAAAGAATCGAAATGAAATTCATAACTCAATTGATATTTGTATTGAAAATGAATCACTGCAGTTAGTTCATGAAGCCAGGAGCACAGAGAGTATTCTGTGCCAGGAGCCACGGGGTTTTACTATAGATGATAACCTGCGATACGAGAAACATATATATATAAAAAAATCAATTCAGTGAGCATATTCATCTTTGAAAATATGGTAACCGACACTTCCTTTCAATCAAATTGAAATCAATCCTTTGTGACACCCTGGTTCTATCCCTCTTCAATTACGCGGATTCCTTGTATTATCCATGCTTAACTATAGTCAATACATTCAAAAAATACAGAAAGTGCAAAACTCATGTTTGCGACTTATATACGGAATTCGAAAATATGAAAGAATATCACATAAGCTTCGTGAAATTGGCTGACTGAGCATGAAGAATAGAAGGATCCATCATGCTGCTCATTTATGTCACAAAATATTATCAACCAAGACTCCACCATACCTATTTGAGAAAGTAACGCACCGCAGTGATGTTCACACCTTGAATATCAGGTTCAAAGGTACTTTAACCCCACACAAATTTAGAACAGAACAATTCAATAGATCTTTTAGCTACCAGATTTGTGAAATCCATAACCCACTTCCCAATGATATAAGACATGTGAAATCACAGAAATTCAAAACAAAACTCAGGGGTTATTTGTTTGACAACCAGTAATGAGGTGGCCGTGCCTTCTCTTCATTCTAACACTTTTTCAACACTATTCGCACATCCAGAAGATTTATCGCCTACCATCGCCATTATGTATGTATTGTTCCTTTCAAATTTATTGTTTATATTTATTGAAAATGCACGGTAGAGATTTTGTGAGGTTAAGTGGAAGAGCAATTTGGTGACACTTGCGGCATCCAAATTGAACTTCGCCTTTTGTTTTCTTATTTCGAGGTACTATGTTAATTCACTTTTACTAAAATATTGTAACTGTTGAAAACGATAAAGTCATTTATTATTATTATTATCATTATTATTCAGGCAACTATTAGTTATTTTTGTATCTAGAGCGCGAAATGCCTCGTTAAAAAAATCAGATCTCGATCACCAAAGTATTTCGCGCTCGAGTTGCAAACAAAATTTTTTCTACAAACGTCAAAAAATATAGTTCTAAAGTGAAAATATGCTTAGCTTGATATAAAAAATAGTGTTGAACTGGCTTGAAAGGTCTCCCCCTATCCTCCCTAGGTACGCACGATGTTCCACGAACATAATAGGAATTTCCTTTCGTGCGCTCCAAGAGAAAAAACAAAGTTATTGTCGAACATTCAGAAATAAATGATTTTGTGGATGTCTGCTCGATGAGGGACCATAAAGTTGAAAGATAAATATCTCATATATTTTACATAACAATGCGCGAAGTAGGTACTTCGCGCACTGTTTTACTTCGCGCATTGTTTTGTGCAAGGTATCATGGTTACGTAGGAAACTGAAAAAAAGTGTCACTTCGCAATTTGTTATCAATGCGCGAACCTTGTCATTTTTTGACGTTTGTAGAAAAATTTTTTTAGTGTCAAGCGAGGTGTCAAGTTTCTTTTAATGTTGCCGTACGTGATGGAATAATGTCAGAATATCACTATTCCTGGTATGTTTGAGGTAAATAATGTGGACCAGTTCCGGACCGAGATCCGGACTCATTGCATTTCCGAGTGATTTCCATGAAAATTGGCACACGCGCTCAGACCAGATCCAAACTCTTCTGTAATCTGTTAATGTTAATTTTTGCTCACATCACGTTAAAAAACCGAGAAAAAAGCGAATCTCGACAAAGTCCCATAAATTGCTACTCGACATGATGTCGGCGTTTAAAAAAAAAAAACGATGCTTGATGACTGCTTTGATGAGCACTTGTAACTTTATGGAGTCTGTTAACATCTGGAAATGATACTAGACGCTATTTACGTAGTTCGTCCTTATTGATGGAAGAAATATGATACTTATATAATTAAGTGGAATAGTTCTAATTGCAGCCATTGTATAGAAACATGATCACAATCTAAATGTGAAATACTGGAATTAGATTGTATTGATATTTATTGTTGAAGATAATGAACGAGCACTAACAATTGGATAAGGAATAAATCGGGAATATATCGGGAATACCCAGCGAGCACAAACATCCCTGGGATGTTTTGGGATGTTTTGAAAATGATGGCATGAAGATGTTATTTTGAGACGTAATATGCACTGACCAAAGAGGTCTTTGAAGGATATTGAAGTATTGTTTTTGTTCTTCTGTGGCATTTCTTTGTTTGCCTACTGAGAGGTACCCCTGGGATGTTTTGGGATGTTTTAGAAATGTAGGCATGAGGAGGTTTTTTTGAGGCGTAATATGCACTTCCCAAAGAGGTCTTAGAAGGATATTGAAAGTATTGTTTTTGTTCTTTTGTGCCCTTTCTTTGTTTGCCCCACCACAACGTCTCATGCTTACGTCACAATACGATGAATTCTGATTTGTTTTCGATTTTGTTCTTCTTGTTCGCAATTGGCATTCGCGTTTGCAGCGTGTCACGCTTACATCACGCTGCTAACGAACAGAAAAGAATTTGGTGAAGTTTATTGTGTTAGAAGACTTATTTAGTTTGTAATAATGACCATCAGATGCAAGATGTGCCTCAGTGTAATCCATATATAAAAGTACGAATTTATCAATACACAGCTTCTCCGCAGTTGCAAAATTATGCATTGTGGAGAACATTTCAAAAATTGGGAAACCTATTTCCAATAATTATATGTCTGTGTGTAGTAATAAGCACTACTCAGAAACCGATTAAGAAGGTAATTTCATATCAAGAAAATATTTTTATGTTCAATCTATTTTTAATGCATTTTTTCATTCAAGGGAAATGGAATCCTAATGCAAAAGTTCACTTTGACAAAAGGCTTCAGAAAAGTACCTCGAAAATGGTTTTTTTACAGCGATTTAATGTGCGCAAGAGGCGTTGAAAATGTTTTGATGTGTCCATGGAAAGGCTTTAAAAAGAACTAGGGAGAAGGTAGTTTTGTGACATATCAAGGACATCTCGATAATTGCCGCCTGCGGCGGACATTGGCTGTTCTATAATAGTTCTATTCATGTGTGAACAGAACATCGCAGTGGAGGTTCAATGTCTCGAAATCTCGTACTTTTAACATCTCTGAGATGTTTTTGTGCTCGCTGGGTATACGAGGGAATATATATAAAAAAATTGCCGCCTTATGTGCGATTTCAATCCACAGTATCCGAAAATAACCGAAACTACTCATCTTAGTGGATTCCTGAAATCTCATTCTCTCATTCAATTGTTTACTGTACTCCGAATATTTATGACAGGGGTCACACGTTAACAATATGGTAATTTTCAAAACAAAGCGTTCGAAGATCTATTTTCGTAACAGCGACTGAGGGCGAGACAATATAGGTTTATTAACATTTCTTCCGTTGGACAAATGTTTTTCTCTCATACAGATTAGATTGGAAATATCTCGTGTAATATGCAACGTATCAGATTTGATTTTTGCCAATCCCATATTTTTTGATAATGATACTTGGGTTATCTTCAAGCTCGTCTTCAAGGCCTTATAAATTTTCAATCATCGTTAGCCTTTCATCAATAATGGGCCTATTTCGGTGAACAATTTGATTTCATCCTTTCGAAGTAGGCATAGTAACCGAAACTATACAGGGTGTAATTAAATTGATGGCTGAAAATAAAGGATATGGTTCTTTAGCTCATCTTGTTAAAATTTTAAGAAGAAAATCATTTTCTTATAACTTCGATATCTAGATATTTATATGAAATTTGACATGCACCTACTCAGCACCAATAGGCATTTTCCGATGCAGAAGATTTTTCGAGATTTTTCAATATCTCTACCAGTGGCGTACGTAAAGTAGGTATCCTTGAGATTTTTTGAAAAAAATATGGTACGCCCTTGATTTTTCTAACACTAAAAATCATTTTAGAAATCCACAGTTTTTTTGCAACAATTTGATCTTCTGATTTTTTCCCGTCCGACGAACCGTTTTCGCGTAAAAAAATAAAAATAATTTGCATGCATTTGTGGAATAACGAAATTATTTTGAAATAGTAGGCTAATTATGATCTATTTTGTATTTGAAATAATGACATTTGATTGATTACGTTGCTGTCTTATTTTGACAAGTATTCATAAACGTGAGTTTTTTTCCTTGTGAAAGTTTCTCGGAAAGTTTCTTTAATCAATTATGAGAAAATAAAATATGTGAACACCCTATAGTTCGAAAGTTAAGAGATTTAGGGAATATGTTCATATGAACTTTTCTTCGTGAAATGAGCTAAGGAACCACATCCTATATTTTCAGCCATCAAATAAATTACACCCTGTATACCTAGTTCACTGGTTCACTGTCACCAACCGTATTTTCAGAGCTCCGTATAGGTATTTTTTCAATAAATTGAAATCCACAATATTTCATGACACGAAAAACCTGGGGAAACACAATCCAATGCAACTATACAGGGTGTTTCAGATTCTAAACGGGAAAATGTAATAGGCGATAGTACCTACCTATACCACTATAACTAACACTATGACTTGTTAGTTTTCGAGATACAGGGTGCTGATGTTAGAAATATAATTTGCCTTTTTCCATTATCACTCTGTATATAAGCTTTCATAATGTCAAAATTCGGTGTGGTCGGTGACTGAGGAATTCTCAAATTCTCCAACTGTGATTTTCGAGGTGATATCATTTCATTTTCATTTTCAACAAGGAGACATTAATCTACGTCGAGATCAATATGCTATACCCGGCTATACCTCTGTTTGCAACCTATATCTGTGTGAAATACATCTCGCAAAACATAGATCATCTGAAATGTAACAGTGATAAAGGTGCTCCGAAGGGTGCTGCTTCCATAATTATTTTAAATCTTTGGTACAATTACTAAACTTATTATCGCTTATTATGCTCTATGAAAGATGTTATTGAGGTTATTCATAAAAAAAAAACAGAAAAAAAAACAATTTCTGAACAGCACATCAAGTTGAGGCCTATCTAGCTTCACCGATTTCTATCACCCGAAACCTATATTTTCGCTTCATATCACAATAAATCATACAATATTTGGCGCTTATTCGATAATGAAAATATCTCGGAAAATATAGATGTTTTTATACCGGTTCTTGATCAGCGTTTTAGGCTCAGTTTTAGGTTAAGGCAAAATCTGCATGTAGATAGATATTTCCACATCTCCAGTAATTACTGATATGTAAATATGATACTTGTATCTATAAATAACTCAAGAATAATTTTGATGAAAGGCCAGTGTCATATTAATATGTTTAATAAATTACATATTATTTCTGTAATTGGTATTCTCTCTCCTCCAAAGTCAGATCCACTGGTTCCAGGCTAAAATGGAGCCTTTAGTTTCTTACTTTCATTGGCGAGTCTGAAAAGAACATAGCATGAAGATAGTATGAGAAGTGCATGAATTCCCCAGAACTTATAACCTCCAAGAGTTCAAAAATAGCACAATAGAAAAAAAAGTGTCAGGGGTCCAAGCCAAAATAATTTAGGTATTCCCGAGGGTATTCCTCTTAGTACCTTTGAGAAAGTAGCCCAGGCAAGATTGGCATCCATTTGGTTTCTGCTGGGATGTCTGGCACCTGAAAATCATTTTCTTCGGTATTTCTTTTGTCGATCAACACAGGCTTCGTGAGTCTCAGATCCTTAGTGTCCAACGTACTACACATCCATTTCAGACAGTAATCTTCTGGAACTAGAATTGATGATGTATCGTTACTGACATCCGGAAATTATTAACATCCACGTCGACTCACCATTTTCTCTTGATAATAGTGGAAGTATTGTTGATATTGTGTTTATCTTGATATTTTCCACGGCTTTTTTATATTCCTCGCAATGACAAGCTTCCATTATTAGGATTAGGTAACTTTACATTCACTCTGTCGACATTTGACACAGTAGTGAAAGCGAGAGAAGACAGAAGACCTGTCGTCTCTGCTGTCTCTGCCACTCTAATGATTCCAACAAGAAAACCTCGAAGAAAACCCTCCAAAATTAAAAATTACAAAACATTTTGTTCAACGACTCTTTGATTTCTGAGAGAGTTTCAAATGTAACAGGGCGGTATCCACATTGACTTGACATACCTTGGGAGCGGAGCAAAGTACCTTAGAAGATGAGATATTTGGGGAAAACGATTGAATATACCTCAAAGAATAAAATTTCAAACCAATCAATTCTTCAATTGAATTTCCTCACAGAAAAATAGGTAAATATAATATAAAAAAAATGGCGGTAAACACATTGACTTACTTACCTTGGGAGTGGAGCAACGTACCTTAGAAGAGGATTCCTATCAAATCCCATCTACTGTTAGATGGCGGAATCTCAACCAAAATTCAAGGTTGGTAGAACTGATGATAATTGAAATTACCCAAGATTACAGTTTCGTGCTTTCAAATTTTATCTCATTTGATTTGAGGTTATGTTATGAATGTTATGATATTATTTCTGGTGCAAGCGGTGTGTAAGCGCCATTTTCTGTTTTCTGTCATGAGAGAAATCTGTAAAAAGTGTCGCCATCTTGCGGACAACTAAGAACTAATATGCTATTATTGCGGAATCTGCGGTCAAGCGTTTTGGGAGAAACAAAACACTGTAATTACACCACATTCTATCCACCTTGGGAGGGGAGCTCGGAGGGGAGTAACACACCTTGGGAGGGGAGTAACACACCTTGGAGGAGTAGCGATTTGGAAAAAAACATTGTCTGCTAATTATGGAGATAAAATCAGTGAGCTGGAGTATCCCTATCCCTTTTCGTGGGAACCATAACATTAAAAAAAATAAACTGGACTCACCTGTGCAGCTGCTTGCAAACACTCCGGTTTCCGACAAACCGGAAACCGGAACCGGTGCGGCACCCTCGGCCACGTGGCCGCCAGCGCGATGACCACCACGAAACAAACGAACGCGAACACCGATAGGCCGCCTACGACATAGACGCCGTTTCGCGACAGGCCGGTCCTGTCGCTTATCCGGTCGCGGTACCTGTGCAGAAAGCCGGCTTTCCCGCCGGTTTTCGAGTCCTCCATGCAAGGGTCGATTTCCGTGGGTTCCGTCGCCTCGGTGCCATTGCTTTTCACTAGTTCTTTGTCGTTTTCCGGCATGTTTTTCAAAGTTCAACGGCACTACTACACATCGCTCAAGAGGTTATGACACTGACGACTAACCGAACCGTTTCAACCGTTTATTATGTTGTGTAGTCTAGTGTCTAGTTTGGTCGAGGAACCCCTATGGCAACAGGTGGTTTCGATAATAATTGTTGAAGTGGATCTAGAGTGGGTCAGCAAATGGATGTCCTGTCTCGGGTACCTGGAAAAATCAAGTGTCATAAACCTTGTCAGTCTACATAGAACATCTTACTCGACAGAACGAGAGCCCACGATTAAAACCTTGTCTCAGAGCAATACGACAGAAACCATATAAAAACAATAGATTAAATCAAAGTGATTTTTTGAATGTCGTTTCCACAACATTTATTGTTATTGAGTAAACAGTATAGTTGCTAAAGGGACATGTTTCAGACACTATAGTCCATGATCAGCCTTACAAAAAACAGTTCTACAATACTAAATTGAAAGTTAACAACGAGCTAAATATTGAGTGGAAAAATACCTATTTCTGTGTTCTGTTTGGTGTCATCGTGTTAAAATAGGTTTTCTATGGATGGTCTCTCCAAGTCTTCGACTCGAAGATGGTGGTTGTCGAAAGGTCTTTCCCACCCCACTGGCGGATAATTGGTTATACTCACCCTAAAAGATGTTCTTGGCAATCTTAGTAATACAAGGTAATAATACCATCGATTTTTGTACTTCAATTATTTGTCACAGATTTTTTCGCCTCGTGTTTTTGTCTCTCCATGTGTGAGAACTATTATGTTGTGGAGACGACATTCGCGATGACATTGTGGAAAAAAATCTCGAAAAAAATATTTTGATCTCATCATTCGAGTCATCATTACACTTTGAGAAAAACATGAACTTCTATTCAAGATTAATAGATTAGATGGTATAGTTATCAGAAACGTAGCAGCTGATAGGGAGTAATTGCAGAAAAAACTAATATCCTCGCTATTATCATATTCCGCCTGATATTGAAATTATAAAACTGGCATTTTCGTTTTCGAGGATGATGGTTGATGATTGGAAAATGATAAGATAAAAAAATTGATACTCTGAAGTGAAAATCGAGGTAAAAATAAACGTATGCGAGGATATTTTAAAATACACTTCTGTTATGGAGATGCGGAATTTATTTCATCATATTTTTTAGGAATCAAAAACAATGACGATGGCAATGACCATCAGGTTCCTATGTTTGAAATGTTTTAGTTGTTCACGAGTTTTTTTAGTTTTTAGAAGTACATTATAATGTTTACATGTCAAGTATTTCATTTCCTCTTGAATCAATCTGATGGATGGTGATGGTCTTGATTCAACCTCGGAATAAACATGATATAATGGTCGAGAATGCGGGGTGGTAAAGAACCGTCAAATGAGGTGTCTTCGGACCGAGCTTCGGACAGTAAGTGTGACTTCGGACAATCGGTATTTTCCTCTTTCAATCTAGAGTACTTCTGAAGTGGAGATCGCTATCGACTCAACTCACTTGCGTGTTCATTCTCTATAGAATAGGTATATAGGCATTCTTTCAAAAGTGGAAAAGTAATTGCTGTAAGGATTTTCGAGCTGAATTTAGAGGATATTAGCAATCATATTTTGTAAGGCTCATGTCCAAATAATGGCTTGAGCATGTATTTGGTCTTCAATATCTTATATTTTTGTATACAGGGCGATAACCAGAATAACAGCCATTTTGCTGGTGATGTCTAACATGGGCTGGAGCTACAATACAGTTCCTGGGAAGAGGGTCGGACAACGAGCCAGATCCAGGACAGACTCTTGGAGTACCAAAACGTACAGCACGAGTGTCAGTTAAAGACTGGATTCAGGCAAAACATAAGAGCTACTGGAAAAACATCTCAAGAAAAAGACATGGGAAACAATACATTGAGGAACCAAGTCATAAACGAACTGTAGACCTGCTCAACTTGAACAGAGCACAGATAAAAACTGTTACGGGACTCATGACTGGCCATGCGCCTGTAAAGGAGCATCTCGCCAGAATGGGACTGTACAATGGCGACCCAAGCTGCAGACTATTTGTGGCAAGGAACCAGAAACAGTAGCACATATTATACTGTGCCGATGTGAGGCATTGGACCGCAGAAGATAGAAGATCTTTGGGCAACCAGTTGGCGAACCAGAAGTATTCAACTCACATCCAGTGAAGGATTTGTACAGACTTGTTCAAGGTACAGAGATAATGGAGTGGGCACAATGAAGAACTATTAGGTAAGATACAATGGGCCACCATAGGCCTAAGTGTCGTCGGAGACATGGTCAGACTGGTGGAGTTTTTAGTGGGTAAACCCTGGCTAGAGTCAGGGGAGTCCCACACTATCATATGGGGGATAGGACCCATATGGTGGACCCATAAAGGATTTAAACCACCTCGACAAAAAAAAAGTTCCTGGTGGCCATTCCTACAGGAACTATACACCAATGAAAAATAATAAGCAGACACAAATGAGAGCTTCTTGAGAAAAAAATACAATTCAAAGAGCAGATCTGATTTCCATCCCATTTTATTATAGAATTTTGTGATGTTATTTCATTATCTGCGAAGTTGAATAAAATGTTCGAATTATAATAATAAAACATTCGTTTTCTTCAATCATTGTGTTGTGTCCGAATTATTTTTGATGGAAGCAGATATCACTTTTTCATTCCTTACAAAACTAAAAAGGTCGGGCACGCTTATTCTTTCAAGAATATGGTAATTTTATGTTCTCAACTTCTTTAATAATAAAAAAATTGTGTCCGAGGTCGATAGTGAAGAACCTAGTTAAATGTCTGTTTCACATGGTTTTCAACATGGACACTTTTCAAATAAAAAAATTCAATATTTTCGCAAACAGCAATACAAGTACTCCGTTGAGGCTTAGGCAACACTGTACTACAATAGAAAAGGATCTCGAATGATGTTAAAAAAAATTATATGCTTCAGGAAGTGATATCTTGAATATCCGATATCGTAACATCCATCAAGTGTATCGTTCACGGTATCGTTTTACCCGAGGTTTTACCATAAAACCGATTGTCAAACATGGAAAGAAATTATTATCTCAATAAAAACACGTGGTGTTTATTTTTGTTGAGTGTATGAGATCCCATAAATCTTTTATCATCCACACTTAAAACCTCGCCTAAAACACTGCAAAGCGAGGTGCGTTGAAAAACTGTTGAAAACGTCGTCGTGAAACTAACAATGTTTTTTATGCGTAAATGCATAATAACTAAATTGCGTCATGACTTTATTATATTAACATTTCTCTTCCTGTCGGTAATTATATAGCTGGTTCCATTCGAATTAGTGGAAAGCTTTGTTACCTACTATGATCATGATCATCATATTATGTGGCACCTAATAATATGCCTGCCTACTCAAATGAGTCGTGACCTTGGGATCTGCTAGGTTTCTTTAATGAGTGGATAATTAGGTATATAATATACTAGTCTAGAGGTTCAACTCGAGGTTCAATAAACGTTTTAGGGGGTCAAACCGTCCCATCCTGTTAGTTCAAATTCGATAGTTCTCTCCTCGGTTCTCTCCTTGTTCTCTCATTCATGCCTACCTTCAACCATTTCTGTAGTGTGAAGTATTGGAGGTTGCCCAAAGTCAAACACAATCACATCATATCTATTCATATAAACAATACTGTAAAATTTCTTCTTACGAACCGCTAATCAATTATTCAATTCCCAATGAATTTCTGAATTTAGGATGTGATTGATGTGTCTACCTCGGCCTACCTACTTAAAGTACTTATATGGTACTGTACTTGTCTACTAGGTTTTAGGTACATACCGAGGTACATATATATGTAGGTACATATACCTGATGAAAACACATCTGCATAACTTAATAACTGATAGTATTTCCATTCACAATGTGTCGAAATAAATATTATATGTACATGGTGTATCTAAATAACACCGAAAAAATTCAAGGGGTGATTCATTGTGATATTTCAGTAAATGGAGTTCATATGAACATATTAGGTATGTCCTAACCTCCTTCGTTTTCGAGATACGGAGTATTAATATTTCCATGGAAGATCGTTTTTTTATTCATTACTCAATTGTCTTTTTATCAATTTCAATAAAACGTTGTGGTTTTATTGATAGTAATATGGAGCTTCTTCAGGTGTAATTAGATTCGAAATAATATTTCCAGTGGCGTCACAGTGGGTAAATTTATCGATACTTAGGTTATTAGATTGAACTATTTAAATAACAACTTTTTTATCCCCGGTGTGATTTTTGTGTCAAGCTTAGTTTTTGAGGGATCAATAAAAATTCGATTTGACTCCAATTTTAATGTAGGTGTTTTCAAGACTTCCATTGTGATAACTCAATAACCCCAATTACATTAATTTTGAAATTTTGGGGCTTTCTCAGTCTACAACCATACTGAATTTTGTCACCAAAAAAGCTTATATAGGGGGATTAGAAATAAAAACAATGACTACTTCCAACTCCCAACATCCTGTATCTCAAAAACAAAGCAAGTTAGGACACCCTGTATAGAGTTGGTTAGGAATTAAATAAACAAACAAAATTTTGCAGTAATAATATATTTAAACAGTATAATACCATATAACATTTAAGAACAATATAAAACAAGGCATATCTTACTCTAAATCAATTGATATCACTACTATCTTCCAGATTAATGATAACTCTTTTTATAGGTTCTAGGACCTAGGATATTTATATACATAAAACGATAAGAGTTTTAATTTTTTTTCAGTTCAGTTCAGTACAGTTTCTCCAGTTTTCAACGGTTACGGTTTCGACTTCTGTTTTTATCATATGTAATACCACAGGTGATACTATTTTGCCGGAAATAATCTGCGATTGTCGCCTAATAATTTCGCCGAATGACACTATTCATCAAAACTTTCGAGCCGTAGGCGAGAAGTTTTGTTACAATGTCATGAGCGAAATTAAAGCAGCAAGCTGGAGTATCACGAGTTGTATTCGTATGAGCAATGACGGCTCTCGCGAGAGTTGCGCACACTGCATCCATCATTCTGGCTCCCAACATAATTGATGTTTTGATCGTGCAAAATTTTATCGCTGAAAAACCGTGAAAAACTAGGAAGGTTGGTCAATAATAATAATAATAATATACAGGGACTTCTTTCGAAAAAAATCAGTTTTCACTTGCCTTGTATAATAATGACGAAGGCTCACTCGATAGTTCACTATATTGGACTCATATGCACTCATAACTTGTTTAAGAAATATTTAAATGTATTGCCGAGTGTATAGCCCTCGGTATTGCCAATGTCGAAGCCTATATGTATTGCTGGTATTTCCTAAAAATTTCCTGTATTTCCTTCATATTGCCTGTATTCCCTTCATATTGCCAGTATTTCCAAAATATTGCTTGTATTGCGTATCTACTGCTGTTATTCCCTAAGAATTCTGTCTGTATTTCATTCATATTGGCTGTATTCCCAAAATATTATTTTTTTATTATAATATTTTCTGATGTATGGAAAGGAATGTCCGAATGTCTTAAGAATTCCTTCGAGATTCCTCGGAAATTCCCTGTATTTCCAAGGTATTTCTCGAGGTATTTCTTGTATTGGCAATATATTTCATATACGAGTTTAGGTATATATTTCCAAAATATTGCGGGTATTGCCTGAATATTCTATTTTCTGATAATTGCCAGTATTTCCAGCAAGGTATTTACAAAAATCTTATAAAGTTGATTTATGAATTTCAAATGAATAAATGGAAATGGAATGCATCAAACATTTCAATTGATTCAAGATACACCTCTAGGTTCACTTATACCTATCTCTCTCCAAAGAGTGCCCTGTATTTTGTTTTAACTGAAGTTTTAAGCTGTTGCAGAGAAAATACCGAGCGCAGAATGATGGAAGAAAATGATTGTTGGCCTCGTTGGTGGCTATGAATCTCACTACTAATAAATACCCTCGTAAATACCTAAAATGAATAATACTATCCTATGCACGAAATTTCTCACTCGTTTCATTTGATGCCGACGAGTTTGAAGCCTTATTGATTTTCATCAATTTTCATTTGATATACTTATGTTTTATCTAGAAATCTATAATCGTCATCAATAACTGCTACTTCCCTCATCCGTCGCATAAAAAAAACTCGAAAAAACAATATCTTCAAGAACCAGATGGCCAGAAACAGATAACAGACGATAAATACGGAGAGCCGGACCTGTTGATTGTTGATTTGTCAATGTCATCGTCATCCCTGTGATGAAGGTGATTCTTGTTAACCGAAATAAATTCATATGATATCAAGTGTATGTTTATCTTTTATCTACAAATCAGCATCGACAAGAAAGGTTCTGAGAAAAATCGAGTGAATCTTGATTCGACTAATATAGCAGAGCAGGTAGAGCATCGAAAACCAGTGGATCTGGAGGGGACATCAACTTACCTTCCCGCAAACTTTCTAATTTGCACTTCTCGTTCTCGCTTCTCTTCTCACATGACAAAACTCTCAAAAAATAATTCAGTATCGTCCCGACACCGCACTAGACAGTTGCTTCCTTATTGTCACTGATCGTAATGTACCAACTTATTAATCTCGAGTCATCGAAAATTTCCGATATTGGAGACAAGTATTACCACGTGAGCACGCTTGAAAACAAACGAGACAGAGCCGAGCCGACCCGCACGCCTGTCGCCTACTTTGCCTGTTGCCTTTGCTTCGCTACTGGTTAGTGGTTGGTTGGGCCGAAACGAGTTCTTGAAAGTACTGTTTGAGTGTTTGCGCTGCACAAGCGCTGATTTGCATAAATTGCGTTCGGCGGGTACCAGAATGCACTCATTGTTATTTGAAATATTCGTTAATAGATACCTATCTACCTAGAATTTTATTAATGGCGGGCTTGACAAGCACCTATCTATAGTTGTTATAATAATGCTTATGCTTAATTATTGTGAGTATAGGTAGGTACCTACCTAATATCACAGATTAACAAACCTTATAATATATACTGATCAAAATAGAAGAGTTTTTTCTACTCACATAACTAAAATGGCATTTAGCGTACGGATATGTACCACGCTAAAAGATCGATTAATCACAGATTGTCGATCTGTGATTTATTCAAAATATTAAACACGTTACCATGGCAACACGATTTCTTAAACACATTACCATGGCAACGCAGTTCATCAAACACACCTTCAGTAATTTGAGACATGTTTGGTCGTCAATTGTATTAACTGTCAACTGTTATTTTCCAATTTTTGTATCAGAATTATTCAAACAATATTCGTTTGGATCAGAAATTCTTCATTAAAAATATATGCGAAAAGTAGACGAAAGTGAAATCGAAGAGAATGTTCTGGTAGTTGCATATCTCCAAGAATAAGTGTAAAAATGAAGCATCCATCTTTGAGAACAATTTATTCATTCTGCGCTAAGCATGACAATAAACGTGAAACAAAGGTTAGTAAGCAATGGACTGGACACATCTACAACCAATATCACTTATACGTGTCTCGCTGGTTGCATGCAGTTGCATGTATTATGTTCTCAATTCCCATTCCTTTCGAATTATTTTGTAGGTTAGCAGGAATTGCAGGTATGTTGATGTAATTTTTGGAGTTCGTAGAAAAATCATAGTATGTAACGCGTTTATAAACTCTTCTAGACACTCGTTTATTAAACACTCGCTCCGCTCTGCTCCGCTCGTGCTTAAACTACTCGTTACTAAAAGGACGTTTATAACACTTGTTACATAATATACTATTAACATTAAAATTATGATTTTTATGACTAGTTCTCGCGATTTAAAAACCAACAATGATAGGTCGTTATATATAATTTCATGTACCTACAGCACCCGCGGGAGTAAAGTAGGTAAATAGGTACCTAATTTTATTTTTCACTTGTCCATTACTGTTTTATAATACCTTGGCAACAGTTGCTATTAACAGACCCATAACACCGGCTAATTCGAATTCATTTCCATTATTTCTATAAGAGTAAATCATGAAAGCAGCAATGACATTCACTAAATTAACTGATGACAGCAATATTGAACAAACGTCAAAATATCAACAATTAATGCAATGCCTACCAAGAGAAGAAAAATGGAAAGAAAATGCTAGGAGCAATGAACCGTTTTTTATAACCGAATTTTCATTTTAATAAGATGATTTTTTCGTGAAAAAAAATTTCGTATATGCACCACGAGCGTTACTATCCTAACGCATTTGGTACACAAATAACTATACAGGGTGTTTCATAATTGAATGCTGATCCTTAAGGGCGATAATCCTTGGATGATTTCAAAGAGAAAAGTTCATATCAACATATGTCCTAAACCTCTCAGTTATTGAGCTACAGGGTGATGAAATTTTAAGAAAAAAATGAGTTTTTCATCATAATTTTTTATCACTCTTAGATATTGTTATGATATTTTGTATACACCTTAAGAAAAAAATAGTACGCCACTGATTTATCTGAGAAGCAGATTTTTATTTCAATTCTTTTTCATTTTGGAGAAAATTTGGTTCTTAGACTTACTTTCATACAACGTACCGTTTTCGCGTAAAAAAATAAAAACCAAAGAATTTTGTTCTTTCAGTTCTTGGATATTGTTTTTGGTAATTCAGTAGACACCCACTATAAGTGGAAACACATTTCGATTTGGGACAAAAATCAAACTTTTACTTTTCCCAGTTTTACCAGTGATGTCCTCGTAGACCTGATATTGAATGTTCAGTTTAAAAAAACGCTGTACGCTTCTGATTTCAACACCCTGTAGCTCAAAAACTAAAAAGTTCAGGACATGTGTTGATATGAACTTCTCTCCTTAAAATCATCCAAGGATCATCGCCCTTTAGGATCAGCATTCAATTATGAAACACCCTGTATATCGCCTGGTTCAGTATGAGCGTGTATAAAGAAACGACGACTGTTTTAGTACACTTATTGGGCAATAAAGAAGGTAGGCAGTTAAACTAAGAGGACGCGAGCGCTGAAGTAATTATGAAATATTTTCAGTAATATATCTGTAGAAGTAGGTACCATTTTTGATATATTTCACCATCAGTAATGGCATCATTACTTAACTTCGTTAAAAATCATTGAAAATAAGTTCAGTTACCATCACAGTGAATAATAAATGACTGAATTCGGTTGTATACAGTGTGACGCATTTTAAATGGAAACACCCCTGTATCTTACGTAATCGGTGGGTAAGGATCCTGAAAGGACCCCGCACAAAACCATAGGGAATTGGCCCACAGTGGGATTTAACTAAAATTCACATATGTTATTGGTATGGAGTTTCTGATCAAATGTTTTCATGTGACCAATCCTCTAAGACCAAAGATTTAGCTCTCAGGGCCGTATTTAGTATAGGTGCCAAATAAACAATTACACTTTTTTTTTCAACCCATGATTTTTGTATCTCCCATAATGATTCAATTGAATGAGAAATGTTGCGGAATCTTGGCATTTGTCTTCTAGAACAAGTCCTCTGTAAAACATGCCTTGTCCTACAGGACCGTATTTAGTAAAACTGTATTTGCCAAAGTGCCGAATCGAATTGATTTTGTTATTACTTTCTTATTTCTTGTCCTATTTCAGTTTGATAGATGAATGTAGATTTCTTTGTGTACATAACAGAAGTGGTCACCATCTTAATATTCAAGATGTAGGACATATCTCGTAGCTTTTTAGGAATCATAGTAACAGGAAAAGATAAGAACACGTTTCGATTGTTGAAATCGGTCATTTACTTCTTCAACTACCTAACTCTATAATAGAAATATAAAACTCTACTATCTTATTGAAACTTCTTCTAATTCATTACTAACAAAGTTGAAACCGATATTTACAGGGTGGTGAACGAAAAAATCGAGCACTCACTATCAACATAATTCCCGAATACTCCAGCAGCTGTAAGTGAAACAAACAACCACTGGAATAGGACAAGAAATAAGAAAGTATTAACAAAATCAATTCGATTCGGCACTTTGGCAAATACAGTTTTACTAAATACGGCCCTAGTAGGACAAGGCATGTTTAACAGAGGACTTGTGCTAAAAGACAAATGCCAAGATTTCGCAACATTCCTCATTCAATCAAATTATAATGGGCGATACAAAAAACCTGGGCTTGAAAAATAAAGTGTCATTGTTTATTTGGCACCTATACTAAATGCGGCCCTGAGAGCTGTATCCTTGGTCTTAGAGGATTGGTCACATGAAGACATTTGATCAGAAGCTCCATACCAATAACATAGGTGAATTTCAGGCAAATCCCACTGTGGGCCAATTCCCTATTGTTTTGTGCGGGGTCCTTTGATGGAGAGAGAGATATATACCAAAAATGCACCAAGTGGGGTCATCTTCAGTGTTATACACTGCTCGCCAACAGCCATGGAACCACCCCAATTTCCGGAAAATAATATTAGGAGTCAAAATAGGTTGAAAATCACTTCGGATTCGGAATCAGGACGCCCAATTCACTAACTATTCATATTTTTCCTGGAATATTTTCAGTTCTGAAAAATTAAATTTTGTCGCATTTTTTACGGAAGCACCCCCAAAATCGGGTTTTAAAGTTTTCGTTGGATCACGTACCCTGTATATAAACGTTTATTTTACAGCATTGATACATAAAGGATATTTCTTACTGTTAGGGGCACTCCACTGGATGATAATAGGTCGTACTGATAATCCCATAGAATTGAAGTAAGAAGTAGAGGTATACCTACATAGGAATGAAGTAGGTATATTTTGATAACAACTGATTTCCATTTGATAACCGCTAATTAGCCAAAATACATAGAAAGCATACTTTACAAATCTGTATTCCATAAATTTTAGAATGTTATTGGCTCGTTTGTCAAGAAAATGGTAATTTCGTGTCTAATACATGTTCATACAGAGTGATCCTTAATAAGTACTTCTTAGAAGTATAATATACAGGGTGAGTCATAACTATTGGGACATAGGCTAAGGGCGGATTGTTTGGACCAAAATATGGCAATAGGACTAAATATGCCTCTATAGAATATTGCTGTGCAAAAAGATACAGGGCGTTGAAGTTGAATTTTTATTTTCGTTTTTTGCCAATAATTTCACTGTATATTCATCAATTGTTATCAAAATTGGCACAGAGGCGTAATTTCATACAGGGAATATTATTCTATGAACTATTCTACATTTTGATACAGGGGGCGCCACGTGGTTCGCCTGGTTACTTTTTTTGACGAAACATTTGAGTGATTTTGATTGAAAGATATGACCTAAACATCATGTCTACGTAATATTGGTACTCTTGTTTAAACACGATATTTTCATCGGTTTTCGAGAAAAACGCTATTGAACAGTTCAGAGTCTCAGAAGTTAATTACAAGTATTATTTCATTAATGAAGAGTGTGCTTTGAACTGTCAGATAATGTTGCTTGTCAGGTTAGGTCTTGTCAGAGAATGAATTTTGGTGCGAGTTTATAGTCAAAACTTTTTCGTTCGAAATGCCTCGTCACAATCATTTTATGAATGGATAAATGCGGGATGCAACCAGAAGGTATGAATTGTAATATATCTGATATTTAGACAGAAAGCAATCAAATCACAAAACTTCTTCAAATATATTCCATATACAGTGAAATTATTAGCAGAAAACCGACAAAAAATGAAAAAAATCAACTTCAACGCCCTGTATCTCTTTTCACAGCAATATTTTATTGAGGCATGTTTGGTACAATCGCCATATTTTGGTCCAAACAATCCGCCCTTAGCCTATGTCCTAATAGTTATGACTCACCCTGTATAAGATCTTTGACATCAACATATTTATTTTTGAATTAACGATATTATTCTGGAACTTTTTTTTATTTTTCTCACGGAGTGACTGGAGTATGGGTTGCGTGTAAGAACTGTCAGATGACCGACGCTGGAGGCAAAACATTGAAACACAACGTCACTTTTCTTATTTGTTCACAAGTGATCGAAATAGTTTTCCACAATTATTTTGGCATATGAATCGTATTTTTCCGCTATTTATCAATTCGCTCATGCCATCACATTGTGCTGTTGTAAAATGCACAAAAACTGCAGCAGAAGATGAAGGAATCCGGTACATTCTTATGATTTAAAAGTAAGTACCTACAATAGTCACTCACATATAGTTTTCATTTTTGAAATTTGGTTATTTCTCTGATTTCTCATCGGAATTCCTTCTGCAATAAGAGCTAATAGAAATATACCTGAAATTTCTGGAATAATGCAAGAAGATTGGATTCATATGCAATCAATCGGGAGGACTGGTCTGACATACTGACGATCGTGTGTGTTGTAGACATTTTCAATCTATTAGCAGTATTAGCTTGTATTGCAGAAGTGGCAGATGGCAGAAGGAATTTTAATAAGGCATGACAACATTTCATAATGATAACTATGTGAGATTACTATTTACCTGAAAAATCATAATCCCTAGTCTCTTGCTGCATTTTTTGTATATTGTACAACAGCACAATGCGAAGGCATGCTTGAATTAATGAATAACGCAAGAAACACGATTCGTATGCCAAAATATTGTGAAAAACTATTTCAACCTTTTGATTCCTCTGTAAACAAATGAAAAAGTGTGGTTGTGTTTCAATAATTCACAGAAGAGTGAGGTTGTGTTTCAATATTTTGCCTCCAGGGTCGGTCATCGCGTGCACGCGACCTATTGTATGCTATTCAAAAGGGACGTCGTGTTGTATTATTATTATCATTATATACTGAATATGTGTTCCAATGTGATGTACAGGATTTTCCTAAGTATCCTTGCCGAAAATTCAAGAGATGATTTCTTATTGTACCTCATCATGAAGAAAAGTTTGTATGAACAATGGGGAAGACCACTGAGGGATGAAATCTGTCCAATCCTCTTTCAATATGGTTCATAATTCAAATTTAATGTACAAACAATATTATCAGTGAAAGTTGAATATAGAGTTTTGAAATCAGCATATTCCATTCGATATTTGAAAGAGCAAGATATGAACTATGAAGGTGGAGTCGTGACGTATTAGTCCCTACCTATATAGCTATCTCTCTCTGATAACTAGCCATTCTGCAGTGTTGCAGTGTGTTCTCCAAATTTCACAAAGAAGTCCTGGAGGCTGATATGAGACCTCTTTTTCCAAAAATCTATAGAAACAGTGTATGGTTGTGTGTGTGTATGTATTATTTCAATAGGTTAATACATACAAATCTGAAGTGTCATCTTCTCGGTCATCTTAGTTTCACTGTGATAATCACACACCAAGGAGGTATCCTAATTCTTGTCTAAGTAGTCCTGAGAATGGAAACTTTTTTTATGTTTGCTGACATGAAATGAAATAATATTGATAAACATTGAATACATTTCTGTCGCCTTGTAAAAATTAACCATTTATTTACACTGCAATAACCCGAAAAAATGGAACAAGATGATAAAATTAGGAAATATAAATTATACTGACCATGTTATCTACTGCTCAAATCCCAAACATATATTGAATAATGAAAATTATCAATTTGAAATTGACATTCAACATTTAATTGACCTTTGCATAAAAATATGTACAAATCTGTTTATTGATATCAAAAATGACTTAGAGTAAACCGGTTCAAGTATACAGAGTGATCCAATTTTTTGTAGCCACCCTGTATAGTATACCAGTTCAGTACTCTGAGCAACCTAGCAATGAACTTTGCCGTTTGGTGACAAGTTTGCAGGGATCACCCGGACAAGACATTCGACCATTCAAGAATATTCCACTGTCCATAATTTTCAACAAAATTTCTTCTAGCAGCACGATGTTCGGGAAATAATTTGGGTCCTTTTGCAGGTCTCCTAGCTCTTAAATTAACTTCTTTTAGACGTCTACATACCGTCTGCTTAAGAAGCGATCATCTCTTGTAGAAGTTTTTCGGGGGCGACCAGAATCGACCCTCCGAGCGGTGCTTTATGTTTGTTCGTACTTGCGGATTGCTCTACGAGCAGTTGCTTCATGAACTCCCACTGCACGAGCGGCGTAACGTTTACTACGCCCATCTTTTACTAACGCAACTAATCTTGCTACTTGCTCAGGATTTATTTGAGGCATTTTATGTAATTTTAGTCAATAAAACAAGACACTTAATTAATGACACAACGACAAATGGTCAAATATGGAGGCATACAACAAATTAGTTGCTATGGCAACGGCATTTGTTTTTTTAAAGACAATGTGATTCTACCAGAGTACAACCCAATCAATTTTGAGTACTCTGATCCTTCAATAAATTTAATTTGTGGGATAAGCGTAAGGTATCAGCAAAAAAGCGGTAATTCGGAAAATTTTAGAGATAAATCAATGAATAAAGAAACAAAATGCTGGCAAAAGAAGCCTCTTTCGTATAGGGTGGTGTAAGCACTTTCTATGCCATCACTCAATTAACACACAGGGTGAGTCAAAAATTAAGAATAAATCATGGTTCGAGTTAATCCACCATCATCAAGGAGGCTTTGAAGAAATTTTTACCTCTTTATTTTTTTTTTAAGACAAATAAAAAAAATCGACCTATTTTTTTTATTTTTTAAGAAGATAGGTCAAATATCAAGTGCGTCACCTTTTTTGGAACTGAGTGTATGTTAGCATCTTCAGGGAAAGATCAAAGGGAAGAGTTTTAATCGTCTCCTGAAGATGTTAACATAGTTAGCGAAACACGTGTCGAGATGTAAGAAATCGGTTTGGTTAGTGGTAAAGCAGTGTGTAGTGTATCATCGTGTCAAAGGTTCCAGTCTCCGATATATCGAGAGTTCAAATGAAAAAAAAAAAAAAGTTGTGTATGACCTGTCTCATTAGAGCGATCTGGTTGATAATGAAAACTCGTTAGTCCTCATTTGAAGTAAATGACTTTGCTGCTTTACAATTTTTCAAAAAAATTAGGTAGGAAACTGCATCAAATCGGTGAAACAACTTGCGAATCCAGTGAATTATCATGAATCAAAAAAATATACTCAAAATATGTATCTACCACTCTTTATGTTGATAAAAAATGCATGACATGAATTGAAATTTTCCAAGTAGCATTGACGAAATTAGAGATATTTATGTAAGGCAAAATTAAATGATTCCTGCAAGTCAATGTTTGTGGAACAGAGAATCATGACATTACCTGCTCTATTCATTTTGGAAACTGTTTGTTTAATTCACAAGAAACGGCAGAAATTGGCCAATAAAAATGTGAAACATCAATATAATACAAGGACATATACTAATAATATCAGACTACCCATACCAAATTCGACTCTTGTAAAAAACTCCTTTGTTTATAATGGGCTCAAGTTATTTAATCACCTACCTGATGTGATCAAGGGCATTTCACTACATTGCAGATTCAAAAAAACTGTAAAAAAATTACTGATCAAAAAGGCATATTATGCCGTTGACCAATTCCTAGCAGATACTACTTTCTAAGTTGTTTATTTTCCAACTGACTTTATTGATCCCCCACAAGCAGGCTCTGCCTCGACATAATTTAAGCTTTAAATTTATTGTCTAGTGTTTGTTTCTTGTTAGTTTATTATTTGTAATGTTGTCTTCATTTATCAACGTATAAGTACTTGTGACTTAGTAATGACTCATATTTATATTATTCGATATTTTTTCATATTTTACATTTTGATCGTCCATGCTTTGTTACGAGAATCTCATTCTTAAACAATAAAGCACTTTTTGACTTGACTTGACTCCATAAATGAATGTCGAAGGTATAATCAAACACTCAAGAATATATTCGTAACTCATCTAAATATAATAAATCATATTACTGCCAACACGTCGCTCAGCACAATTATTACATCTCCTTAAGCTAAAAAAATATACACAAGTCTTCCTCAAATCGTCACTATCGAAATCAGAACATTGAACAACTTAATAACATTCAATGATAAAAATATTCCGCATAAATACACTGCCGATCAATCCAAGCGGTCCCACCCGTCCTCACTTCAAGAAAAAACATCGTCAAAAAACGTGCAACCCGAACAGCCAAGGAAAGTACTCCAGAGGAAACGTTCGCATCAATCGGCAGTTTGTTTAAGGCCCTCCGCACACGGGTCGATCGGCGACATGGGCGACGCGATTGCAATGACGTCACAATTTCTGCATTCGTACGATTCAAGAGACGGGAGTGTTTGTCATCCGCATATGGGTCGACGTTTTGTGTAGTCGACTCGCGTCTGATCAACTTAGTTACTCTATTTTTTGCAACTTCAAAAAGAAATGTTTCGCTAAAAATGAGCAGTTCCAATGGCGAGGAGGACATATTCATGTTTTTGTGGCACCGGCAGATCAGGAGAAGAAGAAGACAACGAAGTTTATGGGTGCATCCGTACATTGCACGAAATTTTCACACTCGACTTTTTGTTACTACAAGTGAAATGCAAGAGAGTGACACAAAATTTCTGGCATTTTATAGAATGTCGAAGGAATCATATATTGATTTAGTGGAAACGCTCCAGCCATAAATTATATGGATTCAAATATGAGGGAATGTGTCAGCGCAGAAGAACACATACTAATAACCTCGCTAATAACATTGATGTAAGATTCATATATTTCAAAAAATCAAATAGTTCCTAAAGTTGAGAGTATAAATTGGAAACATAAGATTATATGTTCTAGTTACTGAATGTAAAGAACTAAGGTAGGTAACACAAATATTCACAATGATTGAACAACTTTCTCCATTGAGACGCAAGATTCACTCGATCAAACTGCTTCCTTGCTAATCGCGTGAGACTGAAAACGAGGAGATCTTAAATCGTACGTTTCTAGACGACCACTAAACGACCCGTGTGCGGGATCCAGATGCTTTGCTTAGGAAGTCGAGTAGAGGGGAGACCGTCGTACGATTCGAATCGCGTCGCCCATGTCGCCGATCGACCCGTGTGCGGAGGGCCTTAGTGTTCTCAATCGATCCTACAAGACATCAAAATTGATGGATCGACTGACATGAAGTGTAGTTGGTTTACTTCTTAGCGGTGGTGTCCGTGATGTGGTCGGGTTTGAGACCCGCAGAAAAACGCTCCCACATCTTGCCGTACAGCAATTCCAAGCCTTGGGCGTACTGTTTGCAATCGAACAACGGGGAATTGGAACGGGCCGTCCAAACTTTATGTCGCATCGCTTTCAAACTGAAACAAACAAAACATTCAGAATATGAAGGGTGGTCCAGATATTTGTACATTAATTTCTAGTGCTGATAGAGCCCCGTGAAGAATTATGAAAATCGGTACAGATATGTTCAATGTGATCCTCAATAATAATGTGTCATCAATTCTTTTCAAAAATACCACAATACTACATTTTCTGTTCACCTATTGAAAAAAAAAAACATAATTCGTTTTTTCGGACACCCTGTGTTCCATGATGATAAAAATCAGTAAAGGTGTTTTTCAAGTGATCGTGATTCAGAATCCATCATTGTTTTTTGTGAAAAAAAATCCCTTATAGTACTTTCTGAAATATGGGTCAATAAAGTTGGTCGCAGTTGGCCACGATTACAGTTCATGAGTAAAATCACTCTCTTGTTGGATGGACATTTCGAATACCTATCCAACAAAAAAAAGTTTTTTGAAATCGGTCAGATAATAACGATTTGACAGGGGTGGTAAGTCCTTAAAGTGGACACACTGTATAAGAAAATCATCAATATAAAATATAATAAAAACTCTCCAAGTCGTCACCACAACGTTTAATTCCAAATTCAAGAAGGGAGGGGGACCCAAAATGTATCCATCATCAGCCAGAAAGAAATTATTGTGGAGAAGAAAAAGGCAAAAACATGGTTATAATTAGCATGGTAAAATGGTTATTAGAACATGTTTAGCAAGCAGCTGCTACCGAATGTACGGGGTCGTTTAGCAAATATCGAGGGTACCGGGCCCCAATTTAAATAATGATACCTGTTTACTCGATATTAAATTTTATTTAAAACTAAAAATGATATAATATGGACTTCTACAGTAGATTAATCATTAATATGCTAATTTACCCAGGTCCGATAAATCCGGATAAATCTTTCCTTGTCTAACCTCTAGTCTGCGCCACTGAAGTATTCATTATAATAGGCCTGTTCCTTTGTGTTTGCTCTACCTGCTGGAGTTGATTTTTTTCAGACTTTCTCTGTTTACATCATGCCATGAATAGAGACAGCAATGGAAAAAAATCAACTTTAGCAAGTTCAGCAAGCCTTATGATATCCTTTCCTTCAGAACTAACTGACATATTTCACTATGACTGAACTGAATCAGTTACCATGCATTCTAACTAATCAAATTCTTTGGAAAGAACACAATAACTGATTCAAGTTCTAGCGAGATATTTCAGTTAGTTCAAATTATGATGTGATATGTCTATGTCATAAATGTCATTGTCTGATAACCTTTAAAATTTTTTAAAATTACTTGACAGTACTGAATTTGCAGACTTTTGATATTATATTTCGGAACACATATTTTCAGCAGAATCAGTGGATTTATTGACAGTACTGACCAGTTGAATTCGGAATATAGCCTAATTATATCATACTCATTTTGACATATTTTGTTAATATCGTTGATTTGACACTCTGTACAATTCAAAAATAGTTCAGTGGCACAAACTAGATGTTAGACAAAGACAGATTTCAATGCGGCTACGTTGGTATCATCAAAGAGAAAGATGGAAGAGGAGAGAACTTCCCTCTGTCTCGTCCAAGATAGAAAAGAGCTCAATTCTCTGGCAATAATTCCGCAGTTATCCCCACCATTCGCGATTTCATTCATTAACCGGTTTATGATTATTGGCGGAAAAATTTTCAATGATATATAAATGAATCACTGTATCTATTCATTGATATTTAGTATGAGGTTTAGTTATGTGAAGTGGGTGAACAATCAGACTTTGGGAGGCGAAGTAAACGAACAATCTGACGCTTGAATGGGTGAACAATCCGACGCTCAAAGCATAATGGGTGAACAATCCTACGTTCAAAGCAAAGTGAATGAATCATCGGACACTTAGGGCAAAGTGGGACAATCCTACGCTTGAATGGGTGAACAATCCGACGCTCAAAGCATAATGGGTGAACAATCCTACGTTCAAAACAAAGTAAATGAACCATCCGACACTTAGGGCTAAGTAGGAGGACAATCCGATGCTTGAACTAAATTGTGTGAACAATCCGAAACTCACTATTCCTTGTCTCATTCATTTGTCCGTGTTTCCCGATCAGGATTATTGGCGTTTACTTTTCAACGATTTATGAATGAATCGCGGTGTCTACATATGGTTATTCCGCAGAGTTATCCCCACCATTCGCGATATCGCGAGTTTGTCGTTTAGGATTGTTGGCGTTCCCTTTTCGATGATTTATGAAAGAATTAGGGTGTCTATCGATTGCTATTCAGTCTGAGGTGCGAAACTCACTATTCCTTGTCGGTGCCCAGCCGAATGACGACCTCATTCATTTGTCCGTGTTTGCCGATCAGGATTATTGGCGTTTACTTTTCAACGATTTATGAATGAATCGCGGTGTCTACATATGGTTATTCCGCAGAGTTATCCCCACCATTCGCGATATCGCGAGTTTGGCGTCTAGGATTGTTGGCGTTTTCTTTTCGATGATTTATGAAAGAATTAGGGTATCTATCGATTGCTATTCAGTCTGAGGTGCGAAACTCACTATTCCTTGTCGGTGCCCAGTCGGATGGCGATCTCCTGGTACTCTCTGCCGTTGCGCGCCACCAGCTCGGGGCAGCCGAGCGTGTGCAGCTGGCTGGCGGCCACTCGCGACGCCAACGTCTCGGCGGGCAGCGTCACCACCGGCGTGCCCGTCCACAGCACGTCCATGCTGGTGGTGTGGCCGTTGCAGAGGGGCGTGTCGAGGCAGACGTCGGCCAGTTGGCCGCGGCGCACGTGCTCCTCCTTGGCGGCCACGTTGCTGAAGATGATCTTGTCGGGGGAGAGGCCTGCAAGGAGGAAAGATTGCTTGATGCACTTCGACACAATGAGGAAGTTTCCAACATTGAGGTTTTTATCTCACTGTGAAGTTTGTAAAAAATTAATATACAGGGTGTCTGTGAAAGGTTGGGACATGGCTCGGCTGTGGACTCCTGGGATAAAAACAAGTTGATTCAGGCCAACTTACCTATATCCAAAATCGTCTCGTTGAGTTGGTACAAGGCATTGAAGATTTTTTGGAAAAAAATAATTTTGCTCATAAAAATAGTAGGCTGATATCGATTTTCATAATTTTTGGCATGGCATGTTCTGTGACTGTAAGTCGTTTTGAGATGTTTTTGATCAACATCATTGACCTGAAAGTGTGTCGCACAACCATGTTGCCGTACAAATTTGGTGATAACTTTCCAGAGGTCGGACTGGAAACTTCCAGTTTTTTTTCCAGAAAGATATTCCCTTCAGAAATATTTTTTGTATCGTGTTAATTTTTGATGTCTCGAGGTTCATTTGCAAATAAATAATTTCTGATATGATGCATCCTGCGCATTTTTGAAAATTGATCTAATTAGTCAGACTGTTTATTGATCATGGCTACAATGTATTCTTATTGTAACCAAACTGATATGTTGCTGGTCCTCGCGGGCTTTACATGAACTCTTGCATTACAAATTTAGCGATAACTATATTCAGTACCTAAGGTGAGCACTTTAACGCCTTGTACCAACTCAACGAAACGATTTTGGATATAGGTAAGTTGGCTAAAACCAACTTATTTTAATAACAATAATACATATGTAACTTATATTTAATGAAAATCTGTATATGTTACTTGATTTGATAAATAAATAAAAAACAAATAATAAATAATAATTGTGAAAATACTGGGAATCGATTTACTCTATTCGAATTTCCATCAAATAGAACACATTTGGGAAAATTGAGAGGAAACGTAAAGCAGTCAGCGTGGAAAATGGCAGCCAACAAAATTCGCGAGGTTCTTAATTTTGTTTTCGTAGATTATAGAATACAGGGTGAGTCAGATTAGAATTTTGGATGAAATGATAATCAAGTCTGAAAAACAATATTGTGTAGTTTCTTCTCCAATTCTTGGCTATGATACATTCAACAAAAGGTCTTAAATCGGCACCCACCCATGTTTGCATCTAAAAATAAACAATAAATATATTCTGCACTACCGATCTCTACCCTTCGCTACTCAACAAAAAGAAGTTCACCTTGTCGCTCATGAATAACCGCACCCCCTACTGAAAAGAATTTCTGGCTTCATTGCTCTCATAAGGATGGTTAATCTCATTAATGTAAATAACAAGGATACAATCGAAAAATAAATTAATAATTACCGAGGTGCTGCGCCGTGGCCAGCAGATTGGGCTCCCCGACAGCGGGGAAACGCAGCAGCCAGAGGACGGCGTTCGGCACGGCCTTGAGGATGTTCACCCACATGTGCAGCGTGATCGGGTCGATCTTGTACAGCTGGTTGAAGTTGCAGTAGACGACTGCATCGTCCGGCAGGCCGTACTGCTGTCTGGTTGTGATCACGATGTTCTGCGGTACCTGAACAAAACACTCACTGTACTCACTACTCGAATTTACGCCACATACTTATTTTACTTCGATCATTACGAGTATTAATAGTATTTGATGCAATCAATCGTCATTTAAAATCATCATAAATACAGGGTGGCATTGAAATAAGTGCAAATATTTTAAACACTGAGAAAGCTCGACATGTACTATCGAATGACATTAATAAAAAAAATTAGGGATCAAAATAAAATTTAAGGTTAGACCGTTTTTTCCAGCCAAAGTTCTACACTGTAGCAAATCTGACGTCACCTCTGTTCAATCATTCAAATTGTTTTAAAGTGGTGTACTTGATTTTTTTCTCGTATTTTGTTCAATTTTTGGAAAGAAATTTCTCGTTAATTATAAGAATTAGAAGAAATCTGATATGATGGGAATATTCCTTAGACTGTATCAAATTAATGTGCTGAATATGTGCACTTATTTCAAAAACACCTTGTTTTTCTTACAATATTTAAAATCGGCACCTTTGAAAAACACCAGCTCTCGATGAAGTCATACACCTTCTGCGCACCAATAGTGATATTTGTTGATATATTCCCTTTATTCCTCGACAATCAATGAGATCATAAACACATATTTAAAATTCCTTGACTATAATGCTTTTCTTTGATTGTTTTGTTTTATTGTGATTTATTGTGATATCCTGATTTATTATAATTTATTATTCATGTTCACTTCTACTCATGTTTGTGTAGTAGTTCGTAAATATGTATTACTTATTATTCCATAATTATGTTCTTCCTCATGCCAGAACTTGTTCTGACTGGAAGATATGTTTGATAAATTAATAAAAATAAAAAAATAAAATATGTTGATGCTGCCAAATTTATAACTAGAAATCCACCTTATGACATTCAATATGACCAATCACAACAGTATTCATATCCACAGACGACAATGGTTCCCCATGGTCCCTATTGATCACTTATTGGATATTTATAAACCTTGCAAGATGCTTCATGTCAATGAGAACGTTCTAATATTCCCAATAAGGATCGAGGTTTTATTTGAACCCAAACTATTTTGTGGCCCTGGCAACACCATAATGCTTAGGGTTCAAAAAATTTCAAGAAAACAAGAACTCCAACCTAACGGTGAATATTCAATGATAATTCTCAAATTATCTGATTCTTCAGTTGTGTGTTGTGTTCTCTGTTATCTGCAGTAGGTATTCACTGTAAAAAATGCATTTCATAGAGGATGGATATGTGAGTCGAATCTTATATGGTTGCATTGGATTGGTCACGGGTGATCTCGTCACGTGTTTTCATGTACAGAGCTCTGAGGCAAAAATGGTTTGCCACAGTGAACCAGTTAAGAGTTAGTACTTTGAAATAATGAAATAACACTTTTTACTGAAACATACCCATAATTGATGAATAGAGATCTAAATAAAAACCTAGTTAGTAGGCGAGAGGAATATCTTTTTATTTATGTATTGTGTGTATCTCAGAACACCCCATTGGGGAAAGTAAATTCTTGCTACGTGGTGATGCTCTCATTGGCTGTTAAGAAATATGACACTATCGATGCTTATCGGTGTACCACGTCATCAAGAGATAACTTTTCTGACGGTTCTGATTTTCAATTATGGAAAAAGTATATATGTGAATATTTTTGATAATGAATGATTGCATCAAATACTACATATTTATGCGCAATCAGAAAAGTTTTTCAGTTCCTTCTATCTGACGCTACTCACCTCTTCACCGGTAGCTGCTTTATTGTTCGTCTGTGTGGTAGCCAATCCATTTTGCACCACTACCCCATTCAAAGAGGTCTGCACCTGGCCTGAGGCGATCATGTTCTCGATGAGCGTGGTGGTCGGTAACTCAGCCACCTTCATGCTGATTTCCACCGGCTTATTCGCCTTCACTATCTCCTTGATCTAAAATAACAATACAAATGATAAACTCAGTGAATGTCGAACTTAAAAGGTTTTTGATAGATTTTACTCGGGATGAGAAAGAATTTCGAGAAAATTTCGAATATGTTCACCAGATTTCGCCAAATCGGTGAATTAATGAAATTCACGATATAACTAGGAATAAAACATTAATAGTCAATCACCTCAACTTTTGACTTTATTCTAGACTGTAAAGAGATAGCCAGCCGGTAAACTAACCACTTTCGCCAGGGGTCTAGTCTAGACTAATGAAAAACGAGGTCAAATGAGCCATATCTCACGCTTTATTCTCAACTAGAATATAGTTGATATAGGTATTATGCTCAGAGTAACTATTTAAAAAGTGTGAGTAAAGTTTATCCAAAAACAATTGCAGAGTCTCGTGCCGCACATGCACTCACTCCAAACGAATCTTCTCAAACCTGCAGAAGGGGAGATTCTGCAATTGATTTTGGATTTAATTTTCCTCTGTGAAACCGCTGCCAAATCGATAATTTGAGAAGATTTTTCGGAAATAATGTCTGATTTAACTGGACATAAAAAATAGCTTATGCCAGAAGTTAATAATACACCCTTAACAACATGATTATTAGAAATGCACTACCAATAATTATATATTCACGTTAATGTAAGGTACATAAGAAGATAAAAAGTATGAATTATTTAGGCGGCACCGCAAAGTAGACGAGCAATAATCGTAGTGAGAAATATCATTTGTCGTTTATGTTGCTATCAATGGTTTCCCGGCTGTTGGGTGTTTAGTTTTCAATGTTACAATATTTCGGTATCTCACTCAATATTATGAATCATAAGCAGATTATTTTGTAAATAAATATGGTTGGCTGTGTCAAATCTGTGAAGAGAAGTTACAAAAAAAAGTTACAAAAGTCTAACCTAATATTTCACAGTATGTAGAAATTGGGTCCAGTGACAGTTTTGTATGATGGCTTGCTTTTGTTGTTGAAAAGCATGTTTGAAGTATTGAAATTATCAAATAACCTCACCAAGACCATTGAAATCCCGATTTACTATATATGTTAAATTTATCTACATAGTACATCAATTCTCTGGCAACGATTCTGCAGTTATCCTCACCATTCTGGATTCCATTAATTTATCCGTGTTTGGCGTTTAAAATTTCAATAATTGAATGAATCGCGGTGTCTATTTGATGTTCTTCAGTCTGAGGTTTAAAAACCTCAGTGAAAAATTTTTCCAAATTCAAGGATCCCTAAAACTTTGGCCAAATTCTGGCCATTATTGTCCCTGTAGATCAGCCGCTCCCGCAGGTGCGAGAACATCTGCTTGTACCGATGAAGTACGTGTACGGCATGATTCCGCTATTATCCCCACCATTCGCGATTTCAGTCAGTTATATGTGTTTGGCATTAAGGATTGTTGGCGTATACTTTTCAATGAATTATGAATTAATCGCGATCTATATGAACCCTCAAGTGCAAAATTTGACGAGATTCAAGGATCATCGGTATCACCAGCTTACTAACCTCCTTGATGTCGGTACTCTCGACCAACGGTGACAAGTCAGTGGCGTTGATGATGGCCACGTTGTCGGCCAAATTCTGGCCGTTCTTGTCGCTGACGATCAACCGTTCCCGCAGGTGCGGAAACATCTGCTTGTGATCGCCGACGAAGTACGTGTACGGCATGTAGGCGAGCTTTTCGCTGTACTGCGAGGCGAGCTCCACCGGCGAGGTGATAGCGTCGGTGACCAGGTAGTCCATGAAGCTGGCGCCACTGGTGCCTGGGTAGCCCAGCCACATCACCTTGGAATTGAAGAGACATTGTAGAAATAAGAAATAGAGAGAAAAAACTATATCTAGGAACATACAGTTCCTCAATGTTCTCAACACATTCATATTGACGTTTTTGTATATAGGGTGCGTTCATAAACTCACTTCAACAGTTTAGAGTATCCCAAAGGAAGGAAGGAATGCTCGAAGTCATCTCCACAAATTTTAATGGTGTTGTTACATAATCATAAGGGACATGTTTCGGTCTCATAAAAGACTTTCTTCAGCCTAATTGAAAGTTCTACAATACGAAATGAAGGTTGAAATGAAAAAACTGCCTAATTTGTGCTTGACTTAGAGTTGAAAAAATTGTTTGATGCTACTATTTGTGGAATTGTTGTCAATGCCCATAGTCAAGAAATCAAATTCTCAATGAAAAAACGGGTTCTCAATAAATGAAGGGCCCCGTGCCCTGAGAGCGCATACCATTATTTTCATTGAAACTCCATATAGTATATAAAGGGTATCGCCAAAAGGTTTGTTTTGACAACACCATAAATTAAAGGATTTTTTTCAAAAAGGGGTTCCCCGTGCCCTTTTGAAAGCGCTACTTGAGGAAAATATCAATAAAATTGATGGGACAAACAGCCAGCACGTGTTTAAATCTAAACTAATTTGGTTACAAAAACCTGAAAATAATGTCAAATAATGACGTAGGCAAGACGTTTACATAAGTCAGTCAATGTCAAGGAATAAAACATGAAATTCCGACCATGAGCATAGGCATGAAACAATGGGCTTATATCACAAAAAAATTTTATTCCATAATTAGATAGAACTCACCCAAACTAGCTCACCACCGCAAACCGTTTATCGCTGTGAGCTCCCTACGTTTTATAAAAAATTATTGAAATCCCCAATTTTTCGGACCTCTGAAAACGAGGCGATGATGTGACGTCAAAACCCTAATACTGAAACAGGACTAGTCCAGACAGAGATGAATGATACATGATTTCTGGCAGAGTGAATTAGCGCGAGATCACAGTTGAAAGAATTAATGTATCAGTTGCCTCAGTCTCCGTCCGGCGTTTGGTATTTTCTCTGAACTATGGCGAGATGAGGTTTCTACGTCATAAGAGGGTCCGTTTTCAGATGGTACTATTATTTATGTCCAAAAATTGAACATTTCAGTAAATTTTTGGATCGAATTATGTCGTCAATCATCATTTATGTATGAAAGGATCATTTTAAACATGGTTTGAGTTAAAAGTTCTACCAAGGTGTACACGCCCATTGGCAAGGTGATCGACCGTTGAGGGCGCTGTATCAAAAACAAGTTGGCGGCGATATCAGGGCACTTCGTTTACATATTTTGTGTGTTTTTTGTGTTAATTCTCGAAGTTATCACAGAAAATATCAAAAATCATTGTGTGTGTGATTGAAATAATACTGTCTTACGGATAGTGTTACAGCTACAAAGAAGCCTTTCACCAGACCTGTGACATTCAGTAGGATATCAAAATGACCCAACCATTTCAACTATCGGTGAATTTGAAAGAAGCTGATATATTTGCAATGGCAATGGACAATCTCAGTACAAAAACTGACCAAAAGCGCTGTGCTAATCTGTATACTGGCGCATGTTTACACTTCACTCAGCTCTGGACTCAGCTTGTGCCTCAGATCCATCATACACTTCATACCAAGACCAGGAGATATTTCATACGACCACAACATACTTATAGCTGCAACCCCAGGGGAGCCCTTTTAAGCCAATATGAAAATTTAAACATTCCAACTCACAGAAGTTTCAAGTTTATCAGTGATATGGGAATTATATCTCTCACAACAAAATAAAATAGTAGAAGGTTCCAATGGAAAAATGTAGGACCTATAATGTCTTTTAAAATGAATTTCCTGCACTTCAGAAGTCTTTTATGATGATAAAAAATCAGTTCTGTTGAATGGAAGAAATGGATAAACATTGAAAATTGAATATGAATTTGAAAACTGGATGCTGGCAGCTCCAACAAAAACTTACTACCTTTCTTCACTTCATCGGTCCAATAATGAAAACAATAAGGTAAATTTGTGATTCATAGATATATTTATTACTGATAATTGACTCTTATTTGTAGTGCCTATCTGAGAGAGAACATGATTGAAATGATCAACAGTTCATATTCTGTTTATGGGGAAATGTCCCCAGAAACTAGGACTTGGGAATATAAGTATGGTTGTTTTTCTTCCAAATATTCTTATCAAATTCGATACCTTTGACTTTTGAACTGCACTACACAAGGCTGGACAATATGAACATGTGCAGGTGGGTAATTTATGGTTTTATTTGTAATGCGCTTGCCTTCTCTAAATCATATTGAAATCTTGTTCATGGCATCCTGTCTAGGCCTTTATAGATTTCTATTTTGTAGTATCATCTCTGTAGTCAAATAGCCAATGCAGATTGCATGTACTTCGAAAACAATTAAGTTAGAATACAGCTCCCTATTACATTCATATGAGCAAGAACAGAAGCATATTTTATAGATATATAATAACCCTGGTATGAACAAATTATTCAGCAGTTATTGTAGGTAGTGTTTACTTCATAGTTTGAATTGAATCTTTGAACATACATTAAAGTGACACAATCTATTTCTATTTGAATATTCAGATTGTGTAATAGTTCATAGATATGGTTTGTTTATAGTAAGTACTAA
Organism: Phaedon cochleariae; assembly: GCA_918026855.4. Classification (NCBI taxonomy): domain Eukaryota; kingdom Metazoa; phylum Arthropoda; class Insecta; order Coleoptera; family Chrysomelidae; genus Phaedon; species Phaedon cochleariae. The sequence continues at coordinate 10,903,664 of OU896711.1, forward strand.
CATTTCTTCTTCAATTTTTCAGCAGGGGAAGTGTTGCCATCCAGAGTATCTTGCAATTGACTTCAAATAGCTACACAAATTGAAACCAAAACCCAGTTTTTGTTCATTCCTTGAAGTTGAATTCAAATTTTTAAGGATATTTTATATCCATGAAATTTCAAATTGTATCTTGGAAATATTTATTTATAATTTTGCTGCTTGTATGTTTTTATCAAACTGTATTTTATTCATAAGTAACAGTTCTAGTTTTTTTGTGTTACAAAAACACAAAAATGATTTTCTTGTAGGTTTTCAAAATTCATATTTCAATTCCAAAACTACCTCAATCAACACCTCATTCTTTATTGATGCAATTATAAAGTTTCACTGCATAATCTTCATTGATTCCTTTTAAAATAGGTACAGTATGACCTACCTCTTACATAGCAGGTAGATACCTACTTTTCCTCATTGTTAATTTGTTTTTACATTAATGAAAGGTCCTGGATTTCAAATTCATTCATAATTGTTAATTTTTATGAAGGTATCTTGTGAAATAATTCAGGGAAAAACAATATACATGAGAACTGAGGGGAAAAGTATACTGGTAGATCAAAGGTGGAATTTTCATCATGGTCATAGATAAATCATTTGTTCGGAAATTAATCGATCAGCAGCATGATTCAACCTATTAGTCATTCATTCGAGACCAGGTGGTGAATCAGGACATTTAGATGTCATCACGTACGGTCGAATCGTGTGATCGATGTATCGATGAAATCAGCTCTTCAGGGAGCATCTATAAGAATGCAATAAAATACAGGGTATTCTATTAGGAATAACAAAGTTGTTGCTACTTTATGATAGAAGCAGTAACAATGCATTGCTGAAAATATTTCAAATGAAGAGAGCATATTAAAAAATATGAGCATGCATATTTTCATGAATTTCTCCCGACTGATTCTTGATATAGAAATAGTGTAAGGTCGTCGTGACATACCCTGTATAGTAAATCAGACATAATAATCGTTAGTAAAACATGGAAAATCCATGGCCCACTATAGCAAAAATTCATCATGGTCTGGTGTTTTAGTGGTTCTTAGGATTTCTGGAAATCCCATGTACAAAGTTTTATTCGTCATTTTGGATGGAAACAAATAACGGATTCAACTAAATAATAAAAAAAACGTATCCCCAAAATCATAACCCCTAAAAAAATAGAGTACGCCACTGGATTCTTCGCAAAATTCTCTGTTAGACGTAGTAACTCAGCACAACCTTATTTCTAATAACTTCGTAGAAAAGCCTGGCAGTCTGAACCAAAATGTACATTCAAATCTGAAACACCCTGTATGTCTCCTTGTGCATTTTACATTCCTCGAGAAATTTTTTCAAATCGTTAGACTTTCGAAAATAATAGTGCCAGTATCCGTGTTCAATTCTTCATCTTATATCTTGTATACTATATATCTGTTCCCCCTGTATAATTTCATTATCGTCATTAGTCATAGATAAATCATTTGTTCGGAGATAAATCAGTTACCAGCATGATTCAACCTATTAGTCATTCATTCGAGACCAGGTGGTGAATCAAGACAGTCTTATATTAGATGTCATCACGAACGGTCGAATTTTGTGATCGCAATTGAAAAATACGCGAAAGGAAATATTTATCGTTCCAAACGGAGTGTTCACTTAAAAATGAGTATGAGTGTAGTGTTTTTGTATCCCTCATTCAATTCAGTGATTACATTATCGCGATCGTGTGCTGTTCTGGTGTTTCGTGTTGTTTCATCAAAACTCCGCATTTTTCACGCTGGTAAGTGAAAAGAGATTCTCTGTTTTTCCTCATATTTCCCTGTTCATATTTAACTTAATCACCTTATATGTTTTCAAAATAAGAAACGTCTGTTCGTTGAATACTTTCAAGATAATAATTCGAAACGAGCAAACCAGAAGAAAATAAGACGATTCGATATTTTTTCATGGAAAAATACCTTTTTCCTATATCAGATTTACTAAACCTGTAGATTGAGGAAACTTTGGTGGTTTCAATCACTCCCTAATATGGGTGTGTCTTCCATCTTTTACTCGATCTTTTATAATCAATATAATATACAGGGTATGTCACGACGAGCTTACACTATCTTTATATCTAGAATCAGTCAGGAAAAATCCATGAAAATGTGCATGCTTATATTTCAGAATACGTTCTCTTCATGTAAAATATTTTCGACAATACAGTGTTGCCGCTTCTACTAGAAAGTAGTAGCAACATTGATATTTCAAATGGAATACCCTGTATTTCATCGCATTTTTAGATTCTGCCATCGTGTGCTGTTCTGGTGTTTCGTGTTGTTTCATCAAATCCTCACATTATTCACGTTGGTGAGTGGAGAGATTCTCTCAAATTTTCCTCATATGTCCATGTTTATATTTAACTCAATTACTTTATATGTTTTCAAAATCACAAAGGTACCGATTGTTGAATATTTTCCGATGAAGTAATACTTTCTTCTGAAATTCGTACTTTCCGTTCACAACGGTATTTTTTCAGAAGAAAATAATGCGAAAAGAGCAAACCAGAAGAAAATAAGACGATTCGAGATTAATCCATGAACATTTTTTTTTGCCTCTACAGGGTGTTGTGTAAATATACATACATCGATGTGTCTACTATCTTTTATAACTGTGATACAGAACGTACCTAATCTTGATTTTGGCAAAATCTTTATCTGGTCAGCTCATTTCTGAACCATGGTGTATAATCGATTCACACTCGATAGGTGAATTCAAAGACTTTTCAACAGGGTGCATCCAATTTGACTTTTTTTTTCATCATCATTTTTCGAAATAGAATTTTTGTTGAACTTCTAATTCAAAGACCAATTTTATCACAAAAAAATAATCAGTCCTTCAAGTTCAACTTCATTAGAGTCCAAATTAGGTGAACTATCGATAGTTTTCATTCCATAGAATAATTGTTAATTAGATATTCTCTAGTGCTTGTTACATTTTCAGTATTTCAAAAAATAATGATAGTTTGAGAGTTATATACATGAAATTCTTTTTTTTATCTTACTTTCAAGGTCAATATCTCCGAAACGAAGCGCGATATACTTTTTTTTATATGACCTGTCCTATCATTCACAACATTACCTTTCCGGACATCCTGTATTGTTTGCAAATTTTTTCTAAAACCATTTTTCACTCATTTGGGATTGAATCAAAGTTGCCAATAACATTTAGATAGCTGTGGACACAACAGAAATGCCATGGAAACAAAACAGGCATTTTTTGACATCTCAGTCGGTCTTCGAATTAAAATGGGTTATTCAGCAGTTATGAAAATATTGTGGAAACTTCGGTAATGCAGCAAGAATTTAGTCTAAATCGGATTTCTTTTCCAGATTAACAAGCAAACAGGCAGAAAGCAAAGTGTTTGATACTTGCCACTAAGTCGGAGAAAACCATCCAGTCAAGACGGACCGAATAGAAAATCCGCAACGAGAACTGACCAGAGTATACTTTTCAGAATTCTGATCCTTATATTCGCACGGAAGGCGATATATTGAATTCCTTTCTAGATTCTCAAGCAAACAGATAGACAGATATTCACCTTTATGTCTCTATGGAAACACGACAGGTACCCTTACGAGGGGAGAGTATCAACTCGGCGTTTATAAACCCTCTCTGCAAAGGAGGTCGGCGCATGGTGGGTTAGGTATATACAGTGTTTTTCATTGCAGAGAAAATCGTTGTTTATCTGCCTACCTCGTCTGCATTGAGAGAGTTGATGAATTGATGAATAATCATAAAAATATATCGCATTTCAGTTACGAATGTTGAAAACAAAATTCAGACTTTATAGATTCATATGCTATGTACGTCTCACGATTCAAATTTCAAATTGATGCTTAGTTTTAGATCCGAGCAGCACACTGTTTGGCATTCATGGTCCTTATTATAACCTACGAAATTCAAAATGTAGCAGATGTCTACTGGGAAAACCAATATTCGGAAGGAGAGCGAATATGAAGCATTCCAGTTACCATCCAGTCAAGACGGACCGAATAGAAAATCCGCAAAGAGAACTGACCAAAGTATACTTTTAAGAATTCTGATCCTTATTTTCGTACGGAAGGCGATATATTGAATTCCTTTCCAGATTCTCAAGCAAACAGATAGACAAATATTCACCTTTATGTCTCTATGGAAACACGCCAGGTACCCTTACGAGGGGAGAGTATCAACTCGGCGTTTATAAACCCTCTCTGCAAAGGAGGTCGGCGCATGGTGGGTTAGGTATATACAGTGTTTTTCATTGCAGAGAAAATCGTTGTTTATCTGCCTACCTTGTCTGCATTGAGAGAGTTGATGAATTGATGAACAATCATAAAAATATATCGCATTCCAGATACGAATGTTGAGAACAATATTCAGACTTTATAGATTTATATTCTATGTACGTCTCACGATTCAAATTTCAAATTGATCCTTAGTTTTAGATCCGAACAGCACACTGTTTGACATTCATGGTTCGTATTATAACCCACGAAATTCGAAATGTAGCAGATGTCTACTGGGAAGACCACTATTCGGAAGGAGAGCGAATATGAAGCAATTCAGTTACGGTTGTTGGAAATATTATTCAGGTATGTTTCAGATTCAACATCAGTTCTAATTCTCATGGACTTTCTGTTATGTGATATTTAGTTGCAGATTCGAAAAGCAAAGTGATTGATACTTGTCAATAAATTGGAGAAAACAATCCAGTCAAGACGGACCGAACAGAAAATCCACAAAGAGAACTGACAAGAGTATACTTTCAAGAATTCTGATCCTTATGTTCCTACGGAAGGCGATATATTGAATTCCTTTCCGGATTCTCAAGCAAACAGATAGACAGATATTCAGCTTTATGGAAACACGACAGGTACCCTTACGAGGGGAGAGTATCAACTCTGCTTATATAAACCCTCTCTGCAAAGGAGGTCAGCGCATGGTGGGTTAGGTATATACAGTGTTTTTCATTGCAGAGAAAATCGTTGTTAATCTGCCTACCTCGTCTGCATTGGGAGAGTTGATGAATTGATGAATAATCATAGAAATATATCGCGTTTCAGTTGGTTGTACAGAATTGTTTGAATCAAGGTAAAATGCTTCTATTCTGCTCATGTATAGCTGTAATGTATTTTAACTTAATAGTTTTGGAAGTACATGCAATCTAAATTGGCTATCATCACTATAGAAATAATACTACAATGATAGAAATCTATAAAATCCTATGCAGGATGTCATGAATATTATCTTAATATGATTCAGAGAAGGCCAGCATTTCATATAGAACCATAAAATACTGACCTGCACATTTTTCCAAGGTAATCTTTCTTGCCCACCCTTGTATATTGCAATTCAAAAGTCCATTAACACAATAGGTATTTGAAAGAGAAAGAGACATACTTATTTTTCCTAGTCCTAGTTTCTGGAGACTTCATCAGAAACTTACCATGCAAAATATGAACTGTTGATCATTTCAATCATTTCAATGGGCACATCAAATAGTTAATAATCATTAATAATATGATAATATGAATCACAACTTTTCCTTGTTTTCATTAATTGGAGCAATGAAAGTGGAAAAAGGTAAAGGATATAGGAATTTTTTTCAACTTTTTGTAGTAGGTACATATTTATACATCCAGTTTTCAAATTCATATTCGATGCTCCACGATTATCCATTTTTCCATCCAACTGAACTGATATTTCATTTTCAGAAAAGACTTCTTGAGTTTACTAGTGCAACCATCAACAGAACACAGTTGATTTCTTGGTTTTTGAGTGATATGTTGATTCATGATTTATAAAATAATGTAGAATTGTGAACAGAATAACAAACAATAACAAAAATGACCTTGAATGCCCTGATAAACTGGTTCAAATGTGCCCACCAGATGACGTATCGGAATCATCACCTTAACAATAGCTAATACAACTACTTAATGAATGTGGAGGTAGGAGGAGGGATGCATGTAGGGAAGAGTAGAGCAAACCTGAAAAACCATTGACTATGAAATACCATGAAATAAGAATTGAGACCAGTTTAGAGTATGCATTCACAATCGTTGAAAAACTTAGAGTACCCTGCATTTTAATAGAGTAATGATGGAGGTACTCTGACAGTTACCTCAAGTTTTCTTCATTGGTGTTTGTTTTGAATAAATATCTGGACGATTTTATATAAAACCCACATTCGTATGGATAACTTCATAGTAGTATTAATTGGCACGGGTACTGTTTTCATAACTGGAAAGGTAAATTTGTTGTCAAAGTAGTAGTTTCCTTATATATTCAATTTCCCAAATTCTAGAATGAAATGGCAATAACGCCTGGAAAACAATATTGTGTAGCTTCTCCTTCAATTCTAGGCTGGAATCGCTAACCATGTTTTGGTTGAATTTATCGTACCCTCTTTCGAAAATGAAAAACGAAGAAAGATATAAGGATGTACTCTTCCCTCAATATGTAGAGGAAAGAAGAGGCGATAAGCCTTTATCTTAGCAAAAAACATTTTTCTCCAGGCAAAACATAATATGATCTGCTTCAAAATCGTTTGTGGTTCTGTCAGTACTGGTCAGAGTTTTCTTGATCTAAATATACAAAAAAAGTCAACAAAAAAGTGTAAATTGCATCAAGGAACTCTAATCTTGCCAAGGTCCGGAAATCTAGGATACCGACAAATAAAAAATTGCATAACTGAACATGACGGGATATATATATTGTGATGCTCTGAGTGTTCAACCAACCTGTACAGCAGCCGGTCTCAATGCGAAAATCTCGTTACGGGCCCCCTTAGTGTAACCGTTCATGTTGACCAAAATATTGATGTTGTCGGCATAGATTCTGTCGGCCGCCTTCCCGTTACAAGGAATGGTCGATAGATCGATGAAATGCTCGGATTCCCTCGATATCTTGCTGCGGAATGTAGTACCGTCGTCTTGACTCAACGCGTAGCAAAACACCTAGCAGAATATTTCTTGTTTAGAATACATCAGTTTGATAGATGCGGTCATTTTAATATTCGTTCGTGTTCATGAAACAAACCTAGCAAAAACTGGGGTGTATGACAAGTAAAAAATAATAATTCATTGATCTACTTATCATTGACTACGTGAATGAACTCAATATTATGCGCAGGTCGAAGAACTACTGAAAAATGGAAGTATACATGTTTTCAAAGGTGAAACATCTTTAATAACAGAATGAAGAAATGATCAAAATGAACCATTTCATCAAAAATCGTCTATAATACAGTTCTCAACACACTGAATGGACCACTCATAATTTGACTCTATTTCGAAGACCTGTATTTTTTGAAAAATTTTACCGATCTTCATGCGGTTTTCGATATCAGATGTGATATTTCATCGGTTTCAAAGAGAGCTAGAACACTCTGAAAAAGTCCGCAGAAGAAAACTTACACAGGGTGTAAAGTCGAACCATTACACTATGGTCTACATTTCCAATGCTGTCAGAACTCGAGAAATTTTTTTCTGATCAAAAGTCAGTCATATTATGATACACTGGGGCCTCATCTCGGGACGTTTCAAGAAATGCAAGACCTTCGAAAAAAAAAATCGAATTTTTGTTCCAATGGTCAATCAAGGAAAAATCACGAAAACGTCCCAAGATGAGGTCCCAGTGTATCATAATATGACTGACTTTTGATCAGAGAAAAATTTCTCGAGTTCTGGCAGCATTGGAAATGTAGACCATAGTGTAATGGTTCCACTTTACACCCTGTGTAAGTTTTGTTTTGCAGACTTTTTCAGAGTGTTCTAGCTCTTTTTGAAGCCGATGGAACATCGCATCTGATATCGAAAACCGCATGAAGATCGGTCAATTTTTTCAAAAAATACTGGTCTTCGAAATAGAGTCAAATTATTATGAGTGGTCCATTTGGTGTGTTGAGAACTGTAGTTTCAAAATAAGGAAGTTTCGAAACTCATATAATCAATCCTGATCAAAACTATGGTTGTGTACTTGCTATGACCTATGATAACTTTGCAAGTCACCATAAGCAAAAAATCATGTCAATAATGCCATTATAATTGTGAAAAACGCGAGCCATTATTCAGCAAATGCTCAAAGAAAAACAATTGATAAAATTTATCACAACAGCGCCATCATACGTCACACTGAACAAATACAAAAACTCAACAGTTTATTGTTCAAACCTATTTTGAGCTAAACAGACGAAATCATATCTATGTCCAATTCTTTGGCAATGATTCCGCAGAGTTATCCCCACCATTCGCGATGTCATTCATTTATCAGAGTTTTGCCTGTAGGATTGTTGGCGTATACTTTTAAATGATTAAATTAATACAAAAAGCTCATAATATGAACAACAATGGTAGATTTCGGGAGAAAAACAACTACTTTCCTGGCTAATGCCACGCAGAACATTGAATTATATCCTCTCGAAATCTATGCATCGACTCATATAAACGAATACTGATACAAGTGATTCTTTCCTGAATGCCTATTGATTTCGATTTAGCCAGGCCACGCTAGACAACCACAGACCGGTTTCGAGCTCTTTGACTCTCATCAGTGCAGTGTAGTGTCCAGCCAGCAGTCATTTTATGAACATTGTGTGGAAATTACTTTGAGCTTCTTTTATTTATTTAACATTTCATTCCACTTTGAGCATTGTGGCTATTTCGTAGTTTTAAATGATTTATGAATGAATCGCGGTGTCTTATCTATCGTTATTTAGGTTACGACAATGCTACTAACCTCGACCTTGGTCCTGTCGTGCATCCCGGGCACCGATTGCATCAGATGCGAGGTGGGATGGTTGCCGAAATCGCTGCTGACGTAGCCGATTCTCAGGCGGCCCTTCAGCTCGGGCGAGAATTTGTAGGGCGGCTTGTGCAGCACGTTGATCTTTTCCAGGCACAAGTTAGCGTGGCGAGCAGCTGTAATGAAAATTATTGGATATTGGTTATGGAAATAACAAGTCCTGGTGTCATACTTTCAAACTGGTATATTTTTGTCTCACATCAAGACCACTCAGAAAGCACGCCGATGTACAATCGTCATAAATAGAAAACGTCTCTATGAAAACAATCTAAGTATATAGACCATGGTGGAAATATAATATGGTGTGGTCTTGAATTCGTCTTTTCTGCGCATAACGTCATTGCGAGTCAATACTGGCACCAAAATGATCACGGCGACTCGGGCGAACTGATAACTGTGAGCTCAGGCTACTAGCAATTGTTTCACTCGCAGTGACGTATACGAAGATGCGTCGTAGCACACCATACTATAATTCCACCATGATAGAGACTAAGTATTTGCTTGGTGAGCGTTCTCTCTTCAGCTATAAAGTTCTTTCATTTACATTATTACATTGGTTTATAGTTAGTTATTGTCCACATACACAGATCCACTGTGTTTATCCAACAAAAATAATAACCAAGAACACCATTGACAGTTTTTGAATGGACAAGCTGTGGCTTGATGGAAACCTCGAGCATTGGAAAAACACACAGTGCCGAAACTAGAACAGTTGATTAGCAGGTGTGTTTCATTTTTTAAATTTTAATGTGCATAGAACTAAAATATAGCAACGAAATAATATGAATGCATGATTTTTATGACCATGTATTCTGTACTGTATTGTTCATTTTATCCGTAGCATTATCGAATAATTGTTGAAATCACTTAGATTTCGAAATCGAAAAACCAAAGAATGTTACAACACTATGTCAATGCACATATTAGAGTGAATTCAGCCTCGTCGCATGATGTAGAATTTTCAATGGACCTCAATTACCCTATTGTAGACCTAATTGAAAGAACAATTTTAATGGAAAATGAACGAAATAATGATACATAATAATTATTCAAATTCATGAAAATAAGCATTGGGATGAACAAATGCTATAAAATGAATGGTTGTACGCATCAATAAAGACAATTATTCAGGTTCTAGGTAGATATACAACCAACAAATTAAAAAAACGATGTGATTATTTTGTCGTACTAGCCCATTTGAGATAAATTCATCAGACTAGTACTGATGCAAAGAATTACTTTCCAGCCTGCTTGAACAGATGCAAAATTAATTATGCCATCCATATGCATCAATCTAATGTTTACACTAGTTGAAAAGGCATGGTCAAAAAACAATATTTTGTAGCTTCTTCCTCAATTCTTGGCTACAAGCAAAAACGATGTATCACTCCAGTAGACGCCATGTACTCTCATTTAGAAGATACATGGTTGTACTCTTTCCTAGACATGTAGAGGTAGGAAGATAGGTGAAGCCTTTATCTATGCAAAACATATATTCATGTCCTTTTTTGGCACAACGCTTCAAAATCATTTGTGGTTACGTCTCACTGTCACTGCTTGTCACGTGTCAGTAATTTACAATATGCAAAAGTACTGAAACTTCAGCCATTTTAAATAATTGTGACACTTCCGTACTACCCTCACCATCTGCTTACTTCCGAGGATCTTGAGAACATCCATTCTAGGATCATAGTGCCCACCTTCCTCATCTTCCGGGTAAGTTGTTTACTGACCGTAAAGTTGAATAATAATTTTCAAATCATGCAGTTTCTTTTCTAATCCTATTTTGAACGGAATGTAAAACAATATCTATGGAAAATACCAATTCTCTGCCAATGATGCCGCAAAGTTATCCCCACCATACGCGATTTCATTCATTTACCCGTGTTGTGCGTTTAGGATTGTTTGCGTATACTTTTCAATGATTTAGGGAATAATCGCTGTGTCTATCTAGTGTTATTCAGTCTGAGGTCGACTCACCGATAGCCTTCCTGAACTCGTGCGACAACGGATACAACATCGAATGGTGCGGATGCACCGACGGCAACCTGTTGCGCTCCAGCTGCTCGGCCACGATGCCGACCAGCTTGCGCATGCGCGCGTCGTAGTCCGTCCAGTCGCAGACGATCTGCAGGCAGTGCGCCAGGTTGCAGTAGGCGTCCGGAAAGTCCGGTTTGAGCTTGAGCGCCGTGCGGTACGACTGGATAGCTTCGGGGATGTTGCCGGAGTCCTTGTGGATGCTGGCGAGGTTGCTGTGCGCGTCGGCGAACGCCGGGTTGATCTGGATGGCGCGCGTGTAGCACTGCAGGGCGCCGGAGACGTCTTGCATCTCTTTGAGGGTGTTGCCTGAAAGCGATTATAAATTTTGAAATAATGAAATGATGAAGGTTGATGTTACAGAAGTTATTAGGGGCCGATTGCATCAAGTATTCAATAGACGATTGAATATTTAATTTATCGATATCAATGGCAACTTATGCCTTAGCTGATGAGTTAAGAGAGTTGATTCCTCGTTTAGTCAACGGAGAGCTTTGAGCAACCGGCCCTAGGAGTTCTATCGTCGCCCATCTGCGGTATGTTTTCTGAAGAAGACTGTACATTGCACGAGTCTCTGCGTACATTTTATGATAGTTTAATAATAATAATAATAATAATAATAATATCGCTTTTATTGATGCAGGTCTGAGGAATGTTACAATGTGAATAACAAAATAGTGTCACCATCTATGACTTACAGAGCAAAAAGGTTCGCTCTCCCTCTGGATAGTGGATGGTAACCATATCTTCCACTCAACCACTCTTTCTATCAAGTTTCTTATTTTTGCCTGAATTAACATGAAACAGTAAAGTTTTGATGAGCATTAAATGATTTGAATGATGGATATACAAAAATATATGTTTTTTGCCTCTTTAAATCCTTCTCCCAAATCAAGTTCACAGCTGCAAAGAAGTGGACCATGGCCACACTATTTTTTTGCGATAATAATGATATGGATATAAAACTTAATCAAATAATTCTGATAATTTTTAATTAGACAAAATATATTCCGCGCCAAAATGAATTTTTTGAAAAAGAAAACAAATGCAACATACGCCAACCATATATTAGAAGAAAACCATAGTTCTGATGATGATTTCGAAATTCCACACGTAGAAAATAGAGGGATAAAACTCAATCATTTTGAATCATTAGCAATCAACAAATTAAAAAATTCCATTATTTTGCTAAATGATCAACTGGATCTCAATAGTTCACCACTGTTGAATTTGTTTTTCTTTCTTAGTAGGTAATATGTATTTGCTATCAAGCCTTCCAAGTATTTTGATGTAGATATTGTGCCTATTTTCCGAACATGAAGGTTTATCGAACCTGTACACAGGTAATTCTAATCCTTCAGGTTGGGAAAGGTTGATATATAAAAGTTAGGCAAGCCAAGGTTAGTTTAGTTTATTGTACCAGCATTTCACCTGATGAAGCTACTGTGTTAGCTAGCGAACCATGTCATGTGATTGAGAATTTTGTGGAGATCTTATGGTTTATGAAATTTTTATATTTGCCATAAATTTCATCGAGTAACGGCCGAGGCGATTCAAAATTATCGATTAATTGCTTTCTTTACTATGTAAGTATTTGAAATGTTTCAGCATGACAAATTTTTTATTATAAACTTGACAGAGAAGTGGGTCTTGACATGATTTAAAAATTGTCTAGGGTGAGGATGACAAATAAATAATTTAGTTCGGATCACAGGTCATTAACTAACTGAAAATATGGTCAATGAGGACGATTTTCGCATTTTTTTATGAACAGACATTATACCTTTCGCCTACTAACTAGGTTTTTATAGAACATTGTTTTAAAAATGTTACAAATATGATAGGTACTTACCCATATTAGAATAGGCATCAGCAAAGGTAGGCTGGATCCTGATCGCCTCCTTGTAATGCATGAGGGCTTCATTTAGTTTTCCTTGTTGTTGTAAAACTGAAGCCAAATTGCTGTGAGCAGCTGCAAATTCTGGGAACACTTCTAGTGCCTTCAGATATAGCCTGCAGATAAAAAATTGAACTTTCAAGAAAAGCAGAACCTATTTTTACTGCGTTCATTGTTGGTGGAGCTCAGATACTGTGTTCTTATTTGGCACTAAGTAATAATTCAGAAATACGTATATTGTCGATAATTTCATATTGTTCCTGTTCAGATATGGTGTTCATCTTTGGCAGATATCTAAGTTGAAGTGAAAAAGGCCTCCAGGATCAATAACTCAAATTATGATATATTAGAACATACGCCGTTCATATTTAGGACTTTTAGGAAGGCAGTATTACAATTTTGCTAGGATTGACAAACATTTTTATGCATAACACTTGTGTGTAAAGATATCTGGTGTCAAAAGGCGAACTTTCAAGTTTTGTACAAAACAAAGTCATAGGCAATCTTTGGCAGATATCTAAGTTGAAGTAAAAAGGAGCATGAGTAAGTCACTAATCAGACATCATCCTTTTCTATTGATGTCGGGTTTTGACGAATTGACGCCTTCCCAGTGCAGTACGAAAAATTATTTATTTGTCCATACTGCCAGAATTACTCCAATCTACATTACGCAAGGTGTATAAAAACGTCAAAAATACTCAAGTTACATGAATGTATTCAAATCCTTGAGAATATTTGAATACTTTCGAATGTATTTAAGTTTGGAAGTATTCAAATACTATGAAAGTATTTAAATACTTTGGAAATACTCAAATACTTCGGTAATATTCAAATACTTTTAGCACATTTAAATACTTTGTATATACTCAAATACTTTGAAAGTATTTAAATACTTACTGTGAACTATTGACTTTGGTTTCGTTTTCTGGCGTCGCTGACATGACATTGCTGTCACGTCACATTCATAGGCGTTAAATAGGATCTTACAAAATTTTGATTTCATTCTTTATTTTGATACATTATTCAATTCTGTTTTGGAAGGATGGTAAAATGTGCTGCGTTAATCTGTATCAATCAGTTGGATGGCAAATTTGAATTTGTCAGCTTTCCATCAAATGAAAATGAACTTAGAACATGGAAAGTGAAGTGACCGGATGGGGAAAATTGGTAAATACATCAGCAAAATATTAGAGGTGAAACTGATACGAAATCACATATTATACTTTCTCATTGTGCCTATATAATTATCTACTCCACAAGTTTTTGAATGCATTTTAGTAGAAACAGTTTTGATTATAACGGAGGATTAAAAGAAGAGGCATATGGCCTACCATTTAGAAAATTATGCCTACATTCAGGAAATATCAAGTGTTCGTGAAAAACTACAAAAATGATTCCCAACATGAATATATTCAGCACACATGACATAATATGAGCACATTAGTTTGAATACCTACATAACATTTCTCACAATTTCTGAACCATAAGGATTAGTCTGATATCAAAATTCATTTATTGATAGGTACTGCCTAGGAACAGTCTTATTTGGTAAAACGTATTAAAATTTCAGAAAAATTTGCTCACTGCCTCACAAAGATTATGCTAGAGTTGAAACTCGAAAATTATCATCATCTTTTGGATATAATATGTAGTTGAATGAGAAATTACATGTGGAAATTACGTATGATACATCAATGTCCTAAATATAACCTAAAAAAATAACAAATGTCAGAAATCTAGTGTTTATCCCCAGAAATGAATAAAGATGGAACTATATAACTGTTCCACAAACCCTTTAGAGTGAGAGGACACAAGGATCTGTTCGTACCCTGTTGAGATGACAAATACGTCAATTCACATCAAGGGACCATAGGTCCCTGGATTAAGAAATCAGGCCCGTGGTACGTACCTCGTAGCCTCCTCGATGTACCCTTGCTCGCGCTTGATGTTCGCCAAATTGTTCAGCGAATCGGCGTGCGACGGACATAACCTCAACGCCGTGTTGTAGCACTCCTCCGCCTCCGACACCTGGCCCTTCTCCTTCAGCGCGTTTGCCAGATTGCAGTAGGCGTCGGGGAAGTTCGGCTGCAGCTCGATGGCCCTGCGGTAGGTGTCGATGGCCAGGTCGATGAGGCCCTGCTCGTAGTAGACGCACGCGAGGTTGCCATGCACCACGGCGTTGTTGGGCGAGAGGTTGAGGGCGCGCAGGTAGGCCGCTACCGCTCTGGAACGAAAATAATGTATATGAAAAATGTATAATAAAAAGTATAAGAAAAATTATATTGTTGATTCTATTGTAATTTTCAAATGCCCTTTGTTCATGTCTTTACTAGAGTTCCTTAATGTACTTGAAACTGCTGTTTTGACGTTTTTGTATATACAAAAAGTCATCAGTTATGGCAGTATTTTTATGGGAATGGAATATTTATTCATTTATGTTCGATAGTACATAATTTACAGAAAATGCTGAAACAAACGATCAACAATGCATTTTTTTCTGGGTTTTGTTAATTTTAGACCCCCCGCCACGAAGATTGATATCCCATGCTAATATATACGCTTCAAGGCACTCACCATGTGCCAGGAAATATTCATGAGTTGTCAATTGTAAGGCACATAATATGATGTGTCATGAAGCCTCAATGGCTAGAATGGTGAGGCACATATCTTGTAGCTTGTGGCAGTCGATGTGTTAAATAAATATGCAAAGCTCAAAGTCATTTCCACAAAAATTCATAAATGAACGAAACTGGTAGATAACGAGAGGAATACAACTACTTTCCTGGCTATATACCACGCAAAACATTGATTTACATCCTCCCGATATCTATGCCTCCCTTCATAAATGCTGAATTGTGCTTACATTGATCAGGAACGCTTTTTGAAGTCTCACAATTCATTTTTTCAAGTAGAGCACCCTGTTTCCTCAATTTTTTTTTCCGAAATCTATGATTTTTTTCAACACAAAAACATACAGTGTGTGCGATTTCAACCAGCAACACCCTTCCAATTTGGAACCTGTCGACCGATTTACAAAAATATAATTTCGAGAATGTGAACAAATTTGGAATATTCAGATTTATAAGGCCTACTTTTGTTTGTTGAAGGGAACAAAATTTCAAAAAAGGTCATCAGGCATTTTTTTATCGAAACTGTTCCTGGCTTATTCGATTCATGCATAGCAGATTGTAAGGACTATTAAATTTGTTCAATTTGTATCCTTATGCTCTAAGGTGTCCTCGAGCATTATGGCATAAAACGCATCTCTCCTTTAATTGCAAGGATGCAAATGAAGCGTTTTAATGAAGGAATATCTTCGAGCAATTTGATAACGCTTTGAGATTCTGCAGTTTCAACTTCCATCGAAATTATATTCTCCTGTTTCAGATTCCTTTCCGCTATTTCTGTCGACAAGTGGGTCACATTAAAACTCAAGTTGTGTTTTGAATGCACAATATTCTTTATAACATAGTAGCTTCAACTTCTATAATTATATCAGCTTGCAAAGATTATTAACCCTTTGTGGCCCAAATTATTTTTTTTCGAAAAAATCGATTTTGAGGTCAAAATTATACTCTATATATATCAATTGAACGACTTTCTGATGAAAAAAAAATTATTGCACACAAAGATTTGACAGAATCAGGTGGTTCCATTAAGGCATCACTGGGGAAATAATGGTAATATTTCAGTAATTGTTGAAAATTTATTTTGCCAGAAGAAACATGATGTTATGAAGAGTTATGAGTAATTTTTTATGGAATGATTCGAAACAGTTTTCAATACTCATAAGACATAGTCCAATGTTACACGAAGAGCAGTGCCATCTAGATTTATGCAGTTCTTTCTTCGAACTACAGTTGGCGCATCTGACCTTATTGCTATGGATTGGCATGTGCGCGGCCGTACTTATACGTTGTTCTAAGGCAACATATAACTCATATTTTGTTGACAATGAGACCAAGGCCCTTTCTGCCTCTCTGGGGAGTTGCGGGATCCGCTCCAATCAGCCCATTCGCAACAGCAAGCCTGACTTCTTTGCTTAGAAAATGTACCGGTTTATTATCTTTCCATTTGGGAGCAGTTATTACAGTGTCAGTAATTCTCCAATCCTAATCACCCCTCTTCATACATTTATCATCTGACAAATTCTTTGGAAACCATTTCCTATCTTTTCGTGCAGTACCGCAACTATAAATTTTGTATTTCTGCAGATTTCTTTGTAACAAAACAGAATTGAAAAAATTGTCCATGTGAACTGATTGAACGGATTCATCACCCCATGGAATTTTCTCCAATAAGGTGAAAAGATCATCTACTGGTGATTTGTTCAGCTCAGAAATATCAAATGATCTGCCTAAAGTACAAGAAATATCATAGAAGTGTACTACAAAAAATATTATAGGAGTGTACTGGTGGTCCCGCATGGGACCACCTCACAAAACTACCAGAAATCAAGTGAAAAATTGCAAAATTCAGCAAACTGATGTAGTCGTATGTTCATGTACATTGAAACTAACAAAAATAACCATTTACATACCTGCCATATCATCAAACTCAGCCAGAGAACGCAAATCAAATGACTCCGTGCTAATGCACTGTGGACATAAACATCCAGAATTATAAACATTCAACTACAAATGGCAAATTAGGATTGGAACTGCACTCAGTGTGACCACCTACCCCCACTACTCAGCATGTGGAAATGTGTTCCCAGTTGAAGCTTACTTGTCCGCAAGGAAAAAATCATTTGATAGGTGGTTCCACAGTGGAACCACTGGCACACAAAGGGTTAAGATTGAAATGAGATAATTATTCAAGTGTATTTTGGCATTGAAATATAAAATATTTTAAAAAATATATGTTTGGCGCGCAACACATAGAAATTATAAATTTCGGATTCGCTGTGATGTCAGATTAATATGAATTTCAAGTTGGCATGGATTATCACATTTGGAAGAATATCAAGATTTTTCTCACTCCACCAATTCATGGTTTTCGCTTAATTGCCGAAAAACATATGTTTAATTTTGTAGTCGGATTGAATTTGCCGACATAACGATCTGATGCCAAAACATTTACATAATCTCATTTTTATGGCGATTCGCTCAAATTTCTCACAACACAAATTGTTTAAACGGATGGTATTATTTATTTTTCCAACTTTTAAGATACACTCAATTCATCAATAAAATAATCGATATTTAACAAACTTTGGTTGAATATTGAAAAATAACTTCTTTTGATGTCTATTATTATTGTACCATGTTTATGATCCATATCAAATTATGAAAATAATTATAAATACTGAAAAGTGCTCTTAGAAATTTTTTTTTTTACAAAAAAATCTTAAATTCACTTGTTTCCAGTATATTGATTGTTATCTTATGATTGATTCATTTATACTTCCGTTATAGATAGATATCAGTGTGAATAAGATACATAGATAAAAATCAAAAATCCACTAAAATTTCAATGTCGGGGTCATTTTTTCAATTCTCCTAGAGTACGACCTCCACAAGAATCATCTACTATGATATTTTATAATAAATGATCGCGAAATATTTAGAAAACTATAGTAGTTAAATGTGTACAAAAATTTCGATTTTAAAATAAACTTTACTTATAAATTTAGAACATCGTTCGAAGAGTTTTTGTGATGTTGAAAGATGTGAAATTTGGCCGTTAATATTTCGAACGGAAATAATTTCAAGTATAAAGAATCTGCGTCAGACCCATCATTTGAATATGACGCATAATGAAAGAAAAAAACTCAGCAACAAGTTCGTTGAACACACGAGTAATTTCCATTTGAACAGGCGCCAAGACAATTTAATAATGTGTTCAAACAAACATGTGCAACAAAATTATAAACAATACTTTTACTCATTCACACCAACTACAAGGTTTAACCGAGAAGCAGTTCAATTATGTAATACCACAAGTGATATTATTTAGCCGGAAATATTCGGCGATTGTTTCGCAATAATTTGGCAAATGACATTGTTGAACAAGAATTTCGAGTAGTGACTGTTTCATGATTGTATATGTTTCCTTCTTATTCGTATGTGTTAAACAGAAGTGAATATACACTCAGTGGAGAAACACTGCACCAGTTCCTGACAGCTATGACAGGGTACGGACAGATCATAGTTCCTTTCTCTTTTATTCATCTAGTGACTTTGGTTTCGTGTTTTGGCGTCCCTGACATGACATTGCTGTCACGTCACATTCATAGGCGTTAAAAGAGAGAGAAATATTAAGTGTTCGTGGAAAACTGCAAAAATGATTCCCAACATGAATATATACAGCACATATGTCATATGAGTACATTAGTTTTAATATCTACATACAATTTTTCACCATTTCTCAACCATAAGGCTTAGTCTGAAATCAAAATTTATTTATTGATAGGTACTGCCTCAGAACAGTCCCATTTGGTAAAACGTATTGAACTTTCAGACACATTTGCTCACTGCCTCACAAAGATTATGCTGGAGTTGAAAAATCAAAAACTCGAAAATTATCATTATCATTTGGATATAATATGTAGAGTTGAATGAGAAATTACATGTGGAAATTACGTATGATACGCCAATGTCCTCAATATAACCTAAAAAACAACAAATGTCAGAAATCTAGTGTTACTCCCCAGAAATGAATACAGATGGAACTATATAACTGTTTCACAAACACTTTCGAGTGAGAGGAAACGTGGATCTGTCCGTACCCTGTTAAGATGACAAATTCGTCAACTTACATCAAGGGACTCTAGGTAGACCAAGTCCGATAATTTTTAGTAAACAAAAAATATCGCTGTAAAACAGAAGAAACTGTAAAAATGGTCGATTCTGATTGGTTATCGAGAACATGAGTGGAATAGTCACTATAATACCGAAGGATTGGCCTGAATCACGCAATGTTATCGGTTGAAATTACTAAAATATCAGATTTTGATATATACAAAAAAAATAATCGTAGTGATTTTTCTGTCAACTCGGTCAATATAGCTTACTAATGTGACATCAAATGAAGGTATTCAACATATAGATACAAATATAAATCAACGTGTAGATCCGACAAGTAGATATGAGTGATTTATTATGTTATACATATATCAGTGTTCCACAGAATTTGTATGAATAGTAGACAAAATCAATAGACAAGGGAAATTGAAAAACGATATTTCCATGTAATGTCTATCCAGTAAGTTTCCATTGAATGTAGGTATTATTTGAATAGCAAACAAACGTAGAACGTTCACTTTGTTTGTCAATGTTCTATTTTCCATTGAACGACGAGACTATAATGAAATCAATACCGTTAACCAACAAACCATATTTATCTAGAAAAGATGTTCCTTGTATTGCTACTGGAATGAATATTAATCAATGTTCCCTCCCATTATGTTCACGGAGCTATTTCATTCCAGGCGCTTTGGCTTGATAAGATTCTTGTTAGTTTTTCTGTATATCACGTGTTTTGATACTACCGGGTGATACAGGAGACATGTAACAGAATGTAGTTTTTTTATTTGAAAAAAAAAAATTGAAATTCACAAGGGTTATATTATCGATGATGGCGATTTCCTTGAACCCAATGACAATTTTGTTCAACCACCTGTTTGATTGGAAGTAGACCCAACTTTTATTTTATTGAATACGACTGTACTTACACCCGTAGCATCAGGATCAAGGTAATGACTAAAAATTTTCCGTCTCATCAGTTGGCGTTACTGGAGTCTGAGCTCCAGTCAAAAACTGAAAAAAATTGTCAGAAAGCTCTGAAAGCTGGCATGTTTTTTCGAAAATTTTATGACCTATGGTAATAAATAGAAACATTTTATGGTATGACTTAAGCAGGCTTGCATTTGGTGGACAATCAAATTAAACTGAACAATCAACGTTTCAAAAATATTACTACATTTTCGATTTTCTCACTTCTCAATCATTAAATGATAATATGCTATTTATCATGCCACATTTTATGTCAGATTGATGGTTGATTTACATAAGGCACGTCGAAAGTTAACAGCAATTTGATGATGACATTAATTTCGGTTTCATTCCTCCCGAGGGCATGTTGCCAATGAAACTTACACTTTACGACAGATAATGTTTATAAAGAATATGGAAAAAAACTGAACCGATATACAGGAGACATGTAACTGCCTGTAGTTTTTTTATTTTAAGAGATACAAGTTTGAAATTCATAAGGGTTATATTATCGATGATGGCGCTTCCCTTGAAGCCAATGACAATTTTCTTCAACCACCTGTTTGATCGGAAGTAGACCCAACTTTTTTTTTTAAAGAGCACCTTGTATATTTCTGTAGCCTATTTTATTTGCCTTGAAATTCTCTATCCAAATATGTATCACAATTTGATATTCGTTCATTAATTGTCTGTTAAATTGCATTTTATTAAAATACGTTGAAGTTGGCTGTGGCCCGAATACTATGACATTTCGATGCTTGATAGGCTAAGAAATCCAAAGATCATTACTTAGACGATATTATCAGAATATTTTCCATACCCTAATCGGTGCCAGAAGATTGCCAATAATTTCATTGAGTTTAAAGAGAATCATCCGAGAATAACTCACGATATTTAGAAAACTAAGATAGAAACTCAGTTTTTTTCATTTGGATACTTCGTGTGAAGAAACTATTTGTCTTTCATTTTTGCCATGAAGCCATAATATGATTATCCATTTGAATACATGAAACTGAAATTCTTTTAATAATTGATGTATCGTCCTAATACATCTGTCCATAAGTCTACATTAGTGTATTTTCAGTATTATTTCGCTTATCAAATTGTTATAAATAAACTGGGCGTCAATTGAAACGTTAATAGTGAAATTTGGCATCAAGTTTGACTTCTCGTAATTTCTAAAATATTGAACCAATTTTGAATTGCCGCCCAGATTCTGAATGCATTTTTCATCGTCTTTCGAACCGTTCCTTACAACTTCTTCTGAATTGATCAGGACCCGTGATACAGGGTGAAACAAAGTTTCGTGCATTTTGAAAAGAATTTCTCCGCCCCCCCATTTTGTCGGAAGACCACGATGCTCATATTTTATTCAGGCATTTCATAAATAGCAACCATACCTCGGGACGTTTTCGAGTTTTTGCCAAAAACTACTGTGGTTTCCGAAAAAAAATTTTGTTTGCATTTTTTTTAGATTACCTGTATCCTCAAAACGATGAAACTTATTGGAAATGGTACTTAAATGAGTTTGGGTATATCCTAATCGTCGTAACCTGAAATAATAATTATCTGTACTGAATTATAGTTTATATCACTATAATGATCTTACCAAATGATATTTTCCATTTCGACCCGATTTGAACGAGGCACCTTCAAATTTTTTAGGACCCGAATTACACTGACGTTTTCATGAAAATTGGCAATTGATATAACCTCTATGCAAACCTACATTGTTTCAACAATACGTTGTTATAAAAACAAGGTATCGTTTTTTTTTTTGTTATCGAGATGAGTTGATTTACTGCTCACTAAGGTAGACAACTTTTATCATAGACTGCGAAGTAATAAATTATTGATTGTTTTTGAGTAACCTGGTATACATATCTGCTCCAACGCTTTCCTGAAATGCATAAAAGCATCCATTTATGGAACTCCTCTAAAATTAGTCCATTGAAAAAAATACAAAAAACATTTTTTTTTTCGGAAACCACAGTAGTTTTTGGCAAAAACTCGGAAACGTCCCGAGGTATGGTTGCTATTTATGAAATGCCCGAATAAAATATGAGCATCGTGGTCTTCCGACAAAATGGGGGGGGCGGAGAAATTTTTTTCAAAATGCACGAAACTTTGTTTCACCCTGTATCACGGGTCCTGATCAATTTAGAAGAAGCTGTAAGGAACGGTTCGAAAGACGATGAAAAAAGCATTCAGAATCTGGGCGGCAATTCAAAATTTGTTCAATATTTTAGAAATTACGAGAAGTCAAACTTGATGCCAAATTTCACTACATATTAACGTTTCAATTGACGCCCAGTTTAGTTGAATAGAGAATTTCAAGGCGAATATGCTACAGGCTACAGAAATAAACTGGATGCCATTTGAAAACAATAAGTTGGGTCTACTTCCGATCAAACAGGTGGTTGAAAAAAATGTCATTGGGCTCAAAAGAAGCGCCATCATCGATAATACAACCCTTGTGGATTTCAAATTTTTATCTCTTCAAATAAAAAAACTACAGACTGTTACATGTCTCCTGTGTCACCCTGTATATCCATCACCCATTCCATAAAACGAAGCGAACCAGATGAAAACCGAAGAAGAAAAACGAAAAAAAAACACCGGCTAAAATCCAAACCTTTTGATCTGCCCCTTGACCCATTCGAGACACCCCTCCTGCCTCCTTCCACGGCCCCCAAACCTACCCCCGTACTGCCCGGGCGGCGGGATGTGTATGACGGTGTACACGACCACGCACTGGTAGTCCATGCCGACGGCGCGCCTGAAGATGATCGCGGCCCCGTAGACGAAACGCCGCTCGAGGAGGCCAAACGCATCGCGACAGAAGAGGAGGCGGATCGGCGGTGGGGAGAGCGTCGCGTGCCGCGTGCGACGCTCGGCGTCGTTTTCAGACGACTGTTGCACGCGTCGCGAAAAGATGCACGGACATGGGACGTCGATAGGCGGGGCCTAAATCGAGATTTTGGCGCGATTTTTACGGTTTTTCAGTCTTTTTTAGATTCGCTGATGCAGTTTGAGTGGATTTGTTATTTCTGAAACATTTGGACAGTCGCGAATATTTCAGAGCTGATAATATACTACGCAACACTAATTTCGTCGCACCCCAAAATTTTGCCTCTGTTGAAATATGAATAACTTTTTTCTGCTTTGAACGATTTGAATTCGGATCACACTGTTCGCTAGCCCAGTCCTTCAGCTATAATCTCGTAATTCTTCAAAACATGAGGTTCTTCACATAAAATCGCTACAGGGTGTCACCTGAAACTGTGCAACATTTCGGAAATTTCAAAAGTATCTCGAATGAGGAAAAACTTTTTTTTTTCAACTTTGACAGTAGAGGCATGTAGATGATTTCATTATCTTGAAACAGTTCTCTCTCATTTACAGAGAGATCTCATAAAATTAACTGTCTGGATTTGCAGTCATAATTTTTTTCCTCGTCAACCGATTTTTGAAATCCCAGGCTCATTTTGAAGCTTAAACTTCAGATGAAGAGATATGAAAATCAGAATTGACTCAAGATGAACATTATACAGTGTGTCTCACTTCTGATGGAAGCACCCCTGTATCTGTTGTAATTGTTGAGTCGAATTCAAAATCAGGAGGTACCTTTCGCTCCCCCCTGCAAATTTCAGAACCCTACCTCAATAATTACGTGGGATACGGGGTGCTTCCATGAGGAGTGAGACAAAATTCAATTTTTCAGACCTGAAAATTTTCCAACAAAAATATGTTGAGCTTTCGAGCTTGTCTTTATAAAACGCTAGTGAGGTGAGTTGACTTTGAAATGTTTTGCGTTATCTATCATTTCTCCCAGTATTATTTTGGTATTCCTTTTTTCTTATTTCAGTGATTTTCAAAAATGTAACGTTATACTTTCCATGCCTAATGACTATTAATTCCGATTTCTCGATCAATTCGTCACATATTTTCGAGTTTTCTAGAAATGAATCTTCTAGTCTAGAATATCAGTCAGAAGATCCAAATAAAAACTTCAAATTCAAATTCAAATTCAAATTGTTCAAAACAGAAAAAAGTTATTCATATTTAAACAGGGACAAAATTTTGGGGTGCGACGATATTAGTGTTGCGTAGTTTAATAATGATAATTCGCGGGAATCAATGTTACCAGGTGGCGCTCGGTTTTCATCGTTCCATGTCAAAGCCACGTCAAAACTGGGGGAAAACAAACTCAATCCTCAATCAATTGACTCAATCCCATTAGTGCCATTAGCTTTTGTACTGTGTACTGATGAGAGTGATAAATTTTTAAATTTCTTGACATTAATAATTGTCAATATTCGATCGAAAACGGTAATAATGCCTGTTGTAGATGTACTTTTGGCAGATATTTTGCCGACCAGTAGTGGTAGGTGAAGCAAGGGTGAAGCAGTTCTCCGTGTTAATCATGTGATTTTGTGTGAGGCAGAAGACTTCAACAAAAGGCACATTTTTGCACTTTGTCTACAAACATCGGCGATGAAATCTTCCCCACATGAAGTAAAATTGAAGTTGGGGTCCAGATGAACTCCTGTAGAACAATGAATTTGTATTTGTTCATGCAAAGCAGGACAATCTGGGTATTGTGAACATGTTGTAGCTGATCTTTTATATGTCAATTTATTTGCTCGTCATAATTAGTTTGAATTGTTTGAACTATCTCCAATTCTTCACCCGTTCACTGTTCACTAAGCTAATAAAAATGTAATAATGTAAAAAAATAAACCAACTCAACCATCCATCACTAACAATAGTGTCAACACTTTATGTCATTGACAAGTTTGACTACAGCTACAGCAAGCTGAATGCAATGTAGTCTATGCACTTTATCCATAGACAGCAGTTTGTTTTCCCCCAGTTTGAAGTTCGTATTATGTAACCTAGATGTCGCCCACTTCGTGAATCTCGCGAATAGAGAGTTGAAATACTGCCCTGAACGTTAACGTAAACGTAGATTGACAGCTACGCATGCGCGTTTCTCGTTTTTCCACGTTTGCGTTGGTAGTGGGCTTACGGGTATACAAGGTGATTCACAATAAAGGCTCCCTCCCTCTAGCTCAGTCATTTCTGAACCGATTGCAAAATTTTAAATATCATCTACCTAAAATGATTTTTGATAGAGTTTTTTCCGCTACATCAGAAAATACAAGGTGCTCGGAACAAACGATCTACAGGGTACTATTAATTTGATTTTTTAAATGGAACACCCAATTTTTCATTGTATTTTTAGATTCTCCCTGAAGAGCTTTCATCAATGTATCACTTGGGGTCTAGCGAAAATGATTACAGAGATATAGGATGTTCATAATCGAGATTTTTCAACTTTAGGATTTTTCTGTGACGAGAAACTATTTATTATTGGTCGAAACGACTTTCATATCCGTATCTCAACTTTTGATTTACTATCTACTGACATTTAATAATTCGATCAGAATTCTGGATCTTGTACCACATTTTGGTAAATCATAGAATATTAGGAAATAATAGAACTTGTTCTCGTTGTTTTTTATGTTTCCCTCAAGGTATTCAATCAATTTCAACAATATATAGAATGGAAACTAACTAGACTCATGCACAGTTGATTTAATGTTTTAATATACCTCAAACTATCAAGCAGAACTAAAACAAACAAACCGATTAGATTAGCATATTATCACATTTTGTGGAACTAAGGATCAAATTAGGTTATTTGGTGCATGGTAATTCCGTGCGCTAATTTAGAGGATTGAATGAACTTCTTTGTTAACTCAATGATAAACTCTCCTAACTCGTCAGCTAAGGCCGGCTAGGCACATAAGTTGCCATGGATATAAAAATATTATATATTCAATCGGCTGACAGACCCTACAAGCGAGACTAGTCGTTATTATTGAGATAAATATTCTTATTCGTCTAAATTTATTCGCTGCAGAAGAAACATGTCTGTGGAAATAGAAGTTCGCTCATATTATGTCTCGTCCTATCACTTCCGGATAAAAGATCTGAGAAATAACATACAACTTTGAGCACCTTCGTAATCTGTCAGGATTGCGGAAGATACGTTATGAAATTGAATGAAGCACACTTTTTGTAATACGATAAATACAATCGAAACAACATCGATGTCCATATGAATATATCCAACAAAGCTCAGGCACAACTTCCTGTTAATTATCTCAAACTAGACCAAAGCAAAAAGACGTATTCGATGCCACGATCACTAATTCCTTGACATAATTAGAACACCGTAGGAAAATGGCGACATTCCACTATTTTACAGATAATGGGGTTGTATACAGTAGTTGAATTTACGCCACAAACCTATTTAGTATTGATCATTCCGTGTATAAATAGTTTTTCTTTCAATAATTAAATTCGGCACGTTGCAATAACCAGCTTCGATGACGTCATGAACCGAACCGAAAGTCATCGTTATCTGAATTCTGTCTTTCGCATGAAAAGTAAGACCACATATTTCGACGCTGCCAGATTTGTAACTAGTAATTACCTTGTGAGACTCAATATGACAAATGACAACAGTATTCTAATTCACAGAAGACAATTGTTCGACCTGGTCCCTAACAATCACTTATTGAATACTTATATACTTGCAAGATGCTTCAGTACCAATAAGAAAATCCTAGTATTCCTGATAATGATCGAGATTTTATTTAAACCCAAATTATTTTGGGGCACTGGCAACAGCGTACTGCCTAGAGTTCCCAGAAATACAAGAAGAGAAGAAAAAGACGAACTACATTGTCAATCTAACTTCCTAACGTCACCTTCATCAAATCTTTGTTTCATCTAGTCAAGATGCGAATATTCAGAGAAATTCCTTTTATTATCTGATTCTTCAGTTGTATGTTGTGTTCTCTGTTATCTCCAGTAGAGTCTGAGGCGAGCACCTTCTGAGGAGACTAACATTTTTCATATTTTGATTGAAATGACAATCAGAAATATTTTTGCACTTGTCTTACAGACAAGGAGAATGGAATGAACTAGTTAGGGTTAGTACTTCGAAATAATGAAATATTTTTTTTCACTGATATCTCCATCTGTAGCAATACGTCAGACGAACTCAACAAGTTCAGACAGACCATCCTTTCGTCCTCAACCTCGTAATATGTCGAACAACTCTTATCAAAACCCGTTAGTCTATAGAACAGTAAAGCTTTGGAATTATTTGCCAAAAGAAACGTATTCCCAAGACCATATAACCTCTAAAAAAAATCGAAAAACATTCCAATACCTCCTTCATCTCCCTATCCTCCCTAGGTAAACACGATGTTCCTAGAACACAATAGAGATTCTCTTTCGTTCGTTCCATGAGATAAAAAATACAGTGCTCTCTCCTCCTGACAACATCTTCAACATTTTTTGTTAGAAATATACTTCGTATCATCCACTCTCCCCTCCATTCTTATTACATTTTCTCAGGTGCCATTACACAGCTTTGGATATTAAACAATGTAAGCGAAAGTAACTTTGAATAAGAGTAACTTTTGCAGCCAGAATAGGCTAGAGTGCCATAAAAGCATCTTTGGCATTTCACGTAAAATAACACACCTACGTGAAAGACTTTGAATGATGTGATAATATTATTTCAAGGAGAATGTTGTTTCGAGATTTCGCCTTTTGACCATGGAAGGAGACACATGGCGTCTCCAGGTCAAAAGTCAGGTTAATGTGTGTGCAAGTCCATAATTTTCCTAATTACCTGATCTGGATTAAAATCCAATATTTATTGTGAAGTTTAATAAGTGTGTGTGAAAATTATCAAGCCCTTTTATCTCTACGCCGGTATAGAGGCCGGATGGTGACGGATTCACCGGATAAAGGGGCCATACTTGAAATCAAACGTGCTCAGCAAGAGCACATACGATAGAATCTTTGGACATTGATGAACTCGGCTTCCGGGCATGGTGACGGACTACGGTGTCTTTAGTGCTCGAGTCGAGAGATAATATTATAACATAACCATATATATTCTTGAAAAAAATTAATTACCTGATCTGGAGAAATTGTTACCGAAAGGTGACAGAAATCCAATAAACCCAAAAGAAGAAGAAGAAGAAGAATGTTGTTTCATAATCAATCCTGTTATTCGGATCAGAAACAAAAATACAATATACAATTATTGATGCGGAGGGTTCCTAAAAAATCTGCGGCAAAACTGCAAACTTTATCCAATCCAGTTTCAACTCAGTGTGCAACATACGGAGTGATAAATCTGCTCGGTCACGCTTTAGGTGAATTTATTGAGCACACGTTTACAAAATCTCTTCCGGCAACCGCAACTCACTCTACATTTTCTTGTTTCAGATTTCGACCATGATTTGGACTCGCTGAATTCCAGGTCACAATAAATTTACATTGGTATTAGTTTTCTAAACTGTAAAGGAGTCTTTACATTGTACAGGGTGTAACATAAAATCGTTGAAATATTCGAGTAACGTATTCCTCAGACAATTTTAAGAAAAAAAGTCCGGAAAAGCTCCATTTCGGAGATACAGGGTGTTGAAATTGAATTTTTTTGTTCGCTTTTTTCAAATGACTTTTGCAAAAAATAAGTTATTTGCACGAAATTTGGCCCCGAAGTTTGTATGATGTGGGAAATCATAATTTCGTATTAATTTTCATGCACCATCTACAGGGCGCTGCGTATGCTGCCATTATTTATTTTAAATTGCCCCAACTTTTTTGGCAGTAAACTTTTGCTACTTTTCATGAAAGCTAAGCATATTTTTACTTTAGAACTATATTTTTGGACGTTTGTAGAAAAAATGTTGTTTGCAACTCGAGCGCGAAATACTTTGGTCATCTCGACTATTTTTCAACTCGGCTACGCCTCGTTAAAAAAATCAGATCTCGATCACCAAAGTAGCATTTCGCGCTCTAGATACAAAAATAACTAATTCCCACACCTTTTCCAAGCAAAAAAGGTACACTTCCTCAGCAACGCTAGAGGTGATCGTTCTCGAGATATTTACAATTTTCTATAACGATGCATGTTACTTAGCTCCTAGGTTCCTAGGTCGCTAAGTGAAGTTTCTGAGAATATTACAAAAACTAAGTATGTATGTATGTGGTAAGTCTCGCCAAAATCAACTACATGTTTCCTATAAAATATTACACTATATAAACTTTTTTTCTTAAAAATGTCTCCGGAATACGTCACTAAAATATTTTAACGTATTAATGTTACACCATGTATATGTTGGGCAATAAAAGTGAAAGATCTAGTCTCTTACCATAAATATGGTGGCATTCGTGTTTCGATTGAGCTAAAACTGTAGTTTAGTGGTAAACATCAAGGTGGCTGTGACACGAATTTGATAATCTTTTGATGATCAGTAGGCTATGAAATCCAATTATCAATACAAATTTGATACAAAATGTGTTGCTACCTTAATTGGATTATTGAATACTGGCAAAAAAATCCATATATCATAGATATATCTACAGGGTGATTCAGGTTTTGAGGCACAAACTGTAATGGGAGATAGATCTCATCGTTCAATTTAGAGGCTTTTTTGCTTCCTAATGATTTTTAAGAAAACGAACCGTTTTTGAGATAAATGAACATATACGTTCTAAGACATGTTAATTTTGCCTATGTTTCGCTTAAATTTTATTCTTTGACAAAATTCGTTGAGAATACAATGAAATGTACTCACTAAAATTGCAATCACTAGTCCAATCTGGATCAGTTACGGAAATACGGAGGGTAGAAAGTCGAGGTTTTTTTTTCAGTTAAATGAAATTTAAGCGAAACATAGGCAAATTTAACATGTTTCAGAACGTATATGCTCAATTATCTAAAAACAGTTTGTTTCTAGAAAAAAATAAAGAGACAAAAAAGCCTTTAAATTGAACGATCCACACAGAGGCGTACTACGAAAAAGTTTGGGGGGGGGGGGATAAAGAAGCCTCTACCCCCAAAACCGTATCACCCTGTAGATTTTGAGAATCTTAAAATGGCTTGAAATGATGATATTCTAAATAGTATGGACCACACCAAATCTCAAAATGATATCTTGAAAAGTAAGCGAGATATTTCAATTAATGATGAGATCTACCTCCCATTTCAGTTTGTGCTCTAAAACCTGAATCACCCTGTATACACAAACGATGACATCCAACTTGAGAGGATCAAATTTTAACGACTTTTCGTAAAAAAAAATGCGGGAGTAAATGTCATATCCAAAACAGATGAAGTGTAATAAAACTGTTGGGTGAATTCAAATTGGCGAACCTGTATGCAACCCTTCATCAGTGAGCGAATTTTGATGAAATATTCAACCTCATGAATGTGTGCCATTTGCATACAAAAATGTGAATATTTTTGTCAAGCGAGATAAATTATGGAACAAATTGTTACGTCAATCGCACACATCTGACGTCTCTATACAAACGTATCATTATTTTGAGTTGACGACCAACATTTATTGGAAGAGTAGTATCGATTCATATCAATTCTAGTAGCATAACAGACTGCAATTATACAGGACGAGTCAGTTTTTTTGTAGCAGGATTTCAATAGCCTTAAGAGAATATCTCATGTAAAGATATATGCGTAGGAGCCCCTTTTCCGATATACAGGGGATGTGATACTTTATATATTTTTGTTTTTCAAGTTTTGCAACTGAGTTTCATTAACCCATCTTATGAAATGAGCTTTCGATCATTCCAGGTCTTCTAGTAAATTATGAAGTGTTTGAGATAAAAAGGTAAGGCCTCCGCCATTTCTTGCTCGCACAAGTCTCTTGATGACTTCTGAGGGTTGCTCGTAAGAGGGATGACGGATAAGAACAATTTTTTTTAGAACGATGTCAAATGGAGTGTGTTCGAAACATGAAGTTTCATCACAAGTAAATTATTTTCATCATTTACCTCAAAATACATAGTTTTCGAAAAACATATAGGAGAGCAAAAAGTATCCCAATAGAACAGAGAATCTAAATTGATGTTTCATTAAAAGCAGAGGTTGCAAGCAAAAAAGTTCAAGAGGGTAAAATTGGGTACAACCTCCAAAAGTGTATAACCCTATATTTCAATAGTAATACCAAATTTCAATACATTATTTTGAAAATTTCACACCAAACATTTTTGATCAATTTACAGACTGTATCGTTACCATAGGACCTAAACAAATTTCTTGGAAATTTTTTGACGTTCATAGGTTAAATGACATTTACATTCAACTTCAGATTATTTCGAGTTCATTCTATAAGTCAATAAATAAAAATCATTCATCAACAGTTTACCATATAATATTATGTAGGTATACTTGCAATATAATATTTCAGTCCTACTACAAAAATCTGACTATATACAGGGTGGCATTGAAATAAGTGCAAATATTTCAAACACTGAGGAAGCTGGACGTGTACTATCGAATGGGACTAATGAAACAAATGTAGGGATCAAAATGAAATTTGAGGTTAGACCCCTTTTTTCCACCCAAAGTTCTACACTGTAGCAAATCTGACGTCACCTCTGTTCAAATTTCCGTGCGGTAGGCACAATCACGCGGAGTTCAATTGTTTTAAAGTGGCATACTTGATTTTTTTCTCGTATTTTGTTCAATTTTTGGGATGAAATTTCTCGTCAATTAGAAGAATCAGAAAAAATCTGATATCAAGGGAATATTCCTTAGACTGTATCATATTAATGTGCTGAATGTGCACTTATTTCAAAAACACCTTGCATACATGTATTTTTTTTTTTTTCGATTGCCCTTCTACGCTTTCGTAATTAATTGAAATAGAAAATACTGTAGAGGCATTTATTGTTGGGGCCGATAGTGATCCGCTATTTCGATCATGTTAAGGTGGAATTATGCAGCAACATTCAACAATTATTATCAAGTAACATTTATCAATCAACAATTATCAATTAACAAGTGATGAGAATATTGACATTTATGCAAACCAAATTAACAATAAATGAAATAATAGTACGCAAGCGCACATGCCCTAAATCTAGGCTATCAAAGCCATAACCTTACAAATTCTTTGTTTAAAATTTACATAAGGAGCTAAAATTTCGAATTTCATAATGTTTTCTGATCTGGAAGACACTGTGTTACTTTTATTCACAATCATTTTGTTGATTGCAATGGGGAAGACCACTGAGAGAAGAAATCCGTGCAAACCTCTTTCAATCGACGAATCATGATTTACGTTTGATGTACAATCAATATTATGAGTTAAAGTTGAAGGGAATCGAATCTATATCGTTTTGAAATCAGCATATTTCATTCGATATTTCAAACAGCCAAATATGATGATGGAGTCGTGACGTATTAGTCCCGAACTGTAGCTATCTCTCTCTGATACATCGTCATTCTGCAGTGTTGCAGCGTGATTGGTCATTTCAAGGACAATAGGCGTGTTGGGAATAAGACGTCGCACCAGTCACACCAATGAATTGACAAAATTTCAAATGGCGCAGGAATTGTGTGTTTTGAAATGGACATATTCTAATTTATTTTTTCCATCGTCTTAGCATGAATGACAAAATTCAAAATTAAATCGCTGGTAGTTTTTCAGTATAGAGTTCACGATAATGTCATTTTAAAAAATCAGTGGTCTCCCCCATTGTTTTATGTAAAAACAAATTTCTTTACATCTGTCAGATATCAGGTCTGACCAATCCATGCCTTCTCTACCAGTCGATGAAACCAATCCGCGATCATCTGCGTACTAAATAGATGGACACTAAAAGAAAACCTGGTTCAATTTAATTAAGAAAGTTAAAAGTTGGCCAACTTCTTACTTGTTAATTGATAATTGTTAAATGTATGCATAAACACCTTAATTGAAAACAAGAAGTTCAACTTTCAATTGCTACTTGTTGAATGATAAATGTTACTTGATAAGAATTGTTAAATGGTGCTGCATAAATGCGGCTTTATTTTTCAGGATCGGAGATTTTCATGAACCGGAAGTCTCAAAGCCAAAGTGGAAACGTTTTCGATAGACTCCTGTGCCTCACATCGAAAAAGGGACCGAAAATGTACGACAGAAAATTCGGCTATAGAAGGGGAGAAACGAAATCCAAATGGAATTTCAATTATCTATTCGCTCGCTTCGATTCACGCCGAAAACGAAATTGTTTCATATGAGTGGAAAATGAATAGGGAATGGTGTAAAATACTGTACCAGCGGCTTCTAGTGCCTGAAATGGGAAGGAAAGATAGGTCGGCAAATAGTCCCTAAGGGAGCTAAACCTTTTCAACTTGGCGCGTCTGAGGATGATTTATTAGAATTATTTCCAAAACGGTTTGAACTGACAACAAAATTTGAAATTTGTATTCATATGTATTGAACTAGGGCGGTCTACGGTATTTTCAGCAGCAACTATTTTGTGTGGGAATTTTTTCTATGTCTGTTCTTCTAAATTAAATTCGACAGAATGCACCGTTCTCCTGTTATGTTTGTTCTGGTTCCCACGAAAAGGGATATCCTGTAATGTTCAGATAACATCGAGAGAACCAAGGGAAATAAGGTAGGAATTGGTGTTCTTCTTAAATTTCTGGAGGTTATATGCCTCGGGGAACACCTCCCTTGGCAATGTGTTTCAGAGCCTCGCTGTTCGTTGGATGAACAAGACTTTGGAAAGAGATGTTCTGCAGGTCTCCAAAGTGACCACGAAGGGGTGCGAAGCCTCAACTAGACGGGTTAATCTCGCGGGAACTGCCAAGGGAGAAACTATTGTTGATATTTCAGAAGAGCATCGTCCATGAAAAAATCTATAAAATAGAGCCATATCGACAACTTTTCTACGGTGTTCCAGAGAAATGAGTGAGTTTGTGAGCGAGGCATCACCAACGAGACGAATTGCCCTTTTTTGGACAGAATCCAACAGTTTTAGGGTATGTTTGGGTGCTGCACTCCAAATATGTAGTAGTATTGTAGGACAGCAAGGTCGGATCTGCGCCTTATAGATCATGAGCAGCTGACTGGAAGTGAAATAGCTCCTGGCCCGAAACAGAAAACCAAATTTTTAGGGTGCACTTTTAGCAATTATTGATCTCACGTGATTTTCCCAAGACAGGTTATTGCTGATTGTAATACCAAGCATCGAAATGGATATCTTCAAAGGAATGGTTACTCCTGACAAGCTTATGTTGGGCACAGTGAGATCGGCTTTTCTAGAGAAAAGGCATGCTTGTGTTTTGTTTGCATATTGAAATCTACCAAGTTATTGGATCCCCATTCGAGAATTGTTGCCAAGTCCATATTTATGTTGTCAACATTTCTCCCTCGTTCGTTTTTGATTCGCCTGGCTGGTATTGGAGCCCTGGAAGAGAAGGCGGTATGGAGGGTACTATCATCCGCGAAGCAGTGTACTAGACCATGAAGTTGCTTCTAACAAATCGTTGATATGGAGTAGAAATAGTGTTGGTGCTAGAATTGATCCTTGCGGAACACCAGCATTTATGATAACGAGAGTCAGATGAAACTCCGTCAACCACTACATGAAGAGACCTGTTTGAGAGAAAACTAGCTAGCAGAGAACATAGCTGGGGAGGCAAACCATAAGATGAAAGCTTGGCGAGGAGTCCGTGGTGCCAGACTTGATCGAATGTCTTCGAGATATCTACATACTTTTGATTTTTGTTGAACTTTTGTTATTCATTGGCAACTATTAAACAAAAATTAGTTCAAATTCCCCAATACACGTCTATCTCATACCATGTTACCAAAATATCCAGACTGATTGTACTCAATAGCAGTTAATTTTTCTGATGTTCAACAGAAGGGTAAATTTTCACATTCTCCTGCCAGATTGCAAAATTCAGGGCTGAATGATATACAGGGTGGGTGTCTGGTATTCGAACGTCATCATTGGGATCTCGTAAGCCGTAAAAGATAGAGGGTCGGTTAAATTACGACAAAATTGCGATATTTTATGCCTAACAAAATAACGTTTTGAAATTTGGAGAATTCCGAATTCTTTCAAAACAATTTGAAACAAAAAAAAAAACAACATTCGCGATTTCATCACTTATATTAATGGCATAAAAGAGAGAGAATAGATTTTCGATAGGATCAAAACCTTTTCGATAAACCTTTGATTATAGGAGATCAAAAACTCTTAAAATCCATAATAAAAAATCGTATTCGAAATTACAAAGTTGATGATGGCAGCTCAATTTTATTTACATCTGACATTTGACACCTTAGTGGCCAACAAATTGCCAACTAATCCAACTTAACAATATACCAAAGTTCATACAGAATTAAAAATATAATTCGGTGAATATGATCAATTACACAGAGAGAGGATAATTTCGTGGGTGGAACAAATGGGAGCGGTTTCTATCAATAGCGCAAAGATGCTAATAGGATCAATATCGATTCGTTAGATATTTGTTTGTTCCTAATACTGGATCGTTTCGGTTTGAATTTATAGGCATCTGGACATCTGCGACACTGCGAGCACGTATATTTTTCACCCATGAGCGCCTTTTACGCCCAAAGTTCGAGTGGAAGTTGTCATTACCAAATTGATTTCTGTTTACGTTCGCTTCATCTCTCAAAGAGACCACGAAATTTTCCATCGTTATTGAATTTTCCAGAAACGTACATTCTGATGAAAAAAGTTGAAATAATGAGAAAATGAATATTCATGAATTGACAGGTAACCCATTCGTAAGTTTTAAAATGATTATCTAGAAAGATATTAGTAGAAACCACTCAAACTTATCAATTAATATAACTAACTGTACCTATGTAAGATCGTTACTGAAAAAACATAATTTACAAAAATCTAGACCAAGTACGATGATTATGAGGCAACCTGACTCCTGAACAATATTCTTCATAGAAACGGAAAATATAGAACTAAAAAATCAGAACAATGGATTTATGGTCTCATGGTCTCTATAATATAAAAATATCATTATTTCAATATACGTGTAGTACGGACAAATCAGATGATTTGCCCCAAGATGTCACTGCGTTCAAAGAATCAGAGAGCCTAACAGAAAGATTCACTAGCTTGTCATTGACAATAAATTGGTATTGAAAAAGGTTTGGAGAAGAGAAATAAAGGTATATTGAAGAAATATCGACTTTTTACTTATCTTTGGACGTTTCGGGAATAATATTTAAATCATTGGAAGAGGAGATAACAACCAGAAGAGAAAAATCAAGAAATCTGCTTGCATTCTTCTGAACGGAGACAATAGCATTGCTTCCTGTTCAGTTGATATAGATAGAACATAGTATTCACTTTTGTTTTAATGACTCGGCCGTTACTTGATGGAAATGTAAAAACTTCACAAACGATAAGATTTCCACAAAATTTTGTGGAAATCTTATCCACATATACCACAAAATTTTGTGGAAATTTTATCGTTTGTGAAGTTTTTACACATGGTATTCACTATTGAAATCTGAAAATGAAAATGGTAAATTGCCATTTGATTGCCAACGTCATCAATTGTCACCGAAAACTGAGAAGTGTCAAGAAAAATACGAATTTGCCATATAAAAATAGTTATTTATTATACAAGTGAAAAAAGTAGTAGATTTTAGCTCCAGGTTGTGTTGTCTAATGTTAATGGTGTTTGTAGAAAAAATAGTGCATGATATATGTGCTAAAAGTGTTTTTTCTTTTGTTCGAAGGGATGGAACACTCCGCTTTCGGCGTCGAGTCACTTTTATAGTTATTTATTATACAAG
The DNA here is from genome assembly GCA_918026855.4 of Phaedon cochleariae. Lineage (NCBI taxonomy): Eukaryota > Metazoa > Arthropoda > Insecta > Coleoptera > Chrysomelidae > Phaedon > Phaedon cochleariae. The sequence continues at coordinate 10,940,857 of OU896711.1, forward strand.
GGAAAAAAGAGTAGATTTCAGCTCCAGGTTGTGTTGTCTCCCGACGCGTAGCGGAGGAAGACAAAAAACCGTGAGCTAAAATCTAATATTTTTCCCGTGTATAATACACTATTTTTTTCTGTGACAGAAGAAAGGACGAATCAATATTGAGAAGATATTACATTATTTTGAAATCTGAAAATTGTCGACGTGAAATTTCAAGTTTTCAACAGTTGGGACACCTGCGTTGTAGGCATCTTTATCATTCTTTTGAAGTAATCAAATATCTGATGTCACTTCTGTCAGTCTAATTCTGTGATTCGATTTCAAAAAATTGCGAATTTAGTGGTTGTTTAGTAATATACGTAACCGCGAAGTCGAATGGAAGATAAAAGGACTTGTAGTTCTTTCTCGGACACGGTATTATTGATTCATTTTTCAGAACTATAGCACAACAAAAGCCATCAACAGTGTATATAAATGTGATATATATCCGGGAAACAAGTACTCACTTTTTTCCCACAGGAAAAAAGTAATTTATGAAAACTGACATTTTATAACCTGCCAACAGAGATGAAATGACAAACTTTTTTTACCGTCACAGAAAAAAATCCATTTTTCATGTTGAAAACGGGAGCAGATTCGTTCCCGAAACGTCCAAAGATAAGTGAAAAGATATATTTTCTATATCTTAATTTCTCTTCTCCAAACCTTTTTCAATACAAATTGTCACTGACAAGCTAGTGAACTCATCTTTCAGGCTCTCTGATAGGACATTTTGGGGCAAATCATCTGATATATTGAAATAATATTGATATTTTCATTCAATAGAGAGACGAAGAGGGAAAATCTCAAATAATCTGAATTCAAACATAATACCTCTTGACTTTTGGCTTTTGTCGAATGGCCACCAGTGATGATGAAACTCTTGTTGACTGAATTTTGATTTATAATTTCAATTCCTGCTCTTACCGATGTTGAATTGCATTATCAAGTTGTTCTTTTGGCTATTTAGTCGATTTAAAGAAGAATATACTTCATTACCTGCATGATTTTCCGGTTTTTGATCTAGCTTTTAGTTAAACTTATCTCCACATGTCTCCTTAGGTATTTTTATGTGTCTGAAGATGATCATTGAGCCGAAACTAGTCACAAACATGATTTGTTACTATAATTTTCCTGTTTTTTTCTTTGAAAAAAAATATTGGACCACTTTTAGAAAGATGGATGGTTTTCATGACTGAATATTGACATTTTCAAGTTGCCTCTAATTGGCCGCAAAAAGTATATCTGGTTTCGACTTTACCAAAAAGCAATAGAATTTTGAATAGAGAAAAACATGTCTGTAGGTTAATCGAGGAGGTGGTATATTCATTATTCCAAATTTTTTGGGATTTTCTCTCCTCGTTTCTATAAAATAAAAATATGAATATTATTTCAATATACGTGTAGTAAGGACAAATCAGATGATTTGCCCCAAAATGTCACTGCGTTTAAAGAATTTTCCTATCAGAGAGCCTAAAAGAAAAATTCACTAGCTTGTCAGTGACAATTTGTATTGAAAAAATTTTTGGAGAAGGGAAATAAAGGTATATAGAAAAAATATCAAATTTTCACTTATCTTTGGACGTTTCGGGACCGGTTCTGCTCCCGTTTTCAACATAAGAAGAGATTATTTCGATAGCGAAATCGTATAATGTCTTGAAGCTTTTCAGTTTTCAATGACAATTGGTGACGTTGGCAATCAAATGAGTTACAGGATGTTTTCATTAATTGATCTTGAATTTACCATTTTCATGTTCAGATTTTAGTAGTGAATACGATGTTCTGTCTATATCAACTGAACAAGAAGCAATGTTATTGTCTCCGTTCAGAAGAATGCAAGCAGATTCCTTGATTTTTCTCTTCTGGTTGTTATCTTCTTTTCCAATAATTTTAATATTATTCCACTCTGCCATATGTTGTCCGTCTTCAGTAAGGATATGTTCAGCTAGTTTCGATTTATCGATGTTTCTTTTCTTTATATTGTACTTATGTTCCTTCGTCCTTACTGAAAGAGGTCTCTTGGTTTCACCTGTATAAAACTTTCCACAAACACAAGGTATACTGTAAATACAATTTTTTGATGATTGTTCTTCATTTTTCGGCTTTGTTTGAGTTAGAATTGATCTCATTGTATTTTCAGTTTTGAACACAGTTTTCACTTGAAATTTATCACCAACACGTTTTATTTTTTCAGATATGCCGGGAATGTATGGAATTATATTTGTCGTTATTGATGGTTGATTTTGTTGTGGTTGACCCTGTTTGTTTTCAATTCGATGAATCGTCCTATCGACAAAATTCTTTGGATAAGAATTGAGTTGGAGAACATTTTTAATGTGGTGGACTTCGTTATTGAAAATTTGTTGGTCAGATGATATTGATTTGGCTCTATCATGGAGTGATTTGATTATTCCTTTCTTAATACTTTTCTGATGATTTGATTGAAAGTTCAAGTATCTGTTAGTATGGGTCTTTTTACGATAAACACTCGTTACAAAGATGTTATTTGATTTTTCAATAAGAACATCTAGAAACGGTAATTGATTATTAGATTCAATTTCCAAAGTGAACTTTATTGTAGGTTCGGCATTGTTCACATAATCCAGAAAATTATCTAGCTCCATAATATTGTGAGGCCAAATTATGAAAATATCATCTACGTATCGCCACCATGTTTTAGGTTGTTTTTGGTAATTTTTGATGATGTTGTCTTCAAAATTCTCCATAAATATATTGCTTAAAATTGGAGATAATGGTGATCCCATGGCCATTCCAAAGTTTTGTTGATAAAACTCATCACCCAATTGAAAATATGTTGTTTTTAGACACAATTCCAAAAATTCCATTTTTCCTTCGATACTTAAATTAGTTCTTTCAGTGAGACTTTCATCGTCTTCTAATTTATGTTTCACTATTTGTAAAGTTTTATCTATTGGAACATTTGTGAATAAACTTACTACATCAAAACTAACAAGAGTATCATTTGTATCAAGAGTGATGTCATTAAGTTTTTCTAAGAAATGAGGAGTATTTCTGATGTAACTCTCACTTTTTCCTGAAATAGGATTGATGATATTCAAGAGAAATCTTGCTAAATTTTGACATGGAGATCCAATTGAACTCACGATTGGTCTCAATGGAACATTTGGTTTGTGTATTTTTACGGACTTCCAAAAATACACAAACCAAATGTTCCATTGAGACCAATCGTGAGTTCAATTGGATCTCCATGTCAAAATTTAGCAAGATTTCTCTTGAATATCATCAATCCTATTTCAGGAAAAAGTGAGAGTTACATCAGAAATACTCCTCATTTCTTAGAAAAACTTAATGACATCACTCTTGATACAAATGATACTCTTGTTAGTTTTGATGTAGTAAGTTTATTCACAAATGTTCCAATAGATAAAACTTTACAAATAGTGAAACATAAATTAGAAGACGATGAAAGTCTCACTGAAAGAACTAATTTAAGTATCGAAGGAATAATGGAATTTTTGGAATTGTGTCTAAAAACAACATATTTTCAATTGGGTGATGAGTTTTATCAACAAAACTTTGGAATGGCCATGGGATCACCATTATCTCCAATTTTAAGCAATATATTTATGGAGAATTTTGAAGACAACATCATCAAAAATTACCAAAAACAACCTAAAACATGGTGGCGATACGTAGATGATATTTTCATAATTTGGCCTCACAATATTATGGAGCTAGATAATTTTCTGGATTATGTGAACAATGCCGAACCTACAATAAAGTTCACTTTGGAAATTGAATCTAATAATCAATTACCGTTTCTAGATGTTCTTATTGAAAAATCAAATAACATCTTTGTAACGAGTGTTTATCGTAAAAAGACCCATACTAACAGATACTTGAACTTTCAATCAAATCATCAGAAAAGTATTAAGAAAGGAATAATCAAATCACTCCATGATAGAGCCAAATCAATATCATCTGACCAACAAATTTTCAATAACGAAGTCCACCACATTAAAAATGTTCTCCAACTCAATTCTTATCCAAAGAATTTTGTCGATAGGACGATTCATCGAATTGAAAACAAACAGGGTCAACCACAACAAAATCAACCATCAATAACGACAAATATAATACCATACATTCCCGGCATATCTGAAAAAATAAAACGTGTTGGTGATAAATTTCAAGTGAAAACTGTGTTCAAAACTGAAAATACAATGAGATCAATTCTAACTCAAACAAAGCCGAAAAATGAAGAACAATCATCAAAAAATTGTATTTACAGTATACCTTGTGTTTGTGGAAAGTTTTATACAGGTGAAACCAAGAGACCTCTTTCAGTAAGGACGAAGGAACATAAGTACAATATAAAGAAAAGAAACATCGATAAATCGAAACTAGCTGAACATATCCTTACTGAAGACGGACAACATATGGCAGAGTGGAATAATATTAAAATTATTGGAAAAGAAGATAACAACCAGAAGAGAAAAATCAAGGAATCTGCTTGCATTCTTCTGAACGGAGACAATAACATTGCTTCTTGTTCAGTTGATATAGACAGAACATGGTATTCACTACTAAAATCTGAACATGAAAATGGTAAATTCAAGATCAATTAATGAAAACATCCTGTAACTCATTTGATTGCCAACGTCACCAATTGTCATTGAAAACTGAAAAGCTTCAAGACATTATACGATTTCGCTATCGAAATAATCTCTTCTTATGTTGAAAACGGGAGCAGAACCGGTCCCGAAACGTCCAAAGATAAGTGAAAATTTGATATTTTTTCTATATACCTTTATTTCCCTTCTCCAAAAATTTTTTCAATACAAATTGTCACTGACAAGCTAGTGAATTTTTCTTTTAGGCTCTCTGATAGGAAAATTCTTTAAACGCAGTGACATTTTGGGGCAAATCATCTGATTTGTCCTTACTACACGTATATTGAAATAATATTCATATTTTTATTTTATAGAAACGAGGAGAGAAAATCCCAAAAAATTTGGAATAATGGAGAAAAACATATTGGAATCTTCGCATATAAGCATATGATGAAAACCGAATCGAGTGTGAATTTATAACGAACAATAATTTCCTAAAACCATTCTCACTTTTTGTTATTTGAAGAAATTAATCGAAATAACACTTCATCATGGCCTCATTTTCTACCATACAAGTTGGCGTTTTCAAATTTGAAATCCGACGTTTCGTCTTCCAGTAACCAACATCAGGTTATTTTTTTCATATACGGATCTGGATTTTTTTATTATTTATTTGTTCACACCTTTGAATATCCCAAAAACAATGAGCTATCAGAAATTTCCATTTTCGGATGTTCCGTTTACAAAAATGGACAGTTTCGTATTGAATATTGAAACAAATACAGAGAATGTGAATTTTTCGTTAAAGAAACATTCGTAGAAAATATTTGTGAAAATTGTCATTCATTCCGATTGATCACTTCAAATATTCGGAATTTTACAAGTTTCAAAACGGCATTTTCTTAGGCATAAAATTGCACAAGTTTACCATGTTTTAACTGACCCTGTATCTCTCACACTTCACGAGATCCCAATGACGTGGCTCGAATTCCAACCACCCTGTACGACCCCATTTCTGAAGTTTTCCATAATGTGTTAACGGATTTGAAATATTAAGGAGGCAATTAACACATTCATACATAATTTTCGTGGAATGATACAAGTCGACACTTTTTATAATTCAAAACGGGGACAACCTAGTTAGAAGATAAAGTTTTATGGCCTCATTTTCATTCTAATGGGATTCAAGTAGAGTGCACACCCAATTTGAATGTATATTCACGAAATTTGAATACGAGGAATGAGATTTTCATGTGAAAAAAAAACACTAATAAGGAAAAACGGAAGAATAATGGAGTTGCCAATTATGAAAATAATAATTGTTATATTGTAGTATCTTGATAATTTTTAAGATAGTTGGGTGAAAATTTCATCAGAACAACGGAATGTGCGTTCATTCTTTATCCATTCTTGAACAGTGATCCAAAATGATAAAAAAAAAACACTTATCAATGTTACAAATTTGGTTACTGTATAAATCTCATGACATTCCGCTCCACAAGGATCAATGTTGGCACCAACAGAAGAATGCAAGCGGATTCTTTGATTTTTCTTTTTTACTGAATCCCAGAGTACAATGATTATAGGGATTCCCGTAAATTGTGAGGGTTAATTTCAGTCAACTGAAATGAAGAAAAATAAACGATGGTTCAACGAATAAAGCAGTCTAGCGAATGAATTATTATTCGGACCATTTAAGGTTCAATTACCTGGAACTTCAGAATTCAATAAGACCCAGCAGCGAATCATAAAAATCCTCCTTAACACGACAAAAACTACTTGAGAGTGCAAGAATAGACAAGGCCTCTATATAGAAATCAATACGACTCTCGAAATCATGTAACCGAGCTAATAAAAAAATTCATGTCTCGATTCGGGATTATTGAGGGGCATTTCCTTCTCCGAACATCGAAATAAAATCTTATGTCCTGGAAAGCCTCTTTTCTTTCATGCATAAAAACAGAAAGTAATACACGGAATATAAATTACTCTATTATCGGGTCTTGAGAGGTCGTATCACCAGAATCGCATGAAAAATCAGAAATTTCAGAATCAAAAAAGTTTACAGGGTGTGGATGGATGAGTGCGAAAAAAATTAGGGATACTTTGTGAAAAAATGTGCACATAAATATTTGTTCTAATTTGCTTCGTTTTCGATAATTCCATAAAATAGTTATTTTTGTATCTAGAGCGCGAAATGCTACTTTGGTGATCGATATCTGATTTTTTTAACGAGGTGTAGCCGAGTTAAAGAGTTGCAAACAACATTTTTTCTACAAACGTCAAAAATATAGTTCTAAAATAAAAATATGCTCAGCTTGATATAAAAAATAGTATTGAACTGGCTTAAAAGGCATCCCCCTATCCTCCCTAGGTGCGCACGATGTTCCACGAACATAATAGGAATTTCCTTTCGTGCGCTCCAAGAGATAAAACAAAGTTATTGTTCAACATTCAGAAATAAGTAGGTACTTCGCGCACTGTTTTACTTCGCGCATTGTTTTGTGCAAGGTATCATGGTAACGTGTCACTTCGCAATTTGTCATCAATGCGCGAACCATGTCATTTTTTGACGTTTGTAGAAAAACCATTTTTCGATATATTTACTCAGTTTTTTTTTTGTTTTGTTGATAGTAACATGTAGCTCCTTTTGTTTTGGTTCAATTAGACACGAAATCATGATTTCAGTGGCGTCGCAGTGGGGTTAGTTTAACAATCTTCATGGTGAATATCATTGTATGCCACTGTTTTTTTGAGTTTCATATATTTATTACGTTGAATAATTGAGAATATAACTTTCTTTTTCATTGTGTTACTGTTGTATTTCGCCTAGTTTTTGAGCAGACAATAAAAATTCGATTTGACTCAAATTTTAATGTAGGTGCTCTCAAGACACCCCATTGAGATTCAGTGGCGGATGTAGGGGGAGGCGTCATTTTGCAATTTTTGAGAATCTTCCTGTATATGTGTCAATGAAACAATTAACGATATATCATTACCGCCATTGAGATACTCTTTCATTTATAATTATATAAAATGTATTCATTTTCGATATTTCGTTATCGAAATGGTTTTTCTCTTCCCTAAATTCTTTGGGATTTTTTTTTTCTCCTTTCCATGAATGAAAATTTGGGTGTTATTTCATTATACATTATTATGGAAACAGGTGAATATCTCGGCAATCTGTTGTTAGATTTTTTTGAATTTATGTACAGTGTGATTTCAAAACGTGGCGGATTTGAAAATGTTATAGCCTCTGTTGCCACTTTTTCAGTTATTCCGGATTTTTAGTAACTTCCTTATTTTGAATGGAACACCCTGTACTTTATTGGATTTCCAGATTATCCTTGAAGAGCTGATTCCATCGATTTATCACACTTGGGGTCGAGCGGGAATGATTACATAGGTATAGGGTGTTTAAAATCTAGGTTTTTCAACTTCAAGATTTTTTTGTGTCGAAACTATTCATTATCGATCAAAACCGCTTCAATGTTCCTATCTTCACTTTTGATTTACCATCTACTGACTATTTAATTGGAACAGATACAGAGGGTGATCAGAATTCTGAATCTTGAACCACCCTGTATTTGTTCCAATTAAATGTCAGTAGATAGTAAATCAGAAGTAAAGATGGGAACATTGGAGCGGTTTTGATCGATAATGAATAGTTTCGACACAAAAAAATACTAAAGTTGAAAAATCTAGATTTTAAACACCCTATAGCTATGTATTCATTCCTGCTAGACCCCAAGTGTGATAGATCGATGGAATTAGCTCTTCAGGGAGAATCTGAAAATCCAATAAATTACAGGGTGTTCTATTCAAAATAAGGAAGTTAATAAAAAATCCGGTATAACTGAAAAAGTGGCAACAATGGCTATAACATTTTCAAATCTGCCACGTTTTGAAATCACAGAACATAAATTCAAAAAAATCCAACAACAGGTTACCGAGATATTCACCTGTTTCCATACATATCAGCGACCCTGTATTTCTAGTTATTGATGAACACATTGTTACGTATTTTCAGAAGATAAATTCGAATGATACAAAAAAAAAACTGTATACCTGATTTTTCTACTATGACTACAAATGAGCGATTCAAATATCTAGATTTCCCTGGCGCAAAAATAATCTACGCGACCGAACAGTGTGGTACTAATTCGAATTGGGCTCGGCCACTGGGAAGTGGGAAGAGCGTACGGAGTCCATTAATCAAAGTTAAATAACTGGTTATCTAATGAAACCTCGAGTAAATCATTAAAGTATACAGGGTATGTCACGGCGAGATTACACTATCTCTATATCGAGAATCAGCCGGGAGATATCCATGAAAATATGCATGCTTATATTTTCGAATATGCTCTCTTCATTTGAAATATTTTCAGCAATGCAGTGTTGCCGCTTCTATAAAAAAATAGGAACAACTTTGATATTTCAAATAGAATACCCTGTATTTGATTGCATATTTAGATTCTCCCTGGAGTGTTGATTTCATCAATACATCACACTTGGGGTCTATCGGAAATAATTACAGAAATATAGGGTGTTCAAAATCGAGATTTTTCAACTTTAGGATTTGTTTGTGTCGAAACCATTCATTATCGGCCAAAACGGCTCACATGTCCCTATCTCAACTTTCGATATACTATTTACTGATATTGAATCGGAACAGATACAAGGTAATCAGAAATCTGAATCTGAAACCACCCTGTATCTGTTCCGATCAAATATCAGTAAATTGTGAACCAAACGCTGAGATAGAGACAAGTGAGCCGTTTCGACCGATAATGAATAGTTTCGACACAAAAAATCCTAAAGTTGAAAAATCTCGATTTTGAACACCCAATATCTCTGTAATAATTTTCGGTAGACCTCAAGTGAGATAACAAGCATATAATAAGGGCATTATATGCGAGTAGAATACTATACTTTGTCCACGACTACTATTTTATTTATATAAAAATTTATTTTCAACAACTGGTTTTTCATAACTCATTCGACATTAAGAAAACTGAAAATTGAAGATACAGCGGTGAATAACCATTATTCACTGGTCTACAGTTCTTTATATGTTATATCACGTACCCTAGGAACTCTAGACCAGTGAATTATGGTTATTCACTGCTATTATTCACTGGTGAGAAAAATTTATGAATATTTTATACAACAGTCGTGGATAAATAATTTTATTCATCAAGTAGTTCAGCTTTTTTCCTCAAATTTTCTTGAACGGCCTGGCCGACCATGCCGTCCCTGACGAGCCGTCACTGTCTGTATGAATTAATTCAATGAAGACCTTGTAGTAGAAATTAACAGAGCAATTCAACTTCCAAAGAAGCCTTATCGAATAATTTTATTATAAACCATCTAACCAATTTCAAAAGATGAGTCCAACGTCAGGACCCAAAAAACCTTTCAAATGTCAGCGGTTACATTTAATTTTCATGTTAGAAGCTGCCCTCTAAAAGCTATTCTGGGTGTTTTGTTTTGAATGAGACACTATGCATTAATCACTACTTCTTCTTTTCATTTACAAAAAAATACCCACGAAACACTGTCATGGTTTTTTATCAATTAGAACTATTTTATTGAATAATACCTAACGAAAAATCTCTCAAGAATATCTCGTCTTTCGTTCTTTTTATTGTCGAATACATTTGTTGCGCATTTTCTGTCGGTAAGTAAATTCGAAAAATATAAAATATCCCTGTATATTTGATTTTCCTCAATAATTCTCTACACGCGACTACGAATGAGCGATTCAAACATTCAGATTTCCCGGGCGCAAGAATAAACTACGAGACCGACGACCGTGGAACTAAATCTAAGGGGGCTCGGACTCTGGGGAGATCGTTCGGAGTCCATTAATTTATAATCAGTACCCAAAAAACCTTTCAAATGATGTCAGCGGTTATATTCAATATTCATGTTAGAAGCTGTCCCCTAAAAGCTAGTCTGGGTGTTTTATTTTAAATGACTACTACTACTACTACTTCTTTTTTATATAAAAAAATACCCACCAAACACTGTCATAGCTTGGAACTACTATTTTATTGAATATATTGAAAAATACCTAACGAAAAATCTCTCAAAAATATCATGTCTTTTGTTCTTTTTATTGTCGGATACATTGTTACGTATTTTCAGTAAGTAAATAAATTCGAGGAATACAAAAACCCTGTATATTCGATTTTTTTCTAATTCTCTACACGCGACTACGAACGAGCGATTCAAACATTCAGATTTCCCGGGCGCAAAAATAAACTACTAGACCGACGACCGTGGAACTAAATCTAAGGGGGGCCGAACTCTGGGGAGAGCGTTCGGAGTCCATTAATTTATAATCAGTACCCAAAAAACCTCAAAATGATGTCAGCGGTTATATTCAATATTCATGTTAGAAGCTGCCCCCTAAAAGTTATTCTGGGTGTTTTGTTTTAAATTACTACCACTATTTCTTTTATATTTAAAAAAATACCCACCAAACACTGTCATGGTTTTCATCAATTAGAACTACTATTCTATTGAATATTGAAAAATACCTAACGAAAAATCTCTCTCAAAAATATCATGTCTTTTGTTCTTTTTATTGTCGGATACATTGTTACGTATTTTCAGTAAGTAAATAAATTCGAGGAATACAAAAACCCTGTATATTCGATTTTTTTCTAATTCTCTACACGCGACTACGAATGAGCGATTCAAACATTCAGATTTCCCGGGCGCAAAAATAAACTACTAGACCGACGACCGTGGAACTAAATCCAAGGGGAGCCGAACTCTGGGGAGAGCGTTCGGAGTCCATTAATTTATAATCAGTACCCAAAAAACCTTAAAATGATGTCAGCGGTTATATTCAATATTCATGTTAGAAGCTGCCCCCTAAAAGTTATTCTGGGTGTTTTGTTTTAAATTACTACCACTATTTCTTTTATATTTAAAAAAATACCCACCAAACACTGTCATGGTTTTCATCAATTAGAACTACTATTCTATTGAATATTGAAAAATACCTAACGAAAAATCTCTCTCAAAAATATCATGTCTTTTGTTCTATTTATTGTCGAATACATTGTTACGTATTTTCAGTAAGTAAATTCGAAGAATACAAAAACCCTGTATATTTGATTTTTCTCTAATTTTCGACTACGAATGAGCGATTCAGATTTCCCGGGCGCAAAAATAAACTACGCGACCGACGACCGTAGAACTAAAAATCTAAGGGGGCCCGGACTCTAGGGAGATCGTTCGGAGTCCGGCGCGCGACTAACGTACGGAGACCATCCCCCATTTGCCGACGCCGACGTCGCGACGGTCCACCCCAGGGCTCCGGTGGCATCCGTTGCTCGGGCAACGCGACGATGCGCCCTGATCGGACACGAGACTGTTTCGCCGGAGTCGCGTTCTTGTAGGTATCACAACACCTTTTAAGACGTCTAGATACAGGTTGTATCACTATTGAATCCTCCTCTTGGTTATGTAAAGGTTATACAGGGTGTTTAACCCTTTAACGCTCACTGGTAGACGATAATGGGGAAGTTTCCAATATTGTGGTTCTTATCTCACTGTGAAGTTTGTAAAAAATTGATATACAGTGTCATTCATAAAGTCGGCATCATATGGGAAAAACTTTTTTCTGCAACCGACACAAAAGTCGTCCATTTTGATACCAAAATCAGCTCTTAAATTGACGTTTCTATTACTGACACAAAAATAGGTATGTTGCTAGGCAACATATTTAGTTCCTAGGAGCTAAAGTTTAATTTTAGGAATCCTAGGAACTAAAAAGAATCTACTGGACTTCATCAAGGATGAACAACATTGTGACGGTTTTGGTTATTTGGGTTGAGACGCATGCCTGATTTGTTTCCGATTTCAGAAGATTTGGCATTTCATACCCATGCTGGAGATATAAATACACCTTATTATAGCTTAGTATTGGAATTATAAACATCTCAGTTAAGTATTTTTGTTTTGATCAGGAAAGCCTTCAAGATTCAAATACTTGCTTGATCTGTATTTCATTCGTTATTCTCGGGATGGATAGCTTGTTTTTGAATAATCACGGCAAGCAATAGTGCTTTTGTCTCAAACAACGATATTGTTTAGCTTCATTTGATTATCAAGTCAAACACAGTGTAGTATGCCAGTATGGAGAGGAATAAATAATCACTATTATCATTATCATTGTTGATATGCTCACTAACCTAACATTTTCCTCGTCTTGTTCCTATAGCTGGCACTGGCGCGGTATTTGCCATTAGAGCACCTGGTCCATACACAAAAATGTCACTCTGTGGTTGTATTTATATTGAAACTACAATTCGGACATCCTAGAAAACCTAACCTGCTGTTAATGCAGGTAGAATATTCTCACCACATGGATTATTTGTCAATATTTGTTGCATTGCATACATATGGTACGGCATTGGTGGTTACTTCACATGTTTATTTGAGTTAATTGTTTCGGTTGCAGAAAAAATAGCATGTTTCATTCGGATCAAAAGTGATTTTGTTCGACTCGCAAATTTTGCTTTCGCTCGGCTTCGCTAAACGCTCCGCCTCGCAAATGCAAAATTCGCTTGTCAAACAAAGTGTCACTTTTGATCCTAATAAAACAATCTACTATTATTAATGACTTATTTTGGAATTCGAGTTGGACGTTTTGCTTCAAAAAAGATGAAAAATGACCTACTCAATCGGGGTCACGTGACTTTCGCTACATGTCAAAAGTGACATTTTTTCAAATTAATCGCTGAAAGTAGGCTTATTTGTTCGAATATCGAAAAAGTTTACTTGAAAAAGTTGTTTATATTTCAATTTTACACATGCTTTTCGAATTTGATCTTTCTATTGCAACTTTTAGATTTTGATTTTTTTTAAATTTTTCGAAATTCCTGTAATATTTGAAGAATTGTTAATTCCACGCAACTACTTCATACCAGTAGCTTTTTCATGCTAAATACTTTCAATTACTTATTATCACCGATTATGGACAGAAATATGATTTTCTTCAGAAAATGATAATACCCGCTTCCAAATTCTGTTATGTTTGATGCAAAGTTGATATATCGTCAAGCATTTAGAAACGAAATTCATTTAAACTGATCTTTTCAGTACTGAAAAAATAAAATTTAAATGAATTTAGTTTCTAAATGCTTGACTTAAACATAACAGAATTTTGATGTTATGTTTGCATCAAACATAACAGAATTTTGAAGCGGAGATTATCATTTTCTGAAGAAAATCATATTTTTGTTTTGTCGATAATTAGTGATATTTAGTAATTGAAAGTTAGTAGCATGATGAAGCTACTGGTATGAAGTAGTTTTATCGAATTTACAATTTTTTTAATATTACAGAAATTTCGAAATTTTTTAAAAAATATCGAAATCTAAAAAATGTAATAGACAGATAAAATCCGAGTCACATTTGTAAAATTTAAATAGAAACAACTTTTTCAAGTAAACTTTTTCGATATTCGAACAAATAAGCCTACTTTCAGCGAAGTCACGTGACCCCGATTGAGTAGGCCATTTTTCATCTTTTTTTAAGCAAAACTTAACGTCCAACTCGAATTTCAAAATAAGTCATTAATAAAAGTTTTTCCCATATGATGCCGACTTTATGAATGACACTGTATACGTCTTTTCTTTTTTTCGTGAGATCAAATTTCACTTCAGGAAAATAAATAAAAGAGGAATAGGGCTCCTCCACCATTCCTATGACGTGCTTTCTGAAAATCCACATTCCTACAGAGTTGAAATACGATTCCCTGTGCCAGTACGACGTTACCGACATAATCAATATGTCTAGATTTCCGGAAATTGTTCTTTGAATGCATAATAACTATATCAAAACAGCAATGGGATACAATAGGTGCTTCAATCCTACTTTGTCAACTATCATGAATAATTCCCATAAATATCTCATTGATTGAATGAAATCGATTAATAATAAAGATTAATTATGACATTTTGCGATAGTATCTATAATTTTTCACTATCTTTATATCACAATATGTTATTCATAACTTGTCAGTCATTTTTTTGCTAATGAATTCGTTCCTTAATAAAACGGATCTATTTTCTAGGAAAGTTGCAGATTATATCTTGCAACAGCGCCTAATACCTCGAGTCTGTTCACACCACTCAAAATACTGACAGGCACAACAAGAGGAAGGAGCCATGGGTGTCGGCTGCATTCTGTTCTGACCAATGACAGTAAATTAGGAAGGATAGTATCATTGAATGTAACCGATAGTGATTCATTGATGCAATGATATTTTCGTTTTGGATCGAGCTCTATTCGAGATAATTCAATGCATAAATAACAAAACCATAACCTGTCAGAATGGAGCCAACTACCCTCTGCATTCGTGCTCCGAGTTCATTTGTGGTTACGTATGTTTTTGTTCACCAGTTTTACTTCTTCTCCTATTTTTTTTCATTAGTTTTTCATTCGTTAGATATTCGTTAGCTATTCGCTAGCTATATTCTTCACCATCAGCTATTTTCAGACTAGATTCAGAATGTACGTCACAGTTTGCCACACCGGAAATTAGGAATTGCTTTATTTCGAAAATGAAAACGACTTGGACTTAATGGTAGTAACAGGTAGTAATACATGATCGCCAGCTACGTACGCTTACTGGTCGATTTAATAGCCAATGTTACACAGTATGCGTTACAGTTGGTTGTTCAAAAGCGTCTGGTCGAATAAGCTACCAACGGGCATTTGTGATTCATTAAAAATCATAATTTCTCTTCGAGAACAACTTTCACGCAATATTTTGAATGGTTCACATCACTTTATGCATTTGTGCGTCAAATAATTTGGTAGGTATATTGGTATAGTTACATTATCAGTTGATTCAGTTATGGAAATACATTGGATTCTAGTGAAAAATGAATAAATTTCTTCTTCTAAAAAGTGATAACAAAACCGTTTTGAGGCTTATGCTCATGAATTACTGCATTTGTTTTTTATATATGTCAAACCGTATGCCATTGAATGCACTAGCCATTATATTCATGTGCTCGGAAGTACTGGGCGAAATATGAAATTTATTTTTTAGTTTCCTATCAAGTCTATAAACAGAAGAGAAGTAGTGTTCAATGCAAAATATGTCAAGTTGCCTTGTGTATTGAATGTTTTCTACCATATAGATACTATATTTTCTTAATTATTCCTCAATAAACATTTTTTTTCAGACTTTCACATACTGGTATGACGTTTATACCAGTGAGTCTTAGTGAGTCGCGACGGTCCGCTGGTAAAACGGTATACCTTTTTTTCTAAACATTCGAACATTGAAAAAAATCAAAATGGATCCACAATCAATATTCGATCCTCACCATTTCGATCTCGGAAACTATAAAAGATACGAAGATAGTTGAATTGAGGCAAAGTTGCGCATTCACCTAACCAACAATATGCCGTTTAGAAAGTTTCGAAATTCCAAGTAGTTATCCGGAAAACCCGAAATTTTGAAAAATTGTTTTAATAATTTTATGGCTCTATTTATTGTTGGATTTAAAAATGAACCGCACTTCTGTATTGCCATTTTTTTCCCTATTACACTATGGTGGTTCCAGATTTGCTAACTGACGTTTCGTCTCCCGGCAACCATCATCAACTTTTTTTTCAAAGGGCGCCATATCGGATTTCTTCTGTTCTGAATAAAACTTGTTATTTATTCCCTTTACACTGGTGTATCTGGTGTATTAGAAGTTGCCATTTTTTTCTAAAAAAAATCGAAGATATTTGAGAAAAAACAATTATTATAGAATGCTTTGAGTTTGATATTTCACTTTCAATCTGTCGCACTATGACACTTAATGACTTTCGGCTATTTTGTATTTCACTGTATTTTTGGCGGAAATGGCTTTCAAAAAGTGTTATATTACATGTCAAAATTAGAAAAGCATTATTACTAGATTCGTATTCAATACTCATTTTCATTTCTCATGTTCCAAGTGATATTTATAAAGTGAGGTATTTGCAAAGTTCATAATTTTCAGGTGAAGGTTAGCTCAACATCTTCACATGCGTCAGCAATCGGCCAAGTTACAGAATCTATTGCTCAAGATTTTTTTTTATAATTATCATTGATAAAGAAAGTCAGATCAAAACAAACATTCACACCTTGTCAACGATGAGTCACAAACTATTAGTAATATCCCACAGTTTATTGCTTCTACAAATTTTCCAACTAATGGTTATAAAGAAGTCATAAAAATCACGTATATTTAGTGAACTTTTTCTGAATTTCAAAATTCAAAACATGAAAAAAAATTACTCAAACATGTATGAAGCGATCAGATTACTTCCATGTTTTTTCATAAAAACTACGTTATACAGGGTGTTTCAAATTCGATCCTCCCCATTGGGATCTAGGAAACTATAAGAGATACGAAGATCGTTGAATAGAGGCAAAGTATGACCGGAGATATCCGGAAAGAAACCGAAATTTTGGGAAATTGATTTTTTTTCTGGCTCTATTTATCGTAGGATTTCAAAATGAATCGCACTTTTGCATTGCCATTTTTTCTCTACTACATGATAGTGCGTTAAAATCTGCTAACCGACGTTTCGTCATTCGGCCACCATCATCAACTTTATTTTTTCCAATCTAACGTGTTTATAAACTCTTCTAGAAACTTGTTTATTAAAAACTCGCTCCGCTCTGCTGCGCTCCTAAAAATACTCGTTACTAAAAGAACGTTTTTCTACTCACATAACTAAAAGGGCATTTAGCGTACGGATACGTACCACGCTAAATGATCGATTAATCACGGATTGACGATCTGTGATTTATTAAAAATATTAAACATGTTACCATGGCAACACGATTTCTTAAACACATTACCATGGCAACACAGTTCATTAAACACAGCTTCAGTAATTTGAAACATGTCTGGCAGAATTTTCCATTCATAATATATGCGAAATGTATAATAAGAAAGTGAAATCGAAGAGAATGTTTTGGTACTTGCGTATCTCCAAGAAGTGTAAAAATGAAGCATCCATCTTTGAGAACAATTTATTTATTCTGCGCTAAGCATGGCAATAAACGTGAAACAAAGGTTAGTAAGCAATGGACTGGACACATCTACAACCAATATCACTTATACGTGTCTCGCTGGTTGCATGCATCAGTTGCATGTATTATGTTCTCAATTCCTATTCCTTTCGAATTATTTTGTAGGTTAGCAGGAATAGCAGGTATGTTAATGTAATTTTAGGAGTTCGTAGAAAAATCATAGTATGTAACGCGTTTATAAACTCTTCTAGACACTCGTTTATTAAACACTCGCTCCGCTCTGCTCCGCTCGTGCTTAAAATACTCGTTACTAAAAGGACGTTTATAACACTTGTTACATAATATACTATTATAACACTTGTTACATAATATACTATTCTGTTATTCCACCCTAGGCAATGATCATTCCTATTTTACACTCATGTCTAGTGCATTTCTCAAATCTGCGACGGTCCTGGAGATGAAATATTGGCAAACATATTTTCACCGAACGAAATGGGTTTTTCGAGGGAGATGAGTGAAAATGCGATAACTGCTGACACACTTCTGAAAACTTTCCACATAGCAGGTCATATACAATATTATTTATATGTCGGAATTGAACACAACAGCGTAGCGATAAGCCTCTATCGACCCCAAGGTCGAAAGAATTTAATATAAACGTTTCCATAAAGCATCATAAAGTGAGTCAGCCAGCTTCCATCGCCAAATAAACTGCGCAAAAGTTGAAAAGGAAACATAATAGTATATTACGTAATATGTGTTGTTAGAAGCATACTACGCACGAATGGAAAAATTACGCTAATTGCTTTACAACACGCATTATGTACTATACTTTACCTACTAAAGTTTGGACAAACAGTCTAAATTATAATTCTTGACAGTTATGTCATCCGCTGTTGACGGCGATTACGCGATCATGACATACCTATACTGGCGGAATAAACGAAAACTGTGCGATGTGCTTACTGTGCGTAAAGAGCTACTTACTACTCGTGTGTTCTTGCCTTCTTTCTATAGTGGCCGTAGGTATAATAAACTCTTTCAGGTACAGGAATTTCGAAATATAACACCCCCTAGATGTATAGCTTTATTTTTCTTCAGATTTTCAAGAGATTCATTAACAAACTAACTCCAAATGTCTCAAAATGTACGAACAAATATGAAAAAATTTCAGAATTTTACAATTTTCACAAAAAAACGGTGGGTCAAAATCTAACCCACCATTCCATAAGGTGAAAGATTTCATGAGAATCGATTCATTTCAAATCACGACTGCAATCATGTTTTGTTCTTTGCAAGACAGAGTGGAACACACAACCAGTTTGTTCCAACTTCAAACTTTCCTGAATTGCAAAGAGCATCATCTTTTTCGACTTGTTCGGATAGGTTGATGAGCACCCTGTGTGACTCTCATTTCCGGGCTTTGACTGAGTGTTTTTCTCTATTTGACCCGTCCATTCGATTGATGTTCTCGATGAAGATACTGATATTTATTGACGACTAAATGATCATAATCTTTCATTATAATTACTTTGAAAGATATAGAGTATTCTGTGAAGAATTAATGAGTTGACTACAGCGGCATCCAAGCAAAAGATTTCATGAATATCTGTTCCTTTATATGTCTTTCTAGTCTAGTCTGATAATTCTGCTTATTATATAGATTGATCTGGAAAACTAGGTGATTCAATAATTTGTCGGTGATGAACTGACGAGAGAGATTATCCATCTTGAGCCACTCCAGAGGTTCTATTGAAATCTTTTGGCTGAACGATCTCATCCACTCCACACCATTTTTTTTCTCTATCCCTGGTTTCAACTCCGCGATCGAGGTATCAAATCTTCTGGGTCCCATGTGTCCATATCAGACAGTATGATGTTGTTAAAATTGAATTCGACATCATTTTCCTCATCATTATCCTTGAAAAATGTCTTGGTCATGTTGTATGGTGGGATGAATTTCAAACAGCGTAGATTTTCACATTTTGTGAACGAAAAATAAACATATAAGTTGGAAAAATTTAACAAGTCGGTTACCTATGTTGCCTAGATAGTATTTAATGCAACAAAAAATGAAATAACATGATAAGCATGAAATTTGCAGCCGCAATTCGAGAGAAGACACACGATGTACGGAACAAGTTTCGAGTTTATTCTATTCACTAATAATGTATTGTTTTATTCGCTTCAGCTTAGAACATATGATTCAAAAGACCATAATGAGTGAGTAATATGGGGCGGGAGAGAAAATAAACCGTCGTACCACAAATCATAAGTCCATTGCAGAGCGGGATATATTTTGTCCCAGCATACCTCTAACTCCAAGAAATTCGTGGTCAAAATGTTCGAAAATGTTGTATCATTTATATTCTCCTACTGATAAATATCGAAAGATACTTATATTTATCAAAATGGAATTCGATGCCATATTAAAAGACATTAGCTAGAAATTTTACTTTGATTGCAAAAAATTTCAATTTTCCAACAAGATTGCTCTGCAAATATTTCATCGATTAGATACCTCCATTAGAGTGATTGATCAATTGATCGATATCAAAGTTCTACATTCGATAATCTCCAGTTAAAACTTTCAATCCATATTGAATAGGTATAATTATGAATAATAACTCTCAGCTAAGAGTTTGATAACCGTCAGCTAATTAATTGAAGCAAGATTATTTTTCATTTATACACGTAGATTGATATTACAAAAAATTTCCGAAACCAAATACAGGCTTCAGCTTCCAAGGCTATTCTTTCAAAAGATAACTCACGTTCTGGTGATCGTAATTTCATTAGCCTTATTCATATGCTCAATCATGTAAGTGTTCAACAAACACTGGCAAACTGAGGAGAAATGTTATTGCATGTGTAAAGTTGAGAGCTTGATTCTGATTTGATATTAATGTGTAGGTTAAGGATCGAAAATATCGAATAATCATATATTTGAATTGAAAGAAATACCAGATTAGCTAAAATTCTGAATTCCATTTGGAAAATGTTATTTTGAATGATTATGTACCAACAGATCACAACAAAAAATAACCGTTAACTCAAACCATCAAGGCTATTATGGTTTTAACATCATCTTGGTATTGGTCTTCATGCCATCATGTTAGGTTAGGTAATTGGAGGATAATATAATATATGTATATGCTTTGGTCATTCACATTATGACCTGGTATACAAATAATCTCATGATTTCTCCTACTTCTATGAACATGACATAGCATGGAAGAGATGAGTTCAGTTTGGTTCCTATTTGAATAACTTATTAGAGAACTTATTTTCAGAAACTATTATAATTTCGTCCGCAAAAACTTTTCGTCCAATGCAGGGTTGCCAGTTCTACTGAATTTTCAGTAGAACTCCTGAAAATATTTTGACACTTATTTATCGTTATAATTACCTATATTATTATTGATCTTTAGTTAATCACATAAATTGCATAATGTTTCGGCAGACTCTGTTTAATATGATTTTACAAAATGAGTAATAAATTTACATATAGGTACTAATGATATGTATAAACCAGAAAAGGGAATACTTCATCTGATTCAGATCAAATGAAATTTTTAATATACCTCTGTTATAACAGTTTGTTTCTTACGTTAAATTTTTTCATTTCGGTTTTGTATTTTTGTTGTTCATTTTTACTATTGTTTCCTATTTTTAATATACTGGAATCTTATAAGTTCTATGTAACTGTATATTGTGATATCTGTGAATATTGTTAAATTGAGAATGGGCGTGTACATCTTAGTAGAACTTTTAACTCAAACCATGTTTATAATGATCCTTTCATACATAAATAATGATTGACGACATAATTCGATGGAAAAATTAACTGGAATGTTTTATTTTTGGACATAAATAATTGTACCTTCTGAAAACGGACCCTCTTATGACGTAGAAACCTCATCTCGCCATAGTTAAAAGAAAATACCACGCGCTAATTCACTCTGTCAGAAATCATGTATCATTCATCTCTGTCTGGAATAGTCTTGTTTCAGTATAGTGGTTTTGACGTCACATCATCGCCTCGTTTTCAAAGGTCCGAAAAATCGGGGATTTCAATAATTTTTTATAAAACGTAGGGAGCTCACAGCAAGAAACAGTTTGCGGTGGTGAGCTAGTTTGGGTGAGTTCTATCGAATTATGAAATGAAATGTTGGTTTTGTTTGTTTCTAATTTGTTGGAAATAGGTTATACTTTTCTGTTTACTAAAAGTACATAATGTTTTGAGGTCATAGGTTTATTTCATTATCGTTCCTTGGAATTCGTATAGCATAAAATAGATCTGAATTTTCGACAAGGTATTTACTGATGGAATAAAAATCGAACTGGCAACACTGGTTCGCGCGGAGATTGAGTTGACAACAACTGTAATTTGCTGTTGTCAACTTAATTATTCACGAAATCCGATAGATTTCACGTGTGAATAGGACTGTGATGTGGATATGTGTTTTGAGGCCGGCGGAAAAATTGAATATGCACCTCGGCGAGAAACTGTCTATTGTCTCGTCTGATTGCTAGCCTCGGCTACCAGTTTGCAGACTCGACTATAATAGACAGTTTTTCGTCCTTGGGACATAAATAATTACCTATTTTGTAAATTTAATTTGGTACGTTGGCATTACTTTATCGACTGTCTCTGTTGCTAACTACACAGGGTAATAATTTGAAATTACATTTCATAATAATGATGTCTTCAAGTTGGTAGAACTACTGGTAATCCTCAATTCTGGCAACCTTGATATTTTTTTCTAACGCTCAAGCGAATATGTGAACCCTATTAACCGAATACTGACTTCTATTTGGTAAATAGACATTTCTAGAAACACAAAAAAAAGATCTAGCATGCGAACGTTTCTCCTGGCATCCATAAAACCGTTTTCCT
Source organism: Phaedon cochleariae (assembly GCA_918026855.4). Lineage (NCBI taxonomy): Eukaryota > Metazoa > Arthropoda > Insecta > Coleoptera > Chrysomelidae > Phaedon > Phaedon cochleariae. The sequence continues at coordinate 10,963,427 of OU896711.1, forward strand.
CGGCCGGAGAAATACCCTCGAGGGTTTTCGCGGGTCATATAGCAATTACGATGTTTCAGCATCAAAGTTTTCCCACAAATTTGAGAAAATAACTGCACGGAACAACCCAAACAGTCACAAGCTGTATATCCAGACAAGTGGTGATCATTTACAAAAGGAACTAATGGGAATGTGCTCTTGTCTAATTAGCTGAATGATGCATGGACAATCTTTGGAAAAAAAATTAAGGTAAGTCTGGTGTCAAAAGATGTAACTTATTATTTTCCTCATATCTGAATATTTCGATCCCTTCATCAAAGCAGAACGAGGTTAGATTATTCACTTAAGCCGAGTAAGGTTAGATTGTTTCAAAAAAGAAGTCTCTTATGTTCTCTCAAGTAATTTAGTATGCGAAAAATATACTTTCTAGGAAGAACGTTCATTTAGGCCGAGTTAGGTAGGTTAGGTAAGGTAGTTTGAAACTCCTAGAATCGTATATCACTGACAGATATCAGTACGTAGCACTGAATAATGTGAAATCTACCAAATGCCGAATCACGTCCGGGGTTCCGCAGGGCTCACACTTGGACCCCATTCTATTTAGTATATTTGTTAGTGATGTTGAACAATGCTTTAATTTCTCAAATTTTGCTATATACGCCGACGACCTGAAAATTTATAGTAAAATTGAACAGAAATCAAATTACGTGGGTATCCAGGAAGATCTTGAAAGACTGCAAATCTTCTGCAGCACAAATAGATTATTTGTCAATGCGAGCAAATGTTACAATGATCTATTCTCTAGATCTCAAGACCCTATCACTGAAAACCTATATATCAATAATCAGATAATATCAACAACTGAAGAAGTTCGAGATCTAGGAGTGATACTAGATAAAAAATCAACTTTTGAATCACATATTAGAGCTGTTGGTAAAAAAGCACTCCGCACTCTGGGATTTATTCTGAGAAATACTGAAGAATTTCAAAATTATTCATCAGTTACCACTTTATATAAATCATTAGTCAGGCCTATCCTTGAATACTGCATTGGGAAACCCGTGTATGACAAATATGTGAATCAAATTGAACATGTTAAAAAAAATTGAACTATAGATTCTTCCGCTTCCGTCACTACATGAGCTATGAGAGCAACTTAAGTTTTTATAGAATAGAGAATCTTTTCATTAGAAGAGACTTCGTTGACATAGTATTCATTCACAAGATCTTCAACAATCATATTGATTCAACAGCATGCACTGGATTTCTGAGCTTGAATTGTAATCCTAGAACGGTTAGGAATAGACTTACTTTCTACCCACCTTCTTTCTCAACTAATTATTATAGTAATTCACCTCTAATAAGATGTATGAACTCGTACAATACAATTTTCCACTCTATATAATATTGATATATTTCACCTTGATATCGACAGATTCAAGAATCAACTGAGAGATTCTTGTTAAATTTTTATAGTAATCCTTGAATATAAAAAGATAGAAATAGTGCTGGTATTCATTTATGATACTCAAGTCATTTCGGAATTGTAATTTTCCAGTCTGTGTCAAAATACTACCTATATATATTCATATGTACAGGGTGTTCATTTCAGGACTTCCCACCCTAATTTTCTCGAAATGTGTGTATGTTTTTGAAAAATCCCGAGACACGTCAACTACATTTTCGAGGGGGACATGGTTCTAAAATATTTTCAGCCCCGCGGCGTTGCCGCTTCTAACGAAAAGAAGCAACAACTTCGTTATTTCAAATGGAACACCCTGTATTTTATTGCATTTTTAGATTCTCCCTGAAAAGCTGATTTCATCAATGTATCACACTTGGGGTCTAGCAGGAATGATTACAGAGATATAGGGTGTTCAAAATCGAGATTTTACAACTTTAGGATTTTTTTGAGTCGAAACTATTGATTATTGGTCAAAACGGCTTTTATGTCCCTATCTCAACTTTTGATTTACTATCTACTGACATTTATTTGAAACAAATACAGGGTGGTTCAAGATTCAGACTTTTGATCTTTTCGTTAGAAGCGGCAACGCCGCGGGGCTGAAAATATTTTAGAACCATGTCCCCCTCGAAAATGTAGTTGACGTGTCTCGGGATTTTTCAAAAACATACACACATTTCGAGAAAATTAGGGTGGGAAGTCCTGAAATGAACACCCTGTATATGTTGATATTCTATATACCGACGTTACTGTTGTTTTCTTCAGATTGTTATTTTTGAAAGAAAGTTATGGAATAGGTAGGTACTTAGTTTTTGAATGATAGTAAATAGGTGCAACCCATGTAAAGACAATAATTTTGTATCACTGTGTTATCCTGTTATTGGAAGACTATTTATATAGTTCCACTGTCCTTGCTTTCTGAATAAATAAATAAATAAATAAATAAATGGTAGTCTCCTTCCTTATGCAGAAAAAAATATTTTCCTTCCTTATATTACGTCGAAATTCGGCTGGATCGAAATTTAGGTCAATCGAAATTTGGGTGAATCGAATTTGGGGCGAATCGAAAATTAGGCAAATCGAAATATGGACCAAACATACATATTATGTGTATCAAAAAATTGAAATATTTAATAATGATAAGCCCAAAATGATTCTTCATTCAGAATTGGCAACAACGCATCGTTCGGGTATATTCGGAAATGGTGGGCGAATCGAAAATTGGGTGAATCAAAAATTGGGTGAATCGAAAATTGGGGCAATCGAAAATTGGGTGGATCGAAAATTGGGCCGAACGCAACTTGATTGAGCTGAAGATGGATTTTTATATATCCGAAACATGTCCCCCTGAATAACTTAAATCATTAAGAAAGTTGTGGAGATGACTTTGAGCGTTCCTCCTTTAATTTGGATTATTAAGAATTATTATAGTAACATATATCTTGATATGATTATGAACCCCAAAAGAGTCCGAAACATGAACTCACGTGTGAATATTGTGGAAATGACTCAGAGCTTTCTTTTCTTGTTGGATGGGGCCACTATTACACTTAGAGCAATCATACAGGGTGTCCGGAAATTATGCGCAAAAATTCAAGGGGGTGATTCTGCATGACAAAACATGAGATTTATTTCATATATACTCGGGTCCGGAAATGCATAGTTTTCAAGATACAGTGTGTTGAACTTGTTAGAAAAAATAGTTTTTTTTTTAATATCTCAAATATCCTTCCACCGATTCTCTTGAAATTTGGCAATGATATTCTTTGTCATGAGGGGCTGATTTCTATAATTGAATCGGAATTGTGAAATCCAGTGGCGTCCCGGGGTGAAATTAAATGTGTGATCCATGTCCATAGACGTAGAATAAGAAGGAAGATTAATTTCCTTCAAATATTTCATAATACATGTTTGACACACTTTGAATTATCGAAAACTACGCCTTCCTGGACCGAGAATACATAGTTCTCTAAATACAGAGTGTAGAATGTGTCAAACATGTATCAAGAAATATTTGAAGGAAATGAATCTTCATACTTATTCTATGTCTATGGACATTGATCACGCATTTATTTTCACCCCAGTTTCTGAAGGATTTTTTGGCACAAATTTATGCAATAAATTGGTATTTATTTTTTTCCATGGAAATGAAGCAAATTATCGAAACAATTCAAGACACCAAAATGTTGTATTTTTAGTTGGTCAATAGGTTATGAAGAAAAAGAATTAAAAAAAAAACAGTGGCGCACATTTTATTGACAATAATATTCGGTAGGTTGCCCCCGGGACGCCACTGGATTTAATAACTCCGATTAAATCATGGCTATATCAGCCCCTCATTGCCATATTTCAAGAAAACCGGTGAAAGGACATTTGAGATATTAATAAAAAAACGATCTTTTTTAAAAGTTTTAACACACTGTATGTTGAAAACGATGCATTTCCGGACCAACGTACATATGAAATGGAATCATTATTTCATCATGTAGAATCACCCTCTTGATTTTTTGCGCATAATTTCCAGACACCCTGTATATTTTGCCATAGTAAAAATAATAATATCCAAAAATGTAATATTATCTTTAGGTGAATGGAGGAGGGGAAATATTCATTTTCTTAGATTTTGTAGGATTTTCTCTCCTCGTTTTAATAAATAACAAAAATTCAATTGCAAGTCAGTGACACATTGTTTCCAAAACTGTTAGAAGTGAATTAAAAAATATTTGGAAAAATAGATTTCTGTTTTTTTTTTGAATATTTGAAATACTTAAATAAACGGATTTTGCTCTACATATTTGAAAGTTCCGTCATATTTATATCTGTGCGTGTAAAACGATATTGATGCACCTACCTCTTGACGCGTATAATCAATTTGCACATAACACTGCGACTATATTTATTGCGTCACCATTTCAGGTCGTTTCGGAAAATGCATGGCATCATATATGGCGCATTTTATACAATATCACCTCCATTTGAATCATCGCAACATCCTGACTTATGCCGCTAATCAAGATCCATCATGGGACAATTATTCCATTGGGTTGAAAAGGAAATTAGTTTTTGGCCTAATTAATTAACACCGACTAATTATGACATGTAGGTACAGGATGTCCCAAATTGCTTGATTTTGTCAGTTTTCCCTATATCTAAAACAGGTATGGAAAAACTGATCTAGGGGTCTAGAGCTTTAATTTTTTGAAACATTGATTGGTGACAACCACATTTCGATATACAGGGTGTCCCAAAATTAGCCTGCCAAACTTCACCAGCGGCTGTTACTACCAAAAATAGAAAGAAAACTTTCAATGAACATGAGTCTAAAATGTCTCCATGTGATAAAAAGATGCAATTTAGTAAACGAACAAAACTTTCCATGCCTAATACAGTGAGGATAAAATCACTTCAAAATTCTAATCAGGAGTGTATAATACAGGGTAGGACTGCATTAAATATTGCTCAAAATTTTGTGCATCCATATTTTTCGACAATTTAATCTCGGATTATGAAATTTCACACCTTTTTACAGAAAAAAGGTACTCTTGTTCCGTGACGATCATATGTATTGTTATCGAGTAAAAGCAATTTAAAAATATTGTTACCATTGCAATGAGTCGTAGTGGGAATGGAAAAAAATGCCCAAAAAATTAAGTAGTTTTTTCATCATGTTTTTTTCATTTTTCGCGCTTTTATGAGATTGTTTGGTGGGAAGAAGGTATTTGATTTTTTAATAGGCACTATGATTTGAAAATTGGCAACGTTATGCATAAGATGTCAGTGCATCAATATTTTAAAATCGATTTCACTCGAGAATGATACATCTGATCGATGCGGATCAGGAGCACTTTTTTTGAGAAATGGTGTGAATTTTCATAATCAGAGATCAAATTGTCAAAAACTATGCACACGAGAAAGTTTGAGCAATATTTAATGTAGTTCCACCCTGTATTATACATTCCTTCTTCAGCTGGAAACGTATACGAGGGCGCTAGAAATCGACTAACGCCTGAAAGAGCTAAACATTTAATCTTATTACATTATAATTTACCGAAACTTAATTTTAAATATTGATATTTGTTTTGTAAGTATCTTTTTTAGAATTACTGTTGATTTTTTAATATTAAAAATGAGCTTTGGTATTTTTTTAGAATTTCATGTTTGTTTTTAAATATTTTGTGTTCAATAATTGGTTTCTTTCTCGGTTTCTATCTTAGAATTTATGTTTATCTTTTAATATTTTTGAGTAAATATGTATTATTTTGAACAAAATATATTTTTTGGGGGTTTGTTTTTGTGTTTTTTTCTTTTAGGTAAAAAGTTACACCATTTCAAAGACTATTATATTTTATTTTATTATTACTAAGCCGATACCGATATAGGCCGATATTGCCTCTTCATATCGGCCGATACCAATATCGGCCAAACACGCCGATATGGCCGATATACCGATACCGATATCGGTCGATCCCTAGTATTCGTTAACACTTGCTTAATTTCGAGCTCTCTGATGACTCTGGTTACTGCCGATCGCGCATATTTAAAAGACTTCAATATCAACGTATACTTATACTATTATTTAAAGAAATAAGCAGAGAAAACCCCAAAAAATCTAGAGAATTGAATATTCCACCACCTCGATTAACCTACAATATAAGGTTAATTATTATACGAATATTTTACTTGGAGAAACTACCATGTTAGTGATGAATCTTATCGTTTGTGATTTTTTTTTATATTTGTTTGTTCGTTCCATTATCGAAATAATCGATTCCAGGAAAATCTGTATGTATCAACGAAAACATCAAATGAGAAAATTGAAACGAATTTCCGTGGGTACAACCAGAGATTATACAGACCATAGATAAACACTGTATATGGCATGAGAGGCAACGTCTTTCGAGTTGTGAATGTGTTTCAACAGATGTCGCTGTCTATCGTGGATAGAATATTGAAGCTGTAGTAAAATCGATATTTACTACGTCCATTCACTGGTATTTACATCGTTGCCAAGACTCCTACTATATTGGTAGTGCTAATTTATTATATCTGAGATGACCGAGACCAGCCGAGACGATGATTATTTTCAAGGAGAGTTTGGATTCACGCCGTGACTACTTGAAAATATTGACATTTATTTATGAAATACGAATAATAATTAATTTATATTTCAAAATTACGAATTATCTAGGTACATTAATTATCTATATAAAAGTAAGTCCAATATATTTGATTATTTTCGGATTTCTCTTAGTCCGGAATGGGATATTAAAAAGTATTAAAATTCGTGAAAATTAGAAAATTCAAGATGGCGGATCCGATATGACGGACGATCATGTAATCATGATCCGATTCTATTCAATATTTTTTGTATCTGGGGGTTAGCGGGGTCGGAGATTATGATTCTTTCGACAAAATTAGAGAGTTAAAGATGGCGGAACCAATATGGCGGACAAGTTTTTTTAATATTATGATCCGATTCTATTCAAAATTGGTATCTGGAGGTTTTTGGGGCCGAATATTATGATCCTTTGGTCAAAATAAGGAAATACAAGATGGCGGAACCAATATATGGCGGACGAGTCTCGTAATTATGATTTGATTATCTTCAAAATTTGTATCTGGGGGCTTTCGGGGTCGAAGATTATGATTCTTTTGTCAAAATTAGGAAATTCAAGATGGCGGACGAGTTTTGTAGTTATGATCCGATTCTATTCAATATTTGTATCTGGGGGTTTGCGGGGTCGGAGATTATGATTCTTTCGACAAAATTAGAGAGTTAAAGATGGCGGAACCAATATGGCGGACAAGTTTTTTCAATATTATGATCCGATTCTATTCAAAATTGGTATCTGGAGGTTTTTGGGGTCGAAGATTATGATCCTTTGGTCAAAATAAGGAAATACAAGATGGCGGAACCAATATAGGGCGGACGAGTTTCGTAATTATGATTTGATTATCTTCAAAATTTGTATCTGGGGGCTTTCGGGGTCGAAGATTATGATTCTTTCGTCAAAATTAGGAAATTCAAGATGGCGGACGAGTTTTGTAGTTATGATCCGATTCTATTCAAAATTGATACCTGAAGGTTTTCGGGGTCGAAGATTATGATTCTTCAGTCAAAATCAGGAAAAACAAGATGGCGGAACCAATATATGGCGGACTAGTTTTGTAATTATGATCCGATTCTATTAAAAATGTATCTGAAGGTTTTCGCGGGGTCGGAGATTATGATTCTTTCATGAAAATTAGGAAATACGAGATGGCGGACGAGTTTTGTAATTATGATCCGATTCTATTCAGAATTTGTATTTGGGAGTTTTCGGGGTCGGAGATTATGATTCTTCCGTAAAAATTAGTAAATTCAAGATGGCAGAACCAATTTGGAGACGAGTTTTGTAATTATGATCCGATTCTATTCCACAAACAAATTCATCTAGTCATTGATCATTTTCGGAAAAGAACAAATGTTTCTATGCACGAAATATTTAATTACTCCTGTGGTTATGAATAAAAGCTGAAAACACCAAATTAGGTACATACAATTACTTCAAACGATAAATATAGTGTCATACACATTCAAAACATGCCCAAGCTTATAGTTTAAGTGTAATAGGTAGGTGTGAGAAACAAATGTAAAAGAAAACTTTCGAATCACTTGGTATTTATTTCAGAAAAAGTCTCAAATATGAAAATAAAGAGATTTAAGTAACATATATCTAAAATGGCTGGCTAGGTCGGAGTCACGTGACTTTCACTAGATGTTAAAAGTAAGAATTTTTCAAATCAATCATTTAAAGTACGCTTACTCGTTTGAATTTCAAAAACATTCACTACGCGAAATTATTTCTTTCCCGATTTTACACATTCCTCTCAAATTTGAATGTTCTATTGCAACATTTAGTTTTTGGTATTTTTAAATTTTCTGGTATGAAACAGTTTTGTCAAAGTAACAACTTTCAAATTACAGAAATTGGGGAGGATTTTATTCTTTATTTTTCATGTTCCCCTTTTGAATGTTCATCAGATATAATTCAATGTTCGACGTGGCAAATAGCCAGGAAAGTAGTTGTTTTCTGTTGAATATTCAGAATGATGTGTATATATACATATTTTTGTCTGAAGGAGAATGCAAATTCTCAATTTCAGAAATTTTTATATTTTATTTTCAAACTCTTATCGTGTGTGTGTTCAATAGATATAATTCAATGTTCGTCGTGGCATATAGCCAGGAAAGTAGTTGTTTTCTATTGAATTAACTGAAAAAGAGTAAATATTCTCATCACATAGAGAATGCGAATTCTCAATGTATTGCTTTATATAAATATATATCCATTTTTGTATGTTCATAATTTATCTGAGAATATTCCTTTTCTATTATTTCTGTTGTTACCAAATTTATTTATTTTTGTTTTGATGTTATACATTTTTTATGTTCTGGTTCCCACGAAAAGGGATATCCTGTAATCGAGCCTGTAATGTTCAGAGAACATCGTGAGAACCAAGGGAAATAAGGTAGGAATTGGTGTTCTCTCTCTCTCTCTCATCTATGATAGGATGTTTTTTTTGTACCCTATTTTGCTTATTCAAATGACGCCTCATCAGCGTCCGCAAGATTTTATGAAAAAAAAACACACGAGTAAAGTGCTCCCCGGGGGGCTAGGGAAAAAGTTTAGAAACTACTCATCGTGTATGCTCATGGAATAAATCGATTTTTGAGAATATTGAGATGATTTGGGCTGAAAGACTTCGGTCAATGGCCTTTTGGGGTATATCCCTAATAAAGATGTTCTCTCTCTCTCTCTCTCTGAGATGATTTGACTCACAAAAGTACCCAGATTTTATGAAAAAACGAACGAGTAAAGTGCTCCCCATGAAGGCTTGCGAAAAATTTTAAAAAAATTTTAAACCTGTATTTTTCTGAGATAAATCGATTTTTGAGAAAATTGAGATGACTTGACTGGTAAAAATACCCAGCCCACAAGATTTTATGAAAAAACACACGAGTAAAGTGCTCCCCAGGGGGGCTAGGGAGAAACTTTAAAAACTATTCATCGTGTAAGCTAATGGGATGAATCGATTTTTGAGAAAATTGAGATGATTTTATTGTTAAAAATACCCAGTCCGCAAGATTTTATGAAAAAATAAACGAGTAAAGTGCTCCCAGGGGGGCTGGGAAAAAATTTCGTATACTTTTTATCGTTTAGGTCAATGAGCTCAATCCAGATATGAAATGAAAACAACGATTTGTTTACTGGAAAAAGCCAGTCCGCAGCATTTTTTCCAGTCCGCCAATTATACACACCCCAGAAAATGCGTTCAAACTTGGAACAAATGTGTAAAATCTAAATAGACACAAACTTTCTGAAGACACTGTATATTATATTCTAGAGATTATTTGAAGTGCTGTAATGTTTTCAGTTTTGTGCTTAAAAAAAGCATGATATCAATAATTGATCGTTTCGCATTTTCTATCGTCCAGTAATAGTGCAATGTGAAAATGGAATAGGTAGGTACCAAAAAATGGAAATCGCATTCTTTTAGAAAAAAATCGAATCGGAAAACGAATTAGAAAATACAAGGGCGAGGCCGAGGGGTAAATCTCCTTGGAAGTCTGGTGTACACTCCGTTGGAAGTCTTTGGAATTCTTTGGAAGTCTTTGGATGTTTTTGGATGTCTTTGGAAGTCTTTGGATGTCTTTGGAAGTCTTTGGATGTCTTTGGATGTCCTTGGAAGTCTTAAGAAGACTTTGAGAGTCTTTGGAAGTCTTTGGGAGTCTTTGGAAGTCTTTGGAAGTCTTCAGAAGCCTTTGGTCATTGGAAGTCTGGTGTACACATTTTTTCTGGAGATTTACCCCTCGGGCGAGGCTGCTCAAATAACTGGGACACCACTGTATATAACAAAAGGTCATTTCAAATAATTATTTGTTATTCTCAATGTATCTAGGATATTCTTTTATATATTCAAACACCTATACAGGGTGTATCTAAATAACACCAAAAAAATATATAAGGGGTGATTTTTGATAAACCTCTCCCCGGAAAAGTTACACCCCTCCGATGTTGATGAAACATTTTTTTTTTTCGTTTCATTTTTATTTTTCCTGTAAGATACGAAACTTGGTTAATATTATTTGTCATTAATGTTTTCAACCCTATATATAAAGTATGCTTAATAGAAGGGTTTGAAATATTAATTCAACCTCTTGATATTTTTTACAACTATTTTATTGGATGAAATTTTGAAAAAACATGGCTGAAAATTTATTTACTAACTTTTTTTTCTAAAAGTAATTTCCAAAACTTCGAAGAATTTGACATCTTTTTGAAAGAAAATTTTTCATCCAAGAAAAGTTGTAAGAAAAAATGTCTTAGGGGTTGAATATTTCAACCCCTTCTAAGCATACCTACTTCAGGATTGAAAAGATTCAAATTATACGTATTTTTGAAAAAAAAAACAATAACTCTCTCTGTTATAACTTGAGGTTTGTTGAAAAAAAGTACTAAAAAACTTACAACTAACCACAATTTAAAATCCACTGTTCGGCACGAGTATCACTAGGAACACGAAACATTTGTAAAGTTTCATCGTCTCTTTGGCATATTCCACAATTGAAAAAACTACATTTATTTCCACTACGGTGGTCCTGAGGGCGATTCATGATCGTCAAAGCAGAGAATATCTGGTCACAGAGTACAATACAGTAATAACCAGATAGGTAAACACAATAATGAGAAATAAAAGAGAACAATCGCATCGAAATCACATACAACAACAATAATTCATTAATAAGTAATAAAATGGCAAGATATGTCCAGCCTCCAGGCACCTCCAGACTCCAGATTTAAAAATTATACCTGCTCTAGAGATGAAGGGATAGGCGGCACGTGTGCGAAGTGGCGAAAGGTCGAGCAAGGGTGGCAAGGGGGTAGGGATGGTCGAGCGAGGGGGAAGGGACGGTCGAGCGGTAGTTGTATTTGGTTCGAGCACCACGTCGAGAGTTCCAAAGAAGATTTGGCATACACGCATTTTGTGAGTCGGGACTGGTCGGGGACTCGGTAGTGTTCGGTAGATACGCGACGATTTTCATGAATGAATTTCGAAGGGCTCCAAATAGAGGGAACGAAACTGGATTTGTGGCTCCATTCCGAGCGCGGCCAGTTTTAACACGGGCGTTGCCTATCTAGGGGAGTGTATAATCTCTGGTACAACATATTGAATCTTCGGGTAAACATAGTTGTTTGTCGGATAAATATTTCCCGTAGAGGCCGTTGAAATTTCAGTTCGTGAAAGCATGCAGTTGTAGATATTTCATTTCACCTTCAGCAAGCCATACTAGTGGGTTCGTTACAGTGGCGGATCCAGGAGAGGGGCAACGGGGCAATTGCCCCCCCCCTCCATTCCCGAGAAATTGAGATCGACAGAATAATCTCGCCGGAGATCTCGCCACTGAGCTCCGCTGCAGGGTTGCCAGTTCTACAAAATTTTCCGTGAATCTCCTGATTTGCATATTGATCTACTGAATCATTTCACGACCGACTGAAAACTATTTTGACACTCATTTATCATTATAATTACCTGATTTATTATTAATCTTTAGTTAATCACATACACTAATAAATTACATGATATTTCGGCACGCTCTGTTTGACTTAATTTTACAAAATTTACATAGGTACTAATGATATGTATAAACCATAAAAGGAGAATCTGATTCAGATCAAATTCAATTTTGTATATACCTCTGTTATAACAGTTTGTTTCTTACGATTGATTTTCATTTGTTTTGTATTTTTGTTGTCCATGTTCACTATTCGTTCCTGTTTCTCATAATATATACTCAAATCTTTTAAGTACCTATGTAACAGTATTTTGTGATATTTGTGAGTATTTTCCAATTGTGAATTAGGAATTTCATTATCCTTTCCTGGAATTCGTATAGCATAAAATAGATCTGAATTTGCGACAAGGTATTTACTGATGAAATAAGAATCGAACTGGCAACCCTGGTCCGCGCAGAGGGTGAGTTGACAACAACTGTAATTTGCTGTTGTGCACCTCGGCGAAAAACTGTCTATTGTCTCTCGCCTGATTTTGCAGACTCGGCTATAATAGGACAGTTTTTCGTCCTTGGTACATGAATAACTATTTCGAATAGAGCGAGTATGCTCATCAACACTTTATGTTCCACATTATTGATTATATGCTCAAGTCCGATAATAGATATATCGAAAATTACTTCACCCTCGACCCGCCTTTTACAAAAAAACAACGTTGGATTCAGAAACAGGATCTGACGCAGTGAATGACAATTTATCTTTACTGGGCTGGAAGAAAAAAAAAGAACATTGTAGTATAAAACAGGCATATCTGCCGCTTCTGATTCACCGATCGATATTAACCCTAACCACCTAACCTATGTCTAACATGTCTGGGATGTGATAGATCAGTTTTGTGTGTGTTTGTACGTAAATTTTGACGCGTTGTCACGTTGGTGCCCGTTGATACCTAGAATATAGATAGAGTAATCAAGGGTTAAACTAACATGTCGAAGCCAGTCAAAGCGGAAGGCAAATTCATAGAAAAATGATGGGCGAATAAAGAACGAACTTCATATAGAAGATGATCATACTTAAATATACCATTATTGGAAAATGTAATAAATGACCTGCTAGAGAGTATATTTTCCCATGAGAAGTTATGATCTGCGACTGATTTCACCAAGACCACAAAACAGGTACCCTGAAAATGTGATATAGATTATAGATCCCGAAATTCGAATAAAAAATGTTACGACCAGGTACCAAAAATTCTCTCGATGTTTTTTATACTATATAGCTTTCGGAGGTGGAAAGTGAAATGGCAACGAGAAAGTATGGTGAAAACAATTCTTGATAACTGCATTCCGTGCTATTATCAATCACTAATGACAACACGATCGACTTTGACAACTTAAAATTATTTTCCTCCGAATATCCCTCGGACATTGACAAATGCTTCATAATTTTATGACAAATTTCTCAAGGTCGTTGCTTGGTAACAGCCCTCAGCCTTCGGCTTCGAGCTGTCGATTGTCATTAAATTATCTCGTCTATTATCAATGTACGAATTTTCAGCATTGGCCGTATGTGACTTATGAGTGTCAAAGAATTCATTAGACAAGACATGGTTTCCAGACATCCGAAGGTATGAGATTCAAATTTCGCTGGGGTATAGGATTGGAGAAGCGGAAAATTTTGCAATATTTCATACCCTCCCATAACCTCCGGTTTCACCGGAAACGACTCCAAATAGAACACCCTGTATTTTATTCCATTATTGGTTAGGGATTATCATAACGAATTCAACGATACTGGGTTTGATAGACCTATCTCAAACGATTAAGTAGAACAATAATTTTGTGAAAAAAACAACATTACAAAAAATGTAATGGCTCCCTCTCTCCGAAAATGCTGGAGCAACCGCTGGTTCGTTAAACAAATGTTTTTTACCAGTTGGCCTATCAGGATGAAGCATAAATGGAGAGGAAAACACCACTCCTGAAAAGTCCTGTCGATATCGTTAACGTCAAATAACTCGAACATGAATTGGCTTCGTGCACGGTAAAAGCACGAACGCAGACCAACAAATGAATTTCGTTTATTTGTCGATTTCACGAACCATTCAATCGTTATTGTGCGGTTCATCAATATTTCTACAAAACAATGAAAATTCAACCACGAGAGTAAAACGATATTTGGACCGAAATTTATTCTTAATGTGTTTGGGATTTCTCTTTTACGTTCTCATATAGTGAAATTTTTAAACGCATATGTAGCAAAAAATTAAAACAGAATGAATTCGATAATTTTTCAATGTTTATATCAAACTGTTGTCTTTTAAAAAAAATTATTGTAGCTATATAAAAATATCTGAGGTAGTTGGACTATCAATTATTATGTCTATTCGTTTTCAAAAACAAAAGAGAAACAATATCACACCACTTCCGTTTGCTCAAAACTTGGAGAATAATAACAGGAGTTACCCATTCGCTGGTTACCCCTCCCTTCCTATATTCCTTCCACTTCCGAAGTTCTCAGAGTGGAAACTTCATGTATAGGAAATAAACGATATTGCTTAAACTTTGTTTTTCAAACGTAAACATTCAAATTAGCCAAGACCGAGTGGAATTATTCATTATATTTTATTACTTTAGTATCTCGTCGTGGAAATTCACACTTAATCTGTGCATAATATTCCAGAAAAACGAAACACATAACGAGAATCGTAAAGCGTATCTGATTGTAAGTGAAAAATATGACGTTTACAATGTTTCTCTTATGATAAATCCAAACACACTAATCACATTATGTATATACCTTTTAAATCGAACAGTAAATGCTTGTTTATGGAATGTTCTAATTTATCATATCATCATAAATAATCATGTTATCATCTTCACAGTAATAAGCAGTAAAATTCCATAAATTTTGGTGAGCGTTAGTAATAGCCGAATTTATTAAACAGTGAGTAAACAACAATGGACGCAAATTAGCAAAAACCGAGTAGATATACAGATCTTTTCTAGAAAGGATCGTCTTACATTACTAGTAGATTAACAGCAATTTTAAAATACACGGAAAAAAATATTCCAACTAATCAAGACCAAATCCTAATTGAATTCGAGTTGTTATAATATAATACCTATAAATTCATGCATATGGAAATATATTCAACAATAATCTTACTAAAAAGCATATCAAACATAATTAAATGACAATAAATTTTTGGAATCACGAAAAAATTCATAAAGTAATGAAAAGGAATATTCTCAGATATAATTATGAACATACAAAAATGGATATATATATATATATATAAAGAAATACATTGAGAATTCGCATTCTCTATGTGATGAAAATATCAGTTCTTTCTCAGTTCATTCAACAAGAAACAACTACTTTCCTGGCTATATGCCACGACGAACATTGAATTGCATCTATTGAACACACACGATAAGAATTTGAAAACAAAATCTTCTGAAGTAGAGAATTTGCATTCTCCTTCATACAAAGATTTGAACATATCATTCTGAATATTCAGCAGAAAACAACTACTTTCCTGGCTATTTGCCACGTCGAACCTTGAATTATATCTGTTGAATATCCAAAAAGAGAGCATGAAAAATGAAAATCCTCTAAAATTGAGAATTGACATCATCTCTCAAATCGGATAAAATAATATGATGTATTATGATATAAAAATATATCTTACCAATATGTTCAGTATTGAAATGAAAATTGAAATGTATATGAGAAGTATACTTGTATAAACTTTGATCTTGATGAGCTTGGAACTTCCGAAAAAAAAAAATCATTCGTGATATTTTCATCACATAGAGAATGCGAATTCTCAATGCATTTCTTTATACAAGGTGTTCCTTAATGATATGCTAATTTTATTACTTTAGTATCTCGTCGTGGAAATTCACACTTAATCTGTGCATAATATTCCAGAAAAACGAAACACATAAGGGGCCGATTCTTCGACCCATTTCAAGAATAAAACTTCATATGGACATATGTCGTAAACGTCCTAACTTTTGAGATACAGGGTGTCAATGTTGAAAATATGCAGATTATTTTTTTGTCCACCCTATATAGCTTTTCGTGATGACAAAATTCAGTCCTGCTATGTGACTGAATCGGTATAAGAATTTCAAAATATTACATACGGTGGTTATCCAGCAATGGATGTTCTGAATGGAGTTCTCAAACATCAAAATTTGAAGTCTGGTCTCGTTTTTCCGGTTTTTTCTCGAAAACGAAGCGTTCTATCGAGTGTCAACAAAAGGATCTTTTTTGTACATAATTAGAGAGCCTTTCAAAGAATTGTATGAAATTTGAAAATTTCTCGTAGTTACTCACTTTTAGGTAAAATATAAACAATAATTTTCTCGGTACGGTGCCACTGGTAGAGAAAATGAAAATTTTTGTACATCAGAAAATGCACCTTGATGTATAAAAGACGTGTACCAAATTTCAAAAAGACGTATAAAATATTGTCTCAGTTATCATCAAAATACTGAATATTTTTCAAAACTTCATCACCCTGTATCTCAAAAGTTAAGACTTTTAGGACATACGTTCATATAAAGTTTTCTTCCTAAAATGAGTCAGTGAATGACCCCCTCATGCATTATAGCCTTTGGCGTGTAATGGCCCTCGGCTAACGCCATCGGACCATTATTCACGCCGCAGGCCATAAACGCCTACTTTACGCCCTTGATACATAAATATTTATTACGTGAAGGTCTACGTACAGTGATGATTCAACACTCTAATATCCTTCTGCTCGCAGGTACGTTACAGGGGAAAGAAACTCGCTCTAGTATTTTTCGTGGAAAAGCGGTCGGTATGTAAGTATTTACTTTGGCAAACATCTATTTCCGCTGAAAAATCTCATTTTCTCTGCAAGGCCCGTAGGCGAAAAGATCGTGATGGGAAAGGGAAGGCCTCAGTTGGTTCTAAACTGACCTAGTTTTCAAAAATCAGCCTCGATATGCTCGAGATTCGGGGAACAGAAAAACAAGCACAGATGGATGATGTCTAAAGATGGATCATTTCCAAAAACAATTAAGGCCTAAGGGCCAACAAGATGCGATGAGGCGTAACAAATCGAGATCGATGGAGCATGATATTCACAATTTTCTGCCCTTGAGACAACGACATGAAAATAATAATCTTTTATCCATTGAAAATCTCATTTTTACATACAGGGTGAGTCATTGAAATGGGAAAGTGAGATAACGGCTTCGCTATTTGAGATAGATGAACAAAAATGTTTGTGATGGTCTAGGCTCATGAGCAGCACATTCCCAAAATATTTCACGTTATACAAGATGACTCAAAAATGCGTGACGTTTGAAAGTTATACTTTATCTTATGGGACGAAATACAGGGTTTTCATTGCATTTTCGGATTCTCCTTTGTGAGCTGATTTCATCAATGCATCACAATTGGGGTCTAGCAAGAATGATTACAAAGATATAGGGTGTTCAAAATCGAGATTTCTCAACTTTAGGATTTTTTTTGTTTCGAATCTATTCATTATTGGTCAAAACGACTTTTGATTTACTATCAACTGATATTTAATTTGAATGAATACAGGAGGGTGGTTCATAATTTTGAATTACCCTGTATTCTTCTAAATTAAATATCAGTAAATAGTAAATCAATAGCTAAGATGGGGACATGTGAGCCGTTCTGGCCAATAATTAATAGTTTCGACAAAAAAAATCCTAAAGTTGAAAAATCTCGATTTTGAACACCCTATATATCTGTAATCATTCCCGGTAGATATCGAGTGTGATATATTGATGGAATCAGCTCACAAAGGAGAATTCGAAAATGCAATAAAATACAGGGTGTCCTATAATAAAAAGTATAACTTTGATACGCCACGCATATTTGAGTCACCCTGTATACGCAGAGTAATTTAGAAATATGCTGCTCATGAGCCTAGACCATCACAAACATTTTTATTCATCTATCTCAAACAGCGAAGCCGTTATCTCACTTTCCCATTTCAATGACTCACCCTGTACATATACAGGGAGTTTCAAAACTCAGTATCAAGATTTCCTGGTCAAAATGAGACTTTTTCTTTCCATAAGTATATGTCCGCAAACGTTTAGGTTATGTTTTGAAACTTATAATCAAGATTACAACAAACTAAATATGTAGCGTTTTATGATTCAATTGTGATAACAGGTTTCATTTTGTTAAACATATTGATTAAATTTAGTGAATTTCAAATTTTTTTTTCCTGGATAACGGTCACAAATGCGTTAAAATTACAAGAGACAAAAAAGTTCACAAATGAGACAAAGAACTCATTCCGTGTTTCAATATCCACCAGTGGCGCACCCCAAGAAAGTTAATCAAGCGACAAAGGACACCTGATAAAATATCTCCCAGTAGATTCTTACAATCAATCGATATACTGTATAATGTGAACCATAAAACGTAACCTATGATTCGAATTCAATCTGATTATTTCTCATTCGTGGAATCTTTTCAGGAAGCTAAATAACTTTTAAATCAGAGCACTAAATAACAAACATCATCTGTCACCTTGCCCGAGTGAAATGGGAAAAATTTTAAACAAAAATAACGAATTAAATAGCAAATTCCATGTCAAGGTATAATATTTCATCTATTTGAAATAACAATGTTGACCTCGATAACATCCAAGCAAAAACAACATCTAATTTCATGAACGAGGTCCAATGGAGTTCCATCAATTAATCAAAAAATAATAGACAGAGAGATAGTTTTTGTTTTTTGAATGTATGATGAATTGATATTCATCATACAGGACGTGGAAAGAAAATTCTGAATATCAATTCATTATACATCCAAAAAACAATGTGTGTATATCATGAAGAATGGCTGAAAGAATAACTGGACTTCAGGTTACTGATGAGGATTTGATATCCGAAATGAATTATTTCGAGTGGAGTAATATAAATTGATTGTGAGAGATATAATTCCCATATAACTGATACGAATGATTTTGTTGGAAGTTTCTAGCTCATCAAGTATACAAGTATACTTCTCATATACGTTTCAATTTTCATTTCAATACTGAACATATTTGTAAGTTATATTCTTATATCATAATACATCATATTATTTTATCCGATCTCAGAGGATTTTCATTTTTCATGCTCTCTTTTTGGATGTTTAACAGATATAATTCTATGTTCGACGTAGCAAATAGCCAGGAAAGTAGTAGTTTTCTGTTCACTATTCAGAATGATATTATGTGAATATCTTTATATGAAGGAGAATTCAAGATTCTCCACTTCAGAAGATTTTGTTTTCAAATTCTTATCGTGTTTGTTCAATAGATATAGTTCAATGTTCGTCGTGGCATATAGCCAGGAAAATAGTTGTTTTCTGTTGAATAAACCGAGAAAGAGTTGATATTTTCATCACATAGAGAATGCGAATTCTCAATGTATTTCTTTATATACCGGGTGTCCCAGTATACCTGTTCCGAAAGATTATCTCAGCCATTTCAAAAGATGAAAATTTGATAATCACATGATCTACTACAATTCTAATAATTTGAAATTATTATTGAACTCAAAATCAAGATTACAAAAATATCGTAGCCTACTGCAATTCGTTCAATTTGAAATTTCAATTGTCGTTTTCTCCATAAAATCATATTTGAAATACGAAGTCAAACCGGAAGTGACTTCCAATGTTTGTATTTCTCAGTTAAAGCTTTCTGGAACTGGTATACTGGGACACCCGGTATATATCCATTTTTTCATATGTTGATAATTATATCTGAGAATATTCCTTTTCAGATAGTTTTTGCCGTCCACAGTGGCACAAAAACAGAGCAACAAACAATACCTGATGAAATCGTCAGAAAACCACGAGAACCCATCCTGGCTCCTTTTGGAGAAAGTTTCGACATAAAAACAGTGGAGACATAGATGAAATACGCGAGGAAAATAAATTAAATTGAAACTCGCATATCGGATGATATGTATCAGAAAAACTTCGGCTAACATGATATATCAAATGACATGTTTTATGATAACAGAAACGAAATACTGTCTTTAGAGAGGTGGAATTTTAGGTCTGTTCATTTGTGTCCTTGGCAAAGCTTAGAGCAAGCCGATCAAATCAGATCAATGACGTCACAAAGCAGGTAGGGTAGAAAAAAAAATAGCAAAGTGCATTAGCTACAAACGATGATAATCAATCAATTTTGAGAATTCGGAATATGACTTGGACTGTACAGATATCAAAAGTCGATCAATTCTTATGATGGTATTTTTTTTTCATACCAACCTCTGAAAGAACAATAATGCATGATTTCCAATATTTTTTTTTCTCACGTATGTACTTAGCATTTGTCTTAAAACAAAATATTCATTACGTCGCTCACTAAAGCGTCTAAAACGATATCAGTTGGGGAAACTCATGGCAGTTTCGAAATTTTTGTAGTTTTCAACCTAATTTGCTGTTTTTTCAGGTTATGGTAACCGACTAATCTGATCCGCTTTTCTAAATATTGAATTGTGCTTGAATTGTCCAGGAACTCTTGACTAACTACAGACAGGTATCGAGCTTTGGTCTCTCATCAGTGCAGAGGTCTCTCCAGATGGAATTCATGACCGTCATATGGTGCGACACCTCTCAGGCAATTAGCCACTCCCATTTCATCCGAAATGGAAATTTCAGTCTTGGAGTGTTAATTTCCTTCTGCCCTAGACGGCGTTGTGTCCATTGTGTCCATTCCACAGTGGTCGAACGCCTCGTGGGTATAAAATGCTGAGAAGTGTTTACGTTGGGTCAGGTTCGCACCAGATGGCGGTCATGATTGCCATCTGGGGATACCCCTGCACTGATGAGAGCCAAATCTCGAAACCGGTCTGTAGGTAGTCAAGCAAACCTGAACAATTCAAGCACAACTCAGCATTTACCAAAAAACACTTGGAACTGTATTCGTCTATGCTAATCGTTGCATAGATTTCGGGAGGATTTGATTGAATGTTTTGCGTGGCATATAGCCAGGAAAGTCGTTGTTTTCCTCTCGTTATCTACCATTTTCGTTCATTTTATGAACTATTGTGGTAATGACTTCGAGTTTCTCCCTCTTTGTTATAATCATTTTGTTTTTAACTATAAGAAATCTAGGGAAAAAATCGATCAATAGTCAGTGAGTCTGACAACTTGTTTTGTCATTAGTCATGAAATCTGGTACCGCAGCTACTTTACCTGGAACCAAATTTTACCAAACCTTACCGATAGCTGAGTTTTTATGTTTTTTGTTATCTGTTTATTCATGATCTAGAATGCATAAATGCGTAGTGTTCTTCAATTCATTTAATGATTGTGATTTATATAGGGAATATAGAAATGACTTGAATAATTTCCTGGTCATTATAGATTGCAAAAGCATAAAGCTAATCAGTGAGGAAACTTACTCGTTCAGAAAATCTATCAAAGACAGGACAAGTCTATTTAAATGTGAAAAAAAAATGGTAGGAAGCCAATTCCTTCACCACTATGATTCTGACAATCCGCCAATATTTCTCTATCGCGATATTATCGAATTTCCTTTGAAATCCTTGATATTATATTTGGTATGGAGCCAACAGACACATGTATTTATTTCTAAATATGATTACATTACGGAAAATTGGCGCAAATGTGGATAGAATTATCCGGAAATAAGATTATGATGATATTGAATCCTGCCAATTTGCATCATACAAGATTCCCGGCAATTCCTGATGATTATTTCGCTATTATACAGGTGTTTTTTATCATTATTTTTCACTTCACCAAAATGCGTCAACGTATCGCGTGACTGAATTCCATTCAAATTCGTTTGCAAAAAGCAGTATAGTCCCATTATACTAATTAGGTGGACAATTATTTATTTAGTGAATATAAATGGTAGCAAGGTCTAAATTAATCAAGCTCCATATCATGTTGGTAAAGCATGGTATAATTTACAAAGTAATTCAATGGAAATAATAGTAGTTTCAACTCAATTGCAATGGAAGCACCCACCCTCGCAGAGAAGGAATATGGGTCACCTTGGTGCTAGGTAGGAATTAAATAACTAGATTCACGTGACCTGAAGTATACGATGAATACATTCAGACGATGAATTCCATTTCCGGATTAATCGAGAGTAATACCAGCTTATATTTTTCGAATGACATCCTGTATATGTTGTTTGAGAACTTTCGAAAAATGCCGCTCTATGTTCAATTTGACGGAGATATATTTTGGGCGATATTTGCGATTTCCTTCTGAGCTCTGAAATTTTCGAATGTCCACTAGATCGCGCTACTTCTTCTGTCTGCCCTAATTGTCAGCAAAAATAACACCGTACTTTCTGCTGAAAACTGAAACACCTCAATGCTGCAGTTATGTCGACTTATAATCAAAAAACTACCTTCGATCTGAGCTGCTGGATCGTCATGTGAATTCTGGTATCTTCTTCTTTGCTAATGTGAGAAACACCCATAGGAAATGACTATCACTAAGTGCTCGGTAAACAATATACTATTTCCCACGGGAAAATAGTGAGTACTTTTTTCCAGGATATACAGGGTGTTTCAGAATTGTGGCGACAAAAGCCTAGGGAAGATTTCTCTCGAAAAAATATGAAAAAAAGTTCATATGAACATGAGGGTCCGAAAAAGCTTCGTTTCCGAGATATAAGGTGTCCAAGTTAAAAAAAAATTGTTTTTCATTAATATCTTAAAAAAATATTTCTCACAAAATTTTAAGATCCTATAGGTATTGGATTTGATGCCTTTTTCATTTTCATAAATTATAATGTGCAATACATGTTTGAATAATATCTAAGCATTTTTATTTTTCCTTATGGAGTTCAGAGATATGCCGAGGTATGGTATGGCCGTTTTTCTGGAAAACGATGCGAGATAGGAAAGAATAGCAAGAGACAGAAATGTTGTATTTGTAGTGGGTTCACCTGAATATTTAAAAAGAACCCAAACAAAACCCAGGGTGACTTTTTTTTCTACAAAAAAGCCGAATTGCTCGATGGGTACGTTCCCGGACATTCTGAATCAATTTAATTGGTCCAGTAGATGTCTGATAATTGTGTAAATAGAACATGAAAATTTCATTCGAATCGGCTTAAGCATTTTCAAGACATTAATAAAAAACTCCTTTTCTTAAGTTGGACACCCTGTATCTCGGAAACGAAGCATTTTTGGACCCATGTTCATATGAACTGTTTTTCATATTTTGTTGAGAGAGTACTCCCCTAACACCCTGTAAAGTTGATAGTTTTTGTTGTGCCAGTTCCGAAAAATAACATGGTCTTCGAGGAAGAACGGATAGTCCTTTTTTCTACAAGCGTGCGTGATTCACCCTATACCCGCACGCAATTTAGTTTGGGAAGTGTCATTTTCCCGCAACAGTGCGGGAAAATTTTCCCACACTAGTGCGGGAAATTTTTTCCCGCACTAGTGCGGGAAAACAAAGATATGATAAAATCGCTAGTAATATAAGTGGTTGGTGATGGAATATAAAAGTTTAGGTTTGTTTGTTGCAGTATTAAGTATGTATGTTCAGAATCATCCATCAAATTGCACTATTTATTGTAAAAATTAAGAAATATTGAGAAATAAAAATTGATTATTATAAAAATCCCCCTATAGATTTGGATTGATCTGGCGGGAAACGTCAATTTGTCATGCCAATCAAACCTCAAATAAGTTTGAAATTGTCGAAGTGACAGACACAGCGTTACTGTCATTTGCTGTCATTTTCGATTCAGTGAAAATGCCACAATGTGATCAAAAACTTCTAGCTATAGGGATTTGATACAGATGCGTTATCACCAACGAAGTCTTAAGAAAGGTATGAGAAGCTATACACGCGTTTTATTGAATGGTGCAACAATAAAGAAATGAAAAAACCGAATGAAGAATAGGTATTTTTGGCTCATTTCATAGAAGTGTCTGGAACCTAGAGACCAAACTCCTAATGGGCCTGCTGGCTTCCGCAATGAACCAACATAATGCGTCAAACTGTAAGTTCACAATAGCTATTACTAATAATTAATAGATAGAGAATATATATCTCTTGTTAGTTGTTCCTATTTGCTTGAATAATTAATTGAACGATTCAATCAATTTCCTACGCTTGTAGAAAAAATATTGTTCCTAACTCATGCGGAAAGTTTCTTTCCCGCACTCGACTGCTTGCCCGAACTCCGCTTCGCGTCGTTCGTGTCAACGGCAGTCACGTGCGGGAAAGAATCACTTTCCGCACTTGTTAGGAAAATTACTATTTATCTTCCATTCCACTTCGCGGATACGTAGATAACTAAACAACCACTAAGTTCGCAATTTTTTTAAATCAAATCACAGAATTAAATTGACAGATATTCGATTTCTTCAAAACGGTTTCGATAGCAACAATAAAGATACCTACAAAAAGATGCCTGCAAGACTGGTGTACTAAATGTGACTTTATCGTTGTTCCGACCAATAGCAATCCTTTATTCTAGCCAATCATTTGGTATTATACTGATAACACTGCATACTGCGTTAATTCTCTTATTCTTATAGGTGTGATGATTGAATTGATAGTAATTATAACTGGGATGAATAAAAACTTTTCCTTTCATAAACAATAACAGTTCTTGTTTATAGTTCAAAACTAATATGACTCACCTGCATTCATTATCTTCTCATACTCACTCATGTAATGATTGAAAATAATGATTATTTTTACAGGGCTGAATAAAAACTATCGCTTTCATGAACATAAACATTCTTAGGTTGTTCAGTGATGACACCAGATACTAGCGTCTATCGACAGGACGCAACAAATACAAATTTATTTAAAATGAAGACAATGGAAGTATGTGTCGTGAAATGAGTATTTCTGTGAAAAGAATAATCTTCCCAAATACAACTGGCCCCTTAAATTTTATCTGATAATTTTTTATTTTCATCACTCAAACTTTTTTTTAGGCAAAATCATTCAAACAAATCGAATTAGATAAAACCACTCTTCCTAGGGACTGGTGATTTTATCAATTGGTTTGTTTTCATATTTTCTCTAAATGAAAAAGTTTTAGTAGAAAATTGAAAAAATTATCGATAATATTTGAAGGATTGGTGGTTTTACCTTACCTTAATTTTCTGATTTTATTATAATGTAATATCTTCTTAATATTAAATTGTCGTTTTTCCTGTCACAGACAAAAATAGCACATTGTACACAGGAAAAATATGCGTCGAGAAACAACACAACCTCGAGCCAAAATATATTTTAATTTTTTTCTAGTACAATATATATGACGATTTCCAATATTTCTATCACATAGTTCATTCCAGTACCCATCAGTGGCGCATCGTGCTCCTTTCAACATAGGAGGCTCTGGTTCATAGAAAATCCATTCTGATATCGTCATATTTTTACCAAATTTTCAATGTTCATCAGACCAAATAACAAAAATCACTTATACTCACGACAAAGAAACAGAAATGGTGTAAGTAGGTGCATTTTTGATAGTGTTTGATAAAATTCTGATAGATAATTGACATTCTATTTCCATTTCAAAAAGAATTCGTACAGTGACGTATATTATAATAAGATGTGAATAAGATGTAACAAGAAACTTATATTGCGATTTTCAACTGTTCAAACACCATAACTTATAAACATCTCAGTCACATGTGCTCCCTTGTGACTGGCGCTTCTGGCGAATTTCATTGGTCAGAGGCTGCTTTCCGTTGGATGTTGCCAAATCGCAAATTTGTATTCTATCCTGAATACTTTCAATTATAAGATCATTGTTGCCAAATTCTCAAATCCTACTTGATATTAGGAAAATAAAACCGATAGATCGTACGATTGTTGACTATTGCCATATTGTATGGAAATTCTTGAGGAAATTCTTGAGGAGACTCAGCCTCCTTTGGCTCCTCTGAGGAGCTGCCACTGGTTCCCATATCAGTGTTAGCATTACAAAATTTGCCGATTGACCAAATGCGTTGAAATGTTCGCTTAATATCGCGAATGAGACAACCTCATGTGCCTACCAGCCCTCATTTGTCGCGCTCATATTTCAAAAAGCTGGCAAACTCGAGAGAAAATCACGTTCGACTCACCTATCGAAGATTCTCGCCTCCTTTAGAACGTTCCCCAGGTTGATGTAGGCGTCGAGAAAGTTCGGATCCAGGCCAACGGCCTTTTCGAAATGGTGTATGGCCAGCCAAATCTCCCCCTGGGCGTTGAACACGCACCCCAAATTGCTCCAGGCCACCGCAAAATCCGGCCTCGTCTCGATGGCCTTGAGGTAGCAAGCCTAAATTGGGGTGGAAAAGAGAAAAGGGCGTTTTAGTAAGCGTCCGAGGGCTCCAAGTAGGTCGCTTGCCCCACTTTTCGGGAGGCCTCCTCTAGTGATTCGCAGATTGAACGCTAAAAAGGACGCTGCAAAGACTACGCTACGACTTGACGGTCGAGATAAAGAAAAACTCAGCGTGATACTTCGAGATTTGTAGTTTTTTACCTCATTTATGTGAACTAGAAGAGTGATAGTTTTTTTTTAACTTGGAAAAGTACAAATTTGTGATAACTTACTCATTTGGGCTTTCGTAAAGCTATATTCTTTTTGATACCAGCAGTACCAGGTTTTCGTTTTTGGAATGTATAGAATGTAAAAATCATCAATTTTAAATGTCTTCAATGTCAGTGATTGTCGATTTTGTAGACTTTTCCTGGCAAGAACCTATTTTCTCTCATATGGCGCCCAACGGGGGGCTCAGATGAAGGGTCTTGGTTACTGATTTTCAAATTTGTCTATCTATTTATGAATTGAATCCATATTTTCGATGTTATCTGTGTCCTTCAAGGAATATTTCAAGGTACTGCTATACATTCGCTATCATACAGTAGTTGATATACTCGAATTTGTGTATAAAGGATGTGTTAAATACATATTTCCTAAGTAAAAAAGTCTGGGCAAGTTACTACCAGAAGAAACCAGGAACATAGCGATGCTTCAAAATAGAAACAAGATAGACGTGGACAGAAATCTGTGTGCACCATTGGAATCGTCTGGTAAAATTTCGAACAAGTCATGAAAACTTGAGATATTATCACTGATTTGTGAAAATTTCAGGGTAACTGCATGGTCCTAAACAACTGAGGAATTGTGTTTCCTGTCTCTTCATCGCCCAAGGAATGCTGATACAAACATCCAAGTAGGCAATGTCTGGATCTATAAGTTCTGGTCTGAAGCTGGTCAAAAAATTATTAAAACCATCACACTCTTGATTACTTTTGCAAACAAGTGCAAAAGTGCAAACAAACTAAAAGCTAAACCAATCAAGTCGTATCGAATAACACAGTTACGCGGTTTGCTATACAGGGCGTCTATTCTCGAGCGTTATTCGTATACGAATTCGATCTTCTATTATACCTCAACATACGTCACACACGTAAGTGCATCTTTCTTTATCCGTATACGAACTGAATTCGAACGGTTCGAGAATAGACCCCCAGATCGTTCGTCGAATCTTTACATATCGGGAATGGTGAATGGTAACATAGCATGAGTCCAATTCGGCTATAGTATGTCTCCGCCAATCTCCGCTGGAATATCTAACGGAATGTAAACTAAAATTCATTATGCTTCCAACTGTCGAATAGTGAGCGTAGCTCTACGCTGCTGCAACGTTGCCAAATGCCATCCTTTCTCAATAATCCTATATGTAACGATTCGATAAACAATGTGTAACCAGTACGCCAACAATATAGACTATCCAAGTCCAATAAAATTATACGCAGACCAGCTTGAAATTCTCTACGCCGCAATACGAAGCCATATCTTTCCATAGAAATAATTTCTATCATTTTGAAATGTTTGCAACTGAACTATGGAAAATTTTACACCTAAAAATTTATGGTTTTATCAAGAATGATTGAAGTTTGATAATGTTATGTGTTAATGAAAAGGACCAAATCGGTTTTCTACCACCTATTGGCGATGATCAGAAATCGTATGCTACCTAGAGGTGATTTGTGTAAGCTGATAATTCATCGGCAATTTTTCGAGTTCTTTAGTAAGTCCTACAATTTTTTTTGTCAGTTTTGGTTGTCGTATTGTATGGTGATTTTTTATGTTATGAATATACTTGTATGAGTACCAAAGCTCAGAACCTCACATAGATTAAGAATTGAATCTATATCTACCTTACTGAAAACAACAAACATGATCTTACAAATATTGTATTTTCAATTACCTCACTGATAAAAATGGTTTGGAAATTGTTCTAATGCATTCAAATAGATTGAAGTTATTTGGCGCAAAAATATGGCTAGATAGCAAGAAAACACGAAAATTGTCCGCCAACCTGAAAGAAAAAGAAACACACATGTGCAAAAGTGCTACGCCACATCGCATAAATTACGCAAAAAGGCCCCCCGGTTGATCCGCACATAACCTAAAAACAAAGAGCGTCTCTCACGTTAATCCACTTCGCTTGATGTGTACTTTACCTGACACTAGGGCCAACGGATTACTGTATTATACTGGAAGAACTGCGATGGGACCAATACCAATACTGCCACATACCTGTATTATTGTACACCAACACAGTAATGCCATTAGTGAATGCTTTTAGAAATCCTCATGTATCGAGAGTGAGATATTCAGTTGCATTGATCGGCCACAAAATCAGATGTCACCAGCATTTTGGAATAAAAAGGAAGACATTTAGAGACACGGCACAGTTGACAGTGTGAACCTTGAACAGGATAATGCTTGGATATTAATAAATTGATTACCATAACTGTACATCTATGTTTCAAATTACTTTATCCCTAGAAACATCTATGAAAAACTCAACAATTGAGAAATTCTAACAGAAAATAATTTAAAAATATAATCATACATTCAAGTGAATAACCAATGATAGTAAATCTTGATATTAGTATTTCTTTTCATTATTTTAAATATGAACATAATAGAAAAATTCAATTTTAGTTCAATATATATAGGTGTATATTAAAACCAATATTCATTTCAGTATTTTTTAGTGGGAAATCAAATAACCATTCCACTATTACATGCTAGGTGCTAGATCAAAATCTATGTTTGTTCCAGGTAGTCAGAAATGCAGCAGGTGAAATCCTACTACAAAACAATAAGAGCCTCTATATTCACAATGAGCTCTGAATAAACCTTGCATTTCTTCAATGAATATCATGGCCCGTTTTTACTTCAAGAATTTTTTAAAGAATAGCTTTCACTGAATATTATTTCAAAATCATAATTTCAATGGTTATGAAATGTTGATAAAATATGTTTTCAACCATATACCTCTACTTTTTTAATCAAAATTTAGCATCTCCACCATGAACACATTCTTAAATGTGACACTTCTAAAAATCCATCCAATTACACTGATAAAATATTACATGTACAAAATATTAGATTCCATTCCAATTGCAACATGGTGAAATCCTTTTTGGGAAATATTATGTAGGGATAAATAGATATGAGAGATGAGACAGAATTCTCAAAATTATTCATAAAAGGAACCCAAACCATTTTGTCCAAAAAATTAGTGCCATGACTATTTGAATCCTAGTATACAAAATGAGAGAAAATGCAATCATCATTATCTGAAAGCATGCTAATGTTAACTTTTCTGTATACAGGGTGCCAGGAATGGTCATGTTGTAAATGATAGACTGAGCCTTCATAACTGAGTTATTAACCTTGAAAATTAGAATAAAAAAAATAATAGCACACCATACTATAGATCCACAATGATTTCATGTATAACTTTCAAATGGTTGCTATGGTATCAATGATATTCCAGCAGGTAAATAAATTCACACTAAGTCTCCTTTCCATAAGTGAACAGCTTTTCAGTGCATATGTTTTATACATGATGGAAGGAATTTGTTTTCTTTGATGAAGGAAATTTTGATACAGGTGATAAATTTCACATTCTGCTTCCACCATTTGATTGCTGGACATTTTAAAAATCAACTATTGATTATGAAAATTAGTTCTTATGACTGATATGATTTGGGACTCATAATATAAATATTTCAAAAAGATTTGACTGAATGTACAAGATTGATTTGGCAAACATTTTCAGATTGATTCTATATTCAACTACTAAGTAATCTACGCCAATGGTGCTTCAAAAGTGTAACTAATAATCACATCATTTCAATTTTGATTGGATGCAAAAATGAATAAATTAAATGAAAAAATAGAACAGGTGATTAGTAGCTACTATGCACTAAAAATTTACATCAGTTGCATGGCAATTTGAATGATTCAAAAACATGAATTCACTTTTTTTTATATTCTGGTTCCCAAGAAAAGGGATATCCTGTAATGTATCCATTCTATAGCTACAAATTGATATGAAACTGATATAGATAAGAGACTGAAGAAGGTAACGCCAAGAGCTGCTCAATTCAGATATTGAAATATAAAAGTACAGAGAAAAATTTACGCATTAGAAAGCAAACCTGCATCTGAATATTTACGCACTACCCACTTTACGCCAAACCACAGAAAAAGTTTGCCAAACATATTTTACTTTCCTGGATATAATTCTTTATGAACCAATAAAAACATCTTGCACATAAAATGAGAAAGAGTGGTTTTCAAAGGAAGAATGTGACACTTTGAAAACAACTCTGAAATGGTAGGGATGGGGATTAATGGCTTAGAAATATATCTAATTGAAAGCTTACCTTGGCTTCATCTAAGCGACCTAGAGCTTTAAGAAGATTACCCAAATCACTACGAACACAGTAGAGATCCTAAAAACAACAAATGGGAAATATCAATCAATGTCCAATAGTTGGTTTATTTGATAACTTACTGGTTTATATTGTAAAGCAGTGATATAAGCCTGAACAGCTTGCTCCATATCACCAGCAGCCACCAAGGCAGCTGCTAAATTGATGTATCCATCAATGAAATCTGGTTTCAGCCTTACAGCATGTCTATAATTCTCCAAAGCTTCTTGGAGCTGTCCCCTTTCTTTATATACATTCCCAAGATTACTGAAATCAAATGTACCTATTAAATCTAGACAAGAAATGATAAAAAGAATTCCAAAGACTGGACACTTATTTGAAAATATTGAACTTGTCACCCAGTATACCTAATGACAAATTAAAAACCTCAATTAAGGAAACAGGTACATTCCAACAATTTTAGGGGTTTCTGCAAGACCAATACACCTATGTTATTTAACTTTAATGTCCTACCTATATGCTTCTGCTAACAATGGGTTTTGCTTGATAGCCATTGTACTGAACTGTGCTGATTTATCTAGTCGACGACATTGAAAATGTATGCTGGATAATAGGAGAAGTACTCCAGTATTAGTCTGATCCTGTCTCCACAGTTGCATGCAGTGCCTCTCGGCATTTTCATAATCACCAGCTTGATACTCGCGGTGAGCAAGTTCTAATAATCCTAAAGAAAAGTTAGGTTTTCAAATGGATGGAGGAATGAGGAATATCAATTGACTTACCGACAATGGAATCGTTCATCTTCAAAATAACTTGGCTTCCAAAGGATGATAATGGGTTGTTTGATGAGTTTATTTGGTTTTGATCCTTGACAGTGACCTGCATTTCATGAATATTCGATTGTTATCACATCAAGTTCATTCTTATGTATGATAATGTCGACATTTTTTGTGACAAAAGAAATTGAAAAATGCACTGAACAAACCACAAACAAAACCACGGCCTCGGAAAGGGAAACCGACTAGGCTAGGAATAGGAAACGATCAAGAACACAACTTCCAACTTTTCCTATGCGATAAATCGATCAAGCACAACTTAACAACTTATTGGTCAGGTCATGACATCATGACAAGACAAATTGACAAATGGCCATCCATTAGCCATAATTTTATTTATTTTATGCCTCTTATGGCTTATGCTCATGGCAAATTAACAAGGATAGACAATAAATGGCCAATAATATTGCGAGAATATGATGGAACGGCCACTTCCGGTTCTATAAGGGTGTGTTGATTGGTCATAGCAATGTCAAAGCCAAAATCCGTTCTGTGCCTAGACCAATGGCGGCTAAATATCTAGACTATCTAACGGGATAACCCGTCAGACAGTCTAAATATTTAGCCGTCATTGCACAAACCGTAAGAATGGCTTGTCATTTTTGTCAAGTACTGCCCGTCCTTTGCCCGCCAAAATTCAAACTGAACAACTACTATCTGTGCTTATAGTCATGTCTTTTGGTGATGTAAAACATAAATTGAATGAGAGTCAGTAAAATATGTTCTCCAATTCGCTCTCGTGTCATAGCTATTTCTTATGGCAATAGCGGTCTAGATAGTAGATTATATCAGTGCACTCCACAGAACACAGAACCCACAGAAGTGGCAGTACTACCAATCCATGACACTACAAGATCATACAGTTACGTTACAGCTTGTCAGTGACAGTAGCGTATCGAAAAGTAATACTTTTCCGCAAGAGTCAGATACAATGTTCTTCATACGAGTGTTCTTGTCCATGTTAATTATAAAAAAAGGTTTTTCATGAACAAGATGTTATATTAATGCTACAAAATAACACATAAGACAGGATAGTTGAATAGATCATTTAGTTAGTCCCAAATATCATTAATTTCAAAATTAAAGAAATTATGCGAAGAAGTAACTTTTCAGCATTAGTACGGTAGAGTTCCTTTTCCACACGCTAGTAGGAAAAAACTGTACATATTATTTTTAGGTTTTGAAATACAACTGTCTCGGACCAGGAGGGAGTCATGGGTGTCGCCTTCATTTTGTTCTGACCGCGACCTATGGCAGTAAAAATGTGGAAGGAGTCGCGGTAGCCAAAGTCCTTATCTGACGTTGCGTTGACATGAAATCTACGGGAAAACATTCCAAACTGTTCGTTTGTATTGCTGAACTTGCTAAAGTTGTTTTTTTCCATAATTCTCTCTGTTCATGGCATGATGTAAACAGAGAGTCATAGAAAAAAAGCAAGTTCAGCAGGTAGAGCAAACACAAACGGACAGGCCTATAGATACTACTTATTGCCTGGTTAATTGATTCAATGATATTTCGGTTCAAAACTACTGAGTAAATTCATAACCTGTCAGAATCCTCTACATTCCTATCGCAAAACGCCGATTCTAAAACCTTATGAACTCATAGCCAGGCGGTTGGTTTCCCCGAGCGTGTCCTTCCAGGATCTTCTCGTGGCTACGCCACTGGATATCGCAATCATGAATTCGTGAACAATCTCGTGAACAAAACAATCGACTAACCTACCCACCTCCACCTTCGATTTGTAAAGAAAGAAAAAGCATTCCATAATCGAAAAATCTGAATTTGTAAGGCGGCTAACGATACGGTTTCTGGTTTGCTCTGAGACTTCCGCATGCGCATAACTATTTCATTATATGGAAAAGTCATTATGAGGAGAAAAATCCAATATAGTGAGAAAAAAAATCATTATAATGAAAAAAAAGTCATTATAATGGGAAAACATGCATTATAATGAGAAAAAAGGCATTATCATGATTATAAATAAGAGTGCGTGACACCCAACGTGACACCAGGGCAAGGAGAGTAGTTTATAATCCTTGACACCAGGGTGCTTTCGTAGGTTCGCTATTTCAATAAGGTTTTTTTTTCAGGCTCGGCCGGAGATTTTGATTGTTTGGAAGTCTCAAAGCAAAATGAGGAAACTGTATCGCTAGCCGCCTGTCTAAATTTGCAAATCCGGAGTCTCCGGCAGTCTCCGCCTCGCCTCAGTCGCCTCTCCCTCTCTCCCATTTCGTCACAATCAGCCGTTTGGTAGTTGTTGTATGATCTTGACACTCTTGTCCATTTTCTCTTACTTTTCCAGCGCAATGGCGGCCACACGTGAAAGAACTTTTATCATGATCAAGCCCGACGGTGTACAAAGGGGTCTTGTTGGAAAAATCATCAAAAGGTTCGAACAGAAAGGTTTCAAACTCGTAGCTCTTAAATTTATGTGGGTAAGTGGACTCATGGACGGTATAACAAAACGTTTACAGATTGAATTGAAATTTCGCCGGCGTGGCTAGATCAGGATGTTTTTAAATCTTCCAGGTTTTTGAAGAATTCAGAATTAACATATCTTTATTGATAACTCTCTCACCAATCATTATAATTCCTTATTTTTTATCCGTCTGCAAGGATTATGTGGGTAATAATGGACTTGGATTATTATACTGGGATTTCTACTTTTTTTTCAGCCTTCTGAAGATCTCCTTAAACAACACTATGCTGACCTAGCAGGCAAACCATTCTTCAATGGTCTAGTCAAGTATATGAGCTCTGGCCCTGTTGTGCCCATGGTATGGGAAGGGCAAGGAGTTGTCAAGACTGGGAGAGTACTCCTTGGTGCCACCAACCCTGCAGACAGTGCTCCTGGGACCATTCGTGGTGACCTCTGCATACAAGTCGGCCGTAACATCTGCCATGGTTCTGATGCTGTTGAGTCTGCCAAGAAGGAGATTGCTCTTTGGTTCACTGAGAAAGAGGTAGTTGGATGGACCCCTGCTTCTGAAGGTTGGGTGTATGAAGATTGAGGCAATGCAGTGATATTTATGGTTTAAGCTTTACTTATTGTAATTTTACACAATAAAAAACCTTGGTCCACTAAAAACAATTGTGTATTGATAAAATAACATTATTATCTCATGCCACCTTATACATTGACCAGCTCAATGTGCAAAATGACCCCAGGAAATGAGTAGTCATGATAATATGTCAACTGTAGCTAGTTGATTTAAAAAATGTATTGTAATAACTCATGCTTTATTAAAAAAATTTACACATAATTGATGATGATATTTCAAAAGAATATTCTAGCTTGTTCTAATATACTCTTTCCTTCATGAAACTTATTCCCATGATCTAAATAAGGGGGAGTAAATTCTCTGTAAGCTAAACACACTCTTCTAGTTTGGATATCTTCCCTCAATACTTGATGTTCCCAATCATACCTTGCAGCACCATACAAAATCAATAGGGATTTCCTAGGCATAGGTATCCTAACTACAGGGTACTCCACATTCTTTTCAAGTGGTTTCACAACATATCTTTCATTGCTAGTATTAATTTTTCCATCCACATTCAACACAGATGGGTATGTTTGAATGCAATCAAGATTATACCTATCTGGTTTGTTGTTATATGTCATTGTTAACACAGAATCTGATAACAAATTCACTGTGACAATTCTTTCACCCCAGATCCAACAATCATCAATATGGGGATCTATAGAAGCACCTCTTTCAGGGGTGTATTCAAGGGAACATTGCTCAATTGTTTGGAAGCATTTCATGATGGGTAAACCTGAAAACTTATCTTGTACAAATTTGGTTGAAGCTGGAAACCCACTGAATTCACCAAGTCTCAGTTTTTTCTTCTTGAAATTGCATTTTGGGCCAAAGTTCTGTTTCCTTCTACCACTCTGTGACAAATCCCATGGAATATCATCAAGACTGTTGATCAACTTCAATTCTTCTATGTCAGAAAGAAAATTTAGATCAATGTAGACACCAGGAAAGTCTAAAGATTTCCCTGTATGATTGGGATGTTCAGTTTGTTTAAAATTCCACCCTTCCCAAGCTTTGTTGCATATAGGGCAGTAAATGAATGATGAACCACTAGAATCTTCACATAGTGAGTTACCTTCCACTGGAATGTTGAAGTCCTTTTCACAAATGAGACATGTTCGCCTGCCTTTGCATCCACAAGGGCGTGGTTTATCCATGTAAAAATAATATATGACAATAATAAATCCAGAAATCTATCTCACAAATGTTTGAATATCCTGGTTTGAATATCTGATTTTTGTTTTTCGTTTAGTCTTAGTTTTAGGCTTGTTTTAGGTTAGATTTTACTTCTTCTCATCTTCTCTTTTCCAATGACAGCTAAATATCATTGTCATTGTCTCATCTTTTCGTCTTTGGACGAATTCAATCTGACCTGAAATGAGGCATCTAGACATCTCAATCTAGACACAGGACGCAAAGAGACAAATAATTGGTCCGGAAACAAGTTTACAGAAAATTTCCGACCGAGCCGAGAACTTCGCTAACGGCCGATCCTGAAAAAAACATCATTGAAATAGCGAATCACTATCAGCCTCAACAGTAAATGCCTTCACAGTATTTTTTTCGATTAATCACTTCGAAAACAAAAAGAGGAAGGATTATACCAGCGTACATACATTAGACTGTATGTACGCTGATTATACCAACACAAGGATTATTTGTTAAAATCATTGTTGAAAGATTTGTTGTATGATTGCACGATGCCTCATTTCATCAGGTCAGAGATTGAGTTCGTGCCTTTTTGGCTTTAGGCGACAATGACAAATATTTTATGTGTCTAAATAGGAAAGAAGTTCATTATTTGAACATAAAAATATTAGTTTCCGAGATAGGTTGCTCAACTGCCCTTGAAAATCGATTTTTTATTTATTTCTAAAATATGCCTACCGATAGTGATAAAATTTACAATGAAATTGAAATCACAATAATGATTATAATGATGTATTTTTTGGACCTAAATAAAGAATTATCAGGGGCGTGCCCACGGGACAAGTCCGATAGTTTTTTGCACAAAAAAATAACACCCCAGTAGATTTTTGTTTAATTTCTGCATTTTTTTAGTAAAACAACTCAAAATACAGCTTTTTTATGGCTCCTCAGTTTCTTTCGTACACATGGCTGCGTTTTAGGAGTAACAAACAGAATCCAAAATCTATATATGCGCCCATAAATGAACCCGATGAGCATAAAACTGTATTAATCAAAATCTAGTTTCCCGTTTACAAAATCAATCATGTTACCATGGCATAACAAGAACTAACGTATACCTACCAATGTCAATTCAGAAATTGATAAAAAATTGATTTTCTCAAGAAACTGGAGCACCCCCTATCTGTCGGATACCTATATATTATTTTTATATGATATTTTCTTCTAAATTTGATCCAAAAATACGACCACGAAGTTTTGTGCAGTATTAATAATGCAACACCCTATGTACAATGAGGTACCGTTCAATATAGTATTAAGGTTCTTATTGAAACTCTGGAAATCAAGAAATAGGAAAAAAGTAATAGGTGTACGCTGCCATCCGGTATATTGTATTTTATAGATCATTAGGTATATACAAATATATCATTAGGAAGAATCAGTTAGTTTTCTTAGTTATCATCGAGGCCTTTATTGCTTTCTTCAGGGTGGCTCTCACAGTCTGATAAAAGGCCTTTTTGCAGTAGGGTCGTTATGCGGTTGACGTCCAAATTTGCATCCCTGGCGCTTATTTTTTTGAGTGCGCTGTTCACTATACACAGATCTCCACGCAACTCGGATACGACATCAGTAATTTTCTTCTCATTGCTCAAAACCTCCACGCTTTGTGTGTAAGGGTTGTACCGGAGTCCAAATGGTCGTTTGATATTCTCAGCGAAGGTCCTGAAAACACATAGGTATCGAATTAGGAGTTCATCTGAAACAAAGTTTCAAATAGATTTTTGTTTTAATTGACTCGGCCGTTACTTGATGAAAATCCATGGCAAATGTAAAAATTTCACAAACGATAAGATTTCCACAAAATTCTCCTACTTTCCCAACCTCAAGGATCCTATGGACAGGTGCGATAAACCTTCATTTCCGGAAATTAGGCACAATATCTACATTAAAATACGGTGTACCGGATTAACTTGAAAGGGTTGATAGCAAATACATATTAATTATTACCTACTGAGAAAACTAATTCAACAGTGGTGAACTATTGAGGTCTAATTGGTCATTAAGTAAAATGACAGAATTTTTGAGTTTGTTAATTTCTAATGATTCAATATATGGTTGGCGTATGTTGAATTTGTTTTCTTTTTCAAAAAATTCATCTTATGTTCACGTGTTATTCGTGCAATATGCTACTTTCGAGTCCTGTTTATGTAGAAATGAAGCTAATATTTCAGTTGATGGTCCGAAATAGGTTTAAGTTCTATAATTTTGATTATTATTCTTGATGGTAGAATGAATTTCTTAAATAGCTTCATTATGAATTTTTTTTGAAAGAATACTGTCTATCAAATTAACGTTATATCCGTTGTTGACTGCAATACAACGTTCATTCTTCTAGGAAATCACTATCATTCCGTGCTCGTTAAACAATATACTATTACCTACGGCCACTATTGAAAGTAGGCAAGAACACACGAGATACAGCCTCAGTAAGTAGCTCTTTCCGCACAGTATGCACATCGCACAGTTTTTAATAATAATAATAATAATAAACGCTTTTATTGATAGACAGAAAGAACAATAAAATACAATACAGTAGAGAAAAAAAATGGTCTATCTATCAAATGGCAGAGTTACCTCTGTTTATTCCGCCAGTTGATCGCGTAATCGCCGTCAACAGCGGATGACATAACTGTCAAGAATTAAAGAGTATAGTACGTAATGCGTGTTGTTAAGCAATTACGCACTCATGGAATTATGCACTCGCCGCTCCACGGCTGCGTGCGTAACTTTTCCATTCGTGCGTAATATGCTTCTTACAATACATATTACGTTATATACTATAACTTTCAAAAATTTCGATTTTTATCGATTTTGTTAATTAATAAGGCATTTTCGCCAGTCTGCAACAACTCTTCGTTTTGAGATGTAATTCGGCATACAAATTAAAT
The DNA here is from genome assembly GCA_918026855.4 of Phaedon cochleariae. NCBI lineage: Eukaryota > Metazoa > Arthropoda > Insecta > Coleoptera > Chrysomelidae > Phaedon > Phaedon cochleariae. Next base: position 11,002,151 of record OU896711.1, read on the forward strand.
GTATTTTTGCGGCTGCGTAAAAACACTGGTATATATACCTACCCAATTGAAGATATCATTTGCGGCAACAAATTGCTTTGAATTGTGAAAATTATGGTCACACACATTTTGAGCAACTGTTAAGTTGAAAATAAATCAAATTTCAAAATAATCAAACTGCAATTTGATCAGTATGCTGAAGAAAGAGGGGTCCCATATGAATTATGCTCTTCATATTGCTTGCAGAATACAAGTGGTAATATATATTGAAACGTCGACGTAGGTATATTGTGATTTTTTATATAAAAAAAAATCATTTCCCTGCTAGCACAGTCTGCTAGTGAATTTATTCCAGTTTAAGTCTCCAGACCGTTATAAGATACGACTTATTTATTGTGTGTGTCTCGACAGTATACACTCCTATTATGGAAGTGAATTATCATTTATATTTGGGATGCATATATCTTAATCACATCTTAATTGGTTCTTAAGCGATATAACACTTCTGGTGCTAATCGGTTTAACTATTTTGTCATAGAGAACGTTTTTGGGAGCTATGATATGATTCAAATTATAGAAAGATAGTTATTTTTACGCCGGCTGGAGTAGAAGTTAGTTTCTCTGGTAACAAAATAGGGGCAGAAGTCTCGTATTATTCACTAAGGAGATAATTTTACATATTGTCTCACTAGGGAACTTATACCAACTTTACATTTTCCGCATAGCTCTGCGCTTTCTTTTCGGAACACCCTTCTCTGAAGCGAGTATAACCTGCATCATACAGAATTCTAGATCTCACTGGTAGTAAGTTGAGAATCACTGCAGAAGTAGTATCAATAATTTCTTGGGGTTTTCCCTCGATTTCTTGTTCCATAACCGTTAACAATGTTTAAAGCTGTTTTCATAAATTTCAGTTTGATATTTGCTGTCACCATAGGTTGTCCATTCCACAAACTATACTACTATACTAATTATGACAAAACACTTTGACCAAATTTTTATTCTTTCCTAATTTTTGTATTTTCGCCAGCGTGAAAAATAGTATAGACACCTCAGAACAGAATGCTATTTTTTCCTCGGTGCTTTGTATCTCTAGGGCTCCGCCCTCGAACTTCAAATGGCACCTTGCAAAAAATCTTGCATTTCTGCCCCTTGATGTATAATGTACAATTGTAATGATTTCAAATAATGAATGACTGTATCAAATGCTATTAAAACATGAAACGATCAATAGATATATGGCGTAAATTCGTCAAGGGTGTACCACCCCATTGAACAAGAACGTATTCATCAATGTCCAGATGAGGCGATTAGACATGTATACCTACTTACCGCATTTTTTCTTTGGCCTCTTCAAACGAGTCTGTGTACCAGTAACCCAGCTGATAATCCGTTATTATACACTCTTGTTGACAGGTCAGTTCGGGATCGAACCGTTTCACTTTCTCTGGCGCTGTGATCGCGTGTTTCAGCTCAGCCACTGAGCTCAGTAATCCTGCCCCATACACTTTGAGGTGGCCATTTTCTTTCGCAAGACCGAATTCTACAGTGAAGAAATAAAGCTGGAAAAGCGAAAAATTTCCTGGTATACCTAAATATATGTATTTGCATTTAAAATATTTGTAATTTTGTATCGATACATATGTACGTATTAAGGTAAATTGTTCGTCGCACGGTGCGTGGAAACTGACTTCAAGTTTTGATGGTTCTGATGCTTCAAGTTACTTAATTATCCTGATGAAAATGAGAAATTGCCTCCGCTCATGATTTTCGTTACAAAAAGCCGATCCTTCTCATGTCAAAATAATTTTGAACACTTACTGTGATTTTTAGTTCATTTTTCGATTCGCATAAATTTTAGTTGAAATTCATGCAATGAATTTTGCTGTTTTCAATGATAAAAAATACTATGTATATGTTATCGTTGTACTCCTTATAGGACAACACGCAATTTACAATGACAATATACAGGGGTGCCATTTGAAAATAAAAAGTGGGGGATAGCTACCAGAGAACTGTCAAATGTGAAAGACTATTTTATATGTCATTGAGAAGGTACATACTTCAATGTCATTCAATGCAGTTGTTGAATTTTTCAATTATCTCGTCAAATAAGCGAGATATTGCCTGTATATGATAACTTGGGACACCCGGTATGTTGTTGAACTTTCGTTGACTTTGAAATTTTGGTGAACGCGCATTTTCAGGTGGTTCAAAATTGAATATATGGCGAATGCGCTAAACTCCTTCATACATTTGCGCATTCCCCATATTGTTGAATTTGAGAAACTTTCCTTGTAGCTAAAATAGTATCATATAGTATTGAAGTATAACAAGCGCGATTTCTCAAGCACGAAGGCCTATGTCTGAAGTCTCAGAAATACATTATGAGATGATATCTCATGACATCAGTGCTAATGATTGAAAAAGATCGAGCGGAACAAATAAATATCAAAAATTTGAAAAGAGTTAATTCGGCCATAATGTTAATATAATCTCTAGTTTATTGGCAATTTACAACTTTGATTGATCACCTGGGCCATAATCAACTGCTCATGAACTTCAGCTTATTCGAAAGTCTTGATGATATTATTATTAGAAAACCGAAAAGAGAACTTCATTCGATGGTGGAAGTGACACCTCGTTTCGAAAAATGTTTAAAGAATTAAAATAGAGGAATATCGAGAAAATATCTTCAAATAGTGACAGAAATTTTCATAGGGATGTGTTCTTTATTGAGTTGCCTCAAACATCTTCTCTTAGATTTTTCTTTTTTGGATATTATTTTCTCTTTCTTTGCTTTCAATATTATTCAAATATGCCTTCTATTGACCATTTTCGGTACGGATTTCAACCTTAATTCCTATGAACCCCTGATAGACCGTAATATAATATCAACTGACCCCAAGGAGTATTTAATATTGACTTACTGTTGCTAGTTTATCAACATCCTCTTGGCATGCTCCCAAGGATGCTAAACCAAGCTCTTGCGAAAACTGTGCGAAACTTGGATTGGCTAGCAGTGGCATGTGTCCAAGAAGTTCATGGCAGCAATCCCTCAAAACACAAAAACTCGTTTCAACTTCCAGAAATGGAACTATTCAACAAACACCATAACAGGGTGATTTATATAACCTATAGTGCTATAGTAAGGCTTAAGATGCTACAACTTAATATGATTTTTATTGTTATGGAAAAGAAATATTCTCCGATATATTATGAACATGAAAAAAATGGATATATGTAAAGAAATACATTGAGAACTCGCAATCTTGGTATGTTCAACAGAACAAAGTTGAGTATTTCATATAATAAAAATTTTGAATGATAAAAGTAAATCTGTTTTTATATTTGAACCGCAAAGGAGCCATCATGGGCATACATGTACAGTGTCATCCATAAAGTTGGCATCATATGGGAAAAACTTGTGATAATAATTTATTTTGGAACTTGACTTGGGCGTTGAGTTTTACTTCAAAAGAGATGAAAAATGGTCTACTCGGTCGGATAATAATACATCATATTATTTAATCCGATTTGAGAGATGATGTGAATTCTTAATTTCAGAGGATTTGCGTATTTCATGCTCTATTTTTGGATGTTCAACAGATATAATTCAATGTTCGACGTGGCAAATGGCCAGGAAAGAAGTTGTTTTCTGTTGATTATTCAAATGATATTATGTGCATATCTTTATATGAAGGAGAATGCAAATTCTCTACTCCAGAAGATTTTGTTTTCAAATTCTTATCGTGTATGTTCAATAGATGTAATTCAATGTTCGTCGTGACATATAGCCAGGAAAGTAGTTGTTTTCTGTTGAATAAACCGAGAAAGAATTGATATTTTCATCACATATAGATAATGCGAAGTTTCAATGTATTTCTTCATCTATACCGTGTGTTTCTCAAAGGTGGCTCACCCCTATAGATTTTTCGTTTCTATAAATAAACATGAAATTGGTGTGCAAGTGCATTATTTGATGTATTCAACTGTTCTTGATCACTTCCGGTTCGACCTGAAATTACGCTTAATTCCTTATTTTAAATGGGACACCTGGTATATTTTTACTTATTTCGATAGAGAATATCGGTTATGTGGTATCAACGTGTTCGTAACAAAACACCCTTTCCTATTTGAAAAAATTGAGTTAACATCATAATTACGATAAATTTTGAACGATATCTACTGTGAAACAAAATCAGAATCAAATGTTTCAATTCATTCATCAATTCTAATAGATTGAAAATTGAAAAATGAAAATTTAGGGATGATAAATGTCAAAAAGTGGCAAATGGGGTTTCATTATACCCAAAATGTTATTCTCTATCGAAATAGGTAAAAAATATACCAGGTGTTCTATTCAAAATAAGAAAATATGAGTCATTTCCAGTCAAACCGGAAGTGACAGAAACGAATTGAAGACGTCAAATAATGCATATTCATGTACCATACCTACACACCGAATTATATTTGTTTATCTGTGTAAACAAAAAAGTTATAGGGGTGAGCCAGTTTCGAGAAACACCCGGTATATCCATTTTTTATAATAATAATAATAATAATAATAATAATAATAATATGTCCTTATTCATATTGCCCGAATTACAAAATAATCAAAACCTCGATGGTACACAAAATTTATCAGACAATATGTAAGGGCGGAATTCAGTCACTCCTATCCGAAGATAATAGTGACTGCTCTTCCATTCAACCCATAACATCATGGTATGTTCGTAAGTACTACATATAATCCTGATTTATTGAAAATAAACTGATAATAAGTTCGTTCTAGTGAATATACAAAATTATATTTGAGATACAGAAATTGAATGCTATTTATTCATAATTATCAAGTGAATACTGAAGTTCTAAGTTCGTGGAATTGACTACATAGGCTATAAAGATACATATTTTTAACAAATATATTGACTTGGTTCAACTAGACAAAAAAAGAGGAAGAAGAAGAAGAAAATAAAATGGAATTAGAAGTGGCAACAAAGAGTTCAATTGGAGAACATATAATATGATCATATCGATGATGATATTGTAGGGAACTAGAGGCGATCAGTTTTATGAATAACATGTTCAAACCTCTATGTGGTACCTATATACATTGGAAATCATACTATATCAAACCTACCCTCAAACAACATTTTTTTTTGTGTAGTTCTGAATTTGCATTTATTCATCATTTTCAGCGACTCAGGGATGGCGTTCTGCCACCATACAGGGATACCAAGATTCTCTCCCCTGTGCTACTGAAATTTCTTGGGGACTGGCAGCAGGGTCCTCGAACCTTTCCGCTTAATGGGTCTCTCCTAAAAAGTTGGCAGAATTTATTCTTTCCCAACCCAGAAATGTTAGATGTGGTGTCGCAGCCCGATATTGCGTGCAGGAGCAAGATACAGCCTTTGGAGTTGTTGTTTTTCGAGGTAGACATTGTTCACCGCAGGTGTTGTGCCAGTCAGTAGGACGAGTAGGTCAATGTCTTCTCCGACAATGATGACGGCGTCGTACGTGGGGGACAGACATTTAGCTATGGCAACTATGAACCTGTCAGTATCTTCGGAAGCTTGGTCTGTGACTGTATTTGACGCTTGCATTTCATTGCAGAGCAGCTTCACAAATCGGTCCTTGTTCCCCTGCTCATTGGCCAGGAATTTATCCTGAGGTACGGTATTGACAGTGGTTTTGTCAAACATCACGTTTGATGATGAGTTTGCCTTGTATCTTCTTGCTCGTTCAGCAATCTTGGTCCCTTGCTGAGAAGGATCTGTAGTGTAGCCATCAAAAATCACCATCACATTGGTGCCATAGTGTCGCTGAACGTACTTGAGAAAATTCCGGAACATGCGTTTTTTTTGTTTTTTTTTCAATATGACGGAGGGCGCGAAGGGGGGAAAATTGTGCATTTTGCATTTTGAACACTCAATAGCCATCCTAGATAACATAGCAAAAATTCAGAACTACCGGACCGTTTATAAGGTGAATCCGCTCTATGTGTCTCTATTCGCTGGATTATGAATAGTTTTGAAAAAAAACAAACAAAGAGTCTGTGAACCATAATCCTCTTTTACTTACGGTTCTGGCGTATAGAAAGGATCAATAGAATGTCTGATGTACTGGGTGCAATGGAACACCCTGAAGGCCAGCCCAGCGAGGAAATCCCTGGAGGTCAAGTAGCCTCCGACAGGCCTCAATTGGAAGCCGGTCTTCCTCTTGAGGAATACGCTGACGTCTTGCAGCTGCGGGATGTTGTCCTCTCTGTAGCCGCAGTACTTCACTAGCTGAGGCCAATTCTCCAGGTACTCTTTGCACGCGTGCTGTTGGTAGAGTTTTTGCAGTTCACGAAGCACAGTACCCCTGATTCGAAAACAATTGTTTTGATTCTTCTTTCATATGAAAAAATCTGATATTCTGATATTTTCGACCGATGGTAACTTAAACAGCATTAGCTATTTGTGTATTTAGAGCGCAAAGTGATAGATTGCCGCTCGACAAAGAAAGTTACCGCGCGATGCGGAGCGGAGCGCGGTAATCTTTAGAGAGCGGCAATAACACTTTGTGCTCGAAATACACTCAAGATTTTTTCTACTAACGCAGCTTTTGGAAATAACTACCCTGAAAGTATGAGCGATTGAAATAGTTGAGAGAGTTCTAATCCATATTATCCCATATGTCCAAAGGAAACAAAAAAAGAAAAATTGAAATAACCGACAAGCCAGAAAAAAAATGTCGGGCCTACCGAGAATTGAAACTGGACCACCAGCGGGGCAACCTGAGCTTCAGACCTCTGAGCCATAGTACGATAAGCTCTGCAATCAAATTGAACATTACTCATTGATGCAATGAAATAAAGATACACTGTCTTTCTGATGACAACAAAGAGTTTAAATATAAAGTATAATTCATCGTTTTCAACAGATATGCTTCATCGGGAGCTTCTGGTAGAAATTTGTTGGTATATATCTTCAGCGGTGAATGTTTTGGATGTTTCTCGCTTTATATCCAATAGATTGTTTCTTGAGAAATGCGATAACTTTCAGATACTTATTGATTCCGATATTATCTTTAACATTCGAGCATGTATACGTACCATCGAATATATAGACCAATGAGTTGATGACTTCAAAGTCTTTGATTTTTTACCAAAATAAGCCAGTAAAACGTTTTATGAATACATATTCACCATCTCGGAGTGGCACCAATTTATGAATGTATCATATTGTAATTCATATTTCTTCCTTGATTTCTCCGGTAATAGATTCAAACTCTTGCGCTTTCTGCTTTATCATCAGGAAGGAGGTGTGTTTGATGATTCGCTGTCACTATTTTCCATCATGAAAAAATTGAGGGTTTTCAAGAATAGATAAGTATAGGTTACAGAGATATAAGCGAGCGTTTATTCAATATTTCCGCTCACGAGCGCAAATGCTGTCAAAGAATGACATTTCTGGGAAAACGTCAACTTTGTGCTGGAATTTGAAAGCGTCAAAGGCTACTTTGTTAAGCGTTTGTAGAAAAAGAATATTATATGAATGTTCCCACAACGTTCACAACATACCGCCTTCAGAATATTCCAAAGAATATTCAGAGAATATGATGAGGATGTTCTGCATATTCATAGAATGTTTTATGAGAATATTCTACAACTTTTCTAGTTGTATTTCAGAATAGTCACTTGTATTTCAGACAGCATCAATTGTATTTCAGAATTGTCAATTCAATTCCAGAATGGACGACTTTTGTGTCTTTTGCAGAAAAACATATTTTCCTCCTACAGCGTTTCTTGAAATATTTTCCATGCGCTTTTGAGATACCTATACCCTGTATATACTGGGAATATTCCTAGATAATTCTGAGGATGTTCTAATTGTATATATTCATCGAATGTCCTGAGTATGTTCGGAAAAATATTATGAGAACGTTTTTGGAACGTGAATTTTTGTCCTATTTGGTATACATATATGATAGTGACTTTTCTACTCTTGTTTTCGAAAGCCAATCAGATAATCGCTCAATTTCTCAGCGATATTTCTTGTTAAAAGGTTAAATGGTTCCTTCTGATGAACTTTCATCAAATTAGTTTACAATGATTAGTTTTATGCTTATGCAACCTATACAGTATATCTGATGATTCAAGGCTTTGAAAACTATAAAACTATATTTTGAAAAACATCAAAACTGTAGTGAAGCAAGGTGAGGATTCTAAAGAAATAATTCGAAAATCATTCCCTTCGACCTATATATGTACAAAATACAAATGCGCAACATTTACAGCTTGGTCAAACGTCCTACATTCAATTCAGCCTCTATTCAGGATTGCATAACAATAGTATTCCAGAGTTTTAGGGTCAGCCATCAATTAATTGAATACTCTGATGGAAACACACAGGTTTCTGAGTATTGTTTTTCCTAGATACTTACCTATATTCGTTTATAAATTCGTTCGTTCATTCGATGTATGATTATATAGTGAGTATCTCATAATGCGGTATAATGATTATTTGAAATATTATTTTTATACAGCGCGACCAAGTTATACCTTGATAACACAATTATGTCCCATGGATATCCTTAGAACGTCCTGTCGGAACATTCAGGAAGTCCATAGGACGTTCGAAATTGGTACCGTGAACGTCCATTGGACGTCTGTGGGACGCACAAATGTCCCACTTGAGGACCAACTAGGAACGTCCATGAGGGATGTCCCTAGGACAACTATCGGATATCTGAATCCTACAGTATTCCTTATCAAGCACTACGGAGGACATCCTTAGGACATCCGTGAGACAACCTATCAGCAACGCTGAGAAATATGAATTGGATGTCCATACGATATCTCGGGGACGTACGAAGTATTCTTGAATTCAAATATTTCTGGGTCCCTCTAGGACCAGATCTTGCATAACTGATGAGGACAACCAGTTGTGTTGATGGTTCGTAGAAGGTCCCCAATAGACCCTGAAGAAGTTGCCCAAGGATGTCCAATGGACTTACGTTCAAAATCACATCCCATCAGGGACATGTTAAAGACGTCCTTGCATGGACATTCTACAATATGTACCACGTGGGACGTCTTAGGGATGCTATTTCTAGAATATTTGAAATGATGTACCAGCTGAGATGTACGGGATGAGACGTCCCAAAAAGACACTTATTTTTGGTCCGGGACATTCGGACTTGATTTGTACCAAATAGGGACGTCCCTAGGACGTTGTGTGCTATCAGGGTAATGACTAGTCAACAGAACTCTTTGAGATACTATCGTATATTATTGAGATGTAGGCCGTTTGAAATTATTGAATTTCCAAATCATGTTCTTTTGGTAATCATTATAATCAATTCTTTGACTCCTCAACAGTTTCCATAATTTCTTTTATGGGTACTTCTTTAATACTTCAATTTTGTGTCTGATGATGGTCTGTTGCCAAAACTAGTTACACTTCTTATTACATAATTTTTGTGTCGACTGACTTTGTGCCTTTTATTATTTTCCTTAAAAATAATTTTAGATTAACTCATTGATTCGCATCTTCATTTTTGGGACCTTTTGTGGGATACATCTGGAATTTTTCACCGAAAAATCACCGGTTCATCTGGGCCCAGCGGGAGGGGGTCATGACCCCCATGACCCCCCCCCCTGGATCCGCCCTTGGAATCAGGCTAATAGAAAGATATCGATTTCTAGATCACTAAAGTAGTTACAAATATTATAACCCTGTATAGGCTTCAAAATCTACAGCAAGAATTTCTTGGTGATTTGAACCTCGAAAACTAATTCCAAGCTTTTGCACACCATTTATTTATGGATAGAAAATTTCTGGAGTTGATGTAAGAGATATAAATCTTCTCAATTTCTGCCAATAGGCCTTCTTGTAAAAGGAGAGTTCGGGGCAAATGCTGCTATTTCAATCTATAACGAATCTAATAGACTTTGAAGCCGTCGGTAAACTCTCAGTAATTGATTGAATTAGGAGTGTAAATGAAAAGGGGGAATCTGTGCAAAATTGTATTGCTCCGTGAATGAAAAGACCCAATCACTGATAATTGATCAATCGTTGATCTATCAATACGGAAGTATCTATCCGAAGGCATATAAAAAATGATGAAGGCAAACTGTGGATCTTGTCCTATGGTATATCGGTCAGACAAGTCGTACGTATAATCAGCGCCTTCATGAACATTTGATGCATTTTTTGAAAAAGGAAACAAATCAACATACGCCAACCATAGGCATATTAGAAGAAAACAATAGTTTTGATGATAATTGCGAAATTCTACACGTAGAAAATAAAGGAATGAGACTAAATCATTTAGAATCATTAGAAACTCAAAAATTCTGACTTTTCACTTAATGATCAATTATACCTCAATAGTTCACCACTGTTGAATTTGTTTTTTTAGTAGGTAATAATATGTATTTGCTATCAACCCTAAATAATTAATTTAGGTTCCTAACGACCATTCACACTCACAGAATATATGTATTGGAAATCCCCATACATGAATAGTTATTAATGTATCAAGGGCGTAAAGTAGGCGTTTATGGCCTGTGGCGTGAATAATGGCCCGATGGCGCTAGCCGAGGGCCATTACACGCTGAAGGCCATAAACGCATTTCACGAACGAGATACATACAAAATTTTATGCACTAGTGGTTTATTTTCTGACTCATAAGTGATGACTATAGATTTCGATTAACTAATATTCCCCAGAATTTAATTTGTCACGTATAAATTCAGTAATCAAGAGAAGCGTAATGTTCATGGATGATTTACATATGAAAATTACCGTACGAATATTGCAATGATCGTAATAGGAAAACTCTTTCAGCTCTAGAAGAGATTCATTCTTCAGAATTTTACAATATGCATACCCAGTATATAAACCTAACTTGTTTTGACGTTGTCAATCAATCTGATGGTTGTTGTCTATAGCAATGCATCCAATCAACGAGTCAATTGTCATTCTTTTATTGAAAAGTAAAATTAGTGATAATAATAATAGCGAGACTATGGAATCGGATGAAGAAGAAGTTTATGATATACCGCTGGATATATCAGAATCTAGGAATATGATCATAGGTTTTTCATAAATTGATATGTGGATATAAGGTGACTGAGAACAGCGGGCGGTAAAGTGTACTTTACGGCCCGTGGGCCATAATGAGCCCGCGGGCGGTAAAGTGCACTTTACGGCCCGCTAGTGCATAAAGAAATTTATGAGATTCAGCACGCCTCTACTCTAATTATACTCACCAAGTTTTGATTTCTTCTGGGGTATATTTGACTTTTGGAATTGGTTGTCCACTACGAAACAAGGGAAATTATCTGTTCAGTAGGAATTGATCATCTTTTTTAAACTTACTGTTTGTAATTCATCGCTATGCGGTAGAAATGTTCTCTCCTTTTTCGATATACAGGGTCCTTGAATCCTGGGTGATCAGCGTCCAGTTCACTCCCATACATCAGCACGTTCTGAGCCAAATCAATGTCAGATATTTTCTTGGGAAACCACGGCATATCGTCGAAATCTGATAAAAAACACATTGAATATGGACTATACTGAGTGGACCAAGCAAGCGAGAGAACGTGATAAAAAGGGAGTACAAGATGAAGAACGTGAGAAATGGAGGGGAAACGTCATAGATAGGCAGGCACAGTGAATGTTATAGCGGTTTCCATTGGGCATGAACTGGTGGAGGATTTATGCACTCAGTGTATATCTATCCTTCTTCTCGACGTGTAGTAGAAAGATAAATGTATACACTGAGTGCGCACTAGTTTTACCAATGGACTCCGCTATTAGAATGAGCGGCGTCTTCGGGTCGGAAATTAAATTAACGTTTTTGTGATTGTGAGTTTGAAACGCTAAAAGAGCACAATACCTGGTATCACTTCGAGTGAGACATCCAGGGTGCTCGAAAAACAAAACCCTTATTATTTACACCGGTATCCAGGCCGGATGGGGCCGGATTCTCCGTAATAAGAGCTCTGGCTGTATGTCGTAAGACAAGAGGCCATATTTTCAGAAGGAGAGAGAGAGTTGTGATAATCCGCTGTGCGCATCTATTCGTTACAACGCCGCGTATTTCACGAACTCGGATAATAATATTTGGTCAACGAATCAGCACAGCCGACTAGCAGCCAGTCTGTTAGATTGTATTGTATCGAATTGTATTGTGTCATTTGATTCCATATTCAGGTATGATATCTCCTATTACTGTGAATTTTGAAATTTTGTTTTTTTAATGTACTACTGTCTCTCTTTAAGTACCTGTGTGATATGTATATCGTCATGTGGTTACAGGAAGGTTCTGAGTGGAATGAATTTTTCGTAGAAAATCAGAGAGGGGGTAGTTGCCCCCCTTAAATGACGCCCATGATTGAAATAAAATGAGTTAAACAGGGATTAATAGAAAAAGTTTGAGGATATGATTGGAAAACGTGGGAAAAAGTGAGAGGAAATGGTGAGAAAAAGGTGAGAATGAAAGAAACAAAGTCAAGAAATGGAAGAAAAATTGAGAAGGTGAGAAAGAGCCAGAAATAATTGAAGGAAGGATAAAAGAGAGAAAAAGTAAGAATAGCGAGGAGCGAGAAAGAGTTGGAGAAAGTGAGATAAGGTAAGAAAATATCAGAAGAACAAAGAAAAACACAAGAATCCACTTGCTCACCGAAGCTGGCGGTAGCCGAGAGCGGTGTTGGTGGCGGAAACTCGCTTTCCTCTCCACCAAACTTCCCGATCACCATGGTGACCACCTCGCGCTTCAGCAGCCTACCTACCTAATAATAATAATATTTTAATATATTTTTCATCAGACACAGAAAACATGTATTGGAAACATCAAAGTACAGTGTGTCCAGGTTTGGATGCTTTTGCGTGATATCTCAGTTATCTTTGAATTTAGAACCTTGCGGTTTTCGCGGTCCTATGCCACTTTTTTGTGAAGTTCAAGATGGCCTAATCATATTCTGCATTACTGTTCCTGTTTTTAAGATACAGAGTAATTTTCAGAATGTATACTTCTTGACCCCTCTCTATATCTACGAAGTTTTTCACCGAAAATGTCAAATTAAAATCTTATACCAAAGATAATTTTACGCAGAATCCAGTGGCGCACTCAACTTTTTTTTCGAGAGGAGATATAGGACTCAAATCTATGATTTTCTGAATGGAACACCCTGTATTTTATAAGCTCACCGAATTCCTTTTTGACTCCTTCAAAATGATATATAGGCTGTGTCAAGTCAGTCATTCAACCACAGTGGCCATACCAGAATGGTCAATGTTTGACTCGACTCCCATCAAAAATTAACGTGGTAACTCTGTGGGCAGGTTCGAAACGTGACCGATAATCCCAAACAATTCAAAAATGCTTCAAAATCATTAAAAACTTGAATTTTAATAGTGGGCTATGGATTTTTCATATATACATGAAGTTCCAAGTGAAGGAATATTTCTATTGATTTTTTCATGAAAAGGACAAAAACAATACCAAAACTAATTAACTAAGGAAAAACATTGATTGAATATTCACGAAAGTGTGTGAGTGTGACGGGAAATGGACATCAATTTGAACAATTCAATGAACAAGTTACTGAATAATCTCGAAATTCGAATGTTTTAGTAAATATTTGATCAGGTGCTAATGCTACATTATGAACTTGTTATTACTTTTATGATCGCAAGTTGAACATGTCAGCTTGCAGGAGCGGCGAGGTTGTTGAGCACTATTATAGCACTATAACGATAAAAGCTGTGCAAGCAGCGAGAGCTAAGTAGCGTGTAGCTATTGATAAGCACATGCGACCGTTATGGAGATTCTCGTTCGAATGTTTCTGGTTCTATCACTAGCTGCGTGAGGTCGCCACATTCGGTGCCAAGTTCAACTTGTTTCACGCGGTAAATGAGAATATTTTGAATGAAACTAGATACAATAATGTAAGTTTCTTGTAACTGATAATTATCTGAATAAAATAGGAATAGCATATACCGGGTGGCTACGGAAGTTATCTCAGTTATTGTATGAAGTAGGTTTGTGAAATTTGGAGCGTCGATATAATGACATAAGAGCTACAATTTGAGCATATTGACATGTCGAAGTTAACTTCCGGTCTGAACATCAACTTTCTTATTTAGAATGGAAACCCTATTTTTTTTCTTTTCGCTTTATTCAGCATTCAATTCCCTTTCTAATGACATATCACAAGTTGGTATCTAACCAGAAACTAGATCAGAAAAAAATTATTATTGAAATTCACCGAGTAGGCCGTGGAAGCAAAAAATTACTTTCTATTATATCATTAGAAAGGAATGGTTACACTTAATAGTACAGGCAAGAAAAAGTTGTATGTTCCTATTTAAGTTATAGACCTACAGAGTATTGTTTTTTTTCCCAATTTTTCCAATATTTTTTTTGGCGGCTTTTTATAATGCCGACGAATGAAAATAAAATATCTCAGTAGTAGCAACTGTTATCAAGTGACGTATGGTTTCCATAGCCAACTTTTCAATTTTTGGCTTTCATTTTGCTTCCACGGCCTACTCGGTGAATTTCAATAATAATTTTTATCTGATCTAGTTTCTGGTTAGATACCAACTTGTGATATGTCATTAAGAAGGGAATTGAATGCTGAATAAAGCGAAAAGAAAAAAAATAGGGTTTCCATTCAAAATAAGAAAGTTGATGTTACTTCCGGTCAGACTGGAAGTTAACTTCGACATGTCAATATGCTCAAATTCTAGCTCTTATGTCATTATATCGACGCTCCAAATTTCACGAACCTACTTCATATAACATATAAAAAAAATAGTGAGTGAGGGCACAACAATATTGTTTAGATGTTTTGACTAACATTAAGTTACGTTTTCATGTTTAGTGAGATATATCTTCGATCCAAATGTCAAGAGTCTGATGACATGAAAAACAACTGAATGACGCCTTGAATGACTTCGTTATCACCCGGTATAGTGTTCTAACCTGGTCGAGTCTGCGCGGCTCGCATTCGACGTCCACCAGGAAATCGGCGTGCCCTTCGCCGTTAGGCGAAGGGCGCGACTCGATGTGCTGCACGTTGACGCCAAGGTCCTGGAAGGCTTGCAGGGCGCGCACCAGTCCGCCCACTTGATTTTTCAGGGTGAAGATGATGGAGAGCTTCTCCTTCTTTTCGGGTTCAAGCTGTTTCGGATCTTCGGTAGATTTGGAGGCCTATACATTTTATTGTTGACATTAAATATAAAGAAAGAACAAAGAAACCTTTTGACCAAATTTAGAACAACTCATGATAGATCAGGATATAGGAGTCATAATAGACATAATAGACGTTGTGACTTGCACCCGACATATTTGATCAGAAGACCAAAAGGTTTTATTTATATTCCTATGTATACCTAAGAAGCTCCTTGGCCATTACTTATCTCCATACTCCATACCATTTAATACTCACCCATTCAGTCATTTATTTCTTACGTAATTATTGGCTGCGAAGACTGAATGATTGATATCTTGAAAATCAGAATTTTATACTGAACTAAAATGGATCATCAAAATTATTCATAATAAAATGTATGCTACCGAAGAACTTCTCAGGGAAAGTCGTTCATTTGATGCCAGTCAGATATTCAGTTTGAAATTGATACAGCAAATCATTCTCAAAAACTGTTTTTTTGAGTTATTTCAGTGAGCAACAGTATGGATTCAGACCTGGGATATCAACAATAATTATTATTGATGCCTTATTTTCAGAGATAAAGATTTTCAGTTTTTGACTCGATGTGCTGCACGTTGACGCCCAGGTCAACATAATTTTGATTAACCCTCTAATTATCTTCATTACTGAATAGACGATCAGTAGACTTTACCAATGAGGTGTCACATGAACTCTGTTTGTATTTAAAAAAAATCGGCTTTTACGTCATTACGCCAACACTGCTGACGAAACATCTCTTGAATGTATATCATCAGATGGGTCTTCAAAAATTAAAACTTACGTGTTTCTGTTTTTTCCGAAAGTCGCATATTTTTGGAAAAACAAATTCATTCCATACATTGGCATCGTACTGTATAATAAATAAATTGAGAGATGAGAGAGAAGGAATAGATAAGACAGCGACAATTATATTCGATCTAAACCAGAAGAATCGTCCGAATATAGAACTTGGTACTAAGAATCAGAACCTGTCGACTTTTGAAACAATGTTACTTATATCATGGCGAGAAGCATTTCTTTACAAATGAAGGCAATAAACTCCGCTTGTTATAAAAATGCTTCTCGAAAATCTCCAGCGAGACAATTCTGTTATTGTAAAGCAAGCTATTCCGAGGATGACCTGACAAAAAATTCTCTTATTGAGTGATTTGCGAAAAATTTCGAAACTCCCTCAGATATTAAGGACAAACTTAGAATTCCATCATGCGGATATAAATAAACAAAGTGTCGTGTCGAATGATGAATATTAGATATTATATATGATCAATTGCTCAAGAGAATTAGAAACACGACTCAAGAATTCAACGAGTCTGAAGGCCATCAATTGAGAATCTTGAACTGAATCAAGTAGATGTTCATCAACACTGAACGGAATTAAAAAAGGTCAAAAGTTATAGGTAGGCGATGATTTTTTTTATGTTCTGGTTCCCACGAAAAGGGATATCCTGTAATGTTCAGAAAACATCGTGAGAACCAAGGGAATTGGTGTTCTTCTTAAATTTCTGGAGGTTATATGCCTCGGGAAACACTTCCCTTGGCAATGTGTTCCAGAGCCTCGCTGTTCTTTGGATGAACGAGTATTTGGAAAGAGATGTTCTGCAGGTCTCCAAAGTGACCACGAAGGGGTGCGAAGCCTCAACTCGACGGGTTTATCTCGCGGGGACTGCCAAGGGAGGAACTATTGTTGATATTTCAGAAGAAAATATCTATAAAATAGAGCCAGATCGCCAACTTTTCTACGGTGTTCCAGAGAAGTGAGTGAGTTTGTGACGAATTGCCCTTTTTTGGACAGAACCCAACAGTTTCAGGGTATTTTTGGGTGCTGCACTCCAAATATGGGAACAGTATTCCAGAACAGGTCGGATCTGTGCCTTATAGATCATAAGCAGCTGACTGGAAGTGAAATAGCTCCTGGCCCGAAACAGAGAACCAAGTTTTTGGGAAACACTTTTAGCAATTGATCTCACGTGATTTGAGAAATTATTTAAAATATATCGGCGTCGTCTATGTTATTTTTAATTTTCAAATTGATGCATCACATTCTATACCAAAAATTATGTGCTTTTGAGTTAGGTATCGGAGTTTTTCTAGAAAAAGTGACAAATGCCTATCGAACATTCGCCATTTTCATGTAAATTACATCAATATGTAGTGATATGCCGTGATATGCAGTGATATGCAGTGATTACTGTATAGGTATGTATATTGAAGATTGAATGGATTACTCACTATAATCACAACACCTGAATAATTTTTATCAGTGATTCATGGCGAATGTAATAACATTTCCATGAAAACAGGTGATATTAATATAATGGTTTCCTATTACTGTTTTCATGGAAACAGATATATTCATTCGTCGATAGATATTTTGCACAGCCTACTAAATAGATTCAAAATTTCAGGCAGATATACATACAGGGTGTTTCCTAACTACGGTTCCTAACTTCAAGAGGTAATTCGTTAGGTCATTTTAAGAAGAAAACTTCCTATGAACATATGTCCGGAGTTGCTTCGTTTCTGAGATATAGGGCGTTGAAATTGAAGAAAAGAAAAACTGTAATTATAAAATATCATGATTATCCTGGAACCGATTAGGTTGAAATTTGGTACTTTTATTTGTCAAATTTTCTAAAATGTCAACATATCAAGTGTCAATTATATTTTCAGCGGTAATAATGAAAAACTCATTTCTCCAATGCAGGTGTTCATGATATGCAATACAGTGGCTTTAATGTTTTTTCTCGAAAACGAAGCTAGATATGAAGAAAATACAAGAGACCAAAAAGTTGTATATTGAATTGTTCAATCTAAAAAAAATAGAAATTTACCAAAAAAAGTCAGTGGCGTACTTTTTTTTTACAATATTGTTGGCTGTGGTGCCCACTGATAAGCTACTGGCCGCAATAATTCCAATCTAAATAGGGCTAAATATGCGCCTTATTAGTTCAAATAAAAGTACCAAATTTCAACCAAATCGGTTTCAGGATTTTCATGATATTTTGTATAATAACCGGTTTTTTCTTCAATTTTATCGCCCTGTATCTCAGAAACAAAGCAACTCCGGACATATGTTGATAGGAACTTTTCTTCCTGAAATGACCTAACGAATCACCACCTGCAGTTAGGAACCGTAGTTAGGAAACACCCTGTATATGATGCAGGATTGAGTACTATTCATGAAATATCTCAGAAATTATGGGTTTGGGGTGTAGGTAGCGAAGTAAATCAGAACTAAGGCTCATTTATGTAATAGAATTGAATGTAAGTAAGTAAATGGCTTATCCATTTGAAAAAATTGGATTCCCAATGTTCCACATTCACTTTCTCGATCTAATTTTCTGCGCACCCTGTAAACTATTTTTGTTATTATGGTGAATGATCCATAGAACTGCCAATATTCATGATTCGGTCAGTGCATATCACCAACAATTGCAATTCACATGAAAATCACGTATGTTGCTGCATTCGTCACTTATTTCAGAAAGACTCAAATAACTCAAATACGGATAATTTTATATGAATGCGTAGAAATCTATTTATTGAGACTTTTTTGTATGAGTTTTTTCTCTGAATTCAGACTCTTCCATATATGGGTATTCCAAAAATTCAGGGCATGGTAGAAAATCACGGGAGCGTGGTCCTATACATACCTACAGTATGAAGAAAAACGCTTCGTTTCCTATATAGGGTGATTCAAAAGTAAGCGGCATCCTTTCAGAGGCGTATTCCTTGCATGAAAATAAGGCAAAAAGTTCCTATTGATAAGGATCCGAAAATGCTTCCTAAGGGAGCTACGGCCCTTTGAATAGGACACCTCAAAGACGGTTTTTTCTCTATAACTTTAAAATCCTTCACAACAAATTTTTAAAAATTGGTGTACGGCATAAACATTCGATGGTAAATAGGACTCCGTATTCGAAATAATTTCCAAACGAAATCACAGTAACCTGAATATCCGGAGAAGAAGGGATATTTTTACACTTACCCTCTCCCGCATGTGACGCCCCTGAATGAAATTCTGAAATTTCGAATACGGAGTCCTATTTACCATCGAATGTTTATGCCGTACACCAATTTTTAAAAATTTGTTGTGAAGGATTTTAAAGTTATAGAGAAAAAACCGTCTTTGAGGTGTCCTATTCAAAGGGCCGTAGCTCCCTTAGGAAGCATTTTCGGATCCTTATCAATAGGAACTTTTTGCCTTATTTTCAAGCAAGGAATACGCCTCTGAAAGGATGCCGCTTACTTTTGAATCACCCTGTATAGGGTGCAACTTCAGAATCGCATTTTGTTAAATAATAAATGATAAAAATTGTAGCTTTGATGAAGCAGTGTGATATGATATAGCCATTTTATGTTAACAATTGAGCATGAATGTAATATCGAAAAGTTTCTCTACAGTTCCAGATGATTATTTATCGATTCCAGGAATATTTTTGTATTACTGATATTTTTCGACGCTGATGCTGAGATTATGAATGAAAACTGAGTTGAAGGTTTACCGGAATTAATTAATGTGCTTATTCATTCCAATTCATTTCGACAGTTATGCTTTTACGAACCTTCATTTTTTTCTGCAAGAAATACGCGCTCGTGATTTTCTGGCATGTACTTTTGGAACACCTTGTTTACAATAAGTCTGGATTTAGACGAAAAATTCTGAATTCTGACAAAAAAGTATATGAATTCAGAGAAGAAACTCTGATTTAGAAGAAAAATTAAAATGTGGGGCAGTTTAGTTCCAGATGATTATTTGTCGATTGCAGGAATATTTCGTTCACGCTGATGTGTTTATCAACTGCTCCTGCTCCTTGATTCCATTAAAGCGTTTAACATTTATGAAATGTATATTTCAGGAGTTGCACCCTGTATAGCACGAAATCAAAGGGTCATCCTGAAGAAATATGACCTTTATTTCTTCTGCAAGAAATATGCGATCGTGATTTTTTGGCGTGTACTTCATTTGGACCACCCTGTTTACACATAAACATCAGACAAGAAGTCTCAACCCATCAGGGAAAAAAGTCTGATTTCAGAGAAAAAGTCTGAATTGAGAGAAAAAGTATGAATTCAGAAAAAAAGGTTTGAATCAGAGAAATTATAATATAAAAATAAATAAATAATATTTTTATGTAGATGTGTCATCCTGCTCACCTTTTGTAAGGAAGCCAGAAAACTGTAAATGATCTTATTAACTGTTGGGAGGCAGACATTTTCAATTCTTATAGTGGCAGAATAAAAGGCACTGTTGTTTTAGTTGTATTTTACCACTTTTTTAAATGTTTAACGTGTACATGTTAGTGTTTTGTTAAGTGTGCACTATGTGATAAAACTGTTATTTTATAATTGACCAAAAGCCTGTTGTTTTAGCAGTATAAATAAATGATTTCTGAATTAGAGATGAAATGAAATACACACAACAGTGGGCTTTTTACGCTTTCGTAGACGTAAAATCCAGAGAAAATTCAGAGATAAAATAGAATATACACAATAGTGGCCTTTCGACGCTTCCGTAATTTAAGATAGGGGGTATAAAATATGAATTCGATTCAAAGTCGAAAAATGTTGTAAAATACAGGGTGTTCTATCAGGCACTCACTCACCTGCGGCTTCAGCGCGATCGGAGCGCTCTCCTTGTAGTCCCATTCTTCTCCGCTCCGGTACAGCCAGAGGCCCAGCAGCGGTTTGCCGGAGCCGCTCATCTCTGCCGCTCTCGACGTGCAACGGGGGCGGCAAGCCACCGCCCGCGGGATTTATACGCCGGAGGGGGCGCGCGCGGTTCGAGCGACCGCCCCGCGAGTGCCGCGATCTGCGATTTGGCGCGGAGTTTAGGATCCCGACGCGATTTTTCAGAAACTTCTAGAGACAGGAGGCAGCAAGTAATCCATATGGTGAGATTTGCGTCTAACTAAAACTAGGGTCCCTTGATGGAAATTGACGTTAAAGTCATCTTAACAGGGTAAGGACAGTATCGATTTAAACGAAAGGAGGATTAAAAGAAGAGGCATATGCCCGACCATTTAAAAAATCATACCTACATTCAGAAAATATAAATGTTCGAAAAAAACTTCAAAAATGATATACCCAACATGAATATATGAATATACAGCACACATGACATATGAGGACATTAGTTTGAATACCTACATCAGAGTTCCCACCATTATAGAAGAGTCCCATTTGGTAAGACATATTGAATTTCCAGAAAAATTTATGCTCACTGCTTCACAAAAATTATACGGGAGTTGAAAAATCAAAAACTCAAAAATTATTTATCATCATGCAGATATAATATTATTCTTGGAAATATTATTGTTCCATTCGATGTTTTCAGTTAGTCTTGATAAACAAAATAAAAATTTTCGAAAGCTCGACAAATAACGAAGAAATCTAATTAATTCATTGGTCCAGACTGCATCCCACTAATATTTCCAAGAATATTATTATAGAACAGTCACGAAAGCTTCCCCTTGTTAGATATAATATTATGTAGATTTCAATAAGGAATGCCATGTGGAAATTACGTATGATACGCCAATGTCCTCAATATAACCTAAAAAACAACAAATGTCCGAAATTACGTCAATGGGCTTATATCACAAAAAAAAAATTATTTCATAATTCGATAGAACTCACCCAAACTAGCTCACCACCGCAAACCGCCGTTTCTTGCTGTGAGCTCCCTACGTTTTGTAAAAAATTATTGAAATCCCCGATTTTTCGGACCTCTGAAAACGAGGCGATGATGTGACGTCAAAACCCTAATACTGAAACAATACTATATCAGACAGAGATGAATGATACATGATTTCTGACACAGTGGATCAGCGCGAGATCACATCAGTTGAAAGAATTAATATATCAGTTGCCTCAGTCTCCGTCGGGCGTTTGGTATTTTCTTTTAACTATGGCGAGATAAGGTTTCTACGTCATAAGAGGGTTCGTTTTCAGGAGGTACTATTATTTATGTCCAAAAATAAAACATTCCAGTTACTTTTTCGATCGAATTATGTCGTCAATCATTGATTATGTATAAAAGGATCATTATAAACATGGTTTGAGTTGAAAGTTCTACTAAGGTGTACACGCCCATTTACATCAAGGGACCCATACTGAAACTACTAAGGGGTCTATTCAGTAACTTATCGTTAGAACACGATATCGTTACCTTAACGATATATTGACCAACGACATTTTGAACGATAAATTCTAGAAGCTTATTCAGTATCGATGTCGTTAGAGAAAAATCTGGGGGACATGGTAATAAATAGATTTGGTAAATGTTGGTAACAGTATGTTGATGTTCTGTGGCTGAAAACGCGCGAAACTCGTTAGAAGTTGAAATGAAGGTAATATGGTATGTTATAATTCTCAAATCATATGGTCAGTACTTCGTCTTCCAAAAAACAAAATTGTTGTTTTTTGTGCTGAAAATTTCATCAGCTGTCTGAGGGAATTTTATAACAAGATTGTTGACAATCATCAACCTCATGAAGTGATCGACACATTGGGTTGAGATGAACTGTTGACTCTGTCTGAACCCACATCAGGTTTTTGATAAGTTCATGTAGATACCATGAAATGTAAAGCAGTAAAAACTGAAAAGATAAAAATTCAATGTAGATGATTATTATGAGAAAAATGAAGGCTTCGCCCTTGAGCTACAAATTGCACCATGGAAAAAATCTTGCATTTCTGTTCCTTGATGTATAATGTACTATTTTTTCTCAAAAATGCTCTTTGAAAACAAAATAATGAAATTTGGAATTGACAAGCTTTCAGATCACATGATATTGAGCTTCTGACATTGTGATGAACATGGATATTGTGTTCAATATCTCAACACAAATGAGATAGAAATTTGCAAAATATGGAAGGTAATTCTGACATAATAAACAAGTATGGAGAAGCACCAAAATGAAATTTCTTAAATATCTCGAAAACTAAGAGGAATTATAAAAAAACGGCTAAAAAGCTAGATATTGAATTTTGTTGTTCACTGAAATATCGAAATACGGCCAGTGGCGTACTCCTAAAAAGTTACATCAATTTTCATCAAAGAAAATGTGAAATATCCATCTCCCTGTATATAGGTTGAATTGATATGACATAGTTTCCATGCAAAATCATGATAGTATATTGCCCTACAAATTCCAGAGCAGTGTCTTTCAAGGATTTTAAAATATTCAGGAATATCTGCAAATGCAATTATTCTTCATCGCTCTCTGACGGCTCAACAGTGCATTTTCGTATATAGGTAAGTTGATTTCGATCAGTCTATTTTGGTGTCTATTTCACCCTGTGGAATTTATGGTACGTTATTCTGGGACACCTTGTATATCAATTTGATCAACAACATCATGGTTACGACATGGAATGAAAACTAAAAAATGGTTTAACAATGCATAATGTGAATAGGTACAGTTTCTTGAGAATAGGTAACAATCGGCCGAAAGAACCAAATTCATAAGTGCGTCCTCATCAAATCGTGCACAAACCCCAAAAGAATATCTCTTTTTTTTTGTTTCTTGTAGTATTCCAGGTGGATTCCTTTGAATGGGCTTCCGTTTTATGTATTTGCCACGAAACAGTATAGTCATTCATCATTCCATTTCATCTCGCGCTGTAAAGATGTGAAAGTCAGGACCGTAATATCGAAAGTGAATTTCAAAGAAGCATTAGACAGATCTATAAGATCAAGATGTATGTTCAGAACACCCTCAATATTGCTTCGAGTTCTATCGATTATCAGAGCATCAGTCATTGAATTTTCACCTGGTTTTTCTCCCTTGTAAAGGTCACAATACATTAATTTATGACAGTTACAAGATAGTTCCCATCCATATAGCTTACTACGATGACAATAAAAGATCCCAAAACTGACGAGAAAAAAACTAATATCTTTAACGATTTAGGCACATCTGGAACTCACAAATCTCAAGTTTCAAAATGGTAACTTATACCAAGTATTCACAACTTAAATATGGATAAAAATTGAGAAAAAAGCGACGATATTGTTTAAATTGATACACTAGGTGACTGTTAATCCATTGACAATTTAACTCTCTGCATGAAACTCAGAATCGTTTATCCAGTGCTCATGTTTTTTTTTTCCTATTTTGCAATCACTCGGTACGAGCTAAGATATTGAAATTTGGAATTGTGAGTTCAACGTCAAATTATGATAATCGGCTTCCTGCAGCAAGCTTCTCTGAAATTCTACTACATAGTAGGTGCATGTGTTGATAGGAAAGTACTGCACAGTGCACAACTAAACAAAAAAAAATAGATCGGAATTGCAAACCAAACCTGGCCTGTGACGTCAGGCTCACTAACATTATTTACATTCCATTCCTTCGCAGATCAATGACATCGGTACTATTTTGTGAAGCTATTGATGCCACTAAAAGTATAACCACACTGTAGATATAGAAAGTTAAGTATAATGTTGACTTGAGTCACAGCTTCATTTCTAGGGATCATCAGGAGTTCTTGATGAGAAGTATACAAGCTGATATTGAAGACTGCAATGGATACAAAATAAAATTGAAATGAATCATTAATTTTCATCGAAAAAGTCTTGTTATGTAACGAACAAAGATAAGAGATAATCCGGTCCTGAAATCCGGATCGGGGATAGGTAGTTGCTTTCTCGGTTTTATCAACATCCAGTGTTAGCACAATCCGAAGTAAAGTAATTGAAACCCATATTAATTCTCGCTGAATAAACCATAGCCTTTCTATCTCTGCACGTTTTCGATGGGCTGCTGAGTCCTTTTGTACTTCAACTGAACAGAACTCTTTCTAGGGCCCTTATCGCATAATATAACTCTTAAGCCAGACAGAGTTCACTATTTTTAGAAGATCCACTTTACACTAGGAGATTTACTTCCTGCCCTCGTGACTCAGTTTCAGTTTCGATCTGCGAATGGTTTGATTAATGAAATTGTAAAGGAAGTAAGTATAGTTGAGATTGAAACTTTCTTCATATCATCTTTTCATTTACGTAATATATACAGATTTTCCAAAATCTTTCGATTGTCTTGACCATGGTTTGCTTCTGAGGAAACTCGCCTGCTTTGGACTCACCAAAAAACTAATAAATTTTTTCATGTCCTATCTCTCGAACAGGAAACTGCATGTTCAGTACCATAGATTCAAGTCTATTGAAATATCAGCTCCATCTGGTGTTCCACAGGGATCAATTCTTGGTCCTCTGTTATTCACAATATTTATAAATGACATATGCAGAACCCTCAAGTCAAATCTGTTATTATATGCAGACGATTGTAAGGTGTATGCGACAGTCAATAGCATTCAGGATTGTACGTTACTTCAAGATGACCTTGAAAGGCTTCATATCTGATGTAATTCTAACTTATTGCCACTGAACATGAAAAAAGTGTAAATAGGTATGTGTCTTTTACACGGAAGAAGCATATCATTGAGTATTCCTATAATATCGACAATGAGTTGCTAGACAGATGTTATCAGTTCAAGGACTTGGGTGTGGTCTTTGATGTTAAACTAACCTTCGTTGATCATGTAACTGGGTGGTCGCAAAAGCTTACAAAACACTGGGATTTATTTTAAGAAACTCAAAGTTCATGCAGCAAACTGAGTCATTGAAGTTTTTATTTATTAATTTATTTATTTTATTTAATTTACATAGGTTACCCAACAGAGTAATGAAACTTCAATTATATGGTTACACATTTGATTTGAAAGAGTGTACACTTTGTAAGTTGATATAGAGAAACTAAAATAATATCCTAAAAATTAAAACAAAAATACAAAAATCAAAAAACAAAAAAGTACCAAAATATTCAAATCGAAAACTTGTCCAGATTCTTTCCTGACTCTATGTGAAGTGCTGTTGAACAGATCGATGTGGCTGAAATATGAGTTATATAAATCTTGTAACATGTATAGAGGTGAACTTCTTGCATAGTTCGTCTTATGATTTGGTAGGTAGAACAAATTATGTGAGCGGGTAACGTGTGTGAGTACATTGAACGAGAGCCTGTTGACTATGTAACTATACTGTCTTTCCTGTTGCCGAGAATTTTGAAAAGAAATATAACGTAGCTTACAATTCTCCGAGAGGAAAGTTTGCTGAGATTGAAATGTTGTAAGCGACTCTCGTCGCTTACAACATTTCAACTTTCACTGATAAGTGAGTTTGAGGTCTCTTGAACTTGAAAAACAATATACTTATGAACTTCATTTGAACCCTCTCTACTCGTTCAATGTATTTATAATAGTAGGGGTTCCATACTATCGATGCGAACTCGAGGTGGCTCCTAACTAGAGACACAGATTAGAGAGTTGTATAATATTAACAACGACTTTGGATTTTCAAAATGATTTAGTTATTCTTGTACTATACTCTTTAATTCTTGACAGTTATGTCATCCGCTGTTGACGGCGATTACGCGATCAACTGGCGGAATAAACAGGTAACTCTGCCATTTGAAAGATTGACTTTTTTTTCTCTACTGTATTGTATTGTAATAAAATTAACATTTAATGCTTTTGTGAGGTGAAAACTGGAGTATGCTCCGGTGGTCTGGAGTCCTGGATACGATGTTCATTCTAATCATATTGAAAACATTCAGCGGAAATTGATCAAACACCTCTGGTTTAGAGTAGATGGGGTATATCCAGATTGAGGATTGCTCCAATTGACATTAACAGGTAGATTTGAAACTGTACTAAACCTAGAGAGATCTTCCTGTAAAAGTTACAGCGATGAAACATCGTGCCTATGTATTCGATGTGTTCCTCTATTGAATAACTACTTCACTGATTATATCAACTCCTTAGATTTTGATTCAGGGTGAATCGAAAAAATCAAAAATATCAAAATTCGCCATTGAATAACCAACACTCTATATGAGATTTTCAATGAATAGGCTAGTCACTCACTATTCTGAAAAAAAACTGCCTAATAGTCGTTTTTGAAATTTTTACCCTTTCAACAAACAAAAGTAGGCCTTGAAAATCTGAATATTTGAAATTTGTCCGCATTTTCGAATAGAGCTCTTTGAGTGGAATATTATGGATTTTTTGTTTCTGAGAATAGGTCGACATGTTCCAAATTAGGAGAGTGTTGCGGGTTGAAATCGCACACACTGTATATCATGGAAGCAAAGTTTCATTTCCTCCCTTGTGTGTTTAACCCAGCGAGCACAAAAACATCTCAGAGATGTTAAAAAGTACGAGATTTCGAGACATTGAACCTCCACTGCGATGTTCTGTTCACACATGAATAGAACTATTATAGAACAGCCAATGTCCGCCGCAGGCGGCAATTATCGAGATGTCCTTGATATGTCACAAAACTACCTTCTCCCTAGTTCTTTTTAAAGCCTTTTCATGGACACAAAACAGATCATTTTCAACGCGTCTTGCGCACATTAAATCGCTGTAAAAAAACCATTTTCGAGGTACTTTTCTGAAGCCTTTTGTCAAAATGAACTTTTGCATTAGGATTCCATTTTCCTTGAATGAAAAAATGCATTAAAAATAGATTGAACATAAAAATATTTTCTTGATATGAAATTACCTTCTTAATCGGTTTCTGAGTAGGGCTTACTACACACAGACATATAATTGGAAATAGGTTTCCCAATTTTTGAAATGTTCTCCACAATACATAATTTTGCAACTGCGGAGAAGCTGTGTATTGATGAATTCGTACTTTTATATATTGATTACACTGAGGCACCGAACAACACATCTTGCATCTGATGGTCATTATTACAAACTAAATAAGTCTTCTAACACAATATACTTCACCAAATTCCTTTCTGTTCGTTAGCAGCGTGATGTAAGCGTGACACGCTGCAAACGCGAATGCCAATTGCGAACAAGAAGAACAAAATCGAAAACCAATCAGAATTCATCGTATTGTGACGTAAGCATGAGACGTTGTGGTGGGGCAAACAAAGAAAGGGCACGAAGGAACAAAAACAATACTTTCAATATCCTTCTGAGACCTCTTTGGGAAGTGCATATTACGCCTCAGAAAAACATCCTCATGCCTACATTTCTAAAACATCCCAAAACATCCCAGAAATACCTCTCAGTAGGCAAACAAAGAAATGCCACGGAGGAACAAAAACAATACTTCAATATCCTTCAAAGACCTCTTTGGTCAGTGCATATTACGTCTCAAAATAACATCTTCATGCCAACATTTTCAAAACATCCCAAAACATCCCAGGGATGTTTGTGCTCGCTGGGAATGCCCTCCGCTACACGTCGTGCATCAAACTTCACACGCGGGAGGAAACGTATACCTTTCCTCCCTTGATATATAAATAGCAATTAATGAATCGGTAAGACAAATTCATTGCCATTCTAAGACTAAATTCCTCTAGCATGCTCCATTGCCCACACTGGTTCGTATATACCTTCGTCAAAATGGATGAACTTGATGAGAACGAGCTTCAGCATCGGTCTTGACATCTCCGCTATCATAATTCACTTGAGCGAAAAATCTGAGCAGATTTTCCGTGCAAATGAGGGAACACTATACAAGATTTCCTATCAGATTATCCGCCATTCGAAGTGTATTATAATTGGGCCTATTGTTTGCATACAAAGGGAACTGTTGCTCGTCTAAACTGAGTTTGATAGTTGACCCAATTCGATTCTGTTCAGGACAGGAAACTTTCAGATGAATCGTTTGAAACGCTCAATTAGTCACAGCATATCTTGTAGAGGATGATTCGAGAAAAGTTGAGCGTTGAGCTCTTTCTTATTCACTTTAGTGAATGAGAGAGAGGAAAGTTATTTCCTCTTCCATCTTTCCCTTCGGTACAACCAAATTACTAAAGTAGCCTTATTGAAATATAGAGAGGTCAGATGTCTTGTCGACAATCTTGACATCTAGTCTGTACCACTACCACTGAACTATTTTCGAAGTGATATGTCATCATCATGAATTTTTTTAGCCTACTACAAGTTTATCAATTTGAAATTTCAAGTAGCATTTTCTCTGTCATCTTGAGTGTAAAACCTGAAAAAAATATACAGGATGCCATTGGAAATAGAAGAGTTTTAGGGGCCCTTCTGGTTACACAAGAAGAAATTGAACGTCTTTGTATGGCTACTCTTCTACCCTTCACTTCTCAACGAGCTGTGGCAGAAGTGAGTTTTTCAACTTAGCTTCGTTATGTTTTGGATTGAATAACGGTTTCACGCCTATATCCTCTTTTTAAGTGAAGAAACAAAGTATATGGAATTTTTCTACTTTTATTAAAGATAATACAAAACCTACATGAACCTACTGATTAACAACTTGAAGAGGTCAATAATCATTGCTTATTCTGACCCCGTTTTATAGCACTCACCGACAAAAAAAATCTGAATTCCACCAAACAAACAGAAAGCAATCCTGTAGTCAATAAAGTGTAGGTATGCCCTCCTTTTTGTCCAGCAGTCTTGAGGAATTGCCTCAAATAGGGCAAATTGTAGGTCTTGATTCCTGAAAGGTCTCTGGCAAGACGAATACGCCTCAGCATGGAGTTAATTCCAAAGATGCTCATTTTAGGTCCTAATTTTCGCTAGTAAAATTTAAAAACAATTATACTTTATAATCCATACTTTCTTAATACCCTTGTTACCTACTTCTCGTAATCGGAATTTGTATAAAATACCATTGTATTAGGAAGGGATCACACTCTATTACAAAACATACACAGTGAAAAATCGGTTCTAGTTAAAATCGCAGGGTATGTGTTCAGAGTAAAAATACTCACTCTGATACTGCAATCAACTCTATAACTACACTTCTCGCAGATTATCTCTTTTGAAACTAATCCCGTGTTGAATAAACTCGATATTCCTGAAATTTCAATAAAATAACAATTGAGATAACTCAATGTCCCACTCTTGTCGATTAAATTGACACTCTATCATTGTTCATATCAATCTATATACGATGTAATATCAATCTATACACTTTCAGATCGTTTAGTCTACAGGATAGTGAAATAAGAAATATACTAATTATAGTGTCGATAATAATCATCATGATTTCAACTTCAAGTAGCTTTTTTACTATTATACCCGCGTATTGCGAGATATTTTCAACATTGAGTTATTATAGTAATTTTCCTAACAAGTGCGGAGAGTTATTCTTTCCCGCACAATAAATAGTACAATTTGATGGATGATTCTGAAAAAACATACCTAATACTGCAATAAACAAACTCAAACTCTCATATTCCATCTCCTATCATCTTATATTTCCCGCACTAGTGTGGGAAAAAATTTCCCGCAATTTTGCGGGAAAATTACACTTCCCAAACTAAATTGCGTGTGGGTATAGGGTGAATCACGCACGCTTGTAGAAAAAAGTATTTCCGTATACGTATCTCAGTTATTTTCCGTTTCTGACATTTCGAATTATTTCGAACGATTTATGAAACAGATAGGTTAACTAATTAGTTTAGTGGGACTCAAGTCATTTTTCAAATAACAAACGATTAAAATATTATAACGTCACACTACTTCTCATCCGTCAATTCGCGCGGCTGTATGGAGGTGGCGCTGCCGAGACTGCCGAAATTTCGCAGCTGATGATCTACCAGAGGCCTATAAATACTGTGAGAAGTGAAAGAATGATTAATTTAACTTGGATCATTGATCTATGCTTCGTTGAAATCTCAACAGTAAGTAGTGACTAGTTTATTCAACTAGTGTTATCACCTGAACACATAGTAGTGTCAATTTGAACAATGCAGCAGCAATTTGACATCCAGGTAGAGTAAATAATTCAATAAGTTTCCGGTGAATCCGACACTGTTAATAGTGTGAAATCTATTCCAACTAACAAATGTCGTGACTATTTAATATTCGGTTAATGAATTTCACTCTAAAGTGATGACATTGACACTAGCTTGGGTCTTGGGTGGAATGTTCACTTTCGAAATTGTTTCTTCAACTCTATTTTTGTGTTTATTCAATATATTTAGAGAAATAAATAGAGTAAGTTTGAATGTGCTTGCTACGACGCGTCTGAACTGCCATTCTGGAAAAACAATTTATTTTTCACGAATATTTGCCTAATTTACAGTTGCAACTGTAAATTAGGCAGAAGAAACTTTTTTTTTCTAAATAGAGAAAACCTTATTTTTCGAAACACCTCCTAATTTACAGTTGCAACTGTAAATTAGCGCTAATTTACAGTTGCAACTGTAAATTAGGCAAATATTCGTGAAAAAAAAAGTTTCTTCTGCCTAATTTACAGTTGCAACTGTAAATTAGAACAAGAGAACTTTTTTTTTCTACACATCTCCTAATTTACAGTTGCAACTGTAAATTAGAGTCTCATAGTCTCAGTGCTCACAATTTCTCACCAGACTAACAGACATAGGCAGCGCAGCTTTAATTCTTTGATAGCACGCGATGGCGATGCACTTTTAGAACAAGAACACTTTATTGCAGCTCAAACAGTCAGAAATGAGTAGAATTTTACTAAAAGCGCATCGCCATCGCATGCTATCGAAGAATGAAAGCTGCGCTGCCTATGCCTGTTAGTCTGGTGAGAAATTGTGAGCACTGAGACTGTGAGACTCAAATTTACAGTTGCAAGGATGGCAGTTCAGACGCGTCGTAGCTTGCATTGAAAATTTACACTAATTGAATTGAAAAAATCACACTATAATATACTAAACTATAGAGGTAAATCATTAATACTCTAAAGCTCAGTGGTTCTCCTGGGAACAGGTATAGTGTTAAATTTCACTCTATTTATTTTACTGTGTAATGAAGCCAATTTCAACCACTCACTATTGCCACAGGTAAAGGGTTTTTTTTATCGCGAAGAATTAAAAAAGTTACAGGGTGATCAATTTGGCAAAACTTTTTGCTGGTTTTTTGCCGGTTGCAACTTCATTTTCAATTAGGTCTGGTGCATGTGCTTCCACATCATAGTAAATTATAAGAAATCACCCTCGCCACTATAAAAATACCTCTATAATAAATTCCGTCGTTAATTGCATATAACAATAACACAACAATCAATCTAAAACCAGTTTTTACGATAAGGAATCTGTACTCCATAAACTTTATTCCATCAAAACGTTTTTGTGCGAATAGCCCTTCGCCGATCGTAACCCTTGAATGGGGTTGCATTTGGTGTCTGCGTCGGATCTACCGTCGCGACGCGCCGAATCGGCGCCCGCTGCCCGCCAAGACAGTCGATAGTTCGGGGGCGAAAACAAACATGGCTGATTCGGAGTTCGAGCAATTCAGGCATAGTTTCGGGTTTTTGTCGTCGCACACCAAAACGACTGCACCTTTTTATTCGTAAGTACGAAACGTCCGATATTTTGTCTAGTGTTTTACTTATCAAAAATGAGTGAATGTTGCACCAAGATGAAAATGCTTGTTTATCGACTCGTCTTCAGTTCCTGAGTCCTGCGTACTTTGTCGAATTTACTTCATCCTGAGAATGGTTGAAATTATTCACTATCAATGCAGTCATTGGTATTTTTAGTGCTTGTTCTACGTATTATGAGGAATTATTTATTATTTCAAACTATAGTTTTTTCCACCACTACCCTAACAATAACAATGGGTAGAAAATGTTTGAGTTTCAAAAATGATGATCAAAGATGAGCCAGTTAAACAGAATATCGCTATATAATTGAATCTATTATATCGAAAACAAAACTTGCTTACATCTTATACGAATGAAAAATCTAGGCTCGAGCTGTCAAAAAATGTAAATGCGTACTTTTTCTTGATAGCCCCTATATTTTGACACCTCAAGTACCAAATATGGACTCAGTCTGGTATAAGAACAATATTAATGAAGTGTAAAGGCTACTCCACTCTCCAGTCTCCAATAATGTACGGGGTGTTGAACGAGTATGTGTAGATATTTCAGGCTCGTGCTGTTGATGTTGAAACAAAAAACGACTGCACCTTCACATTTGTAAGTACGAAACGTCCGATATTTTGTCTAGTGTTTTACTTGTCGAAAATGAGTGAATGTTGCACGAAGACGAAAATGTTTGTTTATCGACTCGTCTTCAGTTCCTGAGTCCAGCGTACTTTGTCGAATTTTCTGCATCCTGAGAGTGGTTGACACTGAAATTATTCATTATCAAGGCATTTATTGGTATTTTGAGTGTTTTTTCTGCGTATTATGATGAATTATTTATAATAATTTGGCGCAGCATATTTTGAACTATAGTTTTTTCCACTACTACCATAACAATAACAATGAATATCAAAACATTCGATATAGATGTTACATAGGTGGGTACCAATGATATTTTAGTATATAAAAAACAGGAACAAATATACAAAATGAACAACAAAAATACCAAAACAAATGAAACAATTATACGTTAGAAACAAACTGTCATGAGAGCGGTATATAAAAATTGAATTTGATCTGAATCAGACAAAGTATTGTCCTTTTTTGGTTTATATATATCATCATCAGTACCTATATGTAAATTTATTACTTATTTTGTGAAATTAATCTAAACAGAGCGTGCCGAAATATCATGCAATGAGAAGTGTATGTGATTAACTGGAGATTAATAATAATATGGGTAATTATAATAATAAATGTTGAAATTTTTCTCAATAATTTATTAAATGCAAATTAGATCTACTGAAAATTCATTAAAACTGGCAACCCTGCAGCGGACGAAAATTGTTTGGGGACGAAAAATTTAGTGTCGGCGGACGAAAAGTACTTGCCTTCAGAAATAGTCGGGTATTCGTTTTATAATTTTGACATGTAATTTGCACTTTTCAAAACTGACGGAAGTTTTGAAATGTTTCACTTTACGTAACTAGTTGAGAAAAGTCAAATATTACATAACTGGTGATGAAATGTTCATTTCAACATCAGTTACGTAATAAAAATATGGATGGACGCAGAGAATAGTGCATTTTGTGTTGCTTCCTCGAATAGAAAAAAATGTTGCACCTACTAGTACTGGTCCTGGTGGGGGACGTTTGCACGTCAGCAACTATAGTCCCTAATGGGACCTTTTGGCAAGCCCCAAGGTGTTTTCAATGACTGATGTGGTTCGCTTAAGAGAGCTGGCTAACATCCTTTTCAGGCACCTCCCATCAGCTCTCTTTCAGAGTTTTTCGGCTGTGTTCTGTAGGCTAGTAATGTACTCACTACCATATGCTGCAGTGGCAGGCCTGCTATCTATCCTCGTTAACCTCCGTTAGACACCGAGGTCCACTAAGCATACAGCTGTCCCGCTCTCACGCTCAGCTGGTAGTTTTTCCACACCCACCTACATACACCGTCCTACTTCTTTTCTGATGCTCACAACCACATCATCATCTCTTTCGGCGTGTTCTGTGTAGGCTTTATTACTAACTCCAAGCGCTACTTTAGGAGCAGCACTGTTAATTGGAACGCAACAGCGAATCGTGCAGGACTATCCCCAGCCGATTCTCCGAAACTTCACAATATTTAATTCGTAAATGAAATATTAAAAAAAGTTCCTTGCTCGTGCAATGTTGCACCTAACTAGTTACAGGAAACGCACAGGCCTCTCTTCCCCACTGGGCACACTGGGCACGTGCCCAGGGCCCCGCGAGGATTGGGGCCCCCTAGTCCCGATAGCTACTCTATACTCCCGCCTGAAAATCATCAGGCTTACCGAATGCAGCATGTTCAATAAATTTCAGTATAATTTTTTATTTCAATTGCCTTTCGCAATAATAATTTACTTGAAAATAAGTGAAAATTGAAGTTTGGTTTATTTTTTCACTTGAAAACTCTGAATTCCGAAGAGTGGAGACAAAGTTGCAAAGAATTTGCTGAAATCTACTATGAAGACGTAAACGAGAAAGAGTTAGAAATGGAATGTCTGGATTTAACAGAATACTTGAAAATTGATCAGAGTAAAAATGGAAAAACTGATAGTATACTGGAAATATATCACCTTTTGAAAGAGACCAAAAATTTAAGACACCTTTCCCAATCTATAAATCGCACTGAGAATCTTTCAGAGCATGATGGTAACTAACTGCAGTGCAAGAAGTAAAATCGAGTACAATGCTTCAAGAGAGATTGAACAGTTTGTCGCTAATGTCGATAGAATGTGATATGCTCGAAAATAAAGATTTTGAAAATGTTATTATCGATTTTGCTTAACTAAAATCTAGAAGGGTACATCTTCAATTAGCATAGATACTTATATATATAAGGATTATAAGGACTATTCGTGGATGCTGGTTACTTAGTGTGGATTACATGATATAATCTATTCATCATATCTAATGTAACTGTAAAGTAATAAAAATAATGCTAAAACTTTGCATTTCACGTTATTTGTCTATTCTACCAAGATAGTACTTTATTATGGTCGTAGGGGCCCCATTATTCCAATGTGCCCAGGGCCTCGAAAAGGTGAAAGACGGTTCTGGAAACGCATTTTGTGTCCCATCGTTATAAAAAATGGCGTGTTTCCTAACTGGTAATGTAAATATCTATTTTGTCTATTTCATTCCAGTTTGGTTCACAATGTCGAAGTCGACGAAGATTCTCCGACTTCTTCCAAGAGCGACTTAGAAAACGACTGTGATAACAATGAAGACGGTCCGGAAAATCAAAGCGGACCCTCTTCGTTGGGTGGTACGAAACCCGAAACGCCGTCTCTTACTATCGCGACGCAATGGACGGGGGAAAGGAGAAGAAGAAGGCTACCGGAAATACCCAAAAATAAGAAATGTAAGTGAAATACACGGATTATGGGCTTTTCGAATGTTCACTGGTCATCAGAGCGATATAGTGTCATTCATAAAGTCGGCATCATATGGGAAAAACTTTCAATAAAAAAAAAATCACATTTCTCCAAATTAATCACTGAAAATAGGCTTATTTGTACAAATTTCAAAAAAGTTCACGGAGACAAGTTGTTTCTATTGTAATTTTACAATTGTGTGTCGAATTTGAACGTTCTACAACGACTTTAAGTTTTTGATATTTTTTCAATTTCCACGAAATGTTTGTGATATAAAAAAAAATATAACCGACAAAACTATTTCATTCTAGTAGCTTGAATATGCTACTAACTCTCAATCACTAATCATCGACAGAAATATGATTTTCTTCAGAAAATAATAGTCCCCGCCTCAATTTTATGTCATGTTTGATGCAAAGTTGATGTATCGTCTATGATTCAGGAGCGAAATTTATTTGAATTAATTTTTTCAGTACTTAAATGATGCCGAAGTCATCTATCGAATATCATCAAACTACTTTTCGTATAATCGTATATCAAACCAAAGTTTAGGACAGTTTTGTCGAAGTTACAATTAGAAAAAAACAGAAAATATCAAGAACTAAACATTGCAATAGAACGTTCAAATCCGAGATGAATATGTGTATAATTGCAATAGAAACAATTGTTCTCAGAAAGCTTTTTTGAAATTCGAAGAAATACGCCTATTTTCAGCGATTAAGTTGAAAAAAATCAACTTTTGACATGTAGCGAAAGTCACGTGACTCATACCAAGTATATAGGCAATTTTTCATCATTTTTGAAGCGAAACTTGACGCCTTAGTCGAATTCCAAAATGAATTATCATTGAAAGTTTTTTCCATATGATGCCCACCCTATGAATGACACTGTATATATCGAAATTCATTGGCCAAATTTCAATGCTATCTTTATATACCAATTTAATAATAATATACCAATCTTATAATTATATACCAATTTAATAATAATATACCAATTTAATAATACAATTAATAACTGGTATATAAACCAATCTTTCACTCGAAAATCCTTACAAGTTAGGTTCATGTTCAGCTATCCAGATTTTGATTGCTTTTTCCGGTTCATCAGTATCTTTCCCATAGTTTTCCTCAATATAAATGGTCTATAAGTTTTCCTCTTGATATTATCCTAGTACCATGCCCCAATGCTGATGCTATCGAAGTTATGCCTTCCGCAATTGTTAAAATAGAATAAACAAGAAACTCTCCTCATTTGCTTGGAACATGAGAAAATAGGAATTCTTTTTTTTATATAAAACTTCTCTCGAGAACCGTGAACAGGTTTTTATTGAGGTCTGAGTTATGGTTTTCTGATCGATTATGAAGTTGTTTATCACCAGCTTGAGTATGATCCTTACTTTACCGGACACCCTGTTATAGACCAAATAATGTTATAAAGTATTTTTTCAGTTGTTCCCGTTTTCAAACACTAACATTTCAAATGTAAAAACTTCACAAAAGATAAGATTTCTACAAAATTCTCAAACACACGACATGTTTCGCTAACACATAGTAGCTTCGTCAGGTGATATACTCTGGTAAAATGAACTAAACTAACCTTGGCTTGTCTAACTTTTGTATATCCACCTTTCCCAACCTGAAGGATTAGTTACCTGTGGACAGGTTCGATAAACCTTCATTTTCGGAAATTAGGCACAATATCTACATTAAAATACGGTGTACCGGATAACCTCGAAAAGGTTGATACCAAATATATATTAGCCTACTAAGACAACAAATTCAACAGTGGTGAACTATTGAGGTCTAATTGATCGTTGAGTAAAATGTCAGAATTTTTGAATTTGTTGATTTCTAATGATTCAAAATGATTGAGTTTCATTCCTTTATTTTCTGCGTGTATAATTTCGAAATTATCATCAAAACAATGGTTTCCTTCTAATATATGGTTGGGGTATGTTGAATTTGTTTTCTTTTGAAAAAAATGAATCTTATGTTCATAGATGCGCTGATTAAACGTAGTACGACCTGTCTGACCGATATATACCTTTTAGGATAAGATCCACAGTTGAGTTTGTATACCCCTGATTTTTCGAATTGAGAAGTGTTGTCTTTATTATTTTTGATAAACCTTCCCAACGTGTTGATTGTTCTATATGCTACTTCTAAGTCCTGTTTATGTATAAATGAAGCTAATTTTTCAATTGATGATCCGAAATAGGTTAAAGTTCTATAATTTTGATTATTATTCTTGATAGTATAGGATAGACTTCTTGAATAGCTTTATTATGAAGTTTTTCAGAAAGAATACCGTCTATCGATTAACGTTGTAACCGTTGTTGACTGCAATCTGTTTTATGATATTGAAGTCTTTATTGAAATATACTTCCGAAAGAGAGACATTCACTAGCCTGTATGTCATACTATTATATGCTGCAATTACATAAGATGAATTTTTTGAAAAAGGAAACAAATCCAACATACGCCAACCATATATTAGAAGTTTTGATGATAGTTTCGAAATTCTACACATAGGAAATAAAGGAATGAAACGCAATACTTTTGAATCATTAGAAATCAACAAACTTAAATATTCTGACATTTTACTTAACGATCAATTAGACCTCAATAGTTCACCACTGTTGAATTTGGTTGTTTAGTAGGCAATCAAATGTATTTGCTAGTGCCTAATTTCCGAAAATGAAGGTTTATCCAACCTGTCCACAGGTAACTAATCCTTCAGGTTGAGAAAGTAGGACATATAAGTTAGCAAGCAAGCTTAGCTTTCAGTTCATTGTATCAATATTTCACCTGACGAAGCTACTGTGTCGTGTCGTGTGTTTGAGAATGGGGGAGACCACTGATTTTTGCTAAGACGATGAAAATAATAAATTAGAATATGTCCATTTCAAAACACATAATTCCTGCGCCATTTGAAATTTTGTCAATTCATTGGTGTGACTGGTGCGACGTCTTATTCCCAACACGCCTATCGTCCTTGAACTGACCAATCACACTGCAACACTGCAGAATGACAAGGTATCAGAGAGAGAGAGATAGCTACAGTTCGGGACTAATACGTCACGACTCCACCATCATATTTGGCTGTTTGAAATATCGAATGAAATATGCTGATTTCAAAACGATATAGATTCGATTCCCTTCAACTTTAACTCATAATATTGATTATACATCAAACGTAAATCATGATTCGTCGATTGAAAGAGGTTTGCACGGATTTCTTCGCTCAGTGGTCTTCCCCATTTTGTGGATATCTTAACGTGAAGTTTTTACATTTGCCATGGATTTCCATCAAGTAACGGTCGAGTAAATTGGAAAAAAAGCATTTATTATCCATATCCAAATGTTCCAATCAGAAAAAAGATCCTATACTTTTAGAAGAGTTTTGATGAAATAAAGAATGTAGATCGATCTCTGTCAATCAGTATCATGTGCGATTTTAACACCGTTTGATTTGAAGGCTTCAACTTTCGGTTAGGCTAGAAATGTCGTAATCTTGTTATTGGCTGCATGAATTTGTTTCCCCTTCTCATTACTGATGATTGCCTGATGGCTATATATTCATCGACTGCTAAATTACCTGAAGCGAGATGATTTAGATTGAACCTGAAAAATGGGGGTGTCTGGAGATGACCTGGATAGAACAGTATCGTTTTGAAAGTAGAGGTGTCAAGATCGTAGACAAATGAGATAGTTTTTCATCGTGGGTGGATTAACTTCGTTTGAGTTTTGTTTTTGTGCTTCTTGAAAACGCAGATGAATTCCAATCAATAATCATTACTTTGCGAAACTCACATTACAGGAGATACCTATATACAGTGTGTCCCTAGACCAGTGGGACAGTTGAATATCTCCTGAACCAATAAGAATTTTCAAAATATTATGATTCCACATCATATCGCATTATGAGTGCTAACTTCAGGAATGACTATATTCTATACGAGGGGCGCAAGAAAGGCTCACAAAATCGAACATCAATTTTTTCATTGCATTTTCATATTCTCCCTGACGAGCTGAATTCAATGACCTAGCACACTTGGCGTCTAGCGGGAATGATTTCCGAGATATAGGGTGTGGAAAATCGAGATTTTTCATTTTTGGGGAATTTTTTGTGTCAAAACTATTCATTATTGGTCAGAACGGATTACATTTCCAAATCTTAACTTTTGATTCACTATTTACTCGTATTTAATTGAAACAAATACAGGGTGGTGTAGAATTCTGACTGAAACTGAAAATTCTACACCACCCTGTATTTGTTTCAATTAAATACGAGTGAATGGTAAATCGAAAGTTGAGATCTGGAAATGTATTCCGTGTTGACCAATAATGAATAGTTTCGACACAAAAAATTCCCAGAAATGAAGAATCTCGATTTTCCACACCCTATATCTCGGAAATCATTCCCGCTAGACCCCAAGTGTGCTAGGTCGTTGAAGTCAGCTCATCAAGGAGAATATAAAAATGCAATGGAATACAGGGTGTTTTATTTGAAAAAATTGATGTTCAATTTTGTGAGCCTTTCTTGCGCCCCTCGTATAAAATATAGTCATTCCTGAAGTTAGCACTCATAATGCGATATGATGTGAAATCATAATATTTTGAAAATTTCTATTGGTTCAGGAGATATTCAACTGTCCCACTGGTCTAGGGACACCCTGTATATAGACGATATATATATCTCTTTTTTCTCACTGAACACTATAATATTGCTATATTTATTCTCATTGAGTATAATTCGGAATGAATGCTAATTGTTGGAGAACATATACAATTAGTATTTTTATGAGCTGAAGAGGATGTTGCCGTTTTTTCTTCTATCTCGCAACATATTCTTTCATCCCAACTCAATAGTATCAGAATGTTGGTAAATGCAAATTACATATAGCATGTTGTACCTACTCCAAGTAATGTTTGAATTTCAATTAGATACTTTACGTTTTATTCATCCATGCAATAATTAGCTGCGATACATCCATCAGCACCGATGTTTGTAATCGAATTCAAACGAATTCGCAGATTTCGTCGTGATTTTTGCTGGATTTTTCTCATGTCGACTATAACGTACAAGCGCGTCAAGGTCTGAAGTTAAGGAGACCAGTGAGAAATTTAGTCGATGTGTCTTTTTTGACGTTTCCACATAATCTTGATTTATTTTTTATATTTTTTATTCTAGCGGCTGTAGTAACAATGTACAATGCACAACATCAATTCTCCAGAGATATATCACTGGCCGACGAGCTGGGTAGTACCAGCAGTGGACCGAGCTCAATTCTAGTATTAAAATGCGGATATCTATGGGACGACTCCCCAGAGTCAGACAGGTAAGAATTAGACAAGGGTGAATATACTGTGACCTAAAAAATCTATTGTGCTTCATTCTCTTGTTATACCCGACGAAGTTATTCTCCATAGCTACAGCAATTTTTCTAGACCTATATCCTTCAGTGATTTCAGGATATGAGATGATTCTATAGGTAGGGTAGATCTTCCTCCTCTATTATGTGTGTTCGTTGGTTTCTTGCCGTTGGGGTCTGCAAGGTTATGCAATAAATCGGTTTGTTTAGTGGTAAAACAGTGTAGTCTGATTTCTCTAAGTTGCGCCATCATTTTCTGCCCTTCAAAACAGATTCACATCTTTTGCTCTACCCATCCATGAGCCAATATTATCGTTTCATCCGTTTCACCTAAAAAAAAGTAGTTTTTGTACAATTCTCGAAAAAACTTGACATTCCTGCATCTCTATTGATGCGTAAATGATAACTTTTTTTCACTGCCAAAATAATTTAGGAAATAAACATGAAATATTACTTTATGAATGTTTAACAGATCCAATTATTAATTTATTATTCATCATAAAACAATCCCAATAATTATTGAAATAATAACTAATAGTAAATACGTTTGAACAATAACTTGAAATTGGAGCAACTACGAGCAAACACAGTCAAATACGTGGCGTGTCAAAATCAAAAAAACAATCCTGTAGTAACGGTAACAGTACAGCTAGCTGATTGCTGTGAAATTGTGCGGTAGCATCAATACAAAAAACACGTGAAGATGTATTGAAAGTATTCATTTGCAATATATTTCAGACAATTAATGTTAATCCACATTCATAGTTATACAAAAAATGTTGTTTGTATTTCGTGTATAAAATTCGTGTTTTCATGGCACATTCGAGAAAATGTTCGTTCCCAGCCAGTGGAAAATACTCATTTCAAGCACTCAATACAAAAATAACAATTTTTTCGCATTCCTAGACTTCTGACGGACGCCGACAGCGGCCACAGCACGGCGCACTCGCCCACCGGCACGGACGGGCCCAAGTCAATGTCGCCGGTGGCCATGACGTCGCCGTCCGCCGTCTGCGAGGACGTCGGTGCGCTCGAGGCGACGCACCGTGGGCTACACAAGTTCGTGCCCCGGCACCGCGACGAGATCGACGTCGAGATCGGTGACCCGATCTACGTGCAAAAGGAGGCGGACGATCTGTGGTGCGAAGGTAAAGACTGGGAATTGTATTATAGAGTCGTAAACGTCTTGGTTATATTTCAACCAAGTTTTCGAATCTACTCACCGTCATAATTTCGAAAGTTACTGTTGAATGGTGTTGAATGCTGTAGAGTAAGGTGGTCGGAAGAAGTGTATCGTGGTAGTAGATTGTCTCTGATAGCTGATGCTGGCGCTGACACTGTAACTGTCGCTGATTGCTGTCGCTGCCCGTAGTTAGAATCTACTCGCCATCATAATCTCAAAAGTTACTGTTGAAGAAGCTATATAATGTAGTCGGCAACAAGTGGATATTGCGGCAGCAGACTGGTGCTGGCGCTGATGGCTGTCGCTGCCGACAAGCTTTTACATGACGCAACAACAGTATATTTACTTAACAGTAGTCGTAACACACAACACGTGTATCTGCGAGATGCGATCCTCTCTTTATACAAGGGAAGGCATTTTTATATTTTAGCTCGAGGTTGTGTTGTCTCCCGA
Organism: Phaedon cochleariae; assembly: GCA_918026855.4. Taxonomy (NCBI): domain Eukaryota; kingdom Metazoa; phylum Arthropoda; class Insecta; order Coleoptera; family Chrysomelidae; genus Phaedon; species Phaedon cochleariae. Next base: position 11,045,105 of record OU896711.1, read on the forward strand.
CGCGTAGCGGAGGGATACATAAAACAGTTTTTTCCCGTCACAGAAAAAATATTAAATAGATTTCAGAAGGTACAGCAAGTTGAGCGTCCGATCATGAACAAACAATGCGTATGACTCGCTCAAGTATTTTTCAAATTTATGTTCATTTTGGCCTGTTAGGTTAAATTGTTCAAAATAAGGTCTCCTTATGCAGGAAGGGTACTTTTTCCTTTCGTATATTCGATTTTGCTATGCACACGGCAAAGAAGGGAAAATCTTTATCGCTGTCTATCATCTTCTGAATTTATTTTTCGAATTTTGCTCCATATCAAAAAATATAATGCAGCGATTATAGTCAGCAGCACCAGCGACAACATAAGATATTCAGTAATTGAACCTTGGGAATGGCAAGTAATGGCCTATAAAATTTTTCTGATAAAAGATACATTATTTAAGAAAGAGGAAAGTGCCAACGAGGTCTTAGTTCAAAGAATCTGCCACTTCACGTCATTCAAAGTCTGCCTTATATTTGACAATGTCCTAGTCCAAAATGCCCGCATACTTAAGTATAATATCATACTGAAAAACTTAATTTCTAAAACATGGAAATGTTGGTGGTGAATAGCACTCGATGAAGAGAAGTACCATAAATTTAAATATTATTCTATGTTATGTAGGAGTGAACCTCAGAACGGGAAGGATGGGCATTTTTCCATCGGCATATGCGGTAGACTGTGATTATACTGACTGGGATTCGTCTTGCGAACATGGACGAAGAGAACGCTATATTTTAGGTACGTAATCACGGGGGTATATATAATGTACCTTTGATATTTTAAAAGAACTATCGCTTTATATTGAATGAGATTTAGTTCTGAGAAATTTTCCGTTTGCCTCAGGTTATATAGGGTCCGTAGAAACCTTGGCACATAAGGGAACATCAGTTGTATGTCAGGCGGTAAGGAGAGTTATCGGAAGTACAGGCAACGAACCTGACTTACAACCCTGTACCCTCGAAGTATCGGATCAAGGTTTAAGGATGGTGGACAGAAGAAAGAGAAACGTGAGAACCATAATTATAACTATTTCAAGAAAATTTTATGATGACAGTTTAGATTGAGACATTTAATAAGAATTAAGGATCAGAATCAAGTCAAAGTCACCGTAACACCTGCTTTTTATATCCTATACATACTCTTTGAAAAATTCAATCATGGATATATAAAAATCTGAAACCTACTTCTTTCCCTTGTGAAATAAATAACTATTTTTGTTTCAGCAAAATGAACCCTGTATCGACTACTTCTATTCCCTGAAGAATGTATCGTTCTGTGCTTTCCACCCCCGAGATCATCGCTACTTAGGATTTATTACCAAACACCCCACGTTACAAAGGTTCGCCTGTCACGTCTTTCGAGGAGATGATTCTACCAGACCTGTCGCAGAGGCAGTAGGGTAAGTTCAGAAAAACTAATAAGTGAACATGACTCAATCTGATATCATAAAATTTTTTCAGTCGTGCCTTCCAAAGGTTCTACCAGAAGTTTATCGAGACTGCTTATCCCGTTGAAGATATTTACATAGAATAGAAATAAATGTTAAGTGCAATAAATACCTACTTATAATGTATAATACATTATAATGCTGTGTATATCAATAAAGAGAAATATTAACTTTTATTTGTAAAATATGAGTTTTCAATATCTAATTCTTTCTCCCATTTAGCCGACAATGTGAGATCGCGTAACCGAATTTCGCACAAAATACTTTTTTTTTGCAGCTTTTTCCATCTTCTTTTTGCGAAAAATTTAATATTGATCTTAGATTCAGGCATCAACAAACAATGATATTTTTGTAGAAATTTTGAAGTAATACGTCGAAATCAGCCAGCAACCATTTTCACGATACTGCCGTGAGTCGTCGGGTGGTGCTCTCGTTACGAGAACCTAAAGTTTTCGAATCGTTCCCAAACCTCATTTCTAAATGGTCACTGTGAATATCACGTGATAAAATATGAACGCATGCGCATGAAAAAACTCGGAATACTCAGCCTCCACACTTTTATCGAGAAAAATAAGCATAAAAAACACGAATCTCAAATCTCAACATGTCAGGTAATGGGAATGGTTCGAGAGATTTAGGCACTCCTCTCTCACGTTTCCTCTTTTCTCTAGCCTGACAGAAGGATGTGACAGGTGACAGGACGAAAATAAGAAGCAGAATTACTGAGGTTATCAAGATGAAAGGTTGGAGTGGAGCTGAGGAGTGGAGTTGAAACAAATAATATTTGAATTTTTGAATTTTGATGAGCGATGGGTGTAACTTTGTAAAATCTTCGAATATCTGAAATGAGGATTCAGAAATTATCACCTAACGAGATAGACAGGTAATAAAATGGGAAAATTCAATGTTATAAAGTTCGATTCTAAAGTTTTAAATGCATTGAAAGACATACCAAATTCGGGAGTGGAGGCAGAAAGAAAAAAACAACATTTAGCTTTACATCCGATCCATTTGAATGACTTTGGCAAATCTGTGAAAGATTTACTGAATGAAGATGTGGCAAGATATAGTAAAGAGTGAGTTGAACTTCATAAGATGTAGTGGATCATAGGCTACCTTTTGTGTCCTTTTCAGTTTGGATGGCATTCTGCTAGGCTATGAAGATATCAAACTATTGAGCAATGGAGGTTTTATACAAACTGATTCCTGTTATATCCATATTGACATAGAGGCACATTTCTTTGTCTTCAGACCAAAAATAGGTGAAGAAATGAAAGGGATTGTTACAAGAAAGAGTAAAGATCATGTTGGAGTGCTTGTTTATAATACCTTTAATGTTTCCATACCCCCTGGAGATGAAGAGGAAGACCATTGGATTGGACTGGATGTTCAAGTTGGATATGAGGTATCATTTAGGATAGTTTTCTTCACTATGACATCATTTATGCCCTATATCAGAGGACAATTAATGTAAGTAAATATTCTGTTTGTTGTATTTTCACCACTGTTTAATTTTGTTCAATAAAGACATGGCACTTTATTCACATATTATTTAGTCCAGTAATCAGTAATATTGGTCAGTATTGGTCGGTATTGGTACATCAAAATGGCATAGTAGTTAGTATATCAGTCAATTTACATTCTGGGGAGCATAGACTGCAGTTTTTCATGGAAGTTTAACCATGCCATCAATATTTCTTCAGCAGGCGTTGTTGCTCAAATTCATATCACTTTCAGTAGGCATTTCAAAGTATGGGCATTCCATATAATATCTATTTCAGATCAATAACTGCTGAAAATAACAGTGGGTTGTCTAAGAAGAATAAGAGAAAAGCTAACATGAAACTATCATTTTCCAAAGATTCAGATGAAATTGTTGAAGAATTCCCTAAAAGTAAGAAATCTAAGAAAGAAAAACATAAACCTATGGAAGAAGATGATCTGTCATTGGAGTTGGAGGTTTCCCTTGATCAAATAAACAGTGAAAATCTGAATTCTTCCCAAAGTATACTTAAGAGAAAAAGTAAAAAACATAAAAGAAAGAGTAGTGACACATTATCACAAGATGAATATAAAATTGAAATTGATGCAGATCAAGAAGGTTTATCAAGAACAGGAGATTCTGAATTATCAGAGACCAGAAAAAAGAAACGAAAAAGATCACTCAGTGTATCTGAAACTTTGTATGATGAACATGAAATGGAAATGAAGAAACAAAATAGGAAAAGATCAATCAGCATCTCTGGAGAAAATTGAAAAAATGAATTAGGATTATAGATACAAAATCAATTCAAGAATCCTGTAAATAAAGGTAGACTTTTTTAGAAACATATCTCTAGGCATGCTCACATGTTTCAAAATTTGAATTTGATTTTTTTTTTCATATCTAATATAAATTTTACTAAGAAACAATGGATTATGAAATTCATTTGTTTGATTTTGATTTTACCTTACTTTTCCACTTCCATTAATTATTAGGTACCTCAATTAAGAATGTTTCATCATTTTGGAATTCATGTGAAATATATGCACTCTTCAGAGTAAAGAAAAAATTATAATAACAGTTATATATTTATTATATGAGTTTTATTACATCAAAAATATAATATAATCTCATCTATACATCACAGAATTATTCAAAATTTATACCTACTAATATAAAATATAACCTAAATGAATTGTAATCCAAATAAATTGGATTACTATCTCAGTTCCAGTAAATTCTTTCATTCAGATTTCACATTACTGTGATATAATTTTTCAGTTAGAAATTTAGTTTGCTTCCAGTAAAGTCTTATTACCCAACCAAGACACTGTCTTCCCAAAATAATGATGACCAAGTTCACTATAGGAATAGGTGACTCTGGAGGTGAGTATTGCACCTTCATCTTTATTGGATTGAAATCATTAAGATAGGTCTGGGATCTTTAGGTGAATTTATTTTCAATGTAAATGCTTATGTAGGTAGGTATAGGAACTCATTGAAATGAGCATTAGTTTAGATAATCATTTTCCCACAACTGTGATAAATTGATAATAAATCTCCGAGTTGAAAGTCGGTCAACTTTGTAATTCCTAATTCAAATGACAGATGTAAATGTATAAACCCTCATAGATGTTTCCTTGTATTCAACTTCTTATGCTTTTTTCCAGTATAAAAGTTCAAGCTAACTCCTGAAATATGAATCTACGATTTGGTCGAAATTTGCTCAGAATTGGGCAAGAATTGAAAATGTTACAGGGTGATCAATTTGGCAAAATGTTTTGCTGGCCGTTTTTTTTGCCGGTGAGTGTATAAAGTGAATTCAACAAAATATACTACCTATTGCCTTTGCAATTTCACTATTAGTTTATGATTTATTTGTCATTAAATAAATGCTGTTTCTGATGAAACTAGTGAAGTTAGAGAATAAGAGAAATGATAAGTCAAGCCTCTAGGTAATTCTTCCCAAACTATTTTTGAAATCTCATAAAATTTGTTTTTCTTCTTAATAACGCGAAATTTTTAGAGAAATCTAGTTGGTACCATAGTGGTACTTCCTGAAACACTAATGATATACCTACTTTGAAATTCAAGTACCTATGTAACATTGATGGAAATAAGTGCGCGTATTCGGCCATTTTTACGTATTGAAAACTTAAAAAAAATCACTCTACCACTTACTTTGATTTCTCTACGTCACATTGAGCGAGACGGTTAATCTACGTTATTCCGCTAGATGGTGATGCTGCTATTGCTGTTGTGACGAGTGATAATAAAATGGCAAATTGCATTTCAGGTTCGCGAGCGGAACCTAAGTAAGAGTGGGTTTATTTCACTCGAAATTCGAAAAATCTTGCGACAATTTCAGAATTGACAGATGTCATAATTGTGCAATGTCGCCATCTATTAAAAGATCGACGAAACCATTGTTATCGAGAGGTGAGAATTTCTGAAACAAAAGCGCATCAGTAAGTACACCATCTACTTATTTCCATCAATTATATGTAACAATTGGAAAATTCAAATGAGGCTTGTATCTACTATTCTATTTAGAACTATCTGACATTGACAAGCAGAAAGGGCCAATGGTTGTTTACTTTGCTTGGGAGGGTGCTGAAAAAGTGAATATACCAGTATTTGTTATTTGGTCTATAATTTCCATCATCAAATTTGTGTTTCCCTGTTTCCTGAAAACTGCGTGAATACAAAAGAAAAGACATCGATCATCAGAGATCAAAATCATCAAAAATCCAGTCAGCTGACGATGGACGGCTCGACACATTCCGACAACCAATAACGGAATCGCTCGAGAACGACCGACGACAAACGACCAAATCCGCTTCTTATTCCCGCCAACGCTCTTCCCCTTAGCAGCCTCTACCGGAGCCTGTCAGTCCGGTCATGGCAGCGGCATCGCCGCCTCGTCTTGAGTCATATTTGAATTTTTGGAATTTTATTTCAATGTAAATGCCTATATCTATAGGTGACTGAATTTAAGATCGCAGCGCCAAATTGGCCGGTTGTGGTTCATATGCTTGTGTGTATTATTTCGATTTTTTATAGTGATTTGAGCAAAAAAAAGTGTTTATTTGTGTCCTCTTCTGATTCGAGGGAGCTTTTCAGCAGATATTCGTGCAATAAAGTATGTTTCACTACTTGAAATAAATGAGATTCGCCCCAATTTGAGGTTACGTTAGTTTTGCATTTCATGCCCATTGAGTAGTAAAATTATATATATATATATGGATGTATATCTGCCAATAATTGATCTACCTAGTAGGAAAAATTGAACATAATTATGTACTTTGTTTCTAAGTATTTCATTTTTTTTAAATTCCTACTGCAACTTTTCACTTCTGGGAATAAAACGCAACTGAATACCTCGAAGTTAGGAGAAAATCTTATAATTATACACTGATTGAAATTATCATTTTCTGTTAAATACAGCAATAATGATTTAATACTCTACTGAAGAATTCAAGCTCCCAAAATATCACAATGACCACTAAACTTTCGATGAAATGCATGGAAACTTGAATGAAAACCTTCGATATGTAAACAAACATTCAATGTACTTTCCATTAGTTACCTGAATATCCTCAAGAGGGCGTATCGCCTTTATTGAATCGCCAATCGGTATATATACCATACTCATCAAGATAAGCATTATTTATCGGGTACAAAATCACGTTTAGGATAATGATATATAGTTCCACAACTGCCAACTGATGTGATACATCGGCAATATGACTTTCCACCTATCAATCAATAATTTGTATAATATAAATGACTTTGCCTCGTTTTTCATGATCAAGATGTTCCTATTTTCTTGCTCGACAAAGAATAAAAAAATGGTGTTCATGTGGAACCTATAGTAGATGAAGAGAGAATAAGCGAGAAATGATAAGTCAAGAAACGAATTATTCCTTCTTGAGAACTCATGAAATTCTTTGTTCTTCTCAAGAACGCGAAATCCGTAAAGAAATATATTTGGATTTTGTATCTGAAGACATAACTGCAGGTACCTACCTAGTACCTACCTACATTATAAAAACATCCACCGGTATAATTATACCAATGATGCTCTCCAAATAACATTGATACAATATTGAAATACAAATGATATACCTACTTGGAAATTCAAGTAACAATAAGAAAAATAAGTGAGGCTTGTAGGTACTAACTATCTAACATTGACAAACAAGAGCTAGGAGGTGTGAATCATGGTTGTTTACTTGGTAGTTTCCGAAAAAAGTGAACATTTTATCTTTCCAATTTAATATCCCATCAGTAGTTTGTTATTTGGTCTACTTTTCAATCCTCAAATTCGTATTTCCCGAAAACTGCGTGAATACAAACGAAAAGAGAAGACACCGATCATCAAAATCATTAAAAATCCAGTCAGCTGACGATTAAAGAACGCTCGACACATCTGGACTAGAAGAGTGATAAGATTAAATAGAGTGACGACGACATTAGACCTCCAAAAGGCTGGACAAGTCACTGAATACCTGAAATTTGAAGGGTATCTCCCATGCAGTAATGAATTTGCGCCTTCGAAGTGCCCATATGCATCTTCTAATAATCTGAGACTAACGAGTTCCAAAAGACGGATTCTGATAGGTAATATCCAAGGTACTAAAGTATAGAGTTTCATGTCTGAAGAGACAAAGCATTGACAAAGTGAAATAGAATGCGTGAAACTGAATGGAGAAAACAAGACAGGTGGATGACGAGAGCCTAGAGCTTACGAGACATTCCCAAACCTCATTGGTTACAATTATAACCAATGAGGTTTGGGAATATCTCCCAAGCTCTAGGCTCTCGTGGTGGATGCACCTCCATATTATAGGTCTGACCAATCAAAAAGTGTACCACTATTGTCTTCACTCTATTTCTAAAGTCACTCTAATCTGGAATGCATTGAAAGGAATCGCCCGACATCGACCGACGACGACCGACCGAAATCCCGACGCAATTACACTCTTCCGCTTCCTCTCGACCGGAGCCTGTCAGTCCGGTCAGGGCAGTGGCCACGGCAGTCCCGAGAAGTCCACTGGGCCCCCCAGGCCCGCGTCAGCCTCCAGCAGGCTCATGATCACCGCCATCGCAGCCTCGTCGTTGCCATCCACGGCGGCCGTCTGAGGCTCTGTCATCGGCTCGCGGGGCTCCTCCATCAGGTCCATGATGCCCTCGTCGGAGTTGCCGCCTAAAACTTCGACGTTATTAGGGTTGCTAGGTGGGTGTGATTGCCAGTGGAAAATATCGAAATTTTGACGGAGATTTCTGATTATCAACTAGGAAAAAGCCAAATACTTGAAATGAGAGAGAAACTCGAAGTCATTACCACAATAGTTCATGAAATGAAGGAAGATGGTGGATATTGAGAGAAAAACAACTAATTTCCTGGCTATATTCCACGCAGAACATGCAATAATTCGTATAGACGAATAATTCGTATAGACTTGCTTATGTTTTCTAAACATTTCAAGTACCTATACTCACACGAATAGGGAAAGCAGGATGTATAAAGAAGACTGTTATATATGCAATGATGAAAAAAGAGTTTTCAGATCCCCAGTGTATTTGATTCCCATTATATGTATTTTATACTTTTAATTGTATACTTCTGAATGTTTTTGTTTTTGAATAGTCCAATAAGTTTTACATTTATATATTATTCTGTATGTGTATGTAACATTTCAGTGATGAATAAATTCTATTCTATTCTCGATTCATTATGATTATTTCAATAGGCCTTTTCATTTAGATGACAAATGACTATCTCTGTTTACATCTCGCATCCAATGACAGTGGCGGCCATTTTCACCGAAACCCTTACACCACAGTACTACACTCCTCAGTAACGAATGAGTAAGGTTTTTTGGAATCAAACTATTATAATACAATTAATACACACCAGGAATATAGAAACATAAATACTATGTTGTTATTGTTGTTTCTCAATGATGAATGCCCATGATGGTTGACATTTGGCAGAACGTCAATAATACCCACTATATTCGAAATGGCCAATCATTATTTTGTGTTGGAACTATGGCCAAAGAGAGTTCACCTTCGCGTTATCCAATACATTTTTGGATCTGAAAACGAGCGCATGCGTCTTAAAAATATATCTAAATGAAAAGGCCTATTTGAATAGGAACTGAAAACTCATTATTGCTGTGAGCTGATGAAACATTTTTTTGCACTTTTTGGAGATAATGGCATGCAAGCTAAGAATAAAAAGGTAGGAACTGCTTATATGCACCAACTTCTACCTAAAATCACCTAAAATTTTCCATTTTGACAAATATTTGAAATATTGAAACAAGTTCCATGTTTTCAGTGAACCAGCTCCATCATTGACAGGCAGACAAATTTTGGGTGAATGAACAGACAATATTACTTTTACTTCTCGCCTACTAACTATAGCTATTCATTTAGAACTATAATGGGGGAATGGTCATGTTAAGTCAATGTTAACATAGATGGATTCCACAGATATTATATAGAATGTATCCCACTGAAAGCACAATGACTGCTATTCTAGACTCTTCTGATCGTTTTATGATTCATATTGTGATGTCAAATGAAACTCGAGGTAACAACGTCATTATGTCAGTAATAAGGGCAATAAAAAATCGGGTGCACAGTATTTACCTGGATCAGTGGCCACACTTGATAACGATAAGTTGTTTCTTATCTCACGGAAATTGGACTGGGAGGTATAATCCCCCATGATTTGGTTTTGTGCTGAACTGCTCTCACCTGAAGGAATAGTGGTCGAAATATGTGACTGAAACAAAAATATAGTTTATCATACTCAGTTTTTTATCTTTTGGAGCGCATGAAAGGGAAGCCCTATTATGTTCGAGGAACATTTTGCTTACCTGAGGGTGATAGGGAGAGAAGATGAGTATAGTTAAATAGGTACCTTCTCGAAATAACACCGTAATTGTCAATTGACATTGATACCAGCGTGAAAAAGCCATATTTTCATAGGCTCCGCCCCCCTCCCAATAATTGAATCTCTTATATTGTGCCCTTTTTTATAATGAACGCTGAATTCGCCTGAAATTTTGAGTGCTCGAAAAAGAACGCTACCGCTACCACCCATCATATACACTGGGAGTTTTTCTCATCACTGTGTCTAATGCAGGAGTAATATAAACCTCAACCTTATTTCTGTTTTTTTAATTGACTCGGCCGTTATTTGATGGTAATCCATAGAAAATGTAAAAATTTCACAAACGATAAGTTTTCCACAAGATTCTTAATGACACGACATGTTTTGCTAACACAGAAACTTCTTCAGGTGAAATACTGATACAATAAACGAACATGAGTATCAGAAAATATAATAATAAGAGTAAAGAGATATTGTAAAATTATAAAGTAGAAGAACTCACTTCTTCGCTTGCCAAAGGTAAAGAGAGTGAAGACTCCTGGTCTAGATCTGGACTACTTCCAGAAGATGAATCTCCGCCTCTCCGCTGGGAATCTATCACCTGTTCAGCAATCTGTCTTCCTATTTTGCTAGCTTCTACGTTTATCATTATCTGCATATCCTTACCATTTGCTAAAAATAATATTCAAGACAATGTATTTTCTTCAATTTTTCTATGTTTGCTCACAATTCGAGAAGAAATCCAGATTTTCTCCTGCAACCTCTGGCCTGCCAGCGCTGCTTTCAACAATTCCAAAATCAGTTCTGAAAAAATATTGAAGGGTGAGTAATCGAATTCACAGACGAGTCATTGTCTTTACTCACAATATTAAATTATTCATTGATATCAGATTCTCGATTTCTTTGGTCCATGGATTCTTGAACGCCCTCCATTCGCTTTGCAGCCTTACGAAACTACCACTCTTGGTTCGGAACTTGTAGACGGCTGTTGATACTGGTTCTGTGCTTTGCAATGTGACCTTGTGGCAGTCGGCCATCGTTTGGATATCATCGTGGTGAAAATACTCGTACATACTAGTGCCTAGCAGTTCTTGTGGAAGGAAACCCAAGACTAGAGTCGATCTGGAAAAGAGTTCCGCTTTGTTCTATTTCCTGTTCCATTGTTACTTCCCACCTTTGATCGATGAACAGGAATTTCCCATCCAAGGCATGCCTCGACACAAACTGTATTGGTTTGACGTTCGGTCTGCCTTGGTAGTGTGCGGCAACAGTGGAAATGTGCGGTAGGACCCGCCCAATGGCAACCAAGCAGGATAAATTGCAGGATTCTCCGTCGCTTTCTTCCTGTTCTTCCAGTCCTATTTTGGCCGGAGCCCATGATTTCAGGTAACCCGTACATTGTATGACGTTGTATTTCTTATCTGGAAGAATTCAGAAGATCAGAAGTGGGATTCGATAAAATCCCACACCTGATTCTCCCAGCACCACTGAGTTTGTTGATTCATGGGACTCACCAGAATTGTGCTTTTTTCTTCTGTGGTAACCAGTAGTGGTATCGGCTTCTTCTTTGACCTGAGAAGCAATTTTACATTTCATTCTACAGAAAAATGATCTTCTGGCACCGGGGCATAGTCGTGAAGCACCTTGAGGAACATCGGTTTTTACTGGCAACATTGCTAAAAAAACATGTATAGTGGAGTTAGTAGATAATACCTTATAGCTTGTTACAGCGACTAAAACGATTTTTATCTGCAGTCAAGTGGTTTCTGACACGCTCGAATGAATCTATTTTTATTTTTGACTTCGGAAGGAAACACCTATTTCTCATACAATTTTTGAATTCTGCAATGCCCAAACAGTTATCAGGAAATTCAGGACTGAACAAATAATCAATAATTGAGGCGGGTTCATGAAACAAAACTGAACATCAAATAAAGTGTTCATAGTGTTGATCTTGTGTTGACTTGGGGTGGGCGATAACTATTTTGAAATAAGTAACTATCGATTATTGCTGATCATTATTATCGGTTTATCGATTTATCGATATAAACTGCTCAACACATGGAACGTAAAATCGCATTTTTTCGATCCAATTTTAATCATCATGACTTTCGATTTCCTCAACCGATTTTCATTATTTTTCAGTTTCTGAAAGCTCGTTTCATTGACTATCGAACCTATGGATATGACTATTCCATCTTTTCCGGATCAGATTCAACAGGATCATAATCAAAGCTGTGCATTTTTCAAAAAATTTCAAACGCCTCCCGTTTGATTGAACAATTTTTCTATTTTTTTTTGGGTCAAAAACATATTGCTTTATATGTTTTTTCGATACTGTAAAAAAATTTTGGGAATTGTCACACGCGTTACTGAAATATGAATGTTTTATTAAGATAATGCATAATTTGACGCTCTAATTTCTATTGGCTCTGTGTTCCTGCCTATCTGGTTCGAACGGTGGTCAAAAATATTGAAATGATGCATGATCAACCTATTCTTATATACAGGGTGGTCCTCAAACAACAATTATGACATCAAGTAATGAAAAAATCTTGTTTTGACGAGCAAGAAAAACAAAGCCAATAGAAATTAGAGCATTAAAGTATGCATTATCTTAATGAAACATTCATATTTCAGTAAGGCGTGTGACAATTCCAAAATTTTTTTTACAGTATTGAGAAAACATAGGTATGAAGCAATATGGTTTTGACCCAAAAAAAAAATTGAAAAATTTTTCTTTCAAACGGAAGGCGTTCGAAATTTTTGTGAAAATGCACAGCTTTGATTATCATCCTGTAGAATCTGATCCGGAAGAGATGAAATAGTATTATCCATAGGTTTGATAGTCAATGAAACGAGCTTACAGAAACTGAAAAATAATTGAAAATCAGTTGAGGAAATCGAAAGTTACGATGATTCAAATTTGATTAAAAAAAATGCGATTTTACGTTTCATGTGTTAAGCAGTTTATATTATCGATGATTCTGATAATTTTATAATGTCAATATGGATGAAATAACAATTATATCTATAATAAAAATAGATGTTTGCAGTACTGGGCCACAAATAAGAATCGTTATGTCTGAGTGTATTTTATTATAGAAAAACAAACCTGAATTTCGAATGAATTTGTTTCAACCCATTCAACCTAACTGCATAATATGTTGTAATAATTTGATTGTTACTTTAGAATAACTGTTCATTCGAAAAGGTTGAATAAATCAATATTCTTCCGTTTGACTTTAATATAGTAATGACAGAAAAAAGGATAAACGAAGTGAAAGTTCATTTAGTTCTCGACTGCATCGCAATAATAACTGTAAATAGTCGTTCTGGTACTTTTTCATAAGAATGTCTATTATGGATTATGCGTCATTTCGTATTCGAAAGCATATACAACCTGCATTTCAATGCCATAATTGTATTTCGAATGAAGTTTGGGAAGATGGATCATGTTGCTCGTCTGCGTGTGCATATGCCTTTGTAATTGTTATTTTGATTATCGCCAAACTTTTCAGTCCATCTCTATGAGTTTTTTTTTCATGTTCTGGTTCCCACGAAAGTGGATATTATGTAATGCTCAGAGAACATCGTGAGAACCAAGGGAAATTAGGTAGGAATTGGTGTTCTTCTTAAATTTCTGGAGGTTATATGCCTCGGGGAACACCTCCCTTGGCAATGTGTTCCAGAGCCTCGCTGTTCGTTGTATAAACGAGTCTTTGAAAAGAGATGTTCTGCAGGTCTCCAAAGTGACCACGAAAGGGGAAGCCAGATCGCTAACTTTTCTACGGTGTTACAGAGAGGTGAGTGAGTTTGTGAGCGAGGCATCACCCACGAGACGAATTGCCCCTTTTTTGGACATAACCCAACAGTTTCAGGGCATGTTTGGGTGCTGCACTCCAAATATGGGAACAGTATTCCAGGACAGATCGGATCTGTGCCTTATAGATCATAAGCAGCTGACTGGAAGTGAAATAGCTCCCGGCCCGAAACAGAAAACCAAGTTTTTGGGATGCACTTTTAGCAATTGATCTCACGTGATTTTCTCAAGAAAGGTCATTGCTGATAGTAATACCAAGCATCGAAATGGATGTCTTCAAAGGTATGGTTACTCCTGACAAGCTCAAAATATTGCCATCGAAATCACCCGACCTCAATCACATAGATATTTCCTTACTTTTGGCATCAATTAGTCTTTCTCTGGGGTTGAGATCTGAAGAGGAAAGCTGCTCCTTAACTTTGGCTACGTCTTTGGGATGTAATATGTCAAATAAACTCTGACCTAACAAATCGCCCTAAAAATAATTGAATAATAATCAACCATTACGATATGATGCATTTTCTGAACCTACCTGAGAGAAATTGAGAACTTTCGATACAGACTCGGAAACATAGAGTATCCTTCCTCGATCGCAACCCACAACGAACAAAAATCCATCTGCAGCCTTACAAATATGAAAATATTGATGTAAATAATTATACACTCGTCGAATATCAATATCAAAAATTTTTAGAAAAATAATTGGGTGGTGAACAATTTTAACAAAAATTGGGTAGTGAGTAATTTCAACATGAAACTGATAAGTAATGAACATTTCAATCACAACTTTAACAAAAGTGTTTATCACCTGCAGAATCAGATGCTTCAGTTCTTGATCAGACAAAAAACTTGGCTTGTAATGTCCTTCTGTGTACGAAGGTACAGCCCCCCTTATTGACTTCAAATGCTGTACAGCCATCCTCAGCACAGTCAATTTGTCTAATTTCCTGGACATCGCGTGACACATAGGTACCATTGCGGACAATTCTGTTATGTAGGTGTTCATTTTGTCCCGTCTTCTTTTTTCTACTTCGCTGTGGTTTTGCCTTAGAATGGAAAACGATTATTTTGAGGTGAAAGATGATATTAAACATTCCAATCTACATTTTACTTTCTGACAGTAATGTTGTGGCCAAGATAAGTAGGAATCATCCTTGGTTATCAATATATAGGAATAAAACCAACAATTTGACTTCAATGACGCAATAATTTTAAAAAATTATCAAATTTGAAAATTTATTCCTCTATATGATGGGTCAATGGTCCAGATGTCTAAATTCATTTGGGTAGGTACGTAGGTTTGAATTCGTGAAGACATTGTTAAGCTTGAAGATTACAAGTATTGAACAATAACAACATCGCATTACCTCAAGTAGATACTTTTGATTTCATAATAATTGTTATTGAATAATAACGGTAACAAATTCTCCTTTATACTACAAGACTTTAACCTTCCTTGCTAACAATTCCGGATTTTTATGAAAAATTCTACTTGAGGCATGTATAGCCTGCTGATAGGTTAATCGCAATAGATTTTTTGGACATTGATTGAATAAGTTCTGTCGTATAGATTATAGATAGATCTCAGTAAAGACCTTGCAGACTGCTGACGAACTTCATCAGTGTCTTATTCGTAAT
Organism: Phaedon cochleariae; assembly: GCA_918026855.4. NCBI lineage: Eukaryota > Metazoa > Arthropoda > Insecta > Coleoptera > Chrysomelidae > Phaedon > Phaedon cochleariae. The sequence goes on from OU896711.1 coordinate 11,060,441, forward strand.
GATCCGAATCAAGTGATATGCAGGTTTAGCTTCATCGTAGTGAATCCAAGCTTACTGTCCCAGATAGCACAATGTCATTCATAGACCGTTCGTAGGATATTCTCCAAGAATATTTGAATATTCTCAGAATATTATCACAATATTATATAAATATTCTAGGAACGTTCTTTGTTCTATGAAAATTCGGAATGAATTGATTTACATATTTAAAAAAAAAACTTACTCGGGTGGAGATGCGAACCTCTCTTGTGATTGAATTTTGACAAACCTGCTTCCCTTTTCACTGCGCTACGAACCTTATCGACGAATAATATGAATAGCAAGAATAGGTTAGGTCAGGGGAATCATTATAAAAATTGATACAAAAATAACATCAATGTCATATTTTGATACGATTCTGTATATTCTCATGATATTCAGAAATAATATTCAGGGAATATGTTCATAGAATATTTGATCCAGGATAAACGTTGTCAGAATATTCATTGTGCTGCCTGATGGGGTCAGATCTGACCCCTGATTTATAGATCTAGTAACGCGACATACTTAATGCAAGGATTTTTGAAGAAGTAACATGATAAAATTCAAAATACAGTACGATTTCACGCGTATTCATAGAGGAATTGTGAATGGAATCAACATATATTATATTTCTCCTTTTATCGTCTTAAAAATACCTGCGCTACGTTGGGTTAGGTACGTGGGATGATCATGTTTTTGAGGACAGCTCATGGTGGATACAAATATATTGCTAGTCCTAGTTATTGAGCATTTTCCTAATTCAAGTAGTTGTTCACATTGTTTTGGCGAACATCTCGCTGTACCTTCTGAAAACGGACCCTCTTATGACGTAGAAACCTCATCTCGCCATAGTTAAATGAAAATACCAAACGCCCGACGGAGACTGAGGCAACTGATATATTAATTCTTTCAACTGTGATCTCGCGCTAATTCACTCTGTCAGAAATCATGTATCATTCACCTCTGTCTGGAATAGTCTTGTTTCAGTATTAGGGTTTTGACGTCACATCATCGCCTCGTTTTCGGGGATTTCAATAATTTTTTATGAAATGTAGGGAGCTCACAGCAAGAAACGGTTTGCGGTGGTGAGCTAGTTTGGGTGAGTTCTATCGAACTATGAAATAATTTTTTTGTTTGATATAAGTCCATTATCATTGTCCTCACTGGTACTTCAATCCATTCATTCGAGAAAGATCTGAATTGATCAATTTCCCATCGTTGGAACTATATTATTTCATGAGAGCTTTAGATGATACAGGGGAGGTTTATTTCATCAATGTACAGGGTATTCCACATAACATGGGCCACCTCCTCATCTGGTAAACTAGAATAGCTACAAAAAAATGAGAATCGAAGTTGTTTATAGTCATATATGAACTTCCTATTTTAGATAATGTCAACTATACAGAATAATCCATATGGCTGTGATATACCAAACATGCGTTATTTCAAATGGCATACCCTGAATTCCATTACGTCTTTGGATAGAGCTCAGAAAGACGAGTTCAATGATATATGATAACATGGGATCCACGATCTTCTTCAATTAATAGCCAAATTTCAAAACCATATAGAAACGTTGAGAATCAAGTTTTCGATGCGCAGTTTTCCCCATAAATTGAGAAAATTCTATATGTTATCCAGATATTTTGTATATATTTAGAATTTTTCTGAATTTCCAAAATTGATGACGTATTTTGCAAACCGATCATTTTTTCGGTATTATCAAATGGAACACTCTGTATTTCATCTCATCCTTGGATAGAGCTCAGAAAAACGAGTTCAATGATAAATGATAACATATGGGTCTGAGAACACTTGTTTCGGACTCATCCATGATCTTCTTCAATCAGTAATCAAATTTCAAAACCCTCTAAAAACGTTGTGGATTAAATTTCTCCATGCACCACTTTTTTTGTAATAAATCAATTAATTCTCTATGTTCTCTTCATCGTAGATCAAAATTCAGATGTCTTGAATTTGACAAAAGTGATGATGTATTTCCAAAACTGATCATTTTCACGAAATTTTAGAGAGGAACTGAGGGTGTTTTTATTTTATTTTTGGATATATGGAATAGGTCCATTATTCTTATTAATGATGCTCTTTTACTATTCTAAAATAATAAAAAAATATATTTAAAAATAGAAATAGTATAAAAATATAATCCTGTGTATAGTTTACTGACAGACATTGATTGCGCGGTTGGTGCCTTTAGCTTTAGTGTTAAAAAAGTGTAGTGTGATGAATGTAATTTTGGATTTTTGAAATGAAAACTATTCACTGAAAAGTTGACTAACAATGTTGTTAGAGGCCTTATGAAGTTTGACTATTTTTCGAAGAGTATAATGAAATTGAGGGTGTTCCTTTCTGAAATTTCGAGAAAATGATCAGTTTTCGAAATACAGCACACTTTTGGCATATTCCAGAGATCTAAATTTTGATCTACGATGAAGAGAACATACAAAATTTGTTGATTTGTAACGGAAAACGCGAGTGGAGAACTCAATCCACAACGTTTTTAAAGGGTTTTGAAATTTGACTACTTATTGAAGAAGATCATGGATAATTCCGAAACGGGTGTTCGCAGACTCATGTTATCATAAATCATTGAACTCGTCTTTTTGAACTCTATCAAAGGATGGGTCAAATTTCTAAATATTGACGAAATATCAGGATAACATATAAAATTTGTTAAATCATGAGGAGAACTGTGCATCGAAAACTTGATTCTGATATTGGCTATTTATTGAAGAATGTCGTGGATGAGTCCGAAACGTATGTGATCTCAGGCCCATGTTATCAAATATCATTGAACTCGTCTTTCTGAGCCCAACCGAAGGATGTAATGAAATTAGGGTATTCCATTTGAAAAAACGTATGTTTGGTATGTCACAGGAATATGGATCATTCTGTATAGTAGACATCGCCTAAAAAAGAAAGTTCATATGACTATAAACAACTCCGATCCTCAATGTTTTTGTAGATTATGTACCCTGTACACGAAAATATTTTTTGCGAAGTCATCCACTTCCTTTTTGTTGATAACTTCGATTCTTTCGTGAACAGTTGCCCACATCTATACTTTGACAATGGCTTTGTCTCCCAGTTGTCTAAGTCCCACACTTTATTGCCTAAAGGATAGCTAGAAGTTTCATGTAAGCTTGTAGAGTGATGAGTGTGTGACTTCACGTTTTTACTTTCTGCTCTGGAGCTTCCTGCAAAAATGCAGTTATACTTTCTCCACTATAGTCAGCCATTGCGGCATAGAGGTGCACCCGCAAATTTTCATAAACAACGACTTAATAGCGATAATTTGCTGCCGACGGCAAGTTTGTAGGTGTGCTACGGTAAAAAGGCATTCATGACATGACATTTCATTTTCATAACGGCCTAGAAACCGAAACTTTTACGGCGATAAATAAATGGCTGCCACCTTGAACTCCCCCTGATCGTTTAAGGCTTCTTTCCTTACGTCACCTTCAATAAATGCGGTAATCCTTATTGAAATACACGTAATATCATTAGCTGCGCTTTATGCATTCATGAATCAATTCAGGAAGATCTCTTTCTCGATGTTCCATATTATTCAGAGAGAGAATTGGGATATTTTCAGGAAATATTCCCAAAGCGTGCTCCACAATACTTCTATTTTGCAAATAGGAGATATACCGGGTGGTCCATTCAAGACAATCCACCCCCGATAGCTCACGGAAAGATAATTTTACAAAAAATGACCAAACACCTCGACGCGAAATAGTAATTTTTTCTCCGATGGGCAGCAAATATCAATTTTGCTGACACATATCAATCAGCAAAGTATCACTTTTCCTGCCTAGGCAGCAAAATGGTTACTTTGCTGATTGATATGTGTCAGCAAAATCAATAATCCATAAATAGTTTATAATTTCCTTTATATTTCATCCGAGACTTCTCCGGCAACAAATTCAACTCTTTATTTTTTGCCACCTCCCTTATTTCTGGAGGAGTAAGTACTTCCAGGTTGCTATCACTGTCCATTATATAATAATTTAAATATACCGATGTTTTTTCGCGCAACTGTCAGAAATTTCATGAATTGTCAAACTATAATTATTATGGACATTTCCATAGCAACCAACCATTCCAACAACTGCGATTTCTATCAAATTTTATTTTAATTGAACACTACAGGAAAAATGAAGAGATTGTGAGAATTGTAATAATTTGCAAATACAATATCCTCCTACATCATTATGTACAATCGGAGAAAAAATTATATGTTCAACTCGGCAGCAAAGTAGATTGACTGCCTTAGCTGAAATCCTAGCCTCGCTACGCTCGGCTATGAATTCAGCCTCGGCAGTCAATCTACTACTTTGCTGCCTAGTTAAACAAATAACTATTCCTCCGACCACCTATGAAAACAGCAATCTTACAGACTGATGCTTTACGACCTCAAAAATTTCAGAATGCCCTTATACGGTGTTCGGAAATACCACCATTAGATCTAAATTCAGTGAATCTGGGTGGCTTACTCATAAGGTCCTACAGAAAGGTGGACCACCGTATTTGCGTGAAAGGATAGACTCTTTCTCGAATATAAATCAACTGAACACCAGGAAAAACCATTTACTATAGTTATTCCGAGACACTCCACAGCATTATTTACACGTAGTTTTTCCTACAACGCATCCAGACACTAAAATTCGCTTCCCACAAAATACAGGAATTTCTCTTTATACAACTTTTGAAGAAGATCGACTTGGTATGTATAAATAACTATTCCATTGTATTATATTCTGTATTATTTTCATATTGGTGAGTAAAGTCGATTATTATTATTATCATTAACTAGAGGAATATGATCAAATGTGGATGAGGAATTTGTAAATAGACTCTACCACTGTCTGGGAGTCAATGGAGGTCATTTTGAACAATTGTTGTGGATAACCATTCAATAATTCATTCCATACATTCATTTACTCACAATTAGAGAAGACATAATTTGAACTCGAATATCTCGACAACGACTTGTTGGAATTCAAAAAACATAACCCTTAAGGCTGTATGACACCTGTTAAATTTGATGACAAATATGATAACAAAAATGATAACAAAAATATTTTCTATGTGCCATACACTATAAATATTTATAATATCAAAATATTTAGAACCAGTCCTATATTTTTACAAGAATGTTTGCAAATCTGCGCAAAATCAACACCTTTTTCACTGTATGACACATAAAATAGTAATTTTCCTAACAAGTGCGGAAAGTGATTCTTTCCCGCACGCGACTGTCGTTGACACGAACGACGCGAAGCGGAGTTCGGGCAAGCAGTCGAGTGCGGGAAAGACACTTTCCGCATGAGTTAGGAACAATATTTTTTCTACAAGCGAAGGAAATTGATTGATTGGTTCAATTAATTATTCATGCAAATAGGAACAACTAACAAGAGAAATATATTCTCTATCTACTAATTAGTTCTTAGAAGCGGCACCAACTTTCTCATTCCAAATAGAAATCTACTTTTTTTTCACTGTTTGCACTGTCAACTTTTCTATCACATCAGATTTCGAGATAAGAGTATAGGTTTCGAAAACATGTGTATCTCGTAAACCAAAATTAGAGCACCAAATTCGTGGAACAGTCAGCTGGAACACTTCTAATGTGTGGCGTATACGTGAATCACCTTGTACATGGAAAGATCAATAGAAAATAGGTATGTGGATGATATTCGATTCCCAAGAAGTTACACCTACGAATATTATCGGTTTTGGAAGTTGTGAATTGACTTGATATTCATTTTATTTCTAACGGCAGGTGTGTATAATAATCTGGAAGGAAAACTTTAAAAGTTTCTACTTATACCTACTTACTTCTTATTTTCGTCGTTTGATTTCACCGATTTGTTATCTTCGCCTGTATCATCTTTCGTGTCATCGTCACTGAAAAAAACAATAATGTTAACAATAATCATTAGATATACCTAAACAAATTTAATAAGGTAGTCAGGGTTAAAGTACTATAGTAGGTAAAGGTACGTGTGGAAATGATATTTATACCTATATATATATATTGGGAGAATAAAATTGCTCTGTTCTTTTTGAAGATATCAAAGATAATTATCAAAATGGGAGTTTTTAGTCTAGAGCTTCTCAGCGGTGATTTGGGTTCTAATTACAGATCATCTATATATTATATCAGTACCTTCTACTGGTATGGTTGCCATTATAGACCTTATACATAGTCACTTAACAATTCTATCTGAAACAAATGTGCAAAATTTTTGACTCACAAGGTATAGTATATGAATATTGAGAAAGTGCAACTTCATCTAGCGATGTCATTTAATCATTGAGAAAAAAACATGTTCTGGAATCTAGACTCTAAAGAAAGTATTCAATTATATAGGTTCTTAATTATAATTTTTGGCGGAGGCACGTATTATTTCGTAATTTTTAGTTAGGTAAGTCGATTTTTCTTGAAAATTGTTTTACTAGGGTTTATTTGAAACGACTATATAGAGCAAGCCAATTTCAGTATTACGGATAATTTTATTCCGAGAAATTGAAAATGGACTGACTCGTCCATGAATATGAAACAGCGGGTGATGGTAAATTCGGTTCCAGCAGGTAGCAGATTGAATTACGAATTTTATACCCTTTTATCGGTGAGTAAATTCGGTCCCAACCATGTCAATTGCTAAGGGTTTCACAATACTTGCCTGCATAATCGATTCAGGTCAGATTGTTTAAAAAAAGTAGTCTCCTTCTTATGCAGAAAGAATATTTTCCTTCCTCATATTCTAACCTACTTATATTCCTATATAATATATTAGGCCGAGTTAGGTCAGATTGTTTTGAAAAAGTAGTCTCCTTCTTATCCAGAAAGAATATTTTCCTTCCTCATATTATATCCTATATTTGGCCGAGTTAGGTCAGATTGTTTGGAAGAAGTAGTCTTCTTTCTTATGTTATAATTTACTCTGAGCTCCTCACAAAACAATTTACCTGGGACCGAATTTACCTATGCAGTATCAGGTAAAACAAAGTTTGGGACCGAATTTACAACTTATTTTTGGTCTAATAATTCTTGGAACCGAATTTACATATACCCTAAACAGCAAGGGTTATATGAAACATTGTACTTTTTTGGAAGTTGGCGCTCTGGTAGGTAACTTCAATTCCACAATATTGATTAACCGTTCCGAATGTCTTATCAGATCAACCAAAGACCGATGTGGTGTATTGTTTGTCGCAAATATTAAAAGTAAAATTAATATTGAACTTTATTGCACTTTAAGCTTTACATAAATAATCCCAAATAGTCTCATCTCTTCCTCAAAAACTCATCGTCCTGCATACCTACTTAGTTCTTATGAGGAGAATATTTGAGCATAAACTAAAGTAATCATATTGTCAATGTTTTCATGATTGCAATCATTACACCTTGTCGGGAAAAATCATAAAACAAAAAATCTGATTTTTGCAGGGTTATATGAAATGCAACATACCACGAAAACATGTCCATAAACCGGAAACAGCATGATAAAGATTTGTAAAATAAACAAAAATCTGAGATATTTAAACAGACACTAGTTTCAATGAATTGAGGGAAAACATAATCATCATTATTCATAATTTTCTTTACCCAGAACTTAAATGTGAAACAATAATATGATTGTTTTGTATTCCCTTCATTTCATTTTCTCTTTCTGCTTCTTGAATGCTGTTTTTTATTAAGTATCATTAAAAACATCCCACTTTTTTCATATGACCCATCACAAAGCCTAATATAATACATTTTCAGTTTTTAACGAAGGTATATAGTAAATATTATGATAATTTTTTTCATATAACCCGTGCCCCCAAGGGTTATATAAATCGCAATATTATGATAATTTTTTCATATAACCCGTGCCCAAGGGTTATATAAATCGCAAAAAAAGGGCGTATCAAACAACAACAGAAATACCTACATACATGAAGAATATACCTCCATAATATCCTTTTAAATAACCACGAATATTTTGATGCGTTCCAATTTTTCTGAACCGGAATAATCAGTTAAATGTTGAAAATTTGTTTCATATATACTTAGATAACGGTACCATACAGTTTCTGACCAGCACATAAGATTTCAAAGTTGCAGGGCTTTTCAGATACATATCGCCGGCCTCAATTCAGAAAATGGACTATGAGATCCTCAATGATGACCGATTTTTCATTCATGGAACTTCAGAGGTTTCTGAGCCAATATTCATATCCAAGTATTCTGCATGTCGTTGTTCAGAAAAAATTTGAGAGACTTCTTACTTTTTACGTAAGAAAGAAAACTTTCTTGTTATGACTTGTCCTGATTCTTTTTGAGAGTTCCAACAATCATACCTTTATAATATTCGGAAAGTTGTGAACAATATCGCTATGAAACCGCCAGTCCTTGCGTAAGTAACTTCAATGCTGCGTAAGAAACAAAACCTTTTCTTGAGAAAACCGAAGTGAAACCGGTCAAATGGCTGAAAGCTTTGTGACTCTTGTCGCATAACACTTTCGAATGCGTAGAAGTGTCCCTCAAATTTGCCGCTTAATTAACCTGTTAATCGAATGGGTTATTAAGGGTTGTATAGAGGGGAAAGCGGGAGACATCTTAGATGTTTGTGTGGGAATATATGCAATATATAACGTAATTGCCTATTAGATGATTTGATACGAGTAGTTTGTAGGCATAAGCACTCGTGGGGATTCCCACAATTTGGAACCTCAATAGGTTTAATGAGTGAGAATGATTGCGCAACCCAGGATAAATTTCCGTGGATTTTTCTGAGAAGCTGAGTGATGATTTGATATCTTTTATTTTTTTCGATATACTTTATACAGTGGGTCCCGCTTCTGATGAACATACCCATCAAATATCTTCAATATATTGTTATTAACTAGCTGACCCGGCAAACGTTTTGTCATAAACATTATTTCTATACAAAATTTTTTTTAGATAAATATTTATCAACAAACTTTTATTTTTGAGTTCGGCACTCTATATCTCTTAATTTTCTACTCACTTCTTTTTAGTTTGGCCATCTATAAAAACTTGTTCCATTAGTTTTTCAAACTAATATTTATTATAATAGCTGATACTCGGCAAAAGTTGTTTTGCTATATATACAATTATTTCTAGGAAATATTTTTCTAGTTAAATATCCATCAACACACTCTTATTACTTTTTGTTTTCTACTTCTTTTCAGTTTGGATATCCATAAAATCGTGTTTCATTAGTATTTCAAACTACTATTCTTATTTTCTAGATATTTCAGTTCGACAATCTATATCTCGTTTTTTAAACTATACTATCAGTTTTCTACTTCTATTCACTTTGGCCTCGAGTTTGGCTACCCATAAAAACTACTATTTATTACAAAGCTCTTCCGCCATATTGAATCCGCCTTCTTGAATTTCCCAATTTTAAAGAATAAAATCATAATCTCCGACCTCGAAAACTCCCAGATACAAATTTTGAATAGAATCAGATCATAATAAAAGTCGTCTGCCATATTAAATCCTCCATCCTCAATATCCTAATTTTGATGGAAGAATCATAATCTCCGACCTCAAAATCCCCCAGATACAAATTCTGAATGGAATCGGATCATAGTTACAAATCTCGTCCTCCATATTGGATCTTCCCTCTTGGATTTACAAACTTTGATAAAAGAATTATTATCTTCGACTCCGAAAACCTACAGTTACCAATTTTGATAGAATCTGACCATAATTACAAAAGTCGTCCTCCATATTGGATCCGCCATCTTGAATTTCAAAATTTTTACAAAAGAATTATAATATTCGACCCCGAAAACCCTCAGGTACCAATTTTGAATAGAATCGGATCATAATTACAAAATAAGTGGTCCGCCATATTGGATCCGCCCCCCGACCCCAAAAACCCCCAGATTCAAATTTTGGATGGACTCTGAACATTATGTTTTCAAGTTTAGTGGAAAAAAGGCTCACGTACTGGTCTGAATTACCAAGATTGCCACATCCATATAACCAAGCAGATCCTATAGAATAGATCAGGAATAACCCTGTATTTGTTCCAATTGTATGTATGTAGAAAGTTAATCGAAAGTTAAGAGAGGCGATAGGGACATGAAAGCCGATTTGAACGATAATGAATAGTTACGTCACAAAAAATCCTTGAGCTGAAAAATTCTCGATTTTGAACATCCTATATCATCATTTCCCCCAAGTAGTGAAGTATGATACATTGATGAAATCTGATCTACAGGGAGAATCTAAAAATGCAATGAAATACAGTGTTCCATTAAAAAAAATGCTGCTACTTTCTTGTAGGAGCGGCAACGCCGCATCGTTTGAAATATTTTTGACGTGTGCAGCTTAGTTTGCCAGAAACGTCTATAATTAACGCTCATCGTGAAAAACCCCGTATATCAAACGAAACTATTTCGTGAATGTCGTCGTTGATTTGTGACAATTGGGACTATATCATTCTTTGACAAATACTTCAAAGTGACGGGCGAAGTCAACTTGCCTACTAAATTTTGTACATAATCGGTAGAACTCATGCATGCAGAACTGGTCATTATTTCTGTTTGAGCAAAATTTTCCATCAAAATTAGAAAAAATATTGTACGTAACGAATTAGGAAACGCAATTTGTGTAACGATTCGGGAATTAGCAAATAAATGAGGCAAATTATCATATCTCCTACTCACTTGAAATAGGTTTTTCTTTTTCTGTTAGATGAGCAGAGTGAGCTACTGTCCACTTGTTGAATTTCCATTACAGGTCCCGAGTTTTGATTCGTTTGGTAAGATAGACTAGAAGGACAGGGGTCTCTGAAAGAAAAAAAATGCGTTGTAGTGAGGCAATTTCTTCGGAATTTCTGTAGGTAGGTGTGTTGGTATGATAAAGAAATATATGGTTCATATAGGAGCGGTTCCATCAGTGAATAGTACCTATACATATACGATATAATATTCATGCCAGCGCTGAATATCATTCCTAATGATCGAAACAATGCAACACACATTGATGGTCCTTCTAAATATTGTACTGAACGCTTGAAAAATTGGAGTATCATAAGTAGAACAGGATTTTGTTTCTTTCGGTTTATTTTCTCTCATTTCGAATCACCAAGACTTTTTTAATCGAAAATGCACTATAGTGCAGAATTATAAAATGGGCGTTCTATCTATCAACGAAAATTCCAAATGAGCAGAACAAAACATGGTTCAAAATAAGTGATGAGAAAAAGCAGTTTTTTTTTTCTATGGAAAGAAAATCAGTTGACAAAATACCGTGTTATTGAAAAAAGAAGAAGAAGGAAAGAAAGAAGAAATTGTGTATTTACATTTCTATATCATGTTTTGTTCTATACATACTATGGATTTTCAGAGGGCCGAATAAATAGAAAAACTGTGTCTATGGTTATTGTGAAAAAGAAAAACACTCCCTGAAGAAAAAAATGTATTCTATCATAAAAATAAAAAAAAATCGGTTTCTTTCACTCATGTCACTTTCCAGAATGATTGAGATGAAGTAACAAGGTGACTTCAAAGTACCTACTGGAAATATGTAAATATATATGTATACAGGGTGAATCAGGTTTCAAGGAATAAACTGAAATGGGTGATAGATCTCACCATTTTGATCAAAAATGTGTGCATAAATATGTGTCCGATCTCGATTAGTAGCGTAGATACAGGGGGTCAAAGTTCAATTATTTTTTCTATTAATTGAAATATCTCGCTCACTTCTGAAGATATCAATTTGAAATTTGGTGTGGTCAATACTTTTTAGAAGATCATCATATGAAGCATCTCAAAGATTTGTGAAATCAACAGGGTGATACGGTTTTGAGGGTATTCCCCCAAAATTTTTCACAGTACGCCTATGACATCTTCCAGTTACCAAATAGGATGGATCGTTTAATTTAAAGACTTCATCTGCACCTCCATCCAACGACAACGCGGAAAATTCGTGTTAAGCTACTGGTTAAGCCAGAAAGATATACAGCGTGTCTCACTTTAGACGGCCCCCCCTCTATATCTCAGTTATTAGTCATGCGATTCCAACCAAATTTGGTGTGGTATGAATAACCATCAATATGATCAGTGCCGTGGGTTTTTATTGAACTAAAAATGGGTCGATTTTCCATAAAATCATATTAGCCATTTTCTTACATGAAATCTAACCTCATATTATTGTTCCTCATGCTTTCGAACCTCCATATGCAAAAAATCACCAAATTCGGAATTAAGAGGATTGGCTTCATTATGTTCATTTTCACTCTCGAATAAATAGTGACTTCAAATCAACTACGAATTTTGGAACGTTCAATGGCTCCGGTGGGTGAAAAATCATGATTTGGAAGGAAAAACGAGTTATACTTTTTTATGTTGAAACACCGTTTCCGAGTAAATAATCAATACGTTCGCAAAAATGCTGTTTAGATGTGCCTGTTTTTCAGGAACTCTTCATAGGCACCTTATGAAAATCCACATATGTGGGTTTGAAACCATGAAGAACAATATTATGAGGTCAGTTTTCCTGTGAAAAAGTGCCTAATATAGGATTTCATAAAAAACTGACCCCTATGCATTTCAATAAAAATGTACGGCACTACACACTAAAATGATGTTTGTCTTTGAAGAACTGGTTATATTGATGATTATTCATACCGATACGAATTTGGTAGAGATCGCACGACTGATAGCTGGAAAGATGGAAAATGGCCTACTCAATCGGGGTCACGTGAGTTTCGCTACATGTCAAAAGTGACATTTTTTCAAATTAATCGCTAAAAGTAGGCTTATTTGTTCGAATATCGAAAAAGTTTACTCCAATAAGTTGTTTCTATTCCAATTTTACACATGCTTCTCGAATTTGATCTTTTTATTGCAACTTTTAGATTTTGATTTTTTTTTTAATTTTTCAAAATTTCTGTTATATTTGAAGAATTGTTAATTCCACGAAACAACTTCATACCAGTAGCTTTTTCATGCTACTTACTTTCAATTACTTATTATCACTGATTATGGACAGAAATATGATTTTCTTCAGAAAATGATAATACCCGCTTACAAATTCATGTTTGATGCAAAGTTGCTATATCGTCAAGCATTTAGAAACGAAATTCATTTAAACTGATCTTTTCAGTACTGAAAAAATAAATTTGAATGAATTTCGTTTCTAAATGCTTGACTCAAACATGACAGTGTTTTGATGTTATGTTTGCATCAAACATAACAGAATTTTGAAGCGGAGATTATCATTTTCTGAAGAAAATCATATTTTTGTCGATAATTAGTGATAATTAGTAATTGAAAGTTAGTAGCATGATGAAACTACTGGTATGAAGTAGTTTTATCGAATTTACAATTTTTTTAATATTACAGAAATTTCGAAAATTTTTAATCTAAAAAAATGTAATATAGAGATGAGAGATAAAATCCGAGTCACATATGTTAAAATTTCAATAGAAACAACTTTTTCAAATGAACTTTTTCGATATTCGAACAAATAAGCCTACTTTCAGCGATTAATTTGAAAAAATGTCACTTTTGACATGTGGCGAAACTCACGTGACCCCGATTGAGTAGGCCATTTTTTATCTTCTTCGAAGCAAAACTCAACGTCCAACTCGAATTTCAAAATAAGTCATTAATAAAAGTTTTTCTCATATGATGCCGACTTTATGAATGACACTGTAGAGGGGGGGCCGTTTGAAATGAGACACGCTGTAGATTAAATTGATGTTCTAGATCGCATATGCTTATTTATCTGGAAAACGGTTCGTTTCTCGGGAAAAATTGAAAAAAAAAAAAACTCTCAATTGAACAATCCTCAGTATATGGTAATTGGAAAATGACTGAGGCCTATACCTCCAAATCACTCTATGGAGTTATAAAATCTCTAAAATACCTAAAATGATAAATTTCTAGGAATTATTAACCACACCAAATTTCAAATTGATATCTTCCAAAGTGAGCGAGATATTTTAATTAATAGGAAGAAAGAATTATAATATATATAATATAATAACTTCAACCCCCTGTACTTCAGTTGAAATGATGAGATCTATCACCCATTTCAGTTTGTACCTCAAAACCTGAATCACCCTATATCAGTTCTCTAGTAGGTAAATTTTAATCATACATCAGAAATTGAAATTTTCTCACTTACTCGCCAATGCTCGTCAGTTCGTAATAAGTGGGCTGATAATGGTGTTGTTGGTGTTGCATACTTTGCTGAACGTTAGCAGGTTTCAACTCCTCGAGGGTGATAAAATCCCTCTCATCTTCAGGCACATGCAAAAGTCGCGAATACGAAGTCACGTCTTGCAAAGAAAAACTCCGTGTCACCATTTTTTGATTTTTCTTTGTTGATTACAATACAATTTACAATACTATGTGCGTCTTTGAGATTGATCAGGATCACCGGCCGAGGTTAGAATCAGCTTATCTCGCAGCGAACTATCTAATCTAGGTGGCGGGCGACATTCAAATGTTTCAAATGCTTTTCTTGGCAGTTTATATTGGCGCTTTTGAGCGGGAACGCGTTTTTGGAAAATGCGTAATGCGCATGTCGTGGCGGCAACCTGTTAGTTTTCCAGCTAATCCTCCCTTGATAGTTAATTAACATTGCTTTTTTCATTCGTCCTGATTTGCGGTTGGGGCTGGATCTGCGGGGTTCGGCTAAAAATGTTGCTTGTGTCGATTCGGGAAAGGCTTCCGATATACCTACAGTGAGCAGGATGAGTGGGTTGGAACAAATTTATTTGAAATTTTGGGGTTTGGTTTTGTAAAACGCTCGGATAGGGCGAATTACATTTTTAATACCAGTTCCTCTGATGGTGAATTGAATAACCCAAAAATGAGTAACGACCATCAAATTCCTATTTTTCTACGGCTACAACACAAAATTGCTCTTGTTTTTCTGTTTTGGATGAATTAATGAGGTATACATTGTATGTCTTCAATTTCATTCCCTTATCTGATAACGCAATGACTTCATTGTGTTATTATTTCACAAAAAATTGCATCTCTCTTGAAATGTCAAATTTCAAACAATGACAGCTATATTGTCTAATATAGAGCATTAGGTACTTGAGAGTGAAGCCGAAGAAATTAAAAATATCGATATTATCTGTTACAGCCGTAGAAAAAGTGTAGTGTTTAACTCGCACGCAATGCTAATTTCCCACTAGTATAATTTGCAGCATTCACCTACGGCTTATGCTGCGAACATCATTCTCGTAGGAAATGACAATCGTTCTGTGCTCGTTGAACAATATCAATAATTTCAGATGGAAGCACCCATATTTGATTTTATTTTCGGATTCCTCATCGAATTCCAAGTATGCATACCCTGTATTCAAACTGTTCATCACTCAGTATGATCGACCTGTATTTTGAGTTTTTTTTCTTGTAAAACTAGTAAAACATTCAATTGTGTGTTAATTTTTTCATTGTCAACTGTCACCTTTCAATTACATGGTGAATTTGAATTCCGTCATCAGGAAGTATGTCGAAAAAACCTTGGGTCTTCGTAGGTTTTGCAAAGGTCTTGTCATATCAAACTTTCGAAATTGGCGAAGGTGCAAACTCACGATTTTGGACCAGGCGTATTCACCAAATTTGCTAATTCGAAACAGTTTTGTCCATCTACAGCGTGTCTCACTTTTAACGGACCCCCCTCTATATCTCAGCTGTTAGTGGTGCGATTTTCACCAATTGTATATTAAATAACCACTTTTTTCTCTGGAGCTGGTCAAAGTGTGCTTTCAAGGCTTGTCTGACCGAAATCTCCGATGACATTCAGGCCTGTTGGCCCATTGTACCATTGTACCTAGACTACTCGTCCATGAATAAGGCCAAAAGTTTTCCTTCTCCTATACGAGTAATGGGTAAAGGGGTTGGTCTAGCCCTATGGTGCCCCCATTGAAATGAAAATTGGAATGTATAGGAGAAGTATACTGGATGAGCTCTGATCTTGATGAGCTTGAAAACTTCCAAAAATAATCATTCATATCAGTGATATAGGAAATATTATCTCTCACACACAGGTTATATGACTTTATTGCAATGAAACCATTTCGGATTTCTGAATCCTCATCAGTAACCATGATGTCCATTCATTCTTACAGCCATTCTTCATGATATACACAATTTTCATCTCTCTATAATACAACTAAAACACGAAATGACATCTGAGAAAATTTGTTGACATTCTATTCCTGTTATTTGGACGTTTTTGCTTTTGGGTGTATGATGAATTAACATTCATCATACAGAATTTCTTTCCACACCCAAAAGCATAATAGGGGTTTCCTTTCGTGCGCTCCACGAGATACAAAACAAATATTTATAGGAACTTTTTCTATACAAATACCTCAGAAATCACTCCAGGAATTTTTGTATCAATGTTTAGGAAACACCCTGTATATTATTGTTATGAATCTCCTCTTTCAGCATTCACTGATGAAATATATCTCAATATTGTCTCATCCAGTTTATCATTTATACATCTATAGAGTGCGTATTCTATTTGCATAAATGTTCAAGCAATGAGCAGTTGGTACGGACGGGAAGTGATGTTGATTAGCCCTTCACCTACAGTTCTTTCAATAGGTAAATAAGGGATAACAAAAGGGGATGAATGTCAAAAACATATGTTGGAATGTAACACGGGGTTTATCGATGAATTAAATTAATAGGTGGTTATATAAATGTTATCATACGGATAGATGGTAATGGCAACAGTTTGAACAGTGGAGTTGTGAGTAGATGATAAATAAATGGTACAATTAAAAGAAACATTAATCCCTCAAATCTTCATTCCTCAATTTTAGTACAATCTGAGTATTCTATCATTATCATAGCATAGTAGTTTTTTATATTCATTTTGCTTGATTATTTGGGATTTTCTCTCCTCGTTTCTATAAAATAAAAATATGAGTATTATTTCAATATCAGATGATTTGTCCCAAAATGTCACTGCGTTTAATAGTTATTTATAAACCAAGGATGAAACTGTTGTGTATAACTCTACAGTGGTGTAGCTGGAGTAATAACTAAACCCATAGGTTCTTCAGAGATGTTTAATAACCAACTTAAGCGGTGAAACAATACAAGACCGACTAAAACTAAACATGTCATCTTTTAGATATGTGACTATTATGTATAATAATAATTCCAATACATTACATATAGGGTGATAATAAGTACCAACACAATAGAAACCACTGTCTATTATATTATATGTACAGGGTGATTCAAAAGTAAGCGGCATCCTTTCAGAGGCGTATTCCTTGCATGAAAATAAGGCAAAAAGTTCCTATTGATAAGGATCCGAAAATGCTTCCTAAGGGAGCTACGGCCCTTTGAATAGGACACCTCAAAGACGGTTTTTTCTCTATAACTTTAAAATCCTTCACAACAAATTTTTAAAAATTGGTGTACGGCATAAACATTCGATGGTAAATAGGACTCCGTATTCGAAATAATTTCCAAACGAAATCACAGTAACCTGAATATCCGGAGAAGAAGGGATATTTTTACACTTACCCTCTCCCGCATGTGACGCCCCTGAATGAAATTCTGAAATTTCGAATACGGAGTCCTATTTACCATCGAATGTTTATGCCGTACACCAATTTTTAAAAATTTGTTGTGAAGGATTTTAAAGTTATAGAGAAAAAACCGTCTTTGAGGTGTCCTATTCAAAGGGCCGTAGCTCCCTTAGGAAGCATTTTCGGATCCTTATCAATAGGAACTTTTTGCCTTATTTTCATGCAAGGAATACGCCTCTGAAAGGATGCCGCTTACTTTTGAATCACCCTGTATATGCAGATTGATAGCCGAGACCGGCGAGACAATAGATAGTTTTTCACCGAGGTGCATATTACATTTTTTCTTCGACCTCAAACACTTATATCCACATCACGGTCCTCTTCACACGTGAAGTCTACAAAAATATCTTTGGTCCTGCTCATTGTTATAAATATTATAATTATAACAATGCATTTCATATTTATAACAATGAGAAGGACCAAAGATATTTTTATGGATCATTTTCTTGTCAACCTTACAAGTAAGTGGCGTCACTTTTACTAACTTCCTAGTTTAAATTCAACATTCTTCAGTTTCTGATGATGCAAAAGATATAACATGAATAACTTTAATTTCTTTCCAAATTTGAGTTCAACGAACATATTTTTATTGATGATATTGTCAGCACAACTCTGAAACACCCTGTATAGTGTTTGAGTTATATGTATTCATTTCAATGTCACCTTGTATATCCGTTTGTTAAAATGTACATGTGTAGATTAAAATTAAAGCCCTCTGATGAAAAATCGCATGCCAAAATCGTTTGTGTATCCAATCACCAAGGATTAGACTTATAGCGTGGACCTTCTCTCTGTACCCAAAAGATATCGTTAATCATAAATCCGGTGCAAAAATAGATCGTCCAAAATATGTTGTTTTGATATTGTACTTCCTAGCTCTGCCTATATTAATAACTGTTTACTGTTTATAAATGTGCTGACTTCTTGACAAAATGGCATAATTTAGTGATATACAGTTCTCAACACACTAAATGGACCACTCATAATTTGACTCTATTTCGAAAACCTGTAGACCATAGTGTAATGGTTCCACTTTACACCCTGTGTAGGTTTTGTTCTGCGGACTTTTTCAGAGTGTTCTAGCTCTCTTTGAAGCCGATGAAATATCACATCAAATATCGAAAACCGCATGAAGTTCGGTAAATTTTTTCAAAAAATACAGGTCTTCGAAATAGAGTCAAATTATGAGTGGTCCATTTAGTGTGTTGAGAACTAGTTGGAAGTCTATGTAATAAAAGAAATAATTCGCATTCTCTATATGTGATGAAAATATCAATTCTTTCTCGGTTTATCCAACAGAAAACAACTACTTTCCTGTCTATATACCACGACGAACATTGAATTACATCTATTGAACACATGGTAAGAATTTGAAAACCAAATCTTCTGAAGTTGGGAATTTACAATCTCCTTCAGATAAAAATATGTATATGCAAATAATATCATTCTGAATATCAAACAGAAAACAACTACTTTCCTGGCTATTTGCCACGTCGAACATTGAATTATATCTGTTGAACATCCAAATGGAGAGCATGAAAAATAAAGATCCTCTGAAGTTGAGAATTGATATTATATCTCTCAAATCGGATAAATGATATGATGTATACAGTGTGTCTCGCTTTCAATGAATACACCCTGATATCTCAGTCATTAATGATGATATTCTATTTCAGTGGTGATTGTTTGTTAGAACAATGAAGTATTTAGCAGAGTGAACAGTTTAATTCACCATTGCCGTGCAATGTTGAGGGGTACAAAAAATACCATTATTCGGAAGAAGGATATTAGGGCTTATTTCAAATATTTGTTTTCATCAGATTCAGAATCAGCATCCCCAAAAACCCCTCAATTCATATTATCAAAATCTCAAGAAAAATTCGAAATCCCGCTTTTCATGACTACGTCCAAAATCTCAGTTATATATTATAATGATGCGATTTTCTCGAAACTGAAATTTCTAGAAAATCGCATCATTGATAACTGAGATTTAAGGGTGTTGTCATGAAAAGCGGTATTTTGAAATATTCTTTTTTAGATCTTGAAAATATAAATTGGGGGGATTTTTGGAGACCCTGATTATATCTGATTAAAAAAGTTATTTAAATTGAGTCCAAATATGCTTTTCCCAAATGAAGACCTTTTTGTACACGCCAATGGTGAATGAAACTGTTCATTCTGATAAATTTGAATGAAAATTTCAAGAGAATCGCACCATTAATAACTGAAATATCAGGATGTATTCATGAAAAGCGGGACACACTGTATATAAAAATATAATTTACCAACATGTTCAGTATTGAAATGAGAATTGAAATGTATAGGAGAAGTATACTGGTATAAAGTAGTTGTTCTCTATTGAATAAACCGAGAAAGACTTGATATTTTCATCACATAGAGAATGCGAATTCTCAATGTATCTCTTTATATATGTATCCATTTTTTCATGTTCATAAGATATCTGAGAATATTCCTTTTCAATACTTGGCTTGCTGTGTTGAGCCAGGAAAAAACAACATTGTATATTATCCTAGAAATCTAAAGAGATATTCTACGAGATATACCGACCGGCGATCGGTATGAAAATACTCCGATAAAAAAAGAAACTTTTTTGTGAATCGATATATTCCCTTCCATCATCAGTACATCTCGTCATAATGATCATCTGCCTGCTAATGAGCATAAAAACTATGGCAAAAATTACGAATAAAAGTAATTGCAACGTCGCCGTAGCAACCTTTCGTTATCTCGCGACATCTTGCTCGGACATCTGATGCACGACGGCGAGAAAAGAACGCTTCTAGGCGTCGCGGCGCCTCAGGTGCGAGGATCCGATTTCTTCAATCAGCCAACATGGACAAGACACGATAGATACGAGTCGATCATGTATGTAACATGATGCGAAATTGGGTTTTGTGGATGGAGCGTCTGATAAGTGATAATCGGTCGTAATTCGGGATACAGCGTGGGCGATTTAAACCCGCGACAACCCATTGACCGATTTTCAGAAAAAAAATTCCATGATATTGTATTCAACGAACTCTATTCGGAAATGTGGACAAATCTGAAATATTACCCCAGGGTTGCAAGAGTACAACCAGTTCCTAAAAAAGACAAAAAGACACTACCTAGCAACTACAGACCGATCGCACTGGTATCTATTATTTCAAAGATCATGGAGAAAGCTATCAAGATCGAGTTCATGAGTACCTAGAACATTCAGGTATTATCAACGATAGGCAATATGGCTTTCGTCATCAGAGATCAACTGGTGACCTGCTCGCTTACGTCTGATATATATGACAGCAATCTATTGAAAAATATGGTGAAACCTCAACCGTGGCACTTGATATCTCCAAGGCATTCGATCGAGTCTGGCACCACGGACTCCTCGCCAAGCGTCCATCTTATGGCTTGTCTCCCCAGCTATGTGCTCTGCTAGCTAGTTTTCTCTCAAACAGGTCTCTCCATGTAGTGGTCGACGGAGTTTCATCTGACTCTCTCATCATAAATGCTGGTGTTCCGCAAGGATCAATTCTAGGACGACCACTATTTCTACTCCATATCAACGATTTGTTGGAAGCAACTTCATGTCCAGTACACAGCTTCGCGGATGATAGTACCCTCCATACCGCCCTCTCTTCCAGGGCTCCAATACCAGCCAGGCAAATCAGAAACGAGCTAGGGAGAAATGTTGACAACATAAATATGGACTTGGCAACAATTCTTGAATGGGGATCCAATAACTTGGTAGATTTCAATGCAAACAAAACACGAGCATGCCTTTTCTCTAGAAAAGCCGATCTCACTGTGCCCAACATAAGCTTGTCAGGAGTAACCATACCTTTGAAGACATCCATTTCGATGCTTGGTATATTACTATCAGCAATAACCTTTCTTGTGAAAATCACGTGAGATCAATTGCTAAAAGTGCATTCCAAAAACTTGGTTGTCTGTTTCGAGCCAGGAGCTACTTCACTTCCAGTCAGCTGCTTATGATCTATAAGGCACAGATCCGACCTGTCCTGGAATACGTACTGTTCCCATATTTGGAGTGCAGCTCCCAAACATACCCTGAAACTGTTTGATTCTGTCTCGTGGGTGATGCCTCGCTCACAAACTCACTCACTTCTCTGGAATACCCTACAAAAAATGGCGATCTGGCTCAATTTCATAGATATTTTCATGGACGATGCTCTTCTGAAATATCAACAATTGTTCCTCCCTTATTTGGCAGTCCTCGCAAGATTAACCCGTCGAGTTGAGTCTTCGCACCCCTTCGTGGTCACTTTGGAGACCTGCAGAACATCTCTTTTCAAAGACTCGTTCATCCAACGAACAGCGAGGCTCTGGAACACATTGCCAAGGGAGAGTTGTTCCCCGAGACATATAACCTCCAGCAATTTAAGAAGAACACCAATTCCTACCTTATTTCCCTCGGCTCTCACGATTTTCTCTGAACATTACAGGATATCCCTTTTCGTGAGAACCAGAACTCAAAAAAAAAAAACAACCAAGAGACTCACTGCATCTCACTGGAACCCCACATTCTTGTCTATTCATGTTAACAAATGGAATTAAAATCAATTTTAATGTTGAATGAAGAGTCGTTTAATACGTAGTGTGTGTTTCATTTGGCATCATAATGTGAATAATTAAATGACCCAAAAAGGTTCGGAAATAGCAGTCATTGTAAGCATCTGAGGCGATTCATCTTACAGTGGAGTGAAGGCAATAGGACAGGACGAAATTCTCACAGTCTACTCCACTATACTTTATTGTAATCAAATTACGGGACATGTTTCGAAGCTTTAAAGCTTCATCATCAGCTTTTAGTTACTTACATAGGAGCACGCACTGTTCTGGAGGAATACGTTATGTTCACATATTACAACAAAATTCATAAACATTTTTACGAATATATAGTTAAAATAGAGGGATCGCAATTATTGCGGATCACCTATGTTAGGGGACTGGTATGTAAAACTTAATGGCACAATTATCCAATGAGAATCAATTATTTTGCCAACTAGGTATATTTTTTTAAATTTTGAATCTTGTTGTAATATGTGTACATAATTTATTCCTCCAGAACAGTGCTTCTATGTAACGAAAAGCTGATGATGAAGCTTTGAAGCTTCGAAACATGTCCCGTAATTTGATTACACTAAAGTATAGTTTTGGTGGAGTAGACTGTAAGAATTTCGTCCTGTTCCAGCAGTCATTGTGATCTCAGTGGGACTCTCATTTCGAGTCACGGATGTGATGTGTGGCATGAATGTGATACCCTCTCATATCTCTGGGCTGAATCTGTATTACCTGGGACTATTGATTGTTGAAAGAGTCAACAATTTCGAAAAGGACTATCAGGCAATTTTTTGTCGGAACAGTGACTAGCCTTTTCGATCCCGGCATAGCTTGAATACCCCCTTACGCAAAATCACATGTAGGGTGTTAGTTATTCAATGGCAAATTTTGATATTTTTGATTAACCTTCTATCGAAATCTAAGGAGGGAAGTAGTTAATCAATGGAGGAACACATCGACTACCTAGATACAAAGTTTCATCGTTGTAACTTCTATTGGAAGCCAAAACTCAATGAAACTAAAGTTGAGGTTCACCATTTTGGAAACTCAAGTAAACCGTTTTTCACCACACTTCACCACACAGTAATTTAGAAAATCGTCTCTATTGATGAAAAACTGTCGAATATAACAGAAATAGAATGAGAGACAAACAAAAAACTGCAAGGTGATTTAGGTAATGATACTTAATGTGATCATAACTATATACCGATTTTGGCGAAATGTAAGAAAAATTGGGAAATTATCATGCATAGAGAATATTTCCTCGAATTAGTTACCATTATTTATATTTTCAGGAAAAAAATATATGGATCATAATGAAAAAATCGCCAACTTCAATTTCAATTATTTTTGGTTGACGTAGAGAGATCTTCCTGTAGAAGTAACAACGATGAAACTTCGTATCTGAGTTTGCAATGTGTTCTTCCATTGAATGACTACTTTACCGATTATATTAACTCCTTATATTTTGATACAGGGTGAATCGAAAAATCAAAAATATCAACATTTGTCAATGAATAACTAACACCCTATATAAGATTTGGCGTTCAAATTTCGTATGTCGGTTCAAAAGCTATGCCTGAATCGAATAGACTATAGTCACAGTTTCGACAAAAATGCCTGATAGTCGTTTTTGAAATTTTGACCTATTCGACAAACAAAAGTAGGCCTTATGGAAAATTACTATATTATGAAATTTTTGTCCTTATAAATCAGTCGACAAGTTCCAAATTAGGAGGCTGTTGCGGGTTGAAATCGCACACACTGTATGTAGTACAGGGTGGGAAAATTTCGACGTTTGTATGCAGTATGTCGAAATATTTTTCCGTTGGCTTCGTACTGATGTATTTGATTAATGTACACGAAATTGATTGTTAATGACTCCTATCAATTTGTCGATTAACGATTAAAGTTGGCATAGGCAACCAAACATACACCGCGTCGATTCATTTTCGGGATTATACCGGGTGTTTCCGAAACTCGGGCAATCCATTTTCAATATCGATGCACACGTTACTTATTATACATAGCGTCTAGGGCGTTAGTGCATATATGAAGTTGCTGGGAACATTATTGAAAAAGCTGGTGAGGATGTATATAGTAGAGTCAAAATATAAATAACGTTTCTGCAAAAGTAATTTGAAAGAAACAAAAAAGAAAAATAAATTTCAAGATCCTGTAACTCCGAGACAAAGCATTTCCGGACACAAGTTACTGATTAATGTCTACCTTTTTTTTAATTGTCTCACGACTTCGCCATTTGAATATTTTAACGTACTCATGCTACACATGTATAGGATGGCTCAGAAACACATGAAAGTATATAGTGGTTGTTTGTGAAGTTTCAGGAGAAAATAACTTTCACATTTTTGGAAATCCATTTTCAAGGCCCCCTTCCAAAGAACCGCATATTATATATCTTCTTTATGAAAGCTTAAAACTCACCGGCATCAAAAACGAACTGGACACCCTAAAAAAGTTTATCAAGTTCTCCTATAAATCATACATTCAATAACTGAATAAACAGTGTAGCAATAATCATTCTTGATAATTATGAGGGGGGTGGTTTTTCTGCCGGTGAATATTTTGAACATCAAAGTATTTGAAAAACAGATATAATTTTCCGTCAAGAACAGTTTCCACCACTTGCAGAGGCACTGTTTAACTATGGGTTATCGTTGGCATTCAGCTGGAGCTTATTTACACCCTCAAAATAATTTTTTTATGTTTTGCAGGGTTGGATTTATTCATATAGGTATTATTTTGGATAGGTGTTGCAGGGATTGTTTCTATAGTCAAATCGTCAATTACTTAATTGGGGATGTTGAATAGTCCAGCAGTTCTTTATAATTATATAATACCCTCAAAATATTGTTTTGTATTTGATGGCATGAAAAAAACATGTTGTCCGCCACTGGGTATTCGGCAATGTTCGGAGATCTTGGCTGCTATCTTTGGCTGCCATTTTCACACAGCTGTCAGCTGGGGCCAGCGAAATGAGAAGAAGACGAATTTGACACATGAATGTGGCAACACCGCCTTATAATGACATCACATCATTTGAATGGTGGCATCTTGTTGACGTTTCACGGCTTGTTAGCTTTCAAAATATTTTTCTAAAATGTGATTTTGAGGCAGTTTCGCTCTCAAAACAAGTAATACATCTCCAAATCATGTTCAAAATTATACGTGAATATTTCTCATATCCTATATGAATTTTGGGTGAGTTTCAACATTTGTATTATTGGTCTGAAGATAAATTCAAAAATGGGTTTGTCTTCACAAGTGGCTAAAAAACAATCTATATTTCTTGCCTGCACTGGGTGAAAGCCAGCTAGTCCTTATTGTACGTGTTCTATCACAAACTAATTAGTCTTCTTGATAAAAAATCAAAATTCATTAAACCTCTTTTTTTATCCTAGGAATTCTTTAATAGTTACATTTAGTAAAGGTAAGTCCTTGCCTCGTCGAAAATGCGCTTCAACAAGCAGGAATTAGTGACCCTTGCTACTCAACCTTCAACAAAGTTTGAAAAGGAAGGCATTCTGTTTATCCGGGAAAGACAAGAAGGATTTTTCAGGAAGTCAGAAAGTAAGTACCTACCTTGGCACCTACCTATTGATTCTTCTATAAACAAATATATCTATAAAGTAATTTATAAAATGTACAAAGTGTGGATATCACAATAATGCTAATAATGTCAGATAGGTTTGATCTTTGTAAAGTTTTTGGAAATCCAATTTTACTATCAGTGTGCATGTGTACAGTTGTGGAAATCCAATTTTACTATCAGTGTGTGGATACTTGCACATCCTTGTCCAAGTAGATGATTTACTTACTTCAAATGACTGTACAAATTGAGAAATGAAAAGGAATGATAAAAAAATTGCTCACAGGTGCAAACTTCCATTTTGAGGAAAATTCATGTTATAACATGTCTGTATGGAAATCAAATTTTTCATTACCTACATCTTATATTCAAGAGTTTTAGGATGTTTATAGTATGATATTGAGAAATTCACACATAATAATGAGTAAAATGAAAAGGTTTGGCCTTAATTGTTGTTTATATTTGGCATCTTGTCTGAAGAAAGAGTGCATGTATTTGCATTCATTTATCACCCATTATTAAAATATTGAAGAGGCATTTGCATGTGACAATTAGATGCATCTTACATTGGCATGTTGATGTTTAAATGTTCTCCATTGTATAATCTCATAAAAATGATTACCTGCTACTTCATAAATTCATTAATTACTTCAATTACTGAAATCTGTAAATTGGTCTTGAAGATATTAATCCCATATACTGTGTAAAAATCAGAAATATGTACAAAATGTAATATAGAAAAACTGAATAATTTAATATATTTCAAGAACCAGATGAAATATGTTTATCTGTTCATATCATTTTTACATTATTACATGTATTTATAATCTGGATGTATTCATTTATTTCTTGGGATTGTGATCTTTATCCCACTTATTAATATGTTGAGTTGGCGTTGAAGGTGATTTGTTAATGATAATGCATTACAGGGAAGGAAAAGAAAAGACAAAAACATGAAAAACGACTTCGAAATCTGAGCTGTGTGGGGGTCGTGAACAAAGGTACTACATCACAACGCACAGTGTGAAAATGCTAGGTTATCTTGATTTCATTAATTAAAAAATAACATATCCACTATATACAGTGTGTCTCACTTTTTATGAATATCAATCAATCAATCAAAATATACTTTATTGTCAGAAGAAACAAATTCTTGTTGACAAAGCATGATAATAAATAAATAAATATAAATATAGTGAATGAAGTGAATAAAAAATTTCACAGTCAGAGTTGAACCCATTAAAATACAAAATAGATGAATACAAAAACAAAAATACATATAGATAGTTCAAAACATTAACAATTAAAATAAATGATAAAATATAAATGATGAAATTATTGTATAGACATGCACTCATATTGGAATACAGATATATATATATATATAAAACAGATGAAAAATAAATAAAATTTAAGGTAAAAAAGTAATAGGTTTTGAACATAATATAATTAATAAAAATGTGTTGCACTTATTACATTTAGGAATGTACAAGCCAGTCAAATTTGTTAGGTATGTAGGAAAGGCATAAATAACAAATAACATGTAACATAACATATAACAGTTAAAAGTCAATAATCACTCCAACTTATCGTCAAAAAAATCCTGTAGAGAATAATAGGTCTTTTCGATAAACAACCTATTCACAGCCTTTCTGAATGCCTTTGGTTCCTCAATTTGTTTAATATGTAATGGCAAATGATTGAACATTTTGATTCCATTAAAAATCATCGAATCCCTAACTAGAGAACTATTTGGAATTGGAAGATCTAGGTTACAGGTAGGTCGACGGGTATTGTACGATGAAACATGCCTGGCGAAAGAGGTTTTATGTTTCATTATCAGACATACTGATTCCAGAATAAAAATGGAAATTACTGTTAAGATTCCATGTGCCTTGAATAATGGTTTGCAGTTATCTCTTACTTTTGCCTTGCAAACGTACCGTAATGCCCTTTTTTGTAATACAAAAATCATATCCAAGAGTTCTCTTGAACAAACTCCCCAGAAAGCTATTCCATATCTGATGTGGCAGTCTACTAAAGCAAAGTAGGCTGTTCTTGATAGGGAATATCCCAACTCATCAGAAATGACTCTCAGAGCATAACAACCAGATGCTACTTTCTTACTCAACTTCACTACATGGTCTCTGAATTTCAAATTATCATCTACAGTAAGTCCAAGAAATGTGGAATTGTTCTTCTTATTTATTAAATCATTTCCTAGCCAAATATCAGGTAATGCACATCTGAAGGTGATAATACTCGTTTTGCCTATATTGAAAGAGAGTTTGTTCGAATCACACCATTTTTTTATTTTATTTATGTCATGAGATATTGAATTATGCAACTCGTCCAGCTTTCTATTGTGCCACAAGATAGTAGTGTCATCTGCGAAGAGAGTTAAGGCGCCTGTTATATTCACAAGGGTTAGATCGTTTATATATAGGAGAAAGAGAGTTGGGCCCAGTACTGATCCTTGAGGGACACCGCATCTGACAGACTGCTCAGATGAATATTTCGTAGTTTTTACAATTTGGTTACGATTTGATAAATACGATTCGAACCAGCTGAGAGTGGTATTTCTGAAACCGTAACGATGAAGCTTTCGTAGAAGAATGTCATGGTTTACACAGTCGAAGGCTTTAGATAGGTCGCAGAAGACTGCAGCAACTGACTCTCTGGCATTGGTTTCAGTGTACACTTTCTCTAATAGGGAAAACATAGCATCACTAGTGGTTTTTTTGGCTTGAAAACCGAATTGATGGGGACTTAAAATATTGTTGTGATTACAAAATGTCACTATCCTGTTCTTAACTAGTCTTTCAATGATCTTAGCTAATGTTGGAATGAGTGCAATAGGTCGAAAGTTGGAAGGATCCTTCAAATCACCACCCTTGTGGAGAGGAATTACGACTGATGTCTTCAAAAAGTGGGGAAACTCACCGGTTTCGAATGATTTATTAATCAGTTGTGATAATGTAGTTATAGCAGAATGCGGAAGATTTTCAAAAATTTTTATGGAGAGTTCATCAATACCTCGACTATTTCTGTTTTTTATATCTTTGATGATTGCCACAACTTCGGCCGGGTTTGTTTCCTGGAGTTGAAAATTCTCTAGAACATTTATATTATCTAAATATGATAATGGATTAGTATCTGATGATAAATTCCCTGTAAGTGTGTCAGCTATGGTACAATAGTAATCGTTCAGCAAATTGGAATCCAAGTCAACAGACGAGTTCTTGTGAGGCTTTCCTCTGAGATCATTGATAATGGACCAACTCTCTTTCGATTTATTTCCTGAATTATCAATTCTTTGATTGTAGTATAGCTGCTTCGCCTGTTTTAGGACTCTTCTATAAATTCTCCTGTAATTATTATAATAGTCATAAAAGAAAGTCTGATTTGGATCCGTGAATTTTATAATATAATGTAATGATCTTAGGTTCATTGCAGCTATTCTGATACCTTTTGTAATCCATGGCTTCTTGTTTTTTTGTTTGATTTTTTGTAAGGGAAACGATGTGTTGAAAATGTCCAATAATTTGAAATAAAATGCTTCGAACGGGCGAGAATAGGTTAAGAATGAGTTCCAGTTAGTCCGTACGCATTGCGTAAAAAACTTATTGTAATTATTTTTACTGAATAGCCGACCAATTTTATCTCTACTTGATAATTTATCGGATTGAAATTTAAAAGTGCAAGCAATAGCTTCGTGATCAGATAAACCTGCAGAAACAACAGAACAGTCAATATTTTCCGAATCGGTATTGGTACAGATATAATCTATTATTGATGCAGAATATTGACTAATACGGGTGTGCGAGTTGACATGCATAGTCAGATCAAATGAGTCGAGAAGGTTATTCAATAATTGAGTACAAAGTGATTCAGTATCTTCAAAGTTAATATTGAAATCACCTGCAAGCAGAACAGATGAATTCGTAGGTAATTGAGAAAGAAGTAACTCTAAACAATTTAAAAACGAGTGAACCTCAGACGCAGGGGATCTGTAAATACAAAGGATATATAATTTCATGGTGGAACAGAATGCTATAGAAAATTCGAATGTCTTTTCTTGAAGAAGAGCGTCATATTTATCAATATTTACAAAATTTAGTACTTGTGAATTATGTAGCATTATTGCAGTTCCGCCATGAATATGGTTATTTCTACAATACATCGAAATTACGGAATATTCTGGAACACATACAGCCTCGCCCTCTTTCAGCCAATGCTCAGTAAGAAGGACTACATTAGGAAAGTTTTGACTCTCTAGGAAAATGTATAGTTCATCAGTTTTGTTGCGAATGGATTGAATATTCAATAATAGGAGTGATAAGTCTTGGTTTTTACTTCGTGCATATTTCATTTGTGATGATGTCAGAACTGAATTGATTTCACACAAGCCTTCTCTAAAAAACTTTCATTTGTTTCACATTGAATTGAGATTTCCTCGTATAAACTCAGATTATTACTGGAGACTTGGTTGTATGAGATTTCTGTAGTAGGTGTTGTTACTGATGAATTATCCAATTTGCTGTTTTCCATGTTTCCACAAATATATTCACTGATTTCACTCGAAAGTATTGGATTCTTATTAAACATTGCAGTTAAAGTGATAGTTTTTAAAGCAGTTGTTAAACATTTCTTGCATTGATCTATGGAGTTTTTGATTTTTTGAAGTACATCAACTTTGCTTCCTTTTTTGTTTTGGTCAGCGAAAAAATATAAAGAGCAGTTTTTGTTGATTTTTCTGAAGGAATTGATTCGATTGTAAATAGTATTATTAATCTTTTTGTCCAATATACAGCTTCGTTGAGAAATTATTATTACGTTGGTGGTTTTACTGAGACCAAGGGTATTTTTCAAAAATAGATGCAAAGTTTTGTTGTTACTTACGTTGTTTGTATTGAACATCACGATAAGTATATCATCCTGACCATAATCAACCGTCTTGGAAAATAAATTTTCAGTGAACTCTGATAGTTCAGCATTGGGTGTAATTATTTCCCTTATACTATATGTATACCCTAATGACTTGTCTATTACTCTAGAAAAACCTATTGCATACTGGTCTCCACAGACGAGAATTCTCCTTTTCACACTTGATACATTTGTTGCATTAACTTCTGTATCCGCTATGTCACTAACAATACTTGAGCTATCTAGGCTGATATCTCTCGCATTCGCAGCTTCATTCTCTTCCTCGTTTTCCTCAATTTGTAAATTGTATTCAGTATTATTTTCATCATTGATTTTGAAAGTTCTCGAATCAATTGTCATATTCGATACATTCGAGTCTTTTGATAGGATTGGTTCATCACATTGCACGTCATTGCCTGCGTCTTGACGCATAATCGTTGACCCTGCCGAGATCCCTGCCTTTTTCTCAGTCTCAGCGGGAACGCCACTGTAATGACCTTCTGTATTTGTGGCTTTATGATACGTAGGTGTACTTCTCGTTTGTGTACTGATTGTATTCCCAAGTACACTTTTTTGTAGAAGTTCTTTCTGAAGTTCGTTTATCTTATCTTCCATTTCTTTCGTTAGTTTATTTTGCATTTCTATGAGATTGTTCATCTCAGATTCCATATCTAATGCCTGTTGCAAATATACACTTTTTTCATGTTTCAGCTTCTCCATATAATTATTTTTCATCTCACCATCTTGAACTAATTCGCTTATCGTTTTTTCCAATAAACTTGTCTCCTCTTCTTGCAGTTCTTGGTTAATTATAACTTTTTCTTTGCAGCATATTATTTTATTGTCCTTCACAAAAACAACTTTTTTCTTGAAATTGGTTAGCAGACAACTCTTATGAAAAACACTTGAACATTCGGTGCAAACATAATGCACAAATGGTTTAGTTTTGCAACATTTATAATTTATGCTGATAGAACTATGTGAACGCGTGTTGCCTGCCATGCTATAACTGAGTTTATCAAGTACAAAAATATTCAACTAGAATACACCCTAATATCTCAGTTATTACTGATGCAATTTTCTAGAGATTTTTGGGTGATTGTATGTTAGAAAAAAAAAAGTTCATATTTTCAGAATCTCAAGAAAAATTTGAAATCCCGCTTTTCATGACTATGCCCTAAGATTTCAGTTATTAATAATGCGATTTTTTTAAAATTGTGATGGTGATTGTATGTTATTTTTCTAACATACAATCACCATCATAATTTCAAGAAGCTAAGAATTTAGAGTGTTGTCATGAAAAGTGCGATTTTGAAATATTTCTGCTCATGGGATCTCGAAAATATAAATTGGGGGGTTTTTGGGGATGCTAAATCTGAATCTGATAGAACAAGTTATCTAAAATGAGTCCTACTATCCTTTTCCCAAATTAAGGTCTTCGTTACCGTCCACAACACCGCACACCAACGATAAATTAAAATGTTCACTATGCAAAAGACTTCTTTGTTAACATTCAATCGCCACAAAAATTTTAAGAGAATCGCATCATTTATAACTGATAAGGGTGTATTCATGAGAAGCGGGACACACTGTATATTTATTTATTGCAAGGTGTGTCATATAAGAATGCACTCTACAGAGATTCCTAAATGATTTGTTTCCAGTTTAAAAAAGTATAGTTACATTTAAATGTAAAAGTCAAATCAGTAAGGTCATATTATTTTTTGGCAAATCTCAAAGAATTCTGATTTATACTCACCCTATTAAGTGCATTGTTTTATTGAGCACCATGTATACAAAATTGTTGAAAAAAGGAGATTGCAGTGACTTATTTTAATATCAAGATATTCTTTGAACTATGGAACTATGGAAAAAAATCATTGGTATTGATTTTTTTCAATTGAAATTTGTCATCATTCCAAGAGGATTTGAGAAATTTTGCACAAATGAGTAGGAAAAATTCTACCTGAAACTGTCGATATAAAAATAATTTTGTTGGAGAAATAATTGAAAAACTAATTTTGTAAATCCTCATCATGATCATTGGGTATTCACTATATAATCAAGGTCATTATTCATAAAAAATCATATTCTAGTCGCTTCTGCTTTTAACTTGACTTCATTTGAAATTCTCAAACTGCTGAAATGTTGCAGATATTTTTTTTGTTTAACACCATCTAACCAATCAATATTATGTAAGTTCATTTCTCAAGATAACCTGGTATCTAACTATTCTTTAACCCACTGGCTAATATGTTTTTAGACACCGCTAACCTTAATAAAATCACGTTGGTGCTTTCCAGGTTTAAGCAAAAATGGATTTGTGTGTACACTGGTGAAGGTTTTACTAACATAGTGCTTCTTATATTTTATAGCATACTCTATCACTTGTTGCTGATATTTTCTATATATATGGATTTTCTATTGTGTAGATTATTTTTTGTACCTACCACACATTTTCATTTGTATTGTACTACTAATGATAATTGGTATGCTCCAACTTTATATCCTCCAAAAATTCCCCTCCAACTCCTAAAATTACACAGTTAATCCATAAATTACTCCCAAAATTATGACAGGCCTTTCATGTAATGTTGTTCCTAAATTTCAAATTTGAGTTAAAAATACCAGTTTAGGTATGCAAAATTGTTTCCATTGTACTCCTCACACTTGAAGAAGAGAGAAGAGAAGATAAAGTTCACTTTATCAGAATATCTCCAATAGATATATTATCAGTGGTCATCAATATTCACTGAGGGTTGGATATCACAACGCTAGTTTCTTTTTTCTGTGACGGGAAAAAAGTTTGGCATTTCATCTCTGTTGGCAGGTTATAAAATGTCACTTTTCATAAATTACTTTTTTCCCGTGGGAAAAAAGTGAGTACTTCTTTCCCGGATATATATCACATATATATACTCTGTTAATGGCTTTTGTTGTGCTATAGTTCCGAAAAATGAGTCAATAATACCGTCTCCGAGAAAGAACTGCAAGTCCTTTTATCTTCCATTCGACTTCGCGGTTTCGTATATTACTGAATAACTACTGAATTCGCAATTTTTTAAAATCAAATCACAGAATTGAACTGACAGAAGTGACATCAGATATTTGATTACTTCAAAAGAATGATGAAGATGCCTATAAAACGCAGGTGTCCCTACTGTTTAAAACTTGAAATTTCACGTCGATAATTTTCAGATTTCGAAATAATGTAATATCTTCTCAATATTGATTCGTCCTTCCTTCTGTCACAGAAAAAAATAGTGTATTATACACGGGAAAAATATTAGATTTTAGCTCACGGTTTTTTGTCTCCCTCCGCTACGCGTCGGGAGACAACACAACCTGGAGCTAAAATCTACTACTTTTTTCCCTTGTATAATAAATAACTATTTCATCTGTGCTCTGGAGGATTGAAATTTAGTAATTTTTGCATGTGTGAAATAGTTACCTACGTTTCCAACTTCTTATTGTAATATAGGCTCACCACGAAAAATAATTCTATTCAAGAACATTTAGCTATTTAGGTACTAATATTTGCATTATTTCCTAATAAAATGAAAATCTCAAGTAGATAGTTGAATAATAATTATGTAAGTATTTAATTTCTACTACTGTAAACTGTCGTACCCCATATTCAGAAAAGTATAAGTAGGCTAGGTTGAGAAGTTGACGCTTATTCCACAACTTATATCAAGTACGCCTCCGAAATTTGCTGTGTTTTTGAAGATAAAAATTCAAAATTCAGAATTAAGATCATTATAAATGTGCCTGAAAAAGTACACTCTTTGTTCATATTATAGCCAAAATGAAGTACCTATAAAGATTTGACTTTTTTCTGACGTTTTATCGAAACATCCATCAAGGTCCTGTAGACAACAGTTTTCGGAAGTGAATCCGTCTTTTGTTTTTCAAATGTAAAATAAAATTATTTCAAAAATGTTAACAAAGTTTTCGCAGTCTTCTAGTTTTTTCAAATTTAAATTTCAATTACAATTTGAGAAGTTATGAAAAATTGTTCAACCAAACTGTATAATATCAATCGACAAAATTAGTATATCATGGAGTTCTAAATTCGGAAGTTTTCAAATCTTATATGAACTAAATATTATACTTGAATACATTAACATATTTTTTTAATCAAGTACAGTTGTGTGCCATAAACAAGTCGTACAAGGTTTGTATGGTGTAAGCCTGCCTATGATGTTCCAGATTTCATTTAAAAGTGCTACACGTACACATTTGCACGTTACTGACAATAATAATTTTGAATTCTGACATTACTTGTCAAAGTCGATAAGAAGATTAATTAAGATTGAGAAGCCTGGCTCACAATAGCCTATAACTGCTATACGACTTGTTCACACAACTGTACATCAACTTTTCAGTTTATGATCTCGAAATGTGGAATAATATCAGAATAATTTGTGTTCAGAGATAAAAGAAGATCATGTAAAAATTGGGTCATAAGAACTGGATTTGTTATCTACAGTTGTTCCAATCACAATAACAATTTCAGGTATCTTGAAAAATCAGCAATTTTTTTGTGGCATAACTGGCATACCTACCATGCCTAGTGATCAGCCCGGTATACCTAGTCAATATTGTATTGTCTTGTTTAGGTTTCACTGTGCATCGCTTATATGAATATTTGTTTTGTGTAGACCAGAGCTATCCTGAATTAATCTAGAATTGGCAATATCTGTTATAAGTAATTTACGTAACGAGTCCGGAAAATACTGTTTTTATTTGACGAGTAGACAAAATTCTAGGCCGAGCCGCAGGCGAGTCCTGAAAGTCTGCGAGTCCACAAAAACTGTTTTCGAACGTATTGCGTACACTATTTTTTCGGCAACCATGTAGAATAACAAATCAATGAGACACATTTCCATATTATGTTTCTTTGTGGAATACAATTTCTTCTTTATCAACTCTCATTTTTATCAAATGCTGAAATTTGAACAGAATACCTATACCTACAAACTGTTACATTGGAAATTTCGTATAGGCATTTTCAAAGTCACTATCGCAGCTGCTTCCGATAGTTTATTGTGACAATTGATACCAAACTTTCAAAAATCAAAACGTCAACAAATTTTATCTCAAATAGTTGTCAACCGATATTTTGCTGCTATGGTAATTATCATCTGCATTGTTCAAAACCATATCTATCAAGATTTTCATAGTTACAGTGACAACAACGATGTGATACTTCCCGGCCTAGTCCGGGAAGTACGTACGAAAAATGCTACTTTCTCGAAGAAATAGCGTCCGGGAAGTACTCACTTCCCGAACGGTTGCCGAAAAAATCTATTTTGGACTGGTGAGACTTAGAATGTTAGCCCTCATTGTGCAAATGTTATTCAAATGCTTGCATGAAAAATTGAAGCCCCAGTTACATCAAGCTAAGATCAATTTAGGTAAATTTCTACTTATACCCAGATTTGTTGTAGCTCTGGTATGCCGTTGGGTTGTTTTGATATATTCCTATTGTTTGTAGCAGGATTTGCACATCTCATAACCAACTGTGAGTAAACATCAGTCAGCTATTTTCGTGTTTTTCCAGTCAGTCTAGAACGATGGTGTCGCTTGAGAGGCAATCTCTTGTTCTACTTCAAGAACAGGGACCCGTGGTCAGAGCCATTAGGGGTAATCGTACTGGAACAGTGCCAAGTGCGAGTCGATCCTCCAATGGCATCGCCGCCTTTGACCGCCGATGGACATTATCCTTTCTATCTGGGTAGGAAATAGTATTCTATTTTTTCCACTACTAGCTATAGTAGAACCTACCATTATTCACTGTTTTTTGAGGATTAAAGTGTGTTATTCTATATAAAGGTAGTTTTCGTCATTTTATGTACTACTAGTCAATTAAGACATAGCCACCTCTGTTATAATTAACCGGAATTCACTGTTTTGATGCGAGATTCGTAGAAATGACACTTCAATCTAGTAGGTATTTATCAATAACGAATTTTCCTAATATGCTGTCATATTAATATACACCTTGGTAGTAATAGTACATTGTTTTATTAGAATCAAATGTGACACTTTGTTTGACAAGCGAAATTTGCATTTGCGAGGCGGAGCGAGCACGTAAATTTTGTGTGTTGTGTGTATAACTCAGGACATTTATGTTTTAGTTGTGATGGTTCATCATCTAATATTACAGTTATCTTGATATTTCTGAGATGCAAAATGATATATTCGAACCCAAAATAAGTTATCTGTGATCATATTAAATGACAGCGATTCCATCATTGGTATTCGTCACTGCAGCTATGATGTATTTCTATCATTCTTGAGAGATGAAACGTTATTGAGAATGAAATATAAAATATACCGGTCGTGCATAAAATCTTATATGTATTTCAGGCGTAACTTGCTTCTATGGGCCTTGGTGTGTTAATACTTACGCAACGGTCCATAAAAGCCTATTTACGCTCTTGATACATGAATAACTATTATAGTCATAAGAGATAATTTATTATGATTCATGTGAAGATTCAATGTCATATACAGTGCAGTAGGAAGAGCATTTGCTGATCAGAATTCGATTTTCATTTGTTCATCATCTTTAAAAAAATTTCACAATAATGTTGGTAAGTACCTACGAGATAATTTTATGGCAATTGAAAGCATGTTCATATTTTGGAGTTAATATAACAAGGAGTCTGACTGATCCAAAAATCTATTATTGAATAATCTATTAGATGCTCTTTTGCTTCACTGTAACGATGATAAAAGCAGGAAAGGACCATCGGTATATCCATGCATTTGTAACAAAGACGGGTATAGGTTTGGCTGTTTGTTGTCTTTCTCTCGTTTGTCGGTTTCATTGGTTGGTCCCTACATATTTCTCTAGGCGCAACAGTTCGATTTAAAAAAAATCAACAAGTTTAATTGGTCATCGTCTAGTTGTCACGTGCTTCAAATTCGTAGTTCAAAGAGTTTTTTATGGACTAGCCAAAACTATTGTCACCACCTCTGTATAAGCTGTATTCGGTTAGAAAGATTTAAATTTTATGCTGTATTGTTTCTTAACTTCTTGCTTTTTCGGTTTATTTCAGTTTTTGACGGTGGCCTGAGTCAAGCTTTAGCTTCCACCTCTGATATTGAACGATCAAGTTGGATGGATGCCATAAGGCAGGCTAGCTACGAGGGTGTCAGAGCTGAACTGAATGCTCTGAGACAGTGTATCGAGAGGAGGAGGAACCATAAACCGAATATCGATTTGCATACGTGGAGATTGCAACAAACCCACGTTTTTGGTAATGATAAGTATTATTGGGGGAGTTATTGATGAACACAACTGAGAAGATTGCATCGACACTAATAAAATACTTTAGCTCTAAAGATATGAGAGATTTCAGATACATTTGAAGCATTTGGTTATTGAATTGATAATTTTCAAGTACATCTCACGCTTTTTGAACTAAAAGAAGAAAAACAATAAGCTTATAGTGCCCCAAGTTTCAAAATGCTCGAGAGACGATTTTTATTATCAAACATCAACATAGCTGATAAGATTTGAAAAAATATTATAAGTGTAATCAAGTGATACTGTACCTGTTATTTTGTCCTGCGCTCTTAACCACAATGGTTGATGCGCATATTTGTGATTAAAAAAAAATAATTATCAACATTTTACCATGCCTTTTGTAGATATTACTGAGGTTCCCCTTTGCGAGATATCCCTGGCATGTGATAATTTACTCTGTGATGGTCACGGCAGACCACCGAATCCTTCCCTAGTGGTCGACGTGTACATTCCTTCTGCCAAGTTTTGGGTTCAGTACGGAAGAACGGAAATAATAGAGGTACAAGTCGAGTATCTGAGATATTGTTCGATTTCCTAAGTTTTTTTTTTAGAGATGCAGCAACCCCGGCTTTCTGAGCACCGTCAGTTTTCGTGCTTCAGATGGGTTGATGGGCGACACCAGAGTCAGATTTACCGTTTTCGATGTTAGAGAGAGGGTGTCACATACTGCCATACCATTGGGTTCAGCTTGTGTCCTACTTAGTGCCATACAGGTTAGTAAATTGTAAAAAAATGTGAATTTTTATAACATTTACATTGTTATTTTTGATGACCGGTTAGACAAAAAAAAATGATAAACATGTATGCATCCGCTACTGAGAGGTGATGTCATGGTTGGTGGAACTGTTAGGTATACTTCTTTTTTTCATTTGACCTATTCTTGTAATCTTAAAGTTGCTCGTGAAGTTCCACATTGAAATAAGGAAACCCAATCCCACCTAAGCCTATACAAAACCTGAGTTTTTGAATATGTTTACATAAGACACACCACTCTTACCGCTAATGCCATAAGATCGAAGCTCATTCATGTATGTAATCAAACTTGGTTCCATGGAGCTTCCGCATTGAGGATATGTCATATATCTTTTTTTTTTCATCGAGGTGGTTGAAATTCTTTATGGACACCATATCGGTCCAATCCCCCATATTATAGTGTGGGAGTCCCCTGACTCCAGGTATACCCACTAAACACTCCACCCCGTTTGTAGGCTCGTCTGACCGAAGTCTCTGACGACACTTAGGCCTAGTGGCCCATTGTATCTTACCTACATGCCGTTATCAATTTTACCATATACGACTCATGGTGCTTATTAAGGGCCACTTCAATATGAAAGACCCTTTTTGGTCATGTTCCTGAAGATTACTCTTCCGATCTCTGTTCTCGTCTACGAAGAAGGCCAAAAGTTTTCCTTCTCCTACGAGTGACGGGGTAAGGGGTTGGTCTAGCCTTGTGGTGCCCCCTGCACAGGGCTAAGGCTACTTACTCTGAGATGTCCCCTGTTTCCTAGACGCCCCGTTAGCGACACTATACCTCGGTGCCATTCATCAATCACCACGGGTTCACACAGCTTGGATTAGGTTGCCAGAGCCTCGTTGACCAGTCCTCGGCCACCTAGACAGACATCAGCAAATCGCCCCATCCCTGCCACAGATGTCCACAAATTGTCCCATCTGGCCCGGAGATAGCAAAGATGGTCCCAAAATGCTTCATCCGTCGAGCGGCCGCGATCTGTCCTCCCCATACCACTTGATGGTGAGGTTGGACTTGAAGGGGAGGAGGAAAAGAGAAGTTGGCCAAGAAAGGCCGATGGACAGATTGAAAAAGAAAGAGAGAAGAGGATATCACCCAAGACAAGTTGAAGTATGGTGAATATCCGGCTAGGGTACCTCGGGTTCACCATTCCCGTACTCACAAGTTGTGAGCCCCTGAGGGGGTCATATATCTTACTCACTCTTACTTATGTTTTCGAACACAAAGAAACTTGACTCGATATCATCGAACGACAGTTTGGAAGTTGCTGTGCATTGAGCAGAAGCAATCTCAGGCAAGCAATTTGAAGGAGATTTTCGGGTTGCTGGGATATGGCAACGGTCTAGATAGTTTGTCAATGACTCTTACTGCAAATTTCCGAAAGACAGGGGCTATCCAGCAATATTTGAAGAATTTCGACTTTGACATAGACCTTATGCCAACTGATGAGGCTGAAAAAATGTCTGACTGCTTAACGGTCAAATGCAAATTCCGTTAAACTATCTCTTAATAAATTATTCTCAGCTCCAAATGTTCAAATTGTTAGAATAATTCCAATAGAACCTATCTAACAGATACGTTCCCATTTTTATTTCTTCTTTCGGTTTTTCAGGATTCTGCAAGATTGCGAATCCCATTACTGTCAAGGACTCAGGCTACTGCTGGGTTTTTAACTATTAGCGCTTGGTCTTTGGAGGCCGAAGATAGAGGTAGCAGCACCGAGCATACGCCATGTAGAGTGTCATCACATAGTACATCATCACAAGTGAGTTCTTTCATCATATTCATCATCATCATCTTTTCTTTATTGGAAATATTAGTTTCCCGTAAAGTTGAAGTTTAATTTTCATATAATGTTCCATCAACTTGAGTAATTAAATTACAATGAAAGAACCAATAAAACAAGATTTATTTCAAAAATTTCTGAAGAACCTGACAATATGTACATTCAGTAAGTAGAATTCTTGATAACTGTGATACTCACTTCTTGTTTAGATAATTCAATTCTCAAAAGTTACCACTCTGTATAAACAAGTGGTATTATAATCTCGATATTAACCACAATATTTCCTCAAACGTAACACAAACTGTGAAATCATTTTGACGAATGCAAGATGAGGCCTCGTACTAGAAAAAGGATAAATACTGAGGTTGGTGATTTTTCAAGTGTTTTGCAAAATAGGACAACATTTTTAACATCAATGATTATCGTAGAAACGAAAACAAATTACCTATTAATTGTTTTTCAGGTTTGGTCTCACAGGAGATCTCAATCGTTACCCCCTAGGTTAGGTGTGAAAATGAGGCTTCCCAATCAAGCAGAGCTGAAATTACTGTTTGCTTCGCCTTACCTACAAACTTATCGGTTTCATTCTGGTCTTGGTGGAGATATTTGCGTCCACGAGTACATGGCCGAGAGTCGACTCTGCTTCTCATTTCCACGGCAAATTCTGTAAGTGTATTTGCTTTATTAATTTCCTGAATATTCCATTGGGATTATTAGTGTATTACATAACTTGTGTGGAAAGTGGATAATTGATTCTTATTCTGAAAAGAAACATGACAGGTACCGTCACGAAGAGAGTGTACTGATACTTTGATAGCTCTCTA
This sequence comes from Phaedon cochleariae, assembly GCA_918026855.4. NCBI lineage: Eukaryota > Metazoa > Arthropoda > Insecta > Coleoptera > Chrysomelidae > Phaedon > Phaedon cochleariae. Next base: position 11,101,906 of record OU896711.1, read on the forward strand.
CAAAGGTTTGAAAGTTGCTACACTATCTGTTGTGAGATCAACAAAGAAGAAACCGGATTTCCGAAGCGTCGTTCTCATAGAATGAAGAAAAAACAGTTGCTGCAGAGGAAGCTGATGGGCAACTGACAAAATTCATTTAGAGACATAATTATTTCTTGAGGAACACCCTGTATCAATGAATATGTTGATACCATCTCAATGTTGATTATGCATTAATTTCGAGATTTTTGACCACCGTTTGAACCAGTATGACAAGAACACGTAGCCAATAGAAATTGGATATTCATATCACAGAAAATAGATGGTGCTATATGTTCTTTACCTCAAAGAAAGTTTGAAAATGTTTCCTTCCAAACGGGAAGCCTTTGAAATTTTCGATAAATTGGACAGCTTTGATTATCATCGTGTCAAATCTCATTCTGGAGGGATACAATAATCATTTCAGGTTGTGGACATTCAGAAACTGATGCTAAAACACCAAAACAGTTTATTTTAGATCAATAAATGACAACCAAACTTGGGTAAATCATTAGACACCAAATACCATTCATCGAGTTATGAGCACAGTTATCAAGAAAATATAAAACTATTTTGCTGGAAAAATCCACGGAGCAAACAGTTCGATATATCCATTTGGCAACAGTGTGAAAAATGAAGGGCGTGCTCATAGCTGTCAAATGGAGTGTGCAGGTTTGTTCTCAGTGGTCTGGGTCACAGTTCACACTAGTTAACAGAATTTTGTGGTCTCGTTAACGTTTTAAGTGATTTTTAACTGATTTATTTCATTAGTGACATTTCATGTCTATTGGGTACTACGCATTTCTGTATGAATCCAAAAGTTGATAAAAAAAACAGAAATGGATGCCGATCCTGAACCCCATTCCAATAACGCGGTATCATTGTTGCATACTGCGCAAACTCAGAAATGTAGGTGCGCGAAATCAATTTGGGTCGATAAAATTTTCATGCATTGGCATTCTAGGTGAATGTATAATATAATCCTCTACTATCCTATCACAAATGATGTTCAATGTTCCTCGAGCTTCTTCACGTACTTGTAATACATTTTACTTACCTGTACCTAACACAATACACAATTTCCACTCGCCTATAACATCAATGTCTAGAAGTGTAAACAATATCTCTACTGTCGATATCATTTGCACAGTTCTAACGTGTTATTCTCAACTCAGTTCCTAACTGATATTTTGTATAACTGTTTTGTTCTAATCACTCACTTTGTAATTATGTACACCTGTGATTGGGTTCTAGGGCCTACTGGATGTATAATAAATAAATAAATAAATAAATGACCAAAGAAAAATATCTGTCCTCTCCAGAGACATCTGGATCCACCAAGAGAAAGAGCTCCTGCAAGAAGTGGCCGGCATGGGGGAACTCCGCGAGCCATGGCACTCCCGGCAAGTGGAACTCCTCGACCGCCACCTGCACCTGTTGCGCCTCTACTCGCAGGCGCGGGAGAACCTGCACGCCCACAAGGGCAGCCTGTTCAAGGCCAGCGGTCGCAAGGGCGACAGAAGTTTGGAGTTCGCGCCGATCAACCTGCACCTGCAGCGCATGTGGGTGCACAACGACACGCTGAACAAGTCGGGGTTCTACGATTGGGTGACGGTGGGCGCTTTCACGGCGCATTCGCACAAGTCGAAGAACGGCGGGTTGATCAAGTGAGTTTACATCCCTAAAAGTTGCTGCCATTATACCAATCTACAAAAAAAATTACCCAAAGGATATTGAAAACTAATCGCGGGAATCAATGTTACCAGGTGGCGCTCGGTTTTCATCGTTCCATGTCAAAGCCACGTCAAAACTGGGGGAAAACAAACTCAATCCTCACTCAATCCCATAAGTGTCATTAGCTTGTGTACTGTGTACTGATAAGAGTGATAAGTTTTGAATTTCTTGACATTAATTGTCAATATTCGATCGAAAACGCTAATAATGCCTGTTGTAGATAGTATTTTGGCAGATATTTTGCTCTATTTAGATGGAAAAAGCCGACCAGTAGTGGGAGGAGAAGCAGTTCTCCGTGCTTATCATGTGATTTTGTGTGAGGCAGAAGACTTCAACAAAAGGCACACTTTTTTACTTTGTCTACAAACTTCGGCGATGAAATCTTCCCCACATGAAGTAAAATTGAAGTTGGGGTCGAGAGGAACTCCTGTAGAACAATGGATTTGTATTTGTTCCTGCAAAGCAGGACAATCTGGGTATTGTAAACATGTTGTAGCTGTTCTTTTATATGTCAATTGATTTGCTCGTCATAATTAGTCTGAATTGTTTGAACTATCTCCAATTCTTCACCCGTTCACTGTTCACTAAACTAATAAAAATGTAATGTAAAAAAATTAACCAACTCAACTATCATCACTACCAACACTGCCAACACTTTATGTCATTGACAAGTTTGACAACTAGTTACAGCAAGCTGTATGCAATGTTGTCTATGCACTTTATCCATAGACAGCAGTTTGTTTTCCCCCAGTTTGAAGTTCGTATTATGTAACCTAGATGTCGCCCACTTCGTGAATCTCGCGAATAGACCCATAGCACTACTGAGTATATTTTCAAAAATCATTGAAAAAGCTGTCTGTATGAAAATTGAGGCTTTCATGAAACAACATAAACTAATGTCGAATAGCCAACATGGTTTTCGTGCAGAACTTTCTACTGAGACGGGCACAGTGGAATTAACGCAACACATTCTTGACATGTTGAATAATGGTGAACGTGTAGTGACAATACTATTTGACCTGAGTCGGGCGTTTGACACAATTTCTCATTCGTTTGTATCTGAAAAGATTGAAAAAATGGGTATCCGGAAGCCAATTAACAACTAGATAAATGTCATACAAAATCGATACTTCTTTATTAAGATCGAGGACATAGTATCACAGGAATATGATATAAACTTCGGTACTCCCCAGGGTAGTGTCTTGGAGCCATTGATTTTCCTACTTTACGTCAATGATCTGCCGGAATTTATATCCCAAGGACGAGTTCTCATGTATGCCGATGATACGTCCATAGTTCTATCAGATTCAGACCCTGATAATATTTTTAATAAAATCAACGCAAAAATGACCGAATTCTCGATATGGAGCCAATCTAACAACATGATAATTAATTATGATAAGACAGATCATCGTGCTCTACGATAGTCATAGGCCACCACTCAATCTGAGAATTTCGTTCAACAACACTGTTATAAAAGCTTCTAATTTTGTAACACTCCTGGGAACAATAATTGATGAAAATATGACATGGAAACACCATATTGAACAGGTTTGTCGAAATCTTAATTAAAGATTTTTTGCAATTTCATCTCAAAAACAATCTGCACACCCATTCTCTAATGAATATTTACTATGCATTTGTAAACTCGACAGTGTCAAATAATCTAATTGAATGGGGGTCAGGCATCCGAGATTGAACGGGTCTTCATCGGACAGAAACGGATCGTCAGAGTGTTATTCAATCTCCAATTTAATTCGCCTCCAAAGACACCTCAGCCGACGTCTTCTACAAACGATAAGTTTTGTCGTACAGGTACGACAATCGTTAGCTACAGAATAAAGTTATGATTATCGTTCGCTAACAATGTCGTTAAGCGTTACAGAATTGCCCCCTTGCAAATGTAAATTAGGTTTGTAAAAAAATGACGGATAGTACTTTTTTTTCTGAACATCTCCCAATTTACAGTTGCAACTGTAAATAAGGGCTAATTTACAGTTGCAACTGTTTTGTACTGTAGGAAAATTTTCTAGGCTAGTTCAGCAACTAAAGGAGTCACCTATCAAGAATAGCACGAATTATCAGATAACCACAAAGATTTCAATGGCAAATGATGCAATACAGGTGAGTTCATTTATAAACTATTCAATTGTGTCATGAACGCTCATGTATAAAATATGTGTTTATAAAACTTGTATCAGCTGTGGTAGGAATATTCCATAATCATATCACTACATAACTTCAGGGTAGGAAGATTTCTTTTCATTTTCATACCTCAGTTTTTCTTAGGAATAAATAATTATACTGAAGAATTTACTCTGGAATTCGAAGGTGAGTTTCAATCCGGTCATATTTTCGGTAGGCGATAAAGCAGCTGAGAAAAGAAGTAGTAGAAGCCATGCGCACTTTGATGCGCCTTGCCAAAGAAAAACAGACCAACGGCATGTTACCCATATGCGAAGACATGATCAGCAAGACGCGAATCCTGCTCAGCCTGTGGGACCCTGGACTCGTGGAAGAGGCGCTCAACTTCATCGAAGATTACAAACTAGGTAAAATATCAGGTTCAGTTGTGAGACGAGTGTAATTTTCAATATATGTCCGGTCTCGTTTGCAATCAAACACCCAAAAACGCTCGAGTAGATGCTTTGACATGCTTTGACAAAGATGATATGTGGATTGACTACCTACCTCATTTCTGGTGAAATACAGTCTCTCATATTTGTGTCTTTTTTAGTTTATCTGGTCCAGAACAAAAGTGAACTGATCATTATTCATTCTTATGAAATTTGTAGATACTTATATGATACAGCACATAATTTTCCCACAGAAAATAATGCAGATTCAGTTCAATATAATGATCCATTTTATGAGTGAAAAACTGGCCCGTGTCATACGCCTTAATAAGCAAGATAAAATAAACGCATACTGGCCCTCCAGCGCTTCCGCAGAATTCCTATTTCAGAACATTATTTTATATTCCAAGCAATTATGACATCCTCAGATGGCAGATTTTTATAGAAGTCATTCACGGTCTACTAAAAAACTTTGAACAAAGTTCCATAATAGAATGCATGAAGGATTCAAATCGGAGAAATTTTTTTTTTGTAAACCGTGAATGACTGCTGTATCAACCCTTTCAAGTTAATCCGGTAGACCGTATTTTAATGTAGATATTGTGCCTGATTTCCGAAAATGAAGGTTTATCAAACCTGTCCACAGGTAACTAATCCTTCAGGTTGGGAAAGTAGGATATATAAGTTAAAGGTTAGTTTAGTTCATTGTACCAGTATATCACCTGACGAAGCTACTGTGTTAGCGAAACATGTCGTGTGTTAGAGAATTTTGTGGAAATCTTATCGTTCGTGAAGTTTTCACATTTATAATGATGATCTGATATTATAAAGACAATGAAGTGAGTTAGTATTGATAATGTGAAAGTCAAGCCATCAATTCGATAAACTGCTACCAGTAATATTTTATCACAGCACTGATGATGATTCCAGTTTCTACTTGAATTCAAATATCATCAATGATAGAAAAAATTGTTAAACGCAGTGACATTTCGGGACAACACATATAGAAACGATGAGAGAAAATCCCAAATAATCAAGTAAAATGAATGTATCATCTCCCCGATAACCTACAGACAGTATTTAATGAATCGAGAATGTTGTCATTGCATAAACAACAGTTTCTTCTTTATGTATCCTGCTTTCCTTATTTGTGTAGTTCGGAATAGAGGTCACTAGCTGACTGAAAATGTGATCAATATAGGCGATTTTCGCAGTTCTTTGTTCACTGTATAGACAATATTAAACCTCTGGCCAACTAACTAGATTTTTATTTGGAACGACAATGCACTGACACTGGCTCATCTTTCGTCAGATGTTGCGATAGTCTAAAAAAAAATTGTTCTAAAAAAAAAGTCTATATTGTTACACTGCATCTTTCTGTAGCGCAGGCGTAGGGGTGTGCATTGTTTGAATAATCTACTTATTCACCTTTGCACTTTCACCACGAGATGGCTCTGAGAGCTGCAGATATTGATTTGAACTTTGTGTTGAAAATAGTGTTTTTCTGTGGTTTCCCTGTCATTTTTTCATGCATTATTAATTTCCATTCGATCAAATATTTCTGCAGAACATAATATTGGTAAGTTCTTTCTTGGATTACCGATAATTATCATTGGAAGTACCTATGAGGTCTGTTTTCATTTATTTGGTTTACCATTGGGTCACTTGAGAGAGGATTTATATTTGAGATTACCATGTCACCTTCTCTGATATTCCAATCAATAGACCATTTTTCTCAGGTATGTTGTCTTCACTGTGTTTTTTTCATCCAAAAAATCCTGTATGCAGAATTCTATTCCATTGTAGTTTTGAAGTAGACAAAGTATAGGTACATTTTTACCTTGAAAGCTTTAGATATTTTTTTTCCTTCAAGTTCAAATCATCACTCCTGGAAAAAGTAAGTACTTATTAGAAGTAGTCATTCCTGAAGACATGCATATCTTTCATTCTTCCAGAGATCTAATAGAGTTTTCAATAACTCAAACTTTCACCTACTGATAGAAAACTTGTGATTTCTTTGAGTTTAGCATTCAAAGTCGGTGTACCGTTCTCTAGGTTTGAGTACCAGCTTCCGAGTCTTTAATGGCTCCTTTCTCAATCTTCATCTGAAACTCAGTCGTCTACATAACCTAACCTGATATATATTCATTACATTGTTTACAAGTTAAATATAATTATTGTATGCCAAATAACAAAATGCTTTACAAAATATCCAAAACAAAAAATATAACCAAATAATTAGACAAAGACAGAGCATTTGACATTAGCCTAAACTTGGCGGCTGCCAGCCCGTTGTCGTCACTGTGTTAAATGCAGTCACTGTAGATCGTCCTTCCCAATTTACTTTCGAATCACCGAACAATCGTTTAATCCACCCCCAGTCGTCAACGAGGACTCCGGCGTGGGCGACGACCTCGGCTCCGAAAACGGGGCGCGCCCCACTCTCGCCCTCTCCCCCTTCAAGCGCATCACGCAGCAGCTAACGTCGCTCGACCTCAAGAGCCCCGATCTCGAGGACTTCGCGACGCCGTGCACGCCCAGGGACGTCGCCGACCTGTGGAATGGGCGGGGCGTGGGCGTGGCTAGGGAAGGAGGCGTGGCCGGGAACCTGTTGAGCACGAGCGAGGGCGTGCGGAGCCTGTGCTCGGAGATGCGCACTCCGGACGAGGCGGGTTTTGTGCTGTTTCCCGATTGCGAGGACAGCCACCTAGAGGTGAGTTCGATGGTCCTAGTGTTTTTTTTATGTTCTGGTTCCCACCAAAAAAGATATCCTGTAATTTCTAGAGAACACTGTGAGAACCAAGGGAAATAAGGTAGGAATTGGTGTTCTTCTTGAATTTCTGGAGGTTATATGCCTCGGGGAACACCGCCCTTGGCAATGTGTTCCAGAGCCTCGCTGTTCGTTTTTACCAAGGAGTCTTTGGAAAGAGTTGTTCTGCAGGTCTCCAAAGTGACCACGAAGGGGTGCGAAGCCCCAACTCGACAGGTTAATCTCGCGGGGACTGCCAAGGGAGGAATAATTGTTGATATTTCAGAAGAGCATCGTCCATGAAAATATCTATAAAATAGAGCCAGATCGCCAACTTTTCGACGGTGTTCCAGAGAAGTGAGTGAGTTTGTGAGCGAGGCATCACCCACGAGACGAATTGCCTTTGTTTGGACAGAATCCAATAGTTTCAGGGTATGTTTGGGTGCTGCACTCTAAATATGGGAACAGTATTCCAGGAAAGGTCGGATGTGTGCCTTATGGGTCATAAGCAGCTGACTGGAAGTGAAATAGCTCCTGGCCCGAAACATAGGACCAAGTTTTCGGGATGCACTTTTAGCAATTGATCTCACGTGATTTTCTCAAGAAAGGTTATTGCTGATAGTAATACCAAGCATCGAAATGGATGTCTTCAAAGGTATCGTTACTCCTGACAAGCTTATGTTGGACACAGTGAGATCGGCTTTTCTAGAGAAAAGGCATGCTTGTGTTTTGTTTGCATTGAAATCTATCAAGCTGTTGGATCCCCATTCGAGAATTGTTGCCAAGTCCATATTTATGTTGTTTACATTTCTTCCTCGTTCGTTTCTGATTTGCCTGGCTGGTATTGGAGCCCTGGAAGAGAAGGCGGTATGGAGGGTACTATCATCCGCGATACTGGACATGAAATTGCTTCCAACAAATCGTTGATATGTAGTAGAAATAGTGTTGGTGCTAGAATTGATCCTAGCGGAAAACCAGGATTTATGATAAGAGAGTCAGATGAAACTCCGTCGACCACTACATGGAGAGACCTGTTTGAGAGAAAACTAGCTAGCAGAGAACATAGCTGGGAAGGCAAGCCATAAGATGGAAGCTTGGCGAGGAGTCCATGGTGCCAGACTCGATCGAATGCCTTGGAGGTATCAAGTGCCACGGCTAAGGTTCCACCATATTTTTCAATAGATTGCTGCCATATATGTTAGACGTAAGCGAGCAGGTCACCAGTTGATCTCTGATGACGGAAGCCATATTGCCTATCGTTGATAATACCTGAATGTTCCAGGTGTTTCATGAGCTTGATGTTGATAGCTTTCTCCATGATCTTTGAAATAATAGATAGCAGTGCGATCGGTCTGTAGTTGCTAGGTAGTCTTTTTGCCTTTTTAAGGAACTGGTTGTACTCTTGCAATTTTCCAGTTGGACGGGAATATCCCCAATTTGTAAGAGTAATTGAACAACTTGCAGAGAACAGGTGTTAGTTCGGGAGCACATTTCTTGAGAACAATCGGTGGGATTCCGTCGGAGCCACAAGCTTTGTTGGTGTTGAGACCCAATAAAATCTTCCTTATAGTACGTTGGCGAAAGGTGATCTCGGGCATATGACTGTCAATTGGCGTTATGCAAATAAATGCGCAAAAATGTTGGCTTTCTCCTGGGCAGTTGTGGCTAGTGTTCCATCTTCCTTGGTTAGAGTAGGAAACCAGCTGGAAGTGAAGTTGCTTCATACAGCTTTGGCGAAGGACAAAAAAATCTATCACTGAAACGGCTACTTTTTTCAGAGAATTGCAACAAAAAGTATATTTTGCCATTGGTGATTGGCGATAAATGGATATTTTTTCCAGTATTTCCCTATCTATTTATAAATTTGTGTTTTTGTTTTCCTGCATTCAAGCAATTTTACTTCACCAGATAGCACTAAATTGGGAGGGAAATATTTACGTAATCACCTCTGTGTTTTGCTGGATTTCGCTTCGCTCGTCGAACAAAAATAATGCCCAGTTTTACATGAGTTCTGCTGATTATCAGGCAAGTTGACATCGCCTGTTACTTTGTAACCTGTAAGTGCCTATCCGTCAAACAATAATATGTTCACGAATCAGCTACGAAATAGTTTTGTTACGTGAGTCGTTTCAAAACTTCTATCAGTTTTGAAAAGTATCAAATTACATGTCGAAATCAGAAACAATATTGTTGCCTGGACCCTTGCATCTTGTAGTTACATCGGAATTTGACTACTACTGCATTGATATGGCGTTTATTGCCTTTGTAGATTATAATATAATTATAATTTCCATTTAGCACATGTAACAACAGCGAGGGTCCTCAGAAATATGTTTTTTCAATTTAGTGCCATGTAGTGTGGAAAAAAAAATTATATTCTGTCATATCCATCTATCATAATACAAGTGTTCCACTACAGTCGAGCTCAGGAGATTGGATAAAACTCCATACCCGTGATCACGTGAGATCTGAAAATAGATTTTTTTGTTGTCGGCTGTCGGGATATGCACACTTGATCAACTCATCAACATTGTTCATCCCATGGACTACATAATAATATACAGGGTTATGATAAAGTAATGCACAAAATTCATAAAACGTACAACGATCACTTTTGAAAAAAATGCAAAAACACGTCAAACTGTTTTTTTTTATTCCGCATCTTTTGACATAAGTTACAAAAATAACACGTCAAAGTTGTCAAAGTCACGTCAAACTGTTTTTTTTATTCCGCATCTTTTGACATAAGTTACAAAAATAACACGTCAAAGTTGTCAAAGTTATGACGTCATCAACAATTTTTTTTTAATGGGAAGCTAAGATTTTTATTACATTATGTGATAGAGCTTGTGTTTTTACACAAGGGAAAAATAGTTGCAGTAGGGCTCACATAATGTAATAAAAATCTTAGCTTCCCATTAAAAAAATTTGTTGATGACGTCATAAATTTGACAACTTTGACGTGTTATTTTTGTAACTTATGTCAAAAGATGCGGAATAAAAAAAACAGTTTGACGTGTTTTTGCATTTTTTTCAAAAGTGATCGTTGTACGTTTTATGAATTTTGTGCATTACTTTATCATAACCCTGGAATTAATTAATTAATGAAATGGTGAATGGTGGGAATGACTGAGGAATCATGGGCAAAGAATGAAAGGCATGCCTTGGATTATTCAAATAAAAAATATGAAAAATCACAAAATGTTCAAAAAGCTTCTACATATTGTAACATGATAATACTTATATTCCAATTACGCTCTGCATCATTCAAAGCAAGCGCCCAAGCCAGATAGAACTTTTCTATGTACCTGTGAAAACTGAAATATCAGGTTACTATGTTTCTAACAGACTTGTTTTAATGATTGAGGTATATTTCCCCAAAATGTTTGCCATGAACCTATTTTCAATAATAACTCATTCTCTATTCAAAATCTCCATCATTTGTTTCAATACTGAATGGCAGGATAGCTATAATCACTTGAAGAAATCCATGCAGAATTTTCATATTTTTCACTGATTTTTCAGTACTCCTTAGAAAGCTCCACCCTCAACAGCCTCACAAATACCACCAATAATGTCTCCGAACCTAAAATTCCGGAACCGGAAACCGTTCGAAGGTTCCTCGACACCACCGTCATGTGCAATTCACCTTCTGCCAACTACTACAAACCGACAGACGAACCTGAACCGTGGGACATCACTCAACTCAACATAGAAGCCAGCGTTATGTGTCTAGTTAGCAAAGTCAAGTTTCTCTGTGGCAGGTGAGTGCACCTACATACATTTTTAACTAGACCGCTTATGCCATAAGATCAAAGCGAATAAATCTACAAGAAGGAACTTGCTTCCATGGAGCGTGCTCATTCATGACATGTCGTATCTCTACTCACTATTAATAATAATAATATGCCTTATTGTCTGAAGAAGAATCTTGTTGACAAAGCTAGGTCAGATAATATTGTATAAAAAGTTAAAAATATAACAACATAAAAATACGGGACAATATAGTCAAAATAAATACCGCATTGAAATACTAAAATATCACAATTCAAACGTTTCACTATAATACTTCTGCAAAGGTCTATCACAGCGGAATTTTTTGACTTTCTTCCTAAATTGACAGTCATTCAGACTTGCTGACCTTATATCAACTGGCAAGTTCTTGTACATTTTCCCACCATTAATCTTTAATCTTTAATAAACTCTCTTGTGGGCAGAGGGAGTTTCAAACTGAAATTGCTGTTGCACGTGGTACGATGGATGGGAGTTGTAGTGAATTTCAACTTGAGTTTATTTATCAGGCGAACAGATTCCAAAATGAATAGTGCAATCACTGTCAATATTTTATTATTGGAAAATAAAATTCTGCAAGAATTACTTGTGTTATCTTCCGAACCCTACGGGTCATGACTTTGTGTTTAGTATAGAAATTCAAATGGTGGAATCACTACCTATTGGAAGGGGTTTAGAAATCTCTCTATATCGCCTACTTTGTAAAAATGGCGAGGCATGAGAGAATCTTGCTAAATTTCCGAAGTTTCGAACCAAATATACAGGCATCATGACAGATTTATTTAACTTAATATTTTAATTTTTACAATTTTTGGTGGAAGTGGAAATGGTGCGTTATATTTTCGACTTTCAATTTCGAATTCATCAACGACTTGAGCCCTAACTCAAGAACATCCTGTGAAGATAATTTCTTTACACACTTTTCGTACATAACATGAAACAAATTTTCTGATTTTTATATAATCCTCACACATTGCAGCAACTTCAGTCCTGATATTAGTACAATACACTGACTCAACTAACATATTATCAATGCCTGCTTAATAAAACACTCATTCATAATAATTCATTATATTGTCATTTAAAATTTGATCGTAAATATGCCGCAAACGTGACACTCCTGACAGATGTTCGTCTAGTCAAGATGTCATCAGATCATAATTTTTCATTCCTGCCAATATTGGTTGCCATAAAAGTTGAAGAGAAGCTAAATCTTTCTAAGAATTTCTATATCCGAATCCTTATTTGTCACGATGAATCAGGTGATTCATTTTGGACGACTGCGCATTCTCTCGTAGAAACTATTGTGGAGACGACTTTGAGCATTCCTTCCGCCTTTTGATGAATTTCCACTCCACTTTGAGCAATATGGACTTCTACCAAAGATCAACATCCTCAAAAGTCTAGTATAACTTCATAAGATTAAACGCATTTTGAAATTTTTTTGAGGGCTAACACTTTTGAATATCCACCTGATCGCACCATCAAAAGGTGAGGTCAGAGTTGGTAAAACTGATAAACATACTTCTTCTTTTCATGTGATTTGGCCTCTTCCTACGATCTTATTCTCCGTCAATGTAAGGTCGTAAAGTTCCACATTGAGAGTAAGAAAACGTGATTCGTTTCTAGTCTTTCCATAACTTGAGGTTTTCTAATTGTTCAAATATCTTACATCACTTTTCCGAATACAGCCCACAGCCTTTAGGGCTATCTGGCAAAATTGTGAGATTTTGGACTTTGACCTCGAGTTTTAGTATCGCCCACTGGTGTCTTTCTTCACTGAGTGTATATTTACGTCTGATTGACACATGCGAGTAAGAAGGAAACACATAAATCGAGTGTAGAAACACCCCACCAGTTCATTCCAATGGAATTCGCTATAAGTCCGACGAAATAATTGAATAGTGGGCCCTCCATAGCAATTATAAACATCTCAACTCGATGTCATGAATGACAGTTTGGAAGTTCCTGCACATGGAGCAGAAAAGTTTTCAGGCGAGCAATTTCGATGAGATTTTCGGGTTATTAGATATAAGTCTTTATTGAACCATGAAAAATTATATTTTCATTTTATTTCAAAATTGAAATTGGGTTGCTGGGATATGACAAATAGCGGTCTAGATAGTAGTTATGCCAGTGGGGGAGTGTAGATCAATCTAGCTGTTTATCCAAATGACCGAATCAATTTTTGCAACAGGTGTAACAGTCCGGCTGTCAGACTAAAGCAAAATGCTAGGAATGGGAGAAGGGTGGTCATAACGGACCAACCTAGCTCCGATAGTATCATCAATAAGGAGGCTGAAGCTGTGTCAAAAGCTGTGAATAAGGTCTTGAGGAATGGTGAGTTAGTTACATTGAAACTCACATATAGAACAATGGTAAATGCTTGAGAAGCAGTTTCAAAGTTTTAAGTATCAAGTATTTAGTCTTGAAAAGTTCAGTCAGTTGTTTTCGAAATTGAATATTTGTGATTGCTCCAAAATAGTCAGAAAACATTGTGTTAGGTACCTGAAACATTGATGTGAAATCAATACATTACGCCGAATTAGCTAATGAAAGTTTGTTTTTCTTCACGATATAATGGTTCTCATGATTTATTTATTACTCAAAACTTACTAGAACATTTTCGACTTGAAACAAGACGATGGGAAGTCACATTATTACTCAGTCTGCTGTTATAACAAAGCTGTAACCTGACAACTTTTTGGATGGGCATTTTCGGCTTTAGTTGAATGTATGTGCCAAGAGATAATAATAATTATTTATTCATTGAATCAAGTGAAATCTACATATCATTTCGTCATTAAATATTAGTCACACAATATTTCTCATTGTACCTCCTCCACATAGGTGATCTGTATGAAAGAGATGAATTATTTCATGCATAAAAATAAGTTTTTCACAATGTGAATACTCAATATGAATTCAAATAATCAATTTACACAAAAACAAGAATAAAATAAAAATGAAGAAAAAGAGTTGATCAAAAGAGATCATTAGCTATATTCATCTCCGTTTAGCCGACATAGCAATATGCAGTGATGGCCCGTGCCCTCAGAACTTGGGTCGACAAGGGTCGATGTAGATCTAGTTCGTCAACTTAATTTTTTGTTTTTAATGAAATTATAATAAATGGCTTACCAGATACTACCTCTCTTACGCTCGCCATGATTATTTTTATATTTTTCTGCTAAATCTGAAGCCCGAATAAACTATTTTCGACCTATTCAACACACGACAAACCAAAGGACAAAAGCATCACAATGATTAATAACAAGCCACCCCTCTCCTTCCTGGTCGGCCGGCCTTACCTCCGTGTATCGTCAAGTGTCCTCAAAATGTTTCCCGCGGTGGAAGGCGTTAAGTACATAATAGAGAGTTGAAGTGTTGTCATGAACGTTAACGTAAACGTAGAAATTGAAAGCTACGCATGCGCATTTTCCAATTCTTCACGTTTGCGTTGTTAGTGGGCTTACGGGTGTACGTTATCTCACGTTCCTTCACGTATACCTTAAATATCAACGTACGTTAACCAAACTATACTCGAAATATGCCGATGAGTCAAAATTATCAAATTCGAGATCACCAACGAGTTCTGCATCAAGGAGTCCTCTAATTTTGACAGGAATAAATGTTCGAATCCAAACACACAACAAAAAATGACCAATACAAACCGATAACAAAATGTATTATTACGTTATGATGACAGGGACGACCAAAGTGGCGACTTCAACTCAATTTAACGACAATACGTAAACATTATTTTTCGTACGTTAACGTCTACGTGGAGGTCTACGTACAGTGATTACTTCAACTCTCTACTATTTATTACCGATACATGCCTTTTCCAAAATAAATAATATTCTAGAAGTTCCATACATTTTCATCACCAGAGCTTTTTTACAATGTTTTAATACTTGGCTCTTGGACTGCTGAAATTTGTTTCGACATTGACATATTATTAGTCACATTACATATAATATTCAAGTTATACTTGAATGATTGCCGCTCAGGAGCGCTGAAGGTAAATCAGTAATGATTTTAATATTTGATGAATGTTGAATTAGGAATTACTGAGGAATTGCAAATTAAAAAGACATCAAGTACCTATTCATTTCATTTTCGTATGCCTATTCGAAATTTATTTTTTCTTTCAGTTCGTACATTTCAACATCAACATATAGAAATAATTATTGTTAATACAATGTATTGGTAAAACGAAAATAGAATGACAATGACTATCCGTACATTAATTAGGTCGGTATACAGGGCACAGCACACTATGCGGTCAGTACGTTCGGCCAGCTAAGCCGGCCGTACCAGTGTATGACGCGAGAATTCCAACTTGAACCGGGTGATAGGTCGAGCGGAAGAAACCACCGATCGGCCAGCCGACTGCAGTAGTGTAATGAGATACGCGAGCGTTTCCGTTTCAACGCAAAGCGGTGTTTTGACGATGGGATAACCAGATGTCATACGTCCTGAATTAGTTCGTGATTTTCGGTGTATATTCGGATGGCTTACCTTAAGGTTTCAGTGCATGAAATTCAAATAATAGTTGCATAATAGAAGCATAAAAAACGATGAATATTGAACACAGTTTTGAAATAGTTATTTATGTACCAAAGACGAAACACTGTCTATTATAGTCGCGTCTGCAAATTGATAGCTGAGGCCTTAGCCGAGGCTAGCAATCAAATAATTCAGCTGCTTTTCTCAAATTTTCTGGTACGGCCCGGCCGACACTGCCGTCCCTGACGAACCGTCACTGGCAATATGAACTCAAGGCTATAGCACACTCAGGGATTCGTTCAAAAACCCTACAAATCACTAGTTTCTCGCCTTGGTCGCGAACATGTATCTAAAATTTGTCGACATTTGTTTTAAGGTAACAAATTCACTGACGGCCTGGACCTGAACAAAATCAACGATTGGGCCGCCGAACTGCGGCCCAGCATGCGGAAGTTGCGACAGGCGATGGACGGACTGCTCAAGACGGCCAGACTCACGCACTCAGTGTTCAGGGTGCAAGAGGACCCGAAGGCCGCCCAGAGGGTGTGCAACGTACGGTACCGGAGGGACGTGTGCTTTGCACAAGCTGTGAGTGTTTTTTGAATACAGATGCAGATTGCAGTTAGATAGATAGATAGATAGATAGATAGATAGATTTATTGGTCAGGATATGTATAAAATACATTTACGACAAGTCACAATGGGGGAATTCGCTCCAAGTTGCCAACCTATAAACCTCTACCTCTGTAGAAGCAATATTATGAAAGTTTGATTACTCAAATAGCTTTAATTTGGTGCAATGTGATTGTAGGCGTCTACTCAGCTCTCTAATGGAGGTTATACAGAAGAAAAATCAAGTTTTGTGAACTTCACATCTGGCTGATTGAAAATCATGTTGGTGCATCTGCGGTACGTCAATACTGAAATGTCAATACTTTAAAAGTGTCAGTAGTGTCACGAGTAGAAAATGTTATAAACCAGTTTCTGGCTCTTCAATTTCATCAGACAAGAGATTCAATGAATCGTGATTTTCATGAGAATATATTTGTGCCAGGTCGTCTGCAAACATAACGTATGGGGATAAAAAAGTGGGTAAATCATTAATATATATTATAAACACTAAAGGCCCTAGCACAGAACCTTGTGGTATATCAAATCTAACACCTTTGAAATCAGATAGTTTATTATTGTAGTATACTGCTTGAAATCGATAGCTTGAATATGATTCAATGAGACTGAGAGTGACGCCTCTGATCACATAGTAGTTCAGTTTCTCAAGAAGTATTTCATGGGAGACACAGCCGAAGGCTTTAGACAAGGAATTTTAATAAGGAATTACAACATTTCATAATGATAACTATGTGAAATTACTATTTACCTGGGAAATCATATTCCTTCGTCTCCCGCTGCATTTTTTGTGCATTGTACAACAGCACAATGCGAAGGCATGCTTGAATTAATGAATAGCCCAAAAAACACGATTCGTTTGCCATAATATTGTGAAAAACTATTTCAATCCTTTGATTCCTCTGTAACCAAATAAAAAAGTGAGGTTGTGTTTCAATAATTCACAGAAGAGTGAGGTTGTGTTCCAATATTTTACCTCCAGGGTCGGTCATCGTGCACGCGACCGACCTATTAACTATCAGATTTTGAAAAACATAATGAAATGACTCGTCAAATATTATGCGAAGGCTCTGATCATTGTTTTTTCTTAAATTCCAACTGTAACATCAGTGACTGTCAATTTTTTTTTTCAAATGGCATCATATCTTTCTCAATTTTTTACTGTTGGAGATTTTATTTCTGATTATAACGATATATGACAGGATTGACAGGTTGAATCTTGGACAGAGAATTAGTTGAAATTAAAATTAAATGCTCAGTTGACAAGAAATGGATATTCCCATAAAAATTCGAGATGTACCGTTCATTGAATGTGAAAGTAAATGTCACTTGAATGAACGTCAGTGTTTTATCTGTTGGATATTACGGACACCACATGTGATTTTGAAGTGTGTTGTGAAAAAAATTGAAATGATCAATCTGGTCATCGTTGAGTTAAATACACAATTCACACTTACTTATTGTTTATTTATGAGGAAATTATAAGTATGAATATGACAAGATCATCTTGTCATATGTCATGGACCAATCAATATGTGTGAATTATATGTTCAACATAACGATGACCAGTTTGAAAATTTAATTTTGTTCACAGCACACTTTAAATTTGAAAAAATATGTGGTCTTGAAATATACTTCGAATGAAACACTGATATTCCGATAAGAAATCAGAGAAATTACCAAATTTCAAAAATGAAAACTATATGTGAGTGACTATAGTAGGTATTTACTTTCAAATCATAATGTACCAACCGGATTCCTTCGTCTTCTGCTGCAGTTTTTGTGCATTGTACAACAACACAATGTGATGGCATGAGCGAATTAATGAATAGCCGAAAAGTGAGGTTGTGTTTCAATGTTGTTCCTCCAGGGTCGGTCATCTGACATTTCTTTCACGCAACCCATAGCGGCGCTCTCAAACGTCCTTCACGCTCTCCCATCTCTTTTCAGTTGACATCGCTCGTCACCGGCCTCATGACCAAACTCTGGTGCCACAAGCCCGACCCCGCCTTCGTCGCCCAATCGGCCGCCCTCGGTCCACTAGCCTGTTTCGAGGGCCTGCTCAGCCACTACGGCAACGAGATCGACATGTGGGGCGACATGTCGGTGGCGGTCGAGGATCTGCGCACCGTGCTGTTCACGCTGGCGCGCAGCCCGAGCCCCGCCTCCGACCCCGCCCCTAGAGTGGGGGGGACGCGGAGCGCGCTCACTGTGAGTTTGCCGGTGCCCGATGCGGTATACTGTTTGATACCGGCGCGGCAAACGGTTTCCTTCCACGTTACGCCGGTGTTCTTCAACATAGGTAATTGTGAAGCTCTTAGTTTTGTGTTATGTTGGATGTGTATATAGATTCCGACCACGATAACTTTGGGACAGCACGTGAAGTAACGCAGATGCAGAGTAAATACATACGCGATCACATGCTGTGCCAGAGTGATCGTGGTCAAACTCTGACAGTGAGACAAAACTCACATTCTATTTATGAAGTGACAGAGATCCCCTTTTATGGTCCAGCGTTGCGGCACTAGTATGGTTAAGGGTCAACTGTACACATAGACATGCACTGTATGAAACTTCATATAATTGAGAATTGAGGTTACGATGTACCTCAACTCATAAAGGCACAATTCAACATTGAGGCAATTTGATAATCATTTTTCTTGAAGTTTCATGAACAAATTTCATTCCTTCTAATGAATGAACATACATATACATGCGGGTCGATTCTGTTCGGATCTTGTTATAAAATTGCTGGATTACTCTGTTTGGATAGTAACTGCAAGATTAGTTATAAGTTCAAGTGATAGCTTGATAGCAATATTGTTGAACTCGTTTGTTGATTGTTTGATACTGTTAGTGCATTTTTTTATGAAGAAGAACAGTTATTGTTTTCTTAACCCACCCTAACCTCCCAAATATGTCTGTCTTGCATGACATTTTCAAAATTATATTATTCAATACAGATTGTATTTGGTGAATTTGGTCGTGGTTGTACAAGTGGTGCAAGTAATCCATTATGTCCCTTATGTCCCGAAATAAGGAAACAACCAGAAGTCAGCTGGGATTGATCGTAAATTTTTTGGAAAAGAACTCGAGTTTTAAAACCGAAAAAAACCTACGTTGGTAACTTATTCAATCGAAATACCTTGATAAACTTTTCATCAGGCAACTTGAATAGATTGCTGGTGTCTCTGATATGACGAAATTGTAGTCTCATAATTCCCCAACAAATTGAAACTTCAAGGAGAGGTTTTCAAATAGTAGTAAACTTATTATAAATGTGGGGCGACATGTCGGTTGCGGTCGAGGATCTGCGCACCGTGCTGTTCACGCTGGCGCGCAGCCCGAGCCCCGCCTCCGACCCCGCCCCTAGAGTGGGGGGGGGCGGAGCGCGCTCACTGTGAGATTGCCGGTGCCCGATGCAGTATACTGTTTGATACCGGCGCGACAGACGGTGTCCTTCCACGTCACGCCGGTTTTTTTCAACATAGGTAATTGTGCAGCTCTTAGTTTTGTCTTTTGTTGAATGTTTATATAGATTCCGATTACGATAACTCAGGGACAGCGCGTGAAGTAAATGCATACGCGACCACGTGCTGTCCCAAAGTTATCGTGGTCTAACTCTAAGAGCGAGGCAAAACTCACATTCTATTTATGCACTAGTATGACTAAAGGTCAACAGTCATCTATACGACATGGAATGCATGAAACTTCATATAATTGAGGTTAGGATGTACCTGTACTCACAAAGGCACAATTATGATATAAATTTAATAAGTTCATACTTCATCTATAATGTTATACGAATTGGTGTTTTGATTATATTTATTCCACCTAAGTAACAATACCATGCAATGAGCAATGTCAGCAATCTCAAACATTCCGTAAGAACAATGCACTGACAAGAGTAGGTTTTTGTAAATATTGTAATCACTCAAATTTTTGTACTTTGATGAGACTAAAAGTGCTGATCGATATATTATGGAAATTCATGTTTGATAGGCTGCAATTAGCAGAATAATGTATCATGTATTTGCGAACGTAACGTCAGTGATCAGAATAATCAAACTTTTTTGGTAACTGTGTTTATTTAATCTACCCGCAACTACCAACATTTCACAACGTTGAGGCGTTAATAACGGTTTTTTACTGGGGTTTCGTGAACAAATTTCATTGCTACTAATAAATGAACAAATATTAGTACCATTTTTTATGAAGAAAAAGAAGAGTTGATGTTCACTTGACCTTCCAAATAAGTAGAAGGAATATTCCTTCAATTGGAACTTCTTTTCTATGAAAAGACCATAGCCTACTATTAAAATTCAATGTTTTAGTGAATTTGGAGCGTTTTTGAAAATTTTATAGTCATACATTATGCACCATTTTGAAGTTAAAAAAAGGACTTCAATGAGCTTATAAAATACAGGGTGTTCCATTTAAAATTCATAAGTTTGAGTCGTATCCCCAAAACCATAACCCGAAAAAAAATTGAGTGCCCCACTGGATTCTGCGTAAAATTCTCAATGGGATAAGATTTTGATTTGACATTTTCGCTGAGAAACTTCGTAGATATAGAGGGAGTTCAAGAAGTATAAATTTTTAGCATCACCCTTCATCTCATAAACGGGAACAGGTATCCAAAATCTGATAAGGCCATCTTTAGATGAGATATCACGCATAGGTCTCAAGTCCTTGAATTCAGTCGCTGTCGGAATTTTTGGAATGGGTGTAATTATTGCCACACTAATGGTATAATACCAGTACATAGTGACTCATTGATTATTGATGTGATTGCGCTTTTACAGTAACAGAATACATACTTCAACATTTTGAGGTTTATTCCATCGAAACCACATGCGTTGGATCTAATAGTACTCAGAGTGTATTCCACATAGGCACTGGTTACTTCATAGAATGAGTACTTTTCCTGTTGTTGTCAAATGCAGTAGTATAATACTCTTTTATTAGTTCTTCACTAACCTGCTTATTTTCAATTGAATCGAGGAAGAAATCATTTATTGAAAATGGATTGGAAATTTCTGGCGATATAATTGAACTGGTTTCACCATGTATATTCCATTTCGAGAAGTCTTTCCACATTTGCTTTGGGTTGTTCTTATTTTGTTTGAACTGGTGATGTATATACGCAGTATTTTCATTTCTCAATGCAATTGATAAATAATTCCTTATATTTTTGTAAAAATTCAAATCAGCAGTTGACCTGGTGTATTTTTATTTAGCATAGGCCTTTTATTTTCAGTTTGATCATTTCTTTCAGTGTTTCAGTTATACAGGGTGTTGCGAAATTCGACCGACAACGCTTGATAGGCGATAGCTCTCGTGATTTCATAATCACTGAGATGCCATGTTGATGAATTTTGAACTTAGTGATTATGAAATCACGAGGGCTATCACCTGTCAAGCGTTGTCGGTCGAATTTCGCAACACCCTGTATATTTTTTTTTTGCTATTGCATACCTCGTTGGTCCCAGCACTGGGACCAAACGCCCTATAAGTCGAAACTTTTGCGGGGTTAGGTATACATACAAACACAAACATCCATGGCCTAACTAGGATTCGAACCTATGTCTCGGTGGGAGTCCCCATACGAACTCAGCGCCTTCACGCTCTCGACCACCGAGCCGCCTTTGTTTTGTAATGTTTTCGATTTATCACTGTTTTGTATGGAGCATGCATATCGAAAGTTAATATCTTGTTGAACCGAAGGTATCAACGAGATGGCGACGATAGCGGAGAGCATCGGCGCCACCAGGCCGCAGGAGCGCGCCAACATCGACAACTTCGAGCGCCTCAACGAGTACTACCTGCGCTACAGGAAGCTGTGCGCGCCCGAGGGCGGCGCTAGCGGCGGTGGGCGGCCCTCCCCGGGCTGCCCTGCGCCGCAGATCCGGTCGCTGGGCGAGACGGTGGAGGCGTTGCGCACGAGCGTGCACAGCTCGAGGGCGAAGAACGTGGAGGTGCTGCACTTGGCCGCGCAGATATGCAGGCAGATGAAGGGTGAGTCACCTGATCCATGTAATAGACAGAAAATCACAGCTAATCAGCGATAGCGTGAATTACGTCACTCTGCATCAGGGTTGCCAATTGAAAAATCATGTTTTACCCAATGAACTCAATATAAACAACTGGAAGGGACCCTCTGTGAACGACGAGTGAGGCAAAAATATTGCTCAGGCAACCCGCAGTGTTTACGGATACCTTTATCTCTCTCTATCTTATGTTCGCTAATGGGAAGCGCTCGCATTATTTGAAATATTTTCTCGTTTTTTGCTTTTATTCAAGAGTAAACGTGATTAAATGAAAATATTCATATAGGAAAAATGGAAATTATCAACAGTAATTACACAAGTGGTGGTAATTTTTTGATAATTTTAACTAGATGCACGAATCTTTGTTGCTATAGAAATTTCACGAGTGGACGAAGTCCACGAGTGGGATTTCTCAATAGCAACAAAGACGAGTGCTAAATCTAGTTAAAATTATTTAAAAAAATAACCAACACGAATGTAATTCGGCGTGATTATTTTTTTTACTATTTCGCAAAATGCCCCAGAATATGTTTATTAAACAATTATTTATTGAACAATCATTTATCATACAATTATATATCAAACAATTATATATCAAACAATTATATATCAAACAATTATATATCAAATAATTATATATCAAACAATCAAGAATGTTTACAATTTACGTTTGTAATGGTGCAATTATTGTATGTTATTGTACAATTTCCTTGAGATGAAGAGGTCGAAACAGTGTTTCCTCTCAAGTTGTTTATCATGCTTGCGTGATGCTCTTTGTCAAGTTGAAGATAGGGTTTGATGGAGCTTGCAGATGAATGTCCAGTTATCTTCAACAACTGCTGCTCACTTACTCCACTTTTAGCGAGTTGTGTCACAGCAGAAGAACGATGTGAATGGTTTGTAACCTTGATTTTGCTAGGATCCAAGCCAATCTTTCGGGCCGCTTGTTTTGTCCATTTTGCTATTTCATTTTGTCCTACCGGAAGATTTTTGTACCACCCCTTAGACAAAGGTTGCTGCCAATTTGGATTAGGTGTTAAAAATAAACGATCAATTTGAATATTTGCACTTCTTTTCGACATTAACTTCCGAAAGAGACGTACTGGACATTTTTCAGTCTCATTTTCATTTGGCGTTAAAAATTTGCTATCAGATAACCTGTGCGATCCTCCTTGTGCTGTTTTAGAAATTATTGGATTATATTCTATCCTTCCAGTTTGATTTCCATAATGATCCATTTCTTCTCTAAAATACTGTACTAATGCTTTTGTCGCTTCTCCGCCTCTCCAAGCCAATTCGTAGCTAGCAGTATGATAAAACTTCCTTTGTAAGCCATTTGGAGTATTTTCGTCCCATGCTGCTATCATTTTTTCTATTTCTTCTTTCTTGAGAGCAACAGAAGATGCTTTTCTTTTTTCAGGAATATGTTGAAGTTCTCGACGTTTGCAATTCCGCGCATCTCGCGCGGTCTTAAATTCAATATCAGTGAACGGATCAATGTTTCTATTATACTCCCTGAAATATTTTTCCTGGATAAGTTTTGCGGTGACATTCCACAAAGTTTTGACAACAGATTCTTTGTAGTTTTCTCCATTTTTTTTTCGCATGTTATATGCCCAGTCCTCCATAATTGATGCGATTTGTTTCATCTCGGTTGTTGCAGTCAACTCATAATTACGTTCAAGGCAGAACTCCAAAAACTGTTTCCATATCGTATTCTTGCTTTTTGTGGTGTTGATTGGTGTTGCTTGTTCGACAGCTAAATGTATTGAATCAGCCGAGCTTTGACCAAATCTCGTGCTCATGTCGGTTTCTGTTAATGACTAATAATAATTGTAAAGTTTTTCCGAACCTATACCAACTCGTTTAAACGTTAGAGAAAATCACAAAATACGAAGTCTGACTGATACTTAACAATGGCGTCGGTTCTGAATTCGAAATGTTTACATTGAGACAAATAGCTGCGTTACCTTGACAACCAAGTCAAGTCAATGCTAATTCTCTAAAGGTGCCCCATAGACTGCGTTGTTGGTAGGCCGTTTTGTTCGTCGAACAAGTCTGTTCGAACAAAAAAGACACAAAACTAAAGTGTGTGGCCAGCGAAAACGAACATTTTACAGCCACACACTTCGGTTGTGCGCAATTTTTGTTCGAACAGACTTGTTAGTCGAACAAAACAGCCTATCAACATCGCAGTCTATGGGTCCCTTTTTGTATCCATTTGAAGGAAGATCCAAACGTGAATAAGTCATCGCGGTAATTTGATACTAACAAATTATCAGTATGATTCCGAATGATTGGCTAGAATCACGCATTGATATTGGTTGAAACAAGGAAAACGTCACATTTTGACATGTAAAAAAAATAATCATTACAAAATTATTATTGATTTTTTTCTTGACTTAAAAATGAAATTTCATTTTTATTCTTACAGGAATAGGAAGTCAAATGAATACAAAATTGAAATTATATATTTTCATTCAAATGTCACAATATATTGTACAGGGTGAGCGAAGCACAATATCTTAGCACTATCAGAAGAGAAAGAAAAACGATTGGAAAAATTTGAAAAGAGGTTCTTGAATGGTATTGACTACCTAAGGTCCATTTTGAGCATAATTTCCATAGGTTCCTATTTTACCAAAATACAATCCTCAATACAATATCCTTCTCCAATGGAACAGTTTGGGTTTCTTTATTGATGAACTTCGAAACTTGGAAACTGAAAGTCATTGGTAAAGTCCATAATATGAGAAACATCTTCCTTAGGACCCAAGTTATGAACTTCCACAGATGCATTCTGAAAATAAATTACTAGCTAATTTTTTATTTTAAAGAGGTGCAAACATACTTTTTTCTTCATTATTAATCAACTAGGTACCTATGAGTTTTCTTATTTTCCTTCAAGGATCAGTATTTTTTTGTAACAAATGCTTAGGCAATGGAAATATACTGGGTACAGCATGTGGTTTCAATAACCTAATATGGTCGAATAATATCCATATGTTCATTTAGTGTGACATAGAAACTCTCGGAGAAACTGATATTTCGATTCTAGTGAAAATATGTTTATTTTTCAGGTATTAGGTTTACCAGTTGTAAAAGTGCCAAAGATCGGACGGGCATGTCAATTACTCTGGAGGAGTGTCAGATTTTAGCAGATGAGTATCATCTGGCGGAACACGAATTTCAAAAGGCATTAGATTGTCTGAGAAGGTAAAAATTAATAATCAATTGAATTTATATAATATTATACAGTATTCTCCCTTCAAATCTAAATATACAGACACATGAGACACACTCACACCTAACCTATAAGGTATTGACCATACATTCAAAGATTAGATATTTCGTATTGTGAGGTTGGCTACACAGGTGTCAAATGTCAAATGATGTGAATTAAATTGGCACCACTGTCAAAATTATTGTATTTCTATTAGATCAAGAGTCTTGTAGATTATTGAAAATAAGAGGACCCTTCGTTTCTTAACTAATCACTTATAAATTACATTGATAAAAGATTATGCATTCGATAAATAACACTCGATTTGACAGTAC
This sequence comes from Phaedon cochleariae, assembly GCA_918026855.4. Taxonomy (NCBI): domain Eukaryota; kingdom Metazoa; phylum Arthropoda; class Insecta; order Coleoptera; family Chrysomelidae; genus Phaedon; species Phaedon cochleariae. The sequence continues at coordinate 11,127,522 of OU896711.1, forward strand.
TTACTGTCAACAAATAGCACAAAATGTCTATAACCTATTCCAGCTGAAATATGGTCAATTCGTAGATATTCTTTCTTAGTAATTTATCGTCAAATTCAATTCACATTTTGAGCATCAATAGAGAAGATTTAATGAAGTGAAATCCATATTTTCGAATTAAATGCAGATTCCGTAAGTCATAGTGCCAACAGTGAAACGGCGCGGTGTATGTTTGGTTGACTATACCTCAATTGTCAGTTAATTGAAAAAATTATCATTAATTCGCATTAGAAAATAACACGTCGCCCTGTCTGATGGCAACAATTTGAACACTTCTGAGCGGTTTGTTTTGAAGGATTGACTAATAATCACAAACGAAAAACAAATGTGAACCAATGAAAACAAAGTAAACAGACCGCTTTGACAGCTTCCAAAAACTTACATAGGTGGCGTACGCTTATTTTCTATCGCCAAATTAACTATCAATTTCGTGTAAACTAATCAAACTTTTCAATTCGAATTCTACTAGTCGACGGAAGAAGGTGATTCATCGTAATGCTAACCGAGCGATAACGAGAAATTTATACATGAAGGCATTTGAGCGACCGAGTACGTCCATTATACTTATAAACACCTCAGTTTGAGCATAGAGCAGAGAGTTTATACATATTTGAAATGGGGAGCACTGCTCGATTACAACAGCTACAAGTTTGTGATTTTTGTTTTTTTCAGCGAGGGATGTCGAAGAGAGAACACTTTAAAAAATATTGGCATCAGCAAATACGCTTTCAACACCATGCAACTCCTGGCGTTTCCAAAAGTTTATAGGCCACCTCCAGGAACATATGGTTCTGCACAAACTTAAAACAAATTTCTCAAAGTCGGAAATAAAAATACTTAAAGATCTTCTCAAGGTGCCAATTACATTAAAGTCATGTTTTATTTACTTAAAAAATGTTAATAATAATTGTTAAATCATGTTATTTTCTAGTTACATATTTAATATATTTTTATTTATATGATTTATTTATGAATTTCGTCTTTCAACTGAAGAAAGTTTATAGAAGTTTCAGACAATCCCTTTCAGTAACCAAAAAATCCCATAGTAATAATAAACATTTATTTATTGAGCAATGGATTTCATTGAGAAAATATAGTTGTGAAATTTTCCATATTACCAACGAAATTTTGCAAAGTGCAAAATAAGGCATATTTATATTTATATTGATACATTGTGATATTGATCGATATACTTACCATACCAGGTAGCCATGAAAACCAGATCATCCATGAGTGGATTCTTTAATTTTGGATTCAAGAGAGATAATCTAAAAAATTCAATTTTCTCCTTTCGATCATTTCTCTAAATTCTTTGGAATCTTCTCTCGTTTCTATGAATAAAAAAACAGTTTTATCTCAACACATTATTTGTATTTCGTGATAACAAATCATTGCCAGTGAACGCATCTGTGGGCTGCCACCATCTTTGTACTTAAACTTTAAAGGCGCTGAATATCGAGCCTGGGGGCTCAAAATCTGAAAGTCTCCCGCTACTAATTGAATAACTGGCGAGAGACGTTTGTCTCAAAATGAGAGATGGCATAAGAAAGGTAATTTTAATTCATTTGGCTTCCTTTCGCGGACCCCTTGTATATATGTGATTTAGACCGTTAACCCGGGGCATCCCGGGGTAACGTTTAGACCCTTCTTCTTAGGAACTTAGACCCAATTAGACCATGCACAGGTAAATGGAGCAAGAATCATTGAAAGACCCCTTGTATATATGTGATTTAGACCGTTACCCCCATAGAAATTATATATACACCCCCGGGGTAACTTTTAGACCCTTCTTTTTTGGAACTTAGACACAATCAGACAATGCACAGGTAAATGGAGCAAGAATCATTGAGATCACGGAACGAATGGAACAAGGTCTTTCCTTGGGGGACTAATCTCTGATATAATAAGAAGAAGAAATCAGCGGAATAAGAAAGAAGATTTGAAAAATATATCATTAACCTATCCAATAATTAAATAAACTAAAAAACTACAATTTGCTTTCAATAATTCTAGTTCATTTAAATAATTATAGGTATATGGTATTCTTGAATGTTTAGTTCAACATTGTGAAGAAATGAACAGTGTTGGAGAAGCCTGCAATGATCTAAAGAAAGAATATGATGCATGTTTCAACTCCTGGTTTTCTGAACATTTTTTGAAAGGGAATACCAATGATTCCATGTGTGCCCCATTGTTCAAAGTATACCAACAATGTGTAAAAGTAAGCGACAAATTAATATCTCAACTGTTCATCATTGTCAATGAGTGTTGTGTTCTAGAAAGCCATGAAAGACCAAAACATTGATATACAAGAGGTTAAGAAAGATATTTTAGGCACTGATAATGAAAAGAAGATACCCTGACATACGAATTCTGAATCAATCCTAAATTATTTATCAATTGAAAAGGAGCAAGACCAAGAAACAGATTCAGAGTAATAGTAACTTTCAATATAGGCACCAAGTATATTTCTGGTACTTGCACTCATAACTATAATCCCATCCATAAAATGTTTAGGGTGGATCAAATCATTGATTTTATTGATAGTCATTTTAAGATTAAATTAATTAGGTTACATAAACTTGGGTCTATAGGAAATAAAAAATTGTATAGTTAAATCATGCTTGATTTTGTAAGTTTTGTAGTTCATTCAAATTTCAACACTGATTCAAATTCATTATAATCATATCAATTTTATATCTTACCTACTTGGCAACTTCATCTTTATTCCTAAGAAACATTTAGATATTCCAAGTCACTATTGAATATGAAATCCAAATCTGCAATAAAAACTGTTAGGTTTCAGTAAGAAGTTGAATTTTCAGTTGAAATTTCCATTGGCTTTTGGCAAATAGCTGTAATAAAATGTTATACATTTGTGTCCATTTACTTTTCCAAACATTAGGAATATCCAAATTTAATTTGTCATCTTCTATAGGCATATAGGTACTATATGAATGATTCATGGCATTAAGGATTATGCATTTAACTCTGGAAAACCATTATTAATTTAAAATTTATGATTGCTTTGAAATATTTATTATTTTAAGAATACTATTTTTTTATTGCAGATAAGATGCCTATATCAGGTATTTTTATGACTCATTAAATGATGTTACTTCATATCATTATACTGTACTTGTCATATATACAGGGTGATTCAAAAGTAAGCGGCATCCTTTCAGAGGCGTATTCCTTGCTTGAAAATAAGGCAAAAAGTTCCTATTGATAAGGATCCGAAAATGCTTCCTAAGGGAGCTACGGCCCTTTGAATAGGACACCTCAAAGACGGTTTTTTCTCTATAACTTTAAAATCCTTCACAACAAATTTTTAAAAATTGGTGTACGGCATAAACATTCGATGGTAAATAGGACTCCGTATTCGAAATTTCAGAATTTCATTCAGGGGCGTCACATGCGGGAGAGGGTAAGTGTAAAAATATCCCTTCTTCTCCGGATATTCAGGTTACTGTGATTTCGTTTGGAAATTATTTCGAATACGGAGTCCTATTTACCATCGAATGTTTATGCCGTACACCAATTTTTAAAAATTTGTTGTGAAGGATTTTAAAGTTATAGAGAAAAAACCGTCTTTGAGGTGTCCTATTCAAAGGGCCGTACAGAACCGTCTTTAACCTTTTCGAGGCCCTGGGCACATTGGAATAATGGGGCCCCTACGACTATAATAAATAAGTACCTACCATCTTGGTAGAATAGACAAATAACGTGAAATGCAAAGTTTTAGCATTATTTTTATTTCTTTACAGTTACATTAGATATGATGAATAGATTATATCATGTAATCCACACTAAGTAACTAGCATCCACGATTAGTCCTTATACTACTTATGATGCAAATGTATGGAATACATTCATTATTTCAGAAATGGGCGACATTTGAAGAAATTCCAAAAGTACGTGAGTTTTAATTTTTGAAACCTCATCTCATGACATTCATATGAGAGATGTTACGTCACCGGTGTTGGAGTACTGACGTAATGGACGGTTTTTTTATATACAAACAGGGGTCGTGTGACACCTCGTTTGAAAGGTCTACTGATCGTCTATCCAATAGTCAAAATTTTGCAAAAGAAGATTGAAATTAAAATGGATTATCATTTGGTTAACTGAATCTTGCAGAGATCTTCTACTGAGAATTGATCATCGAAGGGTCGTCTAGTTGAAAAAATACATCGATAAAAAAGTTCTGAACTCTACTTTTTGGATTTTTTTCGGAAGTCGTCTTGTTTTGAAATGAATTTATTCGATACATTTGCATCATACTGTATATAAGTATCTATGCTGATTGAAGATGTACCCTTCTAGATTTTAGTTGAGCAAAATCGTTAATGACATTTTCAAAATCTTTATTTTCGAGCATGTCGCACATTCTATCGACATTAGCGACAAACTATTCAATCTCTCTTGAAGCATTGTAATCGATTTCACTTCTTGCACTGCAGTTAGTTACCATCATGCTTAGAAAGATTCTCAGTGCGATTTATAGATTGGGAAACGTCTCTTAAATTTTTGGTCTCTTTCAAAAGGTGATATATTTCCAGTATACTATCAGTTTTTCCATTTTTACTCTGATCAATTTTCAAGTATTCTGTTAAATCCAGACATTCCATTTCTAACTCTTCCTCGTTTACGTCTTCATAGTAGATTTCAGCAAATTCTTTGCAACTTTGTCTCAACTCTTCGGTATTCAGAGTTTTCAAGTGAAAAAATAAACCAAACTTCAATTTTTTTCTCACTTATTTTCAAGTAAATTATTATTGCGAAAGGCAATTGAAATGATAAAATTATATTGAAATTTATTAACCTTGCTGCATTCGGTAAGCCTGATTTTCAGGCGAGAGTAGAGTAGCTATCGGGACTAGGGGGGCCCAATCCTCGCGGGGCCCTGGGCACGTGCCCAGTGTGCCCAGTGGGGAAGAGGGGCCTGGGGCCGTAGCTCCCTTAGGAAGCATTTTCGGATCCTTATCAATAGGAACTTTTTGCCTTATTTTCATGCAAGGAATACGCCTCTGAAAGGATGCCGCTTACTTTTGAATCACCCTGTATATGAAAGAAAATAGCAGGAAGAAAACCATGTGTTTTCACTTCAGTTTATTCTGTATAAATATAAAATAGAAATATTCACATACAATTCTTGGGAGTTCAAAGACAGCTATGTTACTTTGGATAAAATGATGATAAATGGAGTTTATGCATCATCTTTTAGGGAGTCTTTTAGTATCCCTTTGTTTAGGGGAATATCAAATACTATAGGTAAGTTGTTAGGTATATAATTTATATCACAAGTTGAAGCATTTATAAATATAATTTTTCCATCTGATGTCACTCCATAGCCTAAAAGGAAAAATAATTTCATCATTTTTGATCTCAAACCAACCATGATAATTTTTCAGTAATTATTTTGTGGATTTACCAGAAATAATGTAATAACACAAGTCAGCACATGATTTGTGACTTCTAATTCATCTTTGGAATATTAAATTTTTTATACCTTCATGAATATGTCCAAACACATGATATTTTGGCATAACCCTCTGTTGCACAGTATTCAATAATTCAACACAACCTGCTCTCACACCAGAACATGCCAAGTCACCATGTCCCAAGGGGGGTGTATGTGTTATTAGAACATCAATATCATTGGGTATTTTGTTCCATTTTGAAAGGCATTCATCTCCTCTCTTGAGGTTGAATGCCCAATGACCAAATTCAGGCTGCCTGGGAAAAAATGGGAAGTATGAAAATTGAATAAATTAACAAATTAAGCTAAATACTTGATTACCATGGTGTCCCATATAATCTAATTCCATAGAGCTCTATACTCTACCTGTGTGAAGCTGGCAGCCAGAGTGAGCGGCCAAATTTCCGAACACTTCCGATTGCGCTAGCCAGTGGCGCGCGCTATTTTCCCCCCTTTTAGGGTAACGCGGTGCTTTATATTTGTATCAGCTGTTACATATTTGCCGAACGGGTCGAATGCGGATTCATTTCGAGACTCCGAATGAGTAATCGAGGATGCTGTTTACAGTCGTCGGGGGATGAAACATCAATTATGATTGTATACTCTTATTTTACACACATTAAATATTGTCAATTAAGAGAGATGTTTGAATTCTTTCGAGATAGATAAAAATAAGTGATGAAATGAAGTAAACGATCAGAAAAAGAATTCAAATAGTTTAACAAGATTCTACAGGCATATAGAAAGGTACTTTCTTTGAATTTTCAATACTTCAATCATGAACTAATCTATCACCACTAGTACTGAGAGTCGTGTCTAGATTCCAGCAGTCAAAGAATTATATATATCACTGCTAAATTCTGAATCTCATAAGAAATTATACACGAGAAAAAACATGATGTTTTTTTAAATTTTCAGTATAACAAGAAACTGACCTAACTCCACTAGGTCAGGAAGATGGCTTTTCGAGTGTAGAATCCAGCGCCCAAGAAATTTTGTCTTGCTAAATCTCACAGAAAAATCTACACATAAAAAACATGATTTTTTTCGATTTTCATTACTAAAACCAAAAACTGACTCAACTCCACTAGGTCTAGGAGATGGCTTTTCGAGTGTAGAATCCAGCGCCCAAGAAATATTTTCTTGCTAAATCTCACAGAAAAATCTACACTGAAAAAACATGATTTTTTTCGATTTTCATTACTAAAACCAAAAACTGACTCAACTCCACTAGGTCTAGGAGATGGCTCTTTGAGTGTAGAATCCAGCGCCCAAGAAATATTTTCTTGCTAAATCTCACAGAAAAATCTACACTGAAAAAACATGATTTTTTTCGATTTTCATTACTAAAACCAAAAACTGACTCAACTCCACTAGGTCTAGGAGATGGCTTTTTGAGTGTAGAATCCAGCGCCCGAGAAATTTCTTCTTGCTAAATCTCACAGAAAAAGCTACACTGAAAAAACATGATTTTAAAATGATTTTTTTCGATTTTCATTACTAAAACCAAAAACTGACTCAACTCCACAAGGTCTAGGAGATGGCTTTTCGAGTGTAGAATCCAGCGCCCAAGTAATATTTTCTTGCTAAATCTCACAGAAAAATCTACACTGAAAAAACATGATTTTTTTCGATTTTCATTACTAAAACCAAAAACTGACTCAACTCCACTAGGTCTAGGAGATGGCTCTTTGAGTGTAGAATCCAGCGCCCAAGAAATATTTTCTTGCTAAATCTCACAGAAAAATCTACACTGAAAAAACATGATTTTTTTCGATTTTCATTACTAAAACCAAAAACTGACTCAACTCCACTAGGTCTAGGAGATGGCTTTTCGAGTGTAGAATCCAGCGCCCAAGGAATATTTACTTGCTAAATCTCACAGAAAAATCTACACTGAAAAAACATGATTTTTTTCGATTTTCATTACTAAAACCAAAAACTGACTCAACTCCACTAGGTCTAGGAGATGGCTTTTTGAGTGTAGAATCCAGCGCCCGAGAAATTTCTTCTTGCTAAATCTCACAGAAAAATCTACACTGAAAAAACATGATTTTTTTCGATTTTCATTACTAAAACCAAAAACTGACTCAACTCCACTAGGTCTAGGAGATGGCTCTTTGAGTGTAGAATCCAGCGCCCAAGAAATATTTTCTTGCTAAATCTCACAGAAAAATCTACACTGAAAAAACATGATTTTTTTCGATTTTCATTACTAAAACCAAAAACTGACTCAACTCCACTAGGTCTAGGAGATGGCTTTTCGAGTGTAGAATCCAGCGCCCAAGGAATATTTACTTGCTAAATCTCACAGAAAAATCTACACTGAAAAAACATGATTTTTTTCGATTTTCATTACTAAAACCAAAAACTGACTCAACTCCACTAGGTCTAGGAGATGGCTTTTTGAGTGTAGAATCCAGCGCCCGAGAAATTTCTTCTTGCTAAATCTCACAGAAAAATCTACACTGAAAAAACATGATTTTTTTCGATTTTCATTACTAAAACCAAAAACTGACTCAACTCCACTAGGTCTAGGAGATGGCTCTTTGAGTGTAGAATCCAGCGCCCAAGAAATATTTTCTTGCTAAATCTCACAGAAAAATCTACACATAAAAAACATGATTTTTTTCGATTTTCATTACTAAAATCAAAAACTGACTCAACTCCACTAGGTCTAGGAGATGGCTTTTCGAGTGTAGAATCCAGCGCCCAAGAAATATTTTCCTGCTAAATCTCACAGAAAAATCTACACATAAAAAACATGATTTTTTTCGATTTTCATTACTAAAACCAAAAACTGACTCAACTCCACTAGGTCTAGGAGATGGCTTTTCGAGTGTAGAATCCAGCGCCCAAGAAATATTTTCTTGCTAAATCTCACAGAAAAATCTACACATAAAAAACATGATTTTTTTCGATTTTCATTACTAAAACCAAAAACTGACTCAACTCCACTAGGTCTAGGAGATGGCTCTTTGAGTGTAGAATCCAGCGCCCAAGAAATATTTTCTTGCTAAATCTCACAGAAAAATCTACACTGAAAAAACATGATTTTTTTCGATTTTCATTACTAAAACCAAAAACTGACTCAACTCCACTAGGTCTAGGAGATGGCTTTTCGAGTGTAGAATCCAGCGCCCAAGGAATATTTACTTGCTAAATCTCACAGAAAAATCTACACTGAAAAAACATGATTTTTTTCGATTTTCATTACTAAAACCAAAAACTGACTCAACTCCACTAGGTCTAGGAGATGGCTTTTCGAGTGTAGAATCCAGCGCCCAAGAAATATTTTCTTGCTAAATCTCACAGAAAAATCTACACTGAAAAAACATGATTTTTTTCGATTTTCATTACTAAAACCAAAAACTGACTCAACTCCACTAGGTCTAGGAGATGGCTCTTTGAGTGTAGAATCCAGCGCCCAAGAAATATTTTCTTGCTAAATCTCACAGAAAAATCTACACATAAAAAACATGATTTTTTTCGATTTTCATTACTAAAATCAAAAACTGACTCAACTCCACTAGGTCTAGGAGATGGCTTTTCGAGTGTAGAATCCAGCGCCCAAGAAATATTTTCTTGCTAAATCTCACAGAAAAATCTACACTGAAAAAACATGATTTTTTTCGATTTTCATTACTAAAACCAAAAACTGACTCAACTCCACTAGGTCTAGGAGATGGCTCTTTGAGTGTAGAATCCAGCGCCCAAGAAATATTTTCTTGCTAAATCTCACAGAAAAATCTACACATAAAAAACATGATTTTTTTCGATTTTCATTACTAAAATCAAAAACTGACTCAACTCCACTAGGTCTAGGAGATGGCTTTTCGAGTGTAGAATCCAGCGCCCAAGAAATATTTTCTTGCTAAATCTCACAGAAAAATCTACACATAAAAAACATGATTTTTTTCGATTTTCATTACTAAAACCAAAAACTGACTCAACTCCACTAGGTCTAGGAGATGGCTTTTCGAGTGTAGAATCCAGCGCCCAAGAAATATTTTCTTGCTAAATCTCACAGAAAAATCTACACATAAAAAACATGATTTTTTTCGATTTTCATTACTAAAACCAAAAACTGACTCAACTCCACTAGGTCTAGGAGATGGCTCTTTGAGTGTAGAATCCAGCGCCCAAGAAATATTTTCTTGCTAAATCTCACAGAAAAATCTACACTGAAAAAACATGATTTTTTTCGATTTTCATTACTAAAACCAAAAACTGACTCAACTCCACTAGGTCTAGGAGATGGCTTTTCGAGTGTAGAATCCAGCGCCCAAGGAATATTTACTTGCTAAATCTCACAGAAAAATCTACACTGAAAAAACATGATTTTTTTCGATTTTCATTACTAAAACCAAAAACTGACTCAACTCCACTAGGTCTAGGAGATGGCTTTTCGAGTGTAGAATCCAGCGCCCAAGAAATATTTTCTTGCTAAATCTCACAGAAAAATCTACACTGAAAAAACATGATTTTTTTCGATTTTCATTACTAAAACCAAAAACTGACTCAACTCCACTAGGTCTAGGAGATGGCTCTTTGAGTGTAGAATCCAGCGCCCAAGAAATATTTTCTTGCTAAATCTCACAGAAAAATCTACACATAAAAAACATGATTTTTTTCGATTTTCATTACTAAAATCAAAAACTGACTCAACTCCACTAGGTCTAGGAGATGGCTTTTCGAGTGTAGAATCCAGCGCCCAAGAAATATTTTCTTGCTAAATCTCACAGAAAAATCTACACTGAAAAAACATGATTTTTTTCGATTTTCATTACTAAAACCAAAAACTGACTCAACTCCACTAGGTCTAGGAGATGGCTCTTTGAGTGTAGAATCCAGCGCCCAAGAAATATTTTCTTGCTAAATCTCACAGAAAAATCTACACATAAAAAACATGATTTTTTTCGATTTTCATTACTAAAATCAAAAACTGACTCAACTCCACTAGGTCTAGGAGATGGCTTTTCGAGTGTAGAATCCAGCGCCCAAGAAATATTTTCTTGCTAAATCTCACAGAAAAATCTACACATAAAAAACATGATTTTTTTCGATTTTCATTACTAAAACCAAAAACTGACTCAACTCCACTAGGTCTAGGAGATGGCTTTTCGAGTGTAGAATCCAGCGCCCAAGAAATATTTTCTTGCTAAATCTCACAGAAAAATCTACACTGAAAAAACATGATTTTAAAATGATTTTTTTCGATTTTCATTACTAAAACCAAAAACTGACTCAACTCCACTAGGTCTAGGAGATGGCTTTTCGAGTGTAGAATCCAGCGCCCAAGAAATATTTTCTTGCTAAATCTCACAGAAAAATCTACACTGAAAAAACATGATTTTAAAATGATTTTTTTCGATTTTCATTACTAAAACCAAAAACTGACTCAACTCCACTAGGTCAGGAAGATGGCTTTTCGAGTGTAGAATCCAGCGCCCAAGGAATTTTTTCTTGCTAAATCTCACAGGAAAATATACACGGAAAAAATATGATTTGGTGAAGTATGAATTTTTGGTTTTAGAGTGGTGGAATTGGTGCTCATAGGCAATCAATCTAGCTCCTACAGGCATTGAGAGTTGCATACATTATCGACGGTATTACTGATATTATAATGGTTTGTCATTATATTATGACCAGAAGGGTGGTGGAAAAGGAAGATTATGTAATGTAAATATCAATAATCAAAATCATTGTGTTTTGTATTCATTGTTTTGGGACAATTAGGTATTGCTATTTTCTGTCGGCTCCATCAGTTTCACAGTACCTATAGGTAGGTACATTACCTATGTATAGATAATTAGATATGGCAAAATCAATATGGCAAATTTCCACACCCACCTATATCGAGCATTCAAATCACTCATAAATATGTAAGTGGCATTCGGTATTGCGGAACAGGAAACTCGTCATGGGTCTAATAAGTTTCCAATTTTTTCTATCCCGGCCACAACATAATTTAGGAATTGCCAAGTTCCGTATACCATGTTCAGCGACGAAATTTCTTAGTTTGTTGAGAGACAAAAAAATGGTACGGTAGTCTGGCTTTTCAAAATACTTTTTCTTTGTGACCAGATAAAAAATATACCTTCCATCTCTACAGATGTATGCCAGCCCTCCTGGCCGTTGATTTTGGTGAAGTAGTTGTTCTACTCCGCCGTATCTCTGTCTGAAAAAGAAATACCTATATAAGTAATCCCAATATTATGTCATGGCATTTAAAGAAAATTGTTGTTATATCTTCAGTTTTCTCTCACTTGAAGGCTGCTGCAATTCCTTTCGACATTTTAAAATCGCTGGACACACAATGTGCCAGCGCAAAATGTCCTGGTGCAGAAAAGAGATCGCCATTCGTTATGGTGAAGTTGTTAAAAAACGCTTTCTTTTTGTAGAATAATCTCCACCACAATCCCCATTCGTCGTCAACATATTTGGCTGGCACAAAATTTTGTCTCCTAGACCTATAATTTAAAAGAAGGTATAACGTTTCAATACAATACAAGTGGCGAATGAAAATTATACAGGTATGTATATGCTCACATTCTGGTAGAACGATCAAAACACTAATGGCAAAGGAGAAATAATCGAGAAATGAAAATAACAAACTGAAAAGAATGGAAACACCGCTAGGGAATATATATTATATACATATATAAGTTCGGTCACTCCTTCGATGTGCTCGAAAAGGCGGCATTTCTTGCGACCGAAGGGGGGGGGGGGATTTTCGGCGCCAAGCGAGAGTGGCCGGACTTGACGACTTGCCGCGGTAGGTGAGTTATATCATCAACGCATGCGCGTGTCAATCAGGAGTATCAATCTTAGACATCGTAATATTTTTGTATACATTTTAACTTTCAACTACGACAAATGGCGTTGTATGGAGATCACCCTAATGAAGTGAATTTTAGAATATTATGTTCTTACAAAGCTGGAGTAAGAGAAGAGCGGCGCACACCTTGATTGCTCGAATGCGCCTGCTGTACGGCTGTACCGCTGTGTCATCACTACCATCTGCATCTAAATATCAATTTCCAGTACCTATCATTTGTCATGCTATATAAATTGCAAGTTATTATTAGGTACCTGCCAGATTCTAGAGAAATCCAATGTATGTGACTCAGTTACTCAAATTTATCGTGATTCGAATTAACCGCTAAAGCCAAAATCGTCCTGATTGGTCTAAATGCCTGCCTATGGACCGTTTCGGGTAAATCTGAATTCGTGCATTTCATCTCACCGTAAGTTCGTTTACCGCGCGAGCATCATCCTTGAGTAGTTAGTTGAACAGTTTATGGTGTTGCCACGTTTCAAATTCCGTTTTGAAAACGGAAAGGACACAAAGCCAGTTCAGATTTTATATATTTCAGGTTTTGGGTGCTAAATTTCATTGTCATTGGAAATATATGGGAATCTACATCCTCGTAATTTGAATTTGATTGCAATGTCAATGAAAATTGAGGTGATTGAGTGGCATGACAAAAAAGTTACGATGAACAGAAAGAGGAAGCCACATATTGAATAATAATTCGATATATAAATACTATAGGCGTATCGAGAAGAACGTATCAAACTCTCGAAACATAGAAACATTCAGAAATTCTCAAATGACTTATTCCAAATTTTATTTACTTCAAAGATGACGGGTGTCGAAGTGAATGTTTTTTTGAATTGATAACGATACATCAACTCACAATACATTACTTTGCTGCCTATATATAGGTACTCACCTATATTTTTTTTATGTTTGCTTTTATATATATCTTTGAAAGTGGTGCTACCTATATTCGAGAATAGCTCAAGCCTTTACTGAATTATAGAACATAAAGTAAGTTTTATTATGATATGTATTTTGTTTATAACCAAATTAACCAATACACTAAACACACATTGATGAAGACGGCTTATGATTGAGATCACTTTTACCATCAGATGTTTCGACTTGTTTCAATGGACCTGTTTTAGTGAAAAGATTTATTTCATTAATTTGAAGTACTAACCCAGCCTAGTTTACTGCCACAAAACGTTTTCTTCTAAGAGCTCAGTACATTTTTTTTAAAATTATTGAAAATCACGATATTTCATAACATGAAAAACGCAGGACAACGCATGACGACATAGATAACGCGATCAATTCAATGCAACTATTTACAATACGACTTAGATATTGTGAGTATCTCGGAGTATAATCCTGCGGTGGAAGTGTATTCCTATTGTTATGTGGAACGTGAATATAAGTTCATTGATTATTTGTGATGATTTTGAATAATTATGACCGTATCGAATACCTATACTTTCAATACACATGGAACGTACAATATGAAATATGTTTGTGGCGTAAATTCGACTAGCGTGTACAACCCCATTGGCAGATTTCAGGGTCATCAGATGACGCTGCGATGACATTTAGCAATAGGGAAAAACATTTCTCCCTCGAGTCGTAGATAGAGAGATCTCGCTCGCTTGTGCATGCTGTGGCAACGCTGCACATGAATAGTGGGAGAATTTGACCGCCTAGCAACAACATGACTTCATATCTCAGTTTGTTTTCCATTTCGCTCTCGCTGAGTGCCAACTCCCGCCAATTTGCATTCGGAGGAGAAATAAGGAGAAATTGTACTCGTCTCTCTCTATTTAATACCATCATCGTCTTCGTTTTTTATCGCGGGGGTAATAGAGGCAAATCGCATGACTTGTTCTATACGAATACGGTTTATCGAATATTATGTTTTTACGATATACCTCCCTACCAAATTTTGTTCTAGCATATTATGATAATGGCAATGAATGCACCTACCTAATCAATAGTCGAATGTTAGGATTCCCAATTTTCTGCACTAGGTATTCATACCTACCATAACATTAAATTAGAATAAGTTGCCTCATTTTTGTGGAGCTAATTCAAAATGTTTTGTCACAATATCTAATAATTTTTTATGCCGAAGAACAAAAAATGCTGAAAATATTGTGCAGAATGGGAGAAAAATGTGATAAATGATTTAAATCAGAACCGAATTTAGGAAATATGCATTGACGATGGATTATCTGAGTTGAATTGTTGAACAATATACAGAAATGATTCCTATGCATTGTTGTTTTAGGTAGGTATAAAGCATGTTCATTATTTTGCGCGAATCTTCCCTACACGTAGGTATCTCGTCATAGTCGTAGGATACCCCTGATATTGTTTTATGTCGTCGCTAACCAATCACGATCATATGGGACAGCCCCCACCAAAAATCTACTGATTTTTCAACTTCTTGGGAATTTGAGGTTTGATTTGTAACCACATCAGACAACTTTGGGTATTGTTATGTTCAAGTTGTGTTTTGCTAATCTCTCTGTGTGTTTCGAAAGAATATAACTCAGGGTGAGCTGTATCATTTTGATTCATTATCTTCATTATTCATATTACCATAGTACTTTTCAGTACTGTCAATTTATTATTGCCATTAATAATTTTTTATTCAATATATACCTGTAGGTGTTACGGTGAATACGGATTAGATTTAAGCATCTCAAATTTAGATAAGAAGAAATCATGGTAGGCGCTAGCAAAAATATCGCGTTATTGGAAAAAATTGCCAAAGCAATCTTGATGTTTGATCCTGGTTGTACTTTTGCTTCAGTTGTCGGTTTCGCGCCCAATCATGCAATTTTTGTTTATATTTGTAATAATATCAAAATCAAGACACTAAAATATCCTAGCCAAGTATACAGGCAAATTCATCGAAATAAATCGGAATTTGAATATATAATTAACACGGTTGCTCGCGGAGATAAATACACTAATGAAAGAAAGTTAAGAATGATTAAAATATTGAAGGACACTGACATGAAATGCCACCAATCGAAATATTCAGCTTTCGCGAACGTTTGTCAAAGTTTGGGTTTGAACCCTAAAAATGTTCATAATAGGAGGAGAATGTATCATTATCACGCAAAACACTGTGAATGTGCCGGATATGATCAAGAAGTACTGGAATGCCATAATGAGAAACCTGATTATGAAAATAAGGAACCTTCATTTCAGTTTGATGAGCCTGAATCTTATGATGAAAATGAGGGCTGTAAATCTATTACTAACGGCGATACTAGTAGTGGAAACCAATATGCTATGTGCTCGACTCCTGTTAACACCGATTTGCTTCCTAGCAAGAGAGCACGGTTCGATATGAGCACGATAAACATCAGTGATCACGTACCAGTTCAATCTTACGAACAGTCAATAATTACGAATCAGAATGACATCAAGTCACTATTTTCAGACGAACAGGTACATAACAGTGATAATAAAAATGATGATGATGATAACAATAATTTACAAGGTAGAGGATTCGAGATAACGCCTGAAAGTTTCAACATACCGAAAGGCTTCAATTTATCCGATTCGAACACTAGTATAGTTCTCCCAGTGAATTCACTTAATGTAGATTCACTTCCTCCAAGTTCCTATAAACAATGCACTATTTTGGAGGGATCTTTTCAGATAAAAAACGAATACTTCGATTACATTATAAAGGAGAACCGTTTGATTAATGAATACTATCCATCATATTTCCGAAATCGCCTAAAAAAATTCGTCAACAATGTTTGTACCATTGCGATAAAATATCGTAAATATCTCAAAGACGGATCTATTAAAATTTTTGCAATTTGTAAAAACAATAATTATCGTTGTAAGAAATTCAAAATCATCATTCGCGGACACACTGTTGTCGTTTATTCAAGTTCAGTGAATTTTTGTCATCCCAATAAAATAACTTTTCATGTGAAAGGTATTGAACGGTCGATCGTGAAAAATAAAGTATTACATAAGAAGCCGTCCGAATACAAGCGACAATCAATTTTATCTGCCAAATTACGCATCATAGAATCGGGTAACCTACAGGACATAAAATCGGATTGTACTTTGAGAAAAATTAAATCGGAAGCGGAATCTCATTGGGATAGGGACCAACATGATTTGTTGGATTTATGTAAGATGCAAGAAGAACATGACGAATATATAAAACAAGTATCTATGCCCTTCAATGTAAAAGTGTTCAGTAAGGAACAATTCGAAGTTCTTGATCGAAGCGGCGGTGATATTTTACCAGTAATTTTTTTTGACGCAACGGGTAGTATCGTTCGGAAGCCTACGACGAAAACAAAACGAGTTTATTTGTACAGTGCCGTTTTACCCATTAATTCCGGTCGCATATTCCCAATATTCGAAATGATTTCGGGTTCTCATTTCTCTAAGACGATTTTTACGATTTTTCACGACTTTCGAGTTTTCTGCGAAGAACAGAATAACAAATGGCCGGTTTTCGGTGCTGTCGTCACTGATTTTAGCTTCGCTAATATACATGCTATTTGCAAGGCTTGTAATAGAATCAATCTTTTAGAATACCTTGACGTTACATTCAAAATTGCATTTGATAAAGTTGTTCTTCCTGAAAATATAGTTACTATACATTTATGTTGTGCGCATTTAATGAAGAATTTCAGTAAAGATATAAATGAGTGTTTCACAGATTATGAAGTGCGGGAATTTTATAAAGACGTCATGGCATCGGTGATCAATATGGAGTTGTTCAATGATATCGAAGATTGCTTTCAGAGTATGAGTGTATTGTTACTTAGTCCGGTTACAACTAAAATTGTTCGCGAACATCTAAATATTCTATTGAGATCGAGAAACGATCATTCAATCGATCTTGACATCAAATTTCGCGAGTGTGATATTGCATCAAGTGAACACGTATATGAAAATGACGGGAAACGTGGATTGCATAAATCTAGTATATTTTATGTTCATTTCTATAAATTATTTGAGAAAATGAGCGAAATTCATAAATTCTCTTCCTGCATTGAAGGGCCTACTAATAAATATTATAGTCAGAAATTTTTTGATTTGCTTTTGTCAAAATACTTACCATTTTGTCCCCTCTGGACTGGCGTAATTTTGAGAAAACGAAGAGCTGAGCTTCACTTCAGCAATTCTTATGTAGAAAATTATTTTGGTCACCTTAAAAATAATGTTTTGAACGGAAATAAAAATCTCAAGTGTTCTAGGTATCTCAGGAAGAGCAGAGAAAATGTACTCGCCTTATATAAAGAATTCATATGTAATATTCCTAAAAATAGGTTAACGAAACAAAGTAAAAGAAAAATCGATCCCGCGAATGAGCATTCGGCTCAAGAAACATGGAACAAAAAAGCTAAGAAAGTATCAGGTACGCATTTTGCAGGAATTTTTCTAAAAAAGTTGAGTTCTTTGAAAGAAGCGGAAAATGGAAAAATGGAAACTGATAACGATAATGAAGATAATAAGTGTGAAGAACTGAATTTATGTTCGCCAATAGTTATTGATAATATTGACAATAATAATCATGATAATAATAGTTATAATAATGATGATACATTAACAGAAAAATGTTTGTATTGTGGATTCGGTCGTCTCGATACAACTACCGATTGGGTAGCTTGTGACTCCTGTCGACGATGGATTCACGTGACATGTGATCCTTCGTTCGGAGATAAAACTTACAGCGGATCTTTTTTGTGCGAGAAGTGTTTTTCAGTGAATAAAAAATCAGATGAAACTAGGATATATAAATGTATGTATTGCGGCTTAGGTGATCTCGATAATACTGCGAAATGGGTAGCTTGTGATAATTGTGATGGATGGATCCATCAAATTTGCGATAGTTCAAATCATTCGTATAGCGGTAATTTTTATTGTAAACTTTGTTCAAATAACTTGAAATCAAGTTGCGAGGCGGCATTGTGTAAGTTAGACGAAGAGAAAATTCAAAGGGATTCGATTGAACGAAAAACTAGAGGTCAACGGGAGTCAGCTATGTGGTTCGCGGAAAGGAGAAAACGGATAACAGCGTCAAATTTCGGAACAATTTGCAAAGCAAGAAGTCACAAATCGAAATTAAATATCGCGAAATCATTAACATCATCTAAACATTTTGTTAATGAAGCTATGAAGCATGGCATCGATAGTGAAAAGTTAGCGCTCGACGCGTTCATCAATCAAACGGGATATAAATACGAAAAGTGCGGACTAGTTATTCATGAAAATTATTCATTTTTAGCAGGTTCCCCAGACGGACTTTTGAATGGGGACGGTATTATTGAAATTAAATGTCCTTACAAAGTGCGCGAATGTGATCGAAATGAAACATTAAGGAATCTAGATGATATCGATAATAACGGGAAATTAAAAGTCACTTCGAAATATTATTATCAAATACAGGGTTTGCTAGAGGTAACTAATAGATCGTGGTGCGAATTTGTATAGTGTATACTTTCAAAGGAATTCAGTTTACAGAAAAGATTTTTAAACGGCCAGACTTTTTCAGGAATATCATGTTAAATAAGTTGAAAGAATTCTTTTTTTACTATCATCTTCCTACTTTTCTCAATTTCGGGGATATCGACGAGATCTCGCGTAAATGGAGGCCAGTAAAAGATATGGAATTTTTATCGAATGGGCTAGTGAACGATATAAATTATTATAAAAAGAGTAACAGAGATTACGTAGTCGCGACATTTAAAGAATTTGATTGTTTTAATCAGATAAATATATCTGATTTCGCTTCCCTCGATAATGGGAAGTGGTTGACGAATTTCGTTATAGATATAACTTTAAATTTGTTGAATTCGGATAATAAATATCAGATAATACCTCAAGAAATCGCTAATGTAATTTTCAGTCCTGATGATGAACTTTCAGAATCATTTCTAAATAGAATATCTTTACATAAGAGTCATCTCGCGATACCGTTATTAATCAATCAGAATCATCACTGTCTTATTATCATCGATTTTATTGAATTAACTTTCGCTTTTATGGATCCATTCAATAGTAACGCGGAAAAAACAGCATCATATCTTGAACTATTCAAAAAATTCGCGGAAGCGTATAATCAGGTTAAAAATGTTCCAATTGCCATAGATTTAAATGTAATTGTCTATAAGCATGCCGTGCAGAAAGATAGTTTCAATTGTGGAATGTTTTGTATTAAATTTTTTGAGTGTATTTTGAACGGGAGTGATAAGACGAGGGCAACAAAAATGGAACAATATAGGAATGAAATCAAGTATCTAATTCTCAATAGATCTGATGATGTGTGGAATCGGTGTTTGATATGTTCGCGCATTGGTGATCGGAACGAATCAAATAATTGCGCCAATTGCAAGAGATTGGTTCATAATGAGTGCCTATCTGTCGGTGCAGAATCATTCATAAATCAAAATGTTTGTCGACTTTGTGCCCAATATTTTATTTGAAAACGAATTGCGATTCACGATTTTCATGTGGTTTGCGATATAGATACTGTTTTTGATGCGGTCGAACCTTTACTTTCTTAGTACGGTATGCGTCTGTCTATAGCGGTATATTTCTGGAGGAAGGGTAAGGCTGTGTGGGGAGAGAGGAGGCCTTTTGCAGAGATGAGGTGATGATCTTCATCTCTGTCTTAATGCGGTTTTCATGCGGTTGCGGTATGAGTAAACGGTTGCGGTGTGCGGTATGCGGTACTTGGCTTCATGAGACGGCATATTTCTGGAGGAAGGGTAAGGCTGTGAGGGGAGAGAGGAGGCCTTTTGCAGAGATGAGGTGATGACCCTCATCTCTGTCTTAATGCGGTTTTCAGGCGGTTTTCATGCAGTTGCGGTATGAGTAAACGGTTGCGGTGTACGGTATTTTTTTTATCGCTTGGAGCGCACGAAAGGAAATCCCTATAATGTTCAACGAACATCGTGCGGTACTTGGCTTCATGAGACGGCATATTTCTGGAGGAAGGGTAAGGCTGTGAGGGGAGAGAGGAGGCCTTTTGCAGCGATGCGGTGATGAGCCTCATCTCTGTCTATTAGCATAGCATATTGGTGTGGGATGATAGGGCTACTGGCGAACTACCCACTAATCAAAAAAATGTAACGCTTCCATGTCCGAGCTGATTGGTGTAAGTACATCCTTTCCAGTTTTATTTTCTCAGTGAATCTATGTTCACTGAATTGATGCACTTATGGAAAACTACAACAGCTCAGGCTAGGCAATACCTCAGGGGTGGTTGTGGAAATTTGCCATTGATCTAAAGATTGTAAAATGACTGAAGCCGAGATAAACTGAAAATGTATACCTATATTATGTCTATGTAAAACAAACGATATTTGATAATATGAGTATAGGTATATCGTACGATGTTCCACAAACATGATGGGAATTCCCTTTCGCGCGCTCCGCAAGATGAAAACTAATGTGTTTTGTATTCCTATATGTTCAATTATTTATAAATACATTATGATACAGAGTGTTCCTTGAATAGATGCTAATATTCAAGGGGGTGATTCTTTGACTAATTTTAAGAAAAAAACTTCCTATGAACGTATGTCCTAAAAGTCTCAACTTTTGAGATTCAAGGTGATAATTATTTTAATCAAGACAAGAACAGAGCATCTGAAAAGAAAAACATATGTTCAGAATTCTCATTACTTTTGGAACAAATCTGATATCTTAATTTGCTTTCAGTCGATTCACAAACATTTCCACACCGCATCATATTTTTGAGGAATTGATCCTGAAGTGAAACAATTTTTTATTTTTCAAGCGAAAACCATGCGTCAAGCAGTGGCGTAGTATTTTTCTTTAAAAAAACCTGTACGGACGCCACTGGCAGAAAAAAAATGCTGTAAAGACTTTCAGGACATACGTTCATAGGAACATTTTTTCTCATAATGAGTCAAAGAATCACCCCCTTGAATATTAGCATGTCTTTACACCCTGTATAAGTGAGCAGGTACCTATATAATATACACTGCGTTCATAAAGTGTGGAAACGCTCCATTATCTTACGATAGAATTATTTTCAGAGGTAAAGCTCGGACAGGTCGATTTTGTATTTCTTTTATAAAGATGGAAGACTGAAATACAAAATCGACCTATCCGAGCTTTACCTCTGAAAATAATTCTATCGTAAGATAATGGAGCGTTTCCACACTTTATGAACGCACTGTGTACGCCTATTAAAATCCAATATCATTACAGGTGCTTTGGGGAATGCTAGAAGAAGTGAGAGTGGAGATTTAACTCACACAAAGTCAGATGATGAGAAAAGGAGGAGAGGAAAGTGCCAGAGAAACCGCTAAATATATATTTCTTACTCATCTGATAGAGAGAATGGCCCACCAAGACGTCGGTTGTGATGTTAATCAAATATTGGATCAACAAATTTTCAGGAAATTCACCTCGACCGGAAGTAGGTTGTAACGGAATGTTTCACGTTCCGTCAACTAATTTTGCCCCATTGCCTTACTACGCCCATGGTTATTCGTTTCGAAACAGCGCTACGTTCAGCCGAATATGTAACTACAGGTGATTTCATCTCGCTTCCACTAGTGCAATGGAAGGGTTCATCTCTCTTCTCGAAAAATGGATATTGATTATTTTTTTTACATGTCAAAATGTGACGTTTTCCTTGTTTCAACCAATATCAATGCGTGATTCTAGCCAATCATTCGGAATCATACTGATAATTTGTTAGTATCAAATTACCGCGATGACTTATTCACGTTTGGATCTTCCTTCAAATGGATACAAAAAGGGACCCATAGACTGCGATGTTGATAGGCTGTTTTGTTCGACTAACAAGTCTGTTCGAACAAAAATTGCGCACAACCGAAGTGTGTGGCTGTAAAATGTTCGTTTTCGCTGGCCACACACTTTAGTTTTGTGTCTTTTTTGTTCGAACAGACTTGTTCGACGAACAAAACGGCCTACCAACAACGCAGTCTATGGGGCACCTTTAGAGAATTAGCATTGACTTGACTTGGTTGTCAAGGTAACGCAGCTATTTGTCTCAATGTAAACATTTCGAATTCAGAACCGACGCCATTGTTAAGTATCAGTCAGACTTCGTATTTTGTGATTTTCTCTAACGTTTAAACGAGTTGGTATAGGTTCGGAAAAACTTTACAATTATTATTAGTCATTAACAGAAACCGACATGAGCACGAGATTTGGTCAAAGCTCGGCTGATTCAATACATTTAGCTGTCGAACAAGCAACACCAATCAACACCACAAAAAGCAAGAATACGATATGGAAACAGTTTTTGGAGTTCTGCCTTGAACGTAATTATGAGTTGACTGCAACAACCGAGATGAAACAAATCGCATCAATTATGGAGGACTGGGCATATAACATGCGAAAAAAAAATGGAGAAAACTACAAAGAATCTGTTGTCAAAACTTTGTGGAATGTCACCGCAAAACTTATCCAGGAAAAATATTTCAGGGAGTATAATAGAAACATTGATCCGTTCACTGATATTGAATTTAAGACCGCGCGAGATGCGCGGAATTGCAAACGTCGAGAACTTCAACATATTCCTGAAAAAAGAAAAGCATCTTCTGTTGCTCTCAAGAAAGAAGAAATAGAAAAAATGATAGCAGCATGGGACGAAAATACTCCAAATGGCTTACAAAGGAAGTTTTATCATACTGCTAGCTACGAATTGGCTTGGAGAGGCGGAGAAGCGACAAAAGCATTAGTACAGTATTTTAGAGAAGAAATGGATCATTATGGAAATCAAACTGGAAGGATAGAATATAATCCAATAATTTCTAAAACAGCACAAGGAGGATCGCACAGGTTATCTGATAGCAAATTTTTAACGCCAAATGAAAATGAGACTGAAAAATGTCCAGTACGTCTCTTTCGGAAGTTAATGTCGAAAAGAAGTGCAAATATTCAAATTGATCGTTTATTTTTAACACCTAATCCAAATTGGCAGCAACCTTTGTCTAAGGGGTGGTACAAAAATCTTCCGGTAGGACAAAATGAAATAGCAAAATGGACAAAACAAGCGGCCCGAAAGATTGGCTTGGATCCTAGCAAAATCAAGGTTACAAACCATTCACATCGTTCTTCTGCTGTGACACAACTCGCTAAAAGTGGAGTAAGTGAGCAGCAGTTGTTGAAGATAACTGGACATTCATCTGCAAGCTCCATCAAACCCTATCTTCAACTTGACAAAGAGCATCACGCAAGCATGATAAACAACTTGAGAGGAAACACTGTTTCGACCTCTTCATCTCAAGGAAATTGTACAATAACATACAATAATTGCACCATTACAAACGTAAATTGTAAACATTCTTGATTGTTTGATATATAATTATTTGATATATAATTGTTTGATATATAATTGTTTGATATATAATTGTTTGATATATAATTGTATGATAAATGATTGTTCAATAAATAATTGTTTAATAAACATATTCTGGGGCATTTTGCGAAATAGTAAAAAAAATAATCACGCCGAATTACATTCGTGTTGGTTATTTTTTTAAATAATTTTAACTAGATTTAGCACTCGTCTTTGTTGCTATTGAGAAATCCCACTCGTGGACTTCGTCCACTCGTGAAATTTCTATAGCAACAAAGATTCGTGCATCTAGTTAAAATTATCAAAAAATTACCACCACTTGTGTAATTACTGTTGAAAATTTTTGAAGACATTGGAAATCGAATTCGGAATTCCTGCGAATCCTGCGACGCTCTCTTCCTGCTTGGCTTCATCTGAAGATTTGTGAGGTGAGGTGTTTCCATTTATCTAAATTTGTAATTGTTCTTTACTGTCTCTCAATATCTTCATTTTGTCTGCTTTATCTCAAGGTACCTTAAAGGATTTTGTTTACTTCCAGGAATTGATAGGCAAGTAGCAAACTCTTGGAAGGTCCCGCCAAGGCATTTTGCTTTGGTTTTGGTGAAGCCATAAGCTATTATCTGATATTTTTGTTATCTGAAGTTATCTTCGAATATCTTTTTAATCATTGTGTTAAATGAATTGAATTTATCTTTCAGAAATTTATTGTTGATATACGAATTTTCCGTATTCTTAATTTCTATTTCTCTTACATATCTTTTGAGGGACTGTGAAGTGGCTTTTAATTCGCTGATACCTCGCTTAAACACATTTATTGCATAGTTTCTTTGTAGGTCATCCTGAAAAGTTGAAATTCATTTGGAAATTGTCACAAAAATACTCGAATTTGAGGTATTCTAGGACACATTCTGGACAACATCTTGGTTAACTATCTACATTTAGAATTTGGTTCACTCAAGGAAGGACAGAAGGAATCATTGGTGACCAGGCCATTCCAGTAATCTGAGTTCAGGTGAGTATAATGTGCATTTATCTATCTATAGATGTCAATTTGAGAGTGCAAATAATACACCTGTACTGTATTTCGACTCGATACTTAGGTAGTCTTCTAGTTCTCTAGCCATGGAAAATAATATTTTTTACCTTCTGGATATGATAAATTTTCATAAGAAATCCACTATTTTCACTCATTCTCTGATAAATTGATGATTTGTATAACTCACTATAGAGAAATCAGAATTTCTCGTTTACCTCTATATGAAAGATTTTTTTGAATTGAAGTTCAATTAAGCTTTACTATATTATCTCAAGGGATAGAATATTTCTATGAAGGATTTGATTAAGTCAAATTTAAATTAAACTTCACAATTTGATGTTTCAAGGAATAGAATTATAGTATATTCTTACACCTTGTTATATACCTAGGAAATAAAATATCCAGGTGGATAATTTTCTTTTTGTAATACTGACTCCTTGTGAGAAGCAGTTTAACGTGATTCCTTGAATTTATTTCCAATTATTGATTGAAGTGTTAGATGAATTTGTACCTAAACTGAACCAGATAGATCATATTGTTTATCTTTTACCCTGTGGTAACGCATATACTGCTGTAGATATTTTCTCCACAGGAACAACAAGAAAACCTACTCCATTCAGGAATGAAGCAAAGTTGGAGACTGAAATTGTTTATGAGCCGCTTCAGAATCTAAAACCTCACTTCACAGAAGCCTATAGTCACGAAGCTTGGCAAGCCGTAATCCAAGAGCTCTGCATCCTAACTAAGAATAAGGAAATGAAGTCAACCTGAAGGTGGGCCCATGTTACCTGAGAACTCACTTCGAGGAGGTCATATCTATAAGGCAGCTAGTTCGAAACCAGACAGAAGAATAATTCTGCATACCAACAAGAGCAAAAAAAATCTTTATGAGACATTGATTTTGGTCAATAAATTCATGAGTTCTGTTATTTGACATAGAAATCATTTCTCCTAATTCTAGTAAATTTTGTAAAGTTACTGTAAATAATATCATTTGTTGGGACCTTGGTCATCCAAATATTTGTAAATATAAAAATGAGTACGAATCTGAGGATCTTTTTTTTCTATTAGAGAACACACCATTTGAGGTGATAATTTCTAGTCCCCAAGAGGTAATATTTTTTGTGATTTTTTTGCTCTCTTATTTGAAAAGATCTTAACATCTCTTTTTCGAGCACTTCAATTGAACTCATCCATTAGTAGTTGAAACAACAAAACCTTTAAACCAATCCATCAGTTGTAAATGGTTGTGTCCATCATACTGGGTATGGAGAATTCAGAAGGCTTTTATTTTCAAATTCTCATTTTAGGTGAGTTATTGTAAGTGAGCCAGGAAAGAATATACGTAGTTGTTTTCTGAGAGGAGGCTAGTGTTCAATAATTCATAATGAAATTTATAGTTATAACATTATTTCTAATTTTTTATATCACTGTGCTAGAACAAGGATATGACAGCTAGGTAACATAACGTGGATTTATCCAGCAAGATTTAACAATAATTATCAATTAACAACCAGCAATCATAAAAATTGAACAATCAGTTTTCGATTACTGTGTTTATACAGACAAAAAATCCGGTCTTCAATTTTGATCACTCCCCCTGACCTAGTGGAGTTGAGTCAGTTTTTGGTTTTAGTAATGAAAATCGAAAAAAATCATGTTTTTTATGTGTAGATTTTTCTGTGAGATTTAGCAAGAAAATATTTCTTGGGCGCTGGATTCTACACTCGAAAAGCCATCTCCTAGACCTAGTGGAGTTGAGTCAGTTTTTGATTTTAGTAATGAAAATCGAAAAAAATCATGTTTTTTATGTGTAGATTTTTCTGTGAGATTTAGCAAGAAAATATTTCTTGGGCGCTGGATTCTACACTCAAAGAGCCATCTCCTAGACCTAGTGGAGTTGAGTCAGTTTTTGGTTTTAGTAATGAAAATCGAAAAAAATCATGTTTTTTCAGTGTAGATTTTTCTGTGAGATTTAGCAAGAAAATATTTCTTGGGCGCTGGATTCTACACTCGAAAAGCCATCTCCTAGACCTAGTGGAGTTGAGTCAGTTTTTGATTTTAGTAATGAAAATCGAAAAAAATCATGTTTTTTATGTGTAGATTTTTCTGTGAGATTTAGCAAGAAAATATTTCTTGGGCGCTGGATTCTACACTCAAAGAGCCATCTCCTAGACCTAGTGGAGTTGAGTCAGTTTTTGGTTTTAGTAATGAAAATCGAAAAAAATCATGTTTTTTCAGTGTAGATTTTTCTGTGAGATTTAGCAAGAAAATATTTCTTGGGCGCTGGATTCTACACTCGAAAAGCCATCTCCTAGACCTAGTGGAGTTGAGTCAGTTTTTGGTTTTAGTAATGAAAATCGAAAAAAATCATGTTTTTTCAGTGTAGATTTTTCTGTGAGATTTAGCAAGTAAATATTCCTTGGGCGCTGGATTCTACACTCGAAAAGCCATCTCCTAGACCTAGTGGAGTTGAGTCAGTTTTTGGTTTTAGTAATGAAAATCGAAAAAAATCATGTTTTTTCAGTGTAGATTTTTCTGTGAGATTTAGCAAGAAAATATTTCTTGGGCGCTGGATTCTACACTCAAAGAGCCATCTCCTAGACCTAGTGGAGTTGAGTCAGTTTTTGGTTTTAGTAATGAAAATCGAAAAAAATCATGTTTTTTCAGTGTAGATTTTTCTGTGAGATTTAGCAAGAAGAAATTTCTCGGGCGCTGGATTCTACACTCAAAAAGCCATCTCCTAGACCTAGTGGAGTTGAGTCAGTTTTTGGTTTTAGTAATGAAAATCGAAAAAAATCATGTTTTTTCAGTGTAGATTTTTCTGTGAGATTTAGCAAGTAAATATTCCTTGGGCGCTGGATTCTACACTCGAAAAGCCATCTCCTAGACCTAGTGGAGTTGAGTCAGTTTTTGGTTTTAGTAATGAAAATCGAAAAAAATCATGTTTTTTCAGTGTAGATTTTTCTGTGAGATTTAGCAAGAAAATATTTCTTGGGCGCTGGATTCTACACTCAAAGAGCCATCTCCTAGACCTAGTGGAGTTGAGTCAGTTTTTGGTTTTAGTAATGAAAATCGAAAAAAATCATGTTTTTTCAGTGTAGATTTTTCTGTGAGATTTAGCAAGAAGAAATTTCTCGGGCGCTGGATTCTACACTCAAAAAGCCATCTCCTAGACCTAGTGGAGTTGAGTCAGTTTTTGGTTTTAGTAATGAAAATCGAAAAAAATCATGTTTTTTCAGTGTAGATTTTTCTGTGAGATTTAGCAAGTAAATATTCCTTGGGCGCTGGATTCTACACTCGAAAAGCCATCTCCTAGACCTAGTGGAGTTGAGTCAGTTTTTGGTTTTAGTAATGAAAATCGAAAAAAATCATGTTTTTTCAGTGTAGATTTTTCTGTGAGATTTAGCAAGAAAATATTTCTTGGGCGCTGGATTCTACACTCAAAGAGCCATCTCCTAGACCTAGTGGAGTTGAGTCAGTTTTTGGTTTTAGTAATGAAAATCGAAAAAAATCATGTTTTTTCAGTGTAGATTTTTCTGTGAGATTTAGCAAGAAAATATTTCTTGGGCGCTGGATTCTACACTCGAAAAGCCATCTCCTAGACCTAGTGGAGTTGAGTCAGTTTTTGGTTTTAGTAATGAAAATCGAAAAAAATCATGTTTTTTCAGTGTAGATTTTTCTGTGAGATTTAGCAAGAAAATATTTCTTGGGCGCTGGATTCTACACTCAAAGAGCCATCTCCTAGACCTAGTGGAGTTGAGTCAGTTTTTGGTTTTAGTAATGAAAATCGAAAAAAATCATGTTTTTTATGTGTAGATTTTTCTGTGAGATTTAGCAAGAAAATATTTCTTGGGCGCTGGATTCTACACTCGAAAAGCCATCTCCTAGACCTAGTGGAGTTGAGTCAGTTTTTGGTTTTAGTAATGAAAATCGAAAAAAATCATGTTTTTTATGTGTAGATTTTTCTGTGAGATTTAGCAAGAAAATATTTCTTGGGCGCTGGATTCTACACTCGAAAAGCCATCTCCTAGACCTAGTGGAGTTGAGTCAGTTTTTGATTTTAGTAATGAAAATCGAAAAAAATCATGTTTTTTCAGTGTAGATTTTTCTGTGAGATTTAGCAAGTAAATATTCCTTGGGCGCTGGATTCTACACTCGAAAAGCCATCTCCTAGACCTAGTGGAGTTGAGTCAGTTTTTGGTTTTAGTAATGAAAATCGAAAAAAATCATGTTTTTTCAGTGTAGATTTTTCTGTGAGATTTAGCAAGAAAATATTTCTTGGGCGCTGGATTCTACACTCAAAGAGCCATCTCCTAGACCTAGTGGAGTTGAGTCAGTTTTTGGTTTTAGTAATGAAAATCGAAAAAAATCATGTTTTTTATGTGTAGATTTTTCTGTGAGATTTAGCAAGAAAATATTTCTTGGGCGCTGGATTCTACACTCGAAAAGCCATCTCCTAGACCTAGTGGAGTTGAGTCAGTTTTTGGTTTTAGTAATGAAAATCGAAAAAAATCATGTTTTTTATGTGTAGATTTTTCTGTGAGATTTAGCAAGAAAATATTTCTTGGGCGCTGGATTCTACACTCGAAAAGCCATCTCCTAGACCTAGTGGAGTTGAGTCAGTTTTTGATTTTAGTAATGAAAATCGAAAAAAATCATGTTTTTTATGTGTAGATTTTTCTGTGAGATTTAGCAAGAAAATATTTCTTGGGCGCTGGATTCTACACTCGAAAAGCCATCTCCTAGACCTAGTGGAGTTGAGTCAGTTTTTGATTTTAGTAATGAAAATCGAAAAAAATCATGTTTTTTATGTGTAGATTTTTCTGTGAGATTTAGCAAGAAAATATTTCTTGGGCGCTGGATTCTACACTCAAAGAGCCATCTCCTAGACCTAGTGGAGTTGAGTCAGTTTTTGGTTTTAGTAATGAAAATCGAAAAAAATCATGTTTTTTCAGTGTAGATTTTTCTGTGAGATTTAGCAAGAAAATATTTCTTGGGCGCTGGATTCTACACTCGAAAAGCCATCTCCTAGACCTAGTGGAGTTGAGTCAGTTTTTGATTTTAGTAATGAAAATCGAAAAAAATCATGTTTTTTATGTGTAGATTTTTCTGTGAGATTTAGCAAGAAAATATTTCTTGGGCGCTGGATTCTACACTCAAAGAGCCATCTCCTAGACCTAGTGGAGTTGAGTCAGTTTTTGGTTTTAGTAATGAAAATCGAAAAAAATCATGTTTTTTCAGTGTAGATTTTTCTGTGAGATTTAGCAAGAAAATATTTCTTGGGCGCTGGATTCTACACTCGAAAAGCCATCTCCTAGACCTAGTGGAGTTGAGTCAGTTTTTGGTTTTAGTAATGAAAATCGAAAAAAATCATGTTTTTTCAGTGTAGATTTTTCTGTGAGATTTAGCAAGTAAATATTCCTTGGGCGCTGGATTCTACACTCGAAAAGCCATCTCCTAGACCTAGTGGAGTTGAGTCAGTTTTTGGTTTTAGTAATGAAAATCGAAAAAAATCATGTTTTTTCAGTGTAGATTTTTCTGTGAGATTTAGCAAGAAAATATTTCTTGGGCGCTGGATTCTACACTCGAAAAGCCATCTCCTAGACCTAGTGGAGTTGAGTCAGTTTTTGGTTTTAGTAATGAAAATCGAAAAAAATCATGTTTTTTATGTGTAGATTTTTCTGTGAGATTTAGCAGGAAAATATTTCTTGGGCGCTGGATTCTACACTCGAAAAGCCATCTCCTAGACCTAGTGGAGTTGAGTCAGTTTTTGATTTTAGTAATGAAAATCGAAAAAAATCATGTTTTTTATGTGTAGATTTTTCTGTGAGATTTAGCAAGAAAATATTTCTTGGGCGCTGGATTCTACACTCAAAGAGCCATCTCCTAGACCTAGTGGAGTTGAGTCAGTTTTTGGTTTTAGTAATGAAAATCGAAAAAAATCATGTTTTTTCAGTGTAGATTTTTCTGTGAGATTTAGCAAGAAGAAATTTCTCGGGCGCTGGATTCTACACTCAAAAAGCCATCTCCTAGACCTAGTGGAGTTGAGTCAGTTTTTGGTTTTAGTAATGAAAATCGAAAAAAATCATGTTTTTTCAGTGTAGATTTTTCTGTGAGATTTAGCAAGTAAATATTCCTTGGGCGCTGGATTCTACACTCGAAAAGCCATCTCCTAGACCTAGTGGAGTTGAGTCAGTTTTTGGTTTTAGTAATGAAAATCGAAAAAAATCATGTTTTTTCAGTGTAGATTTTTCTGTGAGATTTAGCAAGAAAATATTTCTTGGGCGCTGGATTCTACACTCAAAGAGCCATCTCCTAGACCTAGTGGAGTTGAGTCAGTTTTTGGTTTTAGTAATGAAAATCGAAAAAAATCATGTTTTTTCAGTGTAGATTTTTCTGTGAGATTTAGCAAGAAGAAATTTCTCGGGCGCTGGATTCTACACTCAAAAAGCCATCTCCTAGACCTAGTGGAGTTGAGTCAGTTTTTGGTTTTAGTAATGAAAATCGAAAAAAATCATGTTTTTTCAGTGTAGATTTTTCTGTGAGATTTAGCAAGTAAATATTCCTTGGGCGCTGGATTCTACACTCGAAAAGCCATCTCCTAGACCTAGTGGAGTTGAGTCAGTTTTTGGTTTTAGTAATGAAAATCGAAAAAAATCATGTTTTTTCAGTGTAGATTTTTCTGTGAGATTTAGCAAGAAAATATTTCTTGGGCGCTGGATTCTACACTCAAAGAGCCATCTCCTAGACCTAGTGGAGTTGAGTCAGTTTTTGGTTTTAGTAATGAAAATCGAAAAAAATCATGTTTTTTCAGTGTAGATTTTTCTGTGAGATTTAGCAAGAAAATATTACTTGGGCGCTGGATTCTACACTCGAAAAGCCATCTCCTAGACCTTGTGGAGTTGAGTCAGTTTTTGGTTTTAGTAATGAAAATCGAAAAAAATCATTTTAAAATCATGTTTTTTCAGTGTAGCTTTTTCTGTGAGATTTAGCAAGAAGAAATTTCTCGGGCGCTGGATTCTACACTCAAAAAGCCATCTCCTAGACCTAGTGGAGTTGAGTCAGTTTTTGGTTTTAGTAATGAAAATCGAAAAAAATCATGTTTTTTCAGTGTAGATTTTTCTGTGAGATTTAGCAAGAAAATATTTCTTGGGCGCTGGATTCTACACTCAAAGAGCCATCTCCTAGACCTAGTGGAGTTGAGTCAGTTTTTGGTTTTAGTAATGAAAATCGAAAAAAATCATGTTTTTTCAGTGTAGATTTTTCTGTGAGATTTAGCAAGAAAATATTTCTTGGGCGCTGGATTCTACACTCGAAAAGCCATCTCCTAGACCTAGTGGAGTTGAGTCAGTTTTTGGTTTTAGTAATGAAAATCGAAAAAAATCATGTTTTTTATGTGTAGATTTTTCTGTGAGATTTAGCAAGACAAAATTTCTTGGGCGCTGGATTCTACACTCGAAAAGCCATCTTCCTGACCTAGTGGAGTTAGGTCAGTTTCTTGTTATACTGAAAATTTAAAAAAACATCATGTTTTTTCTCGTGTATAATTTCTTATGAGATTCAGAATTTAGCAGTGATATATATAATTCTTTGACTGCTGGAATCTAGACACGACTCTCAGTACTAGTGGTGATAGATTAGTTCATGATTGAAGTATTGAAAATTCAAAGAAAGTACCTTTCTATATGCCTGTAGAATCTTGTTAAACTATTTGAATTCTTTTTCTGATCGTTTACTTCATTTCATCACTTATTTTTATCTATCTCGAAAGAATTCAAACATCTCTCTTAATTGACAATATTTAATGTGTGTAAAATAAGAGTATACAATCATAATTGATGTTTCATCCCCCGACGACTGTAAACAGCATCCTCGATTACTCATTCGGAGTCTCGAAATGAATCCGCATTCGACCCGTTCGGCAAATATGTAACAGCTGATACAAATATAAAGCACCGCGTTACCCTAAAAGGGGGGAAAATAGCGCGCGCCACTGGCTAGCGCAATCGGAAGTGTTCGGAAATTTGGCCGCTCACTCTGGCTGCCAGCTTCACACAGGTCTATACTCTTGTCCTCCAAATATATACAGTTGGTAAGATATTGCCGAATATCTTCAGTATTCACAGCTTCAGCTATATTATCTTTGGTATTCCCATAATTTGGCACCTCATCTTCATTATGATCTGGTCTTGATTCAATTTTTTTCTTGAACATGTTGATAAATCTGTTGTCAAAGCTGAGTTCATGATTCCCAGCAATTACAATCTTATGTTTATGTGGTAAAGTTCCTACAGAAGGATTAATTGAAGATAATATTATATGGATGATATTCATAAGTACCCAGCCAATCATTGAACTCTATAACCTCTTGTTTCTGTCCACATTTTGTGAAATCACCAGCATGTATAAAAATATCACCATCAGGGATATCAAAACTGATATTTCGAATGAGAGAATGAGTGTCACTCATACAAACGAATCTAATTTTATTTGGTTCCACTGCTTTTGATGGTATCTTGACATTCAATTTCAATTTTGCTTGTTTTTTAGCTATTTCTTGCCAGGCTTCTGTTGGTTTGTCAGTTAAGGGGTGAGTATGAACTTCAGGAAAACTCATTTTATCAATGAAATCGATACCATCATTAGTTCCAAAGATCAAGTGCCGGAATTTTTAGGAAGAATTTGATTATTTTGATTCCTCTTTCACAGATTTATCTTCTGAGTCTTTATCCCACTTGCTCACTTCTTTTTTTCTGGCCCTACAACCACAATCACTACCACAATCACAACCAGGAAAACAGATCCTGAGGGCCGAGATTGCCGAGACCCATGCTTTAGATATTAAATAAAAGAAGATGAACATAGCCTTTTTCTTGACGTCAACCGTCAACGAGTGACCATCGACCTCATTTGTTTATTTATTTTGCCTTCATAAAAAGGATGAAAAATTAGGAAAATCTGTGGAAAATCTAAAAAGTAGTGAAAGCATCTTGAACTGGAGATGTATCATGCATAATATTGATACTATTATCGGAACACTGAAAATTCACAATTCATAATAATATCACTTTGAACAATCTGTGTGTAAGTAATAATAATTATTAAAGGAAGTGTAAGTAAAATTGTATAGACTGCCGACCAGTCAGCAATCTATACTTTTTTCAGGCTGCCGACCGTTCATTAGACTATACTCTTTGTTTAGGATGCCGACCAGTAGACTAAAATTATCAATTTCAAGGAAGTAAACAACATGATTTGAAAAAAAAAAACTGAAAAAAATAGATATACCTACACAAACACCTATCAGTAGAACAAAAACCTGATCGAAAATATCTTGTGAACTAATCATTGTTGATCTAAACCAACCAAAAATTTAAAACCTAGTAGGTGACCTAGTGCAAGGAGGAGGAAATAAAATATAGAAAAAATATTTTAAAAAACTATTCCATGTGGGATTTGAACACAGGACCACAGACAGTATTGACAAGCCAATCTCTAAAATGAATGAATATCTATCCACTGAGCTACTAATCATCTTGGTTATGCAGAAAGAATGTATTGGACTGAATGGTGGGCAGTCTATAAAAAAAGTATAGTTTGCTGACTGGTCGGCAGCCTATACACTTTCAATAATAAATACCTATACAATGCTTTCTATTTCAGTACATTCTTGAAATATGACTGCATGTGCTGTAAATGTATGTGGGAATTATAAAAAAAAAACAAGGCCTGTCCTTCCACAAGTTTCCCAATGATCAAAGCTTGATGGTTAAGTGGTATGCAGCATGTCTTCCACAAAAGCCTCTCACAAAAAATTCAGTAGTGTGCTCTGAACACTTCAAGGAAGATGATTTCAAAGATGCCCAATGTAAAGTAATGGGTAGGAAAGGAGAGAGGAAGTTGAAACCTACAGGTTATAATTTTCTAATTAAGTATTTGCCTATTCATAAGTTCAAGCTATTTGAGGTGGATTCATGAAACATTCATAAAGATTTTTTTCATGCAAGCAAATATCAATACATTACACACTAACTTTGGGTGCCTAAGAAATGAATAGTCATTGTTTTTTTAGTTTCATAAATTAGGGTGAAGACATAGTGAAGCCCTGCCTCAAGACTCAACTGAAACATTGCATCAAGCTTGAAGTTCAATTGAAGCAATGATTTTTACAATGCTTCAGTTGAGCATGTTCTATGTGATTCAATGTAGAGTGTAGCAAAAATGTGATCCCTACTTACAGAAAAGGTAGTACTGATCAAAATTTCATAAAAGCTGGGTTCCTCTTCGTACATACAAACCTTTTTATGCCCTAAACTAAGCAAGAACAATAAAATATAATTGATTGAAAGGTGTACCACTAGCTAACCTGTGAGTAAGAACACATAGTTTTGTTACACCCTGTGTAAATCAAGCTGGATTGCTGGAATACCAATACTTGTTTCAGCTGTTCCATCATTGAATCTGAGTACCAAAGTGGAAGATATTAACTGCCTACTTATAGTGACAGAAGACCCATGTGAAGATATGGAGAATATTCTTCCAAAAGCATATTTTCAATCTGAAGATGAACCTGACGAATCTGCTCTTGAATCTGATGAATTTGAATATGAAGCATCTCTTCAATCTGATGGAGTTGAATATGAAGCATCTCTTCAATCTGATGGAGTTGAAAACAAGAAAACTTTCTATTTGAAAGATAAAACATATGAATATAAAGAGGAAGTAATAGAACCTGAAGAGGGTGATATAAATGAAAAAATGAAACATTTACAAGATGAAATTTTAAGAAAAGATATTGAGATCCAATTACTGCAAGAAGAAAACAATAAACTCAAAAGTAGTAATATTGATGTGACCTCCTTTTTGACACATAATCAAATAGCAGTATTATCTGGAGATGAAGAACATCCTGATTGGAATGAAGTAGAAATGAGTAGTGCATTAACTCTAAGATGCCTCAGCAAAGAGAGTTATGTTTATCTGAGAAGCAATTTGAATTATCCCCTGCCAAATATACAAACTGTGGAACAGTGGGCCACAAAGATAGACACAAGGAATGGTCTCCAATCCAATTCACTAACAATGATGCAATTTGCTGGTAAAGACCAAGCTGATTTTGACAAAACTACTGTTCTCCTATTTGATGAGTTGGATATCAAATCTGTATATGAATATGATGAATCAAATGACAAAGTCATTGGTCCACATACAAAAATTCTGGTAGTCATGGCTAGAGGGCTTTTCATCTCATGGAAGCAACCTGTATATGTAAGTTTTGACAACAAAATTAATAAAACAATCCTGTTAGAGATTATCAGTGAGTTGAACAAAATCAATTACAATGTTGTGGCTTGTGTTTCAATTTGCCATGTTGATCTTTGGAATGAACTAAGTATAGATTTTGAAAGTCCATATGTGGAAAACCCAGAAACATCAGATAAGGTTCATTTTTTTGTGGACTCCCATTATTTGCTTAAAGAAATTAGGAATTGGATGATTGATACAGGTTTCAATTTAGAAAACGGCGAAAAAGTTTCTGTGGACCCTATAAAAGAAATAATACAATCTCCACAAACTGGTAATAGATTGAGCTACCAACATATTTCTGGAAATCCAAAGGATAGACAAAATCTTCTACTTACTACTCAGTTGTTCTCACATGAGACTGCTATAGCATTGTCACACAATTTTCCTGGCCCTGATGGAGAGTTGGCTCAAGACACTGGACTGTTTATTGAGATGATCTGTCAGTGGTTCCAAATGATGAATTCAAGTGTGTTGGATTTAACCTCAATACAAAGTATGCCCTA
This sequence comes from Phaedon cochleariae, assembly GCA_918026855.4. NCBI lineage: Eukaryota > Metazoa > Arthropoda > Insecta > Coleoptera > Chrysomelidae > Phaedon > Phaedon cochleariae. Next base: position 11,164,071 of record OU896711.1, read on the forward strand.
TGGGCTTAATATTGAAGAACAAGATTTAGTATTGGATCATGTGTATGTGATGATAGGAAATATGAGGTGCATGAACAGTCAGAACTTCCAGGAATTTCAGACAGGGTTTTTGATGACTATTAATTCTCTGAAAAATTTATATCGGGACATGTATAAAAAATACAATATTGATTATATTTTTACTCATAGAACCTGTCTAGAACCATTAGAAGATTTTTTTAAAGGTTTGAACAATACAAATTGTGGCCATATACCTACTCCTCTTGAAGCCCTGTCTCAGATGAAATTGATTTTACTGGGAAAAAATGCCACTGGTGCCGAAAATGATGAGGACTATTTTATCATGACTGAGATCTTGAAAAAATTGGATATGATCACAGATTCTGATGAAGAATTTGACAATAGTTTCAAGGCAGTGCATTTCAAAACAGAAGGAAGAGGTAAAGCTTGTTTAACAAGCTGGTTAGCCACAAAATTCAGACAAAAATACCCTTACATGGAATATAGTGGTGAAAAATTCGATCAATTAGAAGACATCTTCAAGAGTGCCTACAGAGGTATGTTTTCTCATGAATGTGTGAAAAACTGTGAAAATATTAGAAAGACTTTGATAGAAGTGTGCAGGGACAAAATTCCGGAATTACCAGAAGATGTGATAAAAGCATATGTTGTACAAAGAATTTATATTCGAGTTAACTGTCTAAATAAAGAACTTGAAAGGAAACAAATCAAGAAAGGAAAATATCTGAATTCTATAAATGGAAGAAAAAAACTGAAAATAACATAAATGTTTTATATAGAAATCTATGAAAATTGACTTACTTCTTGTAGATTAACATCATCATTACATATAATAACAATATAAAGTATAAAAGTGAACACATTTTGAAGATTGGAATAAACAGAATAATCATTAGAAAAAAATCTTATTCTCCCCACTTAGTTTCCATAATATGAAATATCTTATAAAACTTCACTTTTGATGCAAATTGACGTTTCAACAGCATCTATTGCCAGATAATTCAAACAATGTAATGTGAAAAGCAGATATGTCCAAATAAATCATAGGATGGTCTTAGAATTATATTCAACATAGCACATGCACAAAATGTAAAACTGGTAACTCCGCCATAGTGATGTTAATGCATTCAAGAATTCCAGTGAATTTTTGCTGAGCTGTGTTCACTTTATATTTTTATTATCTGAGGTATAATTCAACACAAAATGATGGAGGCGAAAGGCATTCTGTTTTCACTATTTAACGTTCATTGGAAATGGATATTGAAGTTGAAGACTTGAGAATACTGTACATTGCAGGAACATTTTTTATATTTCATATTTTCTTTCCACAATATATTTTTTTCACATCTCGTATTTCTGCCTGAACTCACATTGTTATGAAACTGTAATGTTTTTATGAACAAGGACAAGGTTTTACAATTGAGTTGACATTTATATAAATTGTATAATGAATTGTTTATATCCAGCATTGTCGATCCAAATGGAGAAGCTAGTTATTTTTTGAATTGACTCGGCCGTTACTTAATGGAAATCCATTGCAAATGTAAACACTTCACAAACGATGAGATTTCCACAAAATTTTGTGGTATAATATATCCAGTAACCATGAGGAAAACATTGCAACTATTGCAACCAACTATTTTTCTATAAACCTTTCTGCTAGAACTATTAATAAAATATCAATGTGAAGATAATCATTTATCTCACTTTCATGTATGATATAATTATATAATGGTTTGTCTGTGCCCTCAAAGAAAAGCACAGAATAGTAATCATTAGTAAATCAGAGAAAATAAGTACAAAATAAAAACTGCTCTTGAAATAATGAAAGTTTAAATAGTTACCATAAACTTTCAGCTTGCTTGATATAGTAACTGAAATTGTTCTTAATTTTTTTTTGTGGTTTAAGCAAATGATTACCAGCAGGATACATTGCAACATATACCAAGTATAGCTCAGATAACTGGAATTCACCATAACATTCCAGAACACTTTGTTCTATTATCCTTGCACACTCCTCAAACACTAACTTGAAACTACTGCTAAAATTGAAGTAAAACTGTTCAAAATCCTTTTTGCTAATCAAATCTGAATTCATTTGTATATACAACCAGTAGCGTTCATATGGGTTATAGTGAGTTGGGTAGCAGTCTACAGCAATATCTGCTTTCTCAGATTTTAGTATTGCACCTTTACTGACCATTCTGACATGTTTTGCATTTTCCTTAAAAGTCTTCTTTCTGCAGTCCTGGTATTGTTTCTGTACATATTCAGGTACAAGATTATGTGTTACAATTTTCTTATTTTGTTCAATTACTTCTTGGAGATTTTTATCTGGCCCAGATTTAACTATCTCAATGGTGACAAGATTATTATTATTTTTACTGTATTTGTTGACACTCCTATAAGTTTTCATTTCTTGCATGACCCAGTTGTCATTTGCTCCACCATGTATTTCTGTTTTATTGTTTAGGGCAGCCAGGTATGGATTGGGTCTCAATAAGAAATCCAGACTCTCTTCCTGGAAGGTTGTGTTGAAGATATTTCTTGCTAGGTGTGGGTTGAAGGTTTGTTCTATAATTTTTGAATAATCCAGAAAAGGTGTCAATGATGGAGGATACTCTACATGAGTGAAATAATCATACTGTGCATCTTTAATCCTTGTCAAGATCTCCTTATAATCCTTCATTTCTTTTGTAAGTTTTTTGTCTGCCTCAAATTCAATGTTATGTGATTTTATGTATTGTAATAACAAATCACTATCTACTTCAGAATTCACCACATCAGAAGATGGAAAATGATAGTCATTCACAACTAATCTTCTATAACCTATATATTCCAACCACTTTCTTATATTGAACATTTTTGTGTTGCTCAAGTTGTTTTCATTCACCAGTTGAGCATATTTTGATAAATGATCCTCTGTTTTGCCATCCAAACCATACAGCAATTTCAAAGTGAAAATAATCAGTGCCATTACTCTTGCTTCATAATTTGGTATGATTTTTCTTTTAGGGTCCATTTTTAGTTTAATGAGTGTCTTTGAAATGAAATTTCTCATTGCCATGAATACCTCATCTGAAATATATTACATCAAAAGTATCTTTAACATTAAAGAATTAATCAAAATAATACCTGGCAAGTTCAATTCTTTGCAGTACCGCTCACTGAGCTTTACTAAATCTGGCATTTTGATATAAGGGATAATGTTCAGAAATGTTGCCAGTTTGGCAGCTGCCACTCTAAAACGCTTATTGGAAAATAAGTTATTCTTACTGTTATTTTGAATATTCAAGTATTTATTGGTATAACTCTCAGGAAACAGATCTGTGTACTTGTTGAAAGTCAAATGACCTTCTCTTATGAACCTTAATAGGTCTCCAAGTTGTATATCTTCTCTATTAATCAGAAGCCCTAAATAGAGAATGCAATATAACTTTATTGGAGAAACATAATGCACCCCATATTTATAAGCATTTGAGCATTCTGTTATTGATAGTCTGTGACATTTTAAATCTCTTCTGATGTCTGCCTTATGTTTTGTGAAATGTTTTTTGGACATATGTTTACGAAATTCTCTCATACTATAACGGTTGAAATGTAGTTTGGTTTCAATCTCCCCTGATTTATCAGAGCCACTCTTTAAGCTTGTCAAAGTCTCATTATGGAGGGATGCGGATTCTTGGTTTGATTGTTGTGAGAATTCATCATATTGAACTTGAACTAATGCTCTCTAAAAAGATTTCACTTTTGAAGACAGAAGGAGAATTATCTAATTATTGATCAATATATATATATATATATATATATATTTACCTTTTTCCTAGACCTTTCTCTTCTTATTGTTGTGGAATCCATTTCCGAGACAGATCCTTCAGATAAAGACCGGCCTCTTTTTTTTCTTTTTTTGCCAAGTCCATAGAGAATTTCACTATCCCTAATAAGGATTGACTTATTCAGTTTCATTAATGTTCTTCAAGAATAACTGACTCACCGCTTTGACCTCACTATTGACAATTTTGGTACTTCCTCCTGAACCAAGTTGATGACCTCCAACTTTACCAAATATTCCATCCACAAGCACTTAATAATTGGTTTTATAGATTTGTCGGCACCAAGTTCTATCAACTCATTTGTTAAGGAGGCCATAATGATATTATAACACTCCCAACTAGTGATCTTGTTTTCAGGATTATCATTTTTAGATTCTCTGATTTTCTTGGTACTCTTTGTATTTATCTCTGATATTTCTTGTTGGAAAACATGTTCCCGCACTTCTTGACTTTGCGTTTGGCATTCACTGCAGTAGAAGTAACCAGATTCTTTGATAAAATCTGATCCACCGCATGTGGCACACTCCATTAGCAAATCTCGGTGTACAAAATAATATAAATATTCAGAAAATACAAAATCAAATTATCAAAAGCAAAAATTTGGCAAAAGTATGTAACCGAAAGGGTAAAGGGTTAATATCATTGTCGGCCTCGTCTGCTTCTGTTTTGTGGTTTCGCTATTCGATCCCATTTAGCCACGATGGCCAAGGGGCTACTATCATATTGATCTGTTTTTCTAAATAGAATAAAGTCAAGATTCGAAATGGTTAGAAGATTCTTCTTGTGGTTTACGTGTGTGCATTAGTGCCGCCCCGCCACTGCTTTGCTCTACTGTGGCTGTGGCAAGGGCTCACATTGGCCGTCCTGGAGTCACAAATGTCAATGTTTGTAATTGTAATCTAAATATTTGATCAAATGTGACCCATGTTAAGAAGTTTTATCAGTTCTAATAAGTGGTTGTTATCAGCACTCCAACAAACCAAGTTGGGATATCCTGGACTAAAGGTATTGTCTGTTGTTTATACGCGTTTTTTGGGTTTTCATAAGATGTCCGGAGAAAATGTTGACTTATTTTATAATACTGTATTGAATTTAACAGAACAGGCTGGCAAGGTGATGTATTTAAATCATTATTATTAATAATAAAATTGAACCTTTTAATAATTATAGATCATCAAGGAAAACATATCTTCAAGACATAAAAATATTAATTTCAAGTCATCCAATATAGATATGGTAACAGAAACCGATCAAGCAGTAGAAAAATTATTCATTGATAGCCTTTCCAAAGAATTTCCTGATCATAAGTTCATTGGGGAAGAATCATCATCTACTGACCAACAAGAACTAACAAATGATCCCACATGGGTCATAGATCCTGTTGATGGAACAATGAATTTTGTTCACACCTTTCCCCATTCTTGTATTTCAATAGCACTATTCATTGAGAAAGAACCTGTGATTGGAATCATTTTCAATCCTATGTTGAGTCAACTGTTCACTGCAAGGAAAGGACAGGGTGCCTTTCTTAATGGTGAACGTATTTCAGTATCAGACAAAACATCACTATCAGATGCTCTGATTATGATGGAGTTTGGTACAAGTAGGCATCCTGAAAGATTGAGAAACTGTCTGGAGAACCAACAAAAATTGATGCCTCATGTCCATGGGTAAGTTTCCATTTGTTGGATTTCATTTAATCAATAGACAAAAATGCATTATCTAGGTACCTACCACTAAAAAAAATGCACTTCATATCAGGTACTTGAAGGTATCAAAATATACTATTCCTAATAGGTAAAATATTTTTTTATATGATCTTTTTATGTTGTAGGTTAAGGGCACTAGGTTCTGCTGCCTTAGACATGGCAATGGTAGCTTGTGGTGCAGCAGATGCATATTTTGAATTTGGTATTCACATTTGGGACATTGCAGCTGGTGAACTGATTGTAAGAGAAGCTGGTGGGGTCATAATTGACCCTGCAGGTGGTAAAATTGAGCGATTCTCTAGGAGAGTTCTTGTAGCTAGTTCTCAAGAGCTAGCAGAAAAGTTGTCTCAGCAACTGACACAATTGTATCCCCTTGAATTAGAAAAATGAAGAATAGGTAAGAGACTTTTGAAAACTAGTCCCTGTCTTTTGCAGCCTTCAAATTCATAGGATAATGTACAGAACAAATACTGAAAGGACTGTAACAATTCAATCTCAAAATTATTTAGTTTTATTTCAAAAATGTTTCACATTTTTAATTGACTAACTATAATAATTAGATAAACATAACTCAAAGAAACATAGAAAATGTGAATAAAAATTATTACTTGAGTGACTTTTCTTTCCAGTACAATATTATTTTTGGATCAGTTCTCAAAGTTTCAGGATATGCTGAAGATGCAAAAAATATGGAAAAGCCATTATATCTTTATAGTTACCTGATGAGAATCTTAATTTTAGTTCAGTTCTGAAATTCAAATGTGCTTTCATTCTATTCCACATGGTAGCATTAATCAGGTTTCTTCTCAAAATTGTATGACTTCTAACCAATTTTGCTAGTGAAACCTCACATTTAATTTTAGTCTAATAGATATGACCTCATCAGAGTGACATAACCTTCCTTTATGTACACAAACACTCAGGATACATACAGATTACAATGATACAAATCATTTGTGTAATGTGTAAGTTATATGGGAGAAAATTTTTGTTATTTTCATCATAAAATTGTATATCAACATAGCTAGTTTGTCAATATATATGTATATATACAAATGATACAGAGTTGTTTCTTTTTTTACAATATACCCCTATATTAAAATATACCATACTTTATTATGTGCTCTGAATTCTATTAGGCAATATTTCATTCCTGCCTTGACTTTCACAGTGAATATATTGAAACAATCAATTTTACATTGTTTTGACAGAAGGGTGTGGCCCATCCCCATTATGCTAACCTAACCTAACACACCCCAAGTCACCAAGACTCTATTATTATCTCTTCATATTGTATAAATTTTGTGCATGTTCTATACACGTGTATAATAATGGTTTATATATACTTTGTTCCTGTGTATCTTTGAATTAATAATAGGTAACAAAGGTTCTCCATGTAATTATATATACATGCAATGTTTCAAAGTATTGTCTTTTATAATTCCTATCTTAATATGTTCAGAATAATCTATTTTGTTTACTTAACAATGCATACCTATATGGTGAATAGATAAGACAAAAAGAATGACAAAGGTATAATTGAAGTACAGCAAAAACAACATTTCATTGTGTAATATTGAGGCATTTCAACAAGCTGAAATTCCACTATTGTCATGTCTGAAATCAATCTTGATTTATATTATGATGTCTTACTGAATTTAGTGATGCAGGCAGGAAAGGTATGAATCTATCTACCTTTAATAGATGTTTGAGTTTTATTCCTTGCTGTTTTAGATGATCAATGAAAATATATCATCAAGAAATAAAGAGATTGAATGTAAATCTAGCACCACGGATTTCGTTACCAAAACCGATAAGGCTGTTGAGAAGCTGCTTATTGATAACATTTCGAAACAATTTCCTGATCACAAGTTTATAGCAGAAGAATCTTACTCTGGCGAAAAAATTTTAACAGACGATCCCACCTGGATAATAGATCCTATCGACGGAACAATGAATTTCGTTCACTCATTTCCACACTCCTGTGTTTCGATAGCGCTATTCGTCAATAAAATCCCGGAAATTGGTGTCATTTACAATCCCACGCTGGAACAACTTTTTACAGCTAGGAGGGGTCGGGGTGCTTTCTTGAATGGACGACCTATCAGAGTTTCTGGCAAAAAGGAGTTGTCAGAAGCTCTTATTATGATGGAAGTTGGTGGCAGAGATCCCGAGAAAAGGAGGGTGGTTGATGAAAATCAAAAGATATTGATGCCCCAGATACATGGGTAAGAATGAGTTTGATTGCACATAACTTGCATCATTATGTAAATTTAGTGAAAGATTATTCCACTTGATTTGATTTTACCAACCTAGAATGAACCGATTTCGGGAATTTTTTTGAGGGAAGGGTCTTGTTTTGAGTTTTCATGGTGAAATTCGCAAATAACATCTATTTGCATATTAACGCGTGTTAACACAAAGAGTAAAAAATTACACTGCCAAACGGATTCCATAGATGTAAATTATTGCTTTGCATTCCTCGTGAAAACAATACTTTCTCCACCATTCAAATAAAATCGTCATCAGCTAGGATATGTTCAGAGAAGGTGTTATAGATAAATGGATTTATATTTCATCTGATGTGGTTGGTATATAAATGTTGACCTAGATGTTGGCGGTTCTTAATTTGGATCGAAAATTAAAAATATTGCTTATTCAAATTGCTGGTAATGAAATTAAAATTTATACTTCAGTGTCCCGAAATTGCATAAAAAGATTTCAACCAAAGATTCTAGGAACAAAATTTGTAAAATAAGTTAATTTGAACATGTGCCTCAGAAATGCCCCCCTGCGGAGTTATAGCCATCTGGAAAGGGCCCGAGATAATGTTTTTTTTTTTTGTAAATAGTTCCGAAACCCTCTGTGTTGAGATAACGAAATTTTGTACAGTGTGCGGCCCCAATAAATCGACTCTTGGTCGAATTTAAATATTTTTGTCTAAGCACATGTACTATTCATTGCCAAGAAACGAACCATGTTTCCCTCATTAGTATATTCACCACGTTATACACATGTCGTGTTTACCAACATCGATAACTCAAGAGTGCGTGTATCCCTTCTCGCACTCTACGTTATACTGGCCTCTCAGCTCAGCCTATTCACCTAAGGCTTGTTCGCGTTCAAAATATAAACAGTCCGAAACCATCAGGAGCACGGGCAGTTTTACAGAAGACTTCGAATTTTTTAAGTTCCGTGGAACTGCGCATGCTTCTGATGGTTTTGGACTGTTTATTTTTCGAACGCGAACAAACCTCTAGAGACACATGCCAGGTGCGCATGTGATGGGTGTTGATAAGTGTTCTAAATATTACATCTCGAATACTGAGTTGAATAAAATACAAAAGGTATAGGCTATCCTCCACCGGGGTCCTCAGAGGTGTTATAATTATTCGAAAGTGAAAAATAACAATGACATATGGTCCTTCTTTGGAAATTATGAATAAAATGAATCGGGATATTGATCTGACCTGATTTTCATGGGTTTTCAACTTGTCCTAGACAATTATCAATTTGTACTCGCGCGTCACCAATTAAATTTGAATATGCGATAAAAATTGAAGATTTCGAACGATTAGTAAATGCATGAAATTATATTATGAAATTATATGAAAATACCATTAATGTCCTAACAAAACTAAAGAGACTAATGAATGAGATGAAAATTGAATCATAATTCTCACTTCCTGTCCACACCAAGGGTAAATTATGTGTGAACCAATGAAATTTGGATATACCACAAATCTGTATGAATCAGAGTTAAGCCTTTCAAGGGATTGTTCTGAAAGTGTTGATTTACAGAAAGTATATCAAGCGACAGACCGACAGGTATTATTTCTATTAAGTTACGTTGTAGATTGTAGATGATTATTTGTTTTAAAGAATTATTAGTATGCATATTTCTTTGTAGAAAAACTTTGAACTATATAAGAATATTGAATACGGCCTTCTAATCCTCTTACAATTATTATGGCATACACCTCCAACAGGTGTCAACTACACATGTGAGAAAGCACTTCCATTTCAATTATGTTGAAATAGTGATAGGTTACAATAGATTGCAGGCCCAACGATAAATTTCAAATCTAAATTGATATTTCACTTTGCCCGCTCGCTCCGCTTTGCCCGTTCCTCGATCGAAAAAACGATTTTCACTATTTTATATTGTTGAAAGTATAGTGACGAAGACGATCAAACCTGTTCAGACCCCAAATAAAAGACGGCAGTATATGAGTCAATTTGAATTTACGTCTTTTCCAAATTTACCACTACCATCCGAAGTTATCTCACTTGACGGTATCCTTTTTGTACCAAAATTATCACTCTGAATTATCCTATACTGTTGACAGTTGATCATTTTGTGTCAATTCATCGCGTGAACTAGATCTATACATAGTTATACTACCATAAAAAAATCCTTTACTCAATATTCTATTCATTATTATTGTTCCAGCTTGAGATCATTAGGATCAGCAGCCCTAAATATGGCGATGGTAGCTTGCGGGGCAGCTGAGGCATACTTTGATTTCGCTTTGCAAATTTGGGACATTGCTGCAGGTGAACTAATCATAACTGAAGCTGGAGGGGTGATAATGGACCCTGCCGGCGGGGAATTACAAAGATTTTCCAGGAGAGTTTTGGTGGCAAGCTCAAAAGAAATGGCCGAGAATTTGATTCGAAACATTGTCCATTTTTATCCCACATCGTCGACGACATATTAGGTGAATAAATGTGAAAGCCTGGATTAGTTTATTGTTTTTTTTCTGCGTAGTAGTTGATGTATCCCAGATAACACTGATCTAATTCAAAACTGACGGCCGACTATTGAAATATAATAACTTCTCGGCGTCGATGTGTCCAGGCGGCTGCCAGCCGGCCCTAATAAACATTACCGGCGATTAATTTATTGACTTTAAAGTAGTACAGCGGCAACAAATTTCATGCACCATTGATATGGGAGCGTTCAACGATCAACGTATATGCGCTTGCAAATCCCTATTAAGGAGGATGAGTTTTTCGAGTACTTTCCAAGACCGCGAACTACAAACAGTTCTGATTGCACCGGTAATGCATACAACTGCTATAGTATTGCTAGTCTTTCAACTTTCGTGAGATTAGTCTTTGTGGAGGCTCGACTAGTTCTGTCTCCCCAGACCACCGCCTTATATATGTGACGATAGGTCTCACTATTGCTGTGTACATCTATCTGAATGGGTCCTAAGGGCGCAGCCCCATCAGCTTTTTTCTGCGATGTTTCTGCATATCATCAAAGCTTTTGTGGCCTTGTTGATTACTTCTCGTGTTTATTCCAAAGAAGTTTTTGGTCCAGGACGAGTGCCAAAAAGTATTTTACCTCTTCTTTTAATTCTATATCTATCGCACCTGTTCGGATGGTTTTGAGATTAGTTTTCCTTTTCCTCGTGAAGGCTACTATGGTGGTTCCCACTGACTGACGCCATTCTTTTGTGAAGTTTAGTCCTCTCTGAACTGTCACAGAGGGTTCCTTCAAGTTTACCAGTCATCTAGGCATCTTGACAGGATATGCCGAGGTCAGTCAGCCCACAGAGTAGTTTGTCTACTGTGAGACTCCACATTGAAAAAAAAATCGTTCTATCCGTCATTCGGTTGCCCCCTTACGAGAAACCCTCAGAAAACTTCCAGAGACTTGTGCGAGCCAGGAATGACGGGGGCTTCACCTTTTAACGTGTGATCCCAAACACTTTCTTGGGCCATCAGAAAATGTCTGCAGTCGATGGGAATCGAACCCACGACCGGCAAGCGAATGCGGATTAGAATATTGACACTGTCCGCACGGCTACCTGGCCGTTAAGGGGGGATATAGCACTCCTCCTTGCGGGTAGCCCCTTGTTTGGATTGAGATGCGGTAGGCGGTATCTTTGCCAACCTTCGTTTTTACAATCCTTGTAGAGAGCAGCTGGGACATCCATCTACTCCTCGTGACTTCTAGTTACCTTTTGACAGCTCTATTGTCAAAAGAGGTCAAAAGCTCCTTCACCCAAGAAGGCACACATTGATGTTTCTTTATTTGTCAGTGCATCTTGGATGCTTCCTGTCGGCTGTACCAGAGTGTAGTTTCTGTAGATTTACCAGCTTGATACGCATGCTGCCGGGGGCGGAGGGGCACCATATGTAAGATATATCTTTGGTAAAACTGCATTTAGCATGCGATGGGTTTTTTTTCGAAAATTTTTTTTGGTACTTACGTATTTTTGTCTGAAAAACACGAATTTGATAATGAAAATGTGAACAAACCATTATTTATCAAGATATTTCACTATAAAGTTTCAAATTTCACCTTCTTTTCCGCCTGTCTTCTGGATTGAATTTTAAACAATTCACCCTTCTTTTTTCATCATTGGACAATTTATATATATATCACAATGTAAGACACATTTTTTTCTATTATTGAGTCAACTAGAAATATGATTTTCTTGTGATTTATCCATATTTATTGAAAAGAAGGAAGAATATCATTTGAAATAATGGCGTGTGTAATGTCATTCCAAAGCAATCTATTGACATTTGACATCTCGTATTTGGATTGCCTATGGATAAAATGGCCGTCATCTGGTATGCTTGCTCACTAAATAAGAAAAACTCACCATAAAAATCATATTTCCTGTTGAATTTTCTGTATAAAAATGTGTCATTGAAGTACATCATGAGTATATAAAGTGTCCAATGACAAAATAAGAAGAGCAAGTACCTGAAAATGCATCCAACGCAAGGGGAAAAAGGAGTCGAAATTTCGAACTTATTTTTGAAATATCTCGATAAATAGTGGTTTGTTCACATTTTCATTATCAAATTCGCGTTTTTCAGACAAAAATACGTAAGTACCAAAAAAAATTTTCGAAAAAAAAACCATCGCATGCTAAATGCAGTTTTACCATATCTGTTCCCAAATAATTATCTACAGCCTAAGTTAATACTGAAATGATAGATGTATCTATATTGAAACATTGAAACCATCAAAATGAATCTGCAAACTGGCTTTGTTGAAATTCGTTTCACAAATTTTAAATTATCACAAAATTCAAATATAACCACTGAATCCACCTTGGTTATAGTTCAAACAAAAGTCAACTAGCTCGTGAGAACACAACTATTGGACGGCAGTTGACAAAATAGAACCAAATCAGCCGGATAGCCCCAAGGCTATCATGCAGCTGACCGTTTACAAGGTCAAAAATGTCAAAAGTCGGCTCGGTATTTTAGACTTAGAATTTGTAATATTTGATGTATTTCGCAAAAAATAGTTATTTTTTTCAGAGAAATACCTGCTTACTTTATAGTTTATTTAGAAGAATGTCTTCGAATTTGAAATGTAAAGTTGCTGTTTGCCAGTTCACCGCCTCTAATAATAAATCAGAAAACTTGACCGTTGTTCAAAAACTAGTGAATGATGCAGTTTCAAAAGATGCCAAGATGGTATTCTTACCCGAGGCAACAGATTATATTGCTACAAACAAGACAGAAGCTAAATCTTTAGCCGAACCATTGGATGGCCCTTTAGTGAGTGAGTACAAGAAGATTGCTAAGCAGAATAAAGTTTGGTTATCCTTGGGAGGACTGCATGAGAAAATTGATGAAGATTTAGTCTACAATAGTCACATAGTAATTGATGATACAGGCGAAATAAAATCCGTGTATAGAAAAATTCATTTGTTTGATGTGGCTATTCCAGAGAAGAATGTATTTCTCAGAGAATCAGATATTAACATTGGAGGCTCCCAAATTTTGCCTCCTGTCAACACACCTGCTGGACAAATAGGACTAGCTATTTGTTATGATCTCCGATTCCCAGAGCTAAGCACATTACAAACTAAATTGGGTGCTGAAATTCTCACCTATCCTTCTGCATTTACCTCTGGTACAGGCCTAGCTCATTGGGAAATTCTTCTACGTGCTAGAGCTATTGAGAATCAATGCTATGTCATTGCAGCTGCTCAATATGGAAAGCACAATAAGAAGAGAACTTCCTTTGGGCAAGCAATGATAGTGAATCCTTGGGGTACCATCAAAGCTGAATGCCCAAAATATACAGAAGGCATAGAAACAAATCAGAGTATTGCTGTTGCAGAAATAGACTGTGAGCTATTGAGAAAAATCAGACAGGAGATGCCTGTGCATCAGCATAGAAGAAATGACATTTATAATCTCAATTTGGTGAAGAACAAGTGTCTTCCTGTTAGTGATGATGTATCTTTTAGCTTTGCCAACAAAGTCATTCCAGGGTCTACTGTGTTCTTCTGTTCAAAGTACTGTTATGCTTTCACAAATATAAGGTGTGTGGTTCCTGGACATGTACTAGTGGCAACTTTGAGGAAAACTGCTAGATTAGTGGATTTATCTCAAGAAGAAATTGCAGATTTATTCCAAGTAAGTCATAATTGACTAATGACAAGAATATAGGTAGCAATGAATACTACCTTTAAAAGAAAAATATTGGTGCAGGTAGCTGTTGCAGTTTCTTTGTATATAACAGTAAATAAAAATGGGTATAGTTTGTCAAGTTGAACCTGCCTACCTACCTATACAATGTGTTGAACACATTTCATGCATTTCAATTTACACATTTCATGTATATTGGCTATTTAAAAAGTAGTTTTGACAATATTACATTCATCATATGATTTTTTTATAAGAATGAGCATATGCTACATTTAATAATTAACTAACTCTTCATCTGAATTTTCAGTAAATGTTAAGTAATGGTATATAATAGAAATTAATCAGAGATAGTAATAATGAAATTGTGAAATCTAATAGTATTACAATATATAGAGTACAAACCTAAATGACTTGATCAGTAGGAAATTTCATTATCTAGCAACCTGAATATGATTTTTTGTTATACTTATAAGCAGGATTTTTAAATTGAGACATTTTTCCAGACTGTCATAGCTGTTCAGAGGATAATTGAGATAGAACACAACTCTAGTTCATCTACTGTTTGTGTTCAAGATGGCAAATTTGCAGGACAGACAGTGCCACATGTTCATGTTCATATTATGCCCAGAAGAAAGGGTGATTTTGCTAGGAATGATGACATCTACATGCATCTAGCCCAGCATGATAAAGATGAAAATGATCAGCCAATCAGGTTACCAGAGGAGATGAGCCAAGAAGCTAGCAAATTAAGGAAGTATCTAAATTCTTAGATATCAGAATTAGATGCTTCTTGCCATCTTAGGAAAAATCTGTGGTGAGTGTTTCATATATTCTCTATCAAGTTCTCTATACACACAATCATTTTGTGATGCAATTATTCTGAGAACAGTTTCTTTGTTGCTTGTCTTCAAGTAAATCTTCATTATCTGCTTGGATGCAATTGTATTAAGGAAGTATCTAAATTCTTAGATATCAGAAGTAGATGGTTCTTGCCTTCTTAGGAAAAATCTGTGCTGAGTGTTTCATATATTCTCTATCAAGTTCTCTATACACACAAACAATCATTTTGTGATGCAATTATTCTGAGAAGAGTTTCTTTGTTGCTTGTCTTCAAGTAAATCTTCATTATCTGCTTGGTTGTAATTGTATTGAACATTTCATTTAATATTTTTTTGTGCTGAGAATTCTCATACATGCAAAAGTAATTGGTTAAAGATAATCATGCTGTTCTGTTTTCTAATTTGAATCAATATTTGGGTATAGTTATACCAGATAAATTCCTCAACATGTGGAAAACATTCAGAGTTATTTTTTGCATAAAAAACTATCAGATTTCCATTATCTAAAATTCCATTTTATGCAATGTTTGCTTCAAATTTTGTGTGGCTTGGTATCAACTAATTACAATATATCTAGTAATTTCAAGGATCTGCCAATATGGGACAAATTGATTAGTCATTTAGAAGTTTACACAAAAAATGACTCATCAGATTTATGGCATTTTCCATTTTTCCTCTAATTTTGACAGGTGTGTCATGTGTAGGAATCACCCTTTTTAATGTTGATATCTCAAAATTTCTCTTCAATTAATATACTTGTTATTTTTCAGATATTTTCAAAATTATGGCAACATCATAAGGAGATGGATTTGATAATCTGAGGATGACATAGACAGCTTCAATTTTGTGAGTTACTACTTATCTTAAAATCTGCCAATATTGATGCATTTTTGTATATGATATTTTATAAAGGGGTTGTACTGTGGGTCAACCAACAACTGTGCTTGACTATTTATTCTAATAGATTAGGGTAAAAGAAAAGGTAGAATAAAAATGAATTTTCAAGTAAAATATACTGTACTATAAGAAGTAAAAACAATTCAAAATTTCAACACATTTGATTTTAGATTTAAAAAAATATTATAATCCTAAAAAACTACAAAATACAACATAATGTAACAGTCCCTACATTCTGCATCTGAAAAAAATCAAATATCTTTTCCTTCTCTTTGGGTGCCTACTTTCTACTCGTCAGTCTCTGGATTGTGTTCTTGAGGTATCTCGTCGACGATGCCTACTTGCTGGGCGTAGTTCAGCCCCTCCAAGTAGTTGCTGTGAAACTCTTGGGCGGCGTTCTCGCTGCTGAAGGACGCTTTGAGGGTCCTCCAGTACAGGCTGCCGTACGCCCATTCTACTGCTTTCCAAGTGCACTCCTTTTTGTCAATCTGTAAAAACAAGGGATGCAAATTCACTGAGTCTAAAGGGTACGGACATGCCGAAAATACATGGATGTGCGTGGTGGAGGTGGCGGTCGCGGTAGCTACATGGATGTCAAAACAAACACATTCTTCCTTATGAGCTGTTTATTTTTATCGCTTGGAGCGCACGAAAGGAAATCCCCAATAATGTTCAAAGAACATCATGCGTTCCTAGGGAGGATAGGGACAGGAGGTAGGTAAATTACCATGTTTATTGGTGTTTTTCAAACCATGTGACATTCACCAGCGATATGGATGGTATTTCTTTATTTCTTGTTCTTGTTATTAACAGGTTTAGAGACGTTTGGGTTGTTGGTTTTGTTGATGTTCGGCGATTTTATAAACAAAAATGAAGGATGAGCTGATAGATTTGGTATTTTGTGCTCCGCCTTTATGGGATAACCGCCATAAACTAGAGTCCCTGTATATACCTTAGACAAGAGTTCGGACACAAAACTGACAGCCCTTGGAGTTTTTAATATTTTGTTTCATTTGGTTTGCCCACCTGACAATGTGACGAAACACCATAGTCGTTCCGCCCGCTTTTTTTAATTATTTCGAATTTCTGTCACTGTCAATGAAATTTTATGACCGCCAAAATTTTGCATTTTGAAATATTTCAATGTCCTGCTGCGTACATTATTTCGATAATTCATTAGAAAAGGGATTCAAGTTATTCAATTTTCCGAATGATCCTTTAGAGATAATGTCATGGAAGAATGCAATGAAAAATTAATTTCAAGAAATCCGAAATATGTGAGGTGAATATTCTTGAAAAAACAGTATAAAAAAGATGAATTTCAGGCCCATTTTGATAGAGATTCTTTCAAGCTGATGGATTTCAAATTGAAAGAGTCTGCTGTGCCGTCAATTTATAAAATAAAGACGTTCAAAAAAAAAGTTCCGTCGTCATCGTATTGGGAATTACTGAATGATACGATCGCAGAGGAAGAAAATGAGAATGAGACGATGCGGAAAGGAATTGAACGTTTGAAATCAAAACTTGAAGATTTAGAGAAATTGCAATGTGCTATGTCATCAGTCCACGGTGTTTTTAATTCAGATCGAATACAAAATTTACAGGTGCGAATGTAGACTGCAGGAAGAGGTGGAAAACCGACACAATTAAAATTATATTGAAACAATTATATATATCTTCTATTTTTTTATATCCCAACAGAAAACAACTAAATATATTTTCTTGACTATGTAGAACACTTAAATTATCTTTCTTATATCTAATGGTATCTCAGGAATAATTGATAATGAAATTTATCGATTCGAAATTTGAACACCCTGTTGTTCATTATTTGAAATTTCTCACTTCTACCTACGGGTATGAACGGTTTGACAAAAAATCTAACCCTCAAAATTTTTTCTGACAATCATTGATCCTAGGGGAATTGAAAAGACAGAGCTGGATATATATGTCTTATTCCTTTATTCAATCATCAATGCATTTTTTGAAAACAGAAAAGGACAGAAGTATAGCTGTGTCCGGACTCTTGTCTAAGGTATATACAGGGACTCTACCATAAACAACATCATAAAAGGCATGTTCTGGAGAGGGACTTTAAATAGGTGATTGTATTCTCCTACTCCTTTTTTGATTTATAGGATGAGCAGAAAACTGGCGAATTACAAATCATCTTTCACTCACAGGGAGGTGTTCCCCGAGGCATATAACCTCCAGAAATTTAAGAAAGAACACCAATTCCTACCTTATTTTCCTTGGTTCTCACGATGTTCTCTGAACATTATAGGATATCCCTTTTCGTGGGAACCAGAACATAAAAAACAAACTTGAAGACGTACAATCACTGTCGTCACTGCTGTTGCTTCTATACAGGGTGTTCCTTAAAGACATGCTAATATTCAAGGGGGTGATTCTTCAACGCATATCAAGGAAAAAACTTCCCACTAACGTATATCCTTAGTCTTAACTTTTGAGATACAGTGTAGTCAACTTTATGAAATCTGGTACATATCTTCTATGCATCAAGGTGCATTTATTGATGTATACAAATTTTCCTTTTCTCCACCAGTGGCGCAGTTAGGGGGATATGATTGATTATATTATACTTAGTGAGCAACGAAGGAATATTTCCAAATTTGATTAAATGCTATAAAAAGTCATTCAATTTTGAACAAAAAAGATCCACTTGTTGATACCCCACAGGACGCTCCGTTTTCGAGAAAAAACGAGACCAGACTCCAAATTTTGATGTCTGCATGAGAGTACTCCATTCAGAACAGCTATTACTGGATAACCACAGTATGTAACATTTTTGCACCGTTTCAGTCACATGAAGAATGAATGAATTTTTCCATCAGGAAAAGCTATACAGGGTGGACAAAAAAGAATCTATATGTATATGAAGTTTTATTCTTGTAATGGGTCCAAAAATCCACCCTTGAATATTAGCAAGTCATTAAGGAACATCATGGATACATAGTTTTATGATTTAAAACAGCAAATTTCCCCAAATCACGTAGTCACCTCAGAAACCGCAAAGAACACTGAAATGAAGGCATATTCGCTGGTATATTCTGCTTGTCATCGATGTAAACCACGACCGCGAGCTCCATCACCGCATATCCATGTATCTTCTGCATGTCCGTACCAAAGAATCTGAATCTAATTTGTGCCTCTAAGCCTCTTCCAATTTCAAAATTGTTAATTCAATCTCCAAATGTGTCGCATGTATTCCAAATTAGTTTATTTAATTTCTAAAACTACAATATTCAGTGTAGACTCTATGATGGAATACATTTTGTATTTCCATTACAGAAATATATGTCTAAAAAATCCTCGGACAGGTCGATTTTTATCAGTCTACTAGCTTGTACCCGCGGATTTGCTCGCGTTGAAGTTTCCAAATACATATCAAAGATCATTACATTCCAATAGAACTGTATCAATAGGATTATTTCTACATACAATGAAGTTTTAAGAACTGAAAACATGCTTTATTGAAATAATTTACTACATACAACAAAAGTAAAAAGTAATTCACTATAATTGAAATAACAGGAATATTCTGGCCCGAGCTTCGTTCACGACCGATCTTGAGAAAAGCACGATTGAAATAGCGAATCACTATCGGCCCCAACAGTAAAGGCCTCCACAGTATTCTTTTCGATTTAATCACTTTGAACAAAAAAGTAGGTGAAGTACGGGATTCAAGCCTGGGACCTTTGGCTTATCAAGCACGCACCTTGCTCCATTTGCCATTATGTTTACTGCAAGTTTATGTACAAAACAGATTCATATAGGAAGGATAATCCTCACCACGCGGATTATTTGTTGCATCGCATCCTTATGGAACGGTGGACCATTTCGGGTGGTATTCGCGATAGAAGATAAGCTTACGCCACCTATCGGAGTTGTTGGATGCTGTCAAGGCGGTCTGTTTACTCTGTTTTGATTGGTTCACATTTGTTTTTTGCCAATGTTTATAGGTCATATCATCAAAACAAACTGCTCAGAAGTGGTTGTTACCGTCAGGTGGGGCGACGTGTTATTTTCTATCGCAAATTGCTTCCGCATGGATCATTTGTTGGGTCCTGTCCCAAGATGGATCAATTCAGGTAGTATTGAATTCGTGCATTTTGGTTACGCAGAAGACTAAAACGTCAATGTCATTCGTGGTCAAGTCACTGAATAGCCAAAAATCTGAAGGGTATTCCATGCAGTAATGAATTTGCGCCTTCGAAGTGGCCACCTAACATCAGGTTACATATTTTTCATTAATCCGAGAGTTACAAGTCCCTCGAGACGTATCCTAATAACTAATATCTAAGGCACAGACGTATAGAGTTCCATGTCTGATTGTTGGATATTTTGTGTCCAACAATCATGTCTGCCTAAATATTTGTAACTAATTTTTTTCTTTTTCAATAAAAAGTATCTTATGTCCTTTCTAATACATCTAAGAATATGTATACAAAGTTCAAGGACAATCGGTTCAGTAATTTTGGCGTGAAACTTACATTCACATTTATAATATTACTAGAAAAGGGATAGGGATTTTTTTCGTGAAATTGTTCAACCACCTATCGTTAGAGTATTTCAAATCTCTATACAATGGTCTATTTTTTTAATCTGGTTGAGCCATATTTACAAAATAGCAGTTAAAAGATTTAGAAACTAATTAGAATTCTTGTTCGAATCATTGGTAATGGTAGGTACTGTTTCATTGTACATAGGCATAGACGGATATTCAGTATAAAAAACTGATTTTGAATGTAGGTAAGTTTACTTTTTAAGTAATACAATGAAACAGTACCTACCATTACCAATAGTTTGGACAGAAATTCCAACAAATTTTGAAGCTTTTGACAGCTCTCTTGAGGAATGGCACAACCGAAACAAAAGAAAAATAGACCGGTTATATAGGGGTTCAAAATACCTCTCAGTGTTTAACTATATCAATATCACCAGAAAAATGAAACTGAGATGGGGCTTGGGTTGAAAGACCCGACATCAGGCAGAATTACAAAAAAATCTTCTATCTCTGAGAAGGGATCTGAAACTGATGCAGATTATGTCTAGTAATGGAAACCCTCATAGGATGAATTGAACAATGAAATCAATTTGACGTATAACTCTATTTGAGAGGCCTGTAGAAGGGCAGTAGCTCAATGGACACATACCAGCTTTCAAAGCAATCATTTTTTGTTTGAAAGAGAGCAATTTTCATTTTCTTCCCCGATGAATATTTCAAGTACTTTTCACCTATAGTTATGTTAGATTGTTTAGAAGGAAAATCAAATGCTTGTCGTGAAAACAACATAATTCCCTATGAAAATAAACCTTACAACCTACTTTGAGGAGTAATTATTTCTCCAATGTTTCATTAGGTATAGTTCAACCAGCCAAATAAGTCCTGGAAAGAAAGGAAGAGGATGAAGCCGCTCAGTCCTCAGAGCCTAGAATATCTAGGTTTTGCAAATGAAGTCGAACATTTGAAAACTGTCAAAATAAAAACCCAATTCGGGAAAAAATAATTATATTCTTGTGGAATAAATATTTATAATAGTCTACCCAACAGAAATTTATTAGGTTCGTCACAAAATTCAAGAGTGAACTGAAGAAATATATTTAATAAATTCAACTATCTCCTTGAATCAATTAATTCTGATTGAACTGTTTATTTGATTTATTTTATTCTTATTATTATTATTTTTTTCAAGTCGATATGACTAACTGCAGTTTAGAATTCTTGCTATCATTTCTTTCAAGTGCTTAGGATTCAGTTTTAAAATTGACAGTGAGTTGATGAACGCAACATTTTATATTGTGTTTTGGGCTCACATTCTTCCGTGCGGTCATCTTTCAGACACAAAAATAAACAGCAGCTAAATGAAAAACTAAAAACTTACATCCATTGTTGTGTTGATGCCAATCAAGGTGTTACTCAATACATTTCCACTGTCATCGTTCACCGCTATCCTAGCGGCATACAATTCTTGATCATAGTAAACTTGAAGATCGCCCATTGTCACTTGCTTCCACGTACCGTTGTCCAACTCACTCAACGTGCATCGTTTCATAAACATCACAGATCTGAAAAATAATTGTACAAACCAATAACAATAATCTTTATTTCAAGGAACGTGATGAAATAAATAAAATTCAACACAAAACATTAAATGAAATGAAAAAACGTCACAAAAATGGTACATTTGACAGGGCGTGTACCTAATATTTACATTATACAAAATCATGTATTTATATGTACAACTTTTAAATAACATAGATATTATGGAATGACTGAAATACAGAGAGAATAACATAATTATGATATTATACTATTATAATAATAATTATGCCATCCAATATCAATTGAATGGTAGACCTCAAAACTCTACCTGCCCCACCCCTTAATCTGAGTCAAATCCTTGGCACTGATTTTTTTCTTGCTGTCGTTATTCCGAACATACTTACGTCAAGTGATAATTAGTTCAGACAAAATGCAAATAAAAGGAGAAATCTCCCCTTCGCAAATATTCAAACGTGCCACGATTTAATCTGATAGTGAGTGCGAGAGCATCAGTATTTCCGAGAATATTCCGCCCTTGTCAAACACACTATCTATTTGAAAGAAAAATATCTGGCATGATTTGATTACTTAGGAATGAAATATAACTTTAATCTTATAAGACACAATATTAATTCGTTTCCACTGAGTGGAATTCATTATAGTTAACCCTTTATTATTATTTTTTTATATGTATTTATGTATCCCTATCATAAACAGAAATGTTTCTTGGGGTAATAAAGACAATCAATCAATCTGATGGACTATCGGTTGGATAACCTGATTCATCGGATATTATTTTTCGACTGGGGCAGAATATTGACGCTCTACCACTAACTTAGATCATTTTGAATAGCGGCACGTTTGGAAATTAGCGAAAGACGCATTTTGCCATTTTATTTGTATTTTGTTTCAACTGAATAGCACGTGACGGAAGTATGTCCGGAGTAATGGTAGCAAAAAAATCTTGAGAGGTAGCACAGGTAGGGTTTGAGATTCACCATTCAATTGGTATCGGATGACATTATCGTAATCTCATTATCAAATCGCGAAATTCAGCGCAGATAACCGCACAGGAAAGTAAAATTTTTCCATCATTTGGATTAGGATAGTGATGAAACACGATGTTTTTACATGCCTTTGGAACATATGTCATTTTGTAATCGGATAATGGCCGAAATTTGTAGCCGGCTTTAGGACTAATGGAGAAATTGTAAAAGTTACCTATCATCATCATCGTCTTCTTCTTCTTCTTCGTCCTCATAGTCTTCGTATTCTTCTGCGGTAGTCAAC
This sequence comes from Phaedon cochleariae, assembly GCA_918026855.4. Classification (NCBI taxonomy): domain Eukaryota; kingdom Metazoa; phylum Arthropoda; class Insecta; order Coleoptera; family Chrysomelidae; genus Phaedon; species Phaedon cochleariae. Next base: position 11,187,142 of record OU896711.1, read on the forward strand.
GTGTTGGGATCGTCGCTACTGACGTCTTCAACTCCATAATTTTGCACGGAGGTTGGTAAAGATTTGCTGTTATTCTGAATTTCTGTCACCTAAACGATTAAATAGAATGAATTCTTTTTTTCGGTCGTTACTTGATGGGTGTCTGTGTAAAGCAACTTTGAAATCTCAGAAACACAGTACTCACAGTAGCTTATTCGGTGAAATAAGCTTGGTTTATTGCTGGGCGATTTTGGCTTTGACGATGCTAGCGATGAAACGTGTAATGATATTGTTGGTCAATAGTTGCTTACCAATTCAAATTGGCCAATACTATCGATCAGTATTCGTTTTTACGGCTCTGAAGTTACAATCTCGAAACGGCTTATGGAATTTTACACAAATTTGGTATGTTGGCATAGCTTTATTGGGTAATAAAACCCATATCATGATTATTGGTTTTTTCAGTAAATAAACATCTAGCACTTATACGCCAATGGAAAGAAACGAATTTGAATATGAAATTTGGATTGCATAACTTGTTTACTACAAAAAAGGTACTCTTGATAAAATTCGAATACTCTTATGGTTTGGACAAAATTAGAATTTTAGAAATTCAAAGCATCAGTCAGTACTGAAGTGATCAAGAGATATTTCATAAAAATTGTTCAAAATTTTCATCATTTCCACGTATACAAAAATTGATAAAAAAAAATTGAAATGTGCTGCTATTTTTTGTTGTTTTCTTTGTACTGAGCCGTCTAGTGCCCAGACTGAGCAACTACTGAGGTTAATTTATTTGTATCCATTTTTCCTAGTATTATTCTTTGTATACGTGAAAATGATGAACATTTTCAACAATTTTCATGCCATAACTGTTGATCATTTTGATTTCGACTAATGCTTTGAGTTACTTAAATTCAAATATTGTGGAAACCATGAGAGTAATCAAATTTCATCAAGAGTACCTTTTTTGTAGTAAACAAGTTTCGCAATCCAAATTTTATATTCAAACTAATTTCTTTCCATTGGCGTAGAGGTTTAAGATGTCTATTCACTGAAAAAAATGAAGTAGAATATCTATACTAATATTATAAAGAGGAAAGATTTGATTGTTTGTTTGTTAGTATGTATTAAATAGGCTCCGAAACTACTGGATCGATTTGGCTCAAAATTGGTGGGGAGGTAGCTTAGAACCAGGAGAAGAATATAGGATACTTTTTATCTCGGTACCATGAAGACATTCAAGATATGGAATCCAAAATGGCGGATTTTGTAATTAGGATCCGATTTTATTCAAATTTGGTACCTGGTCGGAGATTATGATTCTCTCGTCAAAATTAGGAAATTCAAGATGGCGGACCCAATATGGCGAACGAGTATTATAATTATGATCCGACTCTCTTCAAAATTGTTATCTGGGTGTTTTCGGGGTCGGAGATTATGATTCTTTTGTCAAAATTTGGTAAGGTCGGGATTTGGAAATTCAAGACGGTGCAACCCATATACCCGACGAGTTTTGTAATTATATACCGATTCTATTTAAAATTTGTAAGTGGGCGTTTTCGGGATCAAGAATTATGATTCCTTCATCAAAATTAGGGAAGTCACGATGGTAGATCCAATATTGCGGGCGAGTTTTGTAATTATGTTTCGATTCTATTCAAAATTTTCATCTCAGGTTTCAGGAGTCGGATATTATGATTCTTTCGTCAAAATTGGGAAATTCAAGTGAACTAAAAATGAGTTGAAATGAATGGTAGTTTGAAACACTAAAGAAACACGCTTTAATAGATAGCGACACTAAAAAGAAGTAGAAAATAAAATAATAATAGTGTACTGAGCTGAAAAAATATATTATATAGATAATGTTTATAGCAAATTAACTGTTTCAATGTTATGAAGCAAACACGAATTGAAAATTGTTACTTCAGAGCCGTCAGGTGCCCAAACTAAGCAACTTTGTAATGAGGTAAGTTTGCTTGCATAGAATTGTTCTGGTTTGAGGAATATGTGGTGAGTTTCTGTAAACACCTTTTAGGGACACCATACAGTGTGACCCATTTAAGATGGAAGCACCCTTATAAAACTTACATTTTTCAACCGATTGGAATGATTTTTTTTTGTTAGGTAGATATTCAAAAAGTCTATTAGGACACCAAATATCATGAATAAATCTCCATTTCCAGGGCCGACTAATCTGATTTTTCAAGGTCAAAAATCTAAAAAAAATACTAGCGATTTTTTTAGAAAAAATCTGACTACACCACTGGATTTGTGACATTTTAAAATGGGTAACATGTAAATTACGTTGAAATGCGTCAATCAATAAAAAAGTTATAAAGGAATGAAATTTGAAAAATATGCCGTTTAATCAACCCAACTTTTTTATTACTGAACAGATTTCGATGAAACTGTGATCAGTAATATTTCAAAACATCCTGATTCCAGTGGAGTATGCAGAATTTTCATAAAATTCCTGAACATGAATTGGTGGGTTGATTAAACGGCATATTTTTCAAATTTCATTCCTTTATAACTTTTTTATTGATTGACGCATTTCAACGTAATTTACATGTTACCCATTTGAAAATGTCACAAATCCAGTGGTGTAGTCAGATTTTTTCTAAAAAAATCGCTAGTAATTTTTTTAGATTTTTGACCTTGAAAAATCAGATTAGTTGGCCCTGGAAATGAAGATTTATTCATGATATTTGGTGTCCTAATAGACTTTTTGAATATCTACCTAACAAAATAAAAATCATTCCAATCGGTTGAAAAATGTAAGTTTTATAAGGGTGCTTCCATCTTAAATGGGTCACACTGTATATTTACGAACAAACCTAAAGGTTTAGATTAGAATTACCTGTGAGCAGGATAGTAGTTAATCCTTGAAAGGATAGCAAATATTACGTACTATGAAAAGAAATCCAAGAAGATAATACTATACCCTTTGTATAACTTCTGTGATAACTTTGTGGAACTGTTGTGCCACTTCCATAGTCTTGAAACGCACTGCGAGGTTCTCCAGACAGTTGTCGTCGTCCGTGTAATTGTAGCCCACCCACATCCAAGCCTTTTCTGACGTCAGCATCGGTTGAATTTCCAAGGTGGGAACGATCAACTGGTTGAGGACGACTTTGTGGACTTGTTCGCGACGCATCAACAGCCTGTAGGTATCTGAAAAAAAAAATGAAATGCGTTTTTGAGTTACCAAGTGATTTCTCATAATATTAATTTTCTAATAGCAGCTGAATCTGCATATTATACACCGTGTCCCAGCTAAAATGTCCCCCCCCCTGTGAAAAATCAACCAAGATCGAATGACTTGGAATTTGGTCACTCAGTATATTTGATGATGCTCACATCACTTCACTTCCCGACCTCGGATCGCCCGTAAATTGATTTTTCTTTCATTTCTGTTATATTCTCGTTCTTTCTCAACGGGTTTCATCCTATTTTTTTTTGTTTGAAAAATTATCGACCCTGGTAAAAACAAATTTTCGTAAAATTTGTATATCGCTACTTCAAAGTTGGGAACCAACTCCCCAGAAGTCGAAACTTGTGCGGGGTTAGGAAGAGCGGGACCTACAGCTTATAGTGGAATCCGAACCACTTCTAGGTGCTACCAGGATTACAACCATGAATCACACATTTTAAAGAAAAATGCTCAGCCGATAGCCGGATTCGAACCGACAGTACCTTCGCATCGTGAACGGCTATCTAGCGAATTTCAGCGCATAGACAAACTCGGCCACGGCGCCGTGACAATAGTTGCGTTTTATTTGTTCCATTCTGTTAGCGGTGGTGGGAACAGAATGACGTTTACAAATAAAACGAGAAACTTCATGACCTTGCATGAGAGAATTTACATAAGAGGTTATATTTCTATGGGCGATCCAAATAATTTCAAAATCGATAATACTAGAGTCAAGAATCTAGAAAATGAATCAACTAATATTTGGAGCAGTGATTGTGGTGATTGAAGACACTTCTCTGAGATCGAGAGAATTCATTTTATCTGGTAATGAACATATTATGAATCCTGTCTTACTTGAAAGAATCCTGAACTACTGAAACTGACGATGAAAATGTCTTCTAAATGTCTTTTACTTTCAAAAAGATTCGTTTTTCATCAATCTAATTTGATATTTTGACACCTGTCAACAGTCATTCCACATCATTCCTTGTAGTGAGACGGAATGAAAATTAGCAACAGGAATCGGAAAAGTTACAAATAAAACGACACATTAAACAGATTCCGGTGGCGGAATCGGATAAATAAAACGCAACTATTGCGTCAGCAACTCACCGTTCTGCGGATGATGCAATATCTTGATCTGGCCCACGCCCCGCTCCTTCCACGCCTTGGTGTCCGCATCGAACCGGAACAGCTTGGCGCGCTCGTTGAACACCGCTGTCTCGTCCTCCTCGCCGGTAGTGACGACGATGGCCGCCGGCAGCGGCACGATCGGCTCGTAGTGCGGGTCGTACTCGTCGCCGTCGCCGGCCGCTTCAGCCTCGTCGTCCGATTCTGGGCGGGGCTGGTCGGCCGTCTTCTTTTTCGTCGAGGATTTGGAGGCGGAGCCGAAAACGGGCGCGCCTGCACCGAGGAACGAGAAGTCTCCTGGAAGGAAACATGCGATAGTTGAATAATTGATTGATTGATTGTCTTTATTACCCCAAGAAACATTACTGTTTATGATAGGGATACATGAATACATATAAAAAATAATAGTAAAGGGTTAACTAATGAATTCCACTCAGTGGAAACGAATTAATATTGTTTCTTAAGATTAAAGTTATATTTCATTTCTAAGTAATCAAATCATGCCACATATTTTTCATTCAAATTGTCCTGAGCAAGTATTTTTTAATATTGATTTTAAACCTTCTTGCATCATGTATATTTTCTCATTCGGTAATGAATTGTATAAAATTATCTCATTGTGAAAAACATATTGTTTGCCAATGTTTGACTTGAATGTATTTGCTATCTAGTAATTCAATTGTCTAGTCCCATAATTATGGACTGTATTGACTTCATTAAAAGCTAAATTTGATATTTTCAATTTATTCCTGGCAAAATGAATAAAGCAACATATTATTATTTCAAGTTTAAATAACGAAATCAGGTTCAGAAAATGTCTTGGTTTTTATAAATTTATCGTTGGTTCTAGAAAATGTAGGTTTGTAATTTCACTAGTGGTTTCAGACGTGAAATATTTGTACTCTCCCAAATAGAAATTAAATATTGCAAATTTGAATAAATGAGGCAAAAGTAAATACATTTCAAGTATTTTACGGGAATAAAAAAATATGAAAAAATAACAGAACAGGCTGTCCCAATTTCGATGTCTTTTCGGGACATCTCACTTATTTTCAGAGATAGCATAACCTTCTTTAAAGAGGAATGCCGCGGTGAGCACAGCCGGCAACACTGTTCAAAAGTGCTACATCCAGCCATTCGCGCTAATATGATATATGGGTTCTGGATGTAACAGAGTGATTGTTCTTAGTTTTTAAGAGTAAATTGATGTGTTATCAATGTGAAATATTGTTGAAAGCCAGTGAAAAGTGTAAGGAATATTCTAGTGATCGAGTTATAAGTGGAAGGGTGTTTGTTTGTGTGTGAAAGTCTCATCAATAATTGTTTTTGAATTGAGGTTATTTTGTATGTTGTCTTAGTTTTGCAAGCAAAGTAAGTAATTTCAACCTTTCTCATAAGAAGATAACAAATAATTGCTGTGTGACAGGGTGTGAGTCAAATTACGCATCGGAAAAAAATATATTCCGATTTTAAAATTTCCTCAAGATGGAGAACTGCGAAAAAAGTGGATATCTTCGATACCTCGTAAAAATTGGTCCCCATCTCAACATTCCACAGTGTGTGCAATTCATTTCGTTGAAACCCAGATTTAGTTGAAACAGTATGGAAGGATGAGATTCGAAATCTTTGGACTAGATAAACTACAACAGGAAGATTTGGTCGATTTAGAGTGGACGGACATCCTGACCTTCATCAGAAGGACGGGAAGGTTCGAAAAGGACAACTAAAAGGGCCCATGCTGCAGGGGCCTACTTGCCTGGCTACAGCCTCTCAAAATACTACTACTACTACTACTAGTTAAAACCTTTCCTTCTATTTTTCGAAATTCACCAAGTTATCTTTCTGAACCTAATACATCAATAAGAACAAATCCTGATGAAAGACGTCAGAAATGTTCAACTGTTCAAAATAAAAACAATTGTTGATCCGACCTTATTCTCAATTATGAGCAGGTAGTTGGAGAATATGCAGGGAAATTGAAAATTGGTAGTTGTTGGGATTGGAAAGTCCATGAGACAGAAAGTTTAATTTATTTTTATCAATTAGGTTCACAGTCAGATGTATTGAGAATAACTTCCCAAGTTGTAGTATTGAATGAGATGCAGGTCCAAGTTTTAAAATGGATTCTTCCCTATGATATGAAATTGAGTAGGTGGTCACAACTTCAGAATATTCTAGCAAGATACGGAAACAGCTCAGATCACACAGAGAATAATCAGACCGAAGAACATAAAATTAGCTCATTTGATGACTTAATAGAGAAAAGTTTGATATATCTGAAAAAAGCCCTCATTCCATTTACCTCATTCCAAAAATCTTGAAATTTTGATTGATCAATTGAAACAAGTATGTACACATTAAAAAAATAGATTTTCTTCTTCTACAATAATCATGTCTTGTATGTTATACACAACTTCTCATTCTTTTTATGAAAGGAATTTTTTCATTTTTCTTAACAAACGATACTTGCAACAACTAGCTTCCAACTTGAATATTTCTCCAAGCAATAAATTGTTTGGTTGATGTAAAATGCGAGGTGAAATGGGACTTGCCTGTTGTTTATTCAATCCAAGAAACTGAATAAAACCTCAACTGTGATCTGATCCATTATTTCTTGTTATTTAAAGTTCAATTATTTATTTCAAAGACAGAAATTGATGTAACGTTAGCGCGGTTAGCTGTAGATAGTGTTTGCCTATCTGGCAGTGGTAGCCAGTCGAGAGTAGACCTTCCGGATCACGGCGATGCGGTGTTGCATTTATCTCATAGCGGCTTTCCTCTTTAAAGAAAAGGCTGTGGAGATAGAGATTTGCGGTCTATCGCGAACGTTAGCTACTTTTTGTGAAACTCACGATACCGTGAAACGGGGCGACTTGGAATGTTTCCGTCAAATTATTGGCCCTGAACCGTCGAATACGTTAATTGAGTGTATATAAAAATCATAATACATTTCTTTGGACCAAAAGGAATATATTGCAGGTATCGACAAAATTCAATGCCTGGCCAATTTTTGTGAAATAGAAATTCAAAGTTGATATTTCAAGTCGCCCCGCTCTGAAGCGACATGAAAAATATTCTCGGGCTAATTTTCAAGATAAAGTCGCATGGAGGCGACATGGAATGAAGAAAATTGAGAAAATTATTGAGTTTTACCAGTTGAAGAAAATACCTGATACCTACCAAGTATAATATATCATTGTTTCAGAATATTGTCAATGGTAGACACGGGAATTTCAGAGCGTTCTGACATTGCCATCAGGCTTCCATTACCTTTCCTGTAAACTGTAACCCCAGTAATATAAAAAAAATCAAATGGTATGCCACTGGATAACGAAAAAAAAAATGTAACGCAAATCTCTGGTAAGGATACTGTATTCAAGTATATTGGCAATCAAAAAAAAATGTTTCCAAGTATATCCTCGTTCGTATAATTTTGAAAATTATTCCGAGTCGAAGACATGGGATACTTTTCAAAATAAAACCTAGTGGTATAACAAGTGAAAATACCACGAAATAAATACCTGTTTTGCTGAATGCAGGTTGCGCATCTCCAGAAGTATTCGCCGCCAGGGAAGCGAACGACAGCCCTGTATCGCACTTCAGCACCACCTCGTCGTCCTCCTTCAACTCCGTCGTACTCTTATTCGCATCGACTTCCGGTTTGGAGCCCGATCCACCCAAACTGCTCGCTCCGAACACCGAAGTCGCGGCAGGCTTCGAAAAAATACTACCACCGCCAAACACCATCCCGGAATTTTGACCAAACAGACCGGCGGTAGTAGTAACGGCACCACCTCCGAACACGTTCGCCGTAGTCGTACCGGTACTACCGAAAATCGATTTATTCGTCGAGCCGAAGATACTCGGAGTAGTCGTGCTACCGAAAAGAGGGGTACTAGAGGTGGTTACGCTGCCCGGAGTTTTCGTAGAGTCGAACAGGCTCGTGTTATTTCCGAAAATAGAAGTGGTACTAGTTGTTCCCACAACAGCTTTAGCACCAAAAACGCTGCTCGTTCCACCGAAAACAGTACCAGTTGTGCTAGTGGGGGTGTCACTAGAAGCGGTGCTAGTACTGCCACTCTTACTGGTGGATATGGGAGTGATAGTGACAGCTCCGCCAAAGATGTTGACGCTGCTAGAGTTGCCAGCTCCAAAAGACGGGCTGCTGAACAAGCTGGTATTGCTGAAGAGTCCGCCAGTGTTGCCACCGAATAAGCTAGAGCTGGTAGTTGCAGCTATTTTCGGAACCGTGCTGGGCGAAGATTGAGCGAACGTGTTGGTAAAAGAGAACGAAGCCATTGGCGATTCTTTGGGAGCTTCTGGCTTGGACAAGGTGTTGTTCAAAGATGCGGCTAGGGACGGCTTGGTGAGCAAATCACGGAGGGATTCGGATTTTCCGGTGACCGGCGCGGAATCCGCATTCTGGCTTTGGGGCGTGAAGGTGAACAAGTTGCTTTTGGGTGTTCCGAACACGGAATCGCCAGTGGAAGGGGTGAGATTGGTCTTGGGCGTTCCCCAATTGGTAGTGACGGATTTGTTCAGCGAAAAGTCGGGCATAGAAGCTACCGACGTTTTTTTGTCGCCTAGGAAGAGCTCTTTCAGGTATTCGTCATCTTTTTTGCATTGCTCACATTGACAGTCGGGAAGTTGTTTGTAGGAGAAGAATTTCGGGGGGAGGCCGAGTCGGAGAGCTTCTTTTTCTTCTTCGGGGGTGACTGTTGTCTCTGACACTAGTTCCACCTCATCGTCGCTCTCTTGTTTAGCAGAAGCAGTTATTTGAGCTGAAATAAATAATGATTTTCACTCCTGTGAAATGTACACTAATTTCGATTCATTCGGCATGGTAAATCGGTTATTATCTATGAAATAACCTACTACTTTGACAGCTATATTTCATATATCAGCAACCCGTGTATCGTGTCCAAATTCACGATAGAAATGATGTGGTCAATGAGAACAAACCAAAAACATATGTGAACCAATAAAATCAAAGTGAACAGGCCGTTTTGACAGCTTTCAAGAGCTCCGATATTATTTATATTATTTTCTGTCGCGAATTGTTCGCCTGAAGAGTACAAACTGTCATTCATTACATCCACGTATGTCACTCAGATACGTAAACAGCGTGTTGCTGAATTCATCAGTGATGTCCATCAAAGCCACGTACTTGGCGTGGATTGGTGAATCTGCATAATACATGTATTTGATTCGTTAAACAGCCCATCATTTGATGGATATCCATCAGTTGGTGAATTCAGCAACACAGTGAAAAGTTAGAGTAAGATATATGACAGGTCCAAAATGCGCATGCTCTATGGAAGCTCTTGTCTTACGGCATTAGCGGTCTAGATAGTAGGTTATGTCAATGGTTATTACTGATTTTGATATATTCAGCAGGATAAATTGGTTAACAAAGTTTAGTGCAAAAGTTGAATGCAACAATCAAACTAAGTAACTTTTCAAACTATTTCAGGGAAGAATTAGGTGTTAGACAAACAAACTACAAAATGTTATAACTATTTTATTCTTTCATTTATTTCTTGATGAGGAAAAACTCAAATGACTAGTGAGATTTCGAAGTTTCACAATAGACATATCACAGAACATCAAGTAAGTACCTACTCGAGCAATGAGGAACATTAACATTAAAAAAAGTATATACAATTGGTACAGATCTCTTTATGACTGATTCATCCCTCCTAGATGATAGTTGACACATTTATTGAAGCACCCTAAACAAATATAAATTAAAGTGTTCTAGGAGAAAATTGCCAATGGACGAAGGAATATTGCAGAGGAAATCTTTTTTATACTATTTTATTGCTTTTACAAAACTTCAAAAATTAAGTGCCTAGAATTTCTTAACTTATAATGCTTTTTATTGAGTGAGAACACACTTTTAACCACTGACCATTTTCGTTCTAAATGGAAACCTAGTTAGAAAGCGATAGGTTCAATACTGTCTGGTCATTGGCCCACAATTTTTCTACTTGTCAATGACGATAGTTTACTGAAAACATCGATAGCTCATTTGCATCAATAGAATATTGATCAAAATGGACAATTTTAGTTTTCAAAACGTCACCTAAGATAAATCAACACTTTTGATTCGATTGTATAATTTCAAGTTCAGTGTTGAGTTGTTGTTTGTTTGATTTTGTTGTTCCATTTTGCATGTCTACAAGAGGTGAGGATGAAAATTCAATGCAATAACTTCCAACAACATCAGATAAAAACTTCTTGAGACAAATGGATAGTATTTATTTTATGATAATGAATTGGTATTCCAGGAATAAACATAAATTGATAAGTTATTATCAACAATATAAACGTAAAATTCCCAACCTTTTTATTTGTAGGTTTCATGTCATCACAGCACTGATGAGTTTCCAGTTCCTACTCAGATACAAATAACATCAATGAATCGAAAATTTTATCATTGCATAAACAATTCCTTCTTTATGCATCCTTCTTTCCTTATTTGTATAAGTACTCAAAATGTTTCAACATGAGAAATTTTTGATTACAAGCTTGACAAGAATATGAAAACTTTCTAATAACTGTTTGAAACAGAGGTGACTAGCTTACTAAAATTGTTGTTAATAAGGGCGATTCATGATTATTTTTTTCACTGAACAGAAAATATTATACCTCTCGCCTACCAACTAGGTTTTCATTCAGAACGAAAATGCACTGACACTCTCAAATTGACATAATTCCTGGTTGTTTCTAAATAATTGGAATTTTAGTTATAAAAAGTAAGCTTCAACGCCCTGTATTTAGATAATGAACAGTTTTAGAGAATGAACAAAGAGATAATAGTATTTATCGATCGAGTCTTAAAACAAATGCGTCCTCTGACAAGCATCAAGTTTCAGATCTTCTACCATTAGAAACGAAATAGAACTAGATCACGAGCGTCTTTTGAACAAAACGAAACAAACGCCCAACGCCAAAGCTGCCAACCCGCAATACAACAACACCTTCTTATCGCCCACGATCTCAAAAGATTCGCTAATGCAAAAGTCGACGCTATCGACGTGTTTACCTTGGTCCCCGCTGGCAAAACCTTCCAAGGCACCGGTGACGGCTTTCTTGAATTCCTGCGCTATCTCGGGAGTCTTGAACTTGACGCAGAACTGCGTGTGGACGATCTCGCCTTCGGAATAATCGGCCGTATGGAACATCCAGGACTTGTCGTCTTTCGGGATGTACTCGATGGCGCTGGTGAGTATGTGGTTCAGGCATATCTTGAAGACTTGCTCACGACGCATTACCACCCTGTAAAATGAAAAACGAATAATCTCTAGAAATAACATATTGACAAAGAAAATATCTCCAATTATTGGTGCATTGAGAAGATGTCCCAAACTTGATATTAAAATTGCAAACATGATTCTCTATTCTCATATACTGAGTCGTATCAACTATTTAATACCTGTTGGGGGATCTTGTTCAAAAAATAATTTCAATAAAATACCATTATATAGAAAATCGTCCCCCATTTGATACGCCAACCAATCAATTGCATGAAATAACTAATACGTATTCTCTAGATGAAATATCATCATCATCTTTATTATTCCCAAGAAACAATTGACGTATATGTTTATAACAGGGAACATTAAAATATGTAGTAGGTATAGGTATGATAATTATTCTTGAGTGAATGAATGATTAAAATAACTGATATGTTATATGATCTCTATATGGATGACATGACAAACTTTAGAGGAATAAATATTTTTCAAGTTCTTTCTCGAATTTTTTGGTACTGATATTTTTTTCAAGTCTTGTTGGCAATTCATTGTAAAGTAATAATCCATTGTAATATATAAATCTCTTGCCAAATTCAGATTTGATTTTAATGAGGGAAAACATGTCTGTTTGTCCAGTTGAATGTGAATGTATATTAGCATTAATTTCAAAATTGGAATGTTTATAATTGGTTCCATTTGGTTTATAAAGGTTTCTCGTTTGATCCAAATAATCCAATGTATATATACATTTGAAAACTTTATTCTGAAGGATTCTAAGTGGCTTTATAATTGATAAACTAGCCGTACCCCAAACAGATATCAAATATTGAATTTTAGAATAAATTGAGGAATAATAACATATAGAATTTAAACTCTTGAAATTTCAAATAATATCATAAATAAAAAATTGAAGTCGAATATTATTTTGATACGGAATTCTGAAATGCATTATCATGAAACTAGGCAATATAACTTGTTTCATCTTGACGCCGCTTGCCCCATATTCGGCAAAAAAGATTCACTCATTCAGCCTTAACTGAATTCAATAAACTACCTACCAATATCAAGAACTGCAGAAATATTGGTACATTCAAGAATAAACTAAAAAAACTGACTATTTCTGAGCGAACTGGATAAAATCAGTCATGTTATTTTACTATGTTTTTTCTACAAATATCATTCTTTGTTTGCCAATTTATAGTTGTTGATATATTTTGAATGACGAAATGTTTACCTATAGGTATATAATATACTTCCTTATACCAGAGCCTATTCTGTCTGGAAATTATTTGTTCAATAAATAAATTGTAGGAAATTTTGAATCATCTAGAGTGTGCCCACGAGTCCAGGTTAAGAAGAACGGGAAATAGTTAATTTGCCGTTTTATAGGCATTCTATTGGACAGAATATGAGGACGTTATTTATTTATTTATTTGTTGATACAATACATCCAGCAGGCCCAAAAGCCCATTTACAGGTGTATACAATTAGCATTATTAATACACATATAACAGAATCAATTCTGAATGAATCTTTCTTGAATTGTTTGAACGTTAGAAAAAATATATCTACACTAGGAACCTTATAAACACTTCTAGATATAGTAGATATGGGAGAATTAAAATGATGCACTGTATTGGAAATAGGGATATGAAATGTGCTACAAAACCTAGATGAAATACGCGGTATATTGAATAGCATATGAGACAATAGGGGTGCACAATCTATTTGTCCATGTATGATTTTATATGCAAAACACATATCTCGGCTCTACCTGAATTTCTTTAGAGATATCATGTGAAACTCGTCCAACAATGAATCATAGCAATAACCTCTCTCAGGATACACACCATGTTTTATGAAATATGCATATTTCAAGAATTTTTTTTCATTATTTTCTAGGCTAGATATATTATGTTTCATATGAGACGGATTCCAAACGACACTGCAGTACTCTAATTTGCTCCTGATCAGTGTGATATAAATGGTTTTCAAGGAGTCAAAGGTCCTAAATTCCTTGCAGTTGCGTATCAAAAACCCAAATTTTTCATTGAAGTTGATATCATATTCTCAAAGTGATTGGAAAACGTGAGTTTTTGATCAAACAGAACCCCTAGATCCTATGATTCCGTGATTCGCGTTAAACTTTCACCATCTAGTATATAGTTGAATGTTACTGGTAGGATTTTACGAGTGAATGTCATGATTCTACATTTATTTGAATCTAAGTACAATTTATTACGATTACACCAATTAGTCAACGAATTCAAGTCCTCCTGCAATGTGAAACAGTCTGTTTCACTTTGTATTTCACGATATATCTTCATGTCATCTGCAAATAGCAGTTTATGAGAAGTGATGCCATCGGCTATGTCATTTATAAATAGAATAAATAGTAATGGCCCAAGATTTGACCCTTGTGGGACACCCGAACTCGCTACAAAGCAGGAGGATTTTATACCATCACATTCAACATAACTACATCGGTCGGATAAATATGATTTCAGGAGCAACTGAATATCGGGTGATATGCCGAAGTTAGACAATTTCATTAGCAGTTTTTGATGTGATACACGATCAAACGCCTTACTGAAATCCGTGTAGATAACATCAACTTGATTTTTATTATCAAGTACATCAGAGACAAATTCAGTGAAAATACAAAGATTAGTTGCAGTACTGCGTGCCTTGATAAAGCCATGTTGAAAAATGGACAGTGAGGAACGGACATGGTTATAGATCATATCTGATAGTATAATTTTCAGTATTTTAGAAAAAACTGATATTAATGTAATTGGCCTATAATTTTCAACACTTGTTACCTTTCCAGACTTGAATACAAGGCATACTTTTGACTATTTCCATATTTTTGGGAAACGGCGATGTTTTATGATAGAGTTATATATAATATCTAGCGGTGCCAAAAGGCTATTTATTAATGATTATGCACCATTTATTTCAATCTTAAGAATCATTCAAAAGAAGCTGATGGCTTGATAACGTCATTATACATGAAAAAACAACGTCACCTTTCACTATCAACTTCCTAACGCCCTGTGGCAAATGTGGGCGGTTAAACTCCGCTTCATTATATTCATGATTGAAGTGTGATAACTTCTTAATGCAATAGTTTTTTATTCATGTCAATATTTTCTTCTTTAGAGAAGATACAAGTGTTGCTGTAATTCAAGCTCGAGGACATTCTTGATAATTAAGGTTTCTTGGCGGTGACATTAAGAAAATGGGGTGGAAATAAACGTATTTTTATCGCTTGGATCGCACGAAAGGTAATCCCTATAATGTTCGAAGAACTTCGTGCGAACCTAGGGAGGATAGGGAGAGGAGGTAGGTATTGGATTTTTTTTCTCGACTTTTGGGGATTATAAGTTCTTGGGAATACTTCCTTACTCACTGAACTTACCTCAATTTTCCATTATCTTTCCTCTTCAATATCTTGATATCTCCCAAACCTCTTTCTTTCCATTCGCCACCGACAAATCTGAAAAGTTTCGCTCTGTGACAATACAACACGATTTCTTCTTCTTCTCCAGTTTTGATGTCCACCTTATCAGGCAAAGGAATAACTGGTTTGAAATATATGTTGTCCTCTTCTTCCTCGACGTAGCTGCCATCTGATTCTTCGTCGCCCTTTATGATGAAAACTTATAGATTAGTTTTGGGTAGCCACTTCTCTCTACACTCATTTAATGAAAATCAATGAACAAAGAACATTTGACTTCTATAAGTAATTTTGAAATTAAAAATATTTTAGACAATCAATCAAAAATTAAAAATTTTCAGTTTTTCTGAAGAGATAATAAATAACAACCATAAAATGTTTACTAGGACAATGAAATAATATATTGTTCAACGAGTGCGGTATGATAGTGATTTCCCACGTGAAATGGCTCATGCTGCAATCATTCCAGTGGCCAAGTGCAACCAGCAGGTCCAAATATTTCTTATTCTCCATAACAACATATCATTTGAATGTTGGAGACTTGGCAACATTGTGCTGAATACTGAGAACTGATAAGACCACGCCCACAAGTCGTGCGCCGTGGTTGTCACGTTCACCGATTCAAATATTCTCTAGTGTGAAATAATATAATTATTATTAACACATATTTATTATAAACAATAAGCCACAAATTATGAAGGAACATTTTGAGACAATTGAATTTTTATTGCTAATTACGAGTATATTGATTTTTTTTTCTAGAAAGGCGGACCTCAGTATGCCTGATATAACGATGTCTGGTACCATCATTCCCACCAAGGGAATTTCTATCAGCAATATTTCATGGGAAAATCATGTCAAATCCATCGCATCGCAAAAGCTGCTTTTAAAAAAACGAATATTTTTTGTCATGAGCTATTTATGTCCAGTTGAATGAGATATTTGATTCGAAAAATCCTTAGAATGTGATGTATCTCCCGCAGAAGGAATAAACAAAAGAAATCACTTTTTCAAACTAGTAACTCTGAGGTTATCACGGTGATTGAAATAAATAGAATGATCCAGTGACTCACCTGTCCGGAGCTGATCCTCCTCGGGGACCTGGCCTTGAACTCGAAGTCGTGCTTTTGCGGCGACCCGAACACGAACTTGCTCGAGTCGTCCGGCGACTGCTGCTGCTGCTCCTGTGGCGGCACGACTGCCGCCTTGAAATTGAACGTGCCGAAAGCGACCGGGGCCGCAGCGGCGGACGACGGGACACCGAAGGTGAACGTTTGACCTGGCGTGCTCAAATTAATGCCTAAAACAATATTGTAGAACACGGGATAAGTGCGTGTATGTTTATGTTTGTATGACCTGTTCTACATTAGGGTGTATCTAATTTTTTTTTTGGTTGATTGATTGATTGATTGATTGTCTTTATTACCCCAAGAAACATAGTTGTTTATAATAGGGATACATAAACAATATACATAATGTTATACATACAATTATGAAATTATAATAAGATATAACAATCAAAAAAAAAATGCAAATAATCATGCAATATCAACCTTGTCTTTTATAAGTAGGTATTCAAATAAGAAATGGAATTATCAAAGTCTCTGAAGCAGATATTTTTTTAGGTTGATTTTGAATCTAGTTGCTTCCTGTATATTCCTCAATTGACTTGGTAATGAGTTGTATAGAACGACTCCTGTGTGAAAAATTGATTGTTTGCCGATATTTGACTTGAACGTATTTGCTATTAGTAAATTTGATTGTCTTGTTCCATGATTATGTAATGAATTGATTTCATTGAAATTTAAATTCGAAATTTTCAATTTATATAGGACAAATTGAATAAAACAACATATTTTAAGTTTATGTAGTGATGTCAGATCTAATAAATCTCTAGGTTTGTATAAATTCATGGTTGGTTCGAGAAAATTTAAATTGAAAATACACTTCAATGTTTTATTTTGTAATTTCATTAGTGGACTCAAACGTGAAATATTGGTACTTTCCCATATAGACCAGGGAACAGTCCCTCTTATCCTGATATACAAGGTGTTTTTTAAATAAGTGCACATATTCAGCACATTAATATGATACAGTCTAAGGAATATTCCCATGATATCAGATTTTTTCTAATTCTTCTAATTCACGAGAAATTTCATCCCAAAAATTGAACCAAATACGAGAAAAAAATCAAGTACGCCATTTTAAATGATTGAACTCCGCGTGATTGTGCCTACCGCATAGAAATTTGGACAGAGGTGACGTCAGATAGTGTAGAACTTTGGGTGGAAAAAGTGGTCTAACCTCAAATTCAATTTTGATCCCTAAATTTTTTTTATTAGTGCTATTCGATAGTACACGTCGAGCTTTCTCAGTGTTTGAAATATTTGCACTTATTTCGATGCCACCCTATATCATGAAACAGAAAAAAAATTAAAACGGTATTGCCCTTCTGCCACAAACAAGTTTCAGAAATAAATTCTGAGGATTGAAAAAGATCGAACGGTACAAATAAATTTCAAAAACTTGAGAACAGTAAATTTGGTCATAATTTTGATATTTTCTAAGTTCATATAAACATGTGTCCAAACTTGCTCCGTTTTTGAGAAACAGAATGTTGAAGTTGGGAGTATTAATTATTTTTATTAATAATCCCCTGTATGAGCTTTCATAATGCCAATATTCAGTATGGATGGAGACTGAGAAAGACCAAAAATTTCAAAATGATTGTAATTGAGGTTATTGAGTAATCTCAATGGGAGTCTTGAAAACACGCCTACATTAAAATTTGGAGTCAAATCGAATTTTTATTGTTTCCTCAAAAATAAAGCAAGATACAAGAATTACACAAAGGATAAAAAAGTTGTTATTTCAATGAGAAGGCATGCTTGAATTGATGAATAGCGCAAGAAACACGATTCGTATGCCAAAATATTGAGAAAGACTATTTCAATCCTTTGATTATTCCTCAGTAAACAAATGAAAAAAGTGAGGTTGCGTTTCAATGTTTTACAGAAAAGTGAGGTTGTGTTTCAAAATTTTACCCCCAGGGTCGGTCATCGTGCACGCGACCTATAATAATTAACCTCAAAATATGAAAATTAGACGGGTTCCTGGCCGCCGCACGTGTGCATTTCATAAAGGAAAGCGCTTTTCTTTTTGTGAAGAATTTTCGTGTTTTTCCGCGATATTATACTGCCTGTCGTTGTAATATACGGGAGTTCAAACAAATGGAAGCGCTAATAACTGATGGCATGCAATCCGCAGCGGCCGAAAGGGCTCAAAAGAATTAAGAAAAACTGAAGAAAATTGAAGGGGACTTCCGTGTTCTCAAATTGCACGCCGATGTGAAGAATTGGGGTTTTAGTAACAAAAACACTCTGGAAAAATTGGCATGCGCCCCTCGTCTGTCCAACGTATGAAAATTCTGGTAAATCTCTGCAAATATTAAGTACAGGTATTCCGTGATTCCATTAGGAACATACTTCATATGTATAATTCATTAATAGTAGATAATTTGGCAAACACTTATTTTTGTAACTTTCGTCATTCATTCCTAAAACTAAAACCTCAATTCTTCACATCGGCAAGCAATTTGAAAACTCGGTCCCCTTCTATTCTCTTCAGATTTTCTTAACCCTTTTGAGCCCTTTCGACCGCTGCGGATTGCATGTCATCAATTATTAGCGCTTCAATTTGTTTGAACTCCCGTATAATATCGCGGAAAAACACGAGAATACTTCACAAAAAAGCGCTTTTCCTTATGAAATGCACACGTGCGACGTCCAGGAATCCGCCTATTTCTTATATTTTGGGGTGAATTATAAAGCCTTAAAAAGGCAGGCAGTGTAAAATTGGAGACCGTCACCTGTCACCATCTCCCGTTCTATTACCGTCATGTCGAGACTACGAGATTAAAATGTAGATTGAATACACACACCTGCTGGGTTTATTCCAGATCGTGTAGTTGTAGATTAGTAGTTTTTTTTATTAAATTGTTAATAAATAATTTCTATTATTATTATTATTATAAGTAAGGAAGGCATGGCCTGAAAGACTGTAGATCCTGTAAAAGTGACTTTTGAATCTCCTATTCTCCTAGCCGAGAAATCCAAGAAGGAAACAAATTAGTGCCACTCCAAGAAGGTGAATATATATCATGAACACTCAAAAACCTGCCAGAAAAAAAAACTCGTCCTTAGGACTCGAAATTTTTACGAAGGCATCTTTCTACGACCCAACTTTCATTCTTTGTTGACAATGTGTTCATTTTCTAGTTTTTTCTCCTCCTAACCTACAAATAGCCTGATGATGACATCTAGAAGTCAAAACTTGTAGCACAGAGATTGGCATTGAATTTTGGAGTGAGACTTGGAGTTTTCCCTAAATTATTCTCCCACCTTCTACCACTCTTTCACTAACCTTTACTTGTTTCTTTCTTCGCCACTGCCACCGGCTTAGATTCCGGCGCGTCGCTTTTGACAGACTGAGAATCGACTGCAGGCATGCCGAAAGTGAATTTCAGCCCCGGCGTGTCCAGGTTGATGCCTTTGAGCGTGGGCTTTTCCGAGACTTCAGCAGTACCTTTGTGATAACAAGCATATACTGTGAATACTGACTCAAATACTTATCAAAAATGTCCCAATAGGAAGTTTTGGCTAAAGGTGAAAAGGTTTCTCCTAAAATTTGTCCAAAAACCCATGGGTCGCGTGCAAGAACTGTCAGATGACCGACCCTGGAGGCAAAACATATTTGTTTACAAGTGATCGAAATAGGTTTCCACAATTATTTTGGCATATGAATCGTATTTTTCCGCTATTCATCAATCCGCTAATGCCATCACATTGTGCTGTTGTAAAATGCACAAAAACTGCAGCAGAAGATGAAGAAATCCGGATGGTACATTATGATTCAAAAGTAAGTACCTACTATAGGCACTCACATAGTTTTCATTTTTGAAATTTGGTTATTTCTCTGATTTCTCATCGGAGTTCCTTCTGCAATAGGATCAGCGAATAGAAATATACCTGAAATTTCTAGAATAATGCAAGAAGATCGGATTCATGCAATCAATCGGTAGGACTGGTCTGACATGCTGACGATCGTGTGTGTTGTAGACATTTTCAATCTATTAGCAGCATTAGCTTGTATTGCAGAAGTGGCAGAAGGCAGAAGGAATTTTAATAAAGAATGACAACATTTCATAATGCTAACTCTGTGAGATTACTATTTACCTGAAAAATCATATTCCCTAGTCTCTTGCTGCATTTTTTGTGCATTGTACAACAGCACAATGCGAAGGCATGCTTGAATTAATGAATAACGCAAGAAACACGATTCGTATGCCAAAATATTGTGAAAAACTATTTCAACCTCTTGATTCCTCTGTAACCAAATAAAAAAGTGAGGTTGTGTTTCAATAATTCACAGAAGAATGAGGTTGTGTTTCAATATTTTGCCTCCAGGGTCGGTCTTCGTGCACGCGACCTATTATGATAAAATAACCAAACTTTGTACATATACGGAACTGTTCATTTCTAATTTGAACATAATATGAATATTTCGAAATTATGAATAGGGACGTGGGAAATATGAGGGGTTAGTGGCACTTTTTCCCACAACTTTTTTGTTTATGCAATTTTCGGCCATTTGACTAGGAAATATGAAAAACTTAGGGTATAAATCGATTTTGAAACTCTGCTGTGTAATAATAGTTATTTATACTTCAAGGTAACAAAAAAATCATTATTACCAAGGGACCAAGATTATATCCACAGGCTTCAGCCGAGTGGTATATGGTCCCGTGGTAATTATATTCTTTTTTCTACTCACATAACTAAAATGGCATTTAGCGTACGGATATGTACCACGCTAAATGATCGATTAATCACGGATTGTCGATCTGTGATTCATTCAAAATATTAAACACGTTACCATGGCAACACGATTTCTTAAACACATTACCATGACAACACAGTTCATTAAACACATCTTCAGTAATTTGAGACATGTCTGGCCTGTCAAGTGTAGGAACTGTCAACTGTCATTTTCGAATTTTGTATCAGAATTATTCAAACAATTTTCGTTTGTATCAGAATTTTTCATTTAAAATAAATGCGAAATGTGGACGAAAGTGAAATCGAAGAGAATGTTTTGGTACTTGCATATCTCCAAGAAGTGTAAAAATGAAGCATCTATGTTTGAGAACAATTTATTTATTCTGCGCTAAGCATCATAATGAATGTGAAACAAAGGTTAGTAAGCAATGGACTGGACACATCTACAACCAATATCACTTATACGTGTCTCGCTGGTTGCATGCAGTTGCATGTATTATGTTCTCAATTCCCATTCCTTTCGAATTATTTTGTGCCATTTCTATGAATCTCGCATCAGAACAGTGAATTCGGGTTAATTATAGCAGAGATGGCTATGTCTTTATTGACTAGTGGTTCATAAAATGACGAAAACTATCTTGGCAGTAAAAACACACTTTACGCCTCGGAAAGGAGTAAATAATGGTAGGTTTCATAGCTAGTGATGGAAAAAACTTGTTTTTTTTCCTTAATAGGGCAACAAGCATAATTATTTTTCAATTTTTTCCCCTTATTGCATACCCGATATTTAAAATCGAACCATCGGAGGTAGATGTTAAGAGAAGGGACATTGCCAACAGACCATAATTTTTGGGAAAATTCGGTATTCCCAATATTCTGTGGTCTAGCCAGGACAGTTGTTGTATATCTCAAGAAATCTACCTGCGATGTTTTGATTCAAAATATCAGAAGTGCAATAAAAATAATATTTTTTTTATGTTCTGGTTCCCCCTAAAAGGGATATCCTGTAATGTTCAGAGAACATCGTGAGAACCAAGGGAAATATTGTATTATGCAGCAGAATTTCAATATCAATTTATCTGGAAAACGGTTAGGGCTATGGAAACTAAACACCTTTAAATACTGTCTGTAGGTTGAGAGTGCCATTTTTGAGTAAAAATGTTGCAATTTCCATATTTCCTAGTCAAACTGCCCAAAATTGCATGATTAAAATAATTGATGGCAAAATTGTCCCAGCTCTTCCCTACGCCACCGTTCAAAATTTCGAACTATTCTTAAGATTTTTTAATTAAACATAATTCCCATATCACTCATATGAACGATTTTTTTGGAAGTTCCAAGCTCATCAAGATCAGAATTTATACAAGTATACTTCTCCTATACATTTCAATTTTCATTCCAATACTGAACATATTGGTAAGTTATATTTTTATATCATAATACATCATATTATTTATCAGATTTGAGAGATTGTCAATTCTCAATTTCAAAGGATTTTAATTTTTCTTGTTTTCTGTTGAATATTTAGATTGATGTTATGTGCAAATACATATTTTTATCTGAAGGAGAATGCAAATTCTCAACTCTAGAAGATTTGGTTTTCAAATTCTTATCGTGTGTTTTCAATTCAATGTTCGTTCGGCATAAACATCGGTATAGGTTGGAAAAATTCTAGTTTTCTTGTTCGCCAGCGGTTTTTGTAAATCACAAATGTTTGAGATACTTCACCATTTTGTTTTTTTCAATCATGGAATATTCAAATATTGCACTGTTTAATATAGGCCTTTAGCTACAAAATGACGTCAAGAAATTCATATGTCTCGTTTATCTTTACATTTGGAATTTTTTTCACTATGGTGTATTGCTTTTGATAATGAATTGGGAATTCAATTTAAACACTCAACATCTCTCTATCAGCTCAGTCCACACTATAATGGAATAAGTTTTTT
This sequence comes from Phaedon cochleariae, assembly GCA_918026855.4. Lineage (NCBI taxonomy): Eukaryota > Metazoa > Arthropoda > Insecta > Coleoptera > Chrysomelidae > Phaedon > Phaedon cochleariae. The sequence continues at coordinate 11,209,953 of OU896711.1, forward strand.
CAATCATCTCCCATCATCCTTAAAGGAAATCAAAGATCATAATCTCTTTAAGAGATGTCTCAAAAAAATTTTTTAGTAGAGAAGTGTGTGTATGACATATTTACTGATTTTATGTGCTAATGTGTTTTTTGTAATGATTATACTAGCAGTTTTATATACCGGGTGGCTACGGAAGTATTGCCTACGGAATATCTCAGTTATTGTATGAAGTAGGTTTGTGAAATTTGGAGTGTCGATATAATGCCATAAGAGCTAGAATTTGAGCATATTGACATGTCGAAGTTAACTTCCGGTCTGACCGGAAGTAACATCAACTTTCTCATTTTAAATGGAAACCCTATTTTTTTTTCTTTTCGCTGTATTCAGCATTCAATTCCCTTTCTAATGACATATCACAAGTTGGTATTTAACCAGAAACTAGATCAGAAAAAAATTATTATTGAAATTCACCGAGTAGGCCGTGGAAGCAAAATGAAAGTCAAAAATTGAAAAGTTGGCTATGGAAACCAAACGTCACTTGATAACAGTTGCTTCTACTGTGATATTTTATTTTCATTCGTCGGCGTTATAAAAAGCCGCCAAAAATTATATTGGAAAAATTGGGAAAAAAACAATACTCTGTAGGTCCATAACTTAAATAGGAACATACAACTTTTTCTTGCCTGTACTATTCAGCATAACCATTCCTTTCTAATGATATAATAGAAAGTCATTTTTGGCTTTCATTTTGCTTCCACGGCCTACTCGGTGAATTTCAATAATAATTTTTTTCTGATCTAGTTTCTGGTTAGATACCAACTTGTGATATGTCATTAGAAAGGGAATTGAATGCTGAATAAAGCGAAAAGGAAAAAAAAATAGGGTTTCCATTTAAAATAAGAAAGTTGATGTTACTTCCGGTCAGACCGGAAGTTAACTTCGACATGTCAATATGCTCAAATTCTAGCTCTTATGTCATTATATCGACGCTCGAAATTTCTTAAACCTACTTCATACAATAACTGAGATATTCCGTAGGCAATACTTCCGTAGCCACCCGGTATATTTTTCGTTTTACCCCTGACATGTCTTATATCAACTATATGTATGATCAAGAAAGATGAATAAATTTATTATTATTATTATAATGAGATCATGAATGGAAAAAATTGCACAGCCAAGAATTATCTTACTGGTATACCTTCTTTGGGTGCCTCGCAGGAAATGCACTTGTTCTTGTCGGCAGCGTTCCTGGTGTAGCATTCTTTGCACTCCCAGCTGCCTTCTGCTGGCTTGAAGGCGTTCCCCCAGGAATTCGTGGCGGGTTTTTGTCCGAAAAGGAACCCTGCACTCGGTGGTTTCGCTTCCGGGGTCTTCATCCCGAACGAAAATCCGGGTCCCGATTCTCCCGTTTTGTTTCCCGAAGTGCCGCTTTTAGGGGTGTCGCAAGCCACGCACTGGTTGGTCTTACCTTAAAAAAATATTACCAGGATATAAAGGACCTTCAGAGTAACTAGTTGAGGTTGAGGAGGTATTCGCAATTGCATTGTGTGCTAGAGAGTTGTCGAATAAACCTCTAGTAAACAAAAATATCAGTATTGTATCAGACAGTCAGGCTGCTCTTAAAGCACTGAGCTCCAGCAAGATAAATTCCAAGCTTGTATGGAGCTGCATTGAATCCCTAGAAAGCCTGGGTGCTAACAACAGAGTCACTTTGCTGTGGGTGCCTGGACACCAGGGGGTGGAGGGTAACGAGAAAGCCGACATCCTCGCCAAACAGGGAACCGAATCTGTGTTCATAGGACCAGAACCATATTTTGGGGTCACCGCAAGTGCGGCGAAAACAACTATCTCGGGCTGGGCGGAGGGAAAAACACTCACGTACTGGTCCGAATTACCAGGATTAACCCATTCGAAGGCGTTCCTGCCTAAACCATCGGAAAAAATAACCAGGCAGATCCTAGAATGGAGCAGGGGTAACCTGCGAATTCTGACTGGACTGCTTACGGGACACTGTCGTCTAAGATACCACCTGGGAAGGATGGGTCTGAACCAACAAACGGACTGTCGGTTCTGTTGTGTGGAAGACGAATCGGCTGAACACATATTATGTTCATGCTCTAGCTTAGAAAGACTAAGGTTCGACACATTTGGCTTTACCAACCTAGAACCTATCGATTTCAGACAAATCTCACCCAATTCAACCATGAACTTTGTAAAAAGATGTGGATTGTACGGTGAACTGTAACCTCTAGGGGTGAGCCACAATAGACCCATCTGGGGTCGCAGTGGAGGGGAGGTGTTCGCCCCACTCACATGGAACCTAACCTAACCTAACCTAACTAGTTGATAAGACTGATTTATGTTACTAATTTCTTCTGCGAAAATGACATCACATCCTAGGTACAGGGTGGGCAAAATTGGGCGTTTTCACGGGCTCTCTCAATAACTAAAGGAGTTATTGAAAAACCGATATAAATGTTACGGGTTCGATTTTAGCGAAACCCAAAATGGCGCATTCGGAATTTTGATATCTTCATTCGTTTCAGAGGTACAGGGGGAAATTGAAAAATTGCCGATTTCGTTTTTATTTTCTGAGTACTTCATGGTGGGGAATATTGGAAATTTTGGGAAGTTTATCCATATAGAATGATGCGAACAATCCATTGGCATCATTAGAAATTGTATACTGGCTATTTGCCACGTCGAACATTGAATTATATCTGTTGAATATCCAAAAAGAGAGCATGAAAAATCAAAATCCTCTGAAATTGAAAATTGACATCATCTCTCAAATCGAATAGATTAATATGATGTATCATGATATAAAAATATAACTTACCGATATGTTCAGTATTGAAATGAAAATTGAAATGTATAGGAGAAGTATACTTGTATGAACTCTGATCTTGATGAGCTTGGAACTTCCAAAATAATCATTCGTATCAGTGATATGGGAATTATATCTCTCACAAACGTGGCAAATAGCCAGGAAAGTAGTTGTTTTTTTGTTGAATATTCAGAATTATATTATATGCATATCTTTATATGAAGGAGAATGCCAATTCTCTATGTCAGAAGATTTTGTTTTTAAATTCTTATCGTGTGTGTTCAATAGATGTAATTCAATATTCGTCGAGGCATAAAGCCAGGAAAGTAGTTGTTTTCTGTTGAATAAACCGAGAAAGAATTAATATTTTCATCACATGGAAAATGCGAATTCTCAATGTATTTCTTTATATACCGGGTGGCTACGGAAGTATTGCCTACGGAATATCTCAGTTATTGTATGAAGTAGGTTTGTGAAATTTGGAGCGTCGATATAATGACATAAGAGCTAGAATTTGAGCATATTTACATGTCGAAGTTAACTTCCGGTCTCACCGGAAGTAACATCAACTTTCTTATTTTAAATAGAAACCCTATTTTTTTTCTTTTCGCTTTATTCAGCATTCAATTCCCTTTCTAATGACATATCACAAGTTGGTATCTAACCAGAAACTAGATCAGAAAAAAAATTATTATTGAAATTCACCAAGTAGGCCGTGGAAGCAAAATGAAAGCCAAAAATTGAGAAGTTGGCTATGGAAATCATACGTCACTTGATAACAGTTGCTACTACTGTGATATTTTATTTTCATTCGTCGGCGTTATAAAAAGCCGCCAAAAAAATATTGGAAAAATTGGAAAAAAAAACAATACTCTGTAGGTCCATAACTTAAATAGGAACATACAACTTTTTCACAGTAGTAGCAACTGTTATCAAGTGACGTATGGTTTCCATAGCCAACTTTTCAATTTTTGGCTTTCATTTTGCTTCCACGGCCTACTCGGTGAATTTCAATAATAATTTTTTTCTCATCTAGTTTCTGGTTAGATACCAACTTGTGATATGTCATTAGAAAGGGAATTGAATGCTGAATAAAGCGAAAAAAAAAAATAGGGTTTCCATTTAAAATAAGAAAGTTGATGTTACTTCCGGTCAGACCGAAAGTTAACTTCGACATGTCAATATGCTCAAATTCTAGCTCTTATGTCATTATATCGACGCTCCAAATTTCACAAACCTACTTCATACAATAACTGAGATATTCCGTAGGCAATACTTCCGTAGCCACCCAGTATATATCCATTTTTTTGTGTTCATAAATATATCAGAGAATGTTCCTTTTCAATCCCATACAATGTTATTTGTCGAAGTGGAAATAAAGTATTATTATTATTATTATCTAGTGAAGAGAATGAAAAGCCAAAGAAAACTCTAAGAACTAACCTTCGTTCACTATGTAGCAATTCTTGCATTCCCAGCTACCCTTGGCCGGCTTGAACTTATCCCCGAAGCTGGTCGTCCTCGGTCTCGTTTCGGCCTTATGGTGCTTGCTGCTCACCTTATTGTTCTCGTCCAAGGAAGTCTGCGCCGTTTGCAACGTCTGCAGGAATTGGCTGGCCTGCTCCTCCGTCTTGAACCGAATGGTGAACGTTTCGGGGGTGAGGACGCCCTCGGAGAAGTCCTGGGCGTGCCAGAAGACGGCCTTCGGATTGGTCGCGTTGATCTTGAACGACATGTTCTTGATGACGGCGTGGTTGCAGCACACCTTGTGCACTTGGTCTCGTCTCATCAGGAGACGAATCGTGTCGTCTTTGAGTACCTGAGAAAAAACGACACATCACCTCAAGAAGAATGAATATCCCATAAACATTAGTTTCTAATTAACGAGAAATTCCATGTCCTTGATGACGGCGTGGTCGCAGCACACCTTGTGCACTTGGTCTCGTCTCATCAGGAGACGAATCGTGTCGTCTTTGAGTACCTGAGAAAAAACGACACATCACCTCAAGAAGAATGAATATCCCATAGACATTAGTTTCTAATTAACGAGAAATTCCATGTTCTTGATGACGGCGTGGTTGCAGCACACCTTGTGCACTTGGTCTCGTCTCATCAGGAGACGAATCGTGTCGTCTTTGAGTACCTGAGAATGAACAACACATCACCTCAAGAAGAATGAATATTCCATAAACATTAGTTTCTAATTAACGAGAAATTCCATGTTCTTGATGACGGCGTGGTTGCAGCACACCTTGTGCACTTGGTCTCGTCTCATCAGGAGACGAATCGTGTCGTCTTTGAGTACCTGAGAAAAAACAGCACATATGAACACCTCAAAATGAATTAATATCCCATAAACATTAGATTCTAACTAAAGAGAAATTCTATCTCTAAAATTGAACTAAAAATGCAGTACACTTAGCAAAAATGGGATTCGAGAACGGTTCATAAAAACAATTTGTTAAAACATCCTATATACAGTGTGTCCCACTTACCATGCTCACCATGGGTATCTTTTTAACGGTGAGAGATACGAGGTCGGTTAAATGACACCAAATGTGGAGTTTGTCAAGGCTAACTATAATGTGAAAAAATATTTTGATAAAATCTATTCGTTTTTGTTTTATACGCAAAAAACAGATTTTGATCATTTTCATGTCTCCTCTGTAACTTCTTTATTTATGAAAATATTCAAATAGGAATTTCACATTCTCATGGCAGTTTTTCAAAGTGAATTCGAAAAGCATATGAAATTTATACCAACTCTTCTAGAATTTGAGATATCAGCACCAACTTTAGTTTTTCAAATGTAGGTCATAGCTCACTATGACTTAGTTACAAATAACTTTTTTTTGTCTTACAGATGATATGTCGCAGTAATAGTTTTGTGTTGATAACAACGGAGTTCTCGTAATTTATACAAAAAGAAAAAAATTATTTGGAAGCCGCCATCTTGAATTTATAAATTTTAACAAAAAAAATCATGATCTCCGACCTCAAAAACCCCCACTTACCAATTTTGAATGGAATCGGACCAAATCTTGTCCGCCATCAATTAAAAAAAATGGCTGCTACAAGATGGCCGACAAGATTTGGTCTGATTCCGTTCAAAATTGGTAAGTGGGGGTTCTTGAGGTCACAGATCATGATTTTTTTGTTGAAATTTATAAATTCAAGATGGTGGCTTCCAAATAATCTTTTATGTTTTATAAATGACGATAACTCCGTTGTTATCAACACAAAACTATTACTGCGACATATCATCTGTGAGAGAAAAAAAGTTATTTGTAACTATGTCATAGTGAGCTATGACCTACATTTGAAAAACATAAGTTGGTGCTGATATCTCAAATTCTAGAAGAGTTGGTATAAATTTCAAATTTTTTTCGAAATCACTTTGAAAAACTGCCATGAGAATGTAAAATTCCCATTTGAATATTTTCATAAATAAAGAAGTTACGGAGGAGACATGAAAATGATCAAAATCTGTTTTTTGCGTATAAAACAAAAACGAATAGATTTTATCAAATTATTTTTTCACATTATAGTTGGCCTTGACAAACTCCACATTTGGTGTCATTTAACCGACCTATCTCTCACCGTTAAAAAGATACCCATGGTGAGCATGATAAGTGGGACACACTGTATAGTTTGAAAATATGACTCCCTCAAAAATAGTACAAAATTGCCAGTACACTGATTTTGCTTTATTCATTACTAGCTTTTAACCTCGGATTCGTTCGCGTAGAAGCCACGTTGTAGCCATTGAATAAATATCAAAGATCGGTGTGATTCAGTATTTGAAAATTAAAACGTCCAATGAAGATAAAATGTGACAATGTATTTGACAGAAAAAAAAGTAATATACGACCAAAAGCTTCGCTCACGGCCGATCCTGAAAAAATAACATTATTGAAATGGCGAATCATTATCTGGCCCAACAGTAAATGCCTCCACAGTATTATATCTACTCCATTGGCCATCATGTTTCCGTACAAATTCATGTACAAAACAGATTTGTAGCGGGAAGATAATCCTCACCACAAGGATTATTTGTTGCATGACATCCGTATGGCACGGTGAACCATTTGGGGTAGTATTGAATTCTTCTGTATTGAATTCTTGCATTTTGGTTGAGAAGAAGACTAAAACGTAAATGTTATCGGTGGTCCAGTCACTGAATCGAAAAAAATCTGAAGAGTATCTCCCATGCAGTAATGAATTTGCGCATTCGAAGTGCCCTCCCGATATGTTAGATATTTGTAACTTTCATTCCATCATCCAAATAATCCGAAACGTACGAGTCTCAAATGACGTATACTAATAATAATTATCCAAAGTCAGTCAATTGGAGCGTCTGGAGCCTCACGTGAACTCAGTTCAAAAGGAACATCGAAGCGCGGTGCGAGAGATGCTACAGTTGACTTTGGATAGACTTTACCGGCTTGTAGAGTTTCATGTCTGATTGTTGGATATTCCGTGTCCAACACTCATGTCTGCCCAAATAGGTTTTTTTACCCGTCGTATTTTTTTTTTATAAAAAGTATACAATGTACTTTCTAATACACCCTGTATACAGGGTAAATCAATAGTGTGTTCTCCTTCGATATTAGCCAAACCGTCAGGTATATAAAAAAAATTCGAATATAACAGTTGAAGAATTTTATGAGAGGTGTCACCTAAAATTATTTTCATATCATAGGATGTTCGAATTTCAAGATATTGGCTGATGATGGGTGTTTTTAAATGGGACACCCTGTATATTATTGCATTTTTTAATTTTTCCTGAAGAGCTGATTTCATCAATGCATCACACTTGGGGTCTAGCGGAAATGATTACAGAGGTATAGGGTGTTCAGAATCGAAAATTTTCAAATTTGGGATTTTTTGTGTCAGAACTATTCATTATTGGTCGAAACGGCTTACATGTCCCTATCTCAACGTTTCATTCACTATCTACTGAAATTTAATTGGAATAGATACAGGAAGATCAGAAATCTTGAATTTTGAACCCCCAAACATAACGCCAATTGACAGTCCGAGATCACCTTCCGCCAACGTACTATAAGGAAGATTTTATTGGGTCTCAACACCAACAAAGCTTGTGGCTCCGACGGAATCCCACCGATTGTTCTCAAGAAATGTGCTCCCGAACTAACACCTGCTCTCTGCAAGTTGTTCAACTACTCTTACAAATTGGAGATATTCCCGTCCCACTGGAAAATTGCAAGAGTACAACCAGTTCGTAAAAAAGGCAAAAAGACCCTACCTAGCAACTACAGACCGATCGCACTGCTATCTATTATTTCAAAGATCATGGAGAAAGCTATCAACATCGAGCTCATGAAATACCTGGAACACTCAGGTATTATCAACGATAGGCAATATGGGTTCCGTCAACAGAGATCAACTGGTGACCTGCTCGCTTACGTCTCACAGATATGGCAGCAATCTATTGAAAAATATGGTGAAACCTTAGCCGTGGCACTTGATATCTCCAAAGCATTCGATCGAGTCTGGCACCACGGACTCCTCGCCAATCTTCCATCTTATGGCTTGCCTCCCCAGCTATGTTCTCTGCTAGCTAGTTTTCTCTCAAACAGGTTTCTCCATGTAGTGTGTGTAGAGTTCATGTCCAGTACACAGCTTCTCTTCCAGGGGTCCAATACCAGCCAGGCAAATCAGAAACGAACGAGGAAGAAATGTTGACAACATAAATATGGACTTGGCAACAATTCTCGAATGGGGATCCAATAACTTGGTAGATTTCAATGCAAACAAAACACGAGCATGCCTTTTCTCTAGAAAAGCCAATTTCACTGCGCCAAACATAAGCATGTCAGGAGTAACCATACCTTTGAAGACATCCATTTTGATGCTTGGTATTACTATCAGCGAGAACCTTTCTTGGGAAAATCACGTGAGATCAATTGCTAAAAGTGAATCCCAAAAACTTGGTTTTCTGTTTCGGGCCAGGAGCTATATTACTTCCAGTCAGCTGCTTATGATCTATAAGGCACAGATCCGACCTGTCCTGGAATACTGTTCCCATATTTGGAGTGCGGCACCCAAACATACCCTGAAACTGTTGGATTCTGTCCAAAAAAGGGCAATTCCTCTCGTGGGTGATGCCTCACTCACAAACTTACTCACTTCTCTGGAACACCGTAGAAAAGTTGGCGATCTGGCTCTATTTTATAGATATTTTCATGAACGATGCTCTTCTGAAATATCAACAATTGTACCTCCCTTGGGAGTCCCCGCGTGATTAACCCGTCGAGTTGAGGCTTCGCACCCCTTCGTGGTCACTTTGGAGACCTGCAGAACATCTAAAATTGTTCTATCCGTCATTCGGTTGCCCCCTTACGAGCAACCCTTAGAAGTCTTCGAGAGTCTTGTGCGAGCAAGGAATGACGGGGGCCTTACCTTTTAACGTGTGATCAAAAAACACTTTCTTGGGCCATCAGAAAAATTTCTGCAGTCGATGGGAATCGAACCCACGACCGGCAAGCGGATGCGGATTAGAATATTGACACTGTCTGTCCGCACGGCTACCTGGCCAACTCTTTCCAAAGACTCGTTCATCCAACGAACAGCGAGGCTCTGGAACACATTGCCAAGGGAGGCGTTCCCCGAGGCATATAACCTAAAGAAATTCAAGAATACCGGGACATGTAAGCCGTTTCGACCAATAATAAATAGTTAGATATGAAAATAATTTTAGGTGATAGTTCCCAAGAAACCATATAACTGTTGTATTCGAATTTTTTCCATATATCTGACGGTTTGGCTAATATAGAAGGAGAACACACTATTGACTCACCCTGTATACAAATTTCATGTTAATTGGTTGAGTAGTTTTTGCCTGAAAGCCCGACAAACAAACTCACATTCACATTTATAATATTAGTAGGGATATCTATGAAGAATATCAATGCTCGGGCAATGATTCCGCAGAAGTATCCCCACCATTCGCGTTCTCGTTAATTCATCCGTGTTCGCCGTTCAGGCTTATTGGCGCATACTTTCTAATGATTACCTTCATGACCCCCACTCCGCGCTCCTTCCACTCCTTTGCCCCGCCCGCAGTGTCGTACCGGAACAGCTTCGCTCTGCCCTCGAACAACACCTCCGAGTTCTCCTCGCCAGTGCGCACCTCCACCAGATCCGGCATGGCCACCACCGGCCGGAACTCCGCGGTGGGCACGAACTCCTCGGCGTGCGAGGCGTCGTCGTCCTCATCGGCGTCGGTTTTGGCAGGTTTCGATTGTTGTTGTTGTTGTGGGACGACGAGCGGCGAGAAGGTGGCCGGTTCGGTCGGCTTGAATAGCGAACCTGCGAACATGAAGGGGTCGTGCTAATACCAAATGCCGAGTCATAGGGAGTTGAATTAATAAAATCATTTTATGCTATGGAATTGTGTTCATGGATTAATAGGAAAGATAATGGAGCAAATCCAAAGTAGGATTGTTGAAAAATGATGGGGCTTAAGTGTCCCCAAGTTTCAGTACTTGGCCCAACTCTGTTCCTGCTATACAGGGTGTTTCATGAGGAGACTCACATAACCAAATGGTGAATAGAGGAAACCAAGACGAGTTGATGTATATATATAAAAAAAATTTTTGGCCATTCCTAACGTACTTATTATCTGTAATTGCCATATAAGTTTGATGGCCGATATTGTCACGAGTAGAACATACGGTATATCAGTAATTTCTAACCATGAGGGTTTTATAAACATAAAGTAAATCAAATCATCCGTTGACATTGAATTATAAAAACTGACCAAGGAACTCTCATGAGAAACGTGCATATCTAATAAAATGATGCATATAAATATGGGATGTGAGGGTTCCGAAGTTAGTCTGGTCTGGGGCTACTCTTGACTTGACAAGAGCTCGTCGTAATGGTCATTATAATGTAAGTTGTTATTAGGTCTTTATATTCATTGTTGTTTATTCATATTTGTCATCACTTCACCCATAATGTTTCATGCTATAATAAATATGGTTATGTTTGAATGTAGTCTCGTACTTTCAGCTACCCCTGAACTATTAGTGCCTATTTGAATATTACCTCTCGCAAACTATTAAGCCAAGCAAACCCCTTATAAATCGATATGGATGGGCTAACCACTCTACTATATCGTGACAATATTTCAGAGACCTCTTATGGTAATGTGATGAAATTTGCCATTACTTAAGAACATTTGAATGGATTTTCAATTTTGACCTGGAATATTTTCATCATACTTGTAGCTGATCCATGCAAATTGATTTTCTGGTTACTATTGATATTTATTTGTACAAAAATAGAATACAGGTAACAGATTCATTAAGGCAATTGAAGGAAATTTTCAAAATGTCCTCCAGCAACTTCGATGCATTTTCTACATCGCTTCAATAAATTTCTCGTAGCGTTCAGAATGGTCTGCCTGTAATTTCTCATCTCATCACACACTGCTTCTATCTGCTCTCTCAGTTCTAATCTTGTATTCACCTCTGTGGCGTAAACTGATTGTTTCAAATGCTTCCAAACATAATAGTCGAGGACTGTGAGATCAGGGGATCTTGTGGCACAATAGAAGGTTAGATGACTTGCATAATTCAATTTCTCATGACATCGAAATAATAAAAGAATGGCGTGATTCTAACCAACTCTTCTTCAATATAGGCAAAACGAGTATTCTCACTTTCAGATGTACATTACCTGACATTTGGCTAGGAAGTGAATTGATAAATATGAAGAACAATCCCACATTTCTTGGCCTTACTGTAGATGAAAATTAAAATTCAGAGACCATATAGTGAAGTTGAGTAAAAAAGTAGCTTCAGGTTGTTATGCTCTGAGAATCATTTCTGATGAGTTGGGATACTCCCTATCAAGAACAGCCAGCCTACTTTGCATTAGTAGACTGCCATATCCAATATGGCATTGCTTTCTGGGGAGTTTGTCCAAGAGAGCTTTTGGATATGATTTTTGTTCTTCAGAAAATAGATACGGTATATTTGCAAGGCAAAAGGGATACCTGCACATGGTATGTTAACAGTAATTTCCATGTTCATCCTGGAATCGGTATGTCTGATAATGAAGCATAAAACCTCTTTCGCCAGGCATGTATCTTCTTATATTTCCCGTCGACCCATCTGCAACTTAGATCTTCCAATTCCAAATAGTTCGCTAGTTAAGGATTCTATCATTTTTAATGGCATCAAAATGTTAAATCACTTGCCGATACATATAAAACAAATTGAGGAACAAAAGGCATTCAGAAAGGCTGTGAATACGTTGTTTGTTGAAAAGACCTATTATTCTTTACAGGATTTTTTTGACGAAGCTCGAGGGATAATTAACCCCAGCTGATATTTTACAGTAATGTTATATATGTTGTTGTATGTTGAGTTATGCTGTACGCCCATATCTACAAACTTATGTATCCACCTGTTCTTGTTTTGTTTGACTGGCTTGTAAATTCCCAAATGTGCAATACACATTATTTTTAATTTTATTATGTTCAATCCTACTCATTCCTACTCTTATTTCATTTATATCTGTTTTATGTACAGAGATATATTTCAATATGACTACATGTGGATCCTTTCAATAATTTATGTACAGGGTGATTCACCATAAATGCCCCCCCCCTCTAGCTCAGTTATTTTTGAACCGATTTTAAAATTTGAAATATCATCTTGAATGATTTTCGATAAAGTTTTTTTCCGCTAGATCAGAAAATACAGGGAACTCGGAACAAACGATCTACAGGATACTATTTGTTTTTTTTAAATGAAACACCCTATTTTTCATTGTATTTTTAGATTTTCCCTGAAGAGCTGATTCGATCAGTGCATCACACTTGTGGTCTAGTGGGACTGATTACAGAGATATAGGGTGTTCAAAATCGTGATTTTTAACTTTAGGATTTTTTTGTGACGAAACTATTCATTATCGGTCACGCGGTTTTCATGTCCGTATCTCAACTTTTGATTTACTATCTACTGACATTTAATAATTGGAACAGAAACAGGGTGACCAGAATTCTGAATCTTGAACCACCCTGTAAATGTTCCAATTAAATTTCACTAAATAGTAAATCAAAAGTTGAGATGGGAACATAGAAGCCGTTTTGACCAATAGTTTCGGCACAAAAAAATCCGAAATTTGGAAAATCTCGATTTTAAACACCCTATATCTCTGTAATCATTCCCGCTAAACATCAAGTGTGATGCATTGATGAAGTCAGCTCTTCAGAAAGAATAAAAAAATACAATAAAATACAGGGTGTTCCATTTAAAAAAATCAATTAGTACTCTGTAGATCGTTTGTTCCGAGCACCCTGTATTTTCTGATGCAACGGGAAAAAATTTTCTGAAAAATCATTTTAGATTATCTTTCAAATTTTTGAAACGGTTCAAAAATAAGTGACCTAGAGGGGGGGGACATTTATGGTGAATCACCCTGTACCTTCATGTTATACACCAGTCTATACACTTTACTTATTTATTTATATCATTTGTTGATCATTGAAATTGTCTATATATCTGTATTCCAACTAGTTAAACCTCAACATTGACTGTGACATTTTTCATTTCACTTCATTCATTGTATTTATTTATTCATCATGCTTTGTCAACAAGAATGTGTTTCTTGACAATAAAGTATATTATTGATTGATTTGATTGATTTAAGTGTAATTTCAGTACTAACTTGATAATGTAACCGGTGCAGGGTTTAACAAATTTAATGATTTCAACACCTGGTATTCATAAAAAAGTGGTTTTTATGTGAATACAGTTTGCACGCCAATATTCAGAAGGAGATAACCTGTCATTCAAAACAAAAAACGTCCAAATCTGACGAGTAGTTTTGACGAAAATTTATCTCAAACTTCTGGATACTTTTTGCTGGTGTGTTAATTTTTTGGGGATGTGTATTTACACAATATAGGTGAACTTTCTGCTTGCTGTTTGAAATAATTTTGGTTGTGAGGGGCCAAAGTACAGAGCATGTGATACGGCACTCTGTTCGTATGGGGCCATGGCCAAATCTAGTGTAAAGGTTGACCAAGGGAATTTCCCCACGTTGGGCGCCATATTGTCGAAGATGTTCTTACAATTCAAGCTTCACGTCTAGTGAAGCTGGAAAACTCCTGAGGGCAGAGCTGCCGTTTCAGAAACGATGACGCTGGCCTGTGCTGACCATTCTGAGATACTTCCATATATGAACTGCCTTATTAGTACGCGATGATAAAAAACTAGAATGAGAACTCCCAAACACGACTTTGACTCAATCGGGAATCGTATGTCAGTCAGGCTCGACGTCTCCGATTCTCATAATATACGGGTTGTGCCACCTCCCAGAAGTCTGGTTAGGTTATGTTCCTATTGATAACATCTGCTGGTCTTCTTTCATGATGAGAAACAAATTGAGTACTTACCTTGAGAATGACATCATGAATCAATTGCAACAAAATTCCTTTATTTCAGTTTTTTTATTCATCAGGGGACAGTTTTGAGTTTTTCTCTAACTGAAAACTTCCAGATGCAGATCACTGGCAGATAACACAATAAATTGAATAAGAGTTATCTCTTCTCATTTTATAACCCCTACGACGGCAGTGAATACTCGTTGTCAGTGTCTTTGAAACTACGAAACTGCCAATTTTATTAATATAGAAATAACCGTGGTAATTTCAAATGATGTATGATCTCATCAAATACTATTTATACATGGAAAGATCAATATGAAAATGAGTATGTAGATTAAATTCTACAAGTGTTTTGAACTTCCTATAATAGGTTAACAGTTTTTGTATAATATTTTGTGATTGGTATATCATTTTTCCATTATTAGCAGATATTTCCCAACAAGGAGTATATTTTTAACTGATAAACTGACTTTTTGTGAAAAGTTGATGTCATTAAAATCCATTGAAAGTCGATCAGAAAATCGTATGATTAGTGACATTTCAACTAAGAATTGAATGCAAAGTATTTCAGAAAAAATATGACATCAATTATTGTTTAATTATTCACTAGTAAAATAAAAAAATATATTATTATTGTCATAGGTTGCGAAAATATACATGTTTTGAAGATAATAGTGAAAAAATACGTTTCACGTCATAACACGTTATCTGGTGCAATTCATCGAAGATCAATATTGTCCACCATGAATCTAGGAACCTAAAACTATCATACCTTGAGCGGCACCGGCAAAAGTGAAGCTTGAAAACGGACTGCTCTTAGGCACCTCCTGGACCTCGACAACTTTAGCGGGCGTTTCTTTAGGAACCTCCGTCGGTTTGAATGTTGGCGTGCTGGTGAACACGAAACCGCCCAGCGTTGACCCGGCCTTAGGAGTCTCCACATTGGGCGTGTGGACCTTGGACGAGGGTTTTGGAGCTTCGATTTTGGACGCGCTTTTTGGTGCTTCGATCTTGGGCGTGATTTTTGGTGTTTCGACCTTGGGCACGCTTTTCGGTGCCTCTTTGGCGGCGGCCTTCTCGGGCTTTTCGGTCGAGCCGATCAGCTTTTTGGCGTCCTCGAACGCCCTGTGGAACTCGCCGGCCTCCACGGCTGTTTTGAAACGTACGCAGAACGTTTCGGTCACCATCTGGAAACCGGTAATGTTGGGTTATGATGTGAGAGTAGGTCAGACAGTATCATGGCAGCATATGTGCAGAACGGGTTGGAGGAGTGAATGTGAATTAGATTTCATAAATTCTTCCTCATTAGGGAAACATTTTTGATACAACAATGTAGGGGTATACAATGTTCGATTTTTTGATAATAGAAAATCTGGAGGAATATTTTATTTGTCTACATCAAGTGGACAGGAAGTCGAATAATTTCCGAAAATCTTCAATTTTCTTGTTCTGGCCGACGTATTGAAACTAATCAAACTAAGTTGATCCGGAGAATTAATAAGGCCATTGACCAATTTATATAGGAAACATATATCCAACACTAATCTACGATTTTGTAAAGTTAGGAGATTAAGTTCCATCAATATATCTGGGTAGTTATTATGAGCAACGTAATAACCCTTGCGATATGAATATGTTCTCAAGAACCTTTTCTGAATTTCAAATGATGAAACCATACTCTAGTGAAGGTCTGACCAAATAGCAATTAAGTGAACTAAGTGTTTCAGGAGAGAAATTGTTCACTGTTCCTAGTAATGAAACCTAAGTTTCTTGAAGCAGTGTTCACTACCTTAGTAATATGACTTCTAAAAGTTAGTTTAAAATCAAATATTTATGCCCAAGTCCTTTATCTCATTGACTCTCTTCAATACAGAATTATTGATTCTATAAGCGGTCTCAATATAATTATGACCCATTGAAAAACTGATACAAAAACACTTTGAAATATTGAGGTCCAAGTAATTAACCCTAGACCAAACATTGGAGTCATTCAAATCAGATTGCAGCAGATCAATATCCATATGATGCTGAATTTCTTTAAATATTTTGAAGTCATCTGCATATAACATAGAAACAAAGTGGAAAATATATTTGCTAATATCGTTGACAGGCAAATTGAGAAGTAACAGTCCACAATGAGAGCCTTGAGGAACTCCTGACAATTCTGGAATCACGTTAGATAAAAAACTTTTGATACTGGAATCACGTTAGATAAAAAACTTGATCCTCACACATTGTTGACGACCAACTAAGAACCTCTCAATCCATGCTACCAAACCCATATTTCTAATACTGGAATTGGCTAGTTCGAATTGTTTCATCTAGATTCTAGACCAAATCTACGTTGGAATCAAATCACGATAGCTCTGAGATACATACGCGTTCCTCATCCACTCACCTCTCCGTCTGCGAAATCGGGCGCCACCCAAATGTACGCCCTGTCGTGCTTCGCCATCGGCGACACCGACATATCCTTAGAGATGAAGTGGTTGGCGCATATCTTGTGGATCTGGTCGCGCCGCATCAGCACCCTCACCTTACCCGTTTCGGGATTGTGGAGGATCTTCAGGCTGCCGACGCCGCGCTCCTTCCACTCCTTCACGCCGTTGGTGATGGCGTGTCTGTACAATTTGGCGCGTTCGCAAAATAGCACCTGGATTCGATAAACATATAGGTCAAAGTAGCTGTGTATAGGGTCGGTTGCATAAAGAAAAATTAATCATACAATCAACTGATGCCACAATAACTTTGATGTTATTTTGAATGTCTTTTGCGTTGCATAAACAATCTGATGTTATAATAATCATTCCATTTACTAATGACGAGAAGGGCGTGGCAACAGCGCTAATCTGTTTGCTCCCTTATTTGCTTGATTTTCATTCAGATTGACTGAAGTTACAGAAAACTTGAATCGGGTATTGAAATCTTTGTCATCATACGTTTCGAATGGATTGTTTCGTTTTCGAAAGGTTCTTGGCCTGGGAATCAGTAGTTCTTCTTCAGATAGTAAAGACAATGATGAGATAGACGTTTTCTGTAATACCTATAATAGTCATTCACTTACATTATTGTGTTCATTTACCTTCTCTACCTTTTTGAAATGAAACAAGAACTAAGAACTCTTAAGGTTTTTTCAGATTCTGCATAAATTCTGCGAAATATTCAAAATAATTTGGCGGAACTTTCACAAGTCATTTGCTGATTGTCACTTTAATCAGTGGTCGAGCACTGATTAAGTTGATGTCATGAATAAGTCGATTTGATGTGACATCTAAGGTTGATTGGCCTTTGTGCAACCGATTTTTTAGTTAAATAGTCATTATCATGAGTTGATCAGATGATCAAGTCACCATGCCATTAAGTACATGATGATCCTTTTATGCAACCGAATTCCATTTATAACGTTCGCATCGAATATTTGAAGTGACATCAAATAATTGATGAGCTTTTATATAACCGGCCCTTAAGTCTTGTATCGAAAATTCCATGCCTAACATTTTCGACCAATTAAAAACCTGTATTTTGCAGATTACGTCGAATTCATTCTATAAGTTGATAAGTTTCTTGTTAGAAAGTATATTTCTACCAACTTTAGCTAAATGAATTTGTGAACAACTTTTAGAGATTGAGCTACTATCAACTTATTTTTCATTATTTCATATTACTAAAGTCGTTTAATCACAGTCTATTTAACCTAATATTATTACGTGAGCAAACTTCATTGATACTGAATAGTACTTCGAGTTTCTTGTGATAAAATATATTTCTACTAACTTTAGTAAAATGATTTTGTGAAAAACTGAGAAATTGTGCTTGCACTTCCTTTTTGTGTAACTAAAGTAAGTTAATTGTGTTTTATCAAACCTAACAATGTGATGGATATGAATTATATTAATACTACATACTGCCGAGTTCCTTAACAAACAAACTTACATTTCCATGTAAGTAAGTATTCATTGTATCTATATCCTATGTCATTGTTGGTTTTTCTAGAACTAATTCTTGAATTCGGCTAATGATGGTTTTATATAAGCCCGAAACATGTACCTCTATGTGATCGATCTCTGACTGATCGTCAAATAAATGTTGTGGAGATGACTTTGGGTTTCTTCATCTATGAAATATACCACTCCACTTTGAGTTACCATGGACTTCTTCCAAAGATTAATTTCTCATCAGCTTCTTGACTGAACTAACAGCAAAGTAACTCTATTTGTTTACTAGAGATCTATTAGTCAACTCTCTTGCGCAAAATGTCATTGCAAAGACATCTGCCTGAAAGTTGCAGCATACTTGCCGAGATTGAGCAATCATACTAAGAAACAATTGATTTTTCAAAAAATTATAGCAACCTCGAAATTGTTGATAATTGGATTGGTCAACTTGGTCTACTTGCTATTTCCCTTAAAAACTCTATTAGGTAAAAATCAACAAAGTTCATATTCCCAGCTCTAGTGATTTAATGGACCTCAACTTTTTTTCATAAGATCATATAAATAAAAAAAATATGATATACAGTGTGTCCCAGTTAAAACTTGTGCCCCTTATCTTCGAAGTCGTTAAAAAAATTGAAAATCTCTCGGGTGATCAGAATTCTGAATCTTGAACCACCCTGCATCTGTTCCGATTAAATATCAGTAAATAGTAAATCAAAAGTTGAAATGAAGACATGTGAGCCGCTTTGACCAATAAGGAATAGTTTCGACACAAAAAAATTCTAAAGTTGAAAAATCTCGATTTTGAACACCCTAGATCTCTGTAATCATTCCCGCTAGACCACAAGTGTAATACATTGATGAAATCAGCTCTTCAGGAAAATCGAAAGTTGATGCCCTTTCCGCGTCAAGGTTTCAACTGTGGGATATGGTAGTAGCAACAAGTTTTAGCTGGGACACACTGTATAATGCGCAAACGTGATCATGTTTCAGCCTCTTTGAAAGAAATAGGTTGGTTGAACATGAAAGAGAGACGCTTACTTCACAGATGTTCGTTTTATCATAAAATTATTACCACAAAGACACCTGCCTATCTATTCGATAAAATTCAGGCACGAAGTCAAGCACATAATGTTGATTTACGTCATAAACACAATCTAACCATTCCAAAACATGAAAGTTCATTATACAAATCTTCATTTTCTTACAATATTGCTGAAACTTACAATAACCTTCCCCTTGATGTGCGAAGAATTTACTCAGTGAGTCCTTTTAAGAAAAAAATTAAACTTTCAATTTTGGATGAATCCTTGTCAATTTGTTGAATCTTATTTTTGTATTGTACATGCTTCGACATTATTATCATTATATATTATACTGCCAGTGTTTTTTGAATATTGTGTCAATTTATGTAGTATAAGTATATGTGTGTGTGTCTGTGTATGTATGGGTGTGTATATATCTGTATGATTGCATCTGTTTGTGCATGTATGCGCACGCATGTTCATGGTTAAGTGGAAGAGCGCAACTACTTCAGGTGGGCAACCAACCTGAAGTAGAGGGAACTTTGCCTTTTGCTCTGCAGGGTATAGATATTGTTTTTTTTTGTCATTATTTCATCATTTTTGTATTGTATCTCTATAACCTGTACCAATAAAAGCGATAATATTATTATATTATTATTATTATTATTATTATTATTATTATTATTATTATTATTATTATATATGAATAACGTCACAACAGGGTAAGAGATTTTTTATACCGTTTTATTTTCTTCTCCTGTACTGACAATGTTTATATTCTCAGCTCTAGTGATTTAATGGACCTCAACTTTTTCTTAATAAGATCATACAAATAAAAAATATGCTAAATAATATTTGAATATTGTCACATTATAAGAGGTTTTCTTTACCGTCTCATTTTCTTCTCCTGTAGTGACTGGCACTTCATCTGGCAACGCTATAATCGGTTTGAAATCAGGGCACGGATCGTATTCTTCGACAGATTCCTTAGAGACATCTGCGGAAACATTGGAGACCTTGGAAGTGTTGAAGGTTTTCTCTAGGGTCTTCTCTATCTGCTCTCCAAGGCTGACGTTCTTCGGTTCGGTGAGAGAGAGGTTCGAGAGAATCGGTGGGAATTTAGAGTTGAATGGGTTGAATGTCGGAGTTTGAGGTTTTGCTGGAATAAAGTTGAAGGTAATTTCGATGTTGCATGTTACCCCAAAATGTTTTTCCATCCCTTACACTTCTTTTTAGACAGATAACATCGAAGACCGAGGGCATGAACAATTTGAGGGATAACAAGATCTGGTGCTTTTTTAACCTATACAAAACTTCCTTTTGTAGGATACTGTGACGTCTGTGGAGAGCCGGCTGCAAATTTCGATCGTTATCTGGTACCGAAATGATATATGTCATTTCCCAAAGGCACAATTTTCTATCAGCAGAGTGATTTACTTGTAGTACCACTCTGTAGCGTATAGACGTAGGGGTCTGTACGTGTGACTATAGATGGCAGCGCCATACAGTGTATGTCGCGATATCTCTGTATCCTACCTCAGAGCTTTGCCACAAGATGGCTACAACATGACTACAACTTCATGTTATACCCTGCGATTTCAACTATCGGTGAATTAGAAAGAAGCTGAAATATTTACAATGGCAATGGACAATCTCAGCACAAAAACTGACCAAAAGCCCTGTGCTAATCTGTCTACTGGCGCATGTTTACACTTCACCCTCAGATCCATCATACATTCCATACCAAGACCAGGAGATATTCCATATGACCACAATATGCTTATAGCTGCAGCCCCAGGGAAGCCCTTTTAAGCCAATATAAAGAAATAAACATTCCAACTCACAGAAGTTTCAAGTTTATCAGTGATATGGGAATTATCTCTCACAAAAAAAATAGAAGGTTCCAATGGAAAAATGTAGGACCTATAATGTCTTTTTAAATGAATTTCCTGAACTTAAGAAGTCTTTTCTGATGATTAAAAATCAGTTCTGTTGAATGGAAGAAACAGATAAACGTTGAGAACTGGATGCTGGCAGCTCCAACAAAAACTTACTACCTTTCTTCCCTTCATTGGTCCAATAATGAAAACAATAAGGTGAATTTGTGATTCATAGATATATTTATTACTGATAATTGACTCTTATTTGTAGTGCCTATCTGAGAGAGAACATGATTGAAATGAGCAACAGTTCATATTCTGTTTATGGGGAAATGTCTCCAGAAACTAGGACTTGGAAAAATAAGTATGGTTGTTTTTCTTTCAAATATTCCTATATAATGAAAATAAAGAAGCAAATTCAATGCCTTTGACTTTTGAACTGCAATACGTTTTTTTTATATACAAAAAACGTCAAAATCAGGATCAAGTACATTTAGGAACTCTACCTAATACGTCGACTACTGTATTTGTCACATATTATGACTTGATAGAGAGATATGGAGGGCAGATTTGTGTATCCTCTTGTACTTGTGCCTCTCGAAGGACCCAGTCGAGATGCCTAATTATTAGGGAATGCACAAATCTGCCGTCCATATCTTTACCAATTAAGGATTTTTCAAGCAATACAGCTGTCAAAATACAATGTGGTAACAGAATTGTGTTACTGAAGATTGTTAGAGGATATGGCGTCAACGGTGGGCTCCTTAGTGGCTGTAACGTCCAACCTCAACCTATGCATGCAAGAGAAAAAGTTCAAAGGGCAAATTATTAGATCCAACGAATAACGGCAAAGAGACTCTTCTGAAGTACGCAGGCTTGAGGAATGAACTTCATAATGCTGATTTTGCTGCCACTATTGTTAGGATCGAACAAACGCTGACAAATAGTGACGGAAAATTCAAGTACCACCGCGGATGCTACTCAAACTTTGCCAATTCCGGACGATTGGAAAGGTTAAACAACAAATCAGCGCCTTAACAAGAGGCGGAATGTGCTGCTACAGAACCGTCGTCATCTCGATACGTCACCAGGCCTCGGACTGACTGTGTCGACATTAGCAAGTGTATTTTTTGCCAAAGCGATAAAAGCGAAGCACTGAGGCAGGTGATGTCAAAGCCAATGAATGAGACTATAAGAATGCTGGCTAATTATGACCACCAACTGTTCTTTCGCATCAATTGTATGCCCTGCTTGATAGCATCTGAAGTGAAATAACACAGTCTGTGTATAGTGAAGGCCGGGAGAATCCAGAAGAAAATACAGATCCAGTCTGGCGAAAGTAATTTACATTCAAACAAATGAACATTTCAGGTGAACGTGTGAGAGAATGCTCATCATGCCCGACCGGTGGTGATGGATCCTGAGTCATATGGGTGGAGGCTCCACCAAGACGAGTACATTCTCATCCTCATGACACTTGAGTCCGTTCCCAAAGCCTGCACGGATATTTTAACCTGCAATTGTTCGTCCCACTGCCTGACAACAATGTACACGTGCAAGAAGAATGGACTGACTTGCACCAAGTTGTGCCACCGTTCTCACCTATGTCTTAACTCTTCGAATAGTTGATTAATTATCATTTTCGTATTATTGCCTTAAGCAATCAACACTAGGACGATTTTTTCATTATCTTATGGTCGTTTTTTTTTTTACTTCCTTCGGCGGCCAACTTGAAGTCCATGCACTTCAAACTTGAGGTAAGTAAATTTGAAGCACTACAATGTACCAAGCATCTGAGAAAACCCCCTGAGGCAATGTTTGAATCATTATTAAAAGCCAGCGGACCTGGGAGATATAGGGCAACAGAGTTTTGACCATCATCTCGGCCGCCATCTTGGATACCGGACTTCCGGTCCAAATTTCGCTTTGGCAACAGGCAGGTTCGTATTCAGCGGGGTCGAAATACTCTAAAAACGTTGTTTCCCCAATTGTTACATGAAATGCTTCTTGCGTTGTTAATTTTTGAAAACGTGCCCACTCTATATCAACTTAATTTGAAAACGTCAAAATTATTCAATTGACATCACAGCCTTTCCCGATGTAAGTATTATAGTGAGTTATAGTAGCGTGAGTTATTATAAAGTCGTGGAAATACACCAAGTCACAAAACAAAAGCCTATAGAATTTCTGGTTACCGGTCGCATGTGTATTCTTAAGTATTCCAGATTTTGACAATCATGATAATCATGGTAACGAATATGGCAGTTCATCGAAGTCCACGAGAACGGATATAGGAGTGTATGTGCGTACCATTACAAGTTCCTATGTTTTTTTTCTCAAAGATTCATAATATATATTTACCTAAAAAAACGAATAACTATAGTTGAACACTGAACAGTATTGTCGCGGAAAATCAGTTCGGGAAACCTGACGAGATGATGTTTTCAATACCTACCCGAAATAAATGTTGAAAATACGAAATTCGGATATGACCTACCTTCTCTCCCTTTTCACCCCAGGGATGGACGATGTTCTACGAACATAAAATAGTGATTCTCTCTTGTTCGTCTTAAACGATAATAAAAATTGAAAATATTAGCTGCAATCCAAAATATGACTTCAACCTTACCGAATTTTGGAATAAATGAACTATAAGATTTCTCATGCTGTTCAACATCATCTGTTTTTCGCAAATATATTTACAAGCGATTGATGCTTTGGCAAAGAAAATATCAAGAAAATTTATTAGTTTTCTCCCCTCATTTCTAAATAAATTATAGAGATATAAGAGTATCTGTGGATGACTGGGCGTGGAGATTTTTCTTTGCCCCGAAGTGTTAAAAATGTAATGTCAGATCTGAAAGAATTTTTCCAGCTGATAGTCAGTGACACTTCGTGAAATAAGATGTTGAAAGGTATTCGAGGAAAAAATTATAAAGAAAATATGTGAAGATGTATTACTCTCCATATCAACTAGAGGTTTCGGAGAACACTCTGTATCCATTATCAACATAAATTTTTTTGGAACAAATGTTTTGTCTTTGGCTTTCTGCAAGAAAGTAAGTAAGTAAGTAAGTAGTATAACTCACATGAATTATATTTCGAATAATAATTCCTCGTCAACATCAACTTAATTTAATATGAATTATTCAGGAAGTAACATTTTTGAAAAACAAATATTTTCATTTGAACGCATTGGCCCTTCCTCCGATGACGTATCGCTCTCATCTGAATTGAAAGTTATCACGACAGGTTCAATATTGGAAGCACCTATGTATTTCTCCGTCTCCCATGCCGAAAATATCACTTTTTCTGTATGTCGTACATAATTTCTCCAATGCTCCACACCCACAGCTTCTAACGCCTTTCACCAGACCATTATCACATCTCCAGGGGATGATTTAGTTTTGATGATTTCAGCGTCGTAAATCCTTTTAGCCTCTGACCACACCATTTCTATGGCATTATATTGGCAATGGTGAGGTGGTAATCTCAAAATATTGTGACCATGTTCTGATGCGTAAATATCTAGATATATTTTTGTTGGGAATTGATGTGATATCAAGACCCAGTATATAATGATATGATAATATTATGAATTGTCAGTTAGTTGAAGTTGATTAATGAATAAAGATATTATAGAATCTTTCATCGATCATAACATGGCGCAGTCGGTATTTGAACTGTAAGCAATATTGCATCAGTATAATAATATAAAACTGAGTGTTTTGCAAAGTCAAACAATGCCCAGGCCTTCGAGGAAGTCGAAAGTTAACGACACAGAAGATCTTATCAATAGCAAACTGGCACCACTTGAATCTTCTATTGCATCCCTGGAAGAATGTACAAAAAACTCTCTGACGAGTATAAAATCGGATTTTAGTGCTCAATTGAAGGAAATACAAGAAGCTCTTGGTAAAATTCTACAGAAGAGCATTGAGAACTGCCTATTGTTGCTCCTCTTGAATTCGAATCCAATTTTGCGAATCCAGGTATTCACGGATCTTGGTGAACAAGGAAAATCATGCCATTCTTCAGTGAAACGCTTATGGAGCGATTTTATTGTAACATGAACTCTAAGAGCCTGTAAAATTGTGGGATTTACCTTTTTTTTTATTTCTTCCGCCTTTTTCGAAACTGTTTCTGCATAAACAGCCTCAGAGTTTGTTTGCGAATTCTTGATCCGATAAATACTCCTTTCTGAAATATTCAGAGCTTCCGCGGCAATGCTGACAACATTCTTTCTCTGAACTTGGCAGAAATCATCGTGTTTTACAAAATAAGCGATCACACTCAGAATCAATGTCTTAGATTGATCATTGAATCGTTTCACCATTATGATATAAGGAATTCGAAATATTATTGATGTATAACCAGTACTCTAATTGTTTGACATTGAGTCACAGTGACAATTCAAGGATCAAAATATATGAATCAAGTTCCGACGTTCCTTTTTCTAGTGATTTTCTGTCTCATTCAGCTTGCGATGAATAAAAAGAAACAGATTTTGCCTTGGTGTATTTCCACGACTATAACTCACGCCGTTTGTTTACAGATACTATTAATTGTTCAAAAGCAGTTGAATCATTGATACATAATTTAATAGGAGTAGATAAAAAATAATGAAACCACAAATTTCCACTCACCAGCAGTCGAAACAGCAGGCGACCCGGCGTTCGCACTCGTCGCCGCCCCCTTGGCGACGCCTCCTCTGATATGCTGCGGCGGAATGGTGACTGACAGCACCGGCTGGGCCGCGGCGGGCGTTTTCATGCTCGGCAGCGGGTCCGAGGACGTGATGACGACGTTGACGGGCGCCGGCCTGCTGACGACGACAGCGGCGGCGGCGGAAGAAACGGGAGCGGCGGAAGAAGAAACGGCTGTAGATGGGAAGTTGATCTGGCTGGTGATCGTGGCGCTGGGAGTCGGTCTCGGTAGGACCAAAGACGATGGTGCTGTTCCACGGAAATCAATCAATCAATCAACTTTATTGTTCCCAAGAAACAATATTTGTTTATAGCAAGAAACATAGTGAATTCATATACAGGGTGTCCCATAAGTGATGGATCAAAAGAAGTGGGGTGGTAGGGAAGGCCATTTCCAATTGCTTACTGAAAAATTAATCACAATAAAACTATATCACATTTGAATTTTTTTTTCAGAAATTCCATGCGCATGGATGTATCTTTCCCAAGAAATTATATTCATGACCTGTGTTACTCCCTATCAATTAATACAAATTTAGTTCTCCTTAAATTTTGTTGAATGAAATAATTTAGTTGATTCATTGATGCTGCTGGCATATTTGAAAACGACCCCACAAAGATGACCAGCTATCACGAAAAGTTGCCCATTCGATACAGATTCTGAAATGGTATGACATATGTGGATATTCAAAGCAGCCTTTTTGTTATCGATTTTTTTTAATGGGTTTCGTATATTTTTGAAAACATTCCTCTTGGAAAACAATTTTTCAATAACAATAAAACTTTAGGCAAAAACTTAAGCCAACAAAGATTTGATGATTAACTATCACAGTAAATGTTCAAATTGCCTGCCTTGATTTCTTATACAGTCTGCATCGACGAATAAAACTTCTTTTGATTAGTCCAAAGGCTCCCAGATTGTTTTCAGTTGTTCTAGTTCCTGTAGCTATTGATTGACGCAGCTCCGCCTCTGCTTGGGTCTCCCGTACATAGGTTAATTCTTTGTAATACCCCCATAGAAAAAAATCGAAGGGGTTAAGATCGGATGAGCGCGGGGGCCAAGGAATGAACCCACCTCTCCCTATCCAGCGATCAGGAAAGGCTGTATTTAGATATCGTCTGACATCTCGTGAATAATGGGGAGGAGCTCCATCTTTCTGCAGCCACATTGTTCGACGTATTTCTAGTGGAATATCTTCAAGCAATTCCGCCAAATTATTTTGTAGGAATCTTCGATATGGATGGGGATCCAGTCTCGCTGGCATCTCAAATGGCCTAATTAATCTACCATGTAGGATTCCAGCCCACATGTTCACCCCAAACTGGTGTTGAAAGCGATCGTTCCTTATCGCTCTAGGGTTTAGGTATGCCCAACTATGCAGGTTGTGAATTGTGAATATCGAAAATACCTATCCGTCGAAAGCTGGATTCATCGCTCCATGAAACTTTATGGAAAAAACCTGGATCCTCCCTACTTCGACGTAACATTTCTCTGCAAAAGTGTACCCTTTTGTCGTAATCAGCAGGTAAAAGTGCTTGAACACGTTGCACATGGTATGGATACAACTGGTGCGTCTTGAAAATGCGTTGCACGGTGGACTTTGGAATTCCTGAATGTCTAGAAACACGACGAACGCTTGTTGGAGGGTCCTCTAACACCATTTCGACTATTTCCTCTTCGTCGACGTCACGTCTTATTGGTCTTCCTTTTATCCGAGGCTTTCCAGGTATTTCGCCTTCCAGGTACAAGCGATGTACCCGTTGAAAGATTCTATAGTCTGGATAATGTTCCCGGCCAGGGTATCGTTCACGTTAGTCTCTTGCGGCTGCCCGAGCATTACCATTACAAAACCCATAACTGTAATGCATTTCAGCGTATTCACGAACGGTATACATTTTGTCTCAACCAACGCCAATCCTTTTAAAATCACAGATACTGGTAGGTAGTCCAATAATACAAAAACGATATCAAAGTACAGATAACTGACAAATTGAGGAACTTAATACTCAGTGTCTAATCAATCCGTTTGACATAAACTTGACGTTCTGCAGCAGGAATATATTTTAAAAAATACAAAACCCATTTAAAAAAAAATAATAACAAAAAGGCTGCTTTGAATATCCACATATGTCATACCATTTCGGAATCTGTATCAAATGGGCAACTTTTGGTGATAGCTGGTCATCTTTGTGGGGTCGTTTATGAATATTCCAGCGGCATTAATAAATCAACTGAATTATTTCATTCAACAAAATTTAAGGAAAACTAAATTTTTATTAAATTGATAGGAAGTAACACAGGTCATGAACATAACTCCTTGGGAAAGATACATCCATGCGCTTGGAATTTCTAAAAAAAAAAAAAATGAAATGTATGATATAGTTTTATTGTGATTAATTTTTTAGTAAACAAACTACATGATTTTAGGAGAAATGAGAAAAATTTTATAACTTTTGAACCATGAACAATTGGATAACCACATATGCGGTTAGTTTGATTGGAAATGCTTCTTTTGATCCATCACTTATGGGACACCCTGTATATACGACGAAGACGATGGTGCTGTTCGACGAAATTCAATCAATCAAGTTTACTATTTCCAACATTCAACATTTGTTTATAGTAGGGAACATAGTAAATGCATAAATATATACGACGTTGACGGGCGCCGGCAGAAGAACAAACAGCTGTAGGGGGAAAGTCGATCTGGCTGGTGATCCTGGCGCTGGAAGTCGGTCTTGGTATGACCGAGGACGATGGTGCTGTTCGACGGAAATCAATCAATCAAGTTTACTATCCCCAAGAAAAAACATTTGTTCATAGCAGGGAACATAGTAAATGCATAAATATATACAACGTTGTCGGGCGCCGGCTTGCTGACGACGACGGTTGAAGTAGAAACGGGGGCCGGGGAAGTTGATTTGGCTGGTGATCGTGGAGCTGGGAGTCATTATCGGTAGGACCGAGGATGATGATGTTTCTGCTGGTAGAAGAAAATTTTTTGATTGCACTCAAAGATCAAATAATATGTATAATATTATGTAGGTACTAATATTTTCGAATGACCGAAAATTGTCCACTCAAGATTAGAGGAGATTGCCAATATGCGGAAAGATTTTCTGCTGCCTTTTTCAGTCTCTAATATAAACTGCATAATACAATAATCGATATATCATCATTAATACACACCAAAGAAGATTTGTTCCAAATCGGTCAGTTACAACAAACTTATTGGAGTGCGTGAATGTCTGGTCAAAACATTTGGACAATAATACCCCTATGGATATTATTTATCTAGACTTTTCTAAAGCATTTGACCGTGTCCCTAGAAAAAGACTTTTGTGTAAATTAGAACATTTTGGTGTACGCGGGCTACTACTGACGTGGATCCAGAATTTTCTAGAGAGCAGATATTTTTGTGTTCGGATAGATGATTGCTTCTCTGACCAAGTTCCCCAAGGATCTGTTCTTGGTCCTCTGTTGTTTTTGTGCTACACATCAGATTTATCACATATTTTTAAGTCAACCTGTTCTTTTTACGCTGATGACACAAAACTTTACAACAACACAAAATCACAACAAATATTGCAAAATGACTTGATTGCCTTATACAACTGGAGTTGTGAGTGGTTACTACCACTGAATATTGATAAATGTGTTGTACTTCACCTTGGTAAAAATAATCCTAGACAAAATTATACCATCAATGATGAGCAATTAGTTAAGGTTGAATGCCACAATGATCTTGGAGTTACCATAACCAGCAATTTAACGTGGTCACAACATATTTCAAACATATGCAAACGAGCGAATACAAAATTATACCTCTTGAAAAAAGTTTTTCCGAAAACGTCACCTGAAACGTTCACTAACCTCTACAAAGTTTATGTTAGGCCAATCCTAGAATATGGAGGACAAGTGTGGAGCCCGGAGTTGATCAGAGATCGTAACATGTTGGAATCTGTGCAACAACGAGCAACCCGAATGTCCTTCGGTCTCAGAAGACCCATCATACCATGAACGTTTGAATCAGTTAAGCCTGACAACTTTCGAAGATCGAAGACATCGTGGAGACTTGATCCTGTTCCAGATAAACGATGATACACGATTAAGAGGACATAATTTCAAACTTAAGAAAGAACATTTCAGGTCGTCAAATCGGCAGAACTTCATAGTAAATCGTGTTTTCTCGGCATGGAACAACCTGGATACAGACATAGTTAATGCACCCTCAGTATCATCATTCAAAAGTCGATTAGATCGTATTACTGAGTAAATTGTTTTTTTTTTTCAGTTTGCATGGCATTATATCTGTCTATTTTATTTCGAAATGTTCAATTTCTATTCAACATTTTTAATTGTTTTTTCAATTTTATTTTTAATCTAATTGTTTGTCTAGTAGCTATTTACATATATATATAATATTTCTTTATGTGTACCATACAATTATGTCATGTATAAATGGGCTTTTATAGGTTCACACCTCAGCCCATTATCACTTTTTAATAATAATAATAATAATAGTTAGACAATCACTGTTACTTCGCTTATTCCTTGTGTTGCCAAATCCTCAATAGATACTTACTGAATGTTTTTTTTTCAATCATAATTTTGAGCAGTAGTTTGTTGACGCCAATATTAGATACTCACAATAGTACAATTTTATGCACAAACCCATAGACTTGAATCATATTCTAATAATTCATATACATCCGATGAAATTGCATTGTGAATTTTTCCACTATTTTCTTTGTGAATATTTTCTAAAGTATGTTATACAAATAATAAATATCATAACATTCTTCCACAAGATGGATTAAACATTCCCTTTGATCGTGGACTTACTTGTAACTAGAATATCCTGAAATGATATACAATTTCTGAGCTCAATTATATGTACTGTCAAAATGAGGGCCAACATATTTTGATTTGCCACCAGATCGCGCTACTGAGACGTTAGGTCTTGCATGACATATACTTCTTCTATAATTTCATTTGACCTCTTATCTGCTCCTGTTGAGTAAAAGTTGTGCATACAGTTTTATATTGGAAGTAAAAAACCCAAGCCTACCAATTCCAACCATCACATGAGTTATTTTATTTCTCACCTTTGTTACTGCAAATTTTCGGAGAAACAACATTGTAAAAATTTGTAAAATTTTGACAGACTTCAAGCTTTAGTAGCACCTAGTGACTGAAAATGTTAGACCTCTTGCTTGCAAAGACATGCCTTATTCAATACTATTTGTAGGTTAATCGAAGAGGTGCAATTAAAGGTTAAGACAAGCAATTTTGAAATGATAAAAATGTAATTTAGTAAAATCAAACAACATAAAGGGTTCTCTTACCTGTCAGGGGGGTTTGGGAGGACAGAGACTGACCCGTCAACATGTTGACTCCCATTCCCACATTGGTAGAGTGAGTTTGGGCAAGAGGCGATTGGCCGAAAGCTGGTAATGAATAGCTGGTAGCGATCGGCGGTGCTATCGGTGGGATTTGGGGATCTGCTGCAAACGGGAGTGTTCCTGAAAACGGAAATCGTTAGGACGATTTTATATTAGTAATGACAGATTGTTTCATATTATTTTCATTATCATTTATGTATGTACACTGTGTTTCAATTTGCTATTCATTCAAGTTCTATTACAATTGGCTTACCAAGACCAGAGGAAACGTTATCAGACATTTTTCCAATGATATTTTGAAGATAAAAATTAATTTGTATTACTCTCAAATACCCCTAAAGGAAAATTATCCTCTATACTTTACTGAGGAGAATAAAAATATTTCAATAATTGAAATTTGATATATAGGTACTTGGGTGAATAGAGACTATTATCGAATATTGTATCATGATATAATAGTTATTTATGTAATAAGGATCATAAAGACGATCATTATGGTACAAGTCGTGAATGATATCGGGCGAGGCGTAGCCGAGTCCGATAACACGGCGTGTGCCATAATGATTGTTTATGATTCGTATTACATACAAAATTTTATCTGATGGCATTTATATCATGCGGCGAAACTCTCTTTAAATCTCAGGGTTTTTGATTTGGGTCCACACTGTATATATATTTGCAGCAAAGAAACGAGCAGAGTCAGACAAACCAGTTTTATTATTCCTAAACTTGCTAGGTATCTGCAAACTGACAGAAAACTTTAATTTCGTCGCGTGACTGATTCGCAATTATTAGAAGAAAGAAAAATAGGAACTTAGCGGAGTCCAGTACTTAATTGATATATCGAAGATTGTTATAAAGATGTTATTAGCATCAACTCACCTGACAGATCAGGCACACTGCTACTCAAATAAACGTATTTCAGCGCAGTTGGAAACCACAAAATTCTGTTCAATAGCAAACACTTCGCTAGGTATAAAAGGAATTAATAGTCGTAGGTGACACTCTCTGATACGCAATCCCAAATTCACTCAGCTCGCGAAGAACGACTATTTCTTGAAAATATGAATATACTTTTTTCGACGCTCTAAATAAAAACTGGCATAGGTACCTCAAGGCAAATAGTAAATAGCTCCAGTGCAGTACTCGTGGGGTGATGATAAGCCCAAAACCAGAAATGAAAAGGACGAAATTGGAAAGTTGGATACTACCCTAACTCAGTTTCGCTACATCTCGCCCCCCCCTAAACTTGGTGCCGCCCTAGGCGGTGCGATAAGTTGGAGAACAAAATAACTTCAAATGGGAAGCGTGAAAAATTCCCCGTTCTCTATCATCCTGGTCGTTTATTAAAACATAGGTGGCGTCACTAACCTTTTTCTTAATACGATAAGGTCCTGTAAAGAGTGATAGCATTTTTTTCGTCTCGGACTTTATCGCTGATGATACATTATTTGCACGAAGTAAGATTCTGTCACCCGGCTGGAAATCGTAAAATGGTTTCCCGGGATTGGCTGCAGCACGACGCGCAGCTTTTCCTCTTAACGTGGCTTCAGCTAAGATCAATTTTTCCTGGACAGGTATTTCCAAACCCTGATAACCTTCAGGCAGGTTGAATTTACCTTTTAACAACCTAGGGCGAGAAATGCCGGATTGGAGTTCGCAAGGAGCGAACCCGGTACTCTCGTGGACAACCGAATTCAACAGTTCAATAAAACGGGGCACCTCCCAAGCCCACTTGGAATGTTGCTCGTGGCAATAAGTGCGCAGCAAGCGGCCAAGTTCGCGCATAAACCTTTCCGATGGATTGGCACAAGGGTGGCGCACCGAACTATATACAATCTGAATACCTTGAGCTTGTAAAGTTGTTTTCCAGCTGCGAGATGTGAACTGAGTGCCGTTATCATGTAAAACTCGTTTAGGTATTCCAAAAGCGGGAAAGTATTCTTTCACCAGGCGATTCAACATAGCCTGAGTATTCGCTTTTTTCAGGGGGTATAAAGCCACATGTTTCGTAAATAAATTCAATACCACGAAAATATACATCACCCCTCCGCGACTGCGGATTAATGGCCCAAAAATATCCATCGCAATGATATCCTTCACTCCCTCTGGTATTATCTGCATTTGTGCAGGTTTTGGCAAACTAAAAATTTTTGTCTTTTGACAAATTTCACAATTTCTAAGCCTCCGTTTAACCGATCGATGCATGTTCGCCCACCACAATTCTGTTTTCAACGCAGACCAAGTTTTATAAATGCCAAAGTGGCCAAAAACTTCATGATACTTGTCAATGAAATCCGAAATAAGATGACGAGGAACACACAACAAATAATCTCCATCGGTAGTTCCATTTTTGAATAATACTTCATCCGATATTGTAAAAAGAGTTTGAAGTTTGGGATCCCTTGGCAATTTTTCCTTAATTTCCTGAAGTTTACTGTCTTGGTCCTGACTATGCCCAAAGTTATCTATCAAAGTGTGGAATTCTTTCGGTAATTTTAATGTGGTCAGTAACTGAAAACATTTATCCGTCGGCACCGGAAATCTAGCACAAGCGTACCTACTCAAGGCATCGGCTTGTAAATTTTCTCTTCCAGGGACAAAAATAACCTCAAAACGATATTCCTGTAATATCAAAGTCCAACGAGAAATTCGATCTGACAATAGCCTACATCGGTTGATGAAAGTGATAGCCTTGTTATCGACATAAAGGAAAAATGAACGACCGAGCAAGTATACTCGCCATTTCTGGAAAGCGAACAAAACGGCAAGGATTTCTTTCTCGGTAGATCCATACCTCGTCTCTCTGTCTAACAGCATACGAGATGCGTATGCTATGACTTTACGTTTTCCCTCAATCATCTGGAAAAGTATCGCTCCCACGCCTACGTCACTGGCATCTGTTTGCACACAAAAGGGCCGCGAAAAATCCGGGTGATATAAAAGGGCATCATCCTGCAACAGAGCCTTGAGTTTCTGGAAAGCCTGGTCATGCTCAGCAGTCCATCTCCAGGCAGTCGTTTTTCGCAGCAAATTTGTCAAAGGCACTGATAAATGTGCAAAATCTTTTGAGAACATCCTGTCATATTGACATAACCCTAAAAAACCCTGAAGCTGTTTAACATTCTTTGGCTTCGCATAATCCTGAAGGGCCTGGATGCGTTCGGGATTTGGCCTTATTCCGTCGCCGTTGACGATATACCCCAAGTACGATATTTCCTGTTGAACAAATCGACACTTACTAAGTTTGACAGTAAGTCCAGCTTCCCGGAGCCTGCTGAAAACCCTAGTGAGATGTACCACGTGATCTTCGAAGCTAGCACTCATCACCAAAAGATCGTCCAAGTAGGCCACCAAAAATTCCTGATAAGCTGGTCCAAAAATGGTATCAATAGCTCGACTGAATGCGCTAACAGCTGTCTGAATGCCAAACGGTAAAACACAAAAACGATAGGTTTTATTATCCACCATAAAACCTGTGTACTGTCGGTCTTCCTTGCGCAAACCAATCTGCCAATAACCATGCGATAAATCGATGCTCGATAAGAATTTTTTTCCAGCCATCAACCTAACTATTTCCGAAATAGGCCTCGGTAATTCGAAATCTGGTTCCATTACAGAATTTAGCCTACGAGCGTCCAAGCAAACTCGTACACTTCCGTCCTTTTTAAGGGTAGTCATCAGTGGGGAGATATATTTTGAGGGAGCACGCTCTATTATGCCCCACTCTTCCATTTGCATTAAAGTTTTCTGTACCGCATCTCTATGTGCTACAGGTATAGGATACGGCTTTACGAAAAATGGCGTATTATCAATTAATTTGATAGAATGGGTATACATATAAGTTCTACCCGGTTTGTCTGAGAAAATCGATGAATATTCTAATAATAATTTCTCGAAAATAGCTTTATAATTTTTTGACAAGTTATTTTTCAAAATAATTGATCGAAATAAGTTATTCTGAATGTTCGGACACCCTGTATAGCAAATATCCGAACTATTTTCACTTTTGACATTGATATCACAAACGCTCAAAAATTTGCAATGTATGCCTGGACTATCACCAACATTTAACATCGGTAAAAAATTACTGTTTTTATTCACTAACGCAGATATATTCAACGAGGCTGGACATTCGTGAATATCTGAAATTTCAGGTACAACAAAAAACTCGCCATTTATTTTTATTACTAGATGTTTCTCGGACAAGTTTATATTCACATGGAAAAAACGTAGAAAGTCGCATCCTAGAATAATGGGATATGTTAAATCTGAAACTACCAGAAATTCATGACTGATCTTTTTTTCATTTATAGAAAAAGGAATATCAGCTTGTAAAGATACTTTTTTAAACTTAGTTTTGAATGCGCCCACAACTCGTATACCTGTACATTTAAAATGTGGAATATCACTATGAAAATTGGAAAATTGATTCCACACATCTTCCGAAATAGCAGATATTTGACTCCCAGTGTCCACTAGGGCCAAAAACCAAAAATCAAAAAATTTCACACATATTCTGGGTGAACGATCATCAAGGATTTCGTGATCAAAATTACATTCCTCTGTCATTTCTTCCATAGGGTTATTTTTTATTATTACTGTCGCCCCATTTCGCCCTACCTCCAAATCGGAGCTTATTCTTGAAGGCTTGGCTCGTTTTCCGAAAAATCATTGTCTAGTTCCAATTTAGATATATTTTGAGGATTTCTACTGTAGTTTTTATTAAAATTTTGGGATCTATTCATCTGATTACTTTGAAATTTTTTTGTATCCTGGCACGAACTACCACTATTTTGCACTGCGGAATTATTGCAAAAATTGTCGGCTTGCCGGAGCCTGTTCAGCGCTTGTGATAGATCATTGACTCCCACAAGTAACACTGAAATATTTGGTGAATAGTGGCGTGCAATAATACTAATTAATTGTGATTCCGTATAGGGGGGTTGAAGATGCTTAGCAAGTACCACATACTGATTGAAATGATCTGTTAAAAGTCCCTCACGGTATTTTCCGGACTCTAATTTGAGTTTCACTGTTAACTGCTTATCATCACCCCAAAAATGTTCCGTAAAAGCGAGTTTGAATTCTCTATAAGTTTGAAAACGGTTAGCAAATGCGTCCCACCAAGTTTTTGCAGACTTATTCAAATGACTATTAATTATGAAAGCAATTTTCTGAAATGGTAAATTTTGAACATCTAAAATATTTTCTAAAGATTGTAGAAAGTCTATCGGGTGAACTGATGCATATTCATTATCAAAATTTGGAAGAATCTTACTGGCCTCCACTATTGACATGTTTGGCAAAAGATTATTATTTGTATTATTATTTGGACTTGAATTAATGTTACTTTGAGCCATCATTGTGGAAACTACGGTGGTGACTAATCGCACTAAATCTTCTTGACTTGGTGGAGGATAATACATCTGTTGCGTTTGACTATATGAGGGTGGTGGCTGCATCGGAGCAGAAAAAGGAACAAAATTTGGTTGAGGTGGTGCCGCAGCAGCCGCTTCATCTTGAGTTGGATTTGCTGTTGCAGTGAAATTCCTCTCCCCAGATGGTACATTTTGAAAATAATTAGGAAAGGTCCTACCTTGTGATGGTGGAAAACCTCGAAAAGGTGATGTTGAACCTGATCCCGAATTATTGTTTGTCGGATTTTCATTTCTTCTTACTGCCCCCGTATGTCCTGTCTTCGGTGTATTACTCAGACCCATTTCTTCACACAAATCCAATGTGGCCGTGCGTTGGTCGACAAGTTGCGGCGAAACTCTCTTTAAATCTCAGGGTTTTTGATTTGGGTCCACACTGTATATATATTTGCAGCAAAGAAACGAGCAGAGTCAGACAAACCAGTTTTATTATTCCTAAACTTGCTAGGTATCTGCAAACTGACAGAAAACTTTAATTTCGTCGCGTGACTGATTCGCAATTATTAGAAGAAAGAAAAATAGGAACTTAGCGGAGTCCAGTACTTAATTGATATATCGAAGATTGTTATAAAGATGTTATTAGCATCAACTCACCTGACAGATCAGGCACACTGCTACTCAAATAAACGTATTTCAGCGCAGTTGGAAACCACAAAATTCTGTTCAATAGCAAACACTTCGCTAGGTATAAAAGGAATTAATAGTCGTAGGTGACACTCTCTGATACGCAATCCCAAATTCACTCAGCTCGCGAAGAACGACTATTTCTTGAAAATATGAATATACTTTTTTCGACGCTCTAAATAAAAACTGGCATAGGTACCTCAAGGCAAATAGTAAATAGCTCCAGTGCAGTACTCGTGGGGTGATGATAAGCCCAAAACCAGAAATGAAAAGGACGAAATTGGAAAGTTGGATACTACCCTAACTCAGTTTCGCTACAATCAATACATTTTCGAAAAATTAAAAACTGCATTTTCGACATGTCACAATGACAACTATTTTTAAAAGAGTAAGTATTGTGTAGTTTCAAATATTAGTAGGTGAGTGAGCTGTGCTTTGCCATTATATTAATATTACAAATTGTAGTAATTGTTCTTTTACCATTTATAATAAATAGTTTTGTACATAGTTATGCATTTTGAATAAACTTTTTTGATCAAACCATTACTGTTTTCCTTATAGAATTTCATTATGGTACTTAGTACCATAATGAATTCATTATGGTACTTAGTCCCATAATGAATTCATTATGGTACTTAGTCCATAATGAGCTTCCTTATGTCATCAAAATTGAGTGACATAACGTTGTCATTATGACATGCCATCAGATAAATATTTTTAATCAATTTTTGACCATTAAAAGCCATTTACATGAAAGATATAATCAGTTGAAAATGTTTGTTTTTTATTATTACCCCAAGAAGTAGGTATCATATTCATAATAGACATATACCTATTATATGGAAATATATGAGTACATTTTCAGTAAAGTGAAAAGAATAATCTCTCATAATATGCTCAGACACTTTTTTTCCAATCTTCAAGTTATGAATTCACATCTTTCTTCTATGGATCACTTCATTATTTCCCAACATAGTTACAAATACAACTTAGGGTTGTCCTGATTTCGGAAAGGTATGAAAGCTATATACGGGATTTTTTTGCTCAAGATGAACAATGGGGTACACAACAATAGTGATTCATGTTTTCAAACGTTTATAAAATTTCTCAAACAAAATTATAGACGATTCAAACACAACTACTTCTCATATAAAACACATGCAAACTGATGTAAACAAAGCAATTAGAAAACGGTAGAGGGCGTATTCCTTAGCAAGATTCTTGACTTGAAGTTGTTTAGACCTGTGAAGTCTATGAGTGACCAAGCTCTCCTTCAAGCAGATCTAAATAGAATGTATGAATGGTGTGTTGTATTTGTATCTCAATGTCAATAAATGCTACTTCATCTCGTTCTCGAAAGTCGGAAGAAAATTGGATACTTCTTACAACATTAATAATCAACAAGTAGAATACACATCCTCTATAAAACATTTAGGAGTAGTTTTTGATGAGCAGCTTAGATTTGTTGAGCACATAAACAAAGTTAGTGTGAAGTCATCTAAAGTACTAGATTTAATTACGTGCTATTGGTCAAGCTTATCAATAGAAGCATTAATAAGGGTTTTTTCATCACTTGTGTTATCTTAGTTGGGGTTATAAATAAGGGTCTGTTCACATTTTCATTATCAAATTCGTGTTTTTCAGACAAAAATACGCAAGTACCAAAAAAAACTTTCGAAAAAAAATCCATCGCATGATAAATGCAGTTTTACTCTTAAAAATTACTGTTTCAAGTCTAACGATCAATTGGGTAAAAAATCCAACAACAGGAAATTGAAAACACTCACTGGCTAATTTTTTGGGTAATAGAAATTCTCCAAGATAAATATAGGTAATTATAACAAACGGCATGTCTATCAAAATAAAATACATTTTCCACAATTTTCTTTCGATAAATCTCATGATGAGTTTATGTTCTGCGGGCTCTGTATAAGTAGGTGTGAAGTTTACCTTCACCACAATTTTTGCCAATATATTTAATTCGATTGGGTTGCTGTAGGTGGGTATTTGTGTTTTATTCTGGTTTTTGCTTTGAAACTTCGTTTTTCCATAATAAAACCGAATGGGATTCGAAGAAGGGCTCAATTGACGACTGGCATCCGGAAGGGCTTCCGGTTAAAAACAGCAAAATTGGCTCAATAATGATCTGAAACTAAAATTGAAATACGCCGTTGGTTAGGCCTCACTAAGGTGACGCCACCATGGAAGCATGCAGGCCTTATAATCTCGATGGTAACGGTCTGGCACATTCAAATGTGTTATTTATAAATATTTTTTTGGATTTATACTGCAATGGGGTTTATCTCGTGAATAAATAAATAAACCAAAAAAAAAAACATTCGCCTATACCTGGTTGGGGCAGTCCGAGCGCGTTGTACGCGTACGCCAACCCTGGATAGAACCCGGGATAGAGGCCCGCCTGCCCGTAGGCCGCCATCGGATTCGCGGTCGGCAGCCTCGGATGCGGGTAGCTGGGATAGAGGTTGGGCACACCCGCCCCGTATCCGCCCACGTTGGCGCCGAGATTGTAGTCGACGCCGTAGTCGGGATCGAGCACGTAGAGGTCCTCGTCGCTGAGCTGGTTGGGCTTCGATTGGTCTTTCTTCAGTTCGGCCAGTTCCTTTTTCAGTTCCTTTGGGATATGCGAATTTAGAGATGAATTGCCGGTAAATGGGATTTTCCCGAAAGATATTGTGACCAGTCGACCAGGACAAAATACTGATATTCTCGATGAATAATGCGGAGATGGTGATAAACCTAGACTTTCTTAGTCTTGAGATTCTAGGTTTATCACCATCTGTTAGTGGAACATTAAACCACTTTGAGAATTACAGGTGTTGCGATAGTCTACAGAATTCTGACATGGTGTCTTTTCTGTAAGCATATGATGATGAATCTACCTATACACCTTTGCACTTGAACCACTAGATGGCTATGGAGGCAAGATGGTCCTTCTGCCCCCTCAGGGCTTCGAATTGTTTAATATAAATGGAGGTACCCTTCGTGAATCGATTGTCAGCTGGCCAGTGCAACTGATGAGACTTATGGCAAGTCGAAACAGTCTGTCTTGCATCAGCTGACAATCGATTCATGAAATTTCCCTAGAATCTCTTTCTTGAGATTCTAGGTTTATAATCATGTTTTATATTTAATGTACAGGGTTATGAATAGGTCCACTCCTATTTCGTCGCTGAGCTGGTTGGGCTTCGATTGGTCTTTCTTCAGTTCCGCCAGTTCCTTTTTCAGTTCCTGGGGAATATGCGGATTTAGAGATGAATTTCCGGCAAATGGGATTTTCAATGCGTTCTGACGAAAGATATTGTGACCAGTCGGCCAGGATAAAATATAACTGATATTCGTGATGTATAATGCGGAATACCACTGAGGGATGGAATCCATTCAAACCTATTTCAATAGATGAATCTTGTTTTATATTTAATGTACAGGATTATGAATGATCCACTCCTATTTCAACGTTATTTTTTCAGGGGTCGAAAAAGTGGTGATAATAAAGTAAAAATAAAATATATCATACTGTAATATATTCCTGTCATACAAGAAATCACAAATTCCAAAAAAATATAAAAAACAGGGTGTTCCATTTAAAAAAAGAATTTTGTGAAAATCTTATCGTTTGTGCCAAGGCAATTGAAAATCAGAACATATTTTAATTTACTTTTCTTATCGTCCTAGTATGAATGAAAATATTCAAAATTATATTCAATCTTTGGGAGAGGTCCATGGTAACTCAAAGTGGAGTGGTGTAGTTCATAGATGAAAATCCAAAGTCATTTTCACAACATTTATTAGAATGATCAAATATCAATCCTAAAGGAACATGCTTCGGGCTCATATGAGCCCATCATCAGCCAATAGAGAGTACCATAGTTCTAAATCGGTACCGATTTTTCTAGAACCATGATACTTTCTATTGGTTGATGTTCCTTTACGATTGATCTTTGATCATTCTAATAAATGTTGTGGAGATGACTTTGGGTTTTCATCTATGAAAATAATATTTACTGGTAGTTTTTGGCTATAGAGCTCACGATGTTGTCGTTTTAAAAAATCAGTGGTCTCCCCCATACAGTATTCAACTGGACCACTGGTCACCTTTCAGTAGACTGTATACATGGTGTCCCACTATTTTTTTCAAATTTTGACACGTAATTTGGCACTTTTCAGAACTAACGGAAGTTTTGAAACGTCTTACTTTCCGTTACCAGTTGCATAAAGTAAAATATTACGTAACTGGTGATGAAATGTTCATCTCAACATGTTACAAAATAAAAATATTGATGGACAAAGAGAATAGTGTATTTTCCGCTGCTTCCTGCATATCACTTGGGGCATCTGAACTTTGATCAGCCATTTTCCACTAATATAAATATCAAACGAGTCTTTTTCGTGGATTTCGTCGCTGATTTATGACCATATTATTATATGACGGATACTTCAAAGTGACAGGCGAAGTCAACTTGCCTACTAAATTTTGTACATATCTGTGGAACAGGTCACTATTTCTGTTCAAGCGAAATTTCTCCTCAAATTTAGAAAAAATATTGTACGCATTTTGTGTAACTTTGCTATGCGAGATCTCGCTTTGCTCGTCCCGCAAAATCCTATCTTCACACAAAATGACGCGTTTCCTAACTGGTTAAGTAATTATCTATTCCTACAGTTCTTCAGGAAAAAATTCCCAAAAATATCAACATCTTCCGAAAGTGAAAGATATCTTCTAGGTAAGTATTGACTTCACAAAATTCCACAAAAAAATCATATTTTATAAGAATCCTGAATAATTTGTGCTGATGTTAGCTTCAATTCAACTTTTATTTACTTTTTCTACAAAGAAAACTACCTTGGAATATTTACTAGATTTTTGAAATATTACATACAAAATCCTAGTGATTTGTATGCATGAAAATTTAGTTTCACTAAGTACCAACATTTGGCGCGAGTAATGGAAGAACACACTTGAGTAAGTACTTTGACTGATAATGACTCACCTGTACGACGTCCACTACATTCTGCAAATCGTCCACGGAATGCTTCAACTCGTCCACGGACTTCTTGATGTCTTTGATTTCCTCAAAGCCCCTCTTCATGGACTTGAGGTCGTCAACGGTGGAAGTGAGGTTATTGACAGCATCCTTAGGAAAATTGAATTTCAACATATAAGACTCTCATATATGCCTTATGTTACTTTTATGAGATCTATAGCATGTTGGTATGGTGTAAACCTGCCTATGGTGTTCGAGATTCAATTAAAAAGTAGTACACGTACACATTTGCGCGTTACTGACAAAAATAGCTTTGAATTTTGACACTACTTGTCTATAGGTGCGTTCGGTTTAACAAAATCGGAGCCGAGCGAGCAGATGCAGATTTGGTGTCACGTGATCACCTAGCAGATAGAGCTAAAGATATTTAACGAACGCTCAACGAGGTAGTAGATTGCAGATTGCAGAAGTAACACAACAGAAACAATTCACTTAACCTTATTACTTTTAAAAACACTTCAGGGCAACAAAGTTTTTTTGAATGTTTGTTGTTTATATTTTGAAAATCACTAGGGAAGGAATGATTCTGTCTAATATGATCGGTCATTAACTGTGGATCCAGGGCAGTTGTGATCGCATATATTACAGATATATAATTAATATGCTACCTACAGCAAATTCGTCGGTCATTCTGGCGATTCTGGGCAATGAGGATTCTACAAAATTCAGTTTTGTGTTTCGTTTCCAGTTGATCGAGTCTTCAATTTTTCGTCATAAAAGAGATATAATTTCAATAACATGTTGTTGACATTGATTTGTTGACAATTGACAACCGAATAACCGATCAAATCTGAATGATCTGCTCCTCAAGGCGGAGCAAACAGATTACATCTTTCAGCTCGCTCTGACAATTAACGAACACGGAGCAGATTAGACAGAGGAAGTAGATCTGATTTATCGAACGCTTTCCGAGCTAACAGATGGAATCGAGCTAACAGATATGTTATAACCGAACGCACCTAAAGTCGATAGGAAGATTAATTAACATTGACAAGCCTGAGTCACAATAGCCTATAACTGCTGTACGATTTTTTTTATGCACACACTGTACTTGGATTGGATTGGTGAGTCATAGTCTTCTCTTATAAGAAAACCATGGTGAACAGTACTGGCAACACTGTCCGGAAGTCCCTCGCCGGCCATAATGCATAATATACACGGTATAGGGCCTGTGAATGCAACGGAGTAAATTTGTCTTGTTCTCAAAAGTAAATTGATCTGGAATATCGTTGAAAAACAGTGCACAGTTCACGGAATAATCTAGTAAAATTAGTGAACAAATGAAAGTTGAAAGTGTATGAAAATAGTTCTTCAATTGAGGTTATGTTTTGATGTTTTCTCATTTTTGAAAGATTATGAAAAATCCTATCTTAATCCCGATAACGAGTAATTAATTGGGGAATATGCAGAAAATTGATAGTTGGAATCTATTTACAGATAGTAAAATTTATTTTCATCCATTAGGTTTACAACAATCTACAGCCAGATGTGTTATATCCTGAATCCTGATGCATTGAAAATATCTTCTCAAGTTTTAATATTGAATGACATGCAGGTTTTTTTTACTACTCAATGATAATTTGGGAATCAATGATTCAAAATGAATTCTTCCTCATGATATGTAATTGAGAAGGTTGGTCACAACTTTAAAAAATTCTAGCAAGATTCAGATACAGCTCAGGTCACACTGAGAATCGGACCAAAAAACAGAAAATTAGCTCATTTGATGATTTGATAGAGAGAAGCTTAATATATCGGAAAAAAGCCTTCACAATATCTTGCTAGCTAGCGCAGTTAGAGGTAACGTTCCAATGTTTGTCAATTTCGTCAGTCAAGAGTAGGACATTCACATCATAGTAATAATAGGTATCAAAATTAACAATTTGCCGGAAGTGTCAGGGATTGACTCATCTCAAATTCAGGAATATCTTGAAAGATCTTCTCACTGAAAATATGTTTCACTCACTTAGTGAGTTCTTTGACTATGTTTCATAAACTGTTTTTAACGTTTTTGATGTTATTTTATCCAAAATGTTTGTAAAACTCACATTATTTTTTACTATTATTGTATTGTAGTTAATCTAGATCTAATCCTGACGAATTGTATACAAGTATTGATTCTTGTCAATCATAGTAAACTTATTCTATCCTATTCTCAGCATCAACCGGGAACAATCCGCCCCTGATATGTACCAGGTGCACCACTAAGAAAGGACGCCGGCTGTATCTCGGAAACTATTTACCGCACATATTTATGATGCAAGTGGCCAAGAGAAATCTCTGGAAATTATTTTCAAGTTTCCAGGACGGCTGCTAGAAGGCGTGATTGCATTGGCCAATTTGAAAGAAGAAGACATGATGCATTCTAGGAAGACACTAGGGCTACAAATTTTTTCAGTGCCTATTTAATTCATATTTTCTAATTTTATTTCGATTATATCAACTTGCGGTCCACCATTTTCTTCTCGTTTGCTCTACTTTCTTATAGGAGTGAGAACAATACATGGTTCCATTTGAAATTCTCGAGAACAAATGGAAAATTGCCTGATTTTTTCGAAAGGTGCCATCTAGCGGCTACCACGGGATTTAAATCGACTTCGACTCGATTCGTGATTCATCTGAAAGAACTGAATAATTCCTTTCAAAATGAGACCAAATTCGTTGAATTCCGTTACACCAAACTGT
The DNA here is from genome assembly GCA_918026855.4 of Phaedon cochleariae. Taxonomy (NCBI): domain Eukaryota; kingdom Metazoa; phylum Arthropoda; class Insecta; order Coleoptera; family Chrysomelidae; genus Phaedon; species Phaedon cochleariae. The sequence continues at coordinate 11,254,952 of OU896711.1, forward strand.
AGAAATAACAGTTTTTCCATAGTGCTATTCATCCTCTCAGAGAGCCAAGAAGACGAATTATTCATTCGCTTGTCAGTGACATTTTGTTTTGAAAAAGGGAGCAGATTTGTTTCCAACGCGTCCAAATATAAGTGAAAATTTGGAATTATCATCTAACCTCAATAATCCTATCAACTGACAATTGTATGAAACGGAATGAATCACGATATTGATACTCTATGTGGCGTTCCAAAGCTGCTCTGAATCGCACTGGCATTCGCCTGCGCTGTGTAGGACGAAATCAAAAGCAAAACCCAGTGCGACGGGGGTTTTTCGGTACATAAAGATGGAATCAACATGGAACGCTTGGCGATAAAAACCACATAAAAACCAGCCAAGGCGATCTACCTACCTTGAAACTGCGCAGTTCGTCGAGCAAGCCTCGATGCGACTCGGCTATGATCTTGTTCTGTTCAAAGATGCCGGAAAGAGCGGCATCTCTGGAGGCAGCCATCTGCCGGATTTGAGCGTCCAGCCGTTCCGGGCTCGGTCTCGCCTCCTGACGGGCGACGCCTAAACGAAGAAGGAAACATTTCGACTTTGTGCAAAATAGTTTTTTATTATACAAGGGAAAAAAGTAGTAGATTTTAGCTCCAGGTTGTGTTGTCGCATAGCGGAGGGAGACAATAAATAGTGAGCTAAAATCTAATATTTTTCCCGTGTATTATACACTATTTTTTTCTGTGACAGAAGAAAGAACGAATCCATATTGAGAAGAAATTTTAAGTATCTAACAGTAGGGACACCTGCGTTGTAGGCATCTTTATCGTTCTTTTGAAGTAATCAAATATCTGATGTCACTTCTGTCAGTCCAATTCTGTGATTTGATTTCAAAAAATTGCGAATTTAGTGGTTGTTTAGTACTATACGTAACCGTGAAGTCGAATGAAAGATAAAAGGACTTGCAGTTCTTTCTCGGAGACGGTATTATATTGACTCATTTTTCGGAACTATAGCACAACTAAAGCCATCAACAGTGTATATATATGTGATATACAGGGTGTTTCGAAATTCGACCGACAACGTTTGACAGGTGATAGCCCTCGTGATTTCATAATCATTGAGATAGGAACATTCGGTCTTCAAGTGTTCAGTTCTCGAGATACAGGGCGTTGAAGTTGAGAAATGAAAATAGTTGTTTCGCAATATCTCAAGAATAATTGAATATAATGCATTCAACTTCGGTATATGGTTTCATCTTTGAATGGGCCATTTTTTGACCTGGAAGCCATTCCGGACATTTTGTCCAGTGGTGCCCTACAGGGGGTTGTGGCATTTTTTCCTTCCATATTTTCTACGCCACTGATTGAATTTCGATTATTTCCAATTCCTCGAATTCATTGTTCAATTTTGTTCAGAAAATGCATCACCTTCAACTGAGCTGAAATAAACAGTTTTCGAGATATTCGACCCAAAATAGAAGATTGCATAGTAATATTTCATCATTTTCAGTAGTAGAAAATTGCAAAAATATTTTTCTGGTGTTGAGTAGATTAGATACTATTCAGATCTCATTCCATAGCTGAACAGAAATAGTTATTCCACACATGAAGAGAAAACAAAAATTTTCGTAATTTTTTACTACCGAGGAAGATGAAAAATTACTATGCATACTTCTATTTTGGGTCAAATATCCCGATAACTGTTCATTTTAGCTCAGTTGAAGATGATGCATTTTTTCAACATAACTGAACAAACAATTCGAGAAATTGGAAATAATTGAAATTTCATCAGTGGCGTAGAAAATATGGGAGGAAAAGTTATCACAACCCTCTGTAGCGCATCTCTGGATAAAATTCTCGGAATGTCTTTCTGGTCAAGAAATTAATCAGTGAAAGATGAAACCATATACCGAATTTGAATGCATTATATTAAATTATTCTTGAGATATTGCGAAAAAACTATTTAAATTTCTTAACTTCAACGCCCTGTATCTCGAGAACTGAACACTTCAAGACCGTCTGTCCCTATCTCAGTGATTATGAAATCACGAGGGCTATCACCTGTCAAGCGTTGTCGGTCGAATTTCGAAACACCCTGTATATCCGGTAAAAAAGTACTCCCGTGGGAAAAAAGTAATTTATGAAAAGTGACATTTTATAACCTGCCAACAGAGATGAAATACCAAACTTTTTTCCCGTCACAGAAAAAAAATTTGTTTATATTGTGGCACGCAATGGCTGCAGGAAATGTCGGAGCTGTCAAATTGCATAGTGTAGACACATATAAGATATATTATAAACATGAAAAACATTGATACATATAAAGAATTACATTAAGAATTCGCAACTTTTTTCATATTTGGTTGAGAGGAATCTCCCCTAGGCTTATGTCATTCTAAGTCTGAAACACCCTATATTTCAGCTGGTTATATAATTTATGAAATATTGTTCATAGATATATAGTAACATTGACACAGTATTGCCACTAATATAATAGCAAATGCCATGAACATATCAATAATTCGCGATAGAAAATAACACGTCACTCCACCTGACGGCAACAACTTGAACACTTCTGTGCAGTTCGTTTTGATGATATGACCATAAGCACAAACAAAAAACAAATATGAACCAATGAAAACAAAGCAAACATGCCGCTTCGACAGCTTTCAAGAACTCCGATAGGTGGCGTACACTTATTTTCTATCGCGAATAATTCCAATCCGTAATACCAGTATCCTACAGTGGACCAGAATCGAACAATATATGATTCTACTAGGGTCCCTTGATGCAAACTGACCTATTTGTCATCTCAACAGGGTACGGACAGATCCTCGTCTTCTCTCACTCTAAAGTGTTTATGAAATCAGCCAAGTACGAATTCTGTATAATAATGTTTTTCAGGGAAATATCAAAACTGCATTGGCTCCAGATCTCACTTCTAGTGGTATTCAAATAACCACTGCTCAAGGCTCAGCTCATTCAGCTCATAGATTAACTACTGCTCAGCTTGAAATCAGAATTCATTCCGTAATTCAGTCAACCCTGGTATACAGTCAAAGAACAGTCTCTTTTGGTGAGATATATCAAGCTTTCAGTACAATTTATATGTTCCCTACCTTGCAAAGATTATGCTGGAGTAGTAAACTCTGAGACTAGAGGATTGTTCATCTATATCTTGGTATAGCTGAATCAGGAATTCTATATGGAAATTACGTATGATACGCCAATGACCTCAATATAACCAAAAAAACAACAAATGTCAAAAATCTACTGTTTATCCCCAGAATTGAATAAGGATGGAACTATATAACTGTTTCACAGGCACTTTAGAGTGAGAGGAGACGAGGATCTGTGAATAACCTGTTAAGATGACAAATACGTCAGTTTGCATCAAGGGACCCTAGATTCTACGACTTCAACTTACCTAATCTGAGTGGAGTAGAATGGTTGTGATGGGCATCCAGTTTGGACTGATGCCCGTTATGAAAACTGCTTTGATTCATGTACGTCGACAAATACTGTTCCCCAACACTGTTCTCAGAAGAACGGTTATCGTCAGACATGCCGTCACACTCGTTTCGATTGTTGCAGTCGGGGTCAATCCTCGAGAGAAGTCGCTCCATCTTCTCGATCTCGCTGCCCAGCTGCGCATTCAAAGGGTGGCTCCTGTCCATCGAAGGGTCCCTGAGCCTGTCGAGCGTCAAGTAAAGACAATCCCTCGCTCTGGACAACAAAATTATATTCTGGCTTCTCATCTCCGACGTAACATTCTCTTTGTTCTGATTAGTCTTCTGGTCGGCCATGTGCTTGTAGATCTGAGATTGGTAGAAACTGGCGTATGGGTCTTTGAGCTGCTCAAACATGTGCAACGCCTTCTCGTACTCCTTCTTCTTCATGAACTGTGTGGCCGTAAAGAGTTTGCCTTTCTCAATGAAAGCACTAGCTTCTGGTATCGTGATCTCTTTGCTTTTATACTCGAACAGCCTGTTACTCGAGTAAGTGATCATTTGGTTGTTCTTGATTTTTTCGAGTAGGGGCAACGCCGTTTTCCAATAAAGCTCGGCTCTGGCCGTATTGAAATCGATTTCAGACTGTTTGGTTAGATTCTTCGCACGTTCCTCGAAGATATTAGCCAAGTTGACTAAGAGCTTGACGTCTAGACCATGATGACCAACACACCTGATAACTTCGATGCCTTTGATCAGGAGCAACCTCAAGTCACCCATGTTGGAGCCATGCTCGTTTTTGTACATCTTGTAGGCGGCCGTTATGAATTTCGACTGGTTGAGGGTGCCCAAATTTTCAGTTATAGATGCTGGTAATACAGACGGTTTGTCCTGGATGTAGTAAATCAAGTGTCTGTTATCTTCCGTCTTGGACTTACTGCAAAGAGTAGCACAGTATATGAAAGCTTGTACATCCAAGAGGCTCAATGCTTCTGCAGCACAATTGTTCAGATTTTTTATTGAGTACTGCAAACCTTCAAAAGATTGTATGTTCAAGTCTGAAAGAGTGTTGTTGAGACCAATCCAGATGTAATGATGCAAAGAATCTGGGTACACCAGTTGTGCTACTTCATCATATTTGAGTAAATCTGTAGCATCTGGTAATCTAATGACTGGTTCTAGAGGCTGGGAACCGGAAACGAAATAGCTAGTCATCATTTTCAAGTGCTGGTCTCTTTGCACAAATAATTTCTTGAAAATCTGCTCTCGCCACATACCAGTAGAAAACTGAGTGGCCTTATCAATAACAATAGACTTCCTATCTTTAGCGGTAGCTAATAGGATGTGACCTGTTTGAGAACATCGAAAACAAGCAGATGAATGCCAATGTTGCACTAGCTTTCTAGTAGTTTCTGATGAGTGCACTAACCACATACTTTGCAAATCCGGCGGAGTAGTATGATAAGCAGAAAACAGAACTGGAAGAGCTATATTTGCTGCTTCTTTGAATTGAAGCATGTCTTTTTTCGCCTGCTTGAAGATCAGCGTAGCAATATGAAAATACAACTGCGCATGGTAGTGACTCAAGAATGCTGAAACGAGTTGACGGTCCGAACATCCGCTGATGTTCTGTGAAGCCTTGGAAAGCATCTGATCAAAGTTGAATATTGTGGTTATGTATTCCATAGAGCTCTTTACATTATCGGAATGTTCATCTAGGCTTAAGGCTGCAAGACGATCTAGTACAGAAACGGAGAGAAACCAAAATTCCCACGTAAGCTGAGAACTGAAATTCAGGTCTCGCTGAAATCTGACGAGCACCTCAGCAAACGTTTCATACCAGCTCAAGCTATTGTGAAAAATAGAAAGGTTTTTCTCCTCGATAGCCGAGGCATGCTTGTAAGCTTCCTTTATCAAATTGTTCTGGAGAAAGTGTTTGAGCAACCTGATTCTGAGATTGACATCTGTTGGCCTAATTTCTAGTTCGTTCAAGAGCAGTTGAGAAACTTCTACTGGGTTGTCACTGTCCGTCGTTATGAGACGTTCCTTCAGACTGTAAACCGCAGGATTGTTAGGATCGAATGACTGAGCCAAGTCACAGAAATATCGTGCACCGGACTGGTCCATATTCACGTCATCAGACGATAGTAGTTCACAAACTACAAAAGAAACATTTTAAACTAGAATGTATCAAAGACACGGATTTTTAGCTATGATGATCACACTGTTCTACCACTCACCCAAGCCAAAATTTTCATAGCTCGATACCTGTTTGCTCTATTATCATTTTCAGAAAAGATTACTTGAAACGATTTATGCAAATATTACCTAGTAAGAGAATAAATTCAAAAGCGGTGAATTGTTGGGGTCTAGTTAATCGCTAATTAAAACGTTAGTATGTTTCAAAATGATCAAGTTTTATTTCTCCTTTTCTACATGAAAAATGTTGAAATCGTTATCAGAACCATAATTTTTTTCCTAATATATGGTTAGTGTATGTAAAATTTGTTTTCGTTTTAAAAACCTCAGTGAATGAGGTGGTGAAACGTTTTACCTGTCTGACCAATATAGCAACATTATTGACCAGGTCGTCATTCAGTTGTTGATGTTAGACTCTTGACATTTGAAGATATAGTTCTTCAATGCCCATTATTTCCATGAATGAGAATTTCGATAAATTAAAAAATTCGTCCTCCAATGACATTATCACAAGTGCCATTTATTTCTGAAATGGCGGCGCAGGAAAAAATTGTTTTCATTTTAAAAACCTCAATTGATGTTCGTGAATGAGGTGGTGAAACGTTTTACCTGTCGGACCAATATCATTGACCAGGTCGTCATTCAGTTGTTGATGTTAGACTCTTGACATTTGAAGATATAGTTCTTCAATGCCCATTATTTCCATGAATAAGAATTTCGATAAATTAAAAAATTCGTCCTTCAATGACATTATCACAAGTCAGTGCCATTTGTTTCTGAAATGGCGCCGCAGGAGACATTTGTTCTAAAATCGATATGGCGACACTGTGACGTCAACGTCATCCATCAAATTTTCGTCAAGCAACCTGATAAAATTGCAGATAAACGAATTCAATTCAATGAGTCTTTTATGAAACATGAAAATTTGATTTATCATGAATCAGGATGTTTTATAGTATTTCTTTCAAATTACATTCTTTGTCTGGAACTATTTTCAATATTTTGAATAGAAAGTGGTACCGTTTTGAATTGAAAATAAAATAGACAGGGCTTTTCTTTAATGTCACCCCCCTTTTATTTTGTGAACGGGTCAACTGAAAAAATTGAAACTTGGGATAATGAAAATGGAATATTTTGGAGTAAAATTAACAGATAAAAATTTCAAGATGGCGACTGGGTGCCATCTGGAAAAAAATTAAATGGACACATACTTTAGGAGCTCATATATCTCCCCCTGCTACAAAATGGCGGAACATTTAATTATTGCCCTCGTAATTGCCTGAATACATCGACGTTTAACTACGTAATTTGGGTAAACAAGCTGAGTTCAGTTCAGAAAATGCTCGAAATGGTTGCCTTGAACTTCTTGACATAAAAACAGCCTATCCGATATTTCACGCCGAACACTTTAGAACACAGTTACGTCGATATTTCTTCTGGTTCAGTTTGGTAAACCTTTTGCTTCAAATAGCCCCATAAAAAAGGCTAAAGGTGTCAAATCTGGCGTGCGGGCTGGCCATTCAGTAGAATCTCGACGGGGATCCAATGATCGGGGAAAGTATTATCCAAATACAGTTCTCAACACACTGAATGGACCACTCATAATTCCACTCTATTTCGAAGACCTGTATTTTTTGAAAGAATGGACCGCTCTCCATGCGGTTTTCGATATCAGATGTGATATTACAACGGCTTCAAAGAGAGCTAGAACACTCTGAAAAAGTCCACAGAACAAAACTTACACAGGGTGTAAAGTGGAACCATTACACTATGGTCTACATTTCCAAGGCTGCCAGAACTCGAGAACTTTTTTTCTGATCAAAAGTCAGTCATATTATGATACACTGGGACCTCATCTCGGGACGTTTTCGTGATTTTTCCTTAATTGGCCATTGGAACAAAAATTCGATTTTTTTCCGAAAGTCTTGCATTTCTTGAATTTTTTCTCTAGAACTCCACTTGAGCTAACTATTGGGAAGAACTATTCTCATCTTTTGTGGAGGACAATGAAAGACGAAAATGCACTTTTTTGGAATACACAGGATGATAAGAAAATAGGACAAAATCTCATTTCAGTAAAAAAATCAAAAATGGTGGCTAATACCATGGCCCATTCGATTCAGTATATTCAGAAACGGCCTTCTCGATATCCATTATTTATATTAGACTATTAACTCGAGACGTTTTCGAAAATCCGCATTTAATTGAAATACAGGATGAAAATTTTCAATTCAAACTTGTTTCCTGATATCGATGATTCTTATCAACTGATTTCCAATATGTATTGCCCAAGTATGAGACACAGAGTATTGTTGTTCAATATACTGAGTGTTTCACAACTTATCTGACAAATTTCAACCACAACTACGATATTACATAAGAAGTATATCACATAAAAATTTAATAGAAGTAAAACGAGATGGAAAATAGAATTTATAACACTTTATATCCACTAAAACTATTCGAAAAGGGCTCTATTGGCGAAATATGACATTACTGAATTCTTCAGTATTATGAAGATCCAACTAGAAAGTCCTATATCCTAAATTTCAGTACTTGGTAGGCCTCCCCGATTCGACAAAACCTCATGAAATCGGTTTGGCATAGATTCTATGAGGTTGTTGATGAAGTCTATTGATATTGCCTCCCATTCTTCTGATACAGCTTGGATAAGGTTGTCATTATTTTGGGGTGCCTCTCGCCTTCTCGATAGGTTAAGTTTCATTCGGCTCCACACATGTTCAATCAAATTCAGATCTGGAGATAATGCTGGTCACCACATTATTCTAACATTATTGTTTTCTAGTGTTCGTAATTTGTCAGATAAGTTGTGAAACACTCAGTATATTGGACAACAATACTCTGTGACTCATACTTGGGCAATAAATATTGGAAATCAGTTGATTAGATGATAAGAATAATCGATATCAGGAAACAAATTTGAATTGAAAATTTTCATCCTGTATTTATATTAGAGGCGAATTTTCGAAAACGTTCGAGTTAATAGTCTAATATAAATAATGGATATCGAGAAGGCCATTTCTGAATATACTGAATCGAATGGCCATGGTTTTAGTCACCATTTTTGATTTTTTTTACTGAAATGAGATTTAGTCCTATTTTCTTATCATCCTGTATATTCCACAAAAGTGCTTTTTCGTCTTTCATTGTCCTCCACAAAACATGAGAATAGTTCTTCCCAATAAATAGTCAGCTCAAGTAGAGTTCTAGAGAAAAACTTCAAGAAATGCAAGACTTTCGAAAAATAAATCGAATTTTTGTTCCAATGGCCAATTAAGGAGAAATCACGAAAACGTCCCGAGATGAGGTCCCAGTGTATCATAATATGACTGACTTTTGATCAGAAAAAAAATTCTCGAGTTCTGGCAGCATTGGGAATGTAGACCATAGTGTAGAATTTGTCAGGAGCTTCATCTGTCAATTTTTCTCCAATATACAGGGTGTCCGCTAAAAGGAGGTCCATCCATTAACCATATATTCCTTGAACAAAAATAATATGAGTTTATAAATACCATTTTTCATTTTAGCCCTCCATATTCGATATACAGGGTGTAAAAGTTGAAAATTAAAAACTGTTTTTTTCTAATTACTCGCGTAATTAATAAGATATTAATCTCAAAATAGGTACATTACTTCAGCACAAAGAGTTACATCGTGTGAGGAAAACAAAACAGAAAATAACTGTCAAATATTCAAAATACTGGGGGTCAAGTACACACTCACCCCCATATTTTTTTTGTACGTGCGCTAATGACTTCCTATCTATTTTTCTTAATGTGTTCAATCATTTTTGAGTATTTTTTGATTTTTGTAAAATTCCGATAAAATTATTTGTTTTTAAGATAATTCGAAAAGTACTGGTTATTGTTTGATGCCTTGCGGCTTACGGTTATCTCATAATGTTCACATACTCCTATTTATTTCGTCGAAATTGGAAGGGGGCGTATCTTATTACGTACGGAAAGGTGAATATGGAAATACCGGGTGCTCAGAGCGAATGTATTAAAATATTTTTTACACTTTTAAAATTTTTTTTTTTTTTTGTAAAAATTATTTTAGTACATTTGCTCCGAGCACCCGGTATTTCCATATTTACCTTTTCGTACGTAAAAAGATACGTTATTTTTCAATTTCGACGAAATAAATAGGAGTATGTGAACATTATGAGATTACCTAAGCCGCATAGGCATCAAACAATAACCAGTACTTTTCGAATTATCTTAAAAACAAATGATTCAATCAAAATTTTACAAGAAACAAAAAATACTCAAAAATGATTGAACACTTGAAGGAAAATAGATAGGAAGTCATTAAAGTACGTACAAACAAAATATGGGGGTAAGTGTGAACTTGACCCTCAGTATCTTGAATATTTGACAGTTATTTTCTGTTTTGTTTTCCTCACACGATGTAACTCTTTGTGCTGGAGTAATGTACCAATTTTGAGATTGATATCTTATCAAATACGCGAGTAATTAGAAAAAAACAGTTTTTAATTTCCAACTTTGACACCCTGTATACCGAATATGAAGGGCTAAAATGAAAAATGATATTTAGAAACTCATATTGTTTTTGTTCAAGGAATATGTGGTTAATGGATTGACCTCCTTTTAGCGGACACCCTGTATAGTATTCATGCATCAATATCATTATCCCAAGTATAATTTTTTTTTCTTCAAAAAAAATGTACATACAGGGTGTTTCACAGGTAAAGGGAAATATTCCAATGGTAGATAGGAGTCACCAAGGTGGTTCTGAAAATACAATATTTGATAGGGCTTAGAGTTTTCATAACGGAGATACAGGGCGATTTATCGATTTCGAATAATTATTCATTCGTCTATAGGTATTGAACTACCCAGTATATTTTTCTAAAATTTGGTATGGAGCTCAAACTTTGGACGTTGAATGCATTCATCTATCGGGCGAAGTGAAAATCCAGGTTCGGCTTGAGGAAAAACTTACATTTATTCGAAATATTAAAATAACACACTGTATGTAATAATTGACGAAGTTCATCAAAGGAATCGTGAAGAGGAGGAAAAACTGAACTGGATTTGATGCTTTTTGTTTTCCCGCCACCAATTCTCATCGTAACAATCATAAACAGGAAGCTAAAAGTATGTCAATTTCAAGAGTATTAAAATTATGAAACCACTTTCAATTATGATTATTTGATATATTCTTGTTGAATGATCGTTCGAAAGAACTTACTTAGTCTCACAGTCTTTATAACAGAAATACAGGGTACTCGTCCATAAGTATTAAACTACCCATCGCAGTAATATTTTCTCAAATTTGGTATCAAGCTTACTTGGGACGATGGATTCATTGACTCATCAGGCACAATGGAAATACAGGTTCAGCTTCAGGAAAAGTCTCATAGTCTTTATAACAGAGATACAGGGTGAATTATCGAATTATAATTCCGCCAGATAGGTTAATGAATCCATCGTCCCAAGTAAGCTACATACCATATTTGAGAAAATGTTACTGGGTAGTTTTATACTTATGGACGAGTGAATAATTATTCGAAACCGATAATTCACCCTGTATCTCCGTTATAAAAACTGTGAGACTTAGTAAGTTCTTTCGAGCGACTTTTTGACTAAAATATATCGAATAATCATAATTGACACTGGTTTCATAATTTCAATACTCTTCAAATTGACATACTTTCAGCTTTCTGTTTATGATTGTTACGATGAGAATTGATGGCGGGAGAACAAAAAGCATCAAATCCAGTGCAGTTTTTTCTCCTCTTTACGATTCTTTTGATGAACTCTGTCAATTATTACATACAGTGTGTTATTTCAATATTTCGAATAAATGTGAATTTTTCCTGAAGCCGAACCTGGATTTTCTCTTCGCCCGATAGGTGAATGAATTCAACGTCCCAAGTTTAAGCTCCATACCAAGTTTCAGAAAAATTTACTGGGTAGTTCAATACTTATAGACGAATGAATAATTATTCGAAATCGATAAATCGCCCTGTATCTCCGTTATGAAAACTCTAAGACCTATCAAATATGGTATTTTCAGAACCACCTCGGTGACCTCTATCTACCATTGAAATATTTCCCTTTACCTGTGAAACACCCTGTATAACTATAATGAACAGCACTGTATATCAGTATCTACAGATAAATGGTTGTTAATCTGAATATTAACCGAGTTGATACTTGATAAGGTAACAGAAATTTTCATGAAATCGACCCTTATATCTTATATTAAAAAAATACTATCTATACTAATCAAGTATCTAATCTAGTGATTGGTAAAACAGTGGACAAACAATGTAACATAATTGAAAAAAATCAACGTTAATTTTTCTTCACAAAACTCACCCTTTATGACCAAGTTATTTTGTTTGGAATCAATCTGCAAACTATTTCTATAAGCTTCTAGAGCTGCTTCTTTTTTACCCAGCTTCTCCAAACATTTCCCAAGCAACTGATGGCCTTCAGCGGATTTTGGTTTCACGCTTAGGTAAGAAGAAACATAGCGACAAGCCTGTTCGTAATCACCAACATTGAAGTATAGTTTTGCAAATGAGAAACATCGCAAGTTTCTCTGCAAAGAAAAAAACAGAACATGAAGTGAAATAATGGTTCAAAAACAAGTGAACTTACACAAAACAAGTATTACATTTTAATATTAAAAATGGCCCAACATTTTAGCAATAAATACCAGAAAAACTGAATACATGATTTTTCAACAAAAAAATAAACAGAAAATTCAGCTCAATCTTCAAATAAAGAATTAATTCTTGAAACAAACTGAACAGAAGAAGTATTTCGGTATTTGACAAAGAAAATATCTCCTATTATTGTGCATTGAGAAGACGTCCCAAACACAATATGAAGATTGCAAATATAGTAGTATATTCACATATACTAAAGCGGCGTTCACAACCAAACTTTTTACGTTTTGCTTTTCACGTTTAGTATTCTGATTGGTGAAGCAGAATCTGAAATTAAACGTGAACTAAACCTATGCAAATGTCATTCACAACAACAACAAAATCAACGTGACTTTTTATGGCTCAGATGCCTTGGTTTTGATATTTGTTTTTCATCCTGAAATGGAGTAAATAATCATAACAATAATATTGATCAGATAATTAATAATATTCATAGAACTGGCGGTGACAAAAATTGAACCTCATTCAATACTTGAAGAGAAAAATCAATCTTCAACAAGAAAATCATGAATTGAACAGTATACCTATCTACTATTCTGTAGAGTCACGAAAAAATCATGAAAACATTATCATAACTTCCATATTATTACAGAATGTTCCATATTATTCGAGTATTATTCGTCGATTTTTACTATTTTCACAGACGATGGCTTCTTGCAATGCAAAAAGCTGAATATTTTCAATTAATACATTGTTTCACTTTTTGAGTAAACAATAAGCAGGTTATTGTGAATCACCTCGTATATTCTACACTGAGCAACATTCCAATTTTTTTTGAACCCTCAAAAGTTTCATTGTATAAAACTTTCATCAATATTGGTATATCACCCTGTATATTCTTTCTCCCGTTTTTTTTTCTGCAACTTTAAGGAAAGTTGCTGTCATTCAATCTCGAACACTATACAAGTTGATCAATGTGTTGTGCTCTTCTGTAACAATATCTATCAAATATTGTTGCCAAACACCCTGTATATGAACAATATAAGATTTCATACAATAAAGGTCACAATAACTCATTCAAGAGAAAATCTGTGATATTTGAGCTACAATAAGAATATTTCTAGTCAGTAGTACAAATTATCACATTTTTCGAAAAAAAAAAATCTTTTTCTCGAAAATCTGGAAAGATAAGAGAAAAATTGCGAAACCATTTCGAGGAATACGTTCGAGAATTATGAAAATGAAAATATGCTTGACAAAATTCTCAACAATTTTTCTCATCAAATTGGGAGCATGGAGAATTTTTCAATATTTTGCAGAGGTTTGTTTGTCACCCTGTATAGCCAGAGGTTACCATGTATTTTCATCAGCGGTCTATCTATCATATACCCAATGGATCAATCTTCAGAACAAAGAAAACCGCATCCGCATTAGTGGAATTTTCGCGAAAATATTCTATGTTGAATTGAGAGCAAAAATGTGCTTGATGCGGCTCGGTTGATCAGCAGTTTATTTCATACCTTTATAATGGATGGAGTTCATTCCATATTTGGATCTGATGGATGGGATGGAAATATTTGTACAGGGTGGCCAACTAAGACTCCAGAGTTCGATACCTCTGTTGTCTTGAGATACAAAAAAAGTTTTGCATTCAAATTAAAGTGATAACCGAGCTTCACATTTCAAATTTTCTTTGAAAGACACAGGGTGTTCCGTAAGGTCACAGCACATCAAAGCTATGTTTTTTTTGTTGGAACACCCTATATTTTATTTCATTTTTGAATTCTCCCTGAAGATCTGATTTCAACGACTCATCATACTCAGGGTCTAGCAGTGAAAGCTACTGACATATAGGGTGTGCAAAATCGAGATTTTCTATGTTCAGGAATTTTTTCTGTCGAAACTGTTCATTATTCGTCAAAACGGTTCACATGTCCCTATCTCAACTTTTTACTCACTATCAATTGGTGTTCAATTGACATTCAATTAAAACAAATTATAAATTTAGATTTTTTGACCACATTGTATCAATTTCAACTGAACTATTTTCGATGTAATGATGATGTGATATGTCTATGTCATAAATGTCAAATTTTATCATTATTTTGACTTATTTTGACATCATTTGTTAATATCGTTAAAAATAACACTCTGTTGAATTCAAAAATAGTTCAGTGGCACTAAGTAGATATTAGACAAAGAAAGACTCATCGGACCTCTCTATATTTCAATGCGGCCCCGTTGGTAGTATTGAAGAGAAAGATGGAAGAGGAGATAACTTCCCTCTCTCTCGTCCAAGCTAGAAAAGAGCTCAATTTAATTAACCTCTTTGTTATGAAATATTATTTTTCTACTCACATAACTAAAATGGCATTCAGCGTACGGATGTACCACGCTAAATGATCGATTAATCACGGATTGTCGATCTGTGATTTATTCAAAATATTAAACACATTACCATGGCAACACGATTTCTTAAACACATTATTACCATGGCAACGCAGTTCATTAAACACATCTTCAGTAATTTGAGACATGTCTGGCCTGTCAATTGTATTAACTGTCAATTGTTATTTTGTATCAGAATTATTCAAAAATTCGTTTGTATCAGAATTCTTCTTTAAAAATATATGCGAAAAGTAGATGAAAGTGAAATCGAAGAGAATGTTCTGGTACTTGTATATCTCTCACTAAGAAGTATAAAAATGAAGCATCCATCTTTGAGAACAATTTATTTATTCTGCGCTAAGCATGACAATAAACGTGAAACAAAGGTTAGTAAGCAATGGACTGGACACATCTACAACCAATATCACTGATACGTGTCTCGCTGGTTGCATGCAGTTGCATGTATTATGTTCTCAATTCCCATTCCTTTCGAATTATTTTGTTGGTTAGCAGGAATTGGAGGTATGTTAATGTAATTTTCGGAGTTCGTAGAAAAATCATAGTATGTAACGCGTTTATAAACTCTTCTAGACACTCGTTTATTAAACACTCGCTCCGCTCTGCTCCGCTCGTGCTTAAAATACTCGTTACTAAAAGGACGTGTATAACACTTGTTACATAATATACCATTTTAGAAACAAATAAAGATTGATTGATCGAATTTGCAAGGAATTATTTTCTGACAGCATGATTCTACGCATGAAAACCTATCTCCCTGACCCGAAAGCAGCTGAGGAGTTTTTTGCAAAAGTATCGAAAAAAAATATTTTTGAAAAATCCGTTTTTTTTTGTGTGGAGTCTACCATACGATTTCGCAAGGGATTATTACCTGATAGCATGATTCAACACATAATTACCTATCTCCCTGACCCGATAGCAGCTGAGCAGTTTTTTGCAAAAGTATCCAAAAAGAAATATTTTCAAAATTTCTGTTTTTTTCGTGTGAAGAAACAAATAAAGATTGATTGATCGAATCTGCAAGGAGTTATGTTCTGATAGCATGATTCTACACATGAAAACCTATCTCCCTGACCCGAAAGCAGCTGAGCAGTTTTTTGCAAAAGTATCGAAAAAAAATATTTTTGAAAAATCAGTTTCTTTCCTGTGGAGTCTACCTCGGAGTCTACCAAACGATTTCGCAAGCAATTATTTTCTGATAGCATGATTCTACACATGATTACCTATCTCCCTGACCAGAAAGCAGCTAAGCAGTTTTTAGCAAAAGTATCGAAAAAAAAATATTTTCGAAAAATCTGTTTTTTGTGTGTAAAGTCTACCATACGATTTCGCGAGTTATTTTTCGATAGCATGATTCTACACATGAAAATCTATCTCCCTGACCCGAAAGCAGCTGAGCAGTTTTTTGCAAAAGTATCGGAAAACATATTTTCGAAAAGACTATTGAAAAGGATTTTCTCAAATCAGAATTTATTTCCACATCCTGTATGATAAATGTCAATTTATCATAAAAATCCAAAAAATTCGAAGATTGTTTTTTTCGTGTGGAGTCTACCATACGATTTCACAAGGAATTATTTTCTGATAGCAAGATTCTACACATGATTACCTATCTGCCTGACCCGAAAGCAGCTGAGCAGTTTTTTGCAAAAGTATGGAAAAAAAATATTTCCAAAATTTCTGTTTTTTGCATGTGAAGTCTACCATACGATTTCGCAAGGAGTTATTCTCTGATTTTGTTAATCTGTGCTGATAGCATGATTCTACATGAAAACCTATTACTCGAAAGCAGCCGTACAGTGATTTGCAAAAGAATTGAAAATAAAATATTTTGAAGTGGGGATTTGAGGAATTTCGATATTCGGTACCCAAAAGGGGGAAAACACGCGCCACTGGTCAATCGGGAAAGTTCGGAAATTCTGGCAGCCAGCTCTGGCAGCTTACTTCACATAGGTCATAAAACCTGCTGACTGAGATCACATATATCTAAAATTATCAGAATATGGAGCTAGTATAGAGTTCTACATGAAATTCATAGGATACCCTTATTATTTATTGAATAGGTGATTTGATTCTTTAGAATTTGGAGATTTTGACAATCAACCAAGAATCCCTTGTCTGAAATAGATTCAAAATCTACTTCAGTTTCCACTTGGTTGCTGCAGCTATATATTCACTATCTTTTTTATTAAATGGGTATTTCTGGCAAACCAATAGTTTTTTTAGGATGAATTTGGTCATTTTAATTTACATCAAGAAGTTAAAATCAAATAGAAGGTTCTGGAAACTGGAAAATGCTCACCTCAGTCTCGTTGTTTATCTTTTTCAAACAGTTATCTACGTGTCTATCCACTTCCAATTTTGTTTTGAACATTTTAACCAACAGCCAAATTAACAATCACACGATTTAGCTTCCAAAAATCACTTCAGTAATGTGGAAACAAGCAACTTTATTTGGATATTTGGAACAAATCTACGGTTGGTTGTTGTAGTTAGAGTGCTGTCGCCACCATTTTGCGGTTTCCTGCAGTGATTTTTTCAATGTCAAATGTCAATGTCATATTTAAAATTCGCCGTTAAGAATGTTAACACTGTTGCCACAAATTCCTTTCTAGAATTAATAGTGGGAATTCAATCTGACCTGAAATGAAGCATCTAGAGACAGGAAACAGAGAGCCAGGGCGCAACAGATAATCCGTGTGGAAACAAGTTTACAGAGAATTTCCGGCCAATCCTGAAAAAAAAAAACATTAGCCAATCACCATCGGCTCCAACAGTGAATGCCTTCACAGTATTTTTTCCGATCAATCACATCGAAAAAAAAAAGGAAGCTATCCTCACCACAAGGGTTATTTGTTGAGAGATTTGTA
Organism: Phaedon cochleariae; assembly: GCA_918026855.4. NCBI lineage: Eukaryota > Metazoa > Arthropoda > Insecta > Coleoptera > Chrysomelidae > Phaedon > Phaedon cochleariae. Next base: position 11,272,521 of record OU896711.1, read on the forward strand.
GGCTTCATTTCAGGTCAGATTGAATTCGTGCCATTTTCATTATGGACGTTCTGCTCTTTTTCTGTTGTGATGCCGGCTGTAAATTGGAAATTTGAGGCAAACGAGCGTCCATTTTAGGAGTTAGACATTGCATATTGTGAGGTTGGCTAACAACTTTTTGAACCCTTCATTTCTCTATAATTGACATCGACAAAAGACATTGCATTCTACAAATTATGGCACTCAACTTAACTCGATAGTGACAGTGACTAATATCTGCTGCTACTGCTAACAAATAGCAAAAAATGTAATTGTCAAGTGAAATAACTAGCGTCTAGAGACGGGAGACGACAAATAATTATCGCGGTGGGGGAACGTTACTGTGCGGCTAGAATGAGGTCACCCAACGTTGCAGAAAATAACCAATACACTTTCGAAGGCGCCAAAGTCATTAGATGACATTGCGATGATATTCAAATCTAGGCATAGATTGGAGACATTTTTTCTTGTAGCTTTTAATGTCATCGCAACGTCATCTAACGTACTTGGCGACCCTTGGCGACCGCCACAAACAACGAATGGATGTTCTGACTGATGGGCTTGTCGAGTTCGTCTAACTGGTTTAATGTTTTATAATGGGTTGCGTCCAAGAACTGTCAGATGACCTACCCTGGAGGTGAAACATTGAAACACAACCTCACTTTTCTTATTTGTTTACGAGTGATTGAAACAGTTTTTCACAATCATTTTGGCATTCGAATCGTGTTATACAATGCAAAAAAATGCAGCGGGAGACGAAAGAATCCGGTTGGTACATTGATTCAAAAGTCACTCACATATTTCTTGTTCAAAATTTGGTAATTTCTATGATTTCTCATCGGAATTCCTTTTGCAATAGGAGCTAATAGAAAGACTCATGAAATTTCTGAAATTATGCAAGAAGATTGGATTCATGCAATTCCAAAAATGAAAACTATATGTGCGAGTGACTATAGTAGGTACTTACTTTTAAATCATAATGTACCATCCGGATTCCTTCATCTTCCGCTGCAGTCTTTGTGCATTTTACAACAGCACAATGTGATGGCATGAGCGAATTGATGAATAGCGGAAAAATACGATTCCTATGCCAAAATAATTGTGAAAAACTATTTCGATCACTTGTAAACAAATAAGAAAAGTGACGTTGTGTGTCAATGTTTCGCCTCCAGGGTCGGTCATCTGACAGTTCTTGCACGCGACCTATTGTGGAAAACTATATCAATCCTTTGATTCCTCTGTAAATAAATAGAAGAAGTGAGGTTGTGTTTCATTGTTTCACAGTAGAGTGAGGTTATGTTTCAATATTTTACCTCCAGGGCGGTCATCGCGCACGCGACCTATAGTAGAGATTTCTGAGGAACATTTTCCGTTGAAGTATCCATAATAAAGTGCGAGGTCACCGACTTTTCTACGGTGTTATAATGAGGTGAAAGAACAAGTGAGTGTGGCATCACCCACCAGACGAATGGCTTTTTTCTAAATGATCTATGACTACCAGCGAATGTTTGAGTTCCGAACCCCATATGTGAGAACAGTATTCTGAAACTTGCCGTATTTGTGATTCGTAGATCATCAGAAGCTGTTGAAGTGTTTAGTAGATTTTCGTACGGAACAAGAATTCGAGTTTTTGTGAAGCAGGTTTCGTAATGGATTGGATATGATTTTTCCATAAAAGATTATTGCTGACGGAAATACCAAGCATACATATAGTGGACTTTGTGGCAATGGTGGAACCTGACATTGTCATATTAGGCATACTGTGTTTCGCCATCCTGGAGAGAATGCAGGCTTGAGTTTTGGTGGCGTTGATTTCAACTAAGTTGTTAGTTTACCAGGTTGTAAATTTCAGCAAGATCTTCATTGACAGCGTTAGCCTGCCATCGTCGTTTCCAGTTTCCTGGGAAGAAATAGTAATTCTGGAAGACAACGCATTATGGAGAGTACTATCATCTGCAAAGCTGTGGTTAGAGCAAGTGGTTTCCCCCAACAGATACTTGATATAGGCGGAACAATGTCGCTGCCAAAATTGATCCTTGTGTACCTTCGTAATTGATGGCAAAGGTATCGGAGACAATACTCCGTCCACCACCACATGGAGCGATCTGTCTGAAAGGAAACACGGTCGAATGCCTGCGATCATCCTGCGATATATCCAGCGCTACAGCTAGAGATTCCCAATGCTTTTCTAATGATGCATGCCATATATGGGTGACGTAGGCGAGTAAATCTCCAGTTGATCTTCAGTAGCGAATGCTATATTGTCTATCATCATTGATTCATGAGCTCTACAGATAGTTGATGAGCTCAATGTTGGTGGCTTTCCCCATCACTCTGGAGATAACTGATGAAACGGCAAGAGGCCTATTAATGTTGAGCAGATATTTTCCAGCATAATGGAAAAATACCCGACTTGTACGAGATCATACATAACTTGCAGAAAATCGGTGTTAGTTCTGGTGCACACTTTTTGATGACGATGGGTAAAATTCCATCAGGATCGTTAGCCCCATTCGTTTTGAGACCAAGCAGAATGCATCTGATAGTTCGTTGACGGAAGACGTGTTCGGGAATTCGACTTTCAACAGAGGGAATGTCTGGCGGCACTCTTCCCTGGGAATTTATGATGGAGTTTGCTGCGAACATCTCGGCAAAAATGTTTGCTTCCTCTTGCGATGTTGTTGCTATTGTGTCGTAGACTTTGGAGAGTGATGGGAATGAACTATTAGTGAAATTGATTCCGACTATTCCGAGTCGTTTCAAATTTATGATTTATGATGCAGAAATGATTTGAACATTGTAAGTAGAGCCGTATAGAGCCCAAACCTGGCAACTTCATACTGAGGTAAGTTTGCCCATGTTTTGCCTGTATCGGATTGTTTTGGTTTTATGATTACGTGGTAAGTTTTCGGAAACACCTTTCAGGGACACCCTGTATATTCAATTGAAGCCGAAGCCAACGGCATTATCCATGCTCCTGAGATTAAATGGTCCTGCGTCCTGCCCCGAGACGATTGTTCGTTCTTAGCGTGACCGCAACCATCAACTGATGTAATATGTAACGGCAACGGCGCAATGTGGACCACAGAAATATTTGAGATTTGAGTTTCATGTCATGACATCGTGGTTGTAGTTTTGTGTTTCAAGATTATTGTGGTTTTCTTTGGTTTTTTGAAATATGTTGAATCATATTGTCATTGTCAAAAATGTCAAATAATAATAATAAAAAAAAAAAATAGTGAAGCAAAGTGCGAAAGTGCTTGGTATTTTGATATTTCCCTCCTTGGGGGGGCTTGCTAGTTTGTAGTATTCGCATTGATCATGATTCATGACTGAATGATTCGTATGTTTGTAAACATTTTATTTTACGGCCTTACGGCAGGTTTGAAAAACTTCGAATGGTGCTGGTTTGTGTTTATCCCTTTGTTTGAAATAACGAGAAGACTGCAATTTGAAGACTGAATTTCTTCGGCCGTTCCTTGTTGGAAAACCTAGTAAGTGAGATTTGTTAATACATTTCCAATTTTCCTCGCCATTCATTTCTAGAACATCAATAATAATCGGCACTTCGGCAGTCGATATAGGGCGCTTCATAGGACGCTTTAAAATGGGTCAACTAGATATTTGATTATAGGTCTTCTTAGATTGATTACATGATCTGTTTTCATTATCGAAATGAAATCTTGTTACTTTCGATGATTGTTTGATTTTTTCGAATTGTAAATATAGGTCAAATATCAATTCACTTCAAAGGTCAATGAACCTAATGTTTAATATACGCTGAAGAGTAGAGAGTAGAAGCAGAGATAGCAGAGAGAGCCAGTGCCTAGTGCCTGAGCCTGAGTGCCAGTGCCAGTAATAGGGATAGGGGTTCTATTCTATCCATTAACGAAAATGAATGTAATGCAGCAATAGGTCAATGTTGCCAGAACGATGGGATTGCCGGATATCTGCGACTATTTTCCCTAACAGACACTTTGGTAAATACATAAACACGATATAGTACCAAACTCGGTCTTTTGTCAGTGTCAATTGAAATTATTTCGAGAACGGAAGGATTCAAGAAGTTGTTCTTGCTATAATTTTCAATATTCCTAATCTTATAAATGGCGTCGATTTTATTCACATTTGACATTTGATACCTCTGTAAAACTCTGCTGTAGCTAACCTCGCAATATGAAATGTCTAACCTCTGAAAATACTTCGAACAATTTCAGAATGGTACTGCCTTTCGCAATAGAAAATAAGCCTACTCCACCTATCGCAGTTCTTGAAAGCTTTCAAAGCAGCCTGTTTACATTTTTTTTAATCGCTTGGAGCGCACGAAAGGGAATCCCTATAATGTTCAAAGAACATCGTGGTTCATATTTGTTTTTTGTTTGTGCTTATTGGTCATTACATCAAAACAAACCGCTCAGAAGTGTTCAAGTTGTTGCCATCAGGTGGGGCGACGTGATATTATCTATCATGAATAACTCAATATACAGGGTGTTATTTAAGTACGTGGCCAAACTTGAAGGGGTGATTCTTTGGGTGATTCTAAGACGAGAAGTTCATATAAACATAGGTCCGGTAATGCTTCGTTTTCAAGATACAGGGTGTCAAAATTTTTAAAAGAGATCGTTTTTTTCGTAAATATCTTAATAACCCTTCAACCGATTTTATTGAAATTTGGCAGTGTTATTCAAGGTCGTAAAGGGCTAATTTAACCCTAACTATATCAAAAATATAAGTAAGACCCCAGTTTTTGATGGTTTGTTAGTTGAAATGTTTTATTGTGTTGTCACAGGCGAGGTCACAGGGATGTGCAATGAAGTGATTTTTATGTTTTTTCTCAAAAACAAAGCAAGATACGAAAAAAATTCTAGATATGAAAAAGTTGTAATTTTAGTTGCTCAATGTGAAACAAATACAAAAATTGCAAAAAAATCAGTGGAGCACATTTTTTCTGTCAAAAATATTGGTTACAGTGCCTTCCGGGACGCCACTGGACATGATAATTTTGATATAGTTAGGGTTGAATTAGCCCTTCACGACCTTGAATAACACTGCCAAATTTCAATTAAATCAGTTGAAGGGTTATTAAGATATTTACGAAAAAAACGATTTCTTTTAAAAATTTTGAAACCCTGTATCTTGAAAACGAAGCATTACCAGACCTATGTTTATATGAACTTTTCGTCCAAGAATCACTCAAAGAATCACCCCTTCAAGTTTGGCCACGTACTTAAATAACACCCTGTATTGAGTTCATTGCTTATGGCATCGAACATCAATTTTCAGACTCCCCCTGGATGTTCTACCTCCTGTTTCAATAATTTTGTAATAGATGGTGCTAACGATTCGAATTGCGAATCCAAGATCGCTACTCTGTTATCCTGTTTATCCAAATGTTTGTCATAGATATGAATCGATTGAATCATCGATTAAATAAGTACTATAGTCCTTTCACATTTCAATATGCTCTTGTGATTTAGATTTAGCGAGATTTAGCAAATATTATTTGCATTTGATATGCAATACGAGATGCAATATCAATGATGACTAGCATTTTTACCTGCTTTTTTACCTGATTTTTCACAATAATCAATGGGCGAAGATGTTTTATAAAACGGTCAATTTATGGATAAATTATGAGTATGAATTAATTGATAATTATGAATGTTGATTTCATCTGAATCTATTATACCCGATTATACCTATATGCTCAAGGATATACTACACCAAATAACCAAGACTCTTAGAAAGTTGAATATAAGTTATTTTAATGAATTGAGATATATCGAATTTTGCAATGTTCATTATATTTATTTTATGACTTTTCCATAATATTATTGTACCTATATAATGGTAGATACGTACCTATTACTTACCTGGAAGGTGTGAAAGTAAAAATCATATTCCCATGCATAGAAAAAATATTATGAGGTTGCTAATTTTAGTTCTATATACAGGGTGAGTCAGATAAAGCTCGACAAACTTAGTTTTCAGATTCCCCACTTCATTCTGAAATGCGCCCTGTCTTAGATACCCTCGGAGATACCTACAGGGCGTGTTTCTGGCATGTTTCGCTAACACAGTAGCTTCGTCAGGTGATATACTGGTACAATGAACTAAACTAACGTTGATCAAATCTCAATATCCATATAAATCATTTCCTGATATCCAACTAGGAAAAAGCAAAATGCTCAAAGTGGAATGCAATGGTCACAAAGAGAGAAACTCATAACCACAATAGTTCATAAAATGAAAGAAAATGGTAGATAACGAGAGAAAAACAACTATATACTTTCCTAGCTATATGCCAAGCACAACATTGGACATTGGATTACATCCTCCCGAAATCTATGCAATAATGCATTCGTATAGACGAATAAATCGCAAGTGTTTCCTTCCTAAACGCCGAGCTGCGCCTAAGTGGTTCAGGAAAGCATGACTACCTGCAGACCGGTTTCGAGCTGTTGGCTCTCATCAGTGCAGAGCTGTCCCAGATAGCTTCTTGACCGATATCTGACCCAACGTAAACGCATCTCAGCATTTATACCCCACGAGGCGATCAACGTCCGCGAAATGAACGCGATTAACGCGAACGCCACCTGGCAAGGAAAGAAACACTCCTAAACAAGATCCCATGTCAGGTGAAATGGGAGTGGCTGGTTACCCGACTGGCGTATTTTCAACTAGGAAAAAGCCTGAACGACTTAAAAGGCCGGGACACACATATCCGCGCCGAGTCCGCACCGCATCCGCACCGAGCCCACTCCGCGAGTCGGCCTACAGTTGTTGGTGATGGAGGTGGAAGGCCACACATTTCCGTGTGTCGGCCGTGCATGCAGTCGCATTTCAGTTTTCAGTTTGCCCTTCTTGAAGATGTTGAAAAAATTCAGTAGCAGTGAGTTAGGGATGGTAGCACTCGAGGAAGAAAATACTAATTGAGGACCTCTGTGCAAGAACCGGGCAACTCCATTTTATGCCGAAATTGGGTTATTGTTTTTAACATATAGGATTTTTTCTTGCGCATCATTTGGTGCAAGAATCAATCGAATCCAACAATATCCTCTTGAGTTAACACGGGAAAGGATTTACCTGATGAGCCATTGAGGTGCAACTCCAGGAGTTACCCGATTTTAGCACCGAAATGTAAGCCATGACGGTGCTAGAGTCGGGCAACTCCAGGAGTTGCCCAATTTTAGCACCGAAATGTACGCGTGTAGTGGGAGATGTCGGAGTGAGGTTATTAGCGGCAAGCCTTCCCGCGTCTTCCATCGTGTGTGGCAAGTTTAGTTTGATCATTTGTTTCATGCAATACAATGTAATGTCGTCATAAAGTGAAAGTGAGCCCTTTCGAGATTCGGGGAGTGAATATGTTCCAAAATCATAACTGTTGACGACGAGGACCCAAATTCTGGCAATGTTAACGAAGATCAAGACGCAGGAAACGTCAGCGATTCATCCTATGTTCAAAATACTATTTGTTCACAATATTTCTCGTTATATATTTCATTTTTAATAAAGAAGGAACATTATTACACGAGTTTAACTATATTTTCAGAATTTTGTCTTTTTGGGGCAAGGAACGTAAATACAGCTTTTCTAACGTAAAGGATTCATACCATTTAGCATAATGTTTTCCAAGTTTCGCAAAAATATTGAGCTTTTTTCCATTCCCCAACATTTTAAAAAATTGGAGTTGCCCTGTTCTTGCACCGATCGAGGTCTTCAATTGGAGACGAAATCGAAATTATCGAAATTATCTTCCACACACGCTCTTTGTAATTGACCTTCCTATATTTTTCATTTGTTTGGTCGTACAACACTGAAAACTTCCAAATTTCCTCTATTAGCTTTTCCGATTCCATGTTATAAACCTCTGTGAATCCGCACCGCATCCGTGTTAAATTAAACTAAACTAGTTGGACACGGCGCGTACACGATGCGGAGGTATCGGAAGGATGACGGTGCGGACAAGTGTGGACTTTCTGGTAAGATTGCATCATTTCAAATTCTCTCCGTGTGTCGTCCAACACACGGCCGTCATGCGGTGCGGACTCGGCGCGGATATGTGTGTCCCGGCCTTTAGGCGCAGCCAATATATTGAATTCATCGGGCGCAGCTCGGCGTTTAGGAAGGAAAATCTTGAAGCGCACAACATAACAAAACATGCTTCTTTCGCTAAACAAACTGAAACTATTGATCGAATAAAGAATAATAAATATATAATAATATGCCACTTATTACTTATTGAGGATCTTCATTAGAAACACAAAACAGTTGCCAGTTGTCTATGATGGCCAGGTTGCCATAATACTATCAGATTTTTCAGGTCAAATTAAATATATGATACGATTTGTTTCCATTGGACAAAGTTTGAATTGAATCATGACTTATACAAAAAAGCTCGAAAAAAAGTCATTTGAATTAATTCGTGCCAACCCTGATCAAAATACGTGATCCGCCAACACGAGCGACTCCCCGTCGGTGATTGGTTATCATCGGGTGGCTGACGACTTCATTCAACATTCATTATATTTTGCCTCGTATTTTGCCACCAGCGTAGATAAGGGGGGGGGGTACTGGGGGATAGTACCTCCCCTGGAAGCACCACAAAAATAGTAAAATAATAATATATGTAGGAACAATAATTGATAATAAATTCAAAATTTTAGATAACAACAACTGCTTTAATGTTTTTTACCAGTGTGATAATGATTCAACGATTTTATATAGTAAACCAAGTTTCTGAATATGTTAGTAAATTTAGAAATGATTCCTTTCCCCAACATTTTTATCAGATTTGTTGCAATCGGAAATAGATCTTTGGAAAAATAAATGGGAAGAAACCAAAAATGAAACTATATTAATTTACCAGAAGAAACAGTTTTAGATACTTAACAGCATTGCAGTATCGAAATATTTCCCACTATACAGGCTGGGCCACCAGTAACGCCTCGGTCTCTAGAAGGCTAACCACTTATCTTCTTGGAATTCTTCCTCTCTAGGAAGTTGCATGTCAACATAGGCTACCATTTAAAATTATTTCGAAACATACAGGGTGTCCCCAAAAACCATAAAACACTGAAGTTTTTTCTATCGAACACACTATATATTATTTCATTTTGAGATTCTCCCTGATGAGCTAATTTCAACGACCCATCATACTTGGGGTCTAGCAGTTATAATTATAGAGATATAGGGTGTGAAAAATCGAGATTTTTCAATTTCAGGAATTTTTTGTGTCGAAACTATTCATTATCGATCAAAACGGCTTACATGTCCCTATCTCAACTTTTGATTCACTATCTACTGACATTCAATTGGAACAGATACAGAGTGATCAAAATTCTGAATCTTGGACCATCCTGTATTTTTTCCAATTAAATGTCGGTAGATAGTTAATCAAAAGTTAATATAGGGACATGTAAGCCGTTTTGACCAACGATGAATAGTTTCGACACAAAAAATTCTTGATTTCTCACACCCTATATCTCAGTAATTATAACTGCTAGACCCCAAGTATGATGGATTGTTGAAATCAGCTCACCAGGGAGAATCTCAAAATGAAATAATATATAGGGTGTTCGATTGAAAAAAGTTCAACTTCAGTGTTTTGTGATTTTTGGGGACATCCTGTATGTTTCGAAATAATTTCAAATGGTAGCCTATGTTAACATGCAACTTCCTAGAGAGGAAGAATTCCAAGAAGATAAGTAGTTAGCCCTCTAGAGACCGAGGCGTTACTGGTGGCCCACCCTGTATACACATTTCTGCAGACGATTTCTGTTATGCCTGTGGGTGTGGCAAGTGCTGAAAGATCATTTTCTACACTCAAGTAAGAGACCCTCGAAGTCGAAAAGACTGAAATCATGGTTGAGGTCTACAATGAGTCAGGAAAGGCTAGTCTGATTAACTTTATTAAATATTCATAGAGATATTGAAATAGATATAGATGCTGTTATTGATAGGTTTTTAAAGCAATGTAAATCAAAAATTTACTTTGTTTTATAATCTAGTCACTGAGTACCTAACATTTACGATTTTTCAATGTTAAGTTATCTCCATTATATTATCTAATGGTGAAATCGAAAGATAATTTTTTCTATCTTCATCTAGTTCATAATACGCAAATGAAATGTTAATGTTTTATTGAGAATATTTATCTTGATTTGTTTATTTAAATGGCTGATAGTTGTTATTTTGTTGATTTTTGGTACTCTTAGATAAAGAAACAGCTTTAATCAAAGTTGAAGCTAATAAATCACAATTTTGTGTTGATTCATTATACACCGAAACGCGCTGTACTACTAGGCAACCCCCAAATTATAATCCCATTTCCGCTACTGATTACCCCCCGAGGGTCAAAGTGTTAGTGAGCTAGTGAGTGTGGCATCACCCACCAGACGAATAGCTCTTCTCTGGATGGAATCTAAGAGCATCAGCGTATGTTTGGGTGCTGAACCCCATATGTGAGAACAGTATTATGAAACTGGTCGTAACTGTGCTTTGTAGATCATGAAAAGCTGTTAAGGTGTTTAGTGGGCTTTCGCTCTGAATAAAAATCCGAGTTTTTGCGAAGAGATGGACATGATTCTCCCATGAAAGAGTATTGCTGATGGTCTTGGTTGGAATGCGGTCGTACCAGACATTGTTATATCAGGCATACTGAGTTCCGCCTTTCCAGAGAAAATACAGGCTTGAGTTTTGGTGGCGTTAAATTCAACTAGGTTGTCGGTTCCCCAGGCAGTAATTTCAGCAAAATCGTCATTGACAGCGTTGACCTGCCTTCTTCGTAAATTCTCGGTTTCCTGGGAAGAAATTGGGATGCTAGAGGATTCTACTGGAGGGTAAAAAAAACACAAGGAATCACCTCTTGAAGTTTGTCTCACTTATTGACTAACAACCTATGTTATTTTTCCATACGGTATTGTTTACGCATTCGTGTTGAATAAATACGGGTGTTCTTAATTTATAACTTCAGTTGTTTATCGGCCTTGAACGGAAATCATTACCATCAATTATTATTATTATTTGTTCACCTTGACTTTGTTGACATGCTGACAGTATTTCGCAATAGGATATATACAATAAAACTAAATGAATGATATAACCATTAATTTCTTGGTCAGGGTAGGTTAGTTATGGTTACAATGGGTTTGTTCTGTCCAGATTACTAACTTGATGGAGTATTTCAAGAATCGATGTTTTTCTTTCGCAATAATTTTACATCCACTCTGACTATCAATCATATCCGGAATTATACCAAACTGAAAATGAAATATTTATTTATTTATTTCATTTTATTTATTTGTTTCTTACACTGTTCAACACGTTGCACCATTTATAGAACAGGAAAAAAAGGACACAACAAAAACATATGCATTGCATATTACGTAAGCATAATGGATAGACGAAACAATATGACAAAATAAGATTATCCTGACTATCTAGTTATTCACAGATGAAGGAGAAAAAAGATACAAAGTTTTGACATGAGTTATTCCACAGTTGAACAGATCTAGATTCCTAGCCATCAAGTTATATGTACTACATATCTTATACAAAGGTGAATTTTCATATATGTTGGTTGGAGGAAACTCTAAGTAGAATATATCACAATTTCTGGAAGATAATCTCGGGATGATAAAATTCAATTTTTCCAACAAATCTGTAAAGTCAATTAGATTGTTAACAACCTTATAAATAATCAGGATAGAGAAGTATTGTTTTCTTACGTGCAGGATTACAAATTTGAATGTTTCAAGAAGCTCTCCATGAGGTGTACCAATTGGAGGGTATGTACTGCACGACCTTGCAGACTTTCAAGACGATCAGTATTGTTCCGATAGTATGGGCTCCAAACAACCGATGCATATTCAATCTTCGAACGTATAAAACAGAGTATCTATCTCTTTAACCTTTAGATGTAGACAATGAGTGATTCATCACCAAGCTTATTTATATACTCACATTTTCTTCTGTTTTTAATGTAGTTATGATATTCATGATTTCAATTCATTGTTTTTTATTATTATTATTATTATTATTATTATTATTATTTTTATTATTATATACTTGATCATATTGACATGTTCTACACCTAAAAAAGGTATTTTAAAGGAACTAATAAAGGATATCTATCTTAAAATCACGACTGTTGCGAATTATGAACCCGTATGCTCAAAATGCAGATTTTAGGATTGAGTCAATATGATATAGATTGATCAAATATAACGACAAGATCTTTGAATGTTATGGGTCTCAGAAGAGAAATGTCACCAATTGAGTAGTTGAACACGATTGGGTCCGACTTTAATGTGAAGGACATGAAATTACATTTGACAGGATTCAGTTCTGATCTGTTATTTTGACACCATTCTACCACTCCACCCAGGTTGTCAGCAAGCTGTTGACAATCATTTATGTGATTCACGCAGCCATATAATTCCAGTCGTCCGCATATAGCAAAAAGTTTGCGTCAATATCATTACCAATGTCGTTGAGGAAAATTTCAAAAAGTAGTGGTCCCAGATTGGAGCCTTGTGGTACGCCAGATGTTGCAAGATATTCAACAGACTTGTAGCCGTTCAACTGGATATATTGTTTACGATTACTGAGGTATGATTTGAATAGGTTAACTAGAGAGAGAGATAAGCCACATGCTTTCAGTTTGTTAATTAAAATTCCGTGGTCAATATGAATACATGTGCATCCTTCAGTGTCCTGATGACAGAATAGACTGTCGAAACTTCGGCTATTGTACCTGAAATATTTTATTGAAGACCTGAACCCAAAAATATTATTCGTTCAAACTGTTCACAACTGAATCATGAAAATTGAAGCCACCCGATATACAGGGTGACCCAGGGTTAAACCGCCAAACGTTAAGGGTCAGTTATTTGGGCAAAAATAAGACTTTTTTTCTAAGTAACATATGTCCTAACTTGCTATGTTTTCGATATACAAGGTGTCAAAGTTTTCAGAAAAAATCGGTTCTTCATTATTTATTACGGCTTGAACTTACGGCAGATTTCGATGAAACTTGGTATGTTTATTTGCGGTGAAACGGAGCTCCATTTGATGTAATCCGAATTGAATTATTTCCATTGGCGTCCCAGAAAGTAATCAAAATGATATAAGGATATTTTTGTTTTATTATTTTATTTTATTAGGAAACTGAACACGTAATGGAGGGTAATCTAACTGATATTAGGACAAGTCATTGTATGACTTTTTTTTGTATGTTCAATATTGTTTCATTAGATTAAGCAATCAGAATTATTTCTTCGTCTCTTGTTTTCTTATACCACGATTCTTTTGTGAGGAAAAAAAATCAAAATCATTTTCTAGAATTCAACAGGAAAAAGCACATTTCAACAAAAATCAAATCAAAGGTAGCCGAGCACAATTTCTCCAATGATTGGGGGTTTGTTTGTGTCAAATTCTGACAACATGTGCCTTGTGAATTTATTAATTCGAGTTTTAATGTATTTTAAGTGCGTTCAAGCTTAGTTTTTCGGAATCATCATTATCATCATGCCAAGTATTTACAGTACAGCTGAATACGCGGATATTGTGTACGTTTACGGGTACTGCAATGGTAATACGCGCGCTTCAGTAGCAGAATATGCCCGTAGATTCCCTCTAAGAAGAGTGCCTGACAGATCAGTTTTCGCCACTTTTCAACGTCTGAGAGAAACAGGTTCAACCGTATTGCGAACTCGAGCAGATGGAATTTTTGCACCTCTTCAAAATGAAAGAAGAACACAAAACATCTTCGATGAAATGCCTTCCAGTAGCACGCGAAGATCTTCTCTTCAATTAGGATATAAACGGAGCACTGTGAACAGGACTTTGAAAGCAGATGGTCGTCATGCATATCACCTGCAGAAAGTGCAAAATTTGTTACCTGATGGTTTCCAACCAAGAAGAGAATTTTCCGAGAGATTCCTGGTGCAAATAATGAATTATGCTTCCTTCTCCCGGAGGGTTATATGGACTGACGAAGCAACTTTTACCCGGGCTGGTATCTTCAATCAACATAATACTCACATTTGGGCGAACGAAAATCCTCGTGCAATAAAAGTCAATAAATTTCAACATGAATTTTCATGCAACGTTTGGATGGCATTATGCGACAACTCACTCATTGGCCCATGTTTTCTACCTCCGCGACTTAATGGTCTAGCATTCCTCAATTTCTTGGAAAACGATTTTGAACCAGTCTTAGATGACATGGCTATAATCAATAGAGCAAACAGATGGTTCCAGGTGGACGGATGCCCTGCTCATTATATTCTACCTGTACGACGATGGCTGCACCATTATTTTCCGGGAAGATGGATAGGTCGAGGTCAAGACAGTCCCTTTTCTTGGCCTTCGCGCTCTCCTGACTTAACCCCTTTGGATTTTTTTGTATGGGGTACAATGAAATCCAAAGTTTATGAGGAGCCCATCAACGACGAAGGTACTCTGCGGGAAAGGATCATTCATGCAGCCCGAGAGATTACACCAGCAGAGTGCCGTGCAGCTGCAGAATCAGTCGTCCGTAGGTGCGAACTTTGCATCGAGAAAGATGGTGGTCATTTTGAGCAGTTCATGTGATTCTTGGACGTTATCAGTTTCCCAATAAAATGAAATAATAAAACAAAAATATCCTTATATCATTTTGATTACTTTCTGGGACGCCAATGGAAATAATTTAATTCGGATTACATCAAATGGAGCTCCGTTTCACCGCAAATGAGCATACCAAGTTGCATCGAAATCTGCCGTAAGTTCAAGCCGTTATTAATGAAGAACCGATTTTTTCTGAAAACTTTGACACCTTGTATATCGAGAACAAAGCAAGTTAGGACATATGTTCATTAGAAAAAAAGTCTTATTTTTGCCCAAATAACCGACCCTTAACGTTTGGCGGTTTAACTCTGGGTCACCCTGTTATAGGAAGTCGCAATTCAACATCGCCATTCTAGATAGTAATTCGTAATTTGAAAAACCACTTCATTATGTAAAATTCAATGTCAAGGTGAAACATAATTAACCTAATAACTACTATGGTATGGTGGCTCTGGGAAATTACCAAACCGATAGAGGAAAATTTGTACCTATACTACTTGTATGCACAATGCACATGCATTTATGCACCCAAGCAACGCCTTATCAATTGAGTATAATTCAATGTATGAAACGAAATATGAATAAAGTGATAGCGACAATGATAAACAGGGTGTGCATGAATAAGTATAAAAATATTTTGCTATATATTTCATAAAAAAAGTGCAAATAAAAAGGTTTGCTTTGGTTTCGAGTACACATAACATCAATGTTTTCATTAAAAATCTTTTTTTGAAGTCTTTTGTAGATTTCAATGAAACTTGGTGGTTTGGTTAAAAGTAACAGGGAACTTCTATTGGTGTAATTACATTCGAAAAAATTACGCAGTGGCGTCGCGTCATCATCGATATTCATGGTGAATATCATTGTACGCCACTGTTTTTTCAAGTTTCATAATTTCATCAGATTGAACATGATTGATAATACAACTTTCTTGTTTTTTGTGTTACTTTTGTATCTCAATTAATTTTTGATCAAACAATAGAAAATTGATATATGTATACCTATAGGAGATCTCGAGACACCTATTGAGATTACTCAATAACACAACACAGTTTTTTTCTAGAATTTTGAATCTGTCAGTCACCAACCAGACTGAATTTTGCAACCATGAAAACTCACAGGGAGATCATAAAAAATCAAGCACTACTTCCAACTTCAACATCTTGTATCTCAAACACGAAGCGAGTAGGAGACATGTTCATATAAACTGATCTTCCTAAAATTTGACAAGGAAGGAATCACCTTCGAAATGTTTTCGCATTTATTCCTCTAGGCCTTGTGAAAAAAATACATGAGATGTTCGGTGTGATACATCGAACTACTATTTTCCCTATAATGGTTTTCTTATGTTCACATTTTGCAGAAGTCTTATCGTTTGTGGAGTTTTTTTGTCAATGAATAACAACGAACAACAAATAATTGAGCAATTGATGAGTTATTTGACGACACCAATATCGTCTGTTCTGCGAAATGGTAAACAAATATTTCCAATACACGGTAAGCAGAAAACCATAATAAAATGGTGTTCTGGAGATATTGTTTGAAAATATATAATTTTATTATCCAATATATTATAAAATTCTCCTGTCCCGGTCATGGTGTTAGTTGCCTGTGGGGTTAATTCTTGCCCGACAAAATATTGTGAGATATACATATTATTGAGTACCATCAGAGGAACCCATTCATAGAAAAAAACTCCCATCCACGTGTATTTTGAAAAGTTATGAATTTTTTTAGAAATTCCGAAGAAGGGGGCCTGTGGGGTTAATTCTTGCCCAACAAAATATTGAGACCCTCAGAGAAATTCATTGATGTAAAATAGTTTCATCCATGGACATATTTTGGAGGTTTAAGTAATTTCATGGCCAGCCATGAATATAAATTGATAATGAACGACCATTGGTGGTATGGCGCGCGCCTTGAATATTAGGCGAAGTCGTGGCTGGAACTCGTGGCTGGTTTCACACTGATCATGATTCTTTGAATCAGATTCATGCACTGATATGTCGTTGAAGCGTACATCGTACCAAGAGGAAGAATAGTGAAGAATTGAAGATCGCTCTGGCCATCAAAATTGATAACGTGGTGATCTGAATTATCCATTTCGTGTTCTACAAATATTGATGTTTACCCTCGTGTTTACCTTTCACTTGTTTTGATCATTGATAGCGCCATTGGACTTCGTATAACGATCGTACAAAATAGTCTAAGTGCATCCTCCAGATCAGATATTCACCTGTTTTGACCATTGAAAGCCAATGGAAGCTTAGATAATGAAACTCAGGAGTGGGCCCTTTGCTTGATCCACTGCGACCTTCGCAGATCTCTCCTGGGCCTCCTCATTGTATACCGGGTGGTCCATTTAAGACTCTACTAACTCTCAGAATAATGATTTAAAAAAAAATAATGAAACACGCAGATTTTTATTTGGAGGGGGACACCAGTTTGATGCAAAATAGATATATAATACATACTTCAACCCTCTACTCCCCAGAACAACCCCCTCAATAATTTGAATAGGCAATAAGGGTCATTTTATACATCATTGCAAACGTAATTTAATTCTGATTAGTAGTGCAAAGTTTTTTGAATTCCATTTAACAAGGCGTTCTCGAGATATTCGAGTTCAAATGTTTTTTAAATGCCTTTATCCAAGACAGTTGAATAAAATATTCATAATATATGTACTTCCTCAAGCAAAACGATAGCCATATTCCACACCAGTGATTAATAGCGGTGAATAACCATTATTCACTGGTCTAGATAGTTCTTAGAGTACGCGATATAACAACAGGTATCTTCAATTTTTAGTTTTCTCAATGTCAAATGAGGTATGATGAAACAGTTGTTGAAAATAAATTTATTTATCAAAGACAAAAATAGTCGTGGATAAAATTATTTACAGGGGCAGGAGCGAAGGCAGGAGCCCTATAAGATGGATTATTAGTAAGATGTTTTTTTAATCTATGGTAAGATTGTTAGATTCAATGTTTTGGCGAACACGCCGGGATCTGTCGATTGTATTATGAATATTTTATACAACAGTCGTGGATGAAGTATAGTTTTCTACTCGCATTCTAATTCATTGACTCCAGATAGTGGTAGAGTCTATTTTCTAATGTCTCTTTCCCTTTTGAAGATGTTTATCTTGTAATTGTCTGGCATTCAATCTTTATTCTTCTTTCCAAAGCGTTCATGTCAGTAAGTTTCGATTTCTTGATGAGGAATTTCATATTACTTCATTGAAAAAATCATTGGTGGCCGAGTCCGGCAAACGTGCTGGCCATTCTATAGGTCCTCTTCGACCTATCCATTTGTTCGGGAAATTTCGGGATAGTCATTCTCTCACGGATCTCGATGATGATGGTAATCGCAATCTA
Organism: Phaedon cochleariae; assembly: GCA_918026855.4. Lineage (NCBI taxonomy): Eukaryota > Metazoa > Arthropoda > Insecta > Coleoptera > Chrysomelidae > Phaedon > Phaedon cochleariae. The sequence goes on from OU896711.1 coordinate 11,290,532, forward strand.
TTGGCAGTTTATATTTATTTTCAATAATTGCGCTACCCCAAAATTTCCCAAACAAATGGATATAGGTCATAGACGACCAATAAAATGGCCAGCACGATCGCCGGACATGGCACCTGATGATTCTTTTCTTCGGGGTCATTTGAAATCCGTTATTTATAAAACGGAATGAATGGGAAAAGCGTCATTTGAATTTCGAGTGATATTTTCTGAAATACAATTGACTTTCCGAAATTGAAGTGATTATTCTCTAATTCAATTAACTCTTCTGAAATACAATTGATGATGCTTTCTGAAATACCGGGTCTTCAACAATGATTGAATGCCACGTGACCCTTTTTGATGCGGTATCTCTTTCCACCCACGCTGAAGAGATACGAATGTATTCTTGGTTGCATAGTAATCTGTCACGCGTGGTTTTCCATCATTGTTGAAGACTTGAAGACCCCGTACAAGTGACTATATTCTGAAATACAATTGACTCTCTCTGAAAACTGTTCTTCGGAAATCTCTGCTATCATCCCTTCACAAGCAATACCAATCAGACGAACTAGACAAGCCCAGTCAGCACATCCTTTCGTTGTCAACCTCGAAAGATGTCGAACAGCACTTTATCAAGACTCCTTCATCCATAGAACGGCTAGGCTCTGGAATTCATTGCCTGTGGAAGTATTCCCAACAACATATAATCTCCAAAAGTTCAAAAAAAATTCCAATACCTACCTCCTGCCTTATCCTCCCTAGGAACGCACGATGTTCTCTGAACATTATAGGGATTGAAGATTTTTACTAGCTGCATACACGTAACTGATCAATAGAATGAAGAGATTTTGTATTTCGTGTAAATTTTTTTATTATAAATCGCAAAGCGCTTTCGGCTAAAAAGCCATCATCAGTGCTATACCTGCAAGTAAGTAACATTTATGAAATTTCAAAAACAAATCTAAAAAGGTAGATTACTTACTCGTCAAGTATTTACAAAAAGGTCCAAAAATTAGTGATCACAGACATCATTATGGTACAAACGGGATTATGAACAGACATACATTTAACAAAAATGTTCCCTAAAGGGTTATTGTACAATAACCCTTTAGGGAACATTTTTGTTAAATGTATGTCTGTTCATAATCCCGTTTGTACCATAATGATGTCTGTGATCACTAATTTTTGGACCTTTTTGTAAATACTTGACGAGTAAGTAATCTACCTTTTTAGATTTGTTTTTGAAATTTCATAAATGTTACTTACTTGCAGGTATAGCACTGATGATGGCTTTTTAGCCGAAAGCGCTTTGCGATTTATAATAAAAAAATTTACACGAAATACAAAATCTCTTCATTCTATTATAGGGATTCCCTTTCGTGCGCTCCACGCGATAAAAAAAAATCATTATTGAAGAAGGAAGGAAGCGAATGTTTATTCGGAAACCGACCTTCACATGGCATGATTCATGGATTTCCGTTTCGCAGGAAATTCGCGAGTTCACACTGCATGTCCCCAGATTGGGGTAGGTCATGCAGAGGACGAAATTATCGACCTCCGTGGATTCGCGACACGCCTACGCCGTTGCCAAATCATTCTTGCAGACAAAATGGAAGGCTTCGACAGAGGCCAATTTTGCTGAGCATGCATTATTGGTCGAGTGATTTGAACAGCAGATTTAACCCTATCGTGCATAATTTGATTTTTCTACTCACATAACTAAAATGGCATTCAGCGTACGGATATGTTCCACGCTAAATGATCGATTAATCACGGATTGACGATCTGTGATTTATTCAAAATATTAAATACGTTTCCATGGCAACACGATTTCTTAAACACATTACCATGGCAACACAGTTCATTAAACATAGCTACAGTAATTTGAGACATGTCTGGTCTGTCAATTGTATTAACTGTCAACCGTCATTTTCAAATTTTGTATCAGAATTGTTCAAACAATATTCGTTTGTATCAGAATTATTCATTGAAAATTTATGCGAAATGTAGACGAAAATGAAATCGAAGAGAATTTTCTGGTACTTGCATATCTCCAAGAAGTGTAAAAATAAAGCATCCATCTTTGAGAACAATTTATTTATTCTGCGCTGAGCATGACAATAAACGTGAAACAAAGGTTAGTAAGCAATGGACTGGACACATCTACAACCAATATCACTTATACGTTTCTCGCTGGTTGCATGCAGTTGCATGTATTATGTTCTCAATTCCCATTCCTTTCGAATTATTTTGTAGGTTAGCAGGAATAGCAGGTATGTTGATGTAATTTTCGGAGTTCTTGGAGAAAGCATAGTATGTAACGCGTTTATAAACTCTTCTAGATACTCGTTTATTAAACACTCGCTCCACTCTGCTCCGCTCGTGCTTAAAATACTCGTTGCTAAAAGAAGGTTTATAACACTTGTTACGTAATATACTATTAAGAAATTCAAAATGACTTTGAAAATCATTAAACGATTGATAGTAGTATGGTAATAAATTGACAATATATGAAGTATTGACCAAACTCCTCGATATTTCTCAAAAACGCCAAAATAAATGTCCACTCTAGTGGACGTTATGCATTTTCCATCATGATAATCCATCTTGAACTGGTATGGAAAGATTCGAAACAATCAGGGCAGTGTAAGGTTCATTTCACCTTTTACATATACAGGGTTAGTCATGACTAACCACAACCAGCCATATCCTGATGACGGATAGAGGAAGTCAAGGTGAGTTGATATTGTATATGTGAAGAAATATATTTTGCCTATTCGTGACAGAAATACAGGGAATTCAGACCGAAACTTTGATGAACGGTATTTGAGGAACGTCTATGTTATCGCAAAAAAACTCCAGTGCCGGAATTGGCAAATACATTTCCTTTTTAGATGTCAAAATTTTGAGCTCTTGGATCGTATTCTTCAAAAATTATTATCTGACTCAGAAAAATCAGAAAAAACGCTACAAGTGTGGCTCTTCAATTTGTACGGTAAAACTTTGTATCGAAAAAAATTCTAATGAATATTTCTTTGATTTGGTCCTACTCTCTAAATTCGATCAAAAGTATTCCTAACCAATTTGTTTGCATATTTTTGATATAGCAGCAGAGAGTGTTGAGAAAAGGTATTATCCAATAAAAAAATTCAGGACCGGACTTGGATTCTGGAAAGGAATACAAAACAATTACAATTTCTGAATTCGTCGGGATTTCGAAAATTGCTTGGAATTCATCAATTTATCATCAAAAAGAACAGTCTGGAAACGAAAAGTAAAAAAATCAGGTCATGATCTGACTGAGGCACAGTGAAATATTTTGTTATTATGTATTCACGTTGCTAATTATGGATTACAATAATCAATATGTCGATTTATTACATTTTTTCTAGCGCCTCCATAAAATATTCAGACAGGAACAACATTGAAGTCTTCAGCAACCATTTTACATTAGTGCAAATATGATTCAACATATAGAATGAACCCCTGATTTTTTCCCAGAAGGTGGTAACACTGAAAATATGTCAAAATATGTCTAATATTGCCAACCATAAATAGTTTTTGATGAAACATGGAATATTTCCATTGCTTACAACTACTTATTCGGAGGAATAACTTATTCCTCCTGTCCACTGTAGTAGGCATTATATGCATGAAAGGGTTAAATTATCGAAACCTGAGTCGAAAACTTTGGTTCATCTGATATAGTTCGATCAATATCCTGCAATAATTTATAATTAACATCATTATGCGTTAGTTCAATAAGATAAGACACTGTTATTTCCGGTTCAATTGCGAATTCTCATTTCGAGGACTTGGCAACATTGCTACTGAATCGTCCCAAGTCCCAACTACCACTTAGGTAACATAGGGTATAGTACAAGCTCGATAAGTTCAAGGTCTCTCCGACCATGTTCCATGTTCTTATTGTTCTCTCGGTCTCACGAATCGGAATGCATCTAACAATCTCACAATGAAATTATTGTTTTTCGGCTGGTAGCAATCTGCATCGACAAATTTATTCACTGCTCCTGTGTTTTGTATTTCCTGCTGGAATAATTATGCGACGTCGGCAGTGGAGCAAGTGCAGGAGCGTAGACAGAATAGGAAAAAGAGGAAGAATCGAATTTGTGGTGTGATAGCGAGAAAACCTACCTGGCCGGGAGAGCTTGCCTGGAAACGTCATATTGGCTAAAATTGGACTGGAAAGGCAATGGAAAAACGCGATATGTGATCAGCCTGCTGATCTTTCAGCAGACGATATCGTCAAGAAATCCGGTTCCAGCCAGCACCAAGTCATCCCCAATCATCTTCGATAGGGAAAACTATGTCTTAGAAAGGTGTATAAAGTTCTGCCTCTGCAGGAAACATTGGGATAAAGATATTGGAACAAAGAACAATTGGAAGGACAATGGACGAGGACTAACAAACAAGCATTAAAATTGTTTGAGGCACCTGCGTATGTATCAACGTCAGCACTGCATGTCTGATCTCTGTTTTGGAGTATATTAGAACGTATGTCTATACTCGTACAATTTATCAGAGCCGTCATAAGGAATATTGCAGTATCAACGATGATATATGGTATGTTTTAAATTATCCAAGACCGGCCCAGTACGATATACACACTGCGCATACTCATCAACCAACTTTTCCAAGCCGGTCACGTGGTATGCGCGAGTTTAATTTAGCGTAAGACTGAGTACTAGCATTGTCCTTCCATCCTTCAAATTCGTATACCAATGATTTTCCCTTGTATGCCTTTTATATATACAGTCATCTTCAGAGAACATGTCGCACATGGACGGTGTCAGCTCTCTTAATCACCGCTGCAATAAGAACGCCCATATATACCGTCCAACGAACGAGTGAACATTCAATTGGGGTTGATGAGCAATAGCCATTTTCTCTTTGGATCTTCCCACTTTGTGATCGGCAATATTGTTAATGTTTTTCACTTGACATTTGACTTATATTTTACCGAGAATATGGAATGACTTATGACGCGTGTCCTTTTAATTGGTTGACCACAACCACAAGAGCTCGTTTTCATGGAATCAAAAGTAGAAGATATCACATTTTTCAGTTTTCAACACATGAGCAGTGTTGACGATGCCAAATATGTCGAAACATTGTCAGTCTTGCCGGAGCCAACTTTGTCTATAGTCAAAACAATGAAAAATGTATCGCGAACCATAATTCAAGGTGATGGTAGTGTACCACACCATCAAGCAACACTGATTTTACCTAATAACTACCAAAGGATATTGAATTCAACTGAATGTATAATCTGAGCTATGACGTCAGCACAAGTTCACAGATAACGCAGCTCCTGATATGATTATAGATTTTCACGGACCACTGAACCTCAGCTGACGTCACCGCGTTCCCTTCTAGGTGGTTACATTGCAGTATAGGGACTGAGCCATCCTTATAGGAATGCAGGTTGGAAATTCCTGATAAACGACGCCCCTGATGTGGAATTAATTTTCACGCAGTAATTGAGTTGTTGACTTGTTTACATGAAAAGCTGGATAGAGTGGAAGCTTGTGTGTTTTCATAGTTGAATTAATGAGTACTAACTCAACTCACTATATAAATGTTGATTATTCTTGGATGCGACTTGGATGAGAAATTTATATACTTTCTTGGGGACTTGGGAACAGCAGTAGGGTAGGTAGACTGCTTTCAATTGGTTAATTGGTACAGGTAAAAATTATTCACATGTGATTAAATGTCATCAAACATTGTAAAATATTATTGAATAACTGGATGTTGAAAGATTATGCCATTAACTCATTTTGACAATAAAAAGACAATCTTCGACACAATACCATGAGAGACAATCATATAAGGTTCTCGTGAAAAATGCGAAAATGAATTAGTGAGAGTATACAGGGTGTCCCACAATTAGCGTGCAATACTTCACCAGCAGATTTAACGATTCGAAATCGGCCAATCTTGTTATGAAGTCATGGAAACCATCCATTCTCAAAGTGGCCCAGTATTTTTCAAAGGGAGAAAAACAATAACTCAAAGTCGGTCGACCACAAAATTTAATAAAAGGAGTGACTATAGTTTCGGCTCAACGGCCATCTTCAGACACAATGTAAAAAAGTACCTAGAAAATTATAAGTTGTTGAATCTAGACAATATGGTGGCTGCGAAAGAACATACCTTATGGAGAAAAGTATACTAATTAAAAACTAACTAGTAGGTCAGCATCGAATCATCCGTCCAAATTGGAACTAGTAAAATTTAAAACGGCTGAAAAGCCAAAAGAACATTACGATGAGTAAGTTCAACATTAGAAAATTCAAAAAATTTTGATTAATTAATCAACTCAACGGAGCTTCATCAGCGGTCAGGCCATCAACAGGAAAGACAACGCCGTAGGTGAAATGGAAGTGATGATTTGACATTGACATCACAAAATGACAATTTCAAAGTCAGCGTAAAACATTTTGAATGACAGTCAAACATATGAAAGATGAGTTTCAAATTCAAAAATTGACATTATTGACGCTAAAAAGTTATACAATTCAATAAAACTATGTAAACAAAAACAATAATTGATGATAGAGATGTACGCGAAAAGGGTCAAGAAGAGCAAACAAAATTCAACTCCTGTATTCTTGAATTTTGTTTGCTCTTCTTGACCCTTTTCGCGTACATCTCTATCATCAATTATTGTTTTTGTTTACATAGTTTTATTGAATTGTATAACTTTTTAGCGTCAATAATGTCAATTTTTGAATTTGAAACTCATCTTTCATATGTTTGACTGTCATTCAAAATGTTTTACGCTGACTTTGAAATTGTCATTTTGTGATGTCAATGTCAAATCATCACTTCCATTTCACCTACGGCGTTGTCTTTCCTGTTGATGGCCTGACCGCTGATGAAGCTCCGTTGAGTTGATTAATTAATCAAAATTTTTTGAATTTTCTAATGTTGAACTTACTCATCGTAATGTTCTTTTGGCTTTTCAGCCGTTTTAAATTTTACTAGTTCCAATTTGGACGGATGATTCGATGCTGACCTACTAGTTAGTTTTTAATTAGTATACTTTTCTCCATAAGGTATGTTCTTTCGCAGCCACCATATTGTCTAGATTTAACAACTTATAATTTTCTAGGTACTTTTTTACATTGTGTCTGAAGATGGCCGTTGAGCCGAAACTATAGTCACTCCTTTTATTAAATTTTGTGGTCGACCGACTTTGAGTTATTGTTTTTCTCCCTTTGGAATCTTGTTATGCCTAATAATATGCGATAATAATAATTTGAAGATTTCATCCAGAAATGGGTCAAACTGTAGAGGGTGGGGGATAAAATCACCCCAACTCTTTTTAGTGCGGTTTGTTTGCAACTGCAGCATGAAATTATGAAACTGTGAAGTCTTTTGCATGAAAAAGTTCCTTTAGTTCAACTTCGATAGGAAGCACCGTTCTCGAGTAATATCGATTCGAAAACTACCGTACATGTCATAAAAATTTATAAGGAATTTACAAAAATAAAAATTTTTAGCGTAGGCTATGGAACACGACCACAATGTTTGGGAAAAACAATCGAGGCAGATGACAGATACATAAAATAAGTGACAGGAAGTTTGAAAGTTGATAAATTTAATAAGTATTTTTCCATAAATTAATAGATATTATTTTCGTTACTAGTCCGGTAAGTACACTTTTACAGTACGTGTGACGTATAACATTTTATTTCATACTGCTAAAAAACAAAAATGAACAGTGAAAAATAAAATATTAATCGATTTATCTGCGTCCAGTAATTTCAGAATTTTGCATTCACTCCCAAGATAGCTGGCAGGTAGTTTCCTTAGAACAGGGTATCTCGCATGATTCAACATGGAGAAAACTTTGTTGAAGTGCTACAACAAAAAAATGGGAATGTATCAGCAAGTAGCAACTCCCTAGTAAATAATTCATCCAATGGAGCTCCTGGTATCCATATTCATGGGAACGAAAATTTAACGGTTAATATTAATATTAGCAATAAGTTCTGTGTATTGTTTTGCTGTTGAATTTTTAATAAATGTATTCATGCTTTTGACGCATAACTGATGAGTTTTCAATATTTACAATCCGGGGTAAAATTTCATTACGGGATAGTAGCACGTAATGAAATATTACGTGCGCCTATCCTGTATAAGTCTATTTTCCCGATTGAAATCAGGTACGTAAAGGTATGTTCTATGATGCAGTATGAAATAAATGACTTTACAATGCTTCTGTCACTTATTTCATGAATTTTCATGTCACCTGACTTGATTGTCTTTTCCCAAACGATTGTCGTTATATCTAGTTAGGTAGTTTTTCATTTAGATCGAAAATGCCCAAACATACTGGTTGTGCATAGCCTTCCTCAAATTGTGATTTTTTCTGATTTCATATGAATTTTTATGACATGTGGAGTAATTTTCAAATCAATTTTACTCGAGAACGGTGCTTCCTATCGAAGTTGAACAAGAGGAACTTTTTCATGCAAAATGCTTCAAAGTTTCATAATTTCATGCTGAAGTTGCTGAAGAAACGCACAAAAAAAAGTTGGGGTGATTTTACCCCCCACCCCCTACAGTTTGACCCAATTCTGGATGGAATTTCCAAATTATCATTATCGTATATTATTAGGCATAAAAAGATTGGCCGATTAGCAGAATTTCATAGTTCTGCTATCAACAGTTTCGAAGATATAAGATAAAAATCATTTTCAGGGTACCACCACGCTTTAGCTCGCTTATGAGACATTGTTCGACCTATGTTTATAGAAACTTTTTTTCATATTTTCAATCGTTCAATCTGCTGGTGAAGTATTGCACGCTAATTATGGGACACCCTGTATAGAAGAAATAATCGAAGGCTTGCATAAATCCTAACAAATAAGAAGCAGGGCTGTAAATGATGATGACTTGATCAATAAATCAAAAATACAAAAAGCGTATCCAATATTCCAGGATGTAGAAGACTCAATACATAAATAAAGGGACATCAAGAAACGTAAATTTGTCAACAGTGATGCTGCATTGTTCTGAATATCTTCGAGCTGATTTCTGTTGCTTCGATTTTCACGAAATTCTGTTGTCGAGCATCTTCATGAGTCCGTCAGGATAATACCAATGATGTTCTTTATTTATTTCCGATAATTCATTGTGCTTATATACGTCAAATATGCTTCCCAGTTGTCCAAAGATGCTTGTGCAAATGCAACTTTTAGAGCTGGCCAAAAGCTTTCGACACCTTTCCACCCATTATTATCTTATAGTTTTGGAAGATAAGAAGTCAAGGATCAATAGAGGGATCAATAAAATAGTAAATAAAGAAGATAATTCGTTGGGAAATACCTCTTATAGATAAGAAAGTTCTAGAGGAAAAACATGTGGGCGTACCAACAGTGAACAAATTCAATCATCTTGATACGATTTTCGCAATACAGGAATGATAAATAGTTCAATGTTGCATAAATAATATTGCAATTAAGTACAATTCCTATACAAACAGGGTCGTTGAACTTTATCACCATCGAAAATCCGATAGAAGTAGCAATTGCACATATTCCATATAGGTTTTTCTTGTAAACAATATAAAAACAAAACAAATCTATAACCTCCAAAAGTTCAAAAAAATGTCCAAACCTACCTCCTTGCCCGAGAGCTCTCCCTATCCTCCCTAGGTACGCATGGTGTTCTTTGAACATCATAGAAATTTCCTTTCGTGCTCTCCAAGAGATAAATAAAATCTATCTTAAATAAGATTCACTTGATTCAATATGTCGCTATCTAGAATTTCTAAATGGAAATTTGTAGCGAATAGTATATGAATTACATCACATAAAGTTTCTTATATCGATATATACCGGGATGCTCGGAACCAATTTACCCGTTGGTATTTCGAATAAATTTTTCAAATTTGGTACATTGATTTGATTGCATGAGTGCATTAACTCTTTAGTTTCAGACTAACTATATGACACTTCCTGTTTGACCGGAAGTGCATCCAATTTTTTTTATTTCACATACAATGAATTTTTTTTCTGGAAATGCAATTACACAATTTGATATCAACGTCAATAATGAAATCATCAAATATTCCACAGCCGTAAAATTTCTTGGGATATTCGTTGATGAACATTTGTTATGGTCCAGACGTATTGAATCGATCAGAAAGAAAATATCTCCAGTAATGACACCAAATCACTTTGAAATACTTGAAATGTATATATTTTTCCTTGGTTAATTCAAAATTACAATACTTGATTTCAGTTTGGGGTACAGCTAGGTTATCAATTATAAAGCCAATCAAAATCCTTCAAAACAAAGTTATTAAATGTGTATTCAAACTAGATTACTTGGAACCAACATAAAATCTTTATAAACCTAGGCAATTGTTAGATATCAACTCCATTTACAAATTCGAAATATTGAATTTCATCCATTCCGTCAATAATAATTATAAACATTTTTGGCGTTTCAGTGGGGAAGAACTGAACACCTTTTTGAATATTTGCGAGGATCTTTTTGGCAGTGCCGAAAGCTGTATGGTAGCGGTTGATATGATGTATATTTACAAAATGAAAAATAGTGAATTCGTAGTCGAGGCGTCTCTGGTCAGTTAAGCTGTCGCGAACCGAGTAACCACTTCGAGAGTCGAGAAAAGACTGTCGTTCTTGAGGGTTGTTTTGAGAACGTGAGATCGGTTCGAAAACCCTAGCACGTTTCTCAGAAAAAGAGAAAACCTGGTAGTGTAACTCAAATTGAAATGAAATAATTAAGAAAATCCGAATCATTTTTTTGGTACCTCCAGATGGAATTTTATTGGGGTACGCTAAGCCTGAGAACACGATCATAAAACTGTTTCGACAAACAATATTTGAGTTTTGGGAAAGTCCACATCTGTTTTGTAATTTGTAAGCTTAGAGATCGCCTCGACTCAAAATTCGATGAAGATATATACAGGGTGTACCATTTACATGATAATAATGGATAATATTTACAATTGATATCAATAGTTATTTACAAAGTGAAATCTAAATATTATATACATATGACACAGAAATATACAGTGGAAATATGATTTCCCACACACCCCCCTGCTAGAAATGAAGGCTCAAGAAAAGCCAGCCTGTAACCGCTCAGGAAATCGTACTCGTCTTCCCGATCTGGTAGTCCGTAATTCCTGATCAGGTCTTGGTTGTGGGGCGGCGATTCGTGGAATATCTCTTGCAGGAGTGTTCACGTTGGGCTGTATCATGACGAACTCATCCCGGGTCTGTGGAGCATCAGCTTCGTTCTCAGATTCCGTTGATATTATGAAGGCCGGTTTGAGACGGTCTATTGTTACAGTGACGTCACGGCCGCGAACGTGTATGACGAACGTTTTATCTGATCTCTTAACGACTCGGAAGGGGCCGTCATAGGGATGCTGCAGCGGGGCTTTCGGTGCATCATGGCGGAGAAACACATACTCTGAGGTAGCAAGGTCCTTGTAAACAAAGGTCTTCCTGGTACCGTGCTGTGTACCAGGTGTTGGCTGCAGCTCTTGCATGTGTTTCCGCAATCTTTGAACATATTCGGGCGCTCTGTCACCTGATTGGGCGTTGCTGGAAGTCAGAAATTCTCCCGGTATCCGGATTGGCTGTCCGTAGAGCATCTCAGCAACGGTAGCCTGGATGTCCTCTTTCCAGGCACAGCGAATAGTCGAATACCTAGGAGGACTGTGGGAAGAGTCTCTGTCCATTGCTGGCTGTTGTGACATCTGATGGCTCCTTTTAACTGGCGGTGAAAGCGCTCGATCATGCCATTTGCTGCTGGATGATATGCCGTGGTTCGTAAGTGAGTCGTACCAGTCAAACGGTTCAAGTGTTTGAAAAGGTGGGACTCAAATTGGCGGCCTTGGTCAGTGGTTACCCTGAGAGGTGTGCCGAACCGACAAATCCAATGGTTGTAAAAAGCGCCTGCTACAGTTGCTGCTTCTTGATCCTGAAGAGGGATGACTTCAGGCCAGCGAGTGAATCGGTCGATCATTGTGAGGCAGTAACGATATCCGTCACACAATGGCATTATCACGATGTCTATGTGTACGTGCTCGAACCTGGACGAAGGTGACAGGAACGAACCAACAGTTGTTGTGACATGTCGACTCACTTTTGCCCTTTGGCAATCCAAGCAACTTTTTGCCCAGGCTCTGCAGTCCTTTTTAACTGAGGGCCACACAAAACGTTGTGTAACCATCCTGACAGATGCATTGGCTCCTGGATGCGAGAGACGGTGTATGGAGTGAAATGCTGTTTTCCGGAAGGGTGTGGTGATAAACGGTCGAACTGCTGCAGTGGAGACATCACATACAACCATGGAATCTGTTCCAGGGATTTGCATGCGTTTTAGCTGCAGGGAAGAGTGTTCCTGTTGGAATTTCTTGAGTTCGACATCGTTTTCCTGCGAGGCAGCAAGGGCTTCAAAGTCTATAGTAGATTCTAACTCCTCGATACGCGACATAGCATCCGCTACTACGTTTTGTTCACCGGAAATGTGTCGAATGTCTGTGGAAAATTGTCCAATAAAGTCTAAGTATCGAAACTGTCGCGGCGAGCACTGACTAGCTCTTTGGCGGAAGGCAAATGTGATGGGTTTATGGTCCGTATACACTGTGAATTGCCTAGCTTCCACCATATGACGAAAATGTCGAACAGACAAGTATATCGCCAAAAGTTCGCGGTCGAAAGCACTGTATTTCCGCTCTGTGGAACTGAGCTTTTTCGAAAAAAAACTGAGGGGTTCCCACGAACCGTTGTTCCACTGCTGTAGCGCGGCACCAACAGAATAATCTGACGCGTCACAAAAAATAGCGAGATTTGCATCAAATTTTGGGTGGGCCAGCAATGTAGCCTGTGCAAGGCTCTCTTAACATGCCTCAAAAGCCGCGGTTGCTACTGGTGTCCAATTCACAGGTGCTTTACCTTTCACATTGTTCTTCAGAAGTTCATTGAGGGGAGCTTGACTGGTGGCAGCACCAGGTAAAAACCTTCGATAAAAGTTCAACATACCTAGAAACTGTCGAAGTTTTTTAACAGTGTCCGGTCGCGGGAAAGTTCGAATTGCGTCCACTCTATCGGCCAAGGGTCGAGTACCTACCTCGGAGACTCGATAGCCTAGGAAGGTAACTTCTGGTTGACCGAATACGCATTTTACGGGATTGATAACGACGCCGTACATAGCCAAACGATCGAACAGGATTTTCAAATGTTTCATGTGTTGTTCTGGGGATTCCGAAGCAACTAAGATGTCGTCTATATAAGCATAGCAAAAGTCGAATCCACGGAGAACTTCGTCAATGAAACGTTGAAAAGTCTGAGCTGCGTTTCGCAGGCCGAATGTCATGAATCGGTACTCAAATAGTCCAAATGGGGTTGTAATCGCGGTTTTCGGAATATCTTCTTCCGCGACCGGAATTTGATTGAACGCGCGCACCAAGTCCACTGTAGAAAAAATTGTTTTACCGCGGAGACACTGAGAAAAGTCTTCAATATGTCGAACAGGGTAGCTATCTGGAATCGTCCTGGCATTGAGTCCACGATAGTCGCCACATGGTCTCCACTCATCGCCTTTTTTTGGCACCAAATGCAAAAGAGCTGCCCAACAGCTTGCTGAAGGTCGAGCAATTCCTAATTTGAGGAGAGTGTCGAATTCTTTCTTGGCAGCTCGGAGTTTGTCCGGAGCAAGGCGACGTGGTTTCTGAGCGACTGGTGGTCCTGGAGTTGTCACAATGTGGTGCTTGGTTTCATGTTGAATATTCTTGGGAGTCCCTTCAGGCCGGGTAATGTCTGGAAACTGGTTCAGCAGGTCATGGTATAGGGAAGAGCCCACTACAGTTTTTACAGACAGTATTTCGCTGTCTACTACTACTCCTGGAAATGTGAGTGTCGTAGTGGAATCAACTAGGCGGCCGTTGGATAGGTCAGGGAGCAGTCCATAGTGTGCAAGAAAATCTGCTCCTAGAATTGGCTTTGAAATGTCTGCGATGACGAACCTCCAGGTGAAGTCCCTCCGTAGGCCAAGGTCAAGGGTGAATGTACAGGTCCCATATGTCGATATATTGGTTCCATTGACCGCGGAAAGTACGTACGATGACTTTTCACGTGGTTCACGGAGGAGATGACGAGGGTAGACGCACAGATCTGCACCTGTATCCACCAGAAACTGTAAGTTCGTTGACCGGTCGCGAACAAATAAACGGCGGGATTGAATTGGGCCATGGCTACCCGCTATTGACGATTGCCCGATTGGTTTTCCGACGGCCAGCTGCATGGTTTGGTGCAACTATTTGCTTTACTGCCAAATTTTTTGTGATACCAACATACGCCGGATTGGAAACTTCCTGGTGTACGGGAGCGTGGAGGACGGGAACCGGATCGCGATCTGTTTCGCTCCAAACTGTTCAACCGTACCTCAATTGCATCTAGGCGTACGATCACTCGCTCTAGATCAATAGCAAGCTTTCGTATATCGCTGGCATAGTTGATATCAGGAGCTGATGTAGCAGAAATGGTTGAGCGTGACGATAAAATATCGTGCACGCGATCAGCGGTTTCAGCTGCTTCGCACAAGGTATTACTTGTCGAGATTGCTACGGTTGTTTGAATCTCGGTCGGCAGGCGACTTTGCCAAATGGTACGAACTAGCGATTCTGGTATAGCTGTACCTGCCAGATTCTGAAGACGTCGAAGAAACAGAGATGGTTTATCGTCGCCCATCTGTTCCTGCTGAAGGAGTTGCTTCGTCTTCCTGTGATGTACTGAGTCGCTTAATCAAGCCTTTTTTCAGCCGCTCGTAAGAGCGATCGTCGATAGGTTGCACAATAATGTCTCTCACTTCGCTGCTGTACCGACGAGGTAACGCCTTAAGGACACTCAGGTATCGTTTGGCGTGGTCGTTAATCGACTCTGAAGTGAATTGTAATTCCACTAGAGTAAACCAAATCTCAGGATCAGCCGGGTTGAATTCAGGTAGCGACGTTGCGACCGTGAATGTAACAGGGTTGACGGCTGGTGCATTGGCTTCGTTGTTCACCATGTTGGCTACGCGTCACTTCACAAAAAATGTCACTCGCAAAAAAATACACAATCACGTCGGGGTCACCACTTTGGCGTTTCAGTGGGGAAGAACTGAACACCTTTTTGAATATTTGCGAGGATCTTTTTGGCAGTGCCGAAAGCTGTATGGTAGCGGTTGATATGATGTATATTTACAAAATGAAAAATAGTGAATTCGTAGTCGAGGCGTCTCTGGTCAGTTAAGCTGTCGCGAACCGAGTAACCACTTCGAGAGTCGAGAAAAGACTGTCGTTCTTGAGGGTTGTTTTGAGAACGTGAGATCGGTTCGAAAACCCTAGCACGTTTCTCAGAAAAAGAGAAAACCTGGTAGTGTAACTCAAATTGAAATGAAATTATTAAGAAAATCCGAATCATTTGTTTGGTACCTCCAGATGGAATTTTATTGGGGTACGCTAAGCCTGAGAACACGATCATAAAACTGTTTCGACAAACAATATTTGAGTTTTGGGAAAGTCCACATCTGTTTTGTAATTTGTAAGCTTAGAGATCGCCTCGACTCAAAATTCGATGAAGATATATACAGGGTGTACCATTTACATGATAATAATGGATAATATTTACAATTGATATCAATAGTTATTTACAAAGTGAAATCTAAATATTATATACATATGACACAGAAATATACAGTGGAAATATGATTTCCCACACATTCAATTGAATTTTGAAGTCAAGAGTCATAAACACGAATACATAACCAGGCAAAAAGATATGTTAACTCCCATCAGATATGGGTAAAAGATCTATTTTATACAATGGAACAATTCTCTGAAGACTGCCAGACTGAAGAAAAAAATTCAGTGTTGAGAAATTCAAAGAAGGAACTGAAAAAATACTCATGTCATTGATTCTCTTATATCATCAATCAATTCAAGAACTTATACAGGGTGTTTCAGATTTGAATGTACATACGATACCTGTAGATAGAGGACACTGTGATGGTTCCAAATCACCCCCATTTGATGTGTCTACCGTCTTTTATAACTGAGATACAGGACGATATCTTGATTTTGGCAAAATCATCATCTTTTCATAGCTCTTGAATCACTTTGTATAATCTATCCATACTTGGTAGAACTATTTCACTTATATTAACTACCGAAATTGAATGAAAATCGGGATCAGAATCCAGGTCCGACTTGAGGAAAATCAGAAAACTTCTTTTATATCAAAAACAACACTCTGTATGGCAAACTTATTTAGATCTGTTTCAATATCTGGAAAGAGCAGAGAAAAACGAATGAAGTGGTCTACTTTTTACGACCGCGCATCCGATTTGACAGATGCTTTATCATTATTTTCTAATTACTCGGCTCCATTTTGAGTCATTTTTATTGAACTCGTAATTCAAAATCCAGTTATTTACCAAATAAAAACGTCCTTCAAAGTTCAACATCATTGGGGTGAAATAGATAGATCTTTTAGTTCGACAGAATAACGTCCGTGGTTTTGAAAATTTTTGAGGGGTTGGTTTTATTCTTCACTATTGATTCATGAGCTGCGGTAAAGTAGACTGTGCAAAAAATCTTGATATGCTGACAGTTTATAATAACTTGTTTGTGCTTGTTTATTGGGTTGTTACATTTCAAAGTGTTTATAACTATGCCTCAACACAATAAACATAATGTTACCAATAATATCACACTGGTGATTATGATCTGTCAGAATTTAAAAATTTTTTGCACAGCCTAGTTCACTGCAGCTTATAAAAAAATAGTGAAGTATAAAATGAGTCCTCAAAAATTTCTAAAATCAATTACAAGCTATGATGTCAAACGAACAAATCTATCAATAGTTCACCTAATTCGCTTCTAATGACGTTCAACTTTGAAGAACATTATTTTTTTGAATCAAAATTGGATTTTGAATTACAGTTCAATAAAAATGCCTCGAAATGAGGTGAATATTTGAAAACATGATAATAAACCTTCTGTCAAATTGGATGCGCGCTCGTAATAAGTAGGCTAATTTTGTCCTGCTCTTTCCGAATACCCAAACAGATCCACAAAATTTTGCCATACAGAGTGTTGTTTTTGAAATAAACAAGTTTTCTGTTTTTCCTTGAGACGGACCTGGATTCTGATTTCGATTTTTATTTAGTTTTGATGTGTAATATAAGTGGAATATTTCTACCAAGTATGAATAGATTATACAACGTGGTTCAAAAATTATGACCAGATGAAGATTTTGCCAAAATCAGGATAACGTCCTGTATCTCAGTTATAAAAGACTGTAAACACATCAATGGGGGTGATTTGAAACCGTCAAAATGTCCTCTATCTGCCAGTATTGTATGTACATTTAAGTCTGAAACACCCTGTATTCAACAGTCTCTATAGAAGAAACAACATTATATGCACTATATGCATGTATATGATTTGAAGATGATTTTCTGATTATTTTTTTAGTTGCTCTTCCATGATTTTCCCTGCTACAAACATATATATGTTTCTTGGGAATAATAAAGATTATTATTATACAGGGGGGTAAAATGGTTCCAGATCACCCGATATATCTTGTTCTTGTGTCAGTTTGTCCAGGTTAGAAACTTTTCGGCAATAACCGTGTCTATTCAATGTCTTCTATTTTTTCGTCGATTTCTTATGGCAATGAAGCAGAAATGCATGCCATTCGAAGATTGCATAACATAAACATTCCAATTACGATCCATGCATATATAGAGACTCGCATTCTATTAATGGATAGGAGCTGAAGTAAACAAGATACGAGAATATTGTTGACATTGCTGTTTTTCACAGAAACGTTGTCTGATGAGTAAACACATTATTGGATAGGCAAATTAGAATAATCTGTCATTTATCCACACGAGATCACCCTTTTCCGAGCCCTTTCCGCTTGTTTCTGATTTATACCCAGTTCATAGATGTATAATTATTGTATATCCAGTATAAAAAATTGATCCAAGAGTTACCTATCAATAGGTACCCATGTTTACTTTCGATAAGAACATAGGTACTGAATTCCTTGTGCATATTTCCTTCCGTTTTTTTAATGATGCAGTTTCTATAAAGTAACAATTACCTACCTAAGTATCGTTTTTTTTAGTTTTTCTGGGATTTTCTCTCCTGGAGAGAATATCAAATATTCATTTACCTTTCGACTTTTTGGGAACGAATCTGCTCTCGTTTCCAACATGAAAGTGGAAATAGCTTGTTTTATATCAAGGGAGCAAAGGTAATTAATTAATTAATTAATAATAATTAAGGTTACAGACAATATTTGAATCTGCCCGAAAATCAATCTGATACTTCTTTCACATAGAACTTGATTATTGCAGTGGCGTAATTAAAATTCATTCCTGGGTCCAATACTGATTTCTAATATATTTTTTTTAAATGACTGACAAGTTATGAACAACATATTGTAATATAACGATATAGTGAAATATTAAATATACTATCGCAAAATATCATTATTTATCTTTATTAGTAATCAACTTCATTCAGTCAATGAGAGATTCATGGGAATTATTCATAATACGTTACAAAGTAGGATTGAAGAACCTATTATATCTCATTGCTGTTATGATATAGTTATTATGCATTCAAAGCACAATTCCCGGAAATCTAGACATATTGATGATGTTGGCAACGTCGTACTGGCTCAGGGAATCGTATTTTAACTCTGTGTGAATGTGGATTTTTAGAAAGTAAGTGATAATAATGGTGGAGGAGCCAAGTTCCTCTTTTATTTAGTTTTTTCCGAGGTTTTTTCTGAAGTGAAATTTGATCTTACGAAAAAAATAAAAAATACTTATATATTTTTTTTTACAACCTTCACATTGAGATAAAAACCTCAATACTGGAAACTTACCCATTTACAAAACTTGTGTTGATAATTTTCAGTGATATATGTTGATGTTGACAAACCACGGAGCTACAGGATATTTTCATGAATTAATCTGGATCCTATAATATAATATATTGGAAGAGCAAGTTCAGTCTGTGTCTTGAACATGGACTGAAATTGAATCCTGCCTTTTGATAAGCTGGTTTTCTTCTTTGTACCGAGAATTTATTTTGCTGTACCGATATGCTTATCAATAAAAACAATTATTATTATTATTATTATTATTATCATTATACTTTTATGCAATGAGCCTTCTACCTGATAGCTATAATGACAAAATGTCTGTTTTCTATAATATTCAACAGAGATAGAATCCATCGTTTATCAAACTTGAATATGCCAGAATTCAAAGGAAAATTTTTCATATAGTTGGGATGTCAAAAATTTCAAATAAATTCGGCTTATGTTCAGAATTTCATTTTTATCTGTAATTCCAATAATTGATGGCATATTTTATTACTATGAAAATGAATTCAGTAAACAATACTCTGATGGAGAATCCAAGGCATGAAGTTTTTGTAACAGCAACCGAACAAATTTTATTCATTGGAATTGGAACCGAAACCAAATAACACGAATAATTGTTATAATAGGTATACGCTATTTTCATATACATATACATATTTTGCCGGCTATACATTTTTGGCGCATAATATATATGTGAATATTGTTGCCTACATAGCAATAGGATAAGACGAAGGTAGAAGGTTTGTTAATCTGTGATAAGAGCAAGGCATCTGCATGAATACTTTATGCAAATTTCTAGTGGTTTTACTTGAGTGGAATATTAGGTCGAGATTTGTCAAGACAAATAAAAAATGATATATACCAATGTTCAATTCCATAAATTATTCTTTGGAGACAATAATTGAAGTATACTGTTTACCTATGATTTCCATGTTTTGAATCGTTCAGCCTTTGCGAAGCCGAGGCGCTAATCGCATCTGTATCCAGCAGGCATTATTTCTCCAATAAACTTTTCTTGCAGTATCTTAGCGATTAATTGTGTTCCAAACTGTCTTGACCTTGACGAAATGATCGTTATGATCTCCACCATCACAGTCTATCAGTCAAAATTCTTGCTATTTCAGTAGGTAGAATATCCCTCTTTATCGACTCTGTATAGTTCACATTTCCTTGAATCACAAAAAAATACCTGATTGCCTATTAGTCGTTCTTGAAATTTTAACCCCTTTTAGCAATCATAGTGGGCCTTGAGAATCTGAATATTTCAGATTTGCCCACATTTACGAAGAGAGTTCGTTCCTAGAGTACATACAGTGCTTTCCTTTATTGTCCCCCTCTTTGATTTTTTGAACGGGTCAACTAAATAATTGATCACTTGACAAAAGTGAAAAAATTATTATGAAGTATTTTCGTCAGTAATATTCAATTCATGTTCTTATTTGTAATCCAATCGCAAATAAATTAGTATCGTTAGATTCGTCAAAATATCCTTTTCTCGGAAAGATGCTTGTCAAAAAATGGTCGTCATTTGAAAAATAATAGCTAGACACGAAAATGTGATTTTGTCAACTTGTCTTATTCATATCTATCATACTTGTCACTAAAACTTCGCGATTGTAATTTTCTGATATCACTTGAGGTCCTTAGATTAGTTTACTTCCGATCATGGCCACCTAGACGTAATTTCAAGAGTGACTCCGAAAAAATTGAGTAGGCATAAAAACTTCCGAAAATGTCACATTCTGATCTAGAATTGTCTCAGAAATCAAAAAATGTTACAATATACAGGGTGTTCGATTTAAAAATTTAGAACCGGAGCCATTTCCGGTGAAACCAGAAGTGACCGGAAAGTGAAAAATATGTGAAAACTTTCCTCTTTACATATTATTTACCAATACCAAATCCCATCTTGATTCACCTAATGGTCTAGAAGTTATGACTTGTCTAATAGATGCGTTGACACCCGGTATTGTATATGTAAAATACGGACTAACCCTGTATACCGAGTGCAGAAAATTTCTTGTTATTCAACAACGCGCTGACAATAATTACTACAATTATCTGATATGCAAATAAATAAATGAATGAATAATACGAATAATACTCAATACCAGTTGCTCAATGTCAAGTGGAACGAATAATTACCAGTATTCTTGGCAAATGGACGAGCTAGGTATGAAGTTATAATACACTTGAGCAAAAATGTCACTGGCCTTAAACTTCAATCATGTTCAAGTGAAAATTAATTACCTATGATATCCCGTTCTGAAATGGTTTATGTTGATTTTTTTCTGGTGAATACAAGACCCAATCTAGTTCGCTCGGACTCAATGTTCAATGATAATGATATTCATGTGAAAATATGATAAATGACAAATAATTACAGACTATGCTCACCATTCATTGTTCATTTTTATGTTCATAATATATCTGAAAACATTCCTTTTCAATACTTTCATACCCAATCAAGGGGTTCAAACTTGAACAATGGAAACTTGTTATTTTTAAAGATCTCTAATCGTAGATTCGTGATTAGGTTTTTTATCAATTATTCAGAATTCCTTTCCACGTCCTGGTTGATGAATATCAATTTGTCATACATCTGAAAACGTACAGTTCAGTGTTGATAATCTATCAATATTATATTCATCAAGTTCTTAGTTTTAGATATGAAGTTGTCAACTGAAAATAAGAAAATTGGAGTCAATCTTAGATCTGTTTATACGAACTTATTCGCATCAAATATTGTTAATTTTGGCATGTTCATAGTAGAAGCAAACACGGTGAACATACTTTCAATATGTGAATTGCTTCGTTCGAGAGATGAATTATTGCATATCGTTCGCGAATTTATATGAAAACTAGTTTATTGTGGAAGTACTATAGGTATTCCTTCTCAAAGATGTTCCGGGCAAAGAAAAATAATGGACACACGGACTCCGCGACGGAATCCCACCGATTGTTCTCAAGAAATGTGCTCCCGAACTAACACCTTTTTTCTGCAAGTTGTTCAACTACTCTTATACAAATTGAGGATATTCCCGTCCAACTGGAAAATTGCAAGAGTTCCTGAAAAAGACAAAAAGACCCTACCTAGCAACTACAGACCGATCGCACTGCCATCTATTAATTCAAAGATCATGGAGAAAGCTATCACCATCGAGCTCATGAAATACCTGGATCATTCAGGTATTATCAACGATAGGCAATATGGCTTCCGTCATCAGAGATCAACTGGTGACCTGCTCGCTTACGTCTCACGTATATGGCAGCAATCTATTGATAAAAATGGTGAAACCTTAGCCGTGGCACTTGATATCTCCAAGGCATTCGATCGAGTCTGTCACCACGGACTCCTCGCCAAGCTTCCATCTTATGGCTTGCCTCCCCAGCTATGTTCTCTGCTAGCTAGTTTTCTCTCAAACAGGTCTCTCCATGTAGTGGTCTACGGAGTTTCATCTGACTCTCTTATCATAAATGCTGATGTTCTGCAAGGATCAATTCTAGCACCAACACTATTTCTACTCCATATCAACGATTTGTTGGAAGCAACTTCATGTCCAGTACACAGCTCCGCGGATGATAGTACCCTCCATACCGCCTTCTCTTCCAGGGCTCCAATACCAGTCAGGCAAATCAGAAACGAACGAGGAAGAAATATTGACAACATAAATATGGACTTGGCAACAATTCTCGAATGGGGATCCAATAACTTGGTAGATTGCAATGCAAACAAAACACAAGCATGCCTTTTCTCTAGAAAAGCCGATCTCACGAGTAACCATACCTTTGAAGACATCCATATCGATGCTTGGTATTACTATCAGCAATAACCTTCCTTGGGAAAATCACGTGAGATCAATTGCTAAAAGTGCATCCCAAAAACTTGGTTTTCTGTTTCGGGCCAGGAGCTATTTCACGTTCAGTCAGCTGCTTATGATCTATAAGGCACAGATCCGCCGACCTGTCCTGGAATACTGTTCCCATATTTGGAGTGCAGCACCCAAACATACCCTGAAACTGTTGGATTCTGTCCAAAAAAGGGCAACTCGTCTCGTGGGTGATGCCTCGCTCACAAACTCACTTTCTTCACTGGAACACCGTAGAAAAGTTGGCGATCTGGCTCTATCCTTTAGATATTTTCATTGTCGATGCTCTTCTGAAATATCAACAATTGTTCCTCCCTTGGCAGTCCCGTCGAGTTGAGGCCTCGCACCCCTTGGTGGTCACTTTGGAGACCTGCAGAATATCTCTTTCCAAAGACTCGTTCATCCAACGAACAACGAGGCTCTGGAACACATTGCCAAGGGAGGTGTTCTCCGAGGCATATAACCTCCAGAAATTTAAGAAGAACACCAATTCCTACCTCATTTCCCCTGATTCCCACGATGTTCTCTGAACATTACAGGATATCCCTTTTCGTGGAAACCAGAACATTAAAAAAAACTCAATCTCGAAGTTTGAGGAATTTGAAATTTTTTTCACAAGGTAGGTGTAATCATCATTCTAATCACTGATCTACAACTATTATTAAACACAAAGTTTATTATTGCTTGTGAGCAATAGACTGCATACCTACCTAATACTATATGTTACAAATTATTGATGTGAACTGAATTAGGGTTGCAAGTTGCAAGATTTTTCAAATCAATGTTTGATTTATTTCGATAAAATGGAACTAACTACGTTATCTGGTCTGACCTGTTGATCGCTTTAGGAAGTATTCCTACCAGTCTTATCAGCCCTTTTTTTTCTTCTAATCAGTATTTGATAAGAAAATAATTGTCAGGCATTTGCTGAATGTTTTCTGCCTTGTTGTTATGCTGAATTTATCACTATATAGTTTTCCTTGTTTTGGTGATAAGGCGCGACCACATCAGGTGAGTGTTGTCTGTGATCGTTTCTCATACTTCATAGTCATCAATTCATAGTTTGATTTCGTAACCTTTCCAATATTTATCGAATTGAGAATACATATTTCTCCACATTTTTTGTAAGATAAAAATATCAGTATTTTTTATGGACGGTAAGGACAGAAGAGTTCAACGTTTAAAGTTAGGGTTTAAGAATATAGATACCTATCTACTATTTAGATATTTAGAAAAAACTTTTGAGTTGAATTCGTAGAGTATGTTTTCAGAGTTGAAATACTCCGACAAACTCACTCTGATACTGCAATCAACTCTATATGTACACTTCTCGCAGATTATCTCTTTTGAAACTAATTCTAGATTGCATTTTCACTAATATCGTATTGAATTCACTCTATATCCCTGACATAGAATATCAATTTGGATAGCTTACTTCGCAAACAATTGAAATTGAACTCATATACTCCAGAGTCGGCTAGTAGCGATGCTGCATTTGGAAGCTTCAAATATTCGTCAATCTTAATTGGCAGTTGCCCAATCGTATTCTTGCCCATTGGCTGAGACGAGCATTTTCCATTTCGGTACCCAACGAAAAATCTTGTATGACATTGTATTGATGGTGGTCTTAAGGCAATATACTTCTTGACCAATCGTACTACATCTGTAGAGTTTTCCTTTGACTGTTGTTTAACGAAAGATTGGTCTTTTTCTGTCTTGGTATCTCGTAAATTGACCAAGGTAGTAAAGAATACCAGTATCACCCAGGAACCAAGATTATATCCCGAGGCTACAGCCGAGGGGTATAAATTCCCATGGTATAATATTATTCTTTACTACCAAGGTGTATTTTACATTCTTTTCACCACTATCAAGATATTTCAATTAGTATAGTTCTGTGAAATTGAAATACCTCGTGAAATACGGACCTATTGTCACTATGAAAGTACTTCCTATCAAGTAGACTAGTAGCCATGATCATGACAGCATTATGACGAGTGGTTATTGATACAGCGTCAATTGTATTTCAGAATAGTCAATTCAATTTCAGAAAGGAATAGTCAGTTAAATTTCAGAATAATTATTAAATTTCAGAAAGTGTCATTTGAAATTGAAATGACGCTTTCTGAAATTCAATTGACTATAGGTGGATTTATGCACACCGCTTTTTCACTAATCTGTTGCTTTCATTAACCATCAAGTTCATTTTCAGTGATCACATAATTACAATTAGAATCATTCATTCATATTGTTTTCAAAGTCTAATTTGAACATACGACTAAAATCTTCAGAATTTTCAACAAAATTCTGGAAAAATAAGAGGAAGAAATTGTTTGCCTGACTTCTGACAGAATCGCGACTGCGCAAGTCACAGTTTTATTTGTATTTGTCGTTAAGAGATAGAAGTTGGTCATCTCTTAGCGAATAGGTATAATGAAAGATAAAATTCAATTTAGGTGCATAAACGAATGAACGGGAATATCAAGTTTCAACTCATTAGTGAAATCGTTAACGATTCTACGAAGGTGTTGAAGGGCCACCTCAATTATTTTTCATAATTCCGACTTATTATGTCGGAATTCCAACTTAGTATCTCGGAATTACTCAATTCCACCTTATTATGTCGGAATTCAGACTTAGTATCTCGGAATAGGCAATTTCACTATGATTGAAAATAGTCCTTTTTATATGGCGAACGGTCTCATACATGACTCAGTATATCAAATAGCACTTCCTCTAATCTATTGATTCCTTTACAACCATTTGATTAATACTTCAAAAGTGCTACAAATTGAGAGAGTTTCAAACGACCATTTTTCGCGGTGTGACGTCACTTGTATTTTCTTGAGGCTCCCTCTGACGACCCAAAGAGGATGCGTTGCACAAAACCACAGACACAGAACTCGAGCACAGAGTGGTTGGGTGATCTGTGACTTGAAAGAAAAATGTCTACGAAGCGTGACGGAGCAAACTATAGAAGAAGAAAATGATTAACCTCGAAATCATGTTCATAGTTCCTTATTTCATTTCATGTTCAGTGATCTATCAGTGTCATATTAGTGATATTCTTTCAATCTGAATTAACTGAAATATTTCAGTTGAACTGAACTGAAACAGTTGATATGCGTTCTTTCAAATGACGTTCATTGCATGTCAACTGATTCAGTTCAGTTCAAGTGAAATGTGTCAGTACGTTCAGAACGAAACAATATCACTATTATAGCTTTTATTGAGTGACAAAATGTAATGACAAATGGTGACAAGACCAAGTGACAAGACGAATTACCCAATGAGAATGTCCGTCCGAAGTGAATGACGCGGTGTGACGCACCTTGTATTCGTCCAATGAAATACCATCAATATTTCGCGCGCATTCGAGCTATCGTTTGAATTTATGTTCAATTTAATAATTTTTCTCTGGGTCAACCGCAATCGTAAGAAATTTGAAAAAATGCTGAATTCACCCAGTATGTGTTCTAAATCGTGAAAAAATTTCCAAAAATCATGGTGAAATTCCCTGTTATCTAATTCCGACTTATTATGTCGGAATGCCGACTTATATAGTATCTCCGAATTTCGACTTATTATCTTGGAAATTTCGACTTATTTAGTCGGTATTCCGAGATACTAAGTCGGAATTCCTACATTATAAGTCGGAACTAGATAATTCCAAGATACTAAGTCGGAATCATGAAAAATAATTGCGATGACATTTCAACGCCTTCGTACGATTGTGAAATTACAGATTAATGAAAAAGCGGTGTGCATAAATCCGCCTTATATGAATTACAACTGGAAAAGGTGTAGTTTACTTTGATGATGTGTTGCCCAACTTGTGATAGCGGCACATAAATACGTAAGCCAGACCTGGTGCGGGTAGGGGAACTCTCTAAAGTAGTCTAAAGAGACTGAGACACCACCTGTCGATGCAATGTGGCCACGGACCGTGTGCTGCCTGCTAGATGCGGGGGAGTACCCCAACCGTACGGATGTTGGAGAGGTCGAGGAACGCGACGATTACACACTCCGAGGGCTAATTCCATATACTGTGCCTATGACGAGGGGTAACTCGCATCGCATTATTGTCATTGTTCTTCCGATGTTCTTTTCTCTCGTATGCCGTAGCCGTAGGAGAGAGTATACCGCGATGAAACAAGAATCAGACAACTCCTAAACGAAAATAGCTATTTGCGTTATAGGTCCGGTAAATACCTCGGAAATAGTAATTGCCCTAACAAGTGCGGGAAGTGATACTTTCTCCAGGAAAGTAGTTGTTTTCTGATGAATAAACCGAGAATAGCCATTTTTTTGTGTTCATAGATATATCTGAGAATATTCCTTTTCAAGCAAAATATATGTTTTTTTTCATATTTTTCAAATATCTCGATGAATATAGAGAAATTGATATAGACCATAAAGGGGGTGCAGGGGGATGAAGGACGCGTATATCTGATATGTCCAACACTATTTCTACTCCATATCAACGATTTGGTGGAAGCAACTTCATGTCCAGTACACAGCTTCGCGGGTGACAGTACCCTCCATACCGTCTTCTCTTCCAGGGCTCCAATACGAGCCAGGCAAATTAGAAACGAACGAGGGAGACATGTTGATAACATGAATATGGACTTGGCAACAATTCTAGAATGGCGATCCAATAACTTGGTAGATTCCAATGCAAAAAAACACAAGCATGCCTTTTCTCTAGGAAAGCCGATCTCACTGTGCCCAACATAAGCCTGTCAGGAGTAACCACACCTCTGAAGAAATCCATTTCGATGCTTGGTATTACTATCAGCAATAACCTTTCTTGGGAAAATCATGTGAGATCAATTGCTAAAAGTGCATCCCAAAAACTTGGTTTCCTGTTTCGGGCCAGGAGCTATTTCACTTCCAGTCAGCTGGCAGATCCGACCTGTCCTGGAATACTGTTCCCATATTCGGAGTGCAGCACCCAAACATACCCTGAAACTGTTGGATTCTGTCCAAAAAAGTACAACTCGTCTCGTGGGTGATGACTCGCTAACAGACTCACTCACTTCTCTGGAACACCGTAGAAAAGTTGGCGATATGGCTCTATTCTATAGATATTTTCATTGACGATGCACATTCAAATTTACTCAATTTACTTCTCTAAATATATAGAATAAACACAAAATAGAGTTAAAACAAATAATTTCGAAAGTGAACAATCCACTCAAGATCCAAATTTAATCCTATACATTGGTCATGATTGGAATATAATAGTAGAGTAGATTTCACACAATATAAACAGTGTCGGATCCACCGGAAATGGATTGAATCATTCGCTCTAGCTTGATGTCAAAATGGCTCTTGCATTGTTCAAATTGACACTACTTTGTGTTTAGGTGCCAATATGGAGTTATAATTTATTCATCATTCTCAATTGATACAGAACACTAGTTGAGTGAACTAGGCACTAAGGACACTATACTCACTGTGAAGATTCTATCCAAGTTCAGTTAATTCATTTTTACACATGTCTTATGATATTTGAAAAATGACTCAAGTTACACTGTACTAATAATTCAACCTATCTGTTACTTATTTCTAGTATAACCTTGATCACCTTAAAAGACATGGCGGCTGGAAGAGTAGCACCGTCGCTGAGGGATATGTGGAAAATTCCTTATACCAGAAAAAAAGTATGGCAGATCAACTTTTACAAAATACTTCAATTAATGAGGATAACATCTGCAATAATCATGGTTTACCACTTTTTCACATAGCTAATTGCAGTTGGGTAAATATTAATGTCAATACAAATAAAATTAAGTTGTTTCTTATAGTTTCTAATAAAATCATTGAAAATACATTCCAAAACTTAGCTTTTATTGCAAAGAAATTTACTTCAAATCCCTAGGGATTTAGAGTACCACCTTTTTCCCCGAAAATAGGGAATGAAGGTACCCTTTAAATCACTGAAGTCCATTAAAACTATTGAATTATGCTTTTGTCAACGGTCCTTGATAAGTGTGCAGTGTGCGAAGTTTCAATTTGATTCGCCATTTTGAAGTGGGCTCAAAATATCTCGTATCTCTGGATGTAACTATTCATACGAGTACGTGGAGGAAGACACTGCCGTGTACCTGGATATAAAAATCATTGTGAGAAGTTAATCGAAGGAAGAAAAACGTACTTATATACGAAATTTGGTGACGGAACATTTGTAATTTTGGTGGCGGAGCATCAATCACCATAACGGAACAAAACTAATAAATTTTGCCGGATAACCCTGAAGGCTGAGTGAATGTGAATGTAAAAATAATTGAACAAATCTGAAGCCTGAAGTTATGGAAATACTTGAGCAGACTTACATTCTTTTGCCCTCAATGTGGAACTTGACGACGAATTTTTACATTTTACATTGACGGAGAAGACGATATCCTTAGGAAGAGGCCAAATGACACGAAAAGAAGAAGTATATTTATCAGTTCTACCAACTCTGACCTAACGTTTCAGTAGCGCGATCTGGTGGACTATCTTTCATTCGACGCATTGAAATTTGTCGAAATCACGTTTGAAGATTCAGTTATAGAACATACAAACATACATACCAAGCTAATGAAAGCGTAGTAAAGAGAGAGATATTTTGCTCATTTTCTCTGCGGAGAAGACATTACATTCTATTGTGGGAACAGTGCCAAATGGACAATTCTAGATAATTTTTTGGAGGTCATTAAATGGATGCATAGCATGGGACTGTACTAGCGAGTTATCTACGGTTTTTGTTGCACAAAAACGTATTTTGGGGCTTGGGACCAATCTCCAATTTGAATTACTTGAAAGGTGTAAGCCGGTTTATATATACAGGGTGGCATCGAAATTAGTGCAAATATTTGAAACACTGAGAAAGCTCGACGTGTACTATCTAATGGCACTAATAAAAAAAGTTTAGGGATCAAAATGAAATTTGAGGTTAGACCAATTTTTCCACCCAAAGTTCTACACTGTTTCAAATCTGACGGCACCTCGGTTCAACTTTTTTTCTCGTATTTTGTTCAATTTTTGGGATGAAATTTCTCGTTAATCAGAAGAATTAGAAAAAATCTGATATTATGGGAATATTCCTTAGACTGTATCATACTAATGTGCTGAATATGTGCACTTATTTCAAAAACACCTTGTATATATATACGAGAGAAACTATTAACAGCTCCCTCAATGTATATCCTGGGAAGCATTTTGCTGGGAGTAATTTACAGGTGCACGGAAAAAAAGGATTTGTTGAATCAAGCAAAATTTAATTGAATGGAGCAAATAAAAGTGTCATATATGCACGACAAAATATAATCTTGAAATGAGTAAATCTATATCTTGTTTCAGAGCGAATTTGAAGTTTGAATTGAGTGAATATGTCTTGCATGAACTATGGATTTTCTTCAATCAAGCACATCCATGAATTGTTTATGAAGAGATATTGAATTGGCTCAAACAAACATTTTGTTTGATTCAAAATAACAAGACATTGATTCAATCAAATATTTAGTTGATTCAACGAAATATTTGGTTGATTCGAAGAAATATTCGGTTGATTCAATGAAATATTTGGTTGATTCAATGAAATATTTGGTTAATTCAATGAAATATTCCGTTGATTCAAGAGACACTATATATCCATTCGACAAATTGTTTTGTTGAACCAAATTCAATATTCGGGAATTTTCGGAAATTTCACAATAATAGAATGAACAAAACTAGGAAACTAGTCGACTCCTAGCATAGATCTTTAGTCTTCACTTCTCTTTAGCTGATGGAAAACTATTTCGGATTGCTAATCATCCTAAGTTTGATTTATCCAGCTGATATTTCAAACACGAAGAATCATGCTTCACGTATATAATGAGGTCGAGGCAGGCATAGACAAGGCGAAATGATCGCCATCTAGAGGCGAAAATTTAAGTTGATGTAGGATGACCAAAATATTTCATTGATATTACATATTTCGTTGCTCTATTCAAGCAAATGTTCCTTTCGAAACGAGTTCATTGATACATCGGAATAAGAAAACTTGTATGTTGTTTCAAAGTTATATTCTCATCAAAATGATCATTGTTTGATCAAATCAACGAAATTTTTATATTTGAATCAACATCGGAATTATTTTGGATCGGCATAATTTGTTTTTGAAGAATCCATGTATTTTGTTGATGGAATTGATATTATACTGTTGATTCAATTAGACTACATTCTTGATTTGAACAAGCTGCTTCCATGGAATAATCATGTATCTGGTTGATTCAACAAAAAATTGCTCAGTCCAACAAAAATAACTCAAGCATAAATGATTTGTTGATGCAACAAATCCTTTTTTTCCGTGTGATGCTACAAACAAATTCGGGTGTTAACAATTACAATACAAGACACTCAGAATTCCAAAACACAATACTTCCAAATTCCAAAATTCTTCATCATTCAATGCGACCATTCTCTGCCGTTTTCAATAAAACAAATCATTTTGGACAGAAAATTCAATGGTACTGTAAAAAAACTGCTTCTGAAGTGCTCTTTGCCCCGTGTTTGGACGGTTAGTGATTCGATAGTTTTTCGATATATCTATAACTATTTCTCTTCTTCAAACAAAGTATCACTGACCATCGATAATATTTTCTTCTAGACTCCCTGACATTAAAATTTCCAAACGCAAAAACATAAAAGCGTCAACGATATTGAAACCCGGAGAAAAGCTGATATCTGTACATAAAAAGCAGTAATCCCACTACTTCAGTAGGTAAAGACTAAACAAACGAATGAAAATACTGCTTCTCAACTGTACCCTTTCTGTGTTCTGTACCAAACCACTGAGGAGACAGATACATGAAGGCATGTTTTTTTTAACTCTTGGAGCGCCCGAAAGGAGGTCGCTATTATTTTTTTTAGATATATGACAAATTGATATTCATCATACATGACGTGGAAAGAGATTCTGAATTAAGAAAATCTAATCACGAATCTGCGATTGAAGGTTCTTTCTCGGTTTATTCAACAGAAAACAACTTCTTTACGCCAATGACTGGTATTGCTAGTGATGGAATGATAGCAGAAGTTTTTGAAAAACATTTCCCATGGGAGTATCTATATAAAAGTGAAAGGTCGCCGACTTTCCTATGCGGTGTTCCAAGGATGTCATGTAAACAGAAACAGTGAGTCCGGCATCGCGAACCAGGTAGGCGTGTACTTCTTCATTTCATATTGCATCGTTTTGCACCAGTCGAACCGCCAATTTTTTTGAATAATAACGTATATTCTAACTCAAAATGACCCGAAACTGAACCTGCATCCCATTGATCTGCCCCTGCGAAATATATTCATTATAAATTCAAGATGTTGAAAGTTGACAATGAGAATTAATTTGCAAGTTGGTTCAACCATGACCTCAGCGACACTTTGAGTACCTATAAGAATTAGGAAACAGAGACCGGTTTCAGCAAAATGACCATCATCAATCAAAAACACCGGAAAGTGCATACATTTTTTTAAAGAATATGAAGTTGATTATTGTCAGTGATAAGCACACTAGTATACTGGTATACTGCACATGTGCAGTGGACTGTAAGAGATCGTATAAGACGATCAAAATTCAGCTCGCTTTTGCCCATCTCTAATCTTGTTATAAATGCACGAACTCTAATTGAACTCCACGTGTGTTACAGGTGGCACAATGGACAGTAGCGGAGACTATGAAACCGAAGAGGATTCTGCTCCAGAGGCGTGCGTTTCTCCTGGGGATGGACAGACACCTATGAGGTGAGATTCTTGCTATACAGGACTCATTCGAAAAATTGGCATGATGCCAATGAAAAAAAATCTACGGACCGATCGATATATCTGCTGAAATCAAATCTATAATTATTATCATTTTAATATCCATTATATATTCTTTACTGCACTCCTAGAATATAAGTTGTATCAAAATGAGATTTGGTATATTCTACATTTTCTGATCACTCCCGGTTTCACTGAAAATTGCTCCGGTTTTGAATTTTTAAATTACGCCTGCTTCATTTTTTTAAATCACTTTTATTATTGCATCTTTAGGATGTATATAACACTATATGTGGGTTCATGTACACCTATTTTGAATTTGTTGTATTTTCTGAGGGGAATTTGTGGAAACTTGTGGCAGAACCGAACACAGTGGTTGTTGTTGGTCGTATTTATATTAACAACGAAAGTATATGAATTGGTGGTTATCTATTGAGTTTCAGGATGCGGCTGGATGAGAGTTCAGGTGTGCGAACAGAGAACGAACGACTGAGGATGTCATTTAGTCGATGTATGATTGACCGTATCGAGAAAGAAATGAGATTGAGCAACTGTCGCATGGTGAGCACTGAGTACAAGCGACGGACGCAAATGGCCGTGTTATTGAATGTTCGTGTCACGTGTCAAATTGCTATGGATTAGAATGACCGTCTCACGGAGGCACAATAAGTCAATGATTGGTTCAAATAAATGTGGATTTGATTGCTCGTATCACGAACGCGAGTGCCTTGTGTGTTAGTGCTGGGGCGAATGTTGGAAAATGAACTTAACTGATTGATAGCCAGATGTAATGTTTGACGTCGCGAGAATAACTGAACTATATGTCGATAGATAAAACGAACCGAACTGATGTGTTCAGTGGATGATGGATAAGAACAATTTTAGAACAATTTTTAGTGTAAAGGGCTGAACCGGGTCTCACGAATAAACATGTAGAAACGACGACTAGAACTGAAAAACCGTAGTGTCTCTTGCGAGTTATCGTTACCAACTGATTTGACCAAAGAAACTATATGTCTATAGATAAAACGAACCGAACTGTGTTCAGTATAAAGGGCTGAACCGTTGTATCACGAATAAACATGTAGGAATTACGACTAGAACTGATTAAACCGTAGTGTCTCTTGCGAGTTATCGTTACCAACTGATTTGGCCAAAGAAACTATATGTCGATAGAAGGCTGAACCTGGTCTCACGAATAAACATGTAGAAACGACGACTAGAACTGATCAAACCATAGTGTCTTGCGAGTTATCGTTATCAATTGATTTTACCAAAGATGCAATTCGCATGTGGCAGGAAAAGGGCTAGTAGATATTAATTCAAAATAGATCATTTGACGTAGCTACCTGAAGATACGGTACACAATTGAAAGGATCTGAAACATGAAGAAGGCATGAAAACTTTAGAAAATTTCATATTCTGGTATAGAATAGTCTCAGAAATACTAAAATGCTCCATCTAAAAATTGGAACCCGGAGCCGTTTCCGGTGAAACCGGAAGTGCCCGGCAACCCTTTCCTTTTCTCATAACATTCACCTATACCTAATCTCATTTTGATACACCTTATATTCGAGATAATCAAGATCTCTTGACCCGTCTAATAGATTCGTCGACACCTAGTATACGTGCTATGTTTTAGCATTTTTGCTCATAGATCTTTTTGAATTGTTCAATTGTCAAGTGTACTTTCTTGAGTTCAGCAAATTCTATGATGGGGTAGAGTAAGAGTGTGTGGATGTGATTGGGAGGAAATATAGGAAGTTGACAGACTGCAATCGACGTAATGAGGGCACCCTCACACTCACTGACCAATGGGATGCTCCTTTTCAGAAGTTCCGGCCCTTTGGGTCAGGTATAGGTACCCGAACAAAGAAGCCGGCCGGAGAGAGACGTTCAGTCTGCGGTCCGACACGCGATTGAGAAGTTTTTCGAGAATGTAAACAGTTTTCATAGAGACCGGCCGGTGTATCACCCTCCCGTAGTCGAACAGTTTATTGTAGCGGCAGCGGTAGTGGGTATACCGGCTGCATAACAATGACGTTTCGTCTGCTCCTGCTACGCCGCTGGCCGATGCAAACCTAGTAAACAACAAAAATGTAGGCAAAAAATAACGTACGACCTCACCAATCCGGCGCAGCCTAGCTAGGCGGGCGCCAATGCGATGCAAACTCCGAACTGAACCACGCAGTTGGCAACCGCTAGTTGGCTAGTAGCAGCCGAGCCGCGACCGTGATAGCATATTGTTTGTGATCCAAAGCACGCCGCGATATCCGTCGGCCGAGTTCTAGAGTCTGGCGAAAACTCTGACAGTTTTTCTCCCGCAGGATGTGATCGTGTTGCCCGACAGTGGCCGCGTAGTTATTAACAATGTTGCCCATGCACGGCAAACCTGGCGCGAAGATTTTGGACACTATGGCTAACCCCTGGTACCCCGCCTGCAATCGGTCTTCCTATAATTTCGTCATGGATACACCGCCTAGGTTAGTGGATCTACAGTACGAGATGAGATAATTCCGAGCCGGTATTCGTTTATCGCAGCGTTGACTGCTGACCTTCACTGCACTGCTACCATCTCCACTTGATAATGGCGAAGTACATAATTTTAGAGCGTGATATTATGATTGGTTTGCCTGTTTGTTTGTCTGATTTTTTATCACTTCTCTCTCTTTCTTTATCTACCTATCTCTTTCTCTCATTCAAATCAAATTCGAAGCTTGTTGTTTAGTATACAAGCGTTAGTTGTACTTCTGGGGTGTACCAAACTTCTTCTGATGCATCGTTGCTAGGAGTAAATCGAATGATTATGCAGTCGTGTGGTGAATAAATTATGCAAAATATACACGACTTCGTGAATGCTACTTTTGCGATTACTCGAATAGATAGGTATAGTGTATACGATTGTGCATTCTAATGGCTATTATTATGCACAAGCTAAGATATCCCCAGTCTCCGCGGTTTTTTCAAGTATCATAACGCTCGATATAGATATTCTGCAGTGCCAAAGGGACACAAAAGAAGTACACACTCTGTTATGGGAAGAAAGGCAAACTGCATCTAGCTCTCTATAAGAAGCCGAACTGCTTGTAGAGAAGCTTTTAGCCCTTATATATACAGTTCTGAAAAGAATATATGTATATGATATACACCTATGCATTTTAGTTGATATTGCTGACCCCATTATCGATAATGAAATAATGATGACTGAGCTGCATACTGAATTTGTAAGATAGCAGGGAAATGAACTCATTGAACTTGATGATTTTGCTTTGGCGACTATAGAAAAGTTGAGAGAAGAAGAAGTGTGGTCGTTTGTAGGATATTAGAATAGCATTGCTCCTTGTGGGATTGTGCACATTGGATTGGCACTGGCTGTTCTGATCAGGAGTATGAATAAACCTCACTGGAAGTGCATCAATAAAATTAGCCCAGGATACCATGTAATTTTGCTGTTCACATCAGACTACCAATACAGAAGCTGAATTGACCCACACGTGACCAGCGTTGCTCGTTTTTCAGCGATACAATTTTGGACGTTCAAAACGTTAGTTATGCTGGAAGCCAGAATGATGGATGCAGTGTGCGCAACTCTCGCAAGCCGCTCGTTTATTGTTTCAATCATGGAATACTCATACGAACACAACTCATGATGCTATTTTTCCTAGACTTTTTCGGCGATTGACATACTCCAGCTTGCTGCTTTAATTTCGCTCATGACATTGTTCCAAAACTTCTCGCCTACGGCTCAAATGTTTTGGTAAACAATGTCATTCGGCCAAATTATTAGGTAACAGCGAGGGTAACAGGCTGTCGCAACAATCGCCGAATATTTCCGGCAAAATAGTATCACTTGTGCTATTACATATGAGAAACCGTTGGTGTAAAACGTCTATTATTAGGTACACATAGATGCAGTATGTATGAACATGGTGCAATGTCTAATGAAATTAGCGATTAGATCATACACTGGCTTCATTAGTTGGCAGATATTTGCGAATTCAG
Organism: Phaedon cochleariae; assembly: GCA_918026855.4. NCBI lineage: Eukaryota > Metazoa > Arthropoda > Insecta > Coleoptera > Chrysomelidae > Phaedon > Phaedon cochleariae. The sequence goes on from OU896711.1 coordinate 11,327,130, forward strand.
TGGCTTCAGAAATATCCTCGAAAACATGAGTTCGAAAGAAAATGACAACCAACATCTTGTTGATCCTCTAACTCCTTGCACCTTATACCTAGAAGCTAGAGTTCCTAAATGTACTGGACACTGCTGATTTTGACGTTTTTTTGTATATAGGTCGCGTGCACGAAGACCGACCCTGGAGGCAAAATATTGAAACACAACCTCATTCTTCTGTGAATTATTGAAACACAACCTCACTTTTTTATTTGGTTACAGAGGAATCAAAAGGTTGAAATAGTTTTTCACAAAATTTTGGCATACGAATCGTGTTTCTTGCGTTATTCATTAATTCAAGCATGCCTTCGCATTGTGCTGTTGTACAATGCACAAAAAATGCAGCAAGAGACTAGGGAATATGATTTTTCAGGTAAATAGTAATCTCACATAGTTAGCATTATGAAATGTTGTCATTCCTTATTAAAATTCCTTCTGCCTTCTGCCACTTCTGCAATACAAGCTAATGCTGCTAATAGATTGAAAATGTCTACAACACACACGATCGTCAGCATGTCAGACCAGTCCTACCGATTGATTGCATGAATCCAATCTTCTTGCATTATTCTAGACATTTCAGGTATATTTCTATTAGCTGATCCTATTGCAGAAGGAATTCCGATGAGAAATCAGAGAAATAACCAAATTTCAAAAATGAAAACTATGTGAGTGACTATAGTAGGTACTTACTTTTGAATCATAATGTACCATCCGGATTTCTTCATCTTCCGCTGCAGTTTTTGTGCATTTTACAACAGCACAATGTGATGGCATTAGCGAATTGATGAATAGCGGAAAAATACGATTCATATGCCAAAATAATTGTGGAAAACTATTTCGATCACTTGTAAACAAATATGTTTTGCCTCCAGGGTCGGTCATCTGACAGTTCTTGCACGCGACCTATTAGAGTACGGACACTATGACAAGCACTGACAGTTAGACATAACCACGAATAAATTGATGGAAAAAGCGGGAACTGACAGTACAAGGACGCACATGACATAAATTTCAAAGGTTTGTCAAATTGAGAGAATTGGGAGAAAGATGCAAGCGAGTGCAAGTTTGTTCAGTTTCCAACTGTGAGAACACGAAAAATCAATTCACTCTATTCGAATTTCCATCGGATAACGTAATTCTACAAAAATGGAAACAGAATATGATGAGGCCGGCATGGAATATAGGTACAGGCTCGGGTACAGGCCACAAAATTTGCGAACATTTTTCAACGCATTTTTATCAGGTACACTTCATAACGGAAGATTTGATGTTGAAGAATAGGATCGTATTGAGAGACAGAGCCGAACCCACAATTTATAAACTGAGCGAGTATCGAGAAGAACCTTATTCCAATTTAGACTCTGGTTATTGCTTGTGATGGAATGATGGAGCAGAGATCACAATAGCCACCATGGAGATCATGGTCGATAATCTGATGATGAAATGGCAACAACTTCCTGAATTGACTGACTCAAATAGATTTCACATCCCTGTTAAGACTTGAATATATTGTTCGTGTATCTTTAAAGTTGAAATCCCAAGTCTGAATGTGCATGTTCATGCGTAAGTAGTTGAAAAGTGCCAGACGACTACATAGGTCCTAGTGGATTTTGAACTACTTCTTGGGTACCAAGATACGAGCAAGATATTATCAGAGCATAAAACAATAACGCTCAACAAGTGCACCATTTATGTTAGGTATTAAAAATGATCTTCCGATGGCCCGGTTCAACCAACAATCTCCTTCAGCAATGTGAACGGCGATCTATAGTGAGTCGAGCGCTGAAGTCCATTTATACCTACTTCCATATGTTTTGGAAAACCTTTATTATTTCCTAACTGAAATCAGTTGTTTCTTCAGATTTATCAGTTTCTACCCCATTCTCAACTTTTGTGATGAACAAATATTCAACTGAACGTAGGGTGTTTCGAAATTCGACCGACAACGCTTGACAGGTGATAGCCCTCGTGATTTCATAATCACTGAGATAGGGACAGACGGTCTTGAAGTGTTCAGTTCTCGAGATACAGGGCGTTGAAGTTAAGAAATTTAAATAGTTTTTTCGCAATATCTCAAGAATAATTTAATATAATGCATTCAAATTCGGTATATGGTTTCATCTTTCACTGATTAATTTCTTGACCAGAAAGACATTCCGAGAATTTTATCCAGAGATGCGCTACAGAGGGTTGTGATAACTTTTCCTCCCATATTTTCTACGCCACTGATGAAATTTCAATTATTTCCAATTTCTCGAATTGTTTGTTCAGTTATGTTGAAAAAATGCATCACCTTCAACTGAGCTAAAATGAACAGTTATCGGGATATTTGACCCAAAATAGAAGTATGCATAGTAATTTTTCATCTTCCTCGGTAGTAAAAAATTACGAAAATTTTTGTTTTCTCTTCATGTGTGGAATAACTATTTCTGTTCAGCTATGGAATGAGATCTGAATAGTATCTAATCTACTCAACACCAGAAAAATATTTTTGCAATTTTCTACTACTGAAAATGATGAAATATTACTATGCAATCTTCTATTTTGGGTCGAATATCTCGAAAACTGTTTATTTCAGCTCAGTTGAAGGTGATGCATTTTCTGAACAAAATTGAACAATGAATTCGAGGAATTGGAAATAATCGAAATTCAATCAGTGGCGTAGAAAATATGGAAGGAAAAAATGCCACAACCCCCTGTAGGGCACCACTGGACAAAATGTCCGGAATGGCTTCCAAGTCAAAAAATGGCCCATTCAAAGATGAAACCATATACCGAAGTTGAATGCATTATATTCAATTATTCTTGAGATATTGCGAAACAACTATTTTCATTTCTCAACTTCAACGCCCTGTATCTCGAGAACTGAACACTTGAAGACCGAATGTTCCTATCTCAATGATTATGAAATCACGAGGGCTATCACCTGTCAAACGTTGTCGGTCGAATTTCGAAACACCCTGTATACCTACATATAAGAGACTTATTTCATAGGAATACTATATGTATTTCATTGATAATATATGTACCTACTAACTTGATATCGACCTTCATTGAGGTCCTTCAGCCTTATCATTCAATATTTCGAGAAGAAATAATTGTCTGATCAATTTATCGTACCATTTTACCCACCACTCGAGGAGACGCTATGCACTCTCATTCAAAAATCAAAGACAGAGGAAGATATATGGATGTACTCTTCCCAGGACTTGTGGAGAAAGGAAGATGCGAGGATCCTTTATCTAAGCGAAAAACATATTCTTGTCCTTGTCTGGCAAAAATATGATTTGATATGATCCGTATTCTAATATTCAAAAAACGTCAAAACAGCAGTGTCAAGTACATTTAGGAACTCTACTAGAAGACCTAGCTTCTTGGATGATCCTCAACACTTCCCAAAGCTACCTCGATGACATTGATGACATCACTAACCTTTTCTATTAAGTAGCGTTTGATTCTGAAATATATGAAGAGAAGTGATTCAATGTCACTAAGCGATAGCTGCAGCGATAAGATAAGCGAACAACCTACATTTCGATGGGTACAGATATAATAATAATAATTGAGTGAAAGTAAACCCATAATATGAATAGATAAAAGTATATCTTCGGAATGAACTAATGATTCATATGTATGTATGACATCAATAAAAATGACCTGTGATGTGTGGTCAGTTAACCCAGATGGACCTTCGGTCCTTTTAAAAGGTCCCAAGTTCTCTGTAAATTTAAAGATTGAGCCAATTCATTATGGGAATCCTATATAATCAAAGGTATCTCAGTGGATATATCGTCGATTCGTTGTTCACTCGCTTCTTTATTCGTGATCTGTTGATACACTATTTGGGAATTGAGAAATCATTGAATGGAAGGGTGTATGGTTTCTTGATTCTTCCATAAAATATTCATTTCGTTTCAAAACATCTTTGAACAATGTGTCATTTCAAGATATGAATATAGAAAATTACGACATTTATATCTATATGCACAGAAATTTGTTTTGAGGTCAGTTGTCCTTTATAAAGGACCGTAAGACTTTAGCTTACTGTGATTATTGGTAAATACGAAGAGGAATCATTCCTGTTCCTGATTTTGAATCTGTTGGTGGATGAGCTAGAGGCTCTTGATTTGTACCGATGCCAAAAATGTAGTTATATACCCCCCTGAAATGGAATAGTAACTAATGAAAACTACCATGAAGGAGATAATATTCTGATCCAGAATATTTCTCGATCACAATTGCGATCCGAAGCTGAATATAAATTATCACCACAAGAAGAAAGCGACGGATTTGAATTAGAAGATGATCTTCCTTCGTCTACCTACAGATCTTAAATTTGAGAAAGGAGATGTGGCAGCAGAAATTTAGTTTCGAACAATGCTGGAGATAATTCTTTGGATTTTGAATTGTTTGCCACTATTCATGATTATACTGTGATAACCTTGTAGGTTACCGTTGCAAAGCATTGAATGCATCTCCTGTACATCCTATAAGAACAGTTCAGCGATTTTGACTAAAAACAAAAACACAATCAAGATTTCTAATGGGAACGTAAGCGGCGTTAATCGCGCAGACCAGATCATAGGATAAGCATCAGGGGCAAGAAGATCAGTGTATCATCATGACAAATCAAAATTCGCGTTAGTTGCATGAACATCATAGTGGAAAACTGAATCAGTTTGCTTTACGAAGGTCCGTGACCATGAGTTTATCAGAAACCTACATAATAACTAGCAGTTAATCTTTCTTTCAGCAAATTTGCATGGAACTTTATCATTGGTTATTTTTAGCGCTAACAAAAAAAAATGCTGTCTGCTCAGGAGGTTCAAACAAGGTTTCCACACAAAATGTGATGTTGTATCATCCGTCTAAGAGTGTCTCTTTTTTAATCATACCAGAAAGAAGATATTTTTTGATGAAAATTCTAATTTTTCAGAGAATTTTTTTTCACAGTTAGTCTCATCAGAGTTACAGTTCTAGGAATTTTACCATAGTTCTCTGAATGAGATTGAGGATTGAAGAAACATATCCGAAAAAAAAATCTCTCATGACTATCTGGGTTAAAACCAAACTTCAGAACCAGCAACCAAGAGTTCAAATCCTATTATGAGGACTTCAGCCATAAGATGAGCAGATCATTAAGATATCGAACGATCCTCACTAGTCTAAATATCTATGAAATCAAGAAATGGCGAGTGAAATGGTTTGTGGAGAATAAATTAATCTCGGAATTAATCTATAGTATTGTCATCATTTTTATGAAGGAAGGATCATAAAGTATAATTATTTCATTCAATTTCCACCTAAGGAAGACCCTCTGGAAGAACCAAAATTGAATCGAACTAATCGGAGTATGGATTACCTTTGCAAAGCTGAGCTAACCGACAGAATATTTGTCATAGGTAAACCCGAGGTGAATCTCTGTCAGTCGAGGTGACAGTAGTTATTAGTCTCAAGTTATGGTCTTGATGAAATTGCATCAGGTTTGTCTGGACTAAACTGACGCCTTAATACCCACCTAAGCAGGTAGCGAGTTACATAAGAAGAATAGAGTCGCATATCTTTATCTGCATCATGACAGCCGACATTCGGATTCGGGCAATGACATTGTCTTCAAAACAACAAAAAAGAACTAAGATGATTATGTTGCAATGCAAGGCGTATTTACGTTCCATGATGGTTTTCTTGGGAATGCACCTGGTCATTGAAGACATAGGTTGGATCAATCAGTACGGTATCGCATTTTAATGGTCTGTCCATGAAACATAAACAAGAGTAATTCCACTGATGCCGAATATACATAATCATGTTAATTGAGTAGGTGGCTGAAATAGGTATCGTTCAACAACGACTTCTTGTACCTATATGAACACCTGTTCAACGAGACGGTAGTGAACGCCACAGTGATGTTGTCTGGAAGAGATTTAGATAACAAAAAGTTGGCACAGGTCCAGATAAAGGTTACCACGATTATGCATTGGAGGATTCGAGTCGATCAGTGGCGTACCCAGGAGTGTATCCTGGTGGGGAGGGGATATAAATAGTTTTTTCAAAAAAGATTTCCATTTATGATTAATGGTAACCACAATAATTTTGTGCATATAAAGCCTTTGGCTTCTGATTTCCAAAAATGTGTTCAAATGTTCATGTCACATACATTTTGATTTCAGCATTGGTAATAATTTTAGGATTATCATGTAGGAATATTTCTAGATATATTCCAGGTGTCCGAGAGCTTCAAAACCAGCAGATATCTGGGTTATCTAACATGCAAAAAAAATAGGAGCAAATGTTCTCCAAAATGGTGAGAATCGACCACCCTCGAGTCAAACAATCTACTAGAAATCATCCCTCACTTTGGTTTTTCAAATTGCCCCTCTTGTTTTTTTTAAGTTCATCTCATTCCCAATTCGACTATACATCACGATTGATATAGCGTTAAAAACTTTTGTAAGAGTGATTTTTGTAGTAAACATAAATTTGATATAAATTATAAAGAAGTAAATGGTTTTGCAGCCTTGTTACCAATATAGGGGCTTCATTTTAGTGAAAACCAGAGGGGGTAAAAACTCAGACAAGATGTGTGTACGGTGAAAATGCGCCGCAGATGAAATTTTCCTGGGGTCAAGGTCAAATACCTTCAGATTGAAAATTAGAATTCTTCCAGAGTGGTAGATGAGAAATTTTCATTCAGCTGTAACGGGAAATCACTTCCATCAGCTCCAACTGCTGATGTTGACACAACAACCAACGGCACGAAACCCTTATAAAGACGAAAACGTAATACCTGAAGAGAATTTACTACTCCATATCAACGATTTGTTGGAAGCAACTTCATGTCCAGTACACAGCTTCGCGGATGATAGTACCCTCCACACCGCCTTCTCTTCCAGGGCTCCAATACCAGCCAGGCAAATCAGAAACGAACGAGGGAGAAATGTTGACAACATAAATATGGACTTGGCAACAATTCTCGAATGGGGATCCAATTACATGGTAGATTTCAATGCAAACAAAACACAAGCCTTTTATCTAGAAAAGCCGATCTCACTGTGCCCAACATGAGCTTGTCAGGAGTAACCATACCTTTGAAGACATCCATTTATTACTATCAGCAATAACCTTTCTTCAGAAAATCACCTGAGATCAATTGCTGAAAGTGCATCCCAAAAACTTGGTTTTCTGTTTCGGGCCAGGAGCTATTTCTTTTCCTGTCAGCTACTTATGATCTATAAGATACAGATCCGACCTGTCCTGGAATACTGTTCCCATATTTGGAGTGCAGCACCCAAACATACCCTGAAACTGTTGGATTCTGTCCAAAAAGGGCAATTCGTTTCGTGGGTGATGCCTCGCTCACAAACTCACTCACTTCTCTGGAACACCGTAGAAAAGTAGGCGATCTGGCTCTGTTTTATAGATATTTTCATGGACGATGCTCTTCTGAAATATCAACAATTATTCCTCCCTTGGCAGTCCCCGCGAGATTAACCCGTCGAGTTGAGGCTCCGCACCCCTTCGTGGTCACTTTGGAGACCTGCAGATGCAGAACATCTCTTTCCAAAGACTCGTTCTTCCAACGAACAGCGAGGCTCTGGAACACATTGCCAAGGAAGGTGTTCCCCGAGGCATGTAGCCTCCAGTTTAAGAAGAACACCAATTCCTACCTTATTTCCCTTGGTTCTCATGATGTTCTCTGAACTTTACAGGATATCCTTTTTTGTGGGAACCAGAACATAAAAAGAAAAAAAAATGGTGTCTTCCTATCGGCATATTGGGGGGATATTCCCCCCTCCCCTGAGTACGCCACTGTCGATTATAGTATGTTCAGAAACTGTGCTAATGAAGCCTGTAGACAAACATGAGTTCTATAATCATCAGGTGTGACATTTTCACCTTTTCAGCGTCAAGATATTCATGATAAGTTATACCATACATCAAATATTTTCTGTCTTGACTCTTCTTACTCTTATGAATGGGAAAAATACATACCTGGATATCACTGAGTATTCATATTTCATAATATGTCAACACACCCTATTAGGATCAAGATATAGTGTTAGCAGCATTCAATAGTAGGAATATATTTATATGTGATATAAAATGGATTTCAACTAAGTGAGCGAGTTGAATTAAGGCAATTAGGAGGAAGTCATTTCAAATGGAGATGACGTTACGGGTTACGGTAGAAATCAAATGGAAAGATCATGTTCAGCCGAGGGGGAAGTAATTTGAGATGGAAATGACGTTATGGTAGAAACCGAATGGAAAGATCATTTTCAGTCGTGGCAGATGATGTGAGGTATCAAAGTAATAAACTCCTAGCATTTATCATTTATGAATATACAGACAACACTAGGAACTGATACATTATAGTTTCGAAAATGGCTCAACAGGTGGAGGTGAGTCAAGGAATTATCATAACAGAAGTTATCGAGTGCTTGAAAGCCAGTCGAAATATCTGCCGAGTCTTAAATTGATATCAACAAACTAGAATAATGATGGGACCGAGAGTGAGACCCCTCTCCAGGGTAGTGTTGGTTAGAGAAACATTAATATGTAATATCTTGTATTATGTATATAAAGAATTGAAGACATTTGGGAATACACGAGAATACATAATTATTATGATGTATGCATGTGCGTGAAGGTTTGATCTGACTTGATGAGGTTTTGGTCTTGCTGATATTTCATTTTTGGATCGTAGTCACTAATGAATAATTATTTTTTGGAAATGTCGAATGATAATGATAACTGCAATATTGATCCCAATCAATTTCAAACTATTGCGTATAGTAGCTCTAATTCCAAGTTTCATTCTTTGTCAGGTTCTCTTACCAATTCAAAACCATTGTTTATTTATAGAAAATAATGAACTATGTACTTACTATTTCTTATACTGTCTGGGTGACTTGATATTTTATACACGACAAATAAATGGCGTCGTATTCTCCTATAATAGGTATTTATTATACAAGGGAAAAAGTTGTAGATTTTACCTCCAGGTTGTGAGCTGAAATCTAATATTTTTCCCGTGTATAATACACTATTTTTTTGTGACAGAAGAAAGGACGAATCAATATTGAGAAGAATTTACATTATTTTGAAATCTGAAAATTATCGACGTGGAATTTCAAGTTTTTAACAGTAGGGACACCTGCGTTGTAGGCATCTTTATCATTCTTTTGAAGTAATCAAATATCTGATGTCACTTCTGTCAGTCTAATTCTGTGATTTGATTTCAAAATATTGCGAATTTAGTGGTTGTTTAGTAATATACGTAACCGCGAAGTCGAATGGAAGATAAAAGGACTTGCAGTTCTTTCTAGGAGACGGTATTATTGACTCATTTTTCGGAACTATTGCACAACAAAAACCATCAACAGTGTATATATACAGTATGATGCAAATGTATGGAATAAATTCATTTCAAAACAAGACGACTTTCGAAAAAAAACCAAAAACTAGAGTAGAGTAGAACTTTTTTTTTGACGTATTTTTTTAACTAGACGACCCTTCGATGTTCAATTCTCAGTAGCAGACCTCTGCAAGATTCAATTAATCACATGATAATCCATTTTAATTTCAATCTTCTTATGCAACATTTTGACTGTTGAATAGACGATCGGTAGACCTTTCAATCAAGGTGTCACATGACCCCTATTTGTATTTGAAAAAATCGTCCATTACGTCTTCACTCCAACACCGGTGACGTAACATCTCTCATATGAATATCATGAGATGAGGCTTCAGAAATTAAAACTCACGTGTTTTTGGAATTTTTTCAAATGTCGCCCATTTCTGAAATAATGAATTTATTCCATACATTTGCATCATACTGTATATGTGATATATATCTGAGAAAAAAGTACTCACTTTTTTCCGACGGAAAAAAGTAATTTATGAAAAGTGACATTTTATAACCTGCCAACAGAGATGAAATGCCAAACTTTTTTCCCGTCACAGAAAAAAAAAACAATATTTCAACGTCCTTCTGCCGTTCGGTTGATACTTGTGCTATTTTCACATTTAATGTGACACTTCCAGTAACCAGTTGTATAAAGTAAAACATTACCTAACTGGTGAGGGAATGTGCATTTCAGACTTCTTGTAAATGTGTATGTGTGAACAGTGTGTTCTAAAAGTACACGCCACAAAATCACGAGCGCGTATCTGTGATATACATTCTGCAACTCCAGAAACACATAACTGTTAACCGGTACTGGAATGAATAAGCACATTCAATTCCAATATTACTAGCCTCGGATCAATATCAGCACAAAAATACCCCTGAAATCTGTAACTCTGGAGAAACTTCTTGATATTACATTCCCCAATTGTTAACATAAATTGACTATCTCATATCACACCAAGAAACACACCTTCATCAATGCCACAATTTTTAACGACATTTAATAAAATGCGATCCGGAAGTTGCACTCCGAGTTGCACCCTGTATACGAAACGAAGCGTCTGCCATCACTTACCGTAAATTTTTGGAACACCCTGTATACACACATAAAAGAATAGTCTGAATTTAGAGAAAAAAAATCTGAATTCAGAGGAAAAAAGTCTGGGTATGTAGATAAAATAAAATACACACAATAGTGGCTTTTCTACGCTTTCGTATAAGGTAAAACTCATGTAGAAGTGGTCATTATTTCTGCGAAATTTTCAATCAAAACTAGAAAAAAAAAGTACGTAACACGTTAGGAAACGCATTTTGTGTAACTCCGCTCGTCCCGCAAAATCCCATCGTCACATGAAATGACGCGTTTCCTAACTGGTAAGATAAATATCTGTTAGTTACTTTCTTTCTAAGAGCCGTATTCCTAAGATGTTCTTGAACTTCTCAGCGAGTGAATTCGCTTTCAGTTTCGAATGGTATATCCATCAGTATATCAATGGACAACATAATTCCCATTATGTATAGGTTATGATAATGGTTTCGGTAATGATTTTTTCAATTAATTATTCTATGGTATTTCTTGCGTGTTGCTTAATGTTTTATTAATTTCAAAGAATGTCCTTGGACATATTCCTCTCGCCTATAAAGACGGAAATCTATTAATCAATTCATATCAGCCATTATATATAACAGAATAGTATAAATAATATAAAATGAGGCTCACTATCAATGATTTTAATGTAATTATTTGGATGTTGAATTTTCATCTTGGTGTGGTATAGTGAATGGATTACGTCGATACCTACCAGTACATTTTACTAAATGAAGAATGTATGTATTTTTCCATATTTTCATTGATTTCATATAGGTAAACTCCAGGGTAAGCTAATTTTTTCCGAATTTGGAAGTTCAGCCCCACAATTAATAGTTATTTTTTATACAAGGGAATAAAAAAGTAGTAGATTTCAGCTCCAGGTTATGAGCGTGAGATAAAATCTAATATTTTGCATGTGTATAATACACTATTTTTTTCTGTGACAGAAAAAAGAATAGTTATTTTTGTATCTAGAGCGCGAAATGCTACTTTGGTGATCAAGATCTGATTTTTTTAACGAGGCGTGGCCGAGTTAAAAAATAGTCGAGATGACCAAAGTATTTCGCGCTCGAGTTGCAAACAAATTTTTTTCTACAAACGTAAAAAAATATAGTTCTTAAGTGAAAATATGCCTAGCTTGATATAGAAAATAGTGTTGAACTGGCTTAAAAGCCTCCCACTATCCTTCCTCGGTACGCACGATGTTCCATGAGCATAATAGGGATTTTCTTTCGTGCGATCCAAGAGATAAAACAAAGCTATTGGTGAACATTCAGAAATGAATGATTTCGTGAATGTTTGCTCGATTGGAAACCATAAAGTTGAAATATAAATATCTCATATATTTTACATAACAGTGCGCGAAGTAGGTACTTCGCGCACTGTTTTACTTCGCGCATTGTTATGTGCAAGGTATCATGGTAACGTAGGAAACTGAAAAAAAGTGTCACTTCGCAGTTTGTTATCAATGCGCGAACCTTGTCATTTTTTGACGTTTGTAGAAAAAAAGTTTTCAACAGGCATCTTTATCATTCTTTTGAAGTAATCAAATATCTGTCAGTCTCATTATTCTGTGATTTGATTTTGAAAAATGCCAAATCTGTGGTTGTTTAGTGATTTACGTAATCGCGAAGTCGAATGGAAAATAAAAGAACTTGCAGTTCTTTCTTGGAGACGGTGTTATTGGCTTATTTTTCGGAACTTAGCACAACAAAACCAATCAACAGTGTATATATGGATGCCTTTTCTCTAGAAAAGCCGATCTCACTGTGCCAACATGAGCATGTCAGGAGTAACCATACCTTTGAAGACATCCATTTCGATGCTTGGTAATACTATCAGCAATAACCTTTCTTGGGAAAATCACGTAAGATCAATTGCTGAAAGTGCATCCCAAAAACTTGGTTTTCTGTTTCGGGCCAGGAGCTATTTCACTTCCAGTCAGCTGCTTATGATCTATAAGGCACAGATTCGACCTGTCCTGGAATAATGTTCCCATATTTGGAGTGCAGCACCCAAACATACCCTGAAAGTGTCACTCTCTCTCTGGAACACCGTAGAAAAGTTGGCGATCTGGCCATTTTATAGATATTTTCATGGAGGATGCTCTTCTGAAATATCATCAATTGTTCCTCCCTTGGCAGTCCCCGCGAGATTAACCCGTCTAGTTGAGGCTTCGCACCCCTTCGTGGTCTCTTTTTGGAGACCTGCAGAACATCTCTTCTCAAAGACTCTGGAACACATTGCCAAAGGAGGTGTTCCCCGAGGCATATAACCTCCAGAAATAAGGAGAACACCAATTCCTACCTTATTTTCCTTGGTACTCACGATGTTCTGTGAACATTAATCCCTTTTCGTGGGACATTTTATAACCTGTCAACAGATGAAATTTCGAACTTTTTTTCCCGTCCAACAAAAAAATGGCTATACTGATGAATAACTTCTGAGGATTCAATTTTGAAATTTTTAATGATTCATCGTATTTTCAGAAAAACTAATGAGATCAAGAGGAACATACAATATAATATAGTATACTTATTGGATACCAAAAATCCAAAATAACCCATGAATCCTAACCTCGAAAAATCTACTGGATACTGATGCCAAAGTTAGCGAATCGGTGATTGATTGTTTTCTCTACAAACAGCTATTTCCTGAGTGTTGAATGCGGAAACAAAAACCAAATGGGTTACATGGTAATAATCTCAGAACAATACAGGTCATGTCGAATTATTTGTGAATTCCAAATTCACTGCATTTCAACCACTGTTATCTTTTTTTGGTGCTAAGGAATGGTGAGAAAGTATTCTTGGCGAATTCTCACTGTTATTTTTGCAGATAGGTACCAAAACATAGTTGCTTTCGAATTCATATCGTTGCCAAACAAAAATCAAGAGCAATCGGGCTGAATTAACAGGAAAACAAGTTCTTTGCTCCTTTTGAACAGCCTACGAAAAAAATTCGAAATTCCAGGCAACTATCATAGAATCAATAGTTACGCACATCTCGGTATACATGATGCGTTCAAAAAACTCCCATGCACAAAACATAATTTCTGATTTTTTTTATATATACGTATTTCATACTTCTCTGATGGCTGTCGATATAATATCAAGCTGAATGAGGTCGCATCGATTTTTCATCGAGGATAGACATACATTGCATCGGTGAGCAACTAGGTCAGTAGGTTCGTCCAAAAGGTAAAAATGGCTTGGACACTACTACTGATGCTTTCTTTACATGAAATGTATGAAACAAATTCGATGTGTTTGATACGATGAGCATAGCATGATGTTGAACTCCATATCTTATAAGTTTTGTGAGTTTGCAACAATTTTCATTATCTACTAAGGAAAGCTGGTTCTGAAGAGGGTAACAGTTTATAGCACACTGACTGAACCAGAGTAGGTATCTGTTTCAAATATGGTCAATAGTCAGCGAATCAATGAGGAACTTGGCTGGTGTAGCGCCTTCCCAAAAATTGCATTGACCATCTACACACGCATATCAATTTGTCTGCTTTGTTGGAAATTCCGAATTATTGAATGAGATTGTCAATGAAATAATTATCAACTAGGAAAAAGCCAAATATTCAAAGTGGAATGCAATGGTCACAAATAGAGAGAAACTCAAAGCCATCACCATAATAGTTCATATAGCCAGGAAAGTAGTTGTTTTTCTCTCGTTATCTACCATTTCCGTTCATTTCATGAATTTGCTATTACTCCAGAAATACCATTTAGAAGAGCAGACTGGTCTGGGGAGGCATTTCTTTGACTTTTTGGTGATGTAATCTCACGTCGCCCGAGTTGTGAGAAATTATCTGGAGGAAGTCGGTATCGCTACCGTGGCTTGGCCAGCTTGGAGCACGGATTTGAATCCCATTGAGAATCTGCGACATGTTTGGTAGAAGACTCTGTAGAAGATTATACAGGAGAAATGTATCTTGAATACTTTGGAAGGAGTACGGCAGAGGCTGATTCAAATTTGTGAAGACCTGGACCAAAATGACTTATGGACTCTTGAAGTATGGGCCGTCGGAGCCAATAAGTTATTCGCTACTCTGACCCTATCGTTCAACTTGTTTCTTCGTTCTCTGTTTTTTGTTGTTAAATTTGGATAAGAATCTCCATAAAATCATGTTACGCTATGAAATGGTGTTTCTCGAGTAATAGTAAAGATCTCGGGAAAGATAAGTAATTGATACACTCTAATTTTATAGAAACATTCTAATTGCTACACCCGGTATGTATAAAAGAGAGGTTTTTATGCGAATACAGTTGCATATACCAATGTTCAATGTTCACAAGATTACGCATGTCATTAAAAACATTTTCCAAATCGGCAAGTATGTAATTATGACGAACATGTATCTTTAACTTCTGGCTACATTTTGGTGGTGTATGCATGACCACCAAATAATATCGTCTTGTTTTGGAGGATGCGCTACCAGAAAACAAATCGATCTCTTGTAGCGTTTTCTCCAGAAAAGAGTTAGTGACGCCTACTTGCTGAAATTATTTTCTCTCATAACTCGATATTCTTGGAAAATTCAGTCTTCTCGTGGGATTCGTGCATTGATTGGCGACCTTGTTTTCCAGTCATTTTATTTAAAGACCTTCGGCTAACAAGCTTGTTTGTCTTTGAACGAATGGGTCCAAATTGCCGTACCACTTCGGAGTGCAATATTAATAATTATTGAGCTCGTAATTCATTGTCAAGAACCTCCTACAGTGCTAAAATCTAGATGAGCAAATTGTTTCGATCCGAAAATAAATCGACATCTAATAATAAGACATACAGGGTGTTTCAGATTATAATCGGGAGACTTTGATAGACAGCGATAGTAATCGCAAAAAAGTAGTGGTGCCCGCGAGAGTCTCGTTTTCGAGAGTCTCGCATGGTCTCGTCTCGTTATCGAGACAAGACTCGAGACTTGACTCGGACGAGACGAGACTTTTATTGGTCTCGTCTCGAGTCTCGTGCAAGATGTCTCGTACGAGAGTCTCGCAGGTAAATATTTCTGCTTGCCGACTGCAGAATTTCATTCATGACAAAACATATTTAGAAAGAATTTCATAAGAAAACTTCTAAGGAATATGCACGATGTTTGTTATGTCTTAACGACTGGGTGAAAAACAAAAACATTTGCGATCGTGAAAGCTGATCTGACTGATAGAGGTTTTTTTCTGCAACCGGCACAAAAGTCGTCCATTTTGATACCAAAATTAGCTCTTGAATTGACGTTTCTATTACTGACACAAAAATAGGTATGTTGCTAGGCAACATATTTAGTTCCTAGGAGCTAAAGTTGAATTCTAGTTCTTAGGAGCTAAAGTTGAACTTTAGCTCCTAGGAACTAAAAAGGATGTACTGGACATCATCAAGAATAAACAACATTGTGACGGTTGGTTATTTGGGTTGAGACGCATACCTGATTTGTTTCCGATTTCAGCATATTTGGCATTGCATACCCATGCTGGAGATATAAATATACCTTATTATAGTTTAGTATTGGAATTATAAACATCTCTCAGTTAAGTATTTTTGTTTTGATCAGGTAAGCCTTCAAGATTCAAATACTTGCTTGATCTGTATTTCATTCGTTATTCTCGGGATGGATAACTTGTTTTTGAATAATCACGGCAAGCAATAGTTTTTTTTGTCTCAAACAACGATATTGTTTAGCTTCATTTGATTATCAAGTCAAACACAGTGTAGTATGGAGGGGAATAAATAATCACTATTATCATTGTTGATATGTTCACTAACCTAACATTTTCCACGTCTTGTTCCTATAGCTGGCACTGCCGCGGTATTTGCCATTAGAACACCTGGTCCATACACAAATATGTCACTCTGTGGTTGTATTTATATTGAAACTACAATTCGAACATCCTAGAAAACCTAACCTGCTGTTAATGCAGGTAGAATATTCTCACTACATGGATTATTTGTCAATATTTGTTGCATTGCATACATATTATGGCACGGCATTGGTGGTTACTTCACATGTTCATTTGAGTTAATTGTTTCGGTTGCAGAAAAAATAGCATGTTTCATTCGGATCAAAAGTGACTTTGTTCGACTCGCAAATTTCGCTTTCGCTCGGCTTCGCTAAACGCTCCGCCTCGCAAATGCAAAATTCGCTTGTCAAACAAAGTGTCACTTTTGATCCTAATAAAACAATCTACTATTATTGAGAAGAACCGATTTATAGTCGAGGCGGCCGATACGAAACGACGTTGAATATGGAACGAAAAATTCCGAAATATGGCTGGTAAAAGAGTGATATACCTACCAACGGTTTTCACTGATTTACGGTCGAGAAGTCCGTGTAGGTAGGCAACATCCTGGCTCTAATCAACCTGCAGGATGATTTTCATCATAAATATTCATCAAGTATCCCTCTTGGATGCCACTGGAATGATCATGGTGAATTCAGTAAAACGCCAGAAGATACATTTTCATATATTACAAGCAAATCTCGTTGAGCTCTATAATACCTTGTATCTAGAAAACAAAGCTCCATAACATACACTTTGTATTTCAGTGCATTTTTAGATTTTCCCTGAAGAGCTGATTTCATCAATGCATCACACTTGTGAGGGCGGTAAATCGAGGTGTAATACATCTCATGAAATTATTTCTGGGGAAAGGTGCATCCATGTGGATGCAATGTTTGAAAGAAAAAATCACAAAATGTGAGATAATTTCATTGTTATTGATTTTTTTTTTAAGAAAATGAGAAAACATCAATAACTTTTGAACGATCAACAATTGGATAACCACATATACAGTTAGTTTGATTGGAAATGACCCCCCCCCCCTTCCACCCCACCTCTTTTGATCCATGATTTACGGGACACCCTGTATATATGGTTGAAAAAAAACCTATTTATTAACTATCTATATGTAACTTATATGATATACTTGAATCTCCAAAGCCCACACTTACGATTAATGTATATCTATCAACCATTAAAAAAAATAGGTCATGCATTTTGGCGGTCATTGTATTTTTATATTCGGAAGTATATCTCGACAAGATTGTTTATATCCGGTAGATGAATATAGCATCCATTCAATGATGAGACTTGTATCAACAAAATATTAATTCCATATAATTCCATGAAGATTTTATGCCAGATCAGTTTCGTTTTTATGAGAAGACTACCCATTTATACTTACACTGGGAGAAATAGTCGGTAGTAAATACCAAACGTTCAGTAAAATCGGCGCCAGTCACTACATTCATCAAATTTAACCACTACAAATAGCATGATACTATATACATAGTATATAGCATGATACAATGTTGTATTTGTAAGTACTTGTGTGAGTGTAGAATAATAATTATATGATAAGACTTGTTTGTATTGAATCTGTTTACAATTTCATATCAAAAAATGATATCTTGAAATAAGTAGGTATACCGGGTGTCCCAGAACTTTTAGGTCAACAGATATCTGGATTATCTAACTTACGAATAATTTCAAAAACTTGTGGGATTCATGGGAACAAGTGCTCTATAGAATAGTGGGATCAAATCACCCTACTTGTGTCAAACGTTCTACTATAGAAACCACCCCTCACTTTGGATTTTCGAATTGCATGCCATGTTTTTTTCGGTTCATCTTAACATAGAACTTCGCATTCTCTATTCGACTATACATCACGATGGATATAGCGTTATATGCACAAAATTATAAAACAGTAAGTGATATCGCAAGCTTTTTATACTGATACACCCAGTTATTCCTCGAAAAATGATCAGAGCTCCAAAGAAAGTATATTATTCAGAAAATTACTTGAAACTATTAGGCAAACGGTGTACGAAATTTAGAGTTACGCTGTTTGCCGGTTATACGTGAAATGACTAGGCATTCCAGAGAATGACGGATTTCACTGTTTGACGCCGACATATACTGGCGCAAAAACCCTAACCACGTGACTAGAGCAGAATATGTTGAAGCCAGGAATAAATGCAGCCAAACAATAGATGCATCAAAAGAATCGTACAATTCTAAAATAAGATCAAAACTCATAGATAGATAGTTTTTTTCTCTCGCTAAAGCAGTCGGAAGGAATTTCACTAATAGTTCAGTCCCACTACTCTTCAAAGCCGACGGCAAATTAGCAAGAGAGGGGAAGCAAATATTTTTGCATAAATTAATGTTCGCAGCAAACTTCACCTCAAATTACCAGGGAAGAGTACCGCCAGACATTCCACCCTTCGAAAGTCGATGTCCTCATTCTGCTCGGTCTCGAAACGAATCTTGAAAGTCATGATGGAACTAGGAAGAAGTTTGCACCAGAATTATGCACCATCTCGTACAAGTCGGGTATTTTTCCATCTTGCTGGAAAATATCTAAGAGTCTAAGAAATCCCTCATAATTTAAACAAAAGCCTGCCCAACAACTTTGGGCCAATTGCCATGTTATCAGTCATCTCTGAAGTGATGGCGAAAGCCATCAACATTGAGCTCATCAAATCTCTGGAAAGCTCGGGAATCGTTAATGATAGACAATATGGCTTCCGCCACCGAAGATCATTTGGGAATTTACTTGCCTAATAACGACACTCATATATGACAGCTTTATTATATCTAGATGTGGCGTTGGATATATCGATGGCATTCAACCGTGTTTGGCACCAAGGACTCCACCACAAACTATAACATCACACGGCTAAGCACCTCAGCAATGCCATATTCTATCGAGTTTTCTTTCACGCTGATCCATTTGGTGGTGGACAGAATATCGTCTGATGCCATTCACTTTTGGCACCAACATTTCTCCTACTTCATATCGATGATCTGTTTGGCGCAGCCACTTGATTTATCCACAGCGTTCTCTCTTAGAATTCCTATTTCTTCTCAGGAAACTAAGAACTTGACGAAAGCAGGTCAACGATAATGAAATTACAGCCTGGGAACAGCCTATAGTTGAATACAACGCCACGATAACTCAAGTCTGCATTTTCTTCAGAAAAGCGGAACTCAGTATACCTGATATAACAATTTCTGGTACCACTATTTCCACCAACCGATCCATCGCGAAAGCTGCTTCACAAAAACATTTTTATTCCGTGCGAAAATCTTCTTTACAACTCAACAGCTTTTCATGATCTACACAGCACTTATACGGCCAGTTTTAGAATAACTTTCTCACATAACGGGTTCAACGCCCAAACATACGCTGCGATGCTCTTAGATTTCATCCAGAGAAGAGCCATCCGCCTGGTGGGTGATGCCACACTCACTTTTACCAAAACTCGTTTGCAAAGGTTTGGATTACTTTGCCAATGGAAGTATTTCCAAGAACTCATAACCTACAAAAGTTGAAAAAAAATTCCAACACCTACCTCCTCTCTCTATAGCCTTCTTGGGTACGGCGATAGTCTACGAAAATCATAGGAATTTCTCTCCAAGCGATAACAAAAAAATTCTAACTACAGTGCCTAGATCTGCCTTTTGATGCAATACAGAGAGTAGGACATACTTATCACCACTGACATTCTCAAATGGTTATTATTAATTTATGGGCGTGAAAATAGTTCTTGAATGAAAAAAAAAAATTAGAATTATGAATTGTTCATATACGATATCTGAATGTATCGTATACGTAACGTCAAACCAGTTGTTGAATATATTATGCTTGATTCTTAGTCGGCGATTATATTATAGGGTTCTCAATGATTTCAACTATCTCCTTTGTTATTTTCGCTTTCATTCAATATTGTAGAATACTATCAATGAATGCATAAACCGAGAAAAAGGCAAACTTTTTAGCATAGAATACTTTTATATTGGTACCATTGATGCAATAAATAAGGTATATTGGATTATCTTGTCAGATATCGATAAATGGCATGTATTGTTCTCTGTGAATACATCTAACAAAATTATATAACTAAATAAGATGCCTTCAGTGATACTAGACTGTTTGGGTTCCCGTGAAAAATATGTCTGCATTCTTATATCATCACTTATAAAAAAGATTTGTGTTCCATATTATTTTTTCTACGGCTATAACACAAAATTACTCTTTTTTCTACTGTGTTCGATAAATCAATGAGGTACTTTGTATGTCATCAATTTCATTCCCGTTTCTGATATTAGAATGACTTCATTCTGTTATTATTTTACAAAATATCATCTTCCATGAAATGTCAAATTCCAAGCAATGACAGCTCCGTCTAATAAATGAGCATTACTCAAGGGAAAATCAGATGATGGCTATACAATCCGAAGAAATAAAAAAAATATCGCTGTAATCTGTTATTCCGTAGAAAAAGTATAGTGTATAACTCGCATGCCGTGCTCGTTAAACAGTTATACTATTTCCAGATGTTTGAAGGCGTTCTCTCAGAAGCATTGAAACGTCTGATCTATAGGCATTCTAATACTTACTAAGTACTGGTTGTTTAACTTTCATCATATCATTTTATGAACACAAAAATGCATGACCTTCTATTTCTTTCTTTTGCGTAAACAAGACAATTAAAAATGTTCCCCGATAAATAATGTATGAGTTGCATTAGTCAGCCTATTGAATTATAACCATATACTGGGTGGCACACTGACCAGAGCAACAAGTATTTTAATTTTTTTTTGTATATATAGTAACAGTCTGTCAGACACCTCATATTTAAGATACCAGACGATTGTAGCTTTGACGAATCTATCAATGAACTATCAATTTACCTAATAATTCGAAACCAATTTGGGAAAAATTAAATACACATTCCGAACACCAGTTTCTCTATACTTCAGAATGCTTCAGATCTGAAAAATATAACAGCTGATGATATCTGCAAGATTGTGTATCTATATAGCAATGGTTTGGGCGGAATATAATGCCAATTCCAAGCAGCACATAATTATTGTTGATGGTCAAATCTATTTCGACCACATACCTAGATATTTTTAGTTGCGACAACGAAAATATCTACCTTGATGAAATAGGGTTTGGATAATTGTATATGTTTACACTGTTCGGGAATGGAATATTTCCATCATATATCAGATCAATTTTTGCATAATCTTGCTAGTAATATCAAATATTGATGAATTTTAATCTCAAACGTACCATTTTAAGACAGTGGCGTACCTCTATACCACGAACCAGAACCGGAATTTCTAATAGTTATTTCAAACACTTCTATATACTGGGTGTTCAATTACTAATTGGAGTTATTTCAACTATAGGACCCTGTGCTCAAAATATGAAGATTTAATCCAAATCATCTAGATAAAATATGCTTGAGTTACAGGGTTCATTTGAAAAGTCGAAAATTTGTGCCTATAGTACTTTGAAAATATAATCATGGAAAATATATCACTGTCATATTTCACAGGAAGTGTAGATACTATAGACACTACTATAACTTATGTAAAATAAACCCTTTATGGCTTCTACCAAAGGCGTATGGCAGAGGCAAGTGACTGGTTGATCATTCCCAAATTCTACGCCACTGGCGGAATCACTATTTTATCACAATTTTTCGATTCTCCAATACTTTTTACGTAAATATCGTACTCTCTCTATATAGCGATATGAAATAATGATTATTTTGATTTCAATGTGTATTTATTATGTCGATGTTTTTGAATTGGATCATTGGATTGCATTCATTACGCAAATGAACTTTCAATCCCTACAAACAAAAATCATATTAATTTTATATTTTTTGAATATAATAAATAATACAACACCTTGTAACGGTCATGAGACACATTTTATCCATTCTATATTATGTGATTTGGGATAATTCCTCATATTTTGAGTTCAGAATTTTATAGCTGAAATATTTCCAATTATTTATGGTACACCCTGTATATTAAGATATAGGTATTGCAAGATATTGAATATAAAAATGTCCTACCAACTTCAACCTGAATTTTGCATTGACTCGTCCCTTACTTGATGTAAATCCATGGTAAATGTAAAAAACCTTACGAACTATAATATTTTCACAAAATTCTCAGAAACAAATGTTTTGCTAACACGGAATAGTATAGCTTCTTCAAGTGAAACACCTACTCATACAATCAATTAACTTAACATATAAATAATGGCCCGTGCGATAACGAGTGTTGTTATTAACACGCCTATAGGTTAACCTGTTCATGGAAATACACCCTGTTTATGGAAATACGTTGGAAATTTTTGCCGTCTCTTAATTTGTATAATTTGCTGTGCTCTGAAAATATCATCAAAATTATGTAGTACAAATGTAGATGGCCTCATGATGTCACCCACCAATGAAAAAGTTAATTGTTTCTCGAAGATGAATATACACTATGTGTGTCAGTGCTGTGTTCGTTGTATACAGGGGGACAATTTGTAAACTTCCCACCCTCAATATCTTCCTTCCAGTGAATAATATGAGATATTGAGAAAAACGGTCGATTTTATTTTCATGGGGAGCACTTGAAACTATTAATTTTAGCCCTCTCGGTTCTAGGAGAGGTAGATAGGAAGGGGGTTAATTGGCACGGCACTGGGACGAAATAGCGCAGGGCAAAATAGCGCAGGACGAAATAGCGCGGACAAAATAGCGCAGGGACATAATAGCGCAGGGTCATAATAGCGCAGGGACATAATAGCGCAGAGACAAAATAGCGCAGAGACGAAATAGCGCAGAGACAAATTTGAGCGCGAAAACGTAGTGCATCATCTATGATTACGATAATTCGTTTGTCAGGGCATAGACTATTTCTTCAAATACTAGATGTTTCAAAAGGAGACTACCCTTACAAACGAAGTAACTTAATACTAGGTATGCCGTTGGATTGTTAAAGTGGACCTATGATTAGGTTAGTTTGTTTGCTAGGGTATAGACTCATTTTGAAACACCTTGTATTTGAAGAATGAGTCTTTACTCTAACAAACGAACAAACCTAATCATAGATCCTGCACTCCATTTTCGCGCGCAATTTTGTTCCTGCGCTATTTTGTCTCTGCGCTATTTCGTCTCTGCGCTATTATGACCCTGCGCTATTTCGTCTCTGCGCTATTTCGTCTCTGCGCTATTTCGTCCCTGCGCTATTTTGTCCTGCGCTCTTTTGTCCGCGCTATTTTGTCCTGCGCTATTTCGTCCCAGTGCCAATTGGCACATCATTTTGTAGGGCGTTCTAACGATACCCTAGTTTATCATTTCTGTTGAGTAGTTTCCGAAAAATGCCGTGTCACCCTTGATACCTTCCTTTCAGTGAGTGATATGAAAAATTGAAAAGACACGTCAATTTCATTTTAAAGGAAGACACTTAAAATGCACATTTTCAGAGCTCTTAGTGTAGGCCCTGGTTCAACCCCCTGGGAGGGCTACCTTTAGAACCTCAAATGCAAAGGAGGTCAAGCAGGGCCTACTATTTTGAAGGACTTACAAATCTCTTTTCAACATTTTTTGATGAGCAGTTTCAGAAAAATGCCGTTCCAAACTTACTGAAGTAATTAGAACATGCCTGCACTGAGATTTCAGGTTAGTATTATTGAATTGGCTCTCCTTTCAATCCAAATGGTAGGAATATTTTGAATGCATCTCAGTGCAGGCATCATGTTCTAATTTCTTCTGTAAGTTTAGAACGCCATTTTTCGTACACTGCTCATAAAAAATGACATACTAGGTTATTGTTGGAAAGAGAATTGTACGACCTTTAATATAATGGAAATCTCGACTTTCTTCCCATATAAGGTTCTGAGAGTAACATCTACCCCTCCCAAGGGTTTTTTTATCGCTTGGAGCGCACGAAAGGGAATCCCTATAATGTCCAAAAAACATCGTGCGTTCCTAGGGAGGATAGGGACATGAGGTAGGTATTAGAATATTTTTTGAACTTCTGGAGATTATTATGTTGTTGGGAATACTTCCACAGGCAATGAATTCCATAGCCTAGCCGTTCTATGGATGAAGGAGTCTTGATAAAGTGCTGTTCGACATCTTACGAGGTTGACAACGAAAGGATGTGCTGACTGGGCTTGTCTAGTTCGTCTGATTGGTATTGCTAGTTAAGGGATGATAGCAGAGATTTCCGAAGAACATTTCCCGTGGAAGTATCGATAGAAAAGTGAAAGGTCGCCGACCTTTCTACGATGTTCCAATGATGTCAAAGAGTGAGTGAGTGTGGCGTCACCCACCAGGCGAATGGCTCTTCTCTGGATGGAATCTAAGAGCATCAGCGAATGTTTTGGTGCTGAACCCCATATGTGGGAACAGTATTATAGAACAGGCCGCATATGAGCTTTGGAGATCATGAGAAGCTGTTGAGGTGTGAAGCAGCTTTTGCGATGGATCTGACATGATTATCCCATGAAAGAGTGTTGCTGATGGAAATACCGAGCATAGATATAGTGGGCTTGGTGGGAATGGTGGAGCCAGACATTACAATATCGGGCATACTGAGTTCCGCCTTTCTAGAGAAAATACAGGCTTGAGTTTTGGTGGCGTTGAATTCAACTAGGTTGTTGGTAACCCAGGCTGTGATTTCAGCAATATCTTCATTGACAGCATCGACCTGCCTGCGCCGTGAGTTCTTAGTTTCCTGGGAAGAAATGGGAATTCTGGAAGAGAACGCAGTATGGAGGGTACTATCATCTGCAAAGCTGTGGATGGGGCAAGTTGCTACTCCCAACAGATCATTGATATGAAGAACGAATAATGTTGGTGCCAAAATTGATCCTTGTGGAACGCCGGAATTGATGCCAATGGTATCAGACGATACACCGTCCACCACCACGTGAAGCGATCTTCCTGAAAGAAAACTCGATAAGAGATGGCATAGCTGAGGTGGTAAGCCGTATGATGGTAGTTTGTGGAGGAGTCCTTCGTGCCAAGAGAGCTAAAAATATGCTTTAAAGTGTCTCCCTTGAGAATGGCATTTTCGATTCTCCATATTATTTATTGGAAGGAAGATATTAAGGGTGGGAATAAGTTTTCTAATTTACACGGCATTTTTTGGAAACTGCTCAATTGAAAATAATAAACTAGGGTACCCTTGGAAAAAGTGAGAGCTCCCTTCAAGATTATGTGCCACTCCCATTTGAGATTCCAAAGGTAACATCTACCGCTCCTAGATGATTGAACCAAGAGGGCTAAAAATATTAATTTTAAGTGCCCCTCTTGAAAATAAAATTGTTCTGTCTTCTCGATTTTTCATATTATTTACTGGAAGGAGGATACATGAAAAATTTACAAACGATGAGCTTTCCACAAAATTCTTGATCACACGACATGTTTCGCTAACACAGTAGCTTCATCAGATGAAATACTGGTACAATAATGTTTTCTTTATTGTACCAATTCATGCCAAATCAATTCAAAAAATTGAAAGAAGGATATTGAGGGAGGGAAGTTTTCAAAATCTCTCCCTGTATAAAACTATATAATATAATAGTGCATGAACATGCACAAAGTGAGTTCAGTTTGGTGCAGCTACATCAGTAATTATCCAATTACCTCGAACCTTAAATTAATTAATATCTAGATTGCTTGATGTACGAGACTTACCGGTGCCACGTGTATAACTCACGTAATCTGTTGAGACATTTCAAAAGAATCAGAATATTTCCCACGAGGTCCGATATATCTCATATGGGAAAAATCAAATTGCCATCTGCAAATCTCTCCAATTTCAATATTCTAGTTATACTTACGTATACAGTGTGTGCGATTTCAACCCGCCACATTCTCCTAATTTGAAATCTTGGAATTTTACACCAATTAATTTCGATAATATAGTCATCGTCCACCAATATTCTAATAGATCAAAGTTGTTTCATCTAGCTATACAGTTATTTTTCATTCACGCTAGCTGAAATGCCCCCACTCGAAATTTCAACGAAATTATTCATATATTATGTTGTTGGTTATTCGATGGCAAAGTCTACTATTATTTGTTTTCCAATTCACCCTATCTCAAAATCTGAGGAATTGATATAACCGGTGGAGTAGTCATCCAATGGAGGAACACATCGAATACTTAAATACATTCTCGGTAACCTACATACAGGGTGTGTGAATTAGTGTGAAAAAATCGGGGGGGTGATTCCTCGTCATAATTTATGAAAAAAAGTGCATATAAACATTTTGGATAGTTCTTCTTAGTTATTCGACAGACACACAACAAGAATGAGTCTATAACAATCACTCGCGAGATACACAACAGCTCACAGTTCTAGTCGACGGTCCTACATGTTAATTCGTAATACACAGTTCAATCCTTTATTTATACTAAACTCAGTTCGTTTCTCTTTTAACTATCGAAATATGGTTCAGTTATGCTCGCGACATCAAACATTACATCCAGCTATCGATCAGTTAAGTTCATTTTTCAACATTCGCACTAGCACACACACAAGAAACTCGCGTTAGTAAGAGTAGGAGAGCCGGCTGGAAAAAGCGTCCATTGTATTTCATCAGAATAGTCACTTGTATAGCAGGAAGAATCATTTGTATTTCTGAATAGTCAATTGAATCCCAGAAAGCGTCCTTTGTATTTCAAGATAGTTACTTGAATTTCAGAAAGCGTCAATTGAATTTCAGAATAGTCAATTGCATTTCAGAAAGTGTTAGATGTGTTTCAGAAAATATCAATTGAAATTCAAATATCAATTTCTGAAATACAATTGACGCTTTCTGACATTGAATTGACTATTCTGAAATACAATTCACGCTTTCTGAAATACACGTGACTATTCTGATATACAATTAACGATTTCAGAAATTCAATTGACTATTCTGGAATACAATTGAGGCTTTCTGAAATACAAGTGACTATTTTGATATACAATTGATGATTTCAGAAATTCAATTGACTATACTCTAGAATACTACTGACGCTTTCTGAAATACAAGTGACTATTCCGATATACAATTGACGATTTCAAAAATTCAATTGACTATTCTGGAATACAATTGACGCTTTCTGAAATACAAGTGACTATTCTGATATACAATGGACGCTTTCTGATATTCAATTGATTATTCTGAAATACAATGGACGCGTTCTGAAATTGAATTGGCTGTTCAGAAATACTATTGACGCTTTCTGAAATACAAGTGACTATTCTGATATACAATTGACGATTTCAGAAATTCCATTGACTATTCTGAAATACAATTGATGCTTTCTAAAATACAAGTGACTATTCTGAAATACAATTGATGCTTTCTGAAATTCGATCGACTATTCTGAAATACAGTGGACACGTTCTGATATTCGATTGACTATTTAGATATACAATTGACGCCTTCTGAAATACAAGTGACTATTCTGATTTACAGTTGACGAATTATGAAATTGAATTTTTGTTTCCTAAAATACAACTAGAAAAGGTGTAGTTGCGATGTAGTTGTGTAAAACTGACTCAACCAATGATTTGTATTTTTGACAACCAAGGACAAATATCAACATTTGGTAAACATTCATTACCGATAGCCCGTTTTACGCAAATAGGATAACGTTGATAATTTCTCTCTCTGATATTTTCACCCCTTTCATCAATACAACAGCTGTACTAGTAGGTTGACATTCGTCTGGAATCTCCTTGTGCGTCTAGAAAACAATCAGGGCCGTCTGACATTCAACAGGTTGACGATAAATTCGGGGCCCAGCCACGGCTAAGGTCGTCTGGGTTTGGATAGGGCCGAACTACGGAGCGCCGTGGGTTGGGGGGTCGATATTCTACCCGTAGCCAAGTCGACTTCCCCAAATATTTCGTTTTGCCGAGTTTTGTGACGTCGGCGTCTCAGAGGACGTGGTTAATCTATGTCAGACGCAAACGGATCACATTGGGTGAAGGCAAAGGGACGGCTTGTCATACTAAGAATGTACGAAGGGAGTTTGCTAAGAAAGACGAAAGCCCTACACGTAGATTCATTATAGTAACTTTTGTAAACAGCTCACTGGGATCGCCTTGGAGGTCATTGACGGCAAGATCACAATGAACCAATCAGCTTCTGACTAGGTTATCAGATTCGTAACTGGACAAGAGGTTATTAGGCTATATTCCGAATTCAACTGACAGTACTGAATCTACTGATTTTTCATACCGAAATCAAAGAATTCACTAAAAGTGACAGATTCTTGTGAGCAGACATACTATTCATTCCAAATATTTCGACTCAACATTCTGCTGAAATTGCTGACTATCAGAAGGTAGTGTGGCTTTAGTGAACTGTCATTATTTCAGAGTGGGAAGGAATGTAACATTTATTTCCGTTGTTAATGATATTATTTTCAATTCCAGAAAATACCTGTTATAGCTATTATTGAAATAATAAACGCTGAGAATAATATGGGGCATGAAGTAGTACAGGTAGCGAAAGAAGAAGCAGCATTGGCTAATTAAATAACTAAATGAACCTGAATTGTCTCCTAAATTCATCATTATTAATGCCATAGTACGTTTTCCATAAATCTTTCAATTCTCAATCTGGTGCAACATGAAAAATCAATGGCAACCTAATGTCCAAGTATTCTTCATTTCTCGAGCTTGAATCGTCATCGTCAACAATCGCAAAAACTATGGAGGCTACAAGAATCGATTGCTCTTTCATGTTAAATATTCAATCTCCAAAATTTATATCAAGCAGGAGGCTAAATATCTAGTTCAGATAAACGAGAAACTACAGACTGACAAATTTCACCAGCTGATTATCAACTGCCGCTGATAACTGATGAAAACCATGAAAACGTGTTCCGAATTACAGCACTGTATTTTTGATTTTATATTTCGGAACACAAATTTTCAGCAGAGTCAGTGGATTTACTGACAGTACTGACCAGTTGAATTCGGAATATAGCCTTAGAAGGTATAGGTTTGCTATGTCAGACGTAAAACCATTGGGTGTAGACAAAGTGACGGCTTGTCGAATATACAGGGTAGTCATACTAAGAATGTATGTAGGGAGCCAGCACTTGGAAAGATGATAGCCCTAAAACGTAGATTCATTATAGTAACTTTTGTAAACAGCTTACTGGGATCGCGTTGGAGGTCATTGACATACCAAGATCACAATGAACCAATCAGCTTCACCAAACATTTTCAATCAAGTCGATCGATGAAACACGTTTCTTGAAAATTTTTTCCTCCTCCTTGGTGGAGATGAAATTACACTAGAAATGTTTGGAGTTTTATGGGCTAAATGGCATTTACATTCAACTTCAGATTATTTCGAGTTTATTCTATAAGTCAATGAATAAAAATCATTTATCGACAGTTTACCATATAATATTATTTAGGTATACTTGCAATATAATATTTCAGTGTGAAGTTTTCTTACCGAATACCACTTTAGCTTCAATTAATATCCGGGAATTCTTTCTCGAATTCGAATATTTAGAAAATTCTCCCTCATCTTCGACTCGGAAATAATTGAAGCTCTCGTGATATTATAAGTGAAAAAAGCACCAACTGTTGAATTTCGTAAAAATACCCTGAATAACCAAATTCATCTCCAAAATTTGATGTTGATGTCTGATAAGTCCATTCAAGACATTTGATTGCTAATAGGAACAGTAAGCTCGTACCAAGATTTCGGACTCATTCGGTTAACGTTAGACATAAAGATAATCTTACGATGCCACATCATTCGACATCCTTATTTCAAAGGGGTTCTCCGTACAATGCTCTCAAACTTTACAACTCAATTCCTAAGCATGTTAAGATGATGAGTTTACGATCATTCCAAAAATACATGACTGCTAGTCTTGGATCTGCACGTTAGCTCCATTTATTGTTCATTGTCGCCTGTTTGTGTGGGACTGTATTTGGGTGTGCGAACACACATGCTGTGTGTGAATTGAAAAAATCATATGTATGTATGAATGTGAACCTCAGAATTTGCAAAGTATTGATCAAGTTTTCTTCGGTCGTTACCATTTTTATTTTTGTTTTGACAAATGGTAACCATGAGGAGGTTAGGTGCTAGAGTAGCCTTGGGCTAAATCTCGCCTCCTTCTGATCTAATAAATAAAACAATACTATTTTCTTGTCATAATGTTACCTGCTATCCATACAATTAATACCATTATTAATATTATTATTATTATTATTATTACCTCTCGAAGTGCCTCCCACATATTACGAAATACTCGGTATAGGAAGCACTGTTGGAACTGTTTTTTTAGGCTGATGATGGATTCCCAGTTGGATCCTTGAAAATGTCGTGTAGATGAATGATATTCTCACATCCTTCAATAATTATCATACTACTTTGATAAGCTATGCACTTTACCAACGTATCTACATCATTGAGCTTCAATGTAGATATATGAAATCAATGCATATTTCATTATACCAAGTAAACATGATTGTATTTGATTAATTTCGACATGTGTCAAATTTGTATTCCTGATATATCGATCGAATGAATTCAATTCGAGCCATCATGAATTAATTGGTGAAATAACTCATTCAGGTGTAGAAATATATGTTTGATGTTGGTTTAAATACTCCGGGCGTTGATGGGATTTGATTGTGGGTGATCAAAATACATGCTTACATAATATACAGGATGCTACCTAACTGCGGTACAAAACTTCAGAAGATGATTCGTTATAGGTCGTTCCAAGAAAAATCGTTCCAGTGAACATACGTCTGAAGTTGCTTCGTTTCTGAGATACAGGGCGTTTTCATTGTATTTGTTTCACATTCTGGTTCCAGACTATCTGAAGGTTTTTCACGTAAAAAAGGTACTCCTAAACCAAAAAGATGAAGAAGGTCTATCAGTTTTCTAGATAATCGCAATTTTATACATCGATGCATCGGCACCTTGGGGAGAACGAATCCGTTTTGTCCAAACATATGTATAGGCGATTCCTTTACACCAATAAGAACAATCCAAGAAGCGTCTGCATGTTGAGAAACGTCTAGGGTGCAACAAACATGCAACAAATTAACAAATAATCCATGTGGGGGTAACTGCTCATCATACACTGTAAAAATAGTTATTTATTATACAAGGGAAAAAAGTAGTAGATTTTAGCTCCAGGTTGTGTGAGCTAAAATCTAATATTTTTACCGTGTATAATACACTATTATTTTCTGTGACAGAAGAAAGGACGAATCAATATTGAGAAGATATTACATTATTTTGAATCTGAAAATTATCGACGTGAAATTTTAAGTTTTTAACAGTAGGGACACCTGCGTTGTAGACATCTTCATCATTCTTTTGAAGTAATCAAATATCTGATGTCACTTCTGTCAGTCTAATTCTGTAATTTGATTTCAAAAAATTGCGAATCCAGTGGTTGTTTAGTAATATACGTAACCGCGAAGTCGAATGAAAGATAAAAGGACTTGCAGTTCTTTCTCGGTGACATTTTATAACCTGCCAGCATAGATGAAATGCCAAACTTTTTTGCCGTCACAAAAAAAAAATTATTTGTTCTTTCTATAATTTTCAAGTATCTGCTTGGCGCAGTTTTCTGTGGATTCCACGCCGGCGACCCTGATTCAATTCCTGCGATAGTCGTTTTTTTATTCTGTTTTCTCAAGTGGTTTTTCGAAAAATTAACTCTTTAGTGAGAAGGTTCATTCAGGCCTAGTGAGGTTAGATTGTTAAAAAAATAGTATCCTTTCTTATGCAGAAGGGATGATATGTCTCTTCTTCCCTGAGTCCCTGAAAAAAGTACTGTGGAGGCATATACTGTCGAGACTGACAGTGATTCGCTATTTCAATGAAGTTTTTTTCATAATCGGCAGTGAACGAAGCTCACGGGCGGATATATTTTATAGACTTGATTTGGCGCCAATAATAAGGGTATTACTATCATTTTTCCTACGAGCATGTGGGGAATTAACTTCTTCGCATGATTTTTCATTTCAAAAGTTTTACCTACTTTTCCGTACGATTTTACTTTTCCGCATTATTTTTCTTGTCCGCACGATTTCGAAGAAAATAATATCAGGATATACATGTGGTGATAACTGTTGGAACCAGAATGTATCCATAGCAACAGTCGCTATAATAAACTGACAGTAGTGGCAGTCAACAAATAATCATTTCAAGTGTCACTTTCCCGTATTCTTAATTCCAATTGGAAATATACAACTCCTTTTTTTCCGTTTTTTACTCATGTTGAGGAAGTACCCTGTACGGGAAAATTGAACCTCCTTAGATGACGCCTCCTCTCGCTACCTTCCTCGCTTATTTCCACATGTTTTCATGAAGCTATCGAGTAGGCGGTTGTCATAGAAATAATTCTTGTCCGCCAGTGATTGTACCTTGTCTTATTCACTAGGTGATGCTAGTCGTCTTGTTATTTTCGACTTACAGAAAGTGCCATTGCTGGATTTTCGCTGCCATTTCCGATATTTCCATGGCAATTGGATATCGAGAAGGCGGTGTTCATTGATATTTTCGAATTCTCTTCAAACGGGCTCCTGTACAGGGTGTCCCTAAAAGGTCTGTACCACATCTTAGCACATATCTCTGGGGTCGAAATAAGCCGATTCAAAGTAACTTATACCTCAGTCCGAAATCACTCTTTGTCAGAGATACAGGGTGGAAAAATCAAAAAAGATAAATCTAATTCTTCAGAATTCATGAACATTTTCGAACGTATCACTTGGTGTCCGGGTTTTTTTTGGGATGCGAAACTCGAATAAAGACATCTTTTCATTGTGGCCATCAGAGGGCCTTACTTTCTTACACGGAAAAAAGGATTTGTTGCATCAACAAATTATTTATGCTTGAGTCATTTTTGTTGGACTGAGCAATTCTCTGTTGGATCAACCAGATACATGATTATTCCATGGAAGCAGCTTGTTCAAATCAAGAATGTAGTCTAATTGAATCAACAGTATAATATCAATTCCATCAACAAAACATATGGTTTCTTCAAAAACAAATTATGTCGATCCAAAATAATGCCGTTGTTGATTGAACTATAAACATTTCGTTGATTTGATCAAACAATGATCATTTTGATGAGAATATATCTTTAAAACAACATACAAGTTGTCTTATTCCGGTGTATCAATGAACTCGTTTTGAACGGATCATTTGCTTGAATAGAGCAACGAAATATGTTATATCAATGAAATATTTTGTTCATTCTACATCAACTTAAATTTTCGCCTCTGGATGGCGATCATTTCGCCTCGTCTATGCCTGCCTCGAGTTCATTATATACGTGGAGCCTGATTCTTCGTGTTTGAAATATCAGCTGGATAAATCGAACTTAGGATGATCCGAAATAGTTTTCCATCAGCTGAAGAGGAGTAAAGACTAAAGATCTATGCTAGGAGTCGACTAGTTTCCTAGTTTTGTTTATTCTATCGATGTGAAATTTCAGAAAATTCCCGAATATAGAATTTGGTTCTACAAAACAATTTGTCGTATGGATATATAGTTTCTCTTGAATCAACAAAATATTTCATTGACTTAACCAAATATTTCATTGAATCTACCAAATATTTCATTGAATCAACCAAATATTTCTTTGAATCAACCAAATATTTCGTTGAACCAACTAAATATTTGATTGAATCAATATCTTGTTATTTTGAATCAAACAAAATGTTTGTGTGAGCCAATTCAATATCTCTTCATAAACAATTCATGGATGTGCTTGATTGAAGAAGATCCAGAGTTCATGCAAGACAAATTTACTTGATTCAAACTTCAAATTCGCTCTGAAACAAGATATAGATTTACTCATTTCAAGATTATATTTTGTCGTGCATATATGACACTTCTATTTGCTCCATTCAATTAAATTTTGCTTGATTCAACAATTCCTTTTTTTCCGTGTATGGTTCAGAATGGCAATCATGCATAACTGTTTTCTCTGTGTAGTTTTTCACTCTGTTTGTTGAGAATGCTATTACATGAGGAAACTCGTTCATATTTCATTTGGTGAAAAGTGAGGTTACCAACATGAAATTTACGTTTTCAGGTTAATTCCGTTTTCTTGCACAACCATTCTATTCTATTCCACAGGTTATTAACAAAACGCAACTTTGTCTTCGTTCCCCCACTAATTAGTTTCCCAATATCCAAATTGTGAAAGGTCAAGTAAGTCACAATCAATATTCTATTTTTATCGGGTTTCTCGACATGTCGAGATTGGTGCCACCTAATTTTATGGTTGCGGTAGGTTGAGCTAGTTGCCAGTTTGTATAACTCCGTTTATTTATAAGACTGTTTCGTGGTAAAAGCTCTGTGTT
This sequence comes from Phaedon cochleariae, assembly GCA_918026855.4. Classification (NCBI taxonomy): domain Eukaryota; kingdom Metazoa; phylum Arthropoda; class Insecta; order Coleoptera; family Chrysomelidae; genus Phaedon; species Phaedon cochleariae. The sequence continues at coordinate 11,361,848 of OU896711.1, forward strand.
TAAGTTCTTGGACCTGTGCACCTATCTACATTTCTGTCTTCGGTCGTTGTAATGAAGCTTGAAATAGTATACTTTGTGCGGTGATAAAGGACCCCGCACAAAACCATAGGGAATTGGCCCACAGTGGGATTTGCCTGAAATTCACATATGTTATTTTTATAAAGTTCCTGATCAAATGTTTTCATGTGACCAATCCTCTAAGACCAAAGATTTAGCTCTCAGGACCGTATTTAGTATAGGTGCCAAATAAACAATGACACTTTTTTTTTCAAGCCCATGATTTTTGTATCTCCCATGATGATTCAATTAAATGAGAAATGTTGCGAAATCTTGGCATTCGTCTTTTAGCACAAGTCCTCTGTAAAACATGCCTTGTCCTTCCTACAGGACCGTATTTAGTAAAACTGTATTTGCCAAAGTGCCGAATCGAATTGATTTTGTTATTACTTTCTTATTTCTTGTCCTATTTCAGTGGTCGTTTGATAGATGAATGTAGATTTCTTTGTGTATATAAAAAAAGTGGTCACCATCTTAATATTCAAGATGGTCGGCCTAACATTTAATCTTTATGTAGGACATATCTCGTATCTTTTTAGGAATCATAGTGTCAAGAAAAGATGAGAACACGTTTCGATTGTTGAAATCGGTCATTTACTTTTTCAATTACCTAACTCTGTAATATAAATATAACTCTACTATCGAATTGAAACTTGCTCATATTTGTAGCATATTGTGGTATTTAGGATTTGCCCGCCATAATCAAAATGTGAATTATCCATCGACTTATGTGTTACAGCATATTAAAGATGCCGCAAATCGTCCAGTGCAAGATGCAATACTCCAGCAGCTGTGTTCGGGAATTATGTTGATAGTGAGTGCTCGACTTTTTTGTTCACTACCCTGTAAATATCGGTTTCAACTTCGTTAGTAATGAATCAGATGAAGTTTCAATTATATAGTAGAGTTATATTTATATTATAGAGTTAGGTAATTGAAAAAGTGAATGACCGATTTCAACAATCGAAACGTGTTCTTATCTTTTCCTGTTACTGTGATTCCTAAAAAGCTACGAGATATGTCCTCATAAAGATTAAATGCCAGGCCGACCATCTTGAATATCAAGATGGTGACCACTTTTGTTATGTGCACAAAGAAATCTACATTCAACTATCAAACAACCACTGAAATAGGACAAGAAATAGGAAAGTAATAACAAAATGAATTCGATTCGGCACTTTGGCAAATACAGTTTTACTAAATACGGTCCTGTAGGACAAGGCATGTTTCACAGAGGACTTGTGCTAAAAGACAAATGCCAAGATTTTGCAACATTTCCCATTCAATTGAATCATAATGGGAGATACAAAAATCATGGGCTTGAAAAAAAAGTGTCATTGTTTTTTGGCACCTATACTAAATACGGCCCTGAGAGCTGAATCTTTGGTCTTAGAGGATTGGTCACATAAAGACATTTGATCAGAAACTCCATACCAATAACATAGGTGAATTTCAGGCAAATCCCACTGTGGGCCAATTCCCTATGGTTTTGTGCGGTGATAAATTTACATTGTTGTCCCAAACTGAAAATCCAAGACTCTTCCAATGCTAGAAGTTTCTGTTGCTCACTGAATATATTTGAGCGATGTTTCAGCTTGGGTTGTATAAAGAATTTGGGAATGATTATATTTCAATTAATACAGGCAGGCAACACTGAAATTACTTTCATGTGAGTTTCTTCAAACTCTCAATTTGCAGAGATCAAATGATCACATATCAATAATGGCCATGGCCTTCTTGGATTGGTGAAGTCGGTATACCTTATGGGTTTTGGGAATCCCTACAGGAAACAGATACGGCACCCGTCTCAATATCCTCATTGGCTTATTTGAATGAGCATAGTGAGTAGAATTATGTCAATTATTATTCAGTATCAACTTTAAACGAATATAAAACATCGTTATACCTTGGAAATAAGAATTTGATTTTCTAACTTCTTCTCAAATTGAAAACATCGAAAACATATAGGCTTTGTTTCAATTTCGCCGGCTTTCTATTACCTACCTCACAAAATCTCAACGTTGAGAGATATAAAAGTACTTCAAGAGATTATTCCACTCACGTATTTGATTGATTGGAACATTATATGTGTTGATAATCGATTACATGAGGTTTTCGTTTCTGTATTTCGGCTTTTGATTTGTTACTGGGTGACTACATGCTGATGTGTTTTGATTTTTGCATTTCGCTTCCACAATGGTAATTTGATCAAAAGTAAGACGACTTATACCAGCAGATTATCTGACCAATAAGGAAACAGCATAACAGCTGACGTCACCATGTATCCGGCGTATCCCAGAACATGGCCAAATGGCGGTCATGGCGACACGTTTGGAATGAGCTCTCAAATTTACCAATTTATAACAAAGTATAGACACATTATTTACATGTGTTCCAAAAGTTAGGTTAGGTCTCTAACGACACAGTGGAGTAAGTGAATTACAATTATTCACTATCAGTCGAGTAGCCTATTCTGAATTCATTGGTGTATCGTTAGTTGTATAACGCCGAAATTCAAAACCGAAGGAATTTTTATTTTGTATCCATACACTTACTTGTGAAACGAACCAAATATTATCTTCCAAAAATAAACAATGAATGAAATTTGAATGTGGAACCGGAGTTGTAAGTTTTTAGTTTCGATATTCAGTTTTCACATATCAACTTCAACGGATTCAACAATGAAATTATATGATATATTAAAGGACGTGGAAACGTAATCAACTTCGTTATCCTCTATCCCATGCATATCCACTCGTTATCAAGAAACAAAAAATAGTGATAAAAAAATAATTATCTTGTTTGCAGTGAATCTTTTTTCTACTGAAATACATTCATTCTTGATAACGCTATGACGCTCACGAATTGTTGATTTTGTAACTTGTTTTCACTAGTGGAAAACAAATGGTTTGAATAATTCAGGAAAGCACACACACCCTTATCAACATAAAATTGAAGCATATAATAGTATGATACACAGGCTAGTGAATGTCCCTCTTTTGGAAGTAAATTTCAATAAAGAACTCAATATCATAAAACAGATTGCAGTCAACAACGGATACAACGTTAATTTGATAGACAGTATTCTTTCTAAAAAGCTTCATCATGAAGCTATTCAAGAAGTTTATCCTACCATCAAGAAAAATAATCAAAATCATAGAACTTTAACCTATTTCGGATCATCAACTGAGAAATTAGCTTCATTTCTACATAAACAGGACTTGAAAGTGGCATATAGAACAAATAACACGTTGGGACGGTTTATCAAGAGTAATGAAGACAAAACTTCTAAATTCGAAAAATCAGGGGTATACAAACTCAAATGTGGATTTTGTCCTAAGGTATATATCGGTCAGACAGGTCGTACGTTCAATCAGAGCATTCATTAACATAAGATGAATTTTATGAAAAAGAAAACAAATTCAACATACGCCAACCATATATTAGAAGAAACCCATAGTTTTGTTGATAATTTCGAAATTCTGCACGTAGAAAATAAAGGATTGAATCTCATTTTGAATCATTAGAAATCAACAAACTCAAAAATTTTGACATTTTACTTAATGATCAATTAGACCTTAATAGTTCACCACTGTTGAATTTGTTTTCTTAGTAAGTAATAATATGTATTTGATATCAACTCTTTCAAGTTAATCCGGTATACCGTAATTTAATGTAGATATTGTGCCTAAATTCCGAAAATGGAGGTTTATCGTACCTGTCTACAGGTAACTAATCCTTCAGGTTGAGAAAGTAAGATATATAAAAGTTAAGCAAGCCAACGTTAGTTTAGTTCATTGTACCAGTATATCACCTGACGAAGCTATTGTGTTAGCGAAACATGTCGTGTGTTTAAAAATTTTGTGGAAATCTTATCGTTTGTGAAGTTTTTACATTCAGCATGACAAATGTTGAGTGAGGGGCAAATCGAGGGACAAAGCGAGGACAAACGTCTGTTCCAATATGATGCATAGTTTCAATTTTGTTGATTTGATAACACAATTACAAAGTAATTGTCTCTTCTATATAACTAAATATCCAAATGAAACAACATGAGCGCTGTCAGGAAAAAATATAGTGTAAGACCACAAATCACATTCATAAAAATACGAATCAATACTTGTAATATTATGTAAAATTTTATATTATTATTATTATATTATGTAAAACAAACTGAAGAAATAGCAATACAACATATGGAACAGATAAATATTATGAAATATAAATCACATTCTCAAAATCATAAAATATACAGGCACAAAATGTCAAAATATCATTTTATCGCTTCATTATATATAATATTATACTATACAATGTGGAGTATGCCATAGGTATTCTAGACTATCGTTGATGGACTCGTTGGCGAATTTGAATATCATAAGAGAAGAAAATTGTGCATTCTGGAAAAAAAAACAAAAGATAAATAAACAGAAGAAGTCGAAAGAAGTTAGCGAGCATTGCCCCTAAAATACATTCTTTTGTTATTAGAGCTGAATTTATAATTATTTTCGTTGAGTATACCTATGTAATGATTTCATGCAAAGATTCCATGTTATGGGCATGTCAAATATTTTGAACAGCACAATAGATGGGTACTTTTGAAACTGACAATGGGGTTGTACACACTCAAGTTCTCGCCACATATCTATCTCATTTTGAATATATAAATAGTATTTTATGAATTCTTTCGTTATTGGAAACCATCACAAATCCTTTTTTCATAAAAAAATAGTGACCTTTTTGAAAGCGATAAGCTGGTCAATAGCCAATAGTGACATTTTATTCAACAACCAATGTAAACAAGAACTCACTTTCACCGTAGGGGTGTACTGCGACATACGCAATACATAACTATATTGAAATATTATAAAATAAAAAGAGTAAGTTCAACTCACATAATATAGAGACCATCCACATCGAAAGAAAGGAGGAGAAGCTCACCAAAGTGAATTTCAAATACACTGTATCCAACCAAGATTTGTTCGTTCGATGCGATGCATCTACGCTTTCTGCCTAAAGCCTAAAATATCCACATTTGTTCATTTTCAAATTTTGGCGAATGAACCCTCTTCCAGTGGGGTCTAGGGAAGACCCTTCCGCCAAAATATGTGAAATAACATATCCGCCAAAATATGAAAGTGACCAAATCCGCCAAAATATGAAAGTGACCAAATCCGCCAAAATATGAATGTGAACAAATCCGCCAAAATATGAAAATGAACAAATCCGCCAAAATATAAAAGTGAAGAAATCGCCAAAATATAAAATGCAATTTTCTGGCAGAACGTTTTCAAGCTAAATTATCTGATCATATTTGTATCCGAGTGATATTCGAGTAAAAAATTACTCGTATGAAATGAAATTATATAAAACGAGCCATCCTAACGTTTTTTTTTTTAATTTTCAAAATACTTCATGGAGTTTAGATAATATGTACAAATCAATTTTCGCTAGGCTATTTCTGATTCCTACTGTGCAATCTTCAGTGTTATCAAGCGAAATTTGTCAGATTTACATAATGATAATGAAAATGATAATAGATAATAAATATAGTGATAATAATAATGAGAATGTAGTTCCCTTATATTTTTAGTACCTAAACTAGTTTTGAATTTGAAAACCTATTTACCTAACGTGAAAACTTTCCTAATCCAGAAAAAACAATTTTATTGGATTACCTGGAAAGTTGTGACCCAGAATCCGACTCTTGCTGAAAGAAATCCTCGAACGGACGTATTCGGATTTTTTCCACATCAATCAGGGAGACTTTAACTGGAATAAATTCGCTAGCGAGGAGGTGAACAATTTTTCTGAAAATTCCACACCAGTGATTTTTATACAGTTGAATTGGGTTTTTATGACAAATCACCATAGCAACGTAATAATGCCAAAATTTTCAGAATATCCATGAGCTCGAAAGAATTTCCGGAAATAATTTGACCTCTAGTAGTATTACAAGTGAAAATCTTGGGAAACGTCAACGGTTACTTTTTCGAGCAATACGAAGAAAATAACCCTCTAGGGGTAGCTGAAATCAAACCCAACATTTTTTTTAATTCATTCAAAAGCTGCTCGAAACAGGAATCCAGGGTATTGAACAAATTTCAGTTTGCTTAAAATCAAAATATAATACCAATGTTCAATATATTTTCATCAAAATTTCGATTTTTACTAACAATGATATACAGTGTGACCCACTTCTAATGGGGTAGTTTCATGGCTGTTGGCGAGCAGTGTACATCACTGAAGATGACCCCACTTGGTCATAGAGTGCATTTTTGGTATATCTCTCGCTCCAGCAAATTTCAGGATCCTTACCCAACGATTACAGGGGTGGTTCCATTAGAAGTGGGTCACACTGTATAAGGCATTTTCACCAGTTTGCAATAGCACTTCGTTGCGAATTTGAAACAAAATTATACTTTTTACGGCTCTATAAGAACACTGGAATATACAATAGCAATGGCAATTTTCAACTACATTAATTGTTCAACACACACTTTGAGCAATTTCAAAATTACATTTCAATTTCATGCAACCCTTGAGTACTAAAAACTGAACTTTGATTAGTATACGCTGGATTACTTTTTGTACCAGCTTTCCAATGAGAGGTCAAAAGCCATAGGGTTGCATTTGAGAAAAAACATGAACCCTAGTAATTTTATTCCAGTTAAAGTCTCCACTCCTACAAAACGATATAAACTCCAATCTTCAATATCTCGACCAATTCAATTCCTAGTCAATTAAAATATCATCTTTCAATCGAGGAATCAGCACAAGGATTTCATATCTTATATATAGGTGTTATCTTTCTTTCTATACCATTTTTATCCTGAAAGACTTATACAATGTCTATATAAAAGATCAAGCAGCAATTGCAGGTACAATATTTTATCATCAGTGTTATCAGTGAAAGATTATCAAGTATTATATCATAGCACTATATTATTATATTTATGACATTTTACCGTGATATAATTATAGAGTTACCCTTTTAGGTGACCATTTGTACAGTGGTATTCAATAAAGAAGCGTACAAGTATTAAAAAAGCCTATGCTTTGTCCCTATGAGAACCTTCGACAACTTTACTGTCAACATTTGGTAAACAATTTTTCCCGATAGTACGTTTTACGCAAACACGATGACGTTAATTTCTCTTTATAATATACTTACTTGTACACTTTTATACAACAACTGTAAGTGTTCATATAATATGTGAAATAAAATAATGAAATATCTTCTTGGTTATTCCTGGCTCTAACCAGTTCTAGATACTACAATGATAGAACGAAACAATTGTGTAGTCTTGTCAAACCAATCATGGCCTGTTCAAAAATAACTTGATTTAAGCCTATTTTTATATAAATATGCGCTTTCGCGTAGGTGAATCACTGGCTATTTGGCTAAGTTCTGCTTGGTGTCTTACCAAAAAACAGGCACCAATTTTGAAAATTCAATTCCGAACTGTCCTTGTTGGAAATTTAATCTGGTAGAGTTTGTGTCAAAGATAATTCAAACTGATGATTTTTTTCGCATATTGACCAATTTACATTGATAACTAAAAATGCGGTGCCATCTATATATTGGTTCGTTATTTTCATGAATTATAAATGTACAAAGATTTTGAAATATTTTCTAGGGCTGGTATGAAATATCCCAATGTTGGCGCTATTTATCGTTGAATTTACGAAAACCACGTGATCGTCTTGAAGTAGTCACTTCATATTAATTATATCAAGTATGCTAGTCTATTTTGTTCTAAAATTTGTTCTATCCGTCATTCGGTTGCCCCCTTACGAGCAACCCTCAAAAGTCTTCGAAAGTCTTGTGCGAGCAAGGAATGACGGGGGCCTTACCTTTTAACGTGTGATCCCAAACACTTTCTTGGGCCATCAGAAAAATTTCTGCAGTCGACGGGGATCGAACCCACGACCGGCAAGCGAATGCGAATTAGAATATAGACACTCTGTCCGCACGGCTACCTGGCCACCTATGGCAGAACAATAGAAGAGCGAGCTCACTCTAGCTCAGTATTTTATTTTCATCATTGATACCTACCTATAATATCTCACAAGAATCTCGAAAAATATGTATTTTCGTCTATGGATAATATACCGCGATATTGTGATAATAAGTCAATTATTTTGAAAGGGGTTCCACGAAGTTCCACAAGTTTGTTTTCCTTTCGTTGGTAAAGGGTCGATTGCGTCCTATAAAAGATGTTATTTGGCCTTCGAGATGTTGTGAAAATTCGTTATTGGAAAAACCACGACTTCTCAGAACGCATTGAATCGGCAAATTTTCTCCAAACGACATAATCTTTTTGATTTCTGATTCAATTATGGTTGAAAGTTGTTCCCATATGATGCCAATTTTCTGAAGGACACCGATGAAAAATGTTGTCGACAATATATAATATTGTCTCAGAATTGGATTTATGAGAGTTTTTCGATACATAACAGATATATCTAAATCAATATTATGTGGTAGTTGCCAGCAAAGTAGTAGTTTGGTTAGTGGTGAAGCATCATCAGTGCAGGCAATTATCATGCCAAAGGTTCCAGTCTTCGATATATCAGGAAAGTAGTTTTTTGTTTGATATCTGAGCAATCATTTTTCAATGTTTTTTAGATTAGGTATTTCCAATATTTGAATGATATAATTAGGTATTTCCAATATTTGAATGATATAATTCAATTTTTTTGTGGTATGAGCCTGGATAGTAGTTGTTTTTTCGTTGAATATTTTGACAGTGATTTTCTCATTTTTTAAAAACATTATATAGTGATTATAGATCTTATATAAAAAATGACAATTAATCGCAGAATATCCCAAAATCTGATATTTTAAACAATATACTTTTCACATAATATATTATGATATCTTGATAGGTACTCGTGTAGGTATTACAGTTGACATGTTCGTGTTCAAAAATTTGTTAGTGTTTCTCGATAATATCGATAATATCCCCGATAGACTCCAAGTGTGATGCATTGATGAAATCAGCTCTTGGGGAAAAATCTAGAAATGCAATGAAATACAGGGTGTTTCTTTTGTTTTTTTTTTATAAAAGCGGCTTTCACGCAGCGCTGAAAATATTTTAGAACATAATGTAATTGACGTGATCCATTTTTTTTTCATAATACGGGTCTAGTGACCTACGGGGCCTCTGTTTCGTTTTCAAAGGGCCACCCTGTATATAGAACATATTTCAGATATCGTACTAAATATCAACTTCAAGCGAATTCTGAACACTATTCGATCGTAGATCCTGAAATTTTTAATCAATTTTCCAGCACATTCATTGACTCTCAAATTGTGCGTTGGTTTCATTTTAGGGTGGGGGGGTGGTTGTTGGTCGTTTGGTTGAGTAAAACAAGATTTTCCGCGCGCCATTGCAATTGGAAAGGTTCACACGTGGCAAAATGTTAATTTCTCTAGCTCCTATAGCTTTATTCCATCCACTATGTTTGTCCCCGCAGCAGAATAACCGATATATCGATTGAGAAAATGAAAATTATTGAGAATGCACACGTGGTGCATGCGTAGTGGGTTCCAACGGATAATATCGACTTTTTGACGGTCAAACGATGAGTGAGTTCATAGCGACTGATAAACTACTGAAACTCAGTTCCGGAAAAGCATTCCTGGCCGAAAACTCAGAATATGGTTACTCAGCTTATTTTAAGAAGCAACGTTCTAATGAACATACGCCCTAAGCCTCTTTCTTAACTTTCGAGCTATAGGGTGTTGAAATTTTAAGAAAAAAATCGTTTTCTTATCATAACTTCAATACTGGGGAACCAACAACCTACTTTGAATTCAACGCCACCAAAACTCAATCCCGTATTTTCTCTAGTAACCCGATATTGTAATGTCTGGCACCACCATCCTCACCAAGCACACCATATCTATGCTCGGTATTTCCATCACCAACTCTCTTTCATGGGATAATCATGTCAGATCCATCGCAAAAGCTGCTTCACAAAAACTCGGATTCTTGTTCCGTGCGAAAAGCTACTTTACACCTCAACAGCTTCTCATGATCTACAAAGCGCAGATACGGCTTGTTCTAGAATATTGTTTCCACATAATAATATGGGGTTAAGCACCAAAACATACGCTGATGCTCTTAGATTCCATCCAAAGAAGATCCAATCACCTGGTGGGTGACGCCACACTCACTCACTCTTTGACATCATTGGAACACCGTAGAAAGGTTGGCGACCTTTCACTTTTCTATCGATACTTCCACGGGAAATGATCTTCGGAAATCTCTGCTATCATCCCTTCACTAGCTATACCAGTCGAAAGATGTCGAACAGCACTTTATCAAAACTCCTTCATCCATAGAACGGCTAGGCTCTGGAATTCATTGCCTGAGGAAGTGTTCCCAACAACATATAATCTCCAGGAGTTCAAAAAAATTTCAAATACCTACCTCTTGTCCCTATCCTCCCTAGGAACGCACGATGTTCTTTGAACATTATAGGGAATTCCTTTCGTGCGCTCCAAGCGATAAAAAAAACTGTTCTAGATATTTCCAAATTCGATATGCACCTATACTAAGCACCCATATGTATTTTTTTATGCTGGAAATTTTAAAAAATGTCTACCAGTGGCCTCCATACGGGATCTTTCCTTCTTAAAATTGACTGAGTAATCATAATATCCTGAGTTTTCGGCCATCAATTGAATAACACCCTTTATATCGGATGTATCTTCATCATCTTTGGGATCAACGGTAAAACCATCATTTTCGAAATTTTGCCAATCGCAGTTATATATGTATAATATATTTAGATATTGTTCATGAACAAATCGAAAATTCTCAAGTTTTATATTTCAGAAACTAAAAAGGATGTACTAGAGGTCATCAAGAATAAACAAAATTGTTATATACAGTTGGTTATTTGGGTTGGGAAGCATACCTGATTTGTTTCTGATTTCGGGAGATTTGGCATTTCATACCCATGCTGGAGATATAAATACACCATATTGTAACTGAGTATTTTTGTTTTGATCAGGAAAGCCTTCAAGATTCATATACTTGCTTGATCTGTATTCCATTCGTTATTCTCGAGATGGATAACTTGGTTTCGAATAATTACGGCCAGCAATAGTTTTTTTGTCTCAAACAACGATATTCTTTACCTTCATTCGATTATCGAGCCATACAAGCCATAAAATGAGAAAATATGGGTCATTTCCGGTCAAACCGAAAGTGACAAAACAATTGAATACGTCAAATAATGCATATATATACATACACACCGAATTCAATATCTTTATCTGAATAAAAAAGAAAAGTTATAGGGGTGAGCCACTTTTGAGAAACACCCAGTATAGGTAGAATAGGAAAGTACCTGCAACACACGTCTTTGTTATCTATACAAGAGTCTCAACCCAAGAACTAGAGTGCCTTGACATTTTGTGACTTTTATAACAGCTAAATAGAATTGCCTACTGCATTCTTCATACACAACATACTGCTAGCGACGAGCACAATACAAAAATATTGAAAATATCTTGATCAGTAATATCAGTATAAGTGTGGTTTCCACAACATAGCATTCGACAATCCTTTTTGAATATATTCAATTGTTTGAGAACTTTTTTGAATAAACTATTTTGATAAACTAATTTGGTGATAAATCAAGAAATTTGACATTTTTGACAGGATTCATTTTTTTTAGCATTACACCTGTCTGTCGATATGAGTACACTCGTCATCAGTGAACATGTCGCACATGGACGGTTTGTGCTCTCTAAATCACTGCTGCAATAAGAGCGCTTACACCGTCCAACAGCGACATGTTTTCTGAAGACGAGTGTACATCAAACTCAAGGAGATAAGTCATGGCACATTCAGATGGAAAATCAAAAATGCAAGTTTAATCAAAATTGAAATTTGAAAAGTCACCCATGTGGTGTCATTGGATTCAGAAAAAGATGCGGAATTCGAGAATGCAATGATATGCAGGGTGTTCCAATTGAAAATCGAAAGATATTTTCACTACGGAAAAATAAAACATATTTTTTTTTGTTAAAACGTGACGTTTATCAAGTTGAAGGGTCAGCCCAAATTTGAATAACTTATCTCTGAAACTAAAGGAAAAAAGGTTCACCATCATTCTGTTACACCCAGACCTTATTAATACCTCACCATAGCTACCAGTTCATTTTGAGCAAATATGCATTTTCCTGAAACCAGTAAAACTGTGAAAACATTGCAAAAGTTTCCCCATGGCCATACCTCCTCCTCACTCCAATCATCATCATAATTATAGAATTTAAACCCAGACATAATTTGCATAACATCCAAATATTACCTAGTGAACCAATCAGAAAAACAATTCATTCTTGTTACCAAGGCCAACCAACTATCGGTTAATTACCATAGGCGTACTTACGGGTAACTTTTTTTCAATTAATTCAAGACTAATTCTTTCTATAGCTCGTTTTTTCGATTGTCAATTCCAGTCATTTTCATTCAAACGGTAATAAAGCTTTCAGAAAGTATATATGTAATTAATTTCTCTTTCCGAATGATAGTCAACAATCAAAGTGCTGCATAACCAATTGATTTATGTTTCTTGTTCGTTCTTTCCCCATTTGAATTCGGTTTCAGAGTTTTACTATACATCAATTAGATCCTTTTGAGGTGATTATATTGGTATTCGAATTGTCCAACGTTTTCTTACCCTTTTTTATGCATCCAAATTGAAACACAGACACCCTGTGTCATTAGGCATTATTATCAACTTTTGGACTGAGGAACTGATAGAGTCACTCTTAGTTGATGAGTCTGACATTAGAAGCCGATATTTCACATCAATAAATTTGCTCTTTGAGCATTTTACAATAAATGTGAACAGTCCACTTATTTATATACAAAGATGGTACTTCCTTATAAGTATATCATTCTACAAATCAAATCAATCTATACGAATCAACAAATTATTTCAACCAAAAAACAAAGTCGTGATTCCTTCAAGAAAAATATGTGAAAGCAGCACGACACCCCAACCAACGCCTATGCTAAATAGTCGAGAATTAGAATTCATAGCGGAACTTTTTTGGGATTGGTGAGTTGAGGAGACGAATTTCTGGTTAGTTCTGAACAGCCAATATACCGCCAATGAGAATTCCGAGAAATTTCGCATATCGCCATTGGCTTTTACATTCCTCCATGGGTATTTGGTTTTTGTTTTTGTATTCAGAATACTATTCAAATTTGAACGCATTCATTTTTATTGATTAGCTGGTTGTCGGTAGGTAGGTAAAATGTTTTTCAGTAAGTGAAATCTGAAAGTATATGTTCGGTGGTGAAATTCATTAGAAAAACAAAGTCCTGAACAGTGCCGGATTTAGGGGGGGGCTATGGGACTATCAGCCCCCGGCGGTGAATTTCAGGAGGCGGTAGAGAAAAAGAGAAAAGAGGAAAAGCAAGCAGCAATACAGTCGTTGACTGGTCGAGATACTGTTTTTGTGAAAATCATAACATGCACTAATCTAGCGTCAGCTGTGTCTTGGCGTTACCATCGATAATCTCGATGGTAACGGTCTTGGACGCTACAATACAAAAGCGGCGGCGGTACATACTTTTATTTGATGATGAGAAGAAAAACCGCATTCTACTCGTCTAACTCAATGACAAAAAAACAAAATCAGAGTGGTTGTTCTTGGTATTGTTGGTAATGGTACCAATTAATAATAAATAAATCGAAACTTGAATTTAAAAAAATGAGTGAAAAAGGTGGTGCATTCTGGAAACGGCAGAAGATTAATAAACAAAATCAGTTAGACGAAGTTGTCAAGAAATGCCCTAAAATACATTCATTTTTTCTAAATTCAAATGAGACAAAATCAGAGCCGATAGAACCGTCTCCGGGAAATTCACGATCTCAAGACAGGAATGGTGAGTTTTATTTATTTTTAAATACAATACGCGAAAAAAAAAGAGTTAGAGTCTCAAAGATAGATGATCAAAATATGAACACGACTAAGCCTTGTTTTAGGGTTAATCACAACAAATTCAGTGAATATTGGCAATTACTGAGCATTTTTTTACCATCCCTGATGATTCGTAATGCCAGTGGTTAAAGGTCATTCTCAACAGAGTGAAAAACTACCTTAGGAATTCCATGGTACAGGATATATTGAATATCTCATCAATTACAAGTATTAACAGTAAGATGTTATCAAATCTGAATTTTCATGATGCCATTGACGACTTTGCATCAAAAAATTCAAGAAAATTATTTTAGTATTCATCTGAAAAAAATATCTGTTGTTTGTTGTTATGTTTAACGTGTGAAGTAAATATAATTTGATTCGTTGTACATAATGATTTCATGTTATTTGTTATATGCTGTCAAAAAAGCAGTGAAAGGGTTATTTGAATTTTGAAACTGACAATTGAAAATTAAATATTTGGCGGCGGCGCATCGGCATCGTAAAAGTTAGCCCCCGGCGTAAGGGAGTATAAATCCGGCACTGGTCCTGAAGAACGTCAGATTTTTCAAAGATCAATACTTGATATCTTGATTTGTCATTTCTGGATCGATTTGCCTGAAATTGTTCCAATATTAAAAAGCTAAATAGTAAAAGGTAAGATTCTTTCAAGTTAGGTACTTCTATCATGATAATTTGTTGAAACCGGTTGAAATTGTTGAAAGTATGGAAACTTCTTCAAAATATCAGTCATCTATCAGTAAAGCTGTGTACCTTACGCTATGTCCTTGAATTCAATTTTATCCCAAGTATTATTTTGGCAATAACTCCTACTAAATAAGGTAGTTCCTTTTTGTTTGAATAATGCCACTATGTACAGAGTGTCTCACTTATAATAGAAGCACCCCTGTCTCTTACGTAATGGTTGAGTTTGGATTCTGAAATTTGTAGGGTCTAGAGATATACCGAAAATACACTCTATGACCAAGTGAGGTTATCTTCAGTAATATATACTGCTCGCCAACAAGTCATGGAACCACCAACATCTCCTGAAAATAAAAGTAGGAGGCAAGATAGGTTGAAAATCACTTCGGATTCGAAATCAGGACGCCCAATTCACTGGTTTTCCATATTTTTCTTGAAAATTTTTCAGTTCTGTACAGCTACATTTTGTCTCACTTTTCATGGAGGACAAAGAAAGAGTCCAAAGATAGGTACAGTCTACGACCAGCTGAGATTATCATCAGTGATCTACAGTGCTCGCCAGCAGCGATGGAACTACCCACATGCGGCTGCTGGCGGGCAGTGTTTGATGCAATCATTCGTTATTCAAGATCATCGCAATTGTTATAATATGATCACAATTTGATAAACACGAGCACAAATGACGTGGACAAGGGTTACACTTGCTCTTAATTCGGCTGGCTGCCTACCAAACACTGTATGAGTCAGTCTTCACACATGTCTGTCATAGGCTTTGATCTAAGCACATTCCACTGAGCAGTAGCGCATCTAGTTGCTAGTCGCTAACAGCAATTATATTTTTTTTCAATAATGAAATTCGACACCCTCGAAAATGCCAGCTTCGATGGCGTCATGAACTCATGAACCGAACCGAAAGTAATCGTTATCTGAATTCTGGCTTTCGCATAAAAAGTATAATCACATATTTGGACGCATCCAGATTTTTAACTAGTAATTACCTGATGAGATTAAGTATAATCAACGACAACACTATTCTCATTCACAGAAGACAAAATAGTTCGACCTGATCCCGAATAATCACTCATTGAATACTTATACAGGGTGTTCATTTCAGGACTTCCCACCCTAATTTTCTCGAAATGTGTGTATGTTTTCGAAAAATCTCGAGACACGTCAACTACATTTCCGAGGGGGACATGGTTCTAAAATATTTTCAGCCCCGCGGCGTTGCCACTTCTAACGAAAAGAAGCAACAACTTTGTTATTTCAAATGGAACACCCTGTATTTTATTGCATTTTTAGATTCTCCCTGAAAAGCTGATTTCATCAATGCATCACACTTGGGGTCTAGCAGGAATGATTACAGAGATATAGGGTGTTCAAAATCGAGATTTTACAACTTCAGGATTTTTTTGAGTCGAAACTATTCATTATTGGTCAAAACGGCTCTTATGTTCCTATCTCAACTCTTGATTCACTATCTACTGACATTTATTTGAAACAAATACAGGGTGGTTCAAGATTCAGACTTTTGATCACCCTGTATTTGTTTCAAATAAATGTCAGTAGATAGTAAATCAATAGTTGAGATAGGGACATGAGAGCCGTTTTGACCAATAATGAATAGTTTCGACTCAAAAAAATCCTAAAGTTGTAAAATCTCGATTTTGAACACCCTATATCTCTGTAATCATTCCTGCTAGACCCCAAGTGTGATGCATTGATGAAATCAGCTTTTCAGGGAGAATCTAAGAATGCAATAAAATACAGGGTGTTCCATTTGAAATAACAAAGTTGTTGCTTCTTTTCGTTAGAAGCGGCAACGCCGCGGGGCTGAAAATATTTCAGAACCATGTCCCCCTCGAAAATGTAGTTGACGTGTCTCGGGATTTTTCAAAAACATACACACATTTCGAGAAAATTAGGGTGGGAAGTCCTGAAATGAACACCCTGTATGTAAAAACTTCACAAACGATAAGATTTCCACAACATTTTTAAACACACAACATGTTTCGCTAACACAGTAGCTTCGTCAGGTGATATACTGGTACAATGAACTGAACAGTTCCCAGAAATACAAGAAGAGAAGAACTACATAGTCAACCTAACTTCCTAACGTCACCTTCATCTCCAAATCCTTGTTTCATATAGTGAAGATGCGAATATTCAAAGATATTTCTCTTATTATCTGATTCTTCGGTTGTGTGTTGTATTCTCTGTTATCTGCAGTAATTATTCAGTCCAGAAAATTCACTAGTGTCTAGGGCGAGCATCTTCTGTGGAGGTGAACTTTTTCCATATTTCGATTGGAATGACAATCAGAAATATTCTTGCACTTATCTTACAGACAAGGAGAATAGATACGTATGTCGAATTTTTTCGGCGTTTTCCCGCGTTTCTCATGTTACGAAATATCGTGAATTCCAATGTTCGAAATGTACAGTCGTATTCAATATAAAGCGTACAAGTATTAAACATAGCAGATTTCGGCATTCCAGTTCTCGTTGTGTAAAATTGGCTCAGCCAATGCTTTGTGTTTTTGAGAACCTATGATTACTCTACTGTCAACATTTGGTAAACATTCATTCCCTATAGCCCGTTTCACGCAAATAGGATGACGTTAATTTTTCCCTCCAATATACTTGTACGCTTTTTTTTTAATACGAATGTACATAGCACTGAGGAAAAAACGGTTTGCGACAGTTAACTAGTTAGGACAGGCCCATTAATGTACAGAACTGTCATAATTAGATAAGGAACCATCACAACTCAAACATGAATGTCCTGAATTATTGTACAGGAATGCCTATACGACAGGCGGTAAATTACTACTTTACGCCCATAAAAAAATGATGGTTCACTTGCCTATTGATTTTGTATTTCAGTTTATGAAACTAATACAAGTGATAACAGGATTATTGAGTTGAGTCCATACTGGCATTTCAATGTTGTAATGCACAGCACATGCATAATTTCATAGGTTCTTTCTATAAATAAATTCTTACTTCAGTGCATAGAATGAAATGTTGTAACTAGCCGCGGATCGACGATAGAGCTGGGCTTGATAATAAACGAGGAAAAATGCATCTGCATGATGGTATAAAGTGCGAAGGTCATGTAACTAATTCGAGACGTATTTATTTATTTATTGACGTAATGTGTTATGAGATGTTCAACAATCGAGACGTTGGATCCAGACTATAGAACAAGGTTTCTAAATCTCCTCTGTGTTAACTCAACATTCATGGGCTTAGTTTTCACCACAGTGAATAACTCATATCTTCGTTATTAAATGGCAACATATCGAATTTGTCATTGAAAGGAATTAAAATATAGGAGTTGATTCTATAATTCATAATAGTTTATAACCTCGATCCATTCTTGGCAAATCAGAATTCAGAATCTCATAAACCTTTTAAAAATTCAGAGCATCATTTACACAATATCACCTATCATGCTTCAATTTTTACGTCAATTTATCTTCCTATTGCTTCATAACTTTTAGTGTCTATACCTATTTGCATTTGTTAAGTTTCTACTGTTATAAGGTTTCTCTACAACCGTTTTGGAACTACCTTGGGAGTGATGATTTCTAGTCAGATCGTGAAGTCTTTGGACTTGAAAAATAAACATCATTTCATTTCACTTGATTCTTTGGGATTTTCTCTCCTCGTTTCTATAAAATAAAAATATTCGTATTATTTCTGTAGTGGGACAAATCAGACCGAATCTGCTCCTGTTCTCAATATATAAATGCGAAATATTTTTCACTCCATGATCGAGCCAAATCAATATTATCTAACCAACAAATTTTCAATAACGAAATCCACCACATTGAAGATGTTCTTCAACTCAACTCCTATCCAAAGAACTTCATTGATAGAACGATTCACCAAATTGAAAACAAACAAA
Organism: Phaedon cochleariae; assembly: GCA_918026855.4. Taxonomy (NCBI): domain Eukaryota; kingdom Metazoa; phylum Arthropoda; class Insecta; order Coleoptera; family Chrysomelidae; genus Phaedon; species Phaedon cochleariae. Next base: position 11,380,479 of record OU896711.1, read on the forward strand.
ATACACCACAACAAAAACAACCATCAATAACGACAAATATAATACCGTACATTCCCGGCATATCTGAAAAAATAAAACGTGTTGGTGATAAGTTCCAAGTGAAAACTTTGTTCAAAACTTAAAATACAATGAGATCCATTCTAACTCAAACAAAGCCAAAAAATGAAGAACAATCATCAAAAAATTGTATCTATAGTATACCTTGTGTTTGTGGAAAGTATTATACAGGTGAAACGAAAAGACCTCTCTCAGTAAGGACTAAAGAACACACAAGTACAATATCAAGAAAAGACATATCGATAAATCGAAGCTAACTGAACATATTCTTACTGCAGATGGAGAACATATGACAGAGTGGAATAATATAATATTAAAATCATAGGAAAGGAAGATAATAGCAACAACAACAACAACAAAAAAATCAAGGATACCGCTTGCATTCTTCTAAACGGAGACAATAGCATTGCTTCCTGTTCAGTTGATATAGATAGAACATGGTATTCACTACTGTAAACTGAACATGAAAATGGTACATTCAAGATCAATCAATGAAAACATCCTGTAACTCATGTTTAGACCAAAATCACTCATTCATATGTCAACATCAGTATGACACTGAAAAGTGTCAAACTATAAGGAGCAAAACTTTCGAAGAAAAATATTTTGCATTTATATGTTGAGAACGGGAGCAGATTCGGTCCCAAAACGTCCAAAGATGAGTAAAAATTCGATATTTTTCCAATATATCTATATATCTTCCCTTCAAACATTTTTTCAAACAAATTGTCACTGACAAGCTACTGGATTTTTCTTTTAGACTCCCTGATAAAAAAATTTGTTAAACGCAGTGACTACAAATATATTGAAATGAATATTTTTATTTTATAGAAACGAGGAGAGAAAATCCCAAAGAATCAAGTGAATATATCGAAGACTGGAACCTTTGGCACGATAATACACTACACTGTTTCACCACTAACCAAACCGATTTTTTAACGCCTCGACACGTGTTTCGCTAACTATGTTAGCATCTTCAGGAGAAGATTAAAACTAAATAGCCTATTCTAGTGTGCTGCTTATATACTAGGTATATGTTCACCCAACTGTGAAAAATACTAACCGTCAAGTTAATGTTTGTCATGGTTGAGTTCACATGTTAATCTAAATTTTTATTTTACTAAACTATATAGAGGGCTATATGGAATAGGTCCATAATCCTTATTCATTACTCTATTATTATTCTTAAATTTCTCTAAGCTTTCATATGCGTCTAGTTTTCTAATGTTATTAACTTGCTTAACTAATTTGAGGTTAGTAATATGTGTGTTATGATTGTGATTGAACATATGTTCGGCTACACAAGATTTATCTAACCTGCCATATTTCAAATGGGCTATGTGTTCTTTGAACCTTGTTTTTATGGGTCGCCTGGTTTGGCCTATATATGTTTTATCACAATCATTACAACTTATTTCGTATATTCCCGACTTTTCAAGTGTGTCCACTTTATCTTTCGGATTGCCTAATAAATTGCCTAATTTTGACCCAGACTGATAAACGCTTTCAAAACCTAAGTCTTTGAAAACCTTATCAAGCCCTTCGTATACTTGGGATTGTACGGGATTGGGATTCTTTTAGTTCTTTTTATCCGCTTGAAAAGTCGTATAATATCGAAGTGTTAACTGAAATTTATGTCTACGTATTAATTTATCTACTATTTTGGTATCATACCCCTTGACGCCAGCCACTTTATAAACAACATTTCTTTCAGCATCGAATCTTTCTTTGCTGAGAGGAAATGAAATCAATCTGTGTACTAGAAAATTTAAACTTGCCATTTTGTGCTGAAAACAGTGATTGGAGTCATTAGGTATGTATCTAAATGTGTTAGTTTCTTTTCTAAAAACATCAAATTCTAAGTTGTTTTCGCTATTTTTGATCACAAGTACATCTAAGAAAGGTAATTTGCCTTGATTTTTGCATTCATAAGTGAATTTGATAGAGGGGAAGCAGTTATTCAATTTTGAAATAAAGTTATCTATATCTGTGGTTTTCGTATCAAAAATAGCAAAAATATCATCGACATATCTAATCCAAACCCTAGGGAAATACTCGAATTTTTCTTTTGCATTTGCTTCAAATCGATTCATGAACAGTTCAGCCAGGAAAGGCGATAAACAATTTCCCATAGCTGTACCTTCATGTTGTTCAAAAAATTCTTGTTTATATTGAAAAATATTTTGGCTCATGCAGAGGTTAGTGAGATCAACCAATTCTTTAATATTATCTGGATCTAGATTGTTATATTCGAGTAATTCCTTTAAATATTCCAAAGTTGTTGGTATGGGTACACTTGGGAAAAGTGATGAAACATCAAATGATATAAGGATTTCACCTTCGGTCAGATTCAACCCTTTGACCTTTTTAGATTAACATGTGAACTCAACCATGACAAACATTAACTTGACGGTTAGTATTTTTCACAGTTGGGTGAACATATACCTAGTATATAAGCAGCACACTAGAATAGGATATTTAGTTTTAATCTTCTCCTGAAGATGCTAACATAGTTAGCGAAACACGTGTCGAGGCGTTAAAAAATCGGTTTGGTTAGTGGTAAAACAGTGTAGTGAATCAAGTGAATGCTTTTGTCAGGAGGATTAGATAAGATGACATTAACAATGTCGATACATTAACTCTTTGATTGGTGAACAAAATGATAGTTTTGTGTGACGGCAATGTCAACTGATTTCAGTTGTTTTTTTTTCGTATGCCAAACTATGATAGGTACATACTTCGATAACAGATATGTTGTAATTTTATTAGTTGCTTTGTTTGACTCGACATTCAACTTCTCTTATTATTCCTGGAATATGAAGCTATTGCAATTAAATTCGTGCCACTGTTATTTTCCGGAGCCTCGTATACTTTTTCCTCTACTGATGTTATTTCGAAATGTTTTTAATGAATCTGTTATTTTCAAAGTCTGAAAATTGAATTCCATATTCTGTCGATGCCAAACTCATTTTTAATGGAATAGCAATTTAACTTTTCTTGAATGTAATTGGACTCTATTAATAGAAAATCAGTCCAGAATTTGCTTGTAAAGCTCCGAATATTATAAATTAACAATTGTCTGCTTCTGACGGGTGACATCTGATAAGTATATTGTTCATACCAGGTTCACACCTAATTCAAGTCAGAACCACATGTATTCATTACATCATTGGGTATTAGTTCGAGGTTAGGTACTTTAATTCAGGGCCGAATTTGACAAATGTATATGTGTGACAAAGCTCCTTGCAAAATGCTATTTTTTTCTGAAATTTCATATCTTTATCGCCACTGTTTTAAGCAGTAGATGACGTCCGTCCGTGTATTAGATAGCAGACGCTTAATCACGGAGGTCTCATCATCAACTCAATTACTGATCTATAATTTTCATTAATCAATCAGAAAGATCAGGAATTGCTGAAATTACAGCCTGGGTAACCAACAACCTAGTTAAATTCAACGGCACCTAAACTCAAGCCTGAATTTTCTATAGAAAGGCGGAACTCAGTATGCCTGTTATAACAATGTCTGGTACCACCATTCCCACTAAAACCACTATATCGTTGTTCGGTATTTCCATCAGCAATACTCTTTCATGGAAAAAATCATGTCCGATCCATTGCGAAAGCTGCTTCTCAAAAACTCGGATTTTTATTTCGAGCGAAAATCAACTTTTCATGATCTACAAGCTTAGATACCGCCAGTCTTAGAATACTGTTCTCACATATGGGGTTCAGCACCCAAACTTACGCTAATGCTCTCAGGTTCTACCCAGAGAAGACCCATCCACCCGGTGGGTGATGCCACACGCAGTGATACTTTGACCTCATTAGGAAACCGTAGAATAGTCAACATTTTTTCACTGTTCTATAGATACTTCCACAGCTAATGTTCTTCAGGAATCTCTCTCATTCCATCACTAACAATACCAGTCAGACGACCTGTACAGGCCCAGTCAGCACATGCTTCCATTGCCAACCTTAAAATATGTCGAACAATACTTTACCGAAATTCGTTCGTCTATGAACGGCAAAGCTTTGGATTTTTTTGCCATTGGAAGTACTCCCAAGATAACCTCGCTCATTTAACCGGCTGGTAATGTGTTACTTTACGCCCGATCCTGCATAAATCCATTTATTTGATACTACTGCTCACTTTTTTCAATGTTTCACGTACTCCTGGGAAATACTTACGAATGAAACGATTTTATTGATGATTCATCGTATTTGTTACTGCAAATAACACTGGATCTGCCTATAGTTTTTATTTCCGAACAACTCTTTAATCACAATAATTTTTCGACATAATATGAACAAAAAAAAATGGAGCCTAAGTAAAACAATATGTTCAAGTTATCAACAAACGAACATTCACGAATTATCACGAAGTTAGAACGTCACAAATGTAAATTTCAAGTCATCCAGCAGAAAGGCTCTGTTCTCAGTGCTGCCGTTTCGGTACTTTTGAACTGAATTTGGTACCATTTGGATACTTTCGGTACTTCGGTACGACTATTTCTGAAACCCATGATATTCAGTACCTTTTCTGTCCTGAAGACATCATTGCATAGATTGAGACAACAGAACAGGAAGATAGCAACAACTGTTGACTACAGTGGGTGGGTGATGTGTGATGGCGTTTTCACATGCTGGCTTTTCGCTTTTTGACTTACAGCGTATTCTCAGCTCATTAGCCGTTTTGTCAGAAAGTACGTGAAGTCAAGGTCATAAAGCTAGAAAGTCGGTGTCAAACCACTCAAATCACACTAACTTTTCGCGAAAAAAGCCTCAGACTGTTTGACAGAACCATCACATAAATATTAAGAAAATGAATATAAATCACTAGTGAAAGATGTGATTTCCAGAACAGGTACACCTGGAAAATTCAACTGAATGTGTCTGTCACTAGCTGTCACTGTCACTTTCTATTTTTTCATATGGACGAGCCCATTTTATTAAAGTTTTCTGCTATGTGCATAAGCTGAAGCTGAACTGTGACCCCATATCTATATGAACTGTTTAAAGCGAGGTTTATAGCTTATAATTAATATGGTGTTTGCACTGATGCGCTCCTGTTTTGCTCAAACTAGACGATAATAAACATTTGAAAATCGACATGCAAGGTTTTTGTTACATCTTATTCTAATAGATGTAGCTGTACGAATTCTCTTTAAAATGGGAACAGGAACTCAATCATGAAATTTCATCAAACACTATCAAAAATGAACGTACACCAGTTCTGTTTTTTTTGTCGTGATTGTTGTTATTTGGTCCGATGGCCATTGAAAATATGACGATATCAGCGCCTCTCACGGATTTTTTATGAACAAGAACCTCATAAGTGTCGTCAGTTTTTGACCAAAGTAACCATGGCAACAATATTCTTACAAACATTTCAACTTGAACTACTGTGGTACAACGAGATGTTCATTCGCGGTTTTCAAGGTTATTATCTGACGTGGCGATGCCGTTAAAACTGGAAGAAAACTCCTGACATATATTGACAGTTAAACATGTTTTCCCCCAGTTTTAACGTTATGACTCGTCTTTTTCTATTATTAATGCAGAAATGAGTTTACCTTTGAAGTCATCATCTCTTTTTTTCTATGTATTTTATTTGTTGCCATCTTTTGGTACGTTTCAGTACCTTTTCTATGAGGGGCAGCACTGTTCTCCCGTTCTCCCATATTCCCCTACAGTTTCAAAACTATTCGTCCTCGATGCAGCATCTATTTTTAACTGATCTTGTTCGTCCGGCAGATTTTATGGCTCCTTCTCCATCTTCTAGATCAACTATCAACTTTCAACTTGTTATTTCGTGCTTGGAGGTACAAAGAAACCCTGGAATAAATGTTTCACAGTAACAACACGCCGTCTTGGTGTAGGCGTATCTATCAGAACCACAAGCAATGTCTAATCAAGCCAGAAAAGTCGATACATGCGAAATCAAAACGAACTGTGTTTCCATAGTAAATTACATGATTGCCTCAATTTCGCTATAAGTATGAAAGAGAAATGAATAATTAAGGTCGGCTGATGTTAGTCTGGAAACGAACAAACATCTCCGCACAATCAACGCCTCAATTTTCATTACGATTCCTATAATAGAATTGTCCATGACAGCAATTTTGTCAGATAAAAAAATGGCTGAAACGCTAAACGGAAGAGTGTGGCAATAACAAGAAAAAAATGCGTCTGACGAGAAAGCGGTAGACAAAACAGCGTTTATCCTTTTGCTGGGGATAAATGAATCGAGTGTCCCCAAGGACAGTCCCAGGGGGATTCAAGGGGGTTTGGTACAACCTGGTGCACAACCATCTTCTGATTGATTGATCTTTCGTTCCAATAAATCCCGGTTGAAGACTGCGGAACAAAAGTATATACCGGGAGAACCAGATCTCTTCATATACCGCCAATATCTCTGTTATGCTGCTTGAAAAAAAAAATCAAAAACTACACCTTTGCCAAACCCAAATGACTTTGAAGCCATTGTGCCAAAGCCAACTTTTGTGAAACTACCCCTGAAAAACCACCCCCAACAAAATTTTTTCAAGTTACACCCTATACAGGGTGATTGACTATGGATTTCTCGACTTCAACAGCTGATATCTCGAAAACGAAAAAAGATATTTGAAATTTGGAAAAAGTTACTCTAATGAGATGTCATTTCCTTCTGGAAAATTCGTTCTCTGCTTGATTTTATCATTTCATATACAGGGTATGTGAAAAAAATTTTTTTTTTCAAATGGAACCCCCTGTATATTATAGCATATTTGGAAAGAGCTATCTTTCCTGATTTCGAAAATATATACTTTTCATATATTCTATCGAGTGCTTGACGAAATATCAGCAAAATTAGATATCAATATTTGGTCCAAGGTAGCTATGGTTGAAATAGAATGAGATGATGAATGAGTGAATTGACATTTGGTCAACATTTCAGTGACATAAATGCGCAAAATTTCGACAATTTTTTCACGATGCCATATCCACTGGAACAAAGAAGAGATATTTTGGAGTGCTATTTTTCAGTTAATAAAAATCTTGCTGAAACACTTCATAAGTTTATGAGGAGTTATCCAGGCAGGAGATCACCAAGTAAGAATTATGTAAAGTATTTGGCTGCTGAATTTGACAGAACTTCCAGTTTGTCGAATATCAAGAGAATAGTGAGAAGGCAAGACAACGAAGACGAGGAACTTCTTGTAATCCAGTATTTTGTTGAGGATCCTTCACGGTCAATAAGAAATGCAGTGAGAGAGTTTGGTTTCAGCTATTATTTTGTTCAATATACCTTAAAGAAATATAAATATAGGGATTTCAGAATTAGACCATGCCACAAACTCAATTATGATGATAATGAGAAGCGGATTGAATTTTGACTTGTCATATCTGAAAGATAAAATATAAGTAAGTATAAGTGTAAGTGTTTCAGCAAGATTTTTATTAACTGAAAAATAGCACTCCAAAATATCTCTTCTTTGTTCCAGTGGATATGGATCGTGAAAAAATTGGCGAAATTTTGCGCACTTATGTCACTGGAATGTTGGCCAAATGTCAATTCACTTATTCATCATCTCATTCTATTTCAACCATAGCTACCTTGGACCAAATATTGATATCTAATTTTGCTGATATTTCGTCAAGCACTCGATAGAATATATGAAAAGTATATATTTTCAAAATCAGGAAAGATAGCTCTTTCCAAATATGCTATAATATACAGGGGGTTCCATTGGAAAAAAAAATTTTTTTTCTCGAACCCTGTATATGAAATGATAAAATCAAGCAGAGAACACATTTTCCAGAAGGAAATGACATCTCATTCGAGTAACTTTTTCCAAATTCCAAATATCTTTTTTCGTTTTCGAGATATCAGCTGTTGAAGTCGAGAAATCCATAGTCAATCACCCTGTACATTTCTTTGTTGATTAGTGAATTGCAATCAATTCGAACTTCAATGATGTATCACACTAAATATTTCTACATATACGTAATACTCCCACAATCACAGGTGTAGATAATTTCTGTTATGATTTATTTTCGACAGTTGTTCGTATTTTAGTCAGTTTGTAGGTACACTCGTTTTCAGTGAACATGTCGCACATGGATAGTATGTGCTCTCTAAATCACTGCTGCAATAAGGGAGTTTACATCGTCCAACAGCGTCATGTTTTCTGAAGACGAGGGTACATCCAACTGAGACAGTTCCTTTTTCCTACGAGCGTGCGGCAAAGTAACTTTCCGTACAATTTTCCGTTTCAAAAAATTACTTTTTTCTGCAACCGACACAAAAGTCGTCCATTTTGATACCAAAATTACCTCTTAAATTGACGTTTCTATTACTGACACAAAAATAGGTAGGTTGCTAGGCAACATATTTAGTTCCTAGGAGCTAAAGTTGAACTTTAGTTCCTAGGAGCTAGAGTTGAACTTTAGCTCCTAGGAACTAAAAAGGAAGTACTGGACGTCATCAAGAATGAACAACATTGTGACGGTTGGTTATTTGGGTTGAGACGCATACCTGATTTGTTTCCGATTTCAGCAGATTTGGAATTTCATACCCATGCTGGAGATATAGATACACCTTATTATAGTTTAGTATTGGAATTATAAACATCTCAGCTAAGTATTTTTGTTAGATCAGGGAAGCCTTCAAGATTCAAATACTTGCTTGATCTGTCGTATTTCATTCGTTATTCTTGGGATGGATAATTTGTTTTTGAATAATCACGTCAAGCAATAGTTTTTTGTCTCAAACAACGATATTGTTTAGCTTCATTTGATTATCAAGCATTGTATTATAGAGAGGAGTAAATAATCGTCGCCATTATCATTGTTGATATGCTCATTAACCTAACATTTTCCAAGTTTTGTTCCTATAGCTGGCACTGGCGCGGTATTTGCTATCAGAGCACCTGATCCATACACAAATATGTCACTCTGTGATTGTACTTATATTGAAACTACAATTCGAACATTTTAGAAAACCTAACCTGCTGTTCATGCAGGTAGAATGTTCTCACTACACGGATTATTTGTCAATATTTGTTGCATTGCATACATATGGCACGGCATATTTATTTCAGTCAATTGTTTCGATTGCAGAAAAAATAGCATGTTTCATTCGGATCAAAAGTGACTTTGTTCGACTCGCAAATTTTGCTTTCGCTCGGCTTCGCTAAACGCTCCGCCTCACAAATGCAAAACTCGCTTGTCAAACATTGTGTCACTTTTGATCCTAATAAAACAATCTACTATTTCCACCACTAGCTATAAAACCTACAATTATTTACTATTTTCGAAGGCGTAAAGTGAGTTACCAAGGTAGTTTTCGTCATTTTAAGAACCACTAGTCAATACAGACATAGAAACCTCTGTTATATAAAACACCCGATTCCACATTTCTGTTGCGATATTCACAGGATTGGCTCTCGAATCTAGTAGGTATTTATATTAATAACGACTTGTCATATGCTGTCATGGTGACTACTTCACTAGATTTTAATAAGAATTGAAAAGAAGTGACTTCATAATGACATAGGTCCACATTTCAGTTTCACAGAACTATAATGATTGAATAATAATGCTAGTGGTGAAAAAAATTCAATATACACCTTGGTGGTAAAGAATATTATTACCACGGGACCTTATACTTACCGCACTAGTGCTGAAATAGTAAATTATGTAACAAGTGTTATAAACGTCCCTTTAGTAACGAGTAGTTTAAGCACGAGCGGAGCAGAGCGGAGCGAGTGTTTAATAAACGAGTGTCTAGAAGAGTTTATAAACGCGTTACATACTATGATTTTTCTACGAACTCCGAAAATTACTTCAACATACCTGCAATTCTTGCTAACCTACAAAATAATTCGAAAGGAATGGGAATTGAGGACATAATACATGCAACTGCATGCAACCAGCGAGACACGTATAAGTGATATTGGTTGTAGATGTGTCCAGTCCATTGCTTACTAACGTTTGTTTCACGTTTATTGTCATGCTTAGCGCAGAATAAATAAATTGTTCTCAAAGATGGATGCTTCATTTTTACACTTCTTGGAGATATGCAAGTACCTGAACATTCTTTTCGATTTCACTTTCGTTTACATTTCGCATATATTTTTTATAAAGAATTCTGATACAAACAAATATTGTTTGAATAATTCTGATACAAAATTCGAAAATAACAATTGACAGTTAATACAGTTGACAGGCCAGACATGTCTCAAATTACTGAAGCTGTGTTTAATGAACTGCGTTGCCATGGTAATGTGTTTAAGAAATCGTGTTGCCATGGTAATGTGTTTATTATTTTGAATAAATCACAGATCGACAGTCCGTGATTAATCGATCATTTAGCGTGGTACATATCCGTACGATAAATGCCATTTTAGTTATGTGAGTAGAAAAAGTTACTTTCTTGCACGATTTTTGCATTATTCGAAATGAGGATGTTTAGGACTGACTAAATGATCTATGTAATTATTCTGCCTTATGTGTCATTTTGTAGCATTATTATAAAATCTTGTTTAAAACCTTTTTTTATACATATTATGGACAAAAACTCTTGCGGGAAAGTACACACAACGTTCCAATATATCTATTTGGGGAAGTACAAATATTTCACGTTTGAAGCTACTCATGGAATTACAAAATAAAACAATAAAGTGCATTTTCAATTTACCTTTTTTTTTAATCGACTGCGAATCTATACAAACCTAAAGACTTGCTGAATCTAGTTTCATTATATAAACTCAAAATTTGTTGTTTTATTCATTTTGTCAGGAAGGAATTGAAAATATCGAATTTGAATTTTAATGAAGTTAATACGATTCACGCTCATGAAACAAGGCAATTCAATTTATTGATAGCAGATAAGTCAATAAGTCAAATTTTGGTAAACAATCAATATTCCATAATGGAATAATTTTGTATAACTCCTTACCTATAAGTTGAAAAATATAGAAAAAGCAGAAAAATTTAGAATTAAATGAAAGAAATATCTGCTCAGTAAACTTCAATTCCATATCTACTAATAGTACTAATCATTCACAATTTGATTACTTGTAATGGATTATAATGTTTCAATTTATATTTTATTATTTTTTTTTTCAGGAAAAACAATAATTGTGCAATTATTATTGTTTCGATTTATTATGTTTTATATGTATGTTTTGTAATGTTTCTTGGGGTAATAAAAACAATCAATCAATCAATACTCCAAATGAGTATGCTGTCAATTGGACGTCAGTCAAATTATCAAGTGTGATACGTCGTTGAAGTTCTGATATGTATATTCGAACTTTACTCAAATATACAGGGTGCCGATATACAGGGCGTAAAGTTTGAAATTCAAAACAGTAAATCTAGACCAGTGGAAAACATTATACATTATATCCTGACACTTGTGAAATATACAGATATAATTTGGCATTTGGTGCCGCTATCTGATTTACTCGCTGGGTCGTGACGTTAGATTTCCGACAGTTTGAATGAGGTTGCTTTTTTGATATTTGAGACTTTGAAACTGTTCGATTATTGATAATTGAATTTTTTTACAGTAATAGTAGAGAACAGAGGAATAAAGCTGAAAAACAACGAAGGGACAAACTGAACGCCTACATAGCAGAGTTGGCGAGACTAGTGCCCATGGTTTCGAGAAGTGCGAAAAGAATGGACAAAACCAGCATCCTCAGACTGACAGCAACTTTTTTACGGATAAATCAAAGTAAGTAGACTGTTTCGATTATAGTTATTTTGTGATGCCACACATCAAAGATGAGACATATTCCTTTCGTTATACTCACGTCGTTTACCTCCTAAGGACATGTATGCGATTAACTTGATGAATATGGAATATACAGGGTGTTTCGTTGGGAAACGGAAATACTTGAACGGTGGATAGAGGTGACCAAGGTGGTTCTGAATATACCATATATGTTGGGTCTTAAATGTTGCATTATCGAGATATCAATTCTGGTCATTTCTTTGAATGCTCATAGCATACGAACCACCTGGTATATTTTTTTTTATATTTGGTAGACGTATTTTCCCACTGCTACTCCAGCGACTTGTATATCCGTCAGAAAAATATTCCAGGCCCGGATTTACAAAAATTCAACATATTATTGGGTCCTCGAAAAAACACCTTGTATGTTCGAATTTACAAAATCTGCTTACATATCTGAAGAGAGCACAAAATGTTCCCGCATGCTATTTTACTACTAAATTTCTGAAGCTACAATGAAGGATTTGTGAATTTTAATAGCTAAAAACGGAATATTTTCAGTTATTCATATCGAATTATGAAAATTTTGCAATTTCACAACTCATTTCATTTCATTTAATAGTCGTTCACCAGTGACGTGCGTACGGGGTTTGAACTGACAACTCTTGAAGAAAAAAATGTTACGCTTCCGATATTTCTATAAACCAAAATTATTCATGAAATCCATTTTCATTTTGGAGAAAATTTGGTTCCTAGACTCACTTTCATACGACGTACCGCTTTCGCGTAAAAAAATTAAAATAAAAAAATTCTCCAGTTTTTATTATTTTGTAAAAATTTAGTAAGCACCCGGAAACATATTTTGGTTTGAGACAAAAATCATTTGTTTACATTAAACAGTTCACGTATGCCTGGTATTAAATTATTTGATTGAAAGAAAACTGTACGTTTCCGATTTAAACACCCTGTAGCTCAAAAACTAAGAGCTTGAGGACATATGTTGTTATGAACTTTGATTCCTAAAATCACCCAAGGAATCACACCTTGTATTATCGGCACCCAATTAATTAACACCCTGTATTAATTAGTAGAAGTATCGTTTCCAAATTAGTGAGAAAAAATTCCAACTGAACTTTTAAATGGTTATCTTTGTATCTAGAGCGCGAAATGATACTTTGGTGATCGAGATTTGCTACGCCTCGTTAAAAATATTTTTGAGATGTCCAAAGTATTTCGCCCTCGAGTTGCAAACATTTTTTCTACAATTGTCAAAAAATATAGTTCTAAAGTAAAAATATCCTTAGCTTGATATAAAAAATAGTGTTGAACTGGCTTAAAAGGCCTCCTTCTATACTCCCTAGGTACGCACGATGTTCCTCGAACATAATAGGAATTTCCTTTCGTGCGCTCCACGAGATGAAACGAAGTTATTGTTGAACATTTAGAAATGAATGATTTCGTGGATGTTTGCTCGATTGAGGACCATTAAGTTGAAATATAAATATCTCATATATTTTACATAACAATGCGCGAAGTAGGTACTTCGCGCATTGTTTTGTGCAAGGTATCATGGTAACATAGAAAACTGAAGAAAGTGTCACTTCGCATTTTGTTGTCAATGCGCGAACCTTGTCATTTTTTGACGTTTGTAGAAGAAACGTAATGTTTTTTGTTTTTGTTTCAGCTTTGATGAATAGCAACAGTTCTGCTAACATGAACTTCCCCAAACACGTGGATCAATTCCTTCTGGAGCAACTGGTGTGCGAGCAAATGGGGGGATTCTTGCTCATAGTTTTGCCGACGGGAAAAATAGTTTTCGTTTCACATACCATAGAAAACTTACTGGGACATTTACAGGTACCATAAAAAGATCTCCATAAAGTTAGGCGTTGGGAACCATTATAATGCATTATTCTTCTATTTATAACTACCAAAAAGCCAAAATGCTGAAAGTGGAATGAAATATTGAATAAATATGCAAAGCTCAAAGTCATTTCCACAAATGTTCATAAATTAGCGCAAATGGTAGATAACGATTGAAAAACAACTGATATTCTAAGATCCGCAGTAAGGTCGACCTCCATCCATCTGTTTAATGGATAAAAACTATTTTATCTACTCACTGCATCGAAAGTAAGCGTTTGCCCTCTTGTTTAAGGACACAAACCTACCAATTTACTCCCACGGGAGGAAAAAAATTACCTCCCGTGGGAGGTAAAATGAATTTACTTTAGCTTGCTTCCTTGGTAGTTGGTAGAGATAGATATACGTGCTACAGTAGTACCTAATCAGTGTCTCCATCACTACTATTCATGAAACTGATAACAAATTTCCTTTTTGAACTACAATGATCTCATACACTTCCTCATATTCCAAACTCACTCAATCGAGACTTTAAATAAAATGCAATTACACATTGAACAAATTCTATCTGACAGAAGTCAATTTCGAGAAATTTCAAAAATCACTTTCTTTTACAAATCTTTACAGTTGATTTTGAATTGACGTGGCCGTTACTTGATGAAATCCATGGCAAATGCAAAAAAAAATGTCAACATTTTTGAGTTTGTTGATTTCTAATGATTCAAAATGATTGAGTTTCATTCCTTTATTTTCTACGTGTAGAATTTCGAAATTATCATCAAAACTATGGTTTTCTTCTAATATATGGTTGGCATATGTTGAATTTGTTTTCTTTTTCAAAAAATTCATCTCATGTTGATGAATGCGCTTATCAAACGTACGACCTGTCTGACCGATATATTCCAATCATTCCAACCATTCAAAAACGTGTATTTCCAAATGAGAACACTACATAACATACAAAGAATAATCCAAAATAAAAAGCTATTTCAGAAAATGATCTATGAAGTCAATGGCTGCTGGTACAGAAAAAAAGAAGGGGAAAGAGGATTTTCGACCCCTGATTTTCAAGTAACTGTTCCAGTGCCTTTCTAGATATCTCATTTGTGCTAGTCCAAGTCCAGTTCTTGTTGTATACTATCCAAAATACACGAGTAGCTAGATCTTGAAATAATTATCATAATAATAATATTGGTTCTAGTTAAACTACTAACCATGATATTCATCACCTCCTCCAAATATTTTAGAGAAGCTGGCATTTCCTTTGTAACCAAACATATTGTAGCTGTTTGTAATACAATATGTAGTCTCACTGCATCATCTACCCCTTTGAGCAACCACCCATCAGTGTATACCACCTGATGTATAAGAAATGATATCAATAGCTTTTATTCAGGTAATATTGTTAACATAATTTTTTTTTATTATCATTTCATACAGTCGCCTAAGCAAGCTTGCATTGTGCATAGTCTATGAATTGATTATTACTTTAATTTACATCTAATAAACATTTTTAGAATAGGTAGGTAATTGTAATCTGACAATATGTTTACAATAAACTGACAAATAAAGACAGACAATGATTCAAATATTGTATATATAATTCTCAGCAATTGAGGAACTTAGGCCTTACGGTTGGTGTAATTTTTTTCATTAAACTCATCGGTAGTTTTTTGAATTTTTAATTATAGCCTAGCCAGGATATTTTCAGGCAACCCATTTTTATTAAATTTTTAACATGCTAAATTACTTATAAAATAATATTCATCCATTAAACAGATGGGTGAAGGTCGACCTTACTTCGGATCCTCTACTATAATTTCCTGGCTATATGCTACAAAGAATATTGGATTACATTCTCCCGAAATCCATGCAACGATTCGTATAGACGAATAAGGTTGCAAGTGTTTCTTTACTAAGCGCTGAATTGTGCCTAAATTGTTCAGGAACGCTCGACTAGCTACAGTACCGTTTCGAGCTTTGACTCTTTTCAGTACAAAGCCACTCACGAATTAGAACATAAGACACATCTTATGATTTCAGGATCATTTTAGGCTGATTCATCACCCCACTCCCGATTTGGTCTCATCTCTATCATAAAAAAATCTTCGGCCGAACTCACCAACGCCATTTTTGAAAAAAAAATTTCTTTGATGATTTGATGTAGTGAAATTGTAGGTCTTATTTTGGGCTGATTTATTACCCTATTCCCCATATTTCTTATCCATCTCCTCCACATAGCTCATCCCGCTCGCGTTCAGCAATGCTGATCCAATCATACATGAGATGCGAGCATATTATCATCTAATACTCGAGGATATCGTGCCGTCTTCTTCCCGCTTCCATCTCTATTCCACTGGCAGCCCATACGAAATACTAAGTCAGCCGCCTTGATTTGTTCGCTTGTTCCCGTGAAGGAGCCCATAGACTGCGTTGTTGGTGGGCTGTTTTGTTCGTCGAACAGGTATGTTCGAACAAAAATGACGCAAAGTCGAAGTGTGTGGTGTGTGGCTAGCGAAAACGACCATTTTGCAGACACCCACTTCGGTTTTACGTCAATTTTGTTCGAACAAAACAGCCTATCAACAACGCAGCGTATGGACCCTTTCACGCAAGCATTCATTCCATCGCCTAGCAAAAATCGTGAAAAACAGTACTAATTTTCACACTTTCGTAAAATAATACTCGCGTTTGTTTGCGATTCTCTGGTGTAAGAATTGTGTAGTAACGAATAAAACGGCCAAAGAATGAAGAATGACATATTGATGTGATGACAACCGTGTGAAAACCACATTTAATCAATATGACATAATAATCATCAATAAAAAACATCAAAGTTTGGATAAGACCAATTTTGGATCTTTGAATTGGATCCATGGATTGATGATACATATTGAGTTTTGGTATATACGTGCGGGCTGTGGGTTTGGTACTTGGGAATTTCTAACTATGACTGATCAATAACCATTCCCTAGACATTGGTGTCATTCGATATTATAAAATTTTAATAGTACCTATATTAATTAGAGATTATTGTAGTGAATCATCAGTGATCACTATATTATGGAAATGGAAAGTGCATTGAAACGTATATTTATTACCTACCTAGCGACATTCTTCATGAAATTATGGATTCATAAGATTACAAAATCAAATCCAGGATGAGGAATCTTTCATACTGACCATTTTCAGAATATGTAATGAAGAAGTCCAAAAAATTGAAAATTTTCATGACATTGTTATATCAAGATTCAATACCAAGAACTTTCAGAGCTATTTCAGATTGACTCCTGAATATTTCCATGTGTTATATGCACATTTTTCCTCTTTTGTTGGCTTATCTTCTCCAGCAGTAGGTACCTACCTATTCCTCATTCCGTATCTACAATTTCTATTCTACAAAGTTTTGATTACAACAAACTTATGATGATGTATGTCAAATACCCTTATTTGTCAAACATTCCACCACGCATTCGATGTTTTGAGACCAAATGGCCAGTGCCACCAGAATGATAAAAAAATCCACAGAATTATCAATTAAACGGCGATTCTGTCCCACTGGTGACACTAGCAATGCCAATAAAACGCAACTAATGAAATATTATTTACCTACGGCCACTATAGAAAGTAGGCATGGCACACGAGATACAGCCTCAGTAAGTAGCTCCCATGCACAGTAAACACATCTCACTTTTTTTTCGTTCATTCTGCCTAACGTATTCCGCCAGTCATGATCGAGTAATCGCCATCAATTCAGACTGTTTGTCCAAACTTTTTTGATGTACTATACGGCAGTAGGTAAAGTATAGTACGTAATGCATGTTTTAAAGCAATAAGCATAATTTTTCCATTCTTGCGTGATATGCTTCTTACGTAATATACTATTTGATATTGAAAAATTGTACACTTTAGGCACAACAAATATAATATTGAAAAAGTGCATTCTTTTTCCGTTGCAGGTAAATATCGTTTATCATAAATGGCATTGCTGAGTTCGGCTGAAGCTAGCATAGCCACAGTTTTTTCTATGATAGAGAGGAGCAAAAAATTCGGGAATGGGGCAATAAATTAGCCTAAAATCATGAGACGTGTCTTTGAATTCGCGAGTGGCTTTGCTAGCATCTTTGATATCGATATCGAAACGAATTCTCACCTATCCCTCGCTTCCCCCAGACGGACCTGATGGGCCAATCCCTGTTCAACATCACCTCCTCGGACGACCACGAGCGCCTGCGCACCTACCTGCAGTGCATCGGCGCCGTCGAGCACGACTGGACGAAGTACTTCGGCGTCAGGTTGCGGCGCGCCGGTCCTCGGTCCGAGTCGGCCGTCTTCGAGCCGGCCAAGATGATGGGCGTGCACCGGCAGGCGGGCGGGGCTGGAGTGGGCGGGGCAGGATTGGGCGGGGCGGGGCAGGTCGACGGAGGCGCCTCGCCGGCGTCAAGCAGGTCGTCGACGACGTCGTCGGTCGGGTGTTCGAATAACGATGTGAGTATCTCGGGTGAAATGACGGTAGATATAGACGCAGCGATTCTTTCATGAATCATCGAAAAGTAGGCTAGCCATCCTAGACGCCGAACACGGAAGTATTCCCAAAAAAATATAATCTCCAGAAGTTCAAAAACATTCCAATACCTACCTCCTGTCCCTATCCTCCCTAGGAACGCACGATGTTCTTTGAACATAATAGGGATTTCCTTTCGTGCGCTCCAAGCGATAAAAAAAATCGTGAAAGGTGGGCATAGCTCTGCGGAATCATTGCTAGAGAATTGATATTCTGTATGTATGTACATACACTTCTCCAAGAAATTAACGCAGCACCAAAAAGTAGCCAAACGTTTAGAAAACATTTTCGTCAAAATTACTCAGCTGATTTGGACGTTTTTTGTTCTGAATGACCTCTTTTTTATACATACCAGGTGTAGCAATTACAGCGTGTATTTCTCATGAAATTTGTAATACCCTCTAGAGTGTAATAGTTACACTATCGAGTTAGAATTGAAATCCTTCAACATTCCTTTCTTGGATTCACTTCATTATCTTTCCTATTACTCGATAAACACCATTTTATAGCATGACATGAATTTATTGAGAATAAATATCCAAATTAAACAACGAAATTTTCATCAATTGGGTTCACAATCATATGTATTGAAAATAACTCTCCAAGTTGTAGTATTAGTGAGATGCAGGTCCAAGTTTTACTTAAGGTGATAATTGGTTGAAATTCAATGATTTAAAATGGAATCTTCCCTATGATATAAAATTGAGTAGGTGGTCACAACTTCAGAATATTCTAGCAAGATACATGAACAGCTCAGATCTCACAGAGAACAATCAGACCAGAGAACATAAAATTAGCTTATTTGATGACTTTATAGAGAAAAGTTTGATATATCTGTGAAAAGCGTTTATAGTATCTTGTAAAAATAGCTTACGTCATTCTAAAAATCCTGAAATTTTGATTGATCAATTGAAACACATTAAAAAATAGATATTCTTCTTGTAGATACTGATAATTATTTATTTATTCATTTATTTATCGTTACTCTGGTCTATAGGTCATACCCAACTACAGAACAGGAATATAAGTTACTAATAATATAAAGATTTGTATAGTTTATATTATTATATAGTTTGTGTAGCATATTATGTCTTTTATGTTATACACCACTTCTCATTCTGTGTAAGATCGGCTGTGAGATCCATAACCAATACAAAGAATAAGATCTTGCCTTGCAATTTGTGAACTTGAATGGTTGATGTAATATGGGACTTGCCAGTTTTTCATTTCATCCAAGAAACTGAATGAAGCCTGAACTGTGACTTGATCCATTATTTCTTGCTATTTTTTGCATTAAAGTTCAATTATTTATTTCAAAGACAGAAATTGATGTTACATTAGCGCGGTTAGCGGTAACGTACCAGTGTTTGCCTATATCGCCGTTGTAGCGAGTCGAGAGTAGACCTTCCGGATCACGGCGATGCGGTGTTGCATTTCTCTCACCGCCGCTTGTTATACAGCCGGCTGTGCTTGTTTCATATTTTTATCTTCAAGCTGATTCAATAACCGCTCACGCCACCCTTTTTTCTTTCCCCGCAGATGATCGTGCTGTTCGTGAAGATCTGCCAGCCGGAGCCTCTGGTCGACCGGCTGATCGAGGCCTCCAAGGAGGAGTACGTGACGCGGCACCTGATCGACGGCAAGATCATCGGTTGCGACCAGCGCATCTCGATCATCGCGGGGTACATGCGCGAAGAGGTGACCGGTCATTCGGCCTTCAAGTACATGCACAGGGACGACATGCGGTGGGTGATGATCGCCCTCAGACAAAGTGAGTGTTTGAATGGGCCTGTTCGTTACCACCGATACAACAAGGCCAGCAGACTGACGTAAACAGCTCGTGACGTCACCAAGAGAGGCCAGTGTTTTATTTTATCGCTTGTCGACTAACGCGTCAGTTCGTGTTAATTCATCGGGCATTTTCAATTCTCATTCTCAAATTTCTTTCTGAAAACGGTCATTTGCATCGTGCAAGTGTCCAATGACAAAATAAGAGCAAGTAGATTCAAATGCCCCCAACACAAGGGGAGAAAGAAGGCGAAATTTCGAACTTTTTCTTGAAATATCTCAATAATAGTGGTTTGTTCACATTTTCATTATAAAATTCGGTTTATCAGACAAAAATACGTGAGTACCGAAAACAATTATCAAAAAAAAACCATCGTATGATAAATGCAGTTTTACCCTTAAAAATTACGGTTTCAAGTGTAACGATCCACTTGGGTGAAAAATCCAACAACAGAAAATTGAAAACACTCACTGGTTATTTTTTCAGGTAATAGGAATTCTCCAAGATAAATATAGGTAATTGTAATAAACGGCATGTTCATCAAAATAAAATACATTTTCCACAATTTTCTTTCGATCAATCTCACGATAAGTTTATGTTCTGCGGGCCCTGTATAAGTAGGTGTGAAGTTTACCTTCACCACAATTTTTGCCAATATATTTAATTCGAATGGGTTGCTGTAGGTGGATATTTGTGTTTTATCCTGGTTTTTGCTTTAAAACTTCGTTTTTCCATAATAAAATCGAATGGGGTGCGAAGAAGGGCTCAGTTGACGACTGGCATCCTTTTTTAACCGGAAGCCCTTCAAAAAACAGCAAAATCGGCTCAATGATGATCTTAAACTAAAATCGAAATACGCGGTCGCCTTATAGCGCTATAAGCGCTTGTCGTTTCGAGCCGCTGGTTAGGCCTCACTAAGTGACGTCACCCACGGAGCATGCAGGCCTTGTTGCATCGGTGGTAACGGCCTGTTTCAGTGAAACATTCTATTCCATTATTTTGAAGTACTAATCCTAACTAAACTACGCAACACTAATTTCGTCGCACCCCAAAATGTTGCCCCTGTTATAATGTGACTATCTTTTTTCTGTTTTGAACAATTTGAATCCGGATCACACTGTTCGCTAGCCCAGTCCTCTAGTTATAATCTGGTACTCCTTTGGAACATGAGGGTCTTAACATAAAATCTCTACTTGGTGTTTCCCGACACTGTGCAAAATTTCGGACTATTCAAAAGGATCCCAAATGAAAATAAAAAAACTTTCGACAACAGAGGCCTGAAGGTGATCTCATTGCCTTGAGATATCCCACGAATTATCTTTCTATCTCTCTTATTTACAGAGTGATCTCAAAAAATCAACTTTTTTGTTCTGCAGTCATAACTTTTTTCCTCCACGTCAACCGTTTTTTGAGATATCAGGCCCATTTCGTAGATGAAACTTCAGATGAACAGATGGGAAAATCAGAATTGATTCAAGATGGATATCAAAGATCAAGAGTTTTCTCAAAAGTGATCCAAATCTGGAACACCCTCCGAATCCCGGTTAGGAGGAGAATTAAATGAAAATCAACTTGTTCTCGCAAAAACAGTTCATTCTGGATGCTTTCAGATTCTTTTTGCTCTCAGTAGTTGAGAATTGTGCGTGAGAAAGCCCAATTGAAACATGTTTCTGCCGAAAAACTCAAACCTTTGTTCACCTGTAATGCATGGCTCGTAACCAACGATACAAAAATCACAATAAGTGAACCCGACCAGCTAAGGCTCACCATAAGGGGTGTCCCAACAAGAGCGCCGTGTTTAAATTTGCTGCCATTTTTTAGTACGAATTGTATGGTGATTTTCTTCACAGTTGTCATGTACAGACCACGCGATAATGTTTAATTATTGTAAAAACACATTACATTACAAGAAAACAAGTTTCATTGAATTTTAATTGAACAGCAAGCAAATAAAAATAACGATATAAGTAATCAAAAAATAATGACATTCAGTATTTAGTGGGTCCTTGGGCAATCACTTGCTTGACTATCTGGCATGCTGTTTATCAGCACATCAATATATTCCTGAGGAATAGCTGTACCGCATTCACCAAGACCAAGTGTTCCATTTGCCCTTCTCTTTTTTTCAATTTCATACGACTCCAGACATGCTATATCGGGTTCATATCCGGAGGCATAGGCAGCCAGTCCAATCGCTCAATGCCGTGATTCCTCAAAAACTCGCTGACAATGCGAGCCCTATGCAGGCCGCATCCACAAGGACAAAGTTGTCACCAACATTTTTTAGTTGCGAACAGCCTTTGTGTCCCAAATAAGTCTCAGAAATACATTCTGAGATGATGTCAGTGATAATCATTGAAAAAAAAAAGATCGAGCGGGACAAATAAATATTTTGAAAAGAGTAAATTTGGTCATGAAATAATATTAGACATTTTTCACAGGAAAACTGGCCTCATAATATTGTTCTTCATGATTTCAAATCCGCATATCAAAATTTTGATGATGGGTTTCAAAAAAACATGCACTTCTAAACAGCACTCTTGCGAATATAAAGAATAATTTACTCCGAAACGGTGAGTTCAACAAGAAGAAGCATATCTTGTTTTTGTTAAATCATGATTTTCTATCTAACGGTGCTAGTTTTGCGAGGCAAGTTACATAGCTAATATGATTTCGAAAAAATCGATCATTTCTTATTTCAATAAAAACGCACGGCACTGTACAAAAATATGTTCCCCTCTGAAAAACTCATCATATTGATAGTTATTCAATAGCTGAGACATGAAGGAAATTCCTATGATTTTCGATAACACAATGTATGGTTAATATGTGAAACATTCGCGAATATATTGATTATTGATTATGTTTGTTATTATAAAATGTGGATGGCTTGCCGAGATGAACAAGTTTTTTTTCTTCTATTTAGTGTATGATAGAGGCGAAAGCCGAGGCTCATCGTGCTACAGGTTACAGTCCAGGAACGGAATGTTCATCTACCTGAGGACCTGCGGCTTCTTGGAGATAGACGATCAAGGCACCGTGGAGAGCTTCATTTGTGTAAATAGTTTGGTTGACGAACGGGAGGGCCTGGACTTGATAGAAGAAATGAAGAGGAAATATTCGGCTATCATCAATTCCACCTATACGTTAGGCGAGGTAAGATATTTGTCTATTCTGATCAATATCTAGACTAATCTAGAGATTATAATTTACATACTTATAAAAAACGCTCTGAAAACTGTTGCAAATGTAAATTTTTTAAAACATCAACAAAATAAAAAACAAATGCTGTTTCAAATGGATTGATATGTTTTTTGTTTCATTGAATTAAGGTCGATTCTTGATTCAATATATCTTTCATTGATATTTGAGTAACTTTTTTCAATAAAATATGTAATATATGAAATTCCATCAAAATTATCAGGAAGTTATATGACTTACAGATTTTCATTCTGTTTTGAAAATAGCCCCAAATCATTGATTAACGATGCAATATTAACTACGTTCATCAAATACAGGAGGACCATTTTTAACAAGGAATATCTCGTCTATTTCGAGTGATAAAATTATTGACCAGAAATTATTTTGGTTGTTAACCCTCTTGAAATCAACCTTTGCCTTCTAATGCCATCTGATGTGTTCCATCGAAATCCAATCTCCAATTAGTTTTGTTGGTTTCAAATTTCAATAGAAAAACCGCATGAATATCAACTCACACCTTCTTTATTCCATCATGAATAAGTTAAGTGAAAAAAAAAACATATCATGGTACTCCAAAGTATTACAAACGATAATGAGTGAACTGTGGAATCCAGGAGCTGCCTACAGGGTGAGACAAAGTCACACTACACACCCCTTTTATTCTTTCATTTTTAGAGATAGAATTCCCAAATCCCACATTCCAAAAGTTTACTTTAAAACGTCACCGTTATACGATTGCTGGAATTTTCGATTACTGAATGGAACACTTTGTATATTATCAAATTTCTATTCTATGTGGTACAACCATTTTCATGCCAAATATAATTGAAATGAAAGTGGTGCCTTTTTGCCTGAATTTTACCCGACCTCGGTAGCGTGGTCCGTGCAAAGGATAAAGGGGGTGGGAGGGGGGGGATTTTATACACCCTCACTGTATTATGTATATTCAACTGTATTATTACTCCTCTTCCACCTTCGTTCTTTCTTTGTTCCTGAATAGATCAAATAAAACACTTTTCCTAAAAAAAATGTTATAGAGAGGCGACTTGGTGTGTTTTTCTTACTATTTGAATGACAGAAGTGTTCATCATCATCATCATCATCTTTATTATTCCCAAGAAACAATTGACGTATATGTTTATAACAGGGAACATTAAAGAATAAACCACAATGTATTACATTACATTTGAAATGTAGTAGGTATAGGCATAATAATTATTCTAGTAATTCTCAGAGTTTGAGCTGATCCTTGTTTTAGTGAATGAATGATTAAAATAATTGATATGTTATATGATCTCTATATGGATGACATGACAATAAATATTTTTTAAATTCTTTCTCGAATTTTTTGGTACTGATTTTTTTTTTAAGTCTTGTTGGCAATTCATTGTCATAATCCATTGTAATATATAGATCTCTTGCCAACTTTATATTTGATTTTAATGAGGAAAAACATGTCTGTTTGTCTAGTTGAATGTTAATGTATATTAGCATTGATTGAAAAATTCAAATTGGAATGTTTATAATTGTGTTTGACTGAATGAATGATTGTTAATATTTTGAATTTATACAGTGTCTTTCAAAAGTATCGAAACGGTCTCATATTTCAGGAACGGCTTGAGAAAACTTCACAAAATTTTCTACAGGGTGATTATTGATGATGTCCGATTCAATAGTGGCATCGGCAATGTTGCCAAGTTTACAGTTTTTCAGATATTAGGAGTTACATAATTTTTTCAAATTGATTGATTGATTGTCTTTATTACCCCAAGAAACATTTCTGTTTATGATAGGGATACATGAATACATATAAAAAAAAATAATAATAAAGGGTTAACTATAATGAATTCCACTCAGTGGAAACGAATTAATATTGTGTCTTATAAGATTAAAGTTATATTTCATTCCTAAGTAATCAAATCATGCCACATATTTTTCTGTCAAACTGTCCTGAGCAAGTATTTTTTAAGATTGATTTTAAACCTTCTTGCATCATGTATATTTTTTAACTCATTCGGTAATGAATTGTATAAAATTATTCCATTGTGAAAAACAGATTGTTTGCCAATGTTTGACTTGAATGTATTTGCTATCAAGTAATTGGAATACCCCATTTATTTTTATTGCAATTGATTGAGCGCCTCCTAATTACTGAATATCAGATTCGTTATTAACGTGATTTTCGAAATATGACAACAGCATTTTCGTTAAAAAGTTCTGGAACGGTCCCATATTTCAGAAACGGCTCAGAGAAAATTTATGAAAACTTCGACAGGATGGTTGTTGATGATGCACGATTCAATGGTGATATCGGCAATGTTGCCAAATCAACAGTTTTTCAGATATTTAGGGTAACTCAATTTTTTCAAATGGAATACCCTATTTGTTTTAAATCTGATATTTGGAGACATAAGTAATGAGGCGTCGCTGAATGTACTGCAATGAAAACAAATAGGGTATTCCATTTGAAAAAATTGAGTTACCCTAAATATCTGCATAACTGTTGATTTGGGAACATTGCCGATATCACCATTGAATCGGGCATCATCAACAACCATCCTGTCGGAGGTTTCATAAATTTTCTCTGAGCCGTTTCTGAAATATGGGACCGTTCCAGAACTTTTTAACGAAAATGCTATGTTGTCATATTTCGAAAATAACGTTAATTACGAATCTCATATTCAGGGACTCAAGTAATTAGGAGGCGCTTAATTAATTGCAATAAAAATAAATGGGGTATTCCATTTGAAAAAAATAAAGTAACTCCTAATATCTGAAAAACTGTAAACTTGGCAACATTGCCGATGCCACCATTGAATCGGACATCATCAATAATCACCCTGTAGAAAATTTCGTGAATTTTTCTCAAGCCGTTCCTGGAATATGAGACCGTTCCGATATTTTTGAAAGACACTGTATATTGATTGGAGATCTAATATTTTATTCAATGCAGGACAACGAAAACACCCCGCAAGCCCCCATCGATCTGGTGGAGGATCCCGTTCAGGTGGATCAGGCGGTGGCGCAGCTCATGCGCAACCTGCCTTCGCCAGGCTCAGATAACCGCTCAACCCCCAGCCCGCTTGTCCATCACGAGAATCAAGACTACCCTAATCACCTAACCAACAACACGGAGAAAAATTATGGTAAGTCGAAAAAGAAACCGGGAATGAGATGTTTATCGGGACATTCGAGGTGAGGTACTGTCAGATGCAAAGAACATGTCGCGGTTGGATGGTGTTAGCGCTCCTTTTTTTGAAAAACTTACTATACCTTTTCAACTTCAATTTCGGAATCGGTAACATATATTTCGGGAAAAGTAATCTCGATTTCGGAATTGGTTACTTCGATTTCAGAAATGGTAAACTCAATTTCAGAATCGGTGAGTTCAATTTCAGATAAAGTCCATTCAATTTCAGAAATGGTAAGTTGTATTTCAGAATTTGTAGGTTCAATTTCAGAAAATAAATCCTTTTGTTTGTTTGAAATATTTCCAATTGCATGTGTGATTAACAAACCATATTACAATATTCAACTGTTCAAAAACAATTCAATAACATAATTATAATCTCAATTTAATCCACAGATGCCTCCAATCCGAATCGGAGAAGGATATATAGTAGCGTTGCACATGATTATAAGAATGCAAACACATTTGAGGTGTTATCATTTTCATTGAATGATCTGCACATTCTTCAAGACATCGCAGTCTGAATTTTATCTGGTTGAGCAATCTGTTCGGATCCCCAGCTATGACCCTTTGGCGATGCTCTTGCACTTCTGACTTGAAGGCACTCCATATATGTTCAATCGAATTCAATATAACATTCCTCCATGCATATCTCTTCTATTTTTGAATGTGCAGGTGCATTATCCAGAACTACCACTATGGTATCTGCAGGATGTCCATTAAAAAATCTTCTCTTTTGCAATTGAGAATATTTTAAACATATATAAGGATTCATCTTCTGAAATTGAACCTACCAATTCTGAAATGAAACTTACCATTTCTGAAATTGAATGGACTTTTTCTGAAATTCATCTCACCGATTCTGAAATTACGTTTACCATTTCTGAAATCGAACTAACCAATTCTGAAATCGAGATTACTTTTTCCGAAATATAACTCACCGATTCCGAAATTGAAGTTGAAAAGGTATAGAGGTGCTATCACCGATGTAAATGTATGAATTTGAACTGGAAGATCTCAGAAGCCGTAGGCGCTGAAACTGCTTGTAATCTACAAGCAGGTTTGTTATTATTCCTACTTTTGATATAAAAAAATATTCTATGCTTAATTTCTTCATCACTGGAACTAGAGGTACTAGAGGTTGCTGTTTCTGATGAATCAGAATCACAATCGGATATTACTCCATCTATAATTCCAACGTCAGTAAATAAGAATGATCAAAATGAAAGCCAACAAAACAAAACATCGAAGATCGAAAGATCATTGGTTATGGTTATGTTTTGCTGCCAGTTTACCAGTATTGCCAAAATAACTCCGAGATGAAATGACAATTCAAAGCTACGCAACTGTTTAGTATTCCTAAATTGCTTACTGTGGCCAGTAATATCAGCAATATCGGAACATGAACGTGATACGCAAGGTTTGGTAGTGTTGCTTCGTTTTCCCTCAGAGCAATGAAGAAATATAGAGATGGCTTCTCTATTTTTTTATTGATGCGAACATGACGAGCTTGTTTATCATTATGAATTGGGTCCTTGGAAAATGTTAAGATCTGCTATCTGGAACACATTGCCAAGGGAGATGTTCCCCGAGGCATATAACTTCCAGAAATTTGAGAAGAACACCAATTCCTACCTTATTTCCCTTGGTTCTCACGATGTTCTCTGAACATTACAGGATATCCCTTTTCGTAGGAAACAGAACATAAAAAAAATATATGTTCGGCAGAGGTGCTTCTCATATACTTTGTTTGCGTTCTGCGTCTACCCAGTCGCTCGCCGAGCTAATTATCAGGATGTAAGAATTGGGTATGGGTATGGACTTTGTGTAGAAATAATCTCAAAATATTAGTATATATTTCCCCTTCCAAATTTTCTTCAGAGAAGGTGACAAATGTTGGAGATCACTTAAGAATAGTAGATATTCTTGTACAGTTGCTAATTTGAAACACGTTCTCATCATAAAAGCAAAACGGAATATTTTCGATATATTTGAAGATCATTTTTTTGATGATGAGCCCTTGAGTAATCATGGAACAAATTAGCTAAATCAATCTTGGATAGATATTTTAGGATCAGCAGGATACACTATCAGAAAACAAAATTATTTGAGAACCTTAACAAACACGATTTTGTTCAAAAATCAATTGAAGGATGCTCTTTTGAAGTGCCTTTTAGTTTCTCCATCCTAACCTAGATTGTATGATGCATTCTCTTAGAACAGTAATTCCTGTATTGCTCGGAGAGCATTCTTGTAATCCTTCTTCAAATCACTAATATCAAATAATGTGATAATACACAGATGGAATACTCAATTTATTATTTATATTGCAACGAAAATGATAAATTATTAATAATATTCATTTCATGTGGAATCCCCTACACCTCAATTTCAAATCAGAGAAAATGTATGCAGAAATTACTGCTACTGATTCTTTGCCCTTCGAAAGCAAAACACATATTTGAAATGATTAGTCACGGAATGATTAGATGAGCAATAATTATTTTCAACATATTAACATTATTTCGTTAACCTTCCAATATAATTTACGTACGCCAGTGTCACAAGAATTGTTAACATAACAAATAAACATTAATTCTCCTCCAACCACATTTTTTGACACAGAACAAGTGAAAAGGGATAGACATGTATTAGCATCATAACATTTTTGTGTAGTTTTTGGATACCGAAGGCATTTCTACATACATATACAGGGTGATCCACGGTGATCAGAATTCTGAATCTTGAAGCACCCTGTATTTTTTCCAATCAAATTTCAGTAGATACTGAATCAAAAGTCAAGATAGCCGTTTTGATCGATAATGAATAGTTTTGACACAAAAAAATGCTAAAATTGAAAAATCTCGATTTTTAACACCCTATATCTCTGTAATCATTCCTGCTAGACCCCAAGTGTGATGCATTGATGAATTCAGCTACTCACTAAAAATCTAAAAATGCAATAAAATACAGGATGTTCCATTTGAAATAACAAAGTTGCTAGTTGTTTCTGATAGAAGTGGCAACACTTTATCGATGAAAATAGTTTAGACATAGAGAATGTTCAATTATCAAAGCATCCCAATTTTCAGAATGTTCTGTCTTCATTCTCCAGATACTTCTGATAGGCCATCCACCGCGGATCACCATGTATTTCTTTATTGCTCTAAGCGTTTTCCTATCTATCCCGTGAACCTCTAGGCGTATTCACTCCAATAGATGTTTTCCCTATCAACAGATTTCTTTTAACCACAAATTTCAATGATATTGTTACATAATCATGAAGGACATGTTTCGGTCTTATGGAAGACCATCTTCAGCCTAATTGAAAGTTGTACAAGTGTATAATAATAACAATGAATCCTTCATTTTCTAGTGACTGAATCACCCAACAACAAATACCAAGTAAGACTCAAGACTGCCCCTGTCGCCGCCCCCGTCAAGAGACAGTCCAGCGTCGACTCGCCCCCCTACGAGAACTTCAACAAGCGGCCGCGTACGCTGACGCAGCCGTGCCACCGGCCGACGACGAAGCCCTACTCGCAAAGGGCGGCCGTCAGCCCCATCATCACCGATATTAAGGTGAGAAACTGAAAAATATTGGCTCACCTCTACATATAGCGTGGATTAATGAGTTGAAAACTTACCAAAAAATACTTGAATACTGAATGATACACAAAGTCATCTCCACGACATTTAATGTGATTAACACATCAAAGATTGGTACATGTTTCGGACATATATATGCCCATCATCAGCCTTATATTGAAATTTCATTATTGTCGTATAATTAAAATAGTTATTAGTACAATCAACAAGAGTTATGTCAATTGGACATGTTTCGAAGGTTAAAAGCTTCATCATCATCAAACACTTGTTATACAGAAAGTACTACAATAAGACAGAAAGCTATGTCGGGCAAAACATCCAAACTATCCAAGTCAAAGAATCCTCACCTGTTCTGGGGAAAAACATTTGTTCACATATTGAAAAACCAAAATACAAGTTACATATTATAAAAAAAGTTTTGAAATGAACGGACCACAATTAAATTTCAAACTTTTGGAGGTTATGAGCTGTTGGGAAAACTTCCATTGGCATGGGTTGCGTGCAAGAACTGTCAGATGACTGACACTGGAGGCAAAATATTGAAACACAATGTCACTTTTCTTATTTGATTACAAGTGATTCAAATAGTTTTTCACAATTATTTTGGCATACGAATCGTATTTTTCCGCTATTCATCAATTCGCTCATGCCATCACATTGTGCTGTTGTAAAATGCACAAAAACTGCAGCGGAAGATGAAGCAATCCGGATGGTACATTATGATTTAAAAGTAAGTACCTACTATAGTCACTCACATATAGTTTTCATTTTTGAAATTTGGTTATTTCTCTGATTTCTCATCGGAATTCCTTCTGCAATAGGAGCTAATAGAAATATACCTGAAATTTCTAGAATAATGCAAGAAGATTGGATTCATGCAATTGCAATCATTCGGGAGGACTGGTCTGACATGCTGACGATCGTGTGTGTTGTAGACATTTTCAATCTATTAGCAGTATTAGCTTGTATTGCAGAAGTGGCAGAAGGCAGAAGGAATTTTAATAAGGAATGACAACATTTCATAATGATAACTATGTGAGATTACTATTTACCTGAAAAATCATATTCTTTAGTCTCTTGCTGCATTTTTTGTGCATTGTACAACAGCACAATGCGAAGGCATGCTCGAATTAACGAATAGCGCAAAAAACACGATTCGTATGCCAAGATATTGTGAAAAGACCTTTGATTCCTCTGTGACCAAATAAAAAAGTGAGGTTGTGTTTCAATAATACACAGAAGAATGAGGTTGTGTTTCAATATTTTGCCTCCAGGGTCGGTCATCGTGCACGCGACCTATTGCCGTTCCATAGATGAACGAATTTTGACGAGGTTGACAGCAGAAAGATGTGCTGCAGGGGCTTGTCATGTTCACCTGACTGGTATTGCTAGGTTATAGAATGATAGCAGAGCTTTCTGAAGAACATTTTCCGTGGAAGTATCTATAGAAAAGTGAAAGGTTGCCGACTTTTCTACGGTGTTCTAAAGGATTAGTGAGTGGCATCACCCACTAGGCGAATGGCTCTTCTCTGGATGGAATCTAAGAGCATCAGCTCATGTTTGGGTGCTGAACCCCATATGTGAGAATGTTATTTTGAAACTGGCCGTATCTGATGAGCCTTGTAGATCATGAGAAGCTTATTTTGAAACTGGCCGTATCTGATGTGCTTTGTAGATCATGAGAAGCTGTTGAGGTGTAGAAGAAGATTTTAGCACGGAATAAAAATCCGAGTTTTTAAGAAGCAGCTTTCGCGATGGATCGGACATGATAGTAGTAATAGTGGTGGTAATGGAGGTACCAGACATTGTTGTATCAGGCATACTGAGTTCCGCCTTTCTATAGAAAATACAGGCTTGAGTTTTGGTGGCGTTGAATTCAACTAGGTTGTTGGTTCCCCAGGCTGTAATTTCATTGATGGCAATGGTATCAGACGATACTCCGTCCACCTGCGCATGGAGCGATCTGCCTGAAAAAAATCTCGATAAATCATGGCATAGCTGAGGTGGTAAGCCATATGATGGTAGTGTGCGTAGTAGTCGTTGGTTCCAAACACGGTCGAATGCCTTAACGCTACAGCTAGAGATACCCCATGTTTTTCTAATGAAGCGTGCCATATATGCGTGATGTAGGCAAGTAAATCTCCGGTTGATCTTCGGTGGTGAGAGCCATATTGTCTATTATTAATGATTCCTGAACTTTCCAGTTATTTGATGAGCTCTATGTTGATCGCTTTCTCCACCACTTTGGAGATGAGTGATAACTTGGCAATTGGCCTTTAGTTGTTGGGTAGGCTTTTGTTTCCTTTTTTGAGGATTGGTTGGATTCTAGCTATTTTCCAGCAATATGGAAAAACACCCGACTTGTTCGAGATGGTAACTTGCAGATAATTGGTTATCAAATCTGGTGCACACTTTTCGAGAATAATGTGTGAAATTCCATCAGGACCGTTCGCCTTCTTGCTAGTATAACGCGGTTAGCGGTAACGTACCATTGCTTGCCTATGTCGCCAGTCTATGTCAAGAGCAAGACTTTCCGATTACGGCAATGCGGTGTTGTCATTGTTTCTTCACGGCTTATAGTGCCGTCAATCTTAGTTTTCGGGCGCTAGCCCTTTCATTCCGGGAAATAAAAAAACTACACAGACATTTTGTCTCCTATTTCCTATGTTATTCAATCTCTTGAAGTCAGATTTTCGATATAACGTTTCGTTTATCCAGTGCCACCCTCAACTTTTGTCAGAGATAGCAATATTGGAACAAAGAAATGTGGGTCACTTTGTATACCCATAACATCATAATTGTCAGAAACTCACGACTAACAGTTATTCACTCATTTCTTATTGCGAGGAAATAGCATTCGTCGTTTTTGTTGTCATTAGAGGTTACCTGGGTTTTGTGTTATTAGTTTTAGGTGTCAGTAACTCATTCAGTACACAGAATTCACAGGCAACTCACCTAAGTTAGCTATTTATAAAAGCCTTTTAGAAACATCTTGTATATTTTCTCCCTTCTGACTAGTGAGAAATTGAACGCTATGGTCGTTGGTGTAGAAGATTGATTATTTTTGGTTGAGAAACATTGATCATGTACCATTCTGAAGAAAGTAGTGAAAATTATTTGTTTTTTTTTCAGAATCAGCCTGAAAAGTCTCCAGCCAGAACAACTGATAACTTTGAATTGGAGAAAATATATCATGTCCAATGAAATGTGTAATATTCGAAGAGACTGACTGATTAAGGCCATACTTAAGGAATGTAACGTCTCCCACACAAAGACTCGACTTTTTTTAATTGTATATGTGTGGACGGTGTTAATTCAATGTTATATTTAGAGAATACCAGTGAAGAGGGATGGGACAAGCAAACCATGGATACAGTATGTAAATGACTAATGCTTTTTTGACTCAGAATCATCATACAGTAAGTCTAGCCTCAAAACATTTGTATAATTTTTCTATTCGTAGATAGGTACTGCTACTTCTTCAGGAACTGAATTGAAGATAATATTTCGTTATTTTTGAATAGATTGCGACTGAAAATAATATTTGATCCCAGTGCATCATTATCGACTGTATATACAGCTCATTTACATACATGGTCAATTATGATGACTAAAATATATTGAAACGGTTCAATAGTCAATTTGAATACAAATTTGATCATCAAAGAAAATCTATCTATTGTTAACGACCAACCTATATACTGGATGTCATGGTAAGTGTTTGTCTTATTTTTCGTAACTGAATTTACACAAAGAAACCTGATTAATGTTAAGAAAAAGTTTGTTTTATTTTATGATTACATTAGGAATAAAACTTGTACAGATTTTTTAATATTCTCGTAACATATATTATACATTCTAGTAATTATAGTGAATCTGTGATGAAACTGTTTATGTTATAATTTTAGGAATATTGACTGTTTTATAATGAAATACGGAAAAATATCAGGAGTGGAAATCATACAATATTTTCGTTTTCACATACCTACAAGTACATGGTTATCCCATTTACATCTTACAAGATGTTGATTGCATAACCAGGTTTGCTCATTAGAAGATGTATTCACTGTGAAGTAAAACATACATATTCTGTTGTCATAATAGAGGAAGTGGATTGAAAATTTTGATTATCCTGAATTGTAAATATTTTATTCTTTCAGTTTGACCTGTCGAAAATTCTTTAGAAATTGGTTCATTGAAAGCCCTTGACTGAACTGATAAAAATAATTGGACTAAGGATGACCAGTTTATGTCATGTAAATAGTTTATTAACATTTCTTGTTTCCTTGATGACCCATTAAGAGGAACGGAAGGTATTTTCTATGTTATTACCTCCATTTTTTGTTCATGGTTACGATTGAATTACACAATATACCTACTATATTAGGTATTAATTATGATTTTTTATGTCACACTATCAGAGAGAGATGGAACATAAGGCTATTAGACATTGATACATCCGATTTGGATTTCGTTTTCAACAACATATATGGATGACATATACCTTTTGAGCTGAATCTAATCGACCCAATTTGGAATTGAGGTTCATCATTATTTGGAAATGATCGATGTAATATACATTTCGATGAAAAAAATCCATCGAAATTGTCACGATCATTTTACTGACTATAGTGTCTTTTAGAATGCCTATAAAACGACCTTTTCCGTTCTTCTTGATGCTTCAATTATTTTCTGTCAAAATAAAACTCGTTATTTTGAAAAATCTATGAGAATTAGTTCTGATTCCTATACAATGAATAAACAGGAGCCGCATTTTGAGTGGAAGCCATTAATGAAACAATCTATTCTATATTCCAGTTAAGAATGAAGTAGATGGCATGAATATCAGAGCCCGCTTCACACTAGCGAATCCGCCAATTATTAATATATGACTATGAGTGCAGTGTTCAGTGGAGAAACAATTATACAGGGTGTCACTAAATGGTCTGTTCAAAATCTCAGCACTAAGACCTGAGGTCAAAATAAGCTGGCTTAAAGCATCTTGAAGTAAAGTTGAAAAATAAAAACCGATTTGTTCGAAATGTATGAACATATGAATTACTACTGGTAGTCGGGGGACTTTTTGGGATGGGAAACCTGAATACAGACATCTTTTCACTGTGGCCATTAGATGGCGCTTATCAATGCACCTCTGTGGGGGTTGTCCACATATAAATTATTTATTTCGTGATTCAGAAAAGCCAAATATATCAACAAACTTTTTAATTCGA
Source organism: Phaedon cochleariae (assembly GCA_918026855.4). Classification (NCBI taxonomy): domain Eukaryota; kingdom Metazoa; phylum Arthropoda; class Insecta; order Coleoptera; family Chrysomelidae; genus Phaedon; species Phaedon cochleariae. The sequence continues at coordinate 11,415,710 of OU896711.1, forward strand.
ATCTCTATTCTATCTCAAAAACAATCGAACATCTATTGATTAAATAATAAAATCTATCGTCGCTAACAAAGTGAATAGCCTTGTCTCTTGATTTTTCAAATCTTATTTTCCAGCATCTACTGAGTGTTCAGATGTTCAGATCCCTACATCACCAATTATGTGGGGGTTGTCCACATATAAATTATTTATTTCGTGATTCAGAAAAGCCAAATATATCAACAAACTTTTTAATTCGAATGTCTATTCCATTCACAAAAACGATCGAACATCTATTCATTAAATAATAAAAACCTATCGTCGCTAACAAAGTAAATAGCCTTGTCTCTTGATTTTTTAAATCTTATTTTCCAGCATCTACTGAGTGTTCAGATGTTCATTCAGAAAAGCCAAATATATCAACAAACTTTTTAATTCGAATCTCTATTCCATCTCAAAAACAATCGAACATCTATTGATTAAATAATAAAATCTATCGTCGCTAACAAAGTGAATAGCCTTGTCTCTTGATTTTTCAAATCTTATTTTCCAGCATCTACTGAGTGTTCAGATGTTCAGATCCCTACACCTCTTATGGTTTAGAATGGTCACAACTACGTTTTCGAGATATTTCGATTTTTAATGTTCGATGCCGCACCAGAATATTTAAATTATTTCCAATAAAAATGTTTTGCTGTTATCTTCGTGGATGTAATTGAGTTAGTGATAGAACAGTGAAAACATTTATTTTTCAAAATACAGAGCAATTTCGGACTGAGGTAAGTTGCATATTTCGACCCCAGGACTATTTGCTAAGATTGTGTACAGACTTTTTAGGGACAACAATAATGATGGTCGAAATTGAGGTTATAGCATCTTGAAATCTGTGACGGCTGATCATCAATGATACTCACGGTAGAACCATTTATAAAACATTGATAATCAAGTATTGTTCATATTCAGATTATTTAGATAATCGTATTTTGGCGATTCAAGTGATTTGAAAAATCGAACAGTTGTCAGTTGTCATGAGGCATCATCATCATCATTTCTTCTGGTTTTCAAATTAGTAGACATTCGAAATTATGACCTAGTGAACACCGGTTATTTCATCAGAAAGGGGCGTGCCTAGCTCACGTGACAACATACACATGACAGTATTGACATTGACATCTATAATACAATCTCAATAAGGTTATTTTTAATTGGACATACTGCCACTCTTTCAATTCAAGAACCAATCAGCTGGCATGACATGGGGATAACAGTTTCATCAAGTCATCGTGGAATTGTCTTAATAAATACAACTTGTGCTCACATTACTATGGAAAAGTCTGGATCAAATTGCTTTGAGGTAACACCCCTCGTCCAGTTACATCCCTCGTGGTGTTACCAATCGGTACTCAGTATTGTAAGCACTCATGGTATTACCACTGATTATTTCAATGATTCGAATTATAAAATCACTAACAACTGTTTTTAACTATCGATTTTTTTATTGATCATTGACAGCCGAACCGATCAACTTACAACTTTCATTGTTCATGATCCAGAAGGAGATCGCTAGTGGAAGCTCGCATGGTGTCTTGACACCATGAATAGGTAGGCCAAATAGTCCCTATCTCAGTATGCGGTATATTCTCAACTGAAATGTACTTTAGTCTTCAAAATAAATTCAATTTGCCATACTGTGATGATAAGAATAAAGGTAATTCTGAAATCTTATTTGAGTCGATCAATATAATTGAAATGTAAAGTAGTTCTTGCCGAAAATTTACGAGGTGATTTGAAATAAATACATATATAAGACAAAATTCGACGAAATATGAAGAAACAATTGAAGGAAAGAGAAAAAAGTTCTCTTCAGTGCTAGCGACGTAGCTAGTCTAGTTTGTGCCATAGAACTATTTTCGAGGTCATGTTATAAGTAATATCATTTTCATAATGAATAATAATTATGCTATCGACAGACATAGTCAAATAATTCCAAACTTGTCAGCTGACCAATCAAAAAGTTTGATGAATGAGATCATATTGATATGGGATAGTGATAATAATATTATAATTGTTTCAATGGTACCCTTTGGTAGTACATGTGAATACTCAAAGGTAGTAAACATTATGCCTTCCTAGTTTTTCGATTATATGTATTTATTTTCATGTCACCCTGTATACAATAACCAGTGATTGAAAATGCCTAGCCTCAAAAATGTTTCACATTTTCAAAAATTCAATAGGCATGTTTGTTGGTGGATGACCTTTTGACAGCTATACTTTGCCCAACATAGACATAGTTTGAAATTTTTGAAAATACTCGGCCGTTACTAAAATTCTCATAATTCAATATATTTCGAGAATTTTTTGGAAATATTGATTGTGAAGTGAATTCTGAATATTATAATACCATATTATATTATTAGAAATTTCAAGCAAAACAGAAGATTACATGTTATTCAATGTTAGTTTGATTTGTTTTTGATTACAAAAATTTTAATTCCGTGGACATTTTATCATTTCTATTTTTATTTAAAATACATTTCATCCCTGAAAAACGAAAAATTGAAGGAGAGCTCCTGAATTTTGTGTTGCAAGCCAATGACTGCTCATACAATAAATAAAATTAGAGCTACACTGGCTGAAGTTTGTTTGATTCAACAATTATTGTTAGCCTCATGGACTTACACAATTTTATCACTGTGCTTTATACAAGGTCATCGAATTAGATAGCAAATAATTGGAATATATTGAAAATACAGAATAGACGAAAAAGTATGGAGAAAAAATCCGAGAAATATATTAATCTAATTTGGATTCAAATTCCTTATGAGATTTCCTTATCTACAAATTCCTCGACTTCTGAATTATTTCAAAAGTGAGGAAGATAATTCGCCAGTGTTTGAAATGATCATCTAGTACATTATGAAGGTTTTGAATTATTTATGTTGATTAACAATTGTATCATTGGGCATCGTACATTTTCAATGTTTTAATTAATTCTATGGATAGTACTTCTAGAGTTCATTTCATTTGGGAAACAAATTCTTTCGGTGCTAGTACGTTGAAGATAATTATGTGGTCGACAGACTTTGGGAATTTCATTGTTTTTTCTTTAAAATCAATTGGAACACTTTGAGAAAAATGGATGATTTCTATGATTTGAAGATAATTCACTATAGGCGTTTTCGGAAACTTACTCGGGTCGGGTTGGTCGGATCCCCAACCGTGCCTGAACGTTCGGTTACCTCCATAATTTGATTCAGTATTCGCGGGAATCAATGTTACCAGGTGGCGCTCGGTTTTCATCGTTCCATGTCAAAGCCACGTCAAAACTGGGAGAAAACAAACTAAATCCTCACACAATAATCCCATTAGTGCCATCAGCTTGTGTACTGTGTACTGATAATAATGATGTTCTCGAATTTCTTGACATTAATTGTCAATATTCGATCGAAAACGCTAATAATGCCTGTTGCAGATGTTGTTTTGGCAGATATTTTGCTTTATTTAGATGGAAAAAGCCGACCAGTAGTGGAAAGAGAAGCAGTTCTCCATGCTAATCATGTGATTTTGTGTGAGGCAGAAGACTTCAACAAAAGGCACATTTTTGCACTTTGTCTACAAACTTCGGCGATAAAATCTTCCCCACATGAAGTAAAATTGAAGTTGGGGTCCAGAGTAACTCCTGTAAAACAATTGATTTCTATAAACATGTTGTAGCTGTTCTTTTATATGTCAATTGATTTGCTAGTCATAATTAGTTTGAATTGTTTGAACTATCTCCAATTCTTCACCCGTTCACTAAACTAATAAACATGTAATAATTTTAAAAAAATAACCAACTCATCATATCACTACCAACAGTGCCAACACTTTATGTTATTGACAAGTTGGACTACAGCTACAGCAAGCTGAATGCAATGTAGTCTATGCACTTCATCCATAGACAGTTTGTTTTCCCCCAGTTTGAAGTTCGTATTATGTAACCTAGATGTCGCCCACTTCGTGAATCTCACGAATAATCCATAGAGAAGAAAATTTGGGTAGGTGTGTAGTTTGTGGTTTTATGAGCCAAGAAATGTGCGACAAAATATGAGAAAAGTTTTCCAATCACCAGGTAAATATAAATATTTGTAACCATATCAAATGAGTACTTGAATATAATGAGAACATTTTCGTCTATCTTATTCACAAAACCACAGAAAAAAGGTTGAATTCTGTGTTCCTAAGCTGACACGTTAAAAAACGATGAACACGAGTAGGTGATCCGACTTTTTTGTGACGGTATCTCTCTCCATCGAGTTAACAACCAAGAGTGAGTTTCCGAAAACACCTAATTTTTTATCTACTTTTGGTTTCTTGTGAATCCGGCAATGGAAACACAATTTTTGAGTAAAGTGTCATCCCTTATGTAATTTTTCTTCATCTACAAAAACATAAAAAAAATTGTTGGCTCGAAATGACATTCTAAATTCAACCATGTGCCAGGAGTCACTTATCAATCATGGTAAGGGAAAAATAGTTTTGATACAGAATCGAGCATTTTCGAGATTTTCAAGAAAAGATTGATTCATATCCAACTATCTATGGTATTAAATAAAAACAATCTCTCTTCACCTAACATTATTTTCGCAATAATTCATTTTTGATGTGATAAAAGGTGGCAAGTTGCATTCAGAAAATACTCGAAAATCGGGAGTTGTCTCCGGAAATACGCAAGGTTGAGAAAACATCTATCAATAAATGCGATTCATATCTTTAAAAATGAAAAGTTATAGAGATAAGTGATCTCCTAGACACCCGCTATATACCAAATGCCTCTGAATAAAAAAAAAGGGTTTTTCAACTATTATTGCATGTTACAAGAGAAATGCTGGTTTGATTCACTTGAAAAAACCGAACCGATTGATCGATTTATTGTCAACTTCATTTAGACTTGGAAATTATATTTTGTTAGATTTGTGTTCCGAATTGAAATAAAAAAACAAATACAGAAATTGTTGGGTCACTGCCAGACATTTTAACTGAAAAGGAAAAGTATATAGCTTCTGATTTATCCCCAATATCCCAAATTGCAGTAGCCATATAATATACATTCATTACTTATAGATTATGACTTATACCAATCAACTGATACTTTTTCATCCCTGCATATGTTGAAAACCGCTCAACCAATACATTTTTGGAATAATTTCAATGGAAGGTGTTTTATTGAAATTAACAATGACATTTTGATATTCAATTGCTACATCAGATGATGATGGTTTTCTGGCGGTAATATGGCTAGAGACAAACCTACAGTTTCTTTATTGAAACTTCATTTTGTGAAAACTGTTCAATTATACCAGGTGTCCCAGAGCTTTCAGGTCAGCAAATATCTGGGTTATCTAACATGAAAAAAATCTAAAAATTGTGGAATATTTATGAGAGCAAAAGCTCTCCAAGGCAGTGGAATGGAATCACCCTCATGTTAAACAATCTACTACAAACCACCCCTAACTTTGGTTTTTCAAATTGTACCTCAATGTATTTTTCGGTTCATGTCAATTCAGTGATGGGACTAGATATATAAAAATATCGATTTTTCCTCGAATAATTGATGGATATGACTGTTTTCACTTTCAACACTTACCTTATATTGCCTATTCAAACTTTATGTGTAGCTCTGATTTTTCAAGCAATAACCTGGTGTTACATTAAAACTGGCTTGCAAAATCATTCACTCCTTTAAAATTTAGTATAGTCAGATCGAGAGATTCTATAAGAAGGAGAAAAAAAAAACATGGGGGTGCCATTTGAAAAACCTGAGTAAGGGGTGGTGTCTAGTAGATTGTGTGAAACAAAGATGATCTGATTCCAACATTTTGGAGTGATTTGGTTCCATAAATTCCAAAACTCTTTGAAATTTTTTGTATGTTAGATAACCTACATATCTGCTGGCCTAAAAGCTATGGGGCACCTGGTATACAGAATAACCCTGTCCCTACCTGTAAGTACTTCAAATATGTACCCTAATATTGAAGATGTACCTTTCAATCACAATAAAAATATCAAATAATAACTGTTCTTTATTGGTCTAGAGAGGAACATACATATTGCCAATTTTTCGTTCCTTTGATTGTATTGGAGCATAGGATTTCGAATGTTACATGTGAAGATATATAAAAAAGTTTTGCATTTCATGGACTGATTTTTGATGAAGGTAAGGAATATTCAATAATATAGACTATACAAAATTAGAAAAATTTTGAAGAGTACCTTTTATCTGTTTGATCATAGATGTTTGATTGAACTATTTTGTTACCCTATACAAAGGGAGCATCCGTACTTTAGAGAACAGTGATTATTTGGTTCTTAATTGCCACCTTTTTATTTATAACAAATTGAATACAATAAAAATTAATCAAATTTCATAAGTGTCACTTATTCAATGAACATCATAATAGCACTTACACCTATTCTCCTCAAAACTACTAGCACTGCAGTGCTGGCCTTTGATGTTTAGCATTTAATTGCTCATTGGTAAATGAGTACCCAGTTCCACCCTGAAATATGAACAAAAAAATATAACATTTTGTGAATTGAAGTGTCAACAGTTTTGTAGTATCAGAGAAGCTCAAAGCAGATGTCACTGGTGGAGTTGGAGGTCATGTCAATAAATACAATTCATTCCATTCCATCATCCATCCCATTCGTGAAACAATATAGAGTTACTTGATGTTCATCTTATTTTTTCTGATGGAGAACAGTTTTCTGAATGGGCCTGTTTTAGTGAAAACATTTATTTCATTATTTTGAAGTAAGTACTAACCCAACCTCATACTGATAAACTGTTTTCTCCTCAGAGCTCCATACATTTTCTTGAAATATTGAAATTCACAAATTACATAACATAAAAAAAACACATGAAAACGCATCATTACCAATTTTTTTTTTTTATCGATTGGAGCGCACGAAAGGGAATCCCTATAATGTTCAAAGACCATCGTGCGTTCCTAGGGAGGATAGGGACAGGAGGTAGGTATTGGAATTTTGTATACAGGGTGTCCGCTAAAAGGAGGTCAATCCATTAACCATATATTCCTTGAACAAAAACAATATGAGTTTCTAAATACAATTTTTCATTTTAGCCCTTCATATTCGATATACAGGGTGTCAAAGTTGGAAATTAAAAACTGCTCTCTTCGAATTACTGGCGTATTTAATAAGATATTAATCTCAAAATTGGTACATTACTTCAGCACAAAGAATTACATCTTGTGAGGAAAACAAAACAGAAAATAACTGTCAAATATTCAAAATACTGGGGGTCAAGTACACACTTACTCCCATATTTTTTTTTGTACGTGCGCTAATGACTTCCTATCTATGTTCCTTCAAGCGTTCAATCATTTTTGAGTATTTTTGTCTGTTGTAAAATTTCGATAAAATGATTTGTTTTTAAGTTAATTCGAAAAGTACTGGTTATTGTTTGATGCCTATGCGGCTGACGGTAATCTCATAATGTTCACATAATCCTATTTATTTCGTCGAAATTGGGAGAGGGCGCAACTTTTTACGTACGAAGAATACAATTTTTTTGCCAATCGAACGGCTTGAAACCTTTTTTATGGGGTCAAATTAAAAAAAAACGTTTTTTGGAATTCCGGGAAAATAACGATTTTAGGAGGATGGGAGGGGGGTCGATTGACGAACCCACCCTTTTAAAGTAATAGATTTTTTCAAGATTTTTTTCGAGAACAGCAAATTTTTTAAAATCAGTTTGGGCGGTTTTGGGGGGGTGCTGAATTTTTTAAAAATATTTTCGAGCCTCTTTCACCCCGTCTGGTATGTCGGGCGCGAACGAACAGGAAATAAAATCGAAAAAAAAAAAATAAAAATAAATATTTTCGAAAATTTTTGGTGAAATTATGATATCACTTGATGAAAGAAATAGCAGATCAGGATTGTCTATGGATGTATGAAAGATTTTGTGCATAAGCCACATATTTTTCAAAGGCTAAGATTTTCTTTAATTAAAAGGGCTGGCATGTGTATTCAAAAAAGTCATATTGAGCAATTCATTTAGATGTGTTGAATTTCTATCAATATTTTTTTGTAAAAATTATTTTAATACATTTGGTCTGAGCATCCCGTATTTCCATATTTACCTTTTCGGACGTAAAAAGTTACGCCATCTTCCAATTTCGACGAAATAAATAGGAGTATGGGAACATGAGATTACCATAAGCTGCATAGACGTCAAACAATAACCAGTACTTTTCCAATTTACTTAAAAACAAATAATTTTATCGAAATTTTACAAGACACAAAAAATACTCAAAAATGATTGAACACTTGAAGAAAACTACATAGGAAGTCATTAGCGCACGTACAAAAAAAAATATGGGGGTAAGTGTGTACTTGACCCCCAGTATTTTGAATATTTGACAGTTATTTTCTGTTTTGTTTTCCTCACACAATGTAACTCTTTGTGCTGGAGTATATTGTTTTGTTCAAGGAATATATGGTTAATGGATTGACCCTGTATATTAGTACACCTCCATGTTGGAATGTGTACAACTCCTTTCAATGATGGACATCAAGTTAGTAGGCTTCAATGCAAAATTGAAGGGAAAAACAAATTATTTTTAAAATGAAAAATTCTATTAAATGCTATTTATACTTGGAAAGATTGACATGACATGTATATCAGGGTTGGGCAAATCTTGATTTTGAAAAAAAAATCAAAAATCATTGATTTAAATAAAAAAATCATGATTTTTTTGATTTTTTTTGATTTTGGTCTTAATGCGCGATAAATATAGGTACCTGTCAACATTCATGTCAACATACTCTTTCAAATGTCGTGGAACAATGGAAAAATATATCTTTGAAGAAGATCAAAATCTATCAATTCAACAGCTTCAAAAATTTCAGCGCCGATATGAACAAGCACTGACCTCTTACCACTTGATAGCTTATATGATGGACCCATCTAAGCAAAAGTACAGGTTGACTGTCTTACTAATAAAATTTAATGCTCGTTCTTTGCCCTTCAAAAACATCATGTTCTCTGAAGAAATTACGAAAAATGTCAGTGGAATTCAGTGGTGGCTATCACAAGCTGACAATGAATCAGAAATCAAGAAACAGATACCTGTGTTAAAACAATTTCTTTGTGCTATTGCTTCTTCAGCCTCAGTGGAACGAGTGTTCAGTACCTTTTTATAATGAAAATTAAAATGTTCTATGTTAGTTTCAATGTCAGAAAACTTATGATTATAAAATAATGTAGACGTAGAGTATGATCAAGATATACATATGTATATGTTAATAATATGTTTAATATCCCGTTTTTTTAGGGGTTTTACTATTTTATTTCAGTTTAATATTTTTTTTATTCAAATAAATAATAAATGTTCTCGAAATTATTATTTTGATTTAAATTGTGATTTGAAAAAAAATCACTTGATTTAAATCATGATTTTTATCTTGATTTAAATCAATTGATTTAAATCAGCCCAACCCTGATGTATATACTTTGAAAAGATTTGAACAGTGTTAGTGAATTTGAATATTTTCACAGTATGTTTCCAAAGTGAGTATTCAAGTAATCTATTTTCTTCCTAACTCTGAGAAAATGAACTTAAATTCGCCTCCACTGCTGCAAAAATGTTTGGACAATTTCTTCTGTAGAATATTATTGAAATGGAAGTCTATTGTACTAGATAGATATTGAGGGAAGAATTCAACTCACCCTTTGCATTATGATGAGATCTTTCTTGGACAGTTTCTTACCAGTTAGAGGATGCATCCAATCTTTTTTGATAATTTTTTGCACACACTCCATAGTAACCACATCTCCCCTGAAAAAATACATTGACATTAAATATATAAATATCTTTATTATTATTCCCAAGAAACATACATGTTTATAGCAGGGAAAATTATGAAAGAGCAACTAAGAAAAACAAAAGTATTTTTTCAGTTCTTTTTTGAATTTTTCAACACTTAATTTTTTCTTTAGTCTGGCAGGTAATTCATTTGTGAGTCTGTATTCCACAAGTTGATAATTTACTCACATAGGCCTCAAAACTGCACATGGGACAGAGTTGCTCAGAATATCATGGGTAACTGCACACATATATCTATTTTCCCTGGTATGTATTGACTTTTTGTCATCTGGATCTTTTACAGGTGTAAATTTAACTGCAATTAAGTCCTTGACCTTCAGTGGTTTCTGGGATATGGGGCAGTACACTACTGGATCCTAAAAATATTAGGATATAGTTATGTTGAATTTGAAGAAAACAGTTCAATTCAACACTTGAGTGGAAAGTTTTTGAATAGAATTTGAATAGCAGAACTAATCAGGATATGATAACTAACATGTTGAATTGAAAGTACTAATTTTCAATCATCAATGAAGATACTTACTGGCTTTTCTATTATAGATTTCTCAGCACTAGGTGTCTGACATGGTACCCAAAAGCTTGGAAGCTCTTTATCTTTACCACCAGCCATATTGGATATTGATGAAGTGCTAGGTTCATCTGTAATAAGAAGAAATCATTCACATAACATGGATCATTCAGAATAAGAAATACAAATATAATATAAGTACTGTCAAATACATTACATTTTACTTTTGTGCTACAATAACACATTGATTACCTGGTTTGAAACCATCCATTGGTTTACTGACAATATTGTTCTCAGTATTCAAAAATTTTGATACCTTTTCTTCCACCTCATTAGCTTCTTTTTGAGCATCATCTTCAATTTCTTTAGTTTTCATTCGTTCATATTCTTTTAGTTTTCGATTATATTCATTCTTTTTTTTGATTACATACTCCAGAATGACTTCTTTATCAAAAAGGTAACCATCTTTGCTGTAAGTGTATCCTATTTGTATATTATATTATCAATTTAATTCTGATCATTCATGCTTACGTTATTACTGGATTCCTGCATGGTTGAAGGGATAGGGAGCAACAGTCGAAATCTTTCACAGAATCCTTTCCTAGTCTCTGAGCATTGGTCCCATATCCAGAAGCTTGGGCATCTTTTTTCTTCTCATGATAAGTATACACAGCTCCTGCAGTACAATTTCTCGCATGTCTCGTCATTTCTGTAGGGACTGAAGATTACAAAATTTGATTTTTATAAAGAAAATCAATAAACTTCAAAGGAATAAACAGATCCAGAACAGATTTCAGAAATAATAACACCTTATACATAAACAAAGACAAATATTCCCTATTTCCACATGACAATCATGACAACATTGACAACATGATAATACATTATTCAGTGTTGCCAGTTGGCATTGCCACGACCTTGGAGTTGAAAATCAAAAATCGCAATGCTACCAACATAAATGCTTTTCGGCTAGTTTTCGGAAAAATGTCACATCAATGTCAGACTGTCAAATCATAATAATATAACATAACTAGTCACCATAGTCACTTCACTTTGTGAATCTTCTGTTCGGTTCGTATGGACTGGATGGTTTTCTCCGATTGAGTGGCAAGTATCAAATACTGCATCTCTGATCTGCAACAGAACATCACATATCAATCGAAGTACATTTATATCAGAAAATAAATATCACTATATGAATTACATGGATGTTGAATCTGAGACATACCTGAAATATATTCAACGTGCGTAACTCGATTGCTACATATCCGCTTCCTTTCCGAATAGTGTTTTTTCCAGTAGGCATCTTCCACATTTTCAATTACGTGGTTATATTAAGGACCTTGAAGGCCAAACGATGTGCTGCTCGGATCTAAAACTGAGGATCAATTTCAAATTTGAATCGTGAGACCTACATAGAATATTGGATATTGTTGTCAACATTCATAACTGGGACGCGATATATTTTTGTAATTCTTCAATTCATCAACTGCTATCTCAATGAAGACGATAGACAGGCAGATAAGCAACAATTTTCTCTGCAATGAAGAACACTGTATATACCTAACCCACCATGCGTCTACCTCCTTTGCAGAGAGGGTTTATAAACGCCGAGTTGATTCTCTCCCCTCGTAAGGGTACCTGTCGTGTTTCCATAGAGACATAAAGCTGAATATCTGTCTTATCTGTTTTCTTGAGAATCTGGAAAGGATATCAATATATCGCCTTCCGTACGAATATAATGATCTGAATTCTGTGAAGTATACTCTGGTCAGTTTTCTTTGCGGATCTGCTGTTTGGTCCGTATTTACTGGATGGTTTTCTCCGATTGAGTGGAAAGTATCAAACACTGCTTCTTGGATCTGCAACTAAACATCACATTTAAATCAGAAATTATCATTAGAGGAAATATATATATACATAGCTGTTGAATCTGAGACATACCTAAATATTATTTTCAACGTCCGTAACTAGATTGATACATATCCGCTTTCTTTCCGTATAGTGGTTTTTCCAGTAGGCATCTTCCACATGTTCAATTACGTGGGTAATATTAAGGACCTTGAAGGTCAAACAATGTGCTGCTCAGATCTAAAACTAAGTATAATCAATTTCAAATTGGAATCGTGAGACCTACATAGAATATGAGTCTATGTAAAGACTGGATATTTTTTTCAACATTCATAACTGGAACGCGATTTATTTTTGTAATTCTTCAATTCATCAACCATCTCAATGAAGACGAGACAGGCAGATAAACAACAATTTTCTCTGCAATGAAGAACACTGTATATACCTAACCCACCATGCGTCTACCTCCTTTGCAGAGAGGGTTTATAAACGCCGAGTTGATACTCTCCCCTCGTAAGGGTACCTGGCGTGTTTCCATAGAGACATAAAGGTGAATATCTGTCTTATCTGTGTTCTTGAGAATCTGGAAAGGATATCAATATATCGCCTTCCGTACGAATATAATGATCTGAATTCTGTAAAGTATACTCTGGTCAGTTCTCTTTGCCGATCTTCATTCTGTTCGCTCCGTATTTACTGGATGGTTTTCTCCGATTGAGTGGCAAGTATCAAACACTGCTTCTTGGATCTGCAACTTAACATCACATTTAAATCGAAGTACATTTGAATAAGGAAATATCATTAGAGGAAATACATAGATATTGAATCTGAGACATACCTGAATAATATTTTCAACGGCCGTAACTAGATTGCTACATATTCGCTTTCTTTCCGTATAGTGGTTTTTCCAGTAGGCATCTTCCACATGTTCAATTACGTGGGTTATATTGAGGACCTTGCATGCCAAACAATGTGCTGCTCAGATCTAAAACTATAAGTATCAATTTCGAATTTGAATCGTGAGACCTATACATAGAATATGAATCTATGAAAAGTCTGGATATTTTTTTCAACATTCATAACTGAAACGCGATATATTTTTGTAATTCATCAATTCATCAACTATCTCATTGAAGACGAGGCAGGCAGATAAACAGAACTTTTCTCTGCAATGATACTGCAATACTGCAAAAATAATCTTTCATTTCCACTAATGAAGCAACGTTGTCAAGTCACTAATTATAATCAATTTATTATAATGATCAGAGTCCTGTCGTTGAATAAAACACGAGACAAAACATAATGAGACTGAGCCAGCATGATATCATAGATCATTCTTGACTTTTTCGAGCAACCAGCATGTCTGTATATCTCTTGTACCCTATAACAAAATATCATGATGATATGTTGAAGACTTGGCAAAAATGTGGTGAATGTTGAGAACTGACAAGGCACCGCCCACAATTCGTGTGCCGGGTTGTCACGTTCCAATAGTATCTCAATACATGGCATCTGTGCTATAGTCTGTCTCTACTTACGAAATCGTGACGTCAGTTTTTACTCGCAGTAAATTTTTAGGCCCTCCGCACACGGGTCGATCGGCGACATGGGCGACGCGATTCGAATCGTACGACGGTCTCCCCTCTACTCGACTTCCTGAGCAAAGCATCTGGAACCCGCACACGGGTCGTTTAGTGGTCGTCTAGAAACGTACGATTTAAGATCTCCTCGTTTTCAGTCTCACGCGATTAGCAAGGAAGCAGTTTGATCGAGTGAATCTTGCGTCTCAATGGAGAAAGTTGTTCAATAATTTTTCAATCATTGTGAATATTTGTGTTACCTACCTTAGTTCTTTAGTTTCAGAGAACATATAATCTTATGTTTCCAATTTATACTCTCAACTTTAGGAACTGTTTGATTTTTTGAAATATATGAATCTCACATCAATGTTATTAGTATGTGTTCTACTGCGCTGACACATTCCCTCATATTTGAATCCATATAATTTATAGCTGGAGCAAGAGTTTCCACTAAATCAATATATGATTCCTTCGACATTCCATAAAATGCCAGAAATTTTGTGTCACTCTCTGACATTTCACTTGCAGTAACAAAAAGTCGAGTGTGAAAATTTCGTGCAATGTACGGATGCACCCATAAACTTCGTTGTCTTATTCTTCTCCTGATCTGCCGGTGCCACAAAAACATGAATATGTCCTCCTCGCCATTGGAACTGCTCATTTTTAGTGAAACATTTCTTTTTGAAGTTGCAAAAAATAGAGTAACTAAGTTGATCAGACGCAAGTCGACTACACAAAACGTCGACCCATATGCGGATGACACACACTCCCGTCTCTTGAATCGTACGAATGCAGAAATTGTGACGTCATTGCAATCGCGTCGCCCGTGTCGCCGATCGACCCGTGTGCGGAGGGCCTTAGCCGTTTGGAAATTACCGTTGGCATTATTGTTGATCTCAGCACCTCAAAATCGAATGAAGAATTCTAAAAATATATGGAATTGAAAGTTGTTTGAGTGATAATTCTATTCAAGAAATAAAAAAAAAATAGTCAACTCGCCTATTTCATCTGCAAAATTCAGAATCCTTACTAAACAAATACGAAAGATACAGGGATGCTTCCATTAACAGTGAGACACACTGTGCAATGTTCATCTTAAGTCAATTCTGATCTTCATATCTCTTCATCTGAAGTTTCATCTTCAAAATGAGCCTGAGTTTTTAAAAATCGGTTGAGAAGGAAAAAAGTTATGACTGCAAAACCTAAAAGTTGATTTTTCGATATCACTCTGTAAGTAAAAGGGATAATAAGAAAATTCGAAAAATGTCTCATGGTAATCTGCTGTCAAAGTTGAAAAAAAAAGTTTTCATTCATTTGGGATCCTTTTGAAAATTCAAAAATTTTTCACAGTTTCAGGTGACACCCTGTTTATATAGAGAACCTCATACCATTGGAAATTATACAATTAGTACAGGGTACTTCGAGACAAATTCTCAATCTGAGTATAGGGAAAATAATAAGAGTTTTACAATTCGTGTGTGACCATTTCAAAGAAATTTTGACGACTTCGAAATTTTCTCTGTGGAAATTGGCAGTTTCGGTACCTAGCCTAGCACAGTCAGCGATACGGATTGACAATTTTTTTCAGCTTTGTTCTAATCGCATACATTTCTCACAAAAAATACGTATATGTATATGAAAATGAATCAAAGGAGTACCTACTCTAAGATTTCTAGATGTATCGAGTGGTGAAATCGGCTCAAAATACTCATCAGATTATACTATCACTTCTAATGAAGAAATTAAAAAAAAACTCACCAGCGTGAAAAAGGTAAAAAATGATTTCTGCAATTCTATTGTTTGAAATTTTCGATTGTCCACAGCACGAAAAACCAGAACATTGGAAGAGGGACACAAAAACACATTACTATCACTCATTTTCATGTCGATCACAGAATTCGAGAGTACGTGATGACATCTAATATAAAACTGTCTTGATTTACCACCTGGTCCCGAATGAATGACTAATGAGTTGAATCATGCTGATAACCGATTAATTTTCGAACAAATGATTTATCTATGACTATTGATGATAATGGAATTATACAGGGGGGGTATTCTAAGACTAATGATGATTATACGAGGGGAAAAGGGATATATAGTATACAAAATATAAGATGAAGTATTGAACACGGATATACTGACAGTATTATTTTCGAAAGTCTAATGATTTGAAAAAATGTAACCTAGGCTGAAAATATAATCTTTCCCAAAATATCAAGATATGTTTTGTTAACTGAAAAGAAGAGGAAAATAATGAACAATGTGGTCTACTTTTTATAAGCGCGCATCCAAATTGACATTTGGTGTAACAATAATAATATGTTTATCTCGGCAGAATCAGAATACAATGGGAGAAATAATTCTAGCAAGTTAACATAAGGTAAATAAATATTAAAAAACCCACAGAAGCAGCAAATGCTGCATGTACCTGGTGAATAAGTATGAATTTCGTTTGACGTTGAAAATACTAAGATTAATAATTTTGGAATATAAAACTAAGTATGTACAAAAATTCAAGAGTGTAAAATATTTATGTACAATATTCATTATTCCAAATTTTTTGGGATTTTCTCTCCTCGTTTCTATAAAATAAAAATATGAATATTATTTCAATATACGTGTAGTAAGGACAAATCAGATGATTTGCCCCAAAATGGCACTGCGTTTAAAGAATTTTCCTATCAGAGAGCCTAAAAGAAAAATTCACTAGCTTGTCAGTGACAATTTGTATTGAAAAATTTTTGGAGAAGAGAAATAAAGGTATATAGAAAAAATATCAAATTTTCACTTATCTTTGGACGTTTCGGGACCGATTCTGCTCCCGTTTTCAACATGAAGAGATTTTTTCAATTGCGAAGTCGTATAATATGTCTTGAAGCTTTTCAGTTTTCAATGACAATTGGTGACGTTGGCAATCAAAGGAGTTACAGGATGTTTTCATTAATTAATCTTGAATTTACCATTTTCATGTTCAGATTTTAGTAGTGAATACTAGTCTCCGTTCTGAACGGAGACAATAGCATTGCTTCTTGTTCAGTTGATATAGACAGAACATGGTATTCACTACTAAAATCTGAACATGAAAATGGTAAATTCAAGATTAATTAATGAAAACATCCTGTAACTCCTTTGATTGCCAACGTCACCAATTGTCATTGAAAACTGAAAAGCTTCAAGACATATTATACGACTTCGCAATTGAAAAAATCTCTTCATGTTGAAAACGGGAGCAGAATCGGTCCCGAAACGTCCAAAGATAAGTGAAAATTTGATATTTTTTCTATATACCTTTATTTCTCTTCTCCAAAAATTTTTCAATACAAATTGTCACTGACAAGCTAGTGAATTTTTCTTTTAGGCTCTCTGATAGGAAAATTCTTTAAACGCAGTGACATTTTGGGGCAAATCATCTGATTTGTCCCTACTACACGTATATTGAAATAATATTCATATTTTTATTTTATAGAAACGAGGAGAGAAAATACCAAAAATATTGGGATAATGAATATACTACCTCCTCGATTAACCTACAGACAGTATGTACAATATAATCAAAATGGATAAATATAAAAATAAATGAACTGAAAGAACTCCGGTGTTAAACAATCACAAAAATTTCGGAGACGAATAATATATATGTATATAAAATTACTGACAATACTAAAATAAACAATTTCGGAATATGAATCTACGTAAAAAATTCAAGAGTGTAAAATACTCAATCAATTTGTGTGTGTGAAAATGTAATGCGAGCACTCGAAAATATTTAAAATAATTGACAAATTGTTCTAAGGAGCGAAATCTATCGATAGTTCACCTAATTCGGCTCTAATTAAGTTGACATTTGAGGACTGGTTATTTTTTGTAATAAAATTGGATTCTTTGAATAACGAGTTCAATAAAAATTCGATATTTCAAATTGGATGCGCACTCTTAAAGAAAAGAAGTTTTTTGCGATTCATATTTCGTTTTGATGAGAAATATGAGTTGAATATATCTACCAAGTATGAATCGATTATTTACAGTGGTTCAAAAGTTATGACCTGACCATAGATGAAGATTTTGCCAAAATCAAGATTAACGTTCTGTATAACAGTTATTGAAGATGGTAAATTCTTAAAAGATACAGTTCCGAACGAGCTTACACTATCTCTATTAAGAATCAGTCGGGAGAAATCCATAAAAATATGCATGTGATCAGAATTCTGAATCTTGAACCACCTTGTATCTGTTCCGATTGAATATCAGTAAATAGTGAAACAAAAGTTGAGATAGGGACATGTGAGCCGTTTTGACCGATAATGAATATTTTCGACACAAAAAAATTCCAAAGTTGAAAAATATCGATTTTGAACACCCTATATCTCTGTAATCATTTTCGATAGACCCCAAGTATGATATATCGATGAAATCAGCTCTTCAGGGAGAATCTTGAAACGCGATAAGATAAAGGGTGTTCCGTTCGAAATATCAATGTTGCTACTACTTTACTGACTGAATCTCTATTTAAAGATAGTGTGAGCTCGTCGTGACATACCCTGTATAGGGCGATGAAGTTAAATTAATACAGAAAAATATAAGGAGAAATTGAGAGAATTTCTCTGCACTCACCAGCGTGAAAAAAGTGGTTGAGGCTTCGATGAAACAACACGAAACACTAGAACAACACACGATCCCGATATTATTATTATTGAATCGAATGAGGAATTCAAACACTATATACGAATCAATACGATCACTCAGTTTTTAGGGAACACTCAGTTTGGAACGATAAATATTTCCTTTCGCGTATTTTTCGATGTTGATCACAAAACTCGACCGTACGTGATGACATCTAATATAAGACTGTCTTGATTTATCACCTGGTCCCGAATGAATGACTAATGAGTTGAATCATGCTGTTAACCGATTAATTCCCAAACAAAAAATGATTTATCTATGACTAATGATGATAATAGAATTGAACGGGGGGGAGGGGGGGAGATATTTCGTATACTGGTGCTATTTTTTTTTCGAAAATCACTAACGATATAGAAGAATTTTACATAGGCTGAAAATATATGTTTTCTGAAAATCTCGTGATTATGGAAGAACTTAACATACAATATGTAGTGAAGAGATCGAACCCATTCCCTGAAAATATAATCTTTCCCAAAATCTCTAGATATGTTTTGATAACTGGAAAGAGTAGGAAGATAATGAACAATGTTGCCTACTTTTTATAATCGCGCATCAAATTTAACTAAAATTATTGACAAATTATTCTACGGAACAAAATCCATCGATAGTTCACCTTATTCAGCTCTAATTAAGTTGAAATTTGAGGACTGGTTAGTTTTATTAAATAAAATTGATTTTGAATTACGAGTTCAATCAAATTCTATTCTTCACATTGGATGCGCACTGTTAAAAAGTAAACCAATTCATTGATATCTCCTGCTCCTTGCAGATATCAGAACATATTTACCTAATTCTGAGATATACAGTGTTGTTATTGAGAAAGAAGACGTTTTCTGTTTTGCCTGAAGACGGATCTGGATTCTAAATTCGATTCCTATTTAGTTTTGATGAATGATATGAGTTGAATATACCTACCAAGTATGAATCGATTATACACAGTTGTTCAAAAGTTATGACCTGAACATAGATGAAGCTAAAATCGAGATTACGTTCTGTATCACAGTTATTAAAGATGGTAGATTCTTAAAAAATACAGTTTCGAACAGAAAGCACGAAAATCAGAAGAAAATATTTCTCGATCGGAAAAATACAAAAAACGGTACGAAACATATAGGGTATATGTCACGACAAGCTTACACCTTACACTATATCTATATCGAGAATCAGTCAAGAGAAATACATGAAAATATGCATGCTTATATTTTTGAATACGCGCTCTCTTCATTTAAAATAATTTCAGCAATGCAGTGTTGCCGTTTCTATCAAAAAGTAGCAACAACTTTGTTATATCATATAGAATACTCTGTATTTCATTGCATTTTTAGATTCTCCCTGGAGAGCTGATTTCATCGATACATCAAACTTGGGGTCTATCGTGAATGATTACGGAGATATAGAGTGTTCAAATTTTTCAACTTCAGCATTTGTTTGTGCCGAAACTATTCATTATCGGCCAAAACGGCTCACATGTCCCTATCTCAACTTTTCGTTTGCTATTTACCGATATTCAATCGGAACAGATACAGGGTGATCAGAATTCAGAATCTTGAAACAGCCAAAACACCCAACCCATTGCCCCTCGCCAGTCATCAATGTACTTTACTTGTAAGGAAACAAATCGCTTTCAATTGTGAAGAAATGACGAGAACCAACTAAGACATACGCCTCTTATTCCATATATTCCTAATTTCGACCTCAGTTTTTGATGGTTGACACAGTCGAAAGTTCGACTAAGATCACAAAGAATTACCGCTGGACATTCACTTGAATCAACGTATTCTATGGTTTTGTTCAGTAATGAGAAATAGCTGTGTTCGTAGGTTTTCCTGAACGAAATCCATGCTGCCTATTACTCAAGACAGAATGTTTATCAAGAAACGAATTAAGACGTTCCAAAAAGGCATAAACGAAAACTTTCGAGAATCCACAAGGGACTGTTACAGGACGATAATTTTCCACAAGGGTTGTGTCTTCCTTTTTGAAAATAGGAGTGACTTCACCAGTTTTTAACTTGTGTGGAAAATGACCTCTCACAAAATGACGTATTTACCAGATGTGATAATGGTAATATTATCGAAGGAAGAACTCTTTTCAATATAAACATCTGAACCAGACGACATAAAACCACTGAGTTCGTATTTTTTCAAAAATCACAGAATGGGCGTGTACACCTTAGTAGAACTTTCAACTCAAACCATGTTTTTAATGATCCTTTTATACATAAATAATGATTGACGACATAATTCGATCAAACAATTAACTGGAATGTTTCATTTTTGGACATAAATAATAGTACCTTCTGAAAACGGACCCTCTTATGACGTAGAAGCCTCATCTCGTCATAGTTGAAAGAAAATATCAAACGCCCGACGGAGACTGAGGCAACTGATATATTAATTCTTTCAACTGTGATCTCGCGCTAATTCACTCTGTCAGAAATCATGTATCATTCATCTTTGTCTGGAATAGTCTTGTTTCAGTATTAGGGCTTTGACGTCATCGCCTCGTTTTCAGAGGTCCGAAAAATCGGGGATTTCAATAATTTTTTATAAAACGTAGGGAGCTCACAGCAAGAAACGGTTTGCGGTGGTGAGCTAGTTTGGGTGAGTTCTATCGAATTATAAAATACAATTTTTTTGTGATATGAGCCCATTAAACTGACAGATATTTGATTACGGTAACTGCGATACAGTAACAGGTGAATTCCACTGACTCTGAGATATTGGTGGACGATGACATAACTGCTATCGTCGATTCGTCGCTAGTGGTGATATCATCCCAGCAACCCAAAAGTCTTATCTATAGATTGATCAAATGACCTGAAAAGCTTCTGCTCAACGCGCGGGGAACCCCCAAACTGTCTTTCAGGAAATCGAATTTTTCGAATGTTTCTTGGTGCTCGTGTAGTTACCTACGTCCTACGTCAGTCTTGAATTAAGGCTTTCGTCACTCGTCAGATATCAAATTTTTCTCATGAATCATGAAGCTATAGTTTACTGCGCTTGGGCAATTTTGGCCCACAAGTTTGATATTTATTATTAACAGCAAAAGTGTCGAATTTCTTGTTGCTAAGGAAACTAGTGAGGGATAGGAGACGCGGGTGTGAATGGGGAAAGGGGAAGGATCGGTATCGGTACAAGACAGTACAAGGTCACAGGGAGTCGACTGGAACGAGACGAGAGTCAATGATAGCTTAGACAGCGTGAGATGAGCGTGAGCTCAACAACACTCAATCGCCAACTAATGCTATCTTGAGTTTGCGAAATACCTAGTCACTGTTTCTGATTTCTGAATGTATGTGTTTGGCAGCTATAGCCAAACCTGATAGTTAATTTGTGATTCATCGTATCCAGTTGCATAGTTTCGAGAAGCCAAAAAAAGTCATCAGGATTCACAAAGTACTATATCAAGAATGATTCCACATCCGGAGGAAATGTGAATGATATTGGTGAGTGGCACGGATCACCATCATGAGAAGCTGTTTACATAAAAGGTAGGATCGATCCCTTTGGCAATCGAATTATATCGCTTGGCTGTTGGCTGTATATTCCTCCGCCGTTTTGGGAACAGTATATATTAGTTGAAAGTGTTCATCAGGATATGTTGGGCCAGTATGGACTTGATTAGACTATTTGCGTTTTGTTGTTCTCACATCTGTGTGATGGGTTTTTGCCTACTGTTGAATAAGAATAAGTAGTACCTAATAAAATTTTTCTGTTTCTACGTTCTATGTATATTTTTTTTCAACACCATATCCACTTTCTTTGAAGAGTTTATGAAACTATACAAAATTGGAAACCATGATGAAACGTGTACAGGATAGTTTTTTTGAAACGCATCCAAGACGTGGTCATTAGGATTGTCTTGGGACGTGTCTGGGACTATGTTGTTGAAACATTCCATGAAACTTCACTGAGGTAGGACAATTACATTCTCTGGAACGTTTCTTAAACTTCAGAGAGACTTGAGTTGAAAGGTTTCTGATATCTGAAAGACATTTCTGAAACGTTTCTGGGTACTGAAATATGTTTAGTTGCTTATAAGTGTTATGAACACGAATAACCTTCTGATAACCTTGAGGTTATGAAGGTTTGCTTCGGTTGACAGACGCTATCATTATATACAGAGTGCTTGAAAAAAACTGGCCTTCTTGCAAGGGTAGGTAGAACCCTGCAAAATAAGTTTGGGTTCGCTCAGTAAAGAATATCGTAACATTTTTCACACGTACGTTTATGTCGAAACTATACTCTCTTCATGTAGTGACGACGCCCATGATGAATGGTGGACACTTGAATTATTGAATAACCCTGTATTTTCTCCGAAGCGATAGCGTTCTGTTGACTGTTATTAATTTTATGATATACAGCGCCTACTACAAAGTTCATGTCTATACCTACTAATTAATAACAATAAATGATAAAATATTGCTATCCTAGATCACGTATATCATGTATCCTTGTTTTGATACTTTGATTGCTGTCCCAGTGATTTTGACACATTTAATTCTTGTAATGGTTCCGTTTTATAACTAGTGTATCCGGATCGTTAAGATCTCTCAAGGCTTTTATTACTATTATTCGTGCTTGAACGAATTCTACTTTTATTTTATCGCTGCTTGTTCAATATCGTAACCGAGATCTTTAGTGGATGAATCATTTATTCAATTTTTTCAATCGGTTGATCTTCGAAGCAAAGAAAATATTCATGATTCTTCGGAAAACTAAAGTCTCATAGGTATTATGTGCGATCATTTTCGCTAGATTACATATTTCACTATTTATGGATATACGTCAATACCTACTAATTGATCAGTTTCTGAACGATTTTCGAGAGATGGTCATGACAATTATTCCAATTCCAAAATCTCTTCAAATAAGAGTCGATAAATATTTTTCTGATCTATAATCTGTAGAAAAACATAATGGCGAATCCATTTAAATGCAAAACAAGATGGAAGAAGAGGTGTGGAAATATATTAAGTATTATTATAGTCTTTGCAAAGTCACTTTTGACAAATTCAGCATGAAATATCGCTGGCGGCACGCAGAGGAAACGGCGATCGTGATGGCGAATCTCATCTGATCAAGCTGGCTCAAGCTCAATTGACTTTGCAAACACTATATCGTTTTTTCCCCAAGAAGATACTAGAAATATTGCAGGAACTAAAAATGTTACCTGCCCAACACTTTCTACAGATAGACAATTGGAATCAATTTAGTTTTATTGTTTTACATTCCTTACGACCTAATTTGCTGTTAGGTATATCCTTTAAGTGGCCGAATCGAATTCATCCAACACACAACTTACATCCACCCTTTGTAAATTAGTCAATATTATATTCGTTTATATCCAATTCATTAATTCCGTATGTGATATAATATGTTAAATTATTCTGATGAAGAAATTTTCCAATCCTCAAATTCCGGCAGGGTGATATGGTTTACAGATCAACAAGCGGAATTTCATCCAATGTTTCAAAGTAGATGATTTTCATCCACATTTGAAGGGGAAAGTGGAAAAAGGGGTCAAGTAACATTTTCTGAAAATATATGTAAATTGTCACGCCAGGATTTGTTTCTATTCTTCATATCTGAGCAGATACACCGGTGGTAAAAGGGGCTATGTTACATTAAGGACGCAATGGAAGAAGGATCTATGTGCCCATTGCCTACATGTCAGGAAATGGAAGAAGGGGTTATTTATGTACGCATAAATCCATATGTCTATCAAAAAATGATATGATAGCAAAATGCTGTAAAGAATGAAAAATAAACATAAAACTATTCCTCACAATTGCATGAATCCAATTATCAAACTAGCTTCCATTAAAAACTGCCAGCTAAGTTTACTAAAACCAATTTTTCTCACAAATTCATATTTGTAACATAACTCCTTCTTCCACTTTTCCCTTAATTTGTGACTGGATGAGCTATATGTTGGGAAGTTGACGGAAGATTCACAGGTGAACATATTATAGAACCATTCTGGACAATGACATGCTTTCAACGGTTATCCAGTTTCATCTGAAAGAAAACTTCATATTTCAGAGTTCAAAAAAGAATTATCATGCCCCATTTTAATTCAGAGGATAATTCTCCGGTTACCTTATCGTGGCCTGCCAGAAGTCCTGACCTGAATCCTATTGAAAATGTATGAGGATACATGGTGAAACGTCTCTACAATTATACCTACCACGCTGTAATTAGAGAGGAACTGACAGACAATATGAGAAGAGTTTGGGATTACTGAAGTTTATATGGAATTTGGCCGCAGACATTTTTCTGATGGCCTAAGAAAGTGTTTGGGATCACACGTTTAAAGGTAAGACCCCCGTCATTCCTTGCTTGCACAAGTCTCTTGAAGACTTCTGAGGGTTGCTCGTAAGGGGGCAGCCGAATGATGGATAAGAACAATTTTTTAGAACAATTTCAAACAATGCTGAACCGATAATTAAAAGTGTTCGCGGCTGATATGGTTCCTATACAGAATAATGAAAAATGCATGATGAACAAAATCAATTCCTATAGTTATGTATCAAATTTATATTCGTCTTATTTCATTGAATTTTGGTTTAATTCTTCTGTTCCGTTCGAATTTTATAATAGTGTCAGTTATATCATTTGTTATATTATTTTGAATTCAATTCAGAATTTGTTTTTCTTTGATACATAATAGTTATTTATGTATCAAGGGCATAAAGTAGGCGTTCATGGCCTGTGGCGTGAATAATGGACCGATGGCGTTAGCCGAGGGCCATTACACGCCGAAGGCTATAAACGCATTTCACGCACGTGATACATACAAGATTTTATGCACTAGTGGTTTATTTCCCGAGTCACAAGTAATGACTAGATTTCAACAAAGTAAAATTCAAATGTTACTCATAAATTCAGTTTTCAAGGGAAGCGCAATGTTTATGTGTATAATCTACATATTGAAATTATCGTACGAATATCGCAATTATCGTAAAACCCTTGGTTCACTAACAGAGATTCATTCCTTGAGATGTTAGAATATATATACCCAGTATATAGCTACCTAAATTTGGCGATTTCAATCAATCTGGTGGTTGTTGTCTAGCAATACATCCAAAAAGAAGCTAAAATTGTCATCTTTTGGCTAAAAACTTCCAGCCAGAAAGCAACTATTCAAAGAAGGAAGTTATAGCAAAGATGGAATCGGATGAACAATAACATGTATCATAATCATAGCGATAGAATCAGCTGAGAGTTCAAACATAGGTATTTCAGAAATGGATGTGTGGATATAAGGGACTTGAGAATAGCAGGCGGTAAAGTACACTTTATGGCCCGTGGGCGATAATGGGCCCACTTTACGCCCACAAATCTGGGCGATAAAGCGCACTTTACCGCCCGCTAGTGCATGAATAACAAGTACGCCCTTCGATAAAGGGGCCGACAATGTATGTTTACTTAGAACGTTCATCTTGAACAAATGACTGCTCTCAGCTGTTAGTCCTGCTACAAAAATTTTACTCACCCTGTATAGCTGCTAATGAAGCAATAATAATCACCATGTAGGTGAAATAATACATCCCGGTACGTGATTTATCCATCGTGCGATGACATAAATTCCATAAAGTGGTGTATGAAGTCTGTGCAAGCGCAAAGTCCGTGATAAATGGGCTGCCCTAATGGGCCAACGGCACGTCCAAAAAAGCACTCACCTAATCCACCATCAACGATGACAATCATCACGTGATCGTGTCGGAAGTCGGAAAGGCCAATAGGTCACGGAGAGCAGTTTTGATACTTCATTATGGTCAATATTTCTTTCTATTATGCGTCTTTAATCAACTCATTATGATACCCAAATGCGTATCAAAACGGCTTCTATTAGGACACGCTCAATTTTTTTTCAAAGTTGGCAATGGTAATGTCAAACTGTCAGTAAGTGTCAAACACACTAATTCATTGTGCAGAACGATGTTCAAATGAATGCTTCACATAATATTATACAGTGTGACCCACGTCTAATGGAAACACCCCTGTATCTTACGTAATCGTTGGGTGAGGATCCTGAAATTTGCTGGAGCGAGAGATATACCAAAAATGCACTCTATGACCAAGTGGGGTCATCTTCAGTGATATACACTGCTCGCCGAAGTGACTTTCAACTTATTTTGACTCCTAATATCATTTTCCGGAAATTGGGGTGGTTCCATGGCTGTTGGCGAGCAGTGTATATCACTGAAGATGACCCCACTTGGTCATAAAGTGCATTTTTGGTATATCTCTCGCTCCAACAAATTTCAGGATCCTTACCCAACGATAACGTAAGATACAGAGGTGTTTCCATTAGAAGTGTGTCACACTGTATATAAGATGTTTAGGTATATATTTTTTCTGTGACCAGAAAAAAGTTTGGCATTTCATTTCTGTTGACAAGTTGTAAAATGTCACTTTTCATAGATTACTTTTTTGCCGTGGGAAAAAAGTGATTACTTTTTTCCCGGATATATACACTGTTGATGGCTTTTGTTGTGCTATCATTCCAAAAAATGAGTCAATAATACCGTCTCCGAGAAAGAACTGCAAGTCCTTTTATCTTCCATTCGACTTCGCGGTCACGTATATATCACTAAACAACCACTAAATTCGCAATTTTTTGAAATAAAATCACAGAATTAGACTGACAGAAGTGTCATCAGATATTTGATTACTTCAAAAGAATGATAAAGATGCCTACAACGCAGTTGTCCCTACTGTTAAAAACTTGGAATTTCACCTCGATGATTTTCAGATTTCAGAATAATGTAATATCTTCTCAATATTGATTCGTCCTTTCTTCTGTCACAGAAAAAAATAGTGTATTATACACGGGAAAAATATTAGATTTTAGCTCACGGTTTTTTGTCTCCCTCCGCTACGCGTCGGGAGACAACACAACCTGGAGCTAAAATCTACTATTTTTTTTTCTCGTATAATGAATAACTATTTTTTTTTGGATGAATGATGATTTGAAGAGATGAAAATTTGAAATTCACAAGGGTTATTATTATTAATGATGGCGCTTCCCTTGCCGATGACAATTTTCTTCAACCACCTGTTTGATCGGAAGTAAACTCAACTTTTTTTTCGAATAGCACCCTGCATATTTCTGTAGCCTATCTTATTTGCCTTGGAATTTTTTATTCAAATATGTATCACAATTCGATATTCGTTGATTAATTGGCTGTTAAATTGCATTTCATTGAAATACATGGAGATGGCTGTGGCCCGAATGCAATGAGAGTTCGATGCTTGATATAGGCTTAGAAATCCAAAGATCATTACTTAGACGACATTATCAGAATATTTTCCATACCCTTATGGGTCCCAGAAGATTGCCAATAATTTCATTGAGTTTGAAAAAAATCATCCGAGATAATGATAATAAAACGTTCTTGAATATATTTTGTCTAGACTTTGGTGGATGCGCCAGTTCATTCACTTGTGATATGTGATAAAACACTGTTTCGTATACCAATCAAGTTGCATGTTTCAGAACATTGTGATGAAACAACGTTATATGATTGATTACTGCTGTAATGCTGGGACGAAGTATTGTCTAACACAACAACTTTCTGCCAAGGTGAATTGGGAGTTTGATAGTGGATTTCTGCAGCAGTTTTAAGTCTCAAGTTTTGAGTCTTAACTTTCAAGTCGTGAGTTTTAAGTCTCGAGTTTTAAGTCTCAAGTTACAAATCACCATAAGATCCAAGTCCTTAGAAGAGAATAGTGATTCATGAAGAAATCATAAGGACTGTCATATCATAATAAAATCACCCCTTCATTGGCTATGTTTAAGTTAACACATTATTGATTTTTTCTATTATTCAGCAGTTACAAATATGTATTTCGAATTAGACTCGATTATAACGAATGTAAAAAACCAAAATTACAAATGGTAGCGCACGGTAAATTAGTCACAGGTTTGAAGTCGTGAGTCGTAAGAGATGAATGTCGGGCAACTTTTCTAACGACCTAAAACTTAGGACTATATTATGTGACACATGCATGAACATTTATATGTATTTATTTATGAACCATATCTCAACTATCTCTTCACATATTGATTATTAGAATAATAAACATGGAAATAATAATATTAATTTTTTTTTCGAAAAAATATATGTAGAGATGAAATCGTATACTACACATTATGTTCCATTACGAACAGGTGTGAATTCAATTTATTCATTAAGATTGATTATACAGAGTGTCCGGTAAACCTTGGATCATACTCCGGTGATAAACAAGTTGATAACCATTCAGAAAACCATGAATTGATATCGTAGTGAAATCCTCCTACGGTTTTCGAGAAATGAGAAACTAAAAAAAAAATTAAGAATAATTATTTTTATGTTTCAAGCAAATGGAGAGCGCTTTAAAATTACTGAATAGTAGTAGAAATCGCGCAGAAAGCTGGCTTTCGATAGCAGTCATTGACGGTCTATAAAAAAATATCTTTTGATTCGAATCATCATGTTTCTGTCCCAAGATTTTTTTCTAGACCGTATAAATGACTATTCAATAATATTCATCAAATATTAGAATTTATAGGGTGTTTCATGAGGAGACTCACATAGCCAAATGGTTAATAGGGGAAATCAAGACTAGTTGATGTATATATATATGAAAACATTTTTTGACCCTCCATAACGAAGATACAGGGTATTATGTTAAATTGCTATATAACTTTGATGGTCGATATTACAGAAATGATTCGTCGTAATCTGCTGGAATTTGGCAGCAACGTACCTCTACTGAAACTATTCAAGATAACATATTATGAAAAAAATATCCAGGTCCGGACTTGGTAAAATTTTATATTTCAGTGTTATGTCAAAAAAGTTCACTTTGTGTCCACTTTTCTCAAAAAATTCCATCAGATTCAGAAATATCAGACAAAATGCTATAAGAACTGCTCTCCAATTTACACGGCACACTCTGACCGGTTCAACAAAAAAATATGGAACAAAAACGTTCGAATTAATTTTCAATTTCGACCTGGCTGATAACTCTCATCTTTTGACTGGATTCGTGTAAATTGATTTTTTGTACATTTTTATTGTATAGAAATTGACAGAAGAGATTAGTACTGATATTCTTTAATGATTTGACATGTTAGTTTTTGATCGAACTTCTAGATAGATATGATTACTCGTGACTCTATTTTATAAATTTATTATAGTGGGCCCTGTTTTTATTTTATTCAACATGACGTTTGTTGATAGGTAAACACTGGTAATCGAAATATTCTTACACTCTAGGTGCCACTTCATATTCCAAATGCCGAAAATGTTTAATACCATAGAATGTTCCCAGACCCAAGAATACGTTGCAGTAAAACCTTCACGATGATGAACATTAGGAATTTTGAATAAATAGCAAATGCATATCCTTATGTCACTTGCAGAAGTGTATCAATAAAAAAAAATGGAGCTAAGTTTATGCGTGATGGCATAACTAATTTGATGAATCACCATAATATGGGCACATGAATCCTCATGTCGTTATTTCATCAGATGGTACCTACCTAGTACTAGCCTAGTACCTACCTATCAGTTCGGATTATCAACAAACGTCACGTCTCGTCACACAAATGAGAAACCGGACCTACTCGATATCTCACTTCAAGCGACACCCATAAAACGAAGTCAGGAATAATACTATCTATCTGGAATTCCGATAAAAAAATATCGTGTTTTTCTTCTCGTATATTCTTCTGTCAATTACTATTCAACAAAAATGTAGGAAAAATCAATTCACATGATACCAGTTGAAAGTTGACAGTTATCAGTTATCAGCCAGGTCGAAATTTAAAATTCATTCGAACGATTTTGTTCCATATTATTTTATTGAACCGGACAAAGTGTGCCGTGTAAATTGAAGAGCAATTCTCATAGAATTTTGTCTGATCTTTCTGAATCTGATGGAATTTTTCGAGGAAAGTGGTCACAGAGTGAACTTTTTTGACATAACAATAAAAAATAAAATTTTCCCAAGTCCGGACCTGGATATTTTTCTTCATAATATGTCATCTTGAATAGTTTCAGTAGTGATACGTCGCTGCCAAATTTCAGTAGATTACGACGAATCATTTCTGTACTATCGACGATCAAAGTTATATAGCAATTTCACATAATACCCTGTATCTTCGTTATGGAGGGTCAAAAAATGTTTTCATATATATACATCAACTCGTCTTGATTTCCCCTATCAACCATTCGGCTATGTGAGTCTGCTCATGAAACACCCTGTATATGACCACTCTTTCTCATCTTGGGATACGAAAATATCAATTAAATTCTAGTTCCAATACCTCGAAAACCGCGAGGTTTCTACTGTCAAGTTCAAGTTGTGGTTTTCTGGAACTTGTTTATCACCAGCTAGAGAATGGTCCATGGTTTACTAGACACCCTGTATATGCATGGTATATAAAGATTGCAGGCATTCGCGACATTCACATTTTACCATATTATTGAAATGTAATTTGATAAACACACCTCCCAACAAGTGCATAATGTTTTTTCTGAATTAAAATCAATAATTAAACCTAATTGCAATTGTTTTGTAATGAAGGGTGTGACCTTCGATGTGGTTATTTTTTCCATTTGCTTTTACAGCTCACTTCTCTCATATGAGAGCACTAGTTCCATCCATAAATAGTATCCACATTCTAAAAAATTGTTATCGTCTCGTAGTATATAATCATGAAGACATATAAACAATGCACATGCAACAATTTGAATTGGCAGGTAATTAATATGACAGTATTGAGGCTGTTTATTTCTATTTCTGAGATCATCGAGGATTTTGATGACCACTGACCAGCGATGACTATCCAATTAGTATACGTGTGTATGTTGTGCCAATTTTTTCAGAAAATCGCGATACATGCCGAACAACTCTTTACCAGAACTCTTTCGTCCATTTAGAACTGCAAAGCTTTGGAATTTATTTCAAAAATCCTTATAATCTCCGAAAATTCTTTTTGTGCGTTCCAATATATAAAAAAAAACGATAAAAATACCTCGATATCATGAAGGTATCAATAAATAATAAAATCACAATGGGTCATCCAACTATATTTACCTCCCTTAACCAACTTATTTGTTGATGATATATCTTCTTGCTTTGAATTTTGTTCTGAATTGTATGCTGGTGATATAACAATATACCTGAAATTGGAATAACCTTCCTCCTCATATTGAATATGGAATTAGTTTTTTGAGTATTTCAAAATCGAGACAAACTTCAATTCTCAAAAATGGGGCTTGAACGTCTTTCTTGACTTGTAAAAGGCAAAGCTTTCCTCGAAAACATAAAAAAAAAGATTTTGAGCGATGAAATGTGTGAGATACTGAATTTGAGAATATACAGTGTGTCTCACTTTTCACGAATACACCCTAAAATCTCAGTTCTTCTGAAAATTTTTGTGGTGACTGTAGGATTAGGAAAATGAATAAGTACTTGGCATAGTGAACATTCTGTGTCGAAGAAGTAAAAATTACCTTGTTTTTGGGAATAGGATATTTGGGATTGATTCAGATTAACTTCTTTTTCAGTTTTAATCTTCTCCTGAAGATGCTAACATAATAAGCGAAACACGTGTCGAGGCGTTAAATAATCGGTTTGTTAGGGGTAAAACAGTGTAGTGTTCTTTTATCAGTTTTGAAATCAGTGTCTCCTGAATCATATTTTTAGAAATCTCAAGTGCTGATTCCAGCAGAAAAAAAATCTCTTAAATGCTCTAAATAAGTCTATTGCATTAATATACCTTTATACCTTTTCCTGAAATTCAGTTTCCTCCCTACTGCCCTTGATAAAGTCGAGTGTTGGGACATGATGATATAAATAATGGATATGTCAACAACAACGTGTAGTACTATGGAACCAATTGATTTTTTTCTACAAACGTCATAAAATGACGAGGTTTGCGCATTGATAACAAATTGCGAAGTGACACTTTTTTCAGTTTCCTACGTTACCATGATACCTTGCACAAAACAATGCGCGAAGTAAAACAGTGCGCGAAGTACCTACTTCGCGCATTGTTATGTAAAATATATGAAATATTTATATTCCAACTTTATGGTCCTCAATCGAGCAAACATCCACGAATTCATTTATTCCTGAATGTTCAACAATAACTTTGTTTTATCTCTTGGATCGCATGAAAGGAAATTCCTATTATGTTCGTGGAACATCGTGTGTACCTAGGGAGGATAGGGGGAGGCCTTGTAAGCCAGTTCAACACTATTTTTATTTTTACTTCAGAACTATATTTTTTGACGTTTGTAGAAAAAATGTTGTTTGCAGCTCGAGCGCGAAATACTTTGGTCATCTCGACTATTTTTTTAACTCGGCTACGCCTCGTTAAAAAAATCAGATCTCGATCACCAAAGTAGCATTTCGCGCTCTAGATAAAAAAATAACTATTCATCACACAGGACACATTTTTTCTCCCGTGGGAATGAATTAACATTACCATTAACAGTTTCCTGAAATGCCAACTTTCGACTCAGTGAGGATAGATGAAACCAATTCATTCCTCTCACTAGTTTCTAATCAATACTAAAGGTATATGGTATACTCATTGGACTATACTACACCTATATCACTGCTGGTCCTTAGTCGATCATTTTCTATACTGTATAATCAATTTTAATTGTTAATTTCATGTTATGAGAACCTTGGCAGTACATTTTTTGTATCGTAAAATGTATGGACTGTCGACCAATTGTTAGAGTCAAATGCCGGAGAAATTGTCGACATTGCTGTTCTTAATAAAACTGTGAGATTATATTACAATTAAAGTATTCTGGAATTTATCTCGAATAGCAAGGCTAAACAAGCATACCTACAATCATTGCTTGTGACCACCTCTGAAATGAAAACCGTATAAGCTATGGTTGATGCAGAAATAAAAAAAATACAAAAAAAAATACAATACCTACCTAGGTAACTAATTGAAGTCATCACGATAATTCCTAACCTTGCAAACTGAACAGTAATAATTATTGCGTGACGGTATTTTAAAATTTTGTTTAATTAGGTCTCGGATTATTATTGAACAGGGTGTTTTAAGAATTGTTATGGAGAGTCCATATAAATTTGCCAACAATTTATGCACATTTCAGTGGATTGATAATAATCCAATAACAGAGTCCGTCTATTCATGCATTTCAATTTGCAGCACTCCATGTTTCAAGGTTAATAGAAAAAACGCCTAGTTTCTCATCTATTTTTTTTCACATTGGCAGCGATTTTATGCTTGTGATACCAAGAATGAAAATCATCCGTGACCAAATAAATAA
The DNA here is from genome assembly GCA_918026855.4 of Phaedon cochleariae. Taxonomy (NCBI): domain Eukaryota; kingdom Metazoa; phylum Arthropoda; class Insecta; order Coleoptera; family Chrysomelidae; genus Phaedon; species Phaedon cochleariae. Next base: position 11,449,526 of record OU896711.1, read on the forward strand.
GCCTGCAGGCATTATATAACAGAATTCATCAACCCGGACACGATGGAACAATAATATTAGTAGCCCATGTCTCCAGTAAACACAGAATCAAAATTGAGTCATCAATAACACAACATTAGATATAATATTAACAACAATGTTATGGTTTGGTTTATTGTTGAAAACATCTGAAATGGGTTTGGTTTACATCGAAATATGAATTTTTACGAATACATGGTGAAATTATATGATTTCTCAGTGAAACCAAATGTACTTTGGTATTGTATCCCAGTCTCTATATAGAAGAAAGAGAATGAACATTGATGGAATCTTAGGCAATTGTGTCCTGTTAGCAGTTTTTTCATAAATCGCAAATAATTTCTATTCCAATCCTGAGATCTGCTTGGTTGTATACTGTGGTTGTTTCCTTTTTGAGATGTCGGCTTTTTCATTGTCCCTCAGAGCCAAAGCAATGAGAACTTTATTGTTAACACAATGGTGCTCTTAAGATTCCATCAGACCGATTCATACAAGCTTGGGGTTCATCTCGATGGTGTTCTGTGCTTCAAAAAGATGAACAATCATTATTTTCGTTCTACAGACACACGTTTACTTTTAGTTATAATCAGGAAGTTTTCATCAAACATTATCACAGAGAATCATCAAATACCTCCTGAATTTTCTCCATAGGTACTATGGAAAGTCCTGTACCCCATTGGTGTAGATGAAAATAACATATCCTTATAGAAATGTAGCAGTCTCTTTATGATTCAGTTGATGCATTTTATTGTATGCATAAATGCATAGTAGGTATACTTCAAGGACTAATTTACCTAGTCTACCTGTCTCTTGGAGATTATTAATCGTTTTGGGGTTTCTTACAGATGTGATATTTCCAACATCAGTTATTCTGTCATTCAGTAACCAAAACAATTTCCTCACTCACCTAATGTGTTCAACAGGACATAGTTTAAAACAAAGCAAAAAAACTGCTCGAGATTTGCATAGTTGATGAAGTGCCTAACCTGTGCAGATTAACCTTCACATTGATGTTAATTCTGTTCACTCTAAATGAGAGATCATTGATTCCGCTCAATTCATAATCTTGTGATCCTTTTTGATGAACATAACATAGTGTAGGAGAATCAGGCAATTCAACTGAGGTTAGAATCAAGATGGCGCCTGGTTAGCACCATATATAAAATCGATAGATAGCTCGTTGGTCAAGCTACAAACTTTTTGTCTAGGGATTTGAAATACCACTTCATTTCCTAGGTGTATAATGTACTATTCATTGGTACATGCATTTTTTCATTGGTTTTAGGCGTTGAATATCGGTATTTGGACTTTCCCAATTAGAAATGGATATTGATCTGAATGAATGAATGATATATTACAGATTTTGAATAAAAATTCTGTAATTGGGGTTCATTAGACTTGTTCAATCCACAATATTTACTCATCAATATCGAAATACTAAATTGCATAATGCCCCATGATCGAGAAGGCGAGTTGTGAATGACAAATAAGCTGTCAATTCACTCCCACGGGAGGAATAAGATTTGTGATACACTTTTTCTACCAATATCATAAATAGTACCTTCATCCATTCTTCATTTCCCAATCGTACTCAATCAATCGCAAAGATTATACACTCCCCGACAATAAATTCCGGAGAGTGAAATTTTTAGCAAAATTGTTCACCCTGTAACTTTCGTAATCCTCTTCCGATTCCGATGAAATTTCGACCAAAGCGTAGAATTATGTTTCGCAAAATCAGCCTGATATTTTGTTGCGAAAAACATCTATTGTCCTAATCATTATACAAGGAAAAACAAAAGTAACTTTTTAACCCTCAACTTCTTAACGCCCTATGGCAAAATTGAGCAATTAAAATCAGTTTCATCATGTTCAGTATTGAAATATGATTCCTTCTCAATACATCTGTTCTTTGATTCACGTCAATATCTCCTTTTCGAGAGAAGATAGAAAGGTTTTAAGAAAGTATGGCATTTTCTAATTTCTATCAACAATATTCCACAACCTACGTGAACTCGTTCGATCATCACACTGGTCTTTGGTTGCGTAGTAACATCAAAAGTATTGTTTGACAGAGTGTCAGTATTCTGCCATTCCATAATCAACTGTTTTTTTTTGTGTGTTGAAAATAAGATCCGAGTATGTTGCACGTGCTGTTGCCTTGAATGATGATGGTCGTAGTATACGGTATATTGCAGAATACTTAGGCACAGTAAAAAGTACTGTACAAGATGCGATCAGTCGGTTTCGTCAGACTGGTGAGTACATACGACGTAGGGGATCAGGTAGACCACGTGTTACCAATCAACGTGATGACCATCTCATCAATCTAACAGCATGACGAGATCGTGGCACACCATCTACAGTTATTAGTCATAGAATACAAGATGTACGAGGTACAATAGTTTCTGCACGAACCATTCAGCGTAGATTGAAAGAAAGAGGATTAATGTCCAGAAGACCCGCTGAATGTCCTCTGTTACTTCCTGCACATCGCACAGGGCGTTTTGATTTTGCTCGTGAAAGCTTCTGGAGAGCCCAAGATTGGGTTTTTGTTTGCGTTCAGCTGACGAACGTGAACGTGTCTAGAGGAGGCCGGGTGAACGATTTGCTCAGTGTTGCATATCTCCAAGGACGCCATTCAGAGGCGGTAGAAGAGTTTCATTAAATGCTGGTACGAACCTGGTGCTCGTAGAAAATGGTTCTTTAACTGCTGATCGTTACATCCGACAATGTTTAGCTGAACATGTGGTACCCTTTGCCGGCTTTGTTGGACAAAACTCAATTTTAATGCAAGATAATGTCAGGCCTCATGTTGCGCGAATCGTGACAGAATACCTGGACTCGGCGATTAGAGTGGCCCCCGCGTAGTCCCGACCTGAATGCTATTGCGCATGTTTGGGACATGCTGGGTAGACGTGTTCGCAATCGCCACCCAGAAACATTACCGGACAGCCCTTCTAGAAGAATGGGAAAATATTCCGCAAGAGGCCATCGACAACTGCTTTGAGAGTATGCCTCGTCGCATGGAGGAAGTACTAAGGAAACGCGGTGGCAATACGCGATATTGATTTTTAGCTGTTTGTTTCTCATTTCAAGTTGTTAATGTTTAATGTTTAATGTTTAATATGCCATATTTTCTTCAAACACTTGCATCTTCTCTTCAAGAAAAGATATCGGCGTGATTTATGAACCATTTTGTTAAGAAGGAATCACACTTCAATACTAAACATAATTAAACTAATTTTAATTGCTCATGCATTTTTGCCACAGGGCGTTAAGAAGTGGAGGGTAAAAAAGTTACTTTTGCTTTTCCCTGTATAATGATTAGGACAATAGATGTTTTTCGGAACAAAATATCAGGCTGATTTTGCGAAACATAATTCTACGCTTTGGTCGAAATTTCATCGAAATCGGAAGAGGATTACGAAGGGGACAGGGCGAACAATTTTGCTAAAAATTTCACTGTCCGGAATTTATTGTCGGGGAGTGTAATAGAAATGTCAAATTAATATCGTTTGTTCAATTCGAAACATCGTTAATTGTAGATAGTATGCAACAAAAATAGTAATTTACGTAATAAGTCCGGAAAATACTGATTTTTTGAACGAGTAGACAAAATTTTAGGCCGAGCGGTAAGCGAGTCCTGGAAGTATGCGAGTACAAAAAAAACTGTTTTTGGACGTGTTGCGTACACTCTTTTTTCGGCAACCAACTAGAATAACAAATCAATGAGACACATTTCCATATTATATTTCTTTGTAGAATATTATTTCTTCTTTATCAATTCTCATTTGTATCAAATACTGAAATTTTAACAGAATACCTGTACCTACTAACTGTTACATTGGAAATTTCGTATGGACATTACTATCACTACCGCAGCTGCTTTCGATAGTTTACTGCGATAATTGCAAGCAAACTTTCAAAAATCAAAATGTCAACTAATTTCATGTCAAATCTGCCAGCCGATATTTCGCTGCTATGATAATCATCATCTGCATTTATTGAAACCATATCTACCAAGATTTTCATAGTTACAGTGACAACAACGATGTGATACTTCTTGCTTCTTAATCACAGAAAAAGCGTCCGGTAAGTGAGCCCTTCCCGGACGGTGGCCAAAAAATATACTTCCGTGAATACAAGTTGATTAGTAATCATCATTCATAATATGTTATAGGTTGAGTATTTCCATACTACTTATACATACTTCTAGAATTCTCATTGACAGATTATAAATAGAGGCGTAGATGCTGCTGCTCTAAACGGAACCCGGAGTAGCTTACACGAGATATCAAACATAACCGACTTTGTTTTTTCCTCGTTTTTTCGAATGTTTCTGGTGGTTTCAACAACCGCAATTCGCACAAATTGTGTATATTCCTGGAATAATTCTCCCATTATATCGAAGTAAGGCCTCTCATTTTTTTCATAAATTGTAGTGAGTATAGGTAGGTATATCTACTTCAAAGTTCATGACGTAGATTGTAGAATTCAAGGTCGATTTGGTTTGACATTAGGTATTCCACTTATTCCTTTGACAATAGCTACGGAACATGAAATAGTTATTTTTGTATCTAGTGCGCGAAATGCTACTTTGGTGATCAATAACTGATTTTTTCAACGAGGCGCATCCGAGTTAAAAATATACATGGTGTTTTTGAAATAATTAGTGCCATTCGATAGTACACGTCGAGCTATCTCAGTGTCTGAACTATTTGCACTTATTTCAATGCCACCCTGTATATTCAGTTCTGCAAGTTCATACTTTATCTCGGAATAGTCCTTTTTAATGTTGTTATAACTATAAAATTATGATTCTGTGCCTTTGGTGGTAATAATAATCTGCACTCAATGAAGGTAACTTTTCTGCTTATTGATTCTTCGTATTGAAGCCCCAGTTCATCAATATTCCTCAGCGAAGCGACAGTTTCCGAGTTTCGTTGTTTACAAAATTCGCTAATTTGGTTCTAAATGGAGGAATTTCTTCTTTTTGTATATAATTATCATTTATTTTGGAGTTGTTTTATTCAATCTCCTCTACTATTTCTGCTACGCAGATACCTACACACACGTACACACACATACAAGGGCGTCGCCAGCCGGAAAGCCAGGGGGGGCACCATAAAAAAAACTAAAGAGACAAACCAAATCAGAAAAGTTTGATATAAGGAACATTGAAAAACGGAACGAAATCTATAAAAAAAATCGATTGAAAAACAATCTTCTAGGGTCTTTGCGAATTAGTTGGTCACTTTGTTGACGAAATCGTTCAAGTTTTTGAAAATATGTTGCTTGCCTGTGTACAGGGTGTCCCAAACTGGATGCGTTCTTATGGGAACACCCCTTATTTGAAGAGATGGAAAAAAATTAACCTAGGTGTCCGGAGCTTAAATTCAATGAGGAAACCACTGGCGCAAACGAGACTTTGCTATCTCTTATCGTTTGGCCGCCAGAGGGCTTTTCTCGAAATTCGTTGATTTCTTCAATGCCCCATAACTTTCTTATTAATGAAGGTAATTCATTTTGGTGAATTCATTCTCAAAGCGCTTTTTTCCATAGAATCTATTGAGATGAGAAGTTTTTCTACAGGGCGTTCAGATTGCTATGCACCATCCCAAACTCTGTTTTTTTAAATGGACCACCCTATATATTATGATATTTTTGAGAAGCTCGTAAAATTTCCTAAATTTTGATGTATCACTCGTCATGTTTATCTCAGAAACCATCAGCAACATTACGATTTAAAAATTAAAATATTGTGCCTACAGAAATCAAGATCTGACTAATGAAATGAAAAGCCCTCTGGCGGCCAAACGATAAGAGATATATAGCAAAGTCTCGTTTGCGCCAGTGGTTTCCTTATTGAATTTAAGCTCCGGACACCTAGGTTAATTTTTTTCCATCTCTTCAAATAAGGGGTGTTCCCATGAGAACGCATCCAGTTTGGGACACCCTGTACACACATCATTGCGATGCCATTGAGTCGAGCTTCAGACATGGTGCTCCTCAACCAGGTTTTGATTCTCCTAAGGCTACTATGACCTTTCAACTGTACAAGTCTAACAAGGTTAAGTGACAAGAATCTTCAAAGCCTCATTAATTTCGGGAAAAAATCTGCTATCGGAAGTTCTTGGCTCGAAGTGAGCGTTATCATAAGTAATATCACGATGTTCTGAATATTCTAGATAATTTTATCGCTTCATTGTTCACGAAATTGTGTTAGATATTCAGAACAGAGTGGTTCTTTGTTAGACTATTTCACGTTCACGAAGCATAAAAAGCATATATTATGAATGAGTGATCCATTCTGACAAGTACAGCTATGATTATTTTATGTTAAACTGACAGACTCTGCTTCGCTATCGGTGAAAACACCAACGCTGATAGACCAATCAGAATTGACAGACAGCTAATATTTTCGCGATAATCACACGTTGTCTCTGGCTTGTGATTGGTCAGAGTATGTGATGAATGAAATGGTCGTATCGTCATGGCCGCCATTTGGCGATACGTCGAATAAATGGCGACGTCAGTTTTTATAATGTGAGGAAGCATGATATTATAGTTCATTCTTGACTATATTATTATTATCATTATTATTATTAACATAAATATGCATTATAAGCAATAAGCCATAACAGATGAAGGAATATTTTGAGAGAATTGCTTCTTTATGTCTAATTAGGAATATGACCAATACAAAATTGAGAATTTATGAATTATTGTATAACTAATATTTCTGAAATTCCAATCGTATTTCAGAATATAGCAACTGTGCTATGGTCTGTCCCTATATACTTACGAAATCATGACGTCATCAGTTTTTACTCGCGGTAAATTTTTAGCCGTTCGAAAATTACCGTGGCATCATTGTTGGAAAAAATATGGAATTGAAAGGTATTTGAGTGATGATTCTTTTCAAAAAATAAAAAAAAATAGCCAACTCGCCTATAAGCAGGGTGACTAGTACGTGTGCGTAGCTGCCCCACCCTGTACCTCTCTGACGACGCTCTTGCACACTTACCTGGAATATCATTTGCTGTTCAATTCTGATTTTGACATTTACAATCATTGTCAAACTAATGCGACGTGCAACACTTGCTGAACGGAGAGTATAAATGCTAGCGTTGCTATATGGTAACGTAATTTATCCGATTTTTTCCTCTTGACTTCTGGAGTAAATTAATATTGTGTGTCCACATCCTTCAAAGGGGATGAAAAGAGATGTTCGAGGCACTCGAGATACCTCGATTTTCAAACAGCTGAGCTTTCGGCCTAATTAGATTAGAAGCAGAATCAAGAAAGTACCATTCACAGTCTTGATAGGAATTAGGTCAATATTTCTATCTAATTACCTACACTTCTTGCATCTGCATTTCACCTTCAATTCGTCATGACTTCTGTGTTCAGTTGGTAATTGAGTGTTCGATAGCTGCTGATCACAAGATAGATCAACCTTGATTTGTTTAAAAATTCACTGAAAGTGCATACAAATTGATCAATTATGTCAGAAATGTAAACAAAACAAATATAGCTTAAAAAACTCGAGATGAATTTCGACATTATTTAAAGTCCTGTTATAGGTAGTTTGTTTCCATGTTAAAAATGGAGGTAAGTATTTATTACAGTTATATTGATTGCGAAATGAAGAAAAGTTTATATACGTTTGAAAATTCGTAAAAACCTTGGAAATGGAGGAAAACGGATATCTAGAATTAAGTAGAATACGAAGGTATGTACACAGGATAAAATCAGCCGAAATTGAGTGGAGTTTTTCGTTAAAATAGCAATTCATTCTTTAATTTTGTCATTTTCTAAAACTCCTTTACTGGTTGCCGGTTGGATAATAATAAGACTTCATACAGGCACCGTTTAGGGAATCTCATTGGATACAATGATACGAATTAATTCATGAACAATAACCATAATCAACATTTTGGAAAGATCAATTGTTCAACGATGATGGCGACAACTTCCACTACCTCATACCTCCTTTGTTTCACACCTCCTCATTTGTGTTCGAATATTTCAAAATGATTATAGATTCGTAGAAGTGAAATGATTTAATGGCCAGACATCTTCAGAATGTGTCAGACTATTCAACAAAAGATCGAAAATCAGCGATGTAATTTTTATCGACGGAAGGTGGCAAAAAACGGAATTGATATCTGGACTTAGAGATAACAACCTTGGATTTAACGTAATTCTTCAGATTTTTTGGCGATTTCAGTAACTCGTTTTTGGACTAATTTATATTTATTGTTCTTCCGTTTGCATTTTATATATACAATCCCCAGAATGCGGAGAATATCATGGACATTTGAAATACTCTTGTTATACTTCACAAATATACCGCATTTCTGAATATATTGGGAACAATATATGCAATCTACGCTATATTTATCTATTCCTACCCAGATTTCATTATTTCGTCATCAAATATACTGGGTGATGAAGATATCACTAATCAGCCTATCATCAATTTGAATTCACCCCATTTTGAATGACATTGTAGGTTGTTTGGCACCTCATTGGACAGCCTTTTCAATTCTCTAATCGCCTGTGTTTTCATTCAGTCACTGTTAGGTGAATAGTTTAAAGTGAAGTGCAATTTACCGCCCGCTGTTCTCAGATTCCTTAATGAGAAACCTACGAAGGCCTGGAAGGGACACATAAAATAAAAAAATTAAAATTCTTCAAAATTCTGAGTTATAACTCGGAATCAATTCCGAGTTATAACTCGGAATTTAAAATTCCATAGTCTCGCTATTATTATTATCACTAATTTTCACTTTTCAGTCAAAGAATGACAATTCAGCTTGTTTATTGGGTGTATTGCTATAGACAACAACCATCAGCTTGGTTGACAACGTCAAAATCAGGTAGGTATATATACTGGGTATGCATATTATATAATTCTGAAGTATGAATCTCTTCTAGAGATCAAAGACTTTTGAAATATTCGAACGATAATTTTTGTGATATGTAATCTAAACTAATGGGGTTAGAAAACACTGAGGATGATGTCAAATAATGACGTAGACAAGACGTTGATATAAGTCAAAGTCAATGTCAAGGGACAAAACATGAACATTGACAAGACTTTACCAAAACTCGTTCGTCTATAGAACGGCAAAGTTTTGGATTTCTCTGCCAATGGAAATATGGGTTGCGTGCAAGAACTGTCAGATGACCGACCCTGGAAATAAATCATTTAAACACAACCTCATTTTTCTTATTTGTTTACAAATGATTGAAATTGTTTTTCACAATTATTTTGGCATATTTTTCATTAATTCACACATGTCATCATATTGTGCTGTACAATGCACAAAAAATTCAGCGAGAGACGGAGGAATTCGATTGGTACATTATGATTCAAAAGTAAGTACCTGCTACAGTCACTCACATATAGTCTTCATTCGGAAATTTGGTAATATCTCATCGGAATTTCTTCTGCAGTAGGACCTGATAGAAATACTCGTGAAATTTCTAAAAGAATGCAAGAAGATTGGATGCATGCAATCAACCTGGAGGACTGGTCTGACATGCTGACGAAATATGATCGTGTGTGTTGTAGACATTTTCAATCTATTAGCAGTATTAGCTTCTATTGCAGAAGTGGTAAAAGGAATTTCAATAAGAAATGGCAAAATTTCATGATGAAAAAACTATGGGAGATTACTATTAACCTGGAAAATCATATTCCTTCGTCTCTCACTGCATTTTTTGTTCATTGTACAACAGCACACAATGAGAAGGCCTGCTTGAAATAAAACAAAAAAAAAAACAAAAAAAAAACAAAGATTCGTAGGCCAAAATATTGTGAAAAACTATTTCAATCCTTTGATTTCTCTGTGAACAAATGAGAAAGTGAGGTTATATTTTGACGTTTTATAGAAAAGTGAGGTTGTGTTTCAAGATACTAGTGAACATTATGACAATAATATGTTCCACCCATATATTTTCAAACTGGAACCAGTTAATACTAACACTGTGAAGGACGCAATATATTCTTTGAAATCTGACGCTTGTGGAGTAGACAATATAAGCCTACATATGGTTAAACTCTATCTTCTTCCAATAATCCTAAATCACATCACCCATATTATAAGTTGCTGCCTAGAAAAAGGGTATTTTCCAAATAAATGGAAGCTAGCAATTGTTAACCCGATAGCAAAAAATAATTCTCCAAAAAATGTCACGGATTCGAGAACAATCAGTTTGTTATGTGTATTATCCAAAGTTCTGGAAAGAATCGTATGTAATCAAGTATGTAACATCTTTTGTAGATGAACATAATATATTACCGCTCCATCAATCAGGATTTCGCAAAGGTCATAGTACGACTACCTCACTTTTGAACCTAACTGATGACATATTCAGATCTCGCGATAAAAAGATGGCTTCAATTTTGATATCCCTTGATTATTCCAAAGCCTTCGATTGTATTGATCATGATCTTTTGTGTAGTAAACTGGAATATTATGACTTTGCCAATTCTGCTGTTCGTTTTTTCAAATGCTACCTCTTCGATCGATATCAGACGGTTGAAATAAATGAAGTTTCGACTCGTCCAGCTCACATTATTTCTGGTGTACCTCAAGGGTCCATTCTTGGCCCTCTTTTATTTTTGATGTATACAGCAGAAATTTATGATAAAATATAATTTTCAAATCTTCAAACTTATGCAGACGACACATAACTTGTGCATCATTTTGACCCCTCTGTTGCAATTGATACTTGTGAGGAAATAAATTGCGATTTACAAGAGATCGTTAATATTCTGTTCAGCATAATTTAACATTGAATTTCACCAAAAGTGTAGCTATCTTATTTTGTTCCGAAGGAGTGAGAGAACAGCTCAAACAAAGTATACAATTGCACATAGGGGATACATCTTTAGATTACTCGACATCATCGAAAAATCTAGGACTCATCATTGATGAAAAATTAAGATTTCTCGAACATGTCAAGACATTAATACAGCGCTCATATGTACGATTAAGATTGCTCTTTGCAAACAAGAGCATCATGAGTTTAAATCTGAGAAAACAATTATGTGAGTGTCTCATATTGTCAATTTTCCAGCATTGTAACATCGTTTATTTTCCCTGTTTAGAACAAAGAACCATTTACAGAATCCAGAAAATTCAAAATACATGTTGTCAACTCATTTTCAATTTGAGAAAATATGATCATGTGTCCCATACTTCTTTGATTTCATTCACAAGTTGATTAAGGATCCAACTCCAGCTTATCTTAGAGAAAAACTCATTTTCAGACAAAATGTCCATAATATAAATGTGAGACATCAGCTAAAATTAACAATGCCTCATCATACCACGTCTCTGTTTGAAAGAAGCTTCACATACAACTCGCTTATACTGTATAATTCATTACCAACAACAATCACTATCGACGCAATTCCGTAAAAAAATTAAGAGCAATTTGTTGAATCATACTTTACATGTGAGACAATGAGTGAAAATGTAGATGTCAAGCTAGATTTAGGTTTTTAGGATTAGTATTAGGATTAGGTTATAAGTCGAGCACAGGTTAAGTGTAAGAATAGCTTCCTAGCTAAACTTCGCCTGATGCACATACCACCTATGCCTCATGTTACTATGTAATATTCTTTTGAGGAAATAAAGACCGATTATTATTATTATTATTATTATTATTATTATTATTATTATTATTATTATTATTATTATTATTATTATTATTATTATTATTATTATTATTATTTTAAATTCATATAATTCCAGTCACGACCCTGCGGCCTCCGACGTCACGCAGAGTCGTGCTGGATAAAATCCAGTGACTACTCCTCACAGCCTGTGAGGTGAGTAATCACTGGGACCAAGTACCGTGTGCCCTGAGTAGACGCAATGATCCTAGTATGACGGCCTTCTGCATTCCACCAGCCAGGATGTGTGCCTTATCACGGCACGCTGGGATTTTCTGGATCTCCGAGAGCAGCGTGTGTCGTGTGCCTCCTAGGGAGCCGATAATCAGGATGACCAATTCCACAGAATGGTCTGGATTATTATTATTATTATTATTATTATTATTATTATTATTATTATTATTCGAATTTATTAATTCCAGTCACGACACTGCGGCCTCCGACAAGACGCAGAGTCGTGCTGGATAAAATCCAGTGACTACTCCCCACAGCCTGTGAGGTGAATAATCACTAGGACCAAGAACCGTATTATTATTATTATTATTATTATTATTTTACCTCCAGGGTCGGTCATCGTGCACGCGAACTATTCCCAAAAAATTATAAGCTCCAAAAGTTTAAAAAAAACTCAACACCTACCTCCTCTTCCTTTCCTTCCTAGGTACGCAAGATGTTCTTTGAACATTATAGGAATTTACTTTCGTGCGCTCCAAATGATAAAAAAAATATCGCACTCATAAATATCGAAAAACCATACATTTTCTCATGAAACATTACCCAATCCAAGTGGCCTTCATGTTTTTATTAGAATATTAAAAATGAACTTGTTCGATATCATATAGTCGCTAAGTTGACCTCTCTTCAGTTTTATTCAATGATTTCAATCTACATTCTTCCTATGCATTGCTTCAAATCTACTCATATAGGTGTATTCGAGAATTATTTGATTCGATTCTTTTTACATCTGGTGATAAACCTTGCTATAGAATGTGGGTAAGTAAGTACCTATGAAATCGAATATACAGGATGTTTCAAAATTTGATCGACAACAGACAGTTGGATAGTAGTAAAAAACTCCTACCTCTTTTCCCTATCCTCCATAGGTACGCACGATGTTCTTCGATCAATATAGGGATTCCCTTCCGTGCGCACCAAGCGATAAAAAAAGATACCTACATTGTATACAGAGAAAAAAGGAATCGTTGGATCAAGCGATTCAATTTATTCGAATGAAGCAAATATAATCTTGAAATGAGTAAATCTATATCTTGTTTCAGGACGAAGTTTGAGTCGAATAAATGAGTCTTGAATGAACTCTGGATCTCATTCAATCAAGCACATCAATAGATTGTTCATGCAGAGATATTGAATTGGCTCAAACAATCATTTTGTTTGATACAAAATGACAAGATATTGGTTCAATCAAGTATTCAGTTGATTCAATGAAATATTTGGTTGATTCAATTGAATATTTGGTAGGTTCAATCAAATATTTAGTTGATTCAATGAAATATTTCGTTGAATCAATGAAATGTTTCGTTGATTCGAAAGAAACTGTATTTAAATTCGACAAACTGATTTTTCGAACCAAATTGAGTATTGATTCGGGAATTTCCTGAAATTTCACATCAATATAATTAACTAAACTAGGAAACTAGTAGACTTCTAGCATAGATCTCTAGTCTTCACTTCTCTTCGCACTCTTCAGCTGATGCAAGGCTATCTCGGCTTGCTTAGCATCCTAAGTTCGATTTATCCACTAATATTTCAAAACGAAGAATCAGGCTTCACGTATATAATGAATTCGAAGCAGGCATAGACGAGGTGAAGAGATCGCCATCTAGTGGCGAAAATTTAACTTAACCGTGGATAAACGACATTGATATTATAAATTTCGTTGCTCTATTCAAGTAAGTGATCTGTTCTGAACGAGTTCATTAATACATCGGCATAGGAAAACTTGTATGTTGTTTCAAAGATATATTCTTAACGAAATGATTACCATTTCATCAAATCAACAAAATTTATATAGTTGAATCGACATCGACATTATTTTGGATTGAGATAATTTAATTTAGTCTGAAAACCATATACTCTGTTGATGGGATTGATATTTTACTGTTGAATCGATTAAACAACATTCTTGATTTAAACAAGCAGCTTTCATGAAATAATGATGTATCTGTTTGATTCAACAAAAAATAGCTCAGTCCAACAAACATAATTAAAGCACGAATATTTTGTTGATGAAACAAATACTTTTTCTCCGTGTGTAAAATGAACATTGATGGAATGTCCCAAGTCTCCCAAGAACTGCTGAATTATGTTTTCCATCAATTCTGGTAGGTAAATTCTTTAAAAACCTCATTTTTTTACGATGATATTACCTGCTTCGATCATAATTAATTAGAGGTGAATTTTCGAAAACGTCTCGAGTTAATAGACTTACATAATGGGTATCGAGGTCATTTCTGGATATTATGAATCGAATGGGCCACGATTCTAGTCAATGTTTTTTATTCTTTTACTGAAACTAGTTTTTTCCTATCTCCCTTCCACCTTATTCTATTATGCGTCTTCCATTGAGCTCCAGGAAACATGGAAACAATTCTTTCCAATATTCAGATCGAATGGAGTTCTGGAGAAAAATTTTTAACCCTAATAGCACACAACGTCCTAGGGACGTCCCTATTTGGTACAATTCACGTCCAAATGTCCCGAACCAAAAATAAGTGTCCTTGGGACGTCCCATCCCGTACATCTCAGGCAATGTCCGAGCAAGGACGTCCACGGAAGGTCCAAGCTGGTACATAATTTCAAATGTCCTAGGAATAGCTTAAACGTCCCACGTGGTACATATTGTAGAATGTCTATGCATGGACGTCCTTGGCATGTCCCTGATGGGATATGATTTGAAACGTTCTTTCAGGGACATCCATATCGGATGTCCCGAGTAGTACATATACTGGCATGACTTCAGATCTTATATAATGTCCCTTCTAGACAAACATGGAATGTCCCTGATGGTACATTCCTTCAAATATCTCTGCACAGACCTCCTTAATATTTCCAGGATCGTATAACAATTGAAATGTCCGTTAGGGACATCCTTTGAATGTCCCTTGAGGATATCCGTCGGATGTCCCAATAGGTACATGATATGTACTCTACCAATGTCCTAGAAATAACGTCCTATGGATGTCCCAGTCGGTACTTTCAATATGTTGTCCTTGCGAGGACGTTAACTTACACCTCGCCGACGAATGATTGCTCGTAGGCTATAAGTACTTCTCGTCAATGTCCTTCACGTGAGTCCATTGGACATAATTGGGACACCTTTTGGGGACCGTCTACGGAACATCAACTCAACTGGATGTCCTAATTAGTTATGCAAGATCTGGTCCTAGAGGGACCCAGGAAAATTCAAATTCAAGAATGATTCGTACGTCCCTGGGACATCCTATGGACATCCAATTGTTATCCCTCAGCGTTGCTGATAGTTTGTCCTATGGATGTCCTCTGTAGTGCTTGATGAGGAATACTGTAGGATTTAGCTATCGATAGTTGTCCCAGTGACATCCCTCAAGGACGTCCCTAGTTTGTCCTCAAGTGGGACATTTGTGCGTCCCACAGACGTCCAATTGACGTCTACGGTACCAAATTCGAACGTTCTATGGGCGTCCTGAATGTCCCGACAGGACGTCCTAACATGGGACAAGTCCCGAGATGAAGATCCAATGTATCATAGTGAATGACTTCAATCAGAAAAAAATTACTCAAGTTCCGTCAGCATCGCAAATGTAGAGATGTAGACCATAATGTAATGGTTTCACTTTTCACAAGTACTGTGATATCGAAAACCGCAAGATAATCGGTCAATTTATTCAAGAAATTCAGTTCTTCGAAATAGAGTCAAATTTTGAGCTGTCCATTATGTGTTTTTTTTAAAGCTTGGAGCGCACGAAAGGGAATCCCTATAATATTCAGAGAACATCGTGCGTTCCTAGGGAGGATAGGGACAGGAGGTAGGTATTGGAATTTTTTTTGAACGTTTGGAGCCGTTCTATGGATGAAGGAGTCTTGATAAAGTGCTGTTCGACATCTTTCGAGGTTGACAACGAAGGGATGTACTGACTGGGCTTGTCTAGTTCGTCTGATTGGTAATGCTAGTGAAGGGATTATAGCAGAGATTTCCGAAGAACATTTCCCGTGGAAGTATCGATAGAAAAGTGAAAGGTCGCCGACCTTTCTACGGTGTTCCAATGATGTCAAAGAGTGAGTGAGTGTGGCGTCACCCACCAGGCGAATGGCTCTTCTCTGGATGGAATCTAAGAGCATCAGCGTATGTTTTGGTGCTGAACCCCATATGTGGGAACAGTATTCTAGAACAGGCCGTATCTGCGCTTTGTAGATCATGAGAAGCTGTTGAGGTGTAAAGTAGCTTTTCTCACGGAACAAGAATCCGAGTTTTTGTGAAGCAGCTTTTGCGATGGATCTGACATGATTATCCCATGAAAGAGTGTTGCTGACGGAAATACCGAGCATAGATATGGTGGGCTTGGTGGGGATGGTGGAGCCAGACATTACAATATCGGGCATACTGAGTTCCGCCTTTCTAGAACTGTTGAGAACTGTAGTTCTCCAGGGAGCTGTGTACATTTTCTCCTCTATATTTTTCACGCCACTGATCAAACTCTGATTATTCATGATTTTTCGAATTACCAGTTCAATTTTGTTGTGGAACTCGAACCGAGTGCGGTCCTACGGTGAATTTTTAGGGGGAGTAATACTGTAGGATGTCCAGATTTTTTATTATCCAACGTCAAATGGCTTCAAATTGAAAATTGGATTTTCTCCTATTCCTGAAAGAACTGCCTATTTTTACAATATCATGAGATGAGAAATTTAAATAAGATTGTTTTATTGGGATCGAAGTGACACTTTGTTTGACAAAATTTGCGAACAAAGTCACTTCTGATCCGAATGAAACATGCTATTTTTTCTGCAACCAAAACAATTAAATTTTGAATTGACTCGGCCGTTACTTGATGGAAATCCATGACAAATTTACAAACTTCACAAACGATAAGATTTCCACAAAATTCTCAAACACACGACATGTTTCGCTTGCAAAGTAGCTTCGTCAGGTGATATACTGGTATTGTTTATCCAAAAACAATTGCAGAGTCTCGGGCCGCATCTGCACTCAATCCAAAGGGAATTTCAAACACCGACGCCGCACAGTAGTGATTGACACGAGACCAACTACTTTCATAAAGTCTCGTCTTGTCTCGCCGATGAAATATGAAGTTTTGTCTCGAGTCTCGTCTCGCAGCCTGGAGTCTCGTCTTGTCTTGCGTATCGTACGAGAGCCTCGCAAATTTATGGCAAATTCGTCATGCATAATCTTGTTCCAGTCTAGTACGGGATATTTACCTCTTCCTACTTTTTAGGCATTATGTAGAAGTAGGAAGAGAAAATTACAACAAAAATAACATTATTTATTGAAAAGTTAGTACCTAATAGGTACATACTCACATCATAAATCTGAACAAGAAAAAAAAAACATAGCATTATATATTCGAACCACCATTATTTTTCTTATTTAAGAAATAGGTTTCTAAGAAAAAAACCTTCATCAGTCAGATCAGTGTTCACGATCACAAATGTTTTTGTTTTTCACCCAGTCGTTAAGACATAAAGTTATTCTTTATCTTAGACTATTTAGCACAGAATGACTTATTTATAGATTTTCAGGTATAGTCATTCAATTTGCGATCTGTTGTTATTGCAGAATTGTCTTTATATTCCGCCACCGTATAAGAGAGGGTATAGTCCGTTTTCGTTTCACGCATTACGTCGTTTTACAACAATCATGAATTGTGTTTTTCAAGTATTAATGAATGAAATGTTTTGTCCATTTGTGCTAAATAGTCTGAATTTCTTCTAAATATGTTGTATTATGAATGAAATTCTGCAGTCTGCAGTCGGCACGCAGAAATAGTTACCTGCGAGACTCTCGCACGAGACACGAGAAGTCTTGCACGAGACTCGAGACGAGACCAATAAAAGTCTCGTAGCGTCTTGTCCGAGTCTCGTCTCGAGTCTTGTCTCGAAAACGAGACCATGCGAGACTCTCGAGAACGAGACTATCGCGAGCACCACTACCGCACAGTGCGGGTTATTCTGCAATTGATATTGGATATATACTATACAATCTCTCGATTTTCAAATGGAGCACCCTGTATTTCATTGCATTTTTAGATTCTCCCTAAAGAGCTGCTTTCATAAATGTATCAAATTTGAATAATATATTATACTGAATCAGTGGAGTAGCTTTACCAGAATTTCAGGCATCCTATTCATGATTGAATTCTGCTGATGTAATGTAAAAGAATGTTATGAAATATAATGAAATTTGAGTTATAATAGGATAGAAGATTATGTTTTTTCTATCGCCGATAATATTAGTAATAATGCTTATTAGTGACACGTTCCGTATCAAGGATGACTTTAATCATGCAGAAGGTAATTATCAGATTGGTTTAGAATTTTATATCCGTTTTAGATAGATATCAGATCGACTCCGACAATTCGGAGGTCAAATGCATCTTACTATTTGTTTTTGTTCTAGGAATCAGTTTTTCATTGGGATAATAGGACTGATTAGTTCCGGATATTGAGAGTTTCTGGTAGATTTAACATTCATGAAAAACTATATAAATCAAGATAATAGCATATTACTCAACCAGCGCTAAATGATGGCTATCACCCAGGAAAATAAAAAGGACCCCGCACTTTCCTTAAGGAAAATGGCTTTCGGTTAAATTCCCTGAATTTTTGGTACGATGTAGAATTTGACTGCCCAAGCAAAAGTGTCCATGGGCACAAAGAAATCGACTGACTAGTTTTCGAGATACAGTGTCAAAGATGAAAAGTGAAGCTTTCTGCTCAAAATTTTTAACAACTCCGAGAATTGACAGAATGTCCATTTATTCATGATGGAATAACATGCCTGAATGATGGTACAATGTCATCTGGATCTCGCATCCATTATAATTTTACGTTTTGGACTCTACAACATGGTAAACAAGGAAAAATCCGATTCGATTAATTTTAAACCAACCCGGGTAAGTTTTTTCATGAGAATTAAAAATCCAATTGAGCCTGGACGAACTTCCCCAATCTCGATCGACATTTTTTTATATGTAGGGTGTTTCGAAAATAGGGGTACGTCAATCCCTAGTTTTTTGAATCGAAAAGGGGAGAGCATGTCATATATAGATATCAGACATTCTTCAGTGTTGAGAACGTCGCATACTCATTTCATATATATGTGAGTAAAAAGATACAGTCCAAGTTTCTTGAAAAAATGCGGTTTTTTAAATGAATACCCTGTATTTCGAAAAAGAGCTTTCAAATGAAAAACATTTCATTCACCTTGTATACATTTTGGAATAGGTACCGCACTAATCTAGCCGGGATATTTTAAATAGCCCATTTCGGACTCCAATGGAGTATATCGGGTGTCAATGAAATCCGTACATTCAAAAATATATAGCCGACAAACGAGTCCGGAGACCTATGCTGATATTGATGACAATATCTCGGACACCTCGAATCGTACATCATATCAAAAATTCAAGAAAATTAACCGATTCGTGTCAACGGCAGTCGCGTGCGGGAAAGAATCACTTTCCGCACTTGTTAGGAGAATTACTATTTTTCCCGTGGGAAAAAGTGAGTACTTTTTTCCCGGATATATATCACATATACATACACTGTTGATGGCTTTTGTTGTGCTATAGTTCCGAAAAATGAGTCAATAATACCGTCTCCGAGAAAGAACTGCAAGTCCTGTTATCTTCCATTCGACTTCGCGGTTTCGTATATCACTAAGCAACCACTAAATTCGCAATTTTTCAAATCAAATCACAGAATTAGACTGACAGAAATGACATCAGATATTTGATTACTTCAAAAGAATGATGAAGATGTCTTTAAAACGCAGGTGTCCCTACTGTTAAAAACTTTAAATTTCACGTTGATAATTTTCAGATTTCGAAATAATGTAATATCTTCTCAATATTGATTCGTCCTTTCTTCTGTCACAGAAAAAAATAGTCCACTACTTTTTTCCCTTGAATAATAAATAACTATTTCTGAAAACGCAAGATTGAGAAATGGGTATTTATTATACAAGGGAAAGAAGTAGTAGATTCTATTACTTATTCAACACTGATCATTGCGGAATATTGACAAACACGACATTTTGTGTGAATCGATATCCCACAAAACACATCAGAGTTGAGGAGCTCTTAAAAATAGATTTAATTTATTCTCCTTCGACTCGATTTCTATAAAGTAACCCATTGATTCGTCTAAGAATCCCTACCAATATTTACAATATGTTTGTGATAGACTATCATAATATATTTATAATTATATAGGTGAATATCGTTTGGAATTAATGCTAAAAGGTTCGCGAATATATTTCCGATTTATTGAGAATCTATGTCTACAGGTTGTAACGGTTATTTTATGAAAAAAAAAATCAAGGTTATGTACTCGCACTTTTCAACTCTTATTAAAACCATTGTTCAAATTGATAATTTCATATACATGTATATTATTGCCAATAAGAAATTATATTAACCTTGCATTACAGGAATGGTTTTTTGAATAATTATTCCGTTTCTTTGTGTTGAAGTGACTCACAATTAACCAACTGCAACTAATTACAAAACGTAATTTTCTTCACAACCAATTATCGATCATTAAAAAAATGATCTTCTTGTATTTTCATTCTCAATTCCAAAAGATAATCGAATATAATAAGTGGAATAGCGTCATTTTATAATAGGTAGGTATTTTTCCAATCTTAAGTCGGTGTTTTTCTAACACCATCCATTTTTGATGTTGATGTATCGATATTATAATATTCACAATGAATTATTTATAGTATAATATATGATCAAGGTATATGATTGTGTGTCCCACGTCGATTTTGGTTCAGCTTTTTCCATATTTTGTTACCCAATGAACTTTTTGTTTTCGTGACATCAGATTCAATACCATTAAATGAAACGTCTCCAAATCAATATCCATTCCCTAAAGTTTTTTCAGTACGTTTCTAAATGGAATAAAATGATTATTGTATTGAATTAATATATTATCAAAGGAAATATAGGACTGCCCAAATATACAGGGTAATTAACCCTAAACTTAAACAATTCGGCGATTGTTGCTTGTCGTCATCGTCGGATGTTGAAGTTGATACTTGTAGTTCTTGAATTAATCGTTTCAGCACAGTTTATGATGGTTTCAGACTACATGAGACTACCAATGTTGGAATCGTTTTATCAAAAGGGACATAGATATATCAAAATATATAGGTTGTCCTGTTTCAAATTTCGAATCTGGGGTAAACACATTTTCAGAAAATTTAAATTTACGACCCCAAAATTAAAATTTTCTACTACTCGCGACTTCCAAAATATTCCCAGTCTGGGGCAACCGTATAATAGATATTTATAGCACGACGTGTACCATAATGATTGTTTATGAATCGTATTACATACAAAATTTTATCTGATGGCATTTATATTAATACGTTGTCGAAAAATAAAAAATTGCATTTTTGACATGTCACAGACAACTATATTTGAAGGAGTAGGCATATGTGATGCGGGATTTTGTTATAACTTCAGAGATTATTTCATTCACACTTGGCTGGACCTATGAAATGTCATGATTGAAGTCACATGATATGCGATATCAGCGGCTATTTAGGTAAACAAACAATATGAGCGGCTATTCTGTTCGCTAGCATAAGAGTGCTATGGTTGTCAAACTTTGACATACCAAAGGTGGGACATACCTATCAGTCACTCAAAAAGTGAAATGTCTCGTTTTGGGTCAACTTCCACTACGGTAATCCGTAATTATGTAAGCGAATCTATGTCAGAACATAACGAGGAGAGTGAAGAGTCTGTCTGGAACTATTCAAGTTTTATTGCCAGCAGAAAGACTATGAATTTTGTGCGACTACGACATCTCTCGTGATTGCCCAAATCTTGAAAGATTGGGTGAGGAGAATGGTGAGGAATATTAGGCATACACAGTTGAAATTCATATGGAAAACTATATACAGGAACGAGTACAGGAAGGTTACTTCAATGAACATAAACGTAAGACAAGTCCATTTGATTATATCGAATTCAAAGGTGCCAGGGTTGCGCATAATGCAAAGAGGCGAAGCATACAATATTTTCCTCAAACAAGAAAGAATGGTACCGAAGCTCTTATCAAAGAATATTAACGCTATCAATAGCGTTAATATTCTTTCTTTGCTCTAACATTAAATGAATTGATTACAATTGTACGTAGATATGATGAGAATACTCCAGACGGCCTTCAGAAGAATTTTCATTCAAATTGTATCTGCAGAGAAGTATAACTTGAATAAAATGTTGAAATTCATATGAACTAGTATTTTCACACTGTTCATGAAATAATCTTCCTGAATATCACTCGACCATGACAAATGGAGACTATTATTTTCTTTAATTCATCTCGAGTAACTTGTATTTTGGGACAATTCAATTCGACCATATGAACATAAATAATCAAAGAATAACTCCCTCGAGCTGAAGCTCTCGGGAGTTATTCAGATTATTAATGTTCATATGGTCTCATCAAATTGTCAAAATACAAGGTACTCTCGATAGAATTATGAAGAAAATAATAGTCGGCTATTTGTCATGGTCTCGGGATATTACCTACGAATATCGCAGGATTGAATATGGTAGAACTTGTCAGACAATATGTGAAAATATACGACCTTGCAACACAAACCATCTACGTTTTTTGTCACTTATAAAATCAAGAAGTGCACGAAACAACCTGTTGGAATTCATAAATTTGGTAAAATGCCAAAAGTTATTGCCACTTTTTTGAATTCACCTCATCCTGAAGAATCTACCGGACATTGTTTTCGGCGATCGTCTACTTCATTTTTGACTGATTATGGAGCTGATCTGTGTACCGTGAAACGCCATGGCGGATTGAGAAGCAATACTGTTAAAAAAATATCAGAAGCATTTTTGGTGTCGAAAACCAAACAGGATTACAAGTTTACCAAGAACCATCAATTATTACTGATGTGAAAACTCTAGAATCCATTGGGATTATTATTGCAAATTGTAGTAAATACTCTTTCACCATTTATAATAAGTAGTTTTGTACATAGTTATGCATTTTCATATATAATTTCAATATGGTATTTAGTCCCATAATAAATTCATCATGGGAATAAGTACCATAATGAGCTTCTTTATGTCATCAAATTTGAAAGACATAACGTTGTCATTATGACATGCCATAAGATAATAGTATATTATGTAACAAGTATTATAAACGTCCTTTTAGTAACGACTATTTTAAGCACGAGCAGAGCAGAGCAGAGCAGAGCGGAGCATTTTACGGCCCGTGGGCCATAATAAGCCCACGGGCGGCAAAGTTCAACTTAACGCTCGCAAAACCGGGCGGTAACGTGCACTTTACGGCCCGCTAGTGCATAAAATCTATTATTACTGTTTTTCATCGTCCAATCAACCCCTTGTTCGAGTAGGAGTTTTTTAAAAATGATAAAATCCTTAATGAAATATCTAACAGTAAACAACTGCTTTCCTTGATAATGACACAAAATCTTGAATTCGATTCGTATATTATAATTAATAGTAGGTAGTAGGAATATTTTGTGTCCTAGTATGGCCGGCACTCATTCTGTTCTGATTAAAATATTTGTGTTGAAAAACCTTGATAATGCCGATAATTAAATCATTTCGCCATCAATATTTTCCGAGAAACTTCCTTACCTATGCCCGCAGACCAATAGCTGTTATTATAGGTTTTTCTGTTATAATATATGAATAGTTTTTATTCATGTTTCTAATGGCATAACAAATTATCAAATTCTCTACATGGCCATTGCCAATGACATAAAGTTGTTGTTGTTTATTGGAAACAGTTACTACACACCTGAGGATTATTGTAGGAATAAAATATCAGATATCAGTTTTCGTGGGTCCCGAGATCATGACAAATAGCCGACTATTATTTTCTTCATAATTCTATCGAGAGTACCTTGTATTTTGACAATTTGATGAGACCATAATATGAACATTGATAATCTGAATAACTCGCGAGAGCTCTAGCTCGAGGGAGTCAAAATAAGAGGAGACCCTGTACCTACTATTTAGAAATGTCAACACTTGAATTAGCTTGACTCACAAATAATGGTCAACTCGCAGCGACACATCGCATTTTCATAAATTTCTCTGCTTGTATCACTAAAATTGTCAATATTTACTTGAG
This sequence comes from Phaedon cochleariae, assembly GCA_918026855.4. NCBI lineage: Eukaryota > Metazoa > Arthropoda > Insecta > Coleoptera > Chrysomelidae > Phaedon > Phaedon cochleariae. The sequence goes on from OU896711.1 coordinate 11,473,620, forward strand.
TATATCGGATATTGGTGTCACTTTCAATCTACAGAATGTTTTCTTAGGTTCGTATTTTGGTGTGCACCTTGATTTTTCCCCAAAAATTGACTTTTTTAGGTATTTTAGATTCATTTTGAAAATTGATGATAGTGATTTCAACATTTCACAAAATGAAAAAAATATCCTCATCACATAAGCAATGACAAAAATAGAAGAAATAAATGAGTAATGACGCCACAAAACTACTGACAACTGACTCGACAAATTGACATTATCTATATCTAATTGCCATATTTCCATCATCATTTCCATCAATTCAGAAATAATATACTCCTCATTTATACTATTGATCAGATTTCTGGATCAATGGCATACAGTGACGGAATAATTGCAAAGTTATATATAATACTGATGAGGACCGAAAGCCCGAAACACGTGTCTGCGGTTAACTCTTTATGAGGGCTATGTCCAATATCTTCTTCCCAGTTGCTTAAAACAGCTCCCTCAACATTCTTTTCATCATAATAATTGTACACCTGGACTCGGATGTCACGCAGCTATAGATGCCTCTGTAGAGACGTTATAGTTGTTGCTCTGGAATGCAGAGTCTGCTGATAGGAACACTGAAATGCAGGTTGCTCCTGTTTATTGGCTTCGTCTTCCACCAAGTGTTGCCTATCTTTTGCACTCCTTCTTAGTTGCTCAATACAGTTCCCTCAACATTCCTTCCATCATAATAATTGAACTCCTGGACTCGGATTTCACGCATCTATAGCTATAGCTGTCTCTGAGGTGACGTTGTAGTTGTTGCTCTAGAATGCAGAGTCTGCTGTCAGAAACCAAAAATCTGCGACTGGCTTCTATTTGTTGACTCTGTTGATTTGTTGTTTCGTGTTCTACCAAGTGTTGCCTAGCTCAGATAGTCAGGAGGTCATCCAATCTAGAACATGCAATGAAATCAGATCAAGACTGGTCTAGGATTGCCTTCAAAGCCTGCTAACCCTGGCTAACCACAACAGGGTAGGGCATAAGGGAAACTGGAATCAGACATACTGAAATAACGTTCCTGCATAATGACACAGCAAACTGATGGTTGGGACAATCTGTCCAGAACAGTGACTAATTTCATTCTGAGCCTAAACAGAAGTCCGATCAGACAAGTGATGGGACTAATAACCGTTCTTAGCTCCTTGAGGAAGGATATGCATCAAATGGGCATCTATACAGACGAACCCATATGCAGACTATGCAATGAGGAGGAGGGAACTGCCACCTATGTGATAGCGCGTTGGAGATTCAACCTTTTGGGAGCACTAAACTCATACAAGGTTTTTCTAACGAAAGATTTGGTGAAGTGGCTGCTAAAACTCATCTAGGTAGAGAACCTGTTCACCTTAGTCAACAGCATGAAAGGCTGCAGTGTTTTGGGCTTCGAACCCTGACTGGACATATTCTTCTATAAATCAAGCAATCAATCAATCAAGTGTTGCTTATCTTTTGCACTTCTTTCATCGTACTGATGAGGGCCGAAAGCGCCCGTAACACGTGTTATGCGGTTAACTCGTTATGAGTTCTATGTCCAATTTCATCTTCGCTGTCTCTCAACACAATTCTCTCAACACTTATTTCATCATATAGTGAAATATTAATATATTATTCAAAAAAACAATCATTTTCATTGAAACTACAGCCCTTATTATTAGTTATTTGATGATACATGCTGTGTACAATCTTACGTTATACCAAGGGTTATACTCTTGTGAAGATTTTTATTGCTATTATTGATCAAATCGCATCTCCAGACGAAATTGTTGATAGCCACTTTTATATGCTTGCTATTATGAAAGAAATTCTGGTTAACGTTCTATTCTGCAACACCCTATATAGATAAAAGAATGAGAAGAAGATAATTGCAGTGAAATGACTTCTGTTTTGTTTGTTTTCTGTGTTGTGAACTGATGGGAATATCCAAAACTGAATCATCATTCTCCCATCAGTACATCAGGTATATTCCTACCAATCTTACCTACCTTGAAATAAATTCATACATGGTAATGAAAAAGGAAGAGTTACTTACAGGTTGTTGATGAATTTGTGAAATACCCTCAACAGCATAGTATTCAACTTGATTGTAAATGACGCACTTATAATGATTTTCATTCTCTGATAATATCGTAATATCTTTAACATCGATAATATCGATAAATTTACCCAAACCTAATTATAGTTGCATGTTGCATGAAAATAGCAAAGTAACATATATTGTTTTATTTCATTTCATATTAATATAAACTTCGGGTCTATAAAAGTGGCATAGAAAAATCATAATTCTGTCATTGAAAGGTCCAAAAATTTCCGATTTAATTCGCGGTTGGGGACCCAGGAGAAAAAAAAAGACACTGATATACAAACTTTGCTATGGTGACTTTGATTGGTTAAACATCACAGGTGTTCAACTTTCCTCTGAATAGACATATTTTTGGATAAGAAGTCGGCATTTCCAAGTGATCCTGGTGGAAAGATTTCATTGGGACGTCCGGTATGATTTTCTAAATGACCTGCTCGAGGGCCTGCCTAATGAATAATTATGTGATTTAGTGAAATCGACAAGAAGTAAATAATCATTACGTTACAACTTTACAGCACCAGATCAAGATGCGATTACGTATTTTTATGTACCTACACCTTTATGACGAGCAAATACGTATAATAGTTTCCGAATTCCATGGTGATTATATTCACGGGGGATTTTCTTCTTCCCAATGCGGCACTCTTGAATCATCAGATTTGGAATGAGTAACTTTATTTATCTCGACCTTCCAGACATAATAATAAAAGGAATTTATAATCGAGAGTGTTTGTTGACTTAAAGGAAGCGTTTGATACGGTTTCCCATAATATTTTATTGGATAAATTGAAAACATGTGGCATCAGAGGTAAAGCGGCAGACTTAATTGAATATTACTAAGAAAATCGGACCCCAAAGTTAATAATATCACAAGTAGCGAGAAAACAACTATTTACGGATTGCCACGGGGGACTGTGTTGGGGCCGTTATTTTTCAATGTATACATTAACGAGATCCATGATTTAGAGTAAGGTACAGATACAAATGTTGTGGCATACGCTGATGACACTGTCGTGTTTTTTTGTGCTGATTCTTGGAAAGCCGTAAGAAAAAATGCTGAACTTGGAATGAAGATTATACATCAAGAAATCAGTGAACGTCTACTTACACTGAACCTGAAGAAAACAAAATCAATTACTTTCTCGCTCACCAAATCAGGCTACCCAAATATTAGCAGATTAAAAATACATGTCAAGAATAGCTGCGCTTATAATTGTGACTGTCAAGATAGCATAGAAGAAGCCTATGAAGTTAAATATTAATTGTATCACCAATTTACTTCGATGTACTCTACCGAAATTCAAGATGTTGATGAATATGCTGTCCCAACGTACTATTTTTTCGATCTATCACGCTTTAGCTGGGTCCATTTCAGAATACGATATAGTTGCATGGGGTGCAACAAGATTGTACACAGAAGTAAAAGTACAATTAAGCAATTATTTCATAAGAATGCATTGTTAATGATTTACAAATATCCCAAGTATTACACAAAATATGAGCACAGCTACTCAACAAGGAGTCAAACAGAAAATCAGCTACAAATACCAATATTTCAGGAAAATACTACACAAAAACATGCATACTATATTGGCATACGCTTATGCAACAGTCTACCCGATGCAATAAGGACACGGAAAAAAAGGATTTGTTGCATCAACAAATTATTTTTGCTTGAATTATTTTTGTTGGACTAAGCAATTTTTTGTTGAATCAACCAGATACATGATCATTCCATGGAAGCAGCTTGTTCAAATCAATAATGTAGTCTAATTGAATCAACAGTATAATATCAATTCCATCAACAAAATATATGGTTTTATCAAAAACAATTTATGTTGATCCAAGATAATGTCGATGTTGATTCAACTATAAACATTTTGTTGATTTGATCAAATAATGATCATTTTGATGGGAATATATCTTTGAAACAACATACAAGTTTTTTTATTCCGATGTGGCAATGAACTTGTTTCGAACGGATCATTTGCTTGAATAGAGCAACGAAATATGTAATATCAATGAAATATTTTGTTCATTCTACATCAACTTAAATTTCCGCCTCTAGATGGCGATCATTTCGCTCCGTCTATGCCTGCCTCGAATTCATTATATATACGTGGAGCCTGATTCTTCGTGTTTGAAATATCAGCTGGATAAATCGAACTTAGGATGATTAGAAATCCGAAATAGTTTTCCATCAGCTGAGGAGAAGTAAAGACTGAAGATCCATGCTAGAAGTCGACTTGTTTCCTAGATTTGTTTATTCTATTGATGTGAAATTTCAGAAAATTCCCGAATATTGAATTTTGGTTCACCAAAATAATTTGTCGAATGGATATATAGTTCCTCTTGAATCAACAAAATATTTCATTGAATTAACCAAATATTTCATTGAATCAAACAAATATTTCATTGAATCAACCAAATATTTCTTTGAATCAACCAAATATTTCGTTGAATCAACCAAATATTTCGTTGAATCAACTAAATATTTGATTGAGGCAATATGTTGTTATTTTGAATCAAACAAAAAGATTGTTTGATCCAATTCAATATCTCTTCATAAACAATTCACGAATGTGCTTGATTGAAGAGGATCCAGAGTTAATGCAAGACATATTTACTTGATTCAAACTTCAAATTCGCTCTGAAACAAGATATAGATTTACTCATTTCAAGATTATATTTTGTCGTGCATATATGACACTTTTATTCGCTCCATTCAATTAAATTTTGCTTGATTCAACAATTCCTTTTTTTCCGTGGAGAATGAATAGTTTCGAACATTTTATTTCATTTCTTATTTTCCACTGTACAAAAATCATCTGATTTGTCCTAACTACATACGTAAATATCTATATTGAATTATTACTCATATTTTCATTTCACAGAAACGAGGAGGGAAAATCCCAAAACATCTGAGATGATGGAAGTAAACAAAATTCAATCCCTTCAGGATACTGTGAGGTTGAAATTTGGAGGAGTTCCATGGAAATCATAACATGATTTAGTTGATTGAAAGAAATTAACATTTGAAAAAAAAATCTCTCACATGAGATTGTATGCATTTTGATGAGCAATGGAAGCGAACAAATAATGAAACAACACTATTTTTGAAATGGACATCAACATTTTATTTCTTTCCCAATACATATCCAGTGTTTGAAATTATGACATATATTGTATTGTAAGTGTTCAAGATACATATACCCATGATTCAGTGCCAGATTCTTCGACAAAAATTGGTAGAAAAGTTCCAATAAGCATAAGTCGAAAAATGGGTCCTAAGGGAACTATATACGGCCTCATGAAGATGATATTTCCTGAGTTTTTCTGAAATGCCATGTGATCAAATGATTCAATCTGGTACAAGAACCAAACTTTCTATGGCCAATGCCGTGAGAATATCGAAGTCATTCCCACAAATGTTCATAAATAAACGAAACTGGTAGATAACGAGAAAAAAATAACTGCTTTCCTAACTATATGCCACAAGGAAATTGAATTACATCCTCCCAAAATCTATGCAAAGATTCGTTTAGACGAATTAAATCGCAAGTGTTTCCTTTCTAAATGCTGAATTGTGCTTAAATTGTTCAGGAACGCTTGACTACCTACAGACCGGTTTCGAGCTTTTTTGGCTCTCATCAACTTGGGGTTTTCTCCAGATAGCCTCCACAACCGCTATCTGGTGCGAACCTCGGTGCGAACCCGACTCAACGTAAACACATCCTATCATTTAAAACCCAAAAGGCGTACGGTATATGTAATTCCTTCGGATATCCGACCTATAAAGAACTATCGATGGATTTGCAATTATCTATGGGAAGGTAGTCTATACTATTGAAATTTCCAATTCAAAAAAGTAGTAATATTATAGGAAACTTCGAACGCGAATATCTCCGTAATCGTCCGAAATAACCCTATGAAACCCAGTATCGTTGAAGTTATGATAATCCCTAACCGATCATGGAATAAAATACAGAGTGTGCCATTTGAAAATAAAAAGTGGATAGTAGCTACCACAGGGCTGTCACAAGTAATTCATTTCTATATGAGTCATTAGGAAGGAACTTCGATTTCTGATTACCATGTCAAATAATCGAGATATTACCTGTATACGATAACTTGAGACAACCAATAGGTGAAAACTTATTTCATTTGTGTAATGGTGTGAATCTTTGAAAAACCCATTCCCCTGGAAACCACAATTTGAATGGAATTTCCACGAAGGTATTAACAGTCCATCGAGCCCACCAAACAACTTGATTTTTGTCAATTCGCCATACGTGAAACATACTTGTCCTGATTGATATATTGGTATTTCCTGTATCTATACGTTCTTGTGAATACAGAATTGAATCAGAAAGTGGTGACGTCATTTATTTCTTTGCTGAGATTATGATGAGTACTACTTATAGTTTTATTTTGAATATTCATGGTGTACCTGGAAGGTCTTCACAAAAACTTTCCACATATTTCTCAGATCAAAACAACCCGATATAAGGAAACTTATCTCAGTTCAAGTTGCTTTGTTTGGCCGCTAGAAGACTCTGAAGTTACAACTTTCGAATCGTTTTTGCTTCATTATTTTGAAACGGCTCATGAGATTTCACTCAAATTTGGTGTATTGCCATAGCTTTATTGGGCAATATTACCCATATCATGATTATGATGAATATCATTCCATGGGAGTAGAACTTGATTTTTTCAGTGAATAAACATCTAATACTTCTACGCCAATGGAAATAAAGTTGTGTGAATATAATGTTTATATTGCGTACCTTGTTCAATACAAGGAAAGTACTCCTAAAATTTGAATACTCCCATGGTTTCGACAAAATTTTAATTTTGGTTAACATACAAACTTTCCATCATTTTCACTTATACAAATATTCATACGACGAGAACATTTTTTATGCGCTATCAGCTATGTTTTATTGTTTCTTTTTTTACTGAGTAAGTCGTCTAGCGTCCAAACTAAGCAACTTTGTACTGAGGTTGGTTTGCTTGTATCAAATTTTCTTAGTCTGAGAAATATGTGGTAAGTGAAAACCTTTTAGGGACACTGTGTACATGAAGTTGGTAGATAGTTCCTGCATGGTTTTAACGAACTCATGAGGAATAAATCGTCAAAAACATGTCGATTCGTATCATAAAATCTTCATCTGACTTTTTCCCAACTATTTATAGGTTCAGAAAATTCGTACATAGGAAGTTTTCAATTTGATTCCATTGTTCAAGATATTTTATACCAAGAATAACTATTATAATAGGAAGAAGTACTTTCCTATAAAAATATCGTCGAGTCGAAAGGCAATACAATAATGGAGTTGTACATAACGGTTGTCCATAATATTTCCATAATACAGTTATCAATTCATAGACAGTTTATCAGGAATTGAATGGACTCTTTGATTTTGAAAGACCTCCATTGTTTTTTTCTTCCTAGTCAGAGAAAGTACTGCCTAGAATGAAAAAGTTTGTAGCTATGCAACGTTTTAAGTGATAATTTGAATCAAATTGGAAATCAAAATTAACAATGAATCTGGGGTGAACACAAAATGATGGATGATTTAAGCGTCAAATTGGAAGAAATTTGTAGAACAAATTATATGTTTCACATGGCAGAAAAGCACAAGATTCAATGCCACGGCTGGCTTCATTGCCAAGACGTAGCCGAGGCTATCAAACAAATATCTATTCCACCCGTTGAATGAGGGCTGATAATGTTGATGGTAATGGTGATGATGATGTTCCAAAGCATGACAAGCATGTCCTTACTCTCTGAAAAACATTGAACGTTAGATCTTCTAGAAACTCTAAAGATTATTCAAAGAAATACAGAATATGAATTTCGTTTTCTATGGTAAAGATCAACCTCAAATATAACTTATAATCAGAAAAAAACTAATTCATGGATACAGCCTTCAGCATTTCATATTTCCAAATTGCATGGCATAATTCGTGAAACAAAAAACTTTCACAAAGCATCAGTCTTTATTTATCCATCAGCCATAATTTCATAATATGTAGGTAACGAATCACTCTGTATAAAGCGTTGGAACCAATCACTAAGTAGAATGGAAAACATTATATATGTATATCTCAAATATCTCAAAATGATGATAATGATAATTATTATTATTATTATCATTTTGAGATAATATAGATATTTTTTTATCTCTTCGAGCGCACGAATAACCCTGTATATACAAATTATACTGAAGTGTCCCTCGTCCTTGCCCTTGTATTATATTTACTAGAATTGAAAGGAAAAAGTGACTACTTCTAGGTCAATAAACATCTTAGGAACTGTCTGGGTCTACTACCTATGCATTATTGGAAGTTAGCAATTCAGATATAAGGAACTAGATAAACTTTAATTATAATTGAGAAGGAACCTTGGGTATGTTTTTAAAGAGGTCAATAACAGAATGGGTTTGTTTATAAAAAAAAAACATAATGCAAATTCGATAACTACGTTTGATCGCCTATAATTAAATTTCAATACATGATTGATTGGTTTCATGATATTTCTGATTCAGATATATCATCTACTGATGCAGAAGACGTTTTTATTTTCTGATTATTGTATTGTTGTATGGATTTGACATATACCTAACTTAGCCAGAGCTGTGGAAAACATCGATATGGAAAATAACTGCATTACCAACTATAGCAAAGTACAAGGGTCGCAATAGTATACACCAAGGTAGTAAATAATATCATTATCACCCAGTATCTCAGATCAAAGCCCCTTAGGGGTAAGGATCCGTGGTAATATTCTCCACTACTACGGTGTAAATATGAATTTTTTTCACCACTAGCAATATATTTCAATCATAATAGTTTGTGAAACTGAAATGTGGACCTATTGTCACACAGCATATTATTGAGGCAAGTCGTTATTGATAAATATAACTATACTATAGATTCAAGGGTTAGTTCTGCGAGTCTCGCATCAGAACAGTGAATGGGGATTATTCATAACAGAAGTGGTTATGTCTTTGACGAAAACTACCTCGGTTGAATAAACAAACGTTGCGCCTTGAAAAGGAGTAAATAATGGTAGGTTCTAGAGCTAGTGGTGTAAAAAACTCACTTATTATCAAAGTTTTTGAGATCCATATGAGAATAGTATATTGTGCAACAAGTGGAGAAAGTGCTTCTCCCTACATGTTGCACACTAAACTTTTTCTACAACTGCACTTATTCAAAGAATCCGAGTAATGTTACTTATTGGTATTCATTTTATAATGTGGCACTATGCCACATTGAATATTGTGACCAAAGAGTAGACGCCTTTCCTATAGTTCCTCAAAGTATATTTCAAAAAAGTACACTTTCCAAAAAAGATTTCATTTCTGTATTCTTCTAGATTCCATAAATTTTTTGTACCAATATGCCAATTCATACTTTTTTCTTGAAATTTCCGGAAACAAATACAACTTTCGCAGCTTTTTCCATTATCTCTGTCTCTGGCGGTGTATTTATCAAAATCGTCACATCTCGGTGTATACATCATATTATTTATTATGAATTGTTGGAACAATATTTGATGGAAAATGTGATTTCTATCAATAGCACTAATGAGAACTACCCTAAAGAATTTTACATAGTTTTGAAACTAGGAAAGCTATGAGAAATGTGCTACTTTTCATAGCAGTAGTAGAAAATAGTATATTGTGCAACGAGTGGGGAAACTTCAAATTTTCTCACGAGTGTGAAAGTTTGTGGCACGAGCCTGAAGGCCGAGTGATGCAAACACACGAGTGAGAAAAGTACATTTTATTGAATGGTGCAACAATAAAGAAATATAAATACCGAATAAAGAAGAAGTATTTTTGGCTCATTTCCTAGAAGTGTCTGAAACCTAGAGACCAAACACCTTATGGGCCTGCTGGCTTTCGCAATGAACCTACATAATGCGTCAAACTGTAAGTTCACAATAGCTATTACTGATAATCAGTAGATAAAGATCGCGTGCGGGAAAGAATCACTTTTTGCACTTGTTAGGAAAATTACTATTTTCTGACAGAACAATATATTTTACTCCAATACATATCTTCTTATTGTGAGAAAAATACTTTCAGAATGAAACAATCATCTCAAGATGAGAAGATGTTCAAGATTCAGAATTCTGATCACCCTGTATCTGATCCGGTTAAACATCAGTGAATAGTAAAAAAAAATTGAGATAGGGACATGTGAGACGTTTTAGCCGATAATGAGAAGTTTCGACAAACAAATCCTAAAGTTGAAACACCCTATATCTCTGTAATCATTTCCGATAGACCCCAAGTGTGATGTATCGATGAAATCAGCTCTTCAGAGAGACTCTGAAAATGCAATAAAATACAGGGTATTCTATATGACATAACAAAGCTGTTGCTACTTTTTGATAGAAGCAGCACTACTACATTGCTGAAATATTTCAAATGAAGAGAGCGTATTCTAAAATATAAGCATGCATATTCTTATGGATTTCTCCCGAGTGACTCTCGATATAGAGATAGTTCAAGCTCGTCGTGACATACACTGTATATGTCGTCAAGCGTTTTTTATGTTTCAAATATCGCGAATTTCAATAATTATTAAATGAATTTTGAACCTCTGTGGAAAAAACGGTTTGCGACATTCAACTAGCCTGATGGGTTTGTACTCCAAAGTAACGAAATAAAATTGTTCACTGAAACAAGTCCATTCCCAAGAAAGATAATCTCATATCATTAAGCTTTTACATTATAACCACATCGTGCTCGTGAACAAAGTTTCCATGTTTTCAGAAATATTGTTATGAACGAACAACAATATTCATTACTTAACTCATGTTATTAACAAGTCGTAATTACCGTAGTATGATTATATATTAATCCAATTATTAGATTATGGGTATCTCAAATGAATCATTGAGTGAGCAATACACAAATAAACATCCTTTCACCAGTAAATTGTTATTAAATTAAGCGTGCTGAATGTTTATTGTATGGTTCACATGATAAATCTACGTTTGATTGGAGTTTCAATTCGATGATGCTTTAAAAACTGTCAAAAAGTTAAATATTATGCATATGCGTATATGTCTTAAAGAATTTATGCAGTACTTTACGAAAGCACTGTAAACAAAATTTGGATTTGGAGACTGAAACAGTTCTGGCAATGGAAATTATAAACATGTCAATTTTTATATTGATATAATCTCTGATGGGGCAAAATGTACTGGGTGGTCATAGAGATAGAACATAATCAGCGATTTGCTCACTTTTTCAGTGTCTTGCGAATGGATGATCCATCCATTCATTGGACGTACAGCTTTTACATTATTCTCTCTCACCCATTACTGAGTATGTGGAACTACTGAAAATGATCAAGTATAGGTACCTACTTTATATAATAGTTGGGGTCATTAAACCGATTAATGACCTATCTGCTTCATAGTCAGCATACTTTATTTGTTAACTGTTTCACCACACCCAGAAGAAAAAAAATATCGTTTCTTCTTTTACGGATCAAGCAGCCTTTTTGAAGTAACAAAGAACATGATATTTTCAAACGGATTGCTCTGCCTCTGAGTGCTACGAGTATATATAATAATATATTATACAGTGTGACCCACTTCTAATGGAACCACCCCTGTATCTTACGTGATCGTTGGGTAAGGATCCTGAAATTTGCTGGAGCGAGAGATATACCAAAAATGCACTCTATGACCAAGTGGGGTCATCTCCAGTGATATACACTGCTCGCCAACAGCCATGAAACTACCCCAATTTCCGAAAAATGATATTAGGAGTCAAAATAGGTCGAAAATCACTTCAGATTTGGAATCAGGACGCCCAATTTACTAACTATTCAAATTTTTCCTGGAAAATTTTCAGTTTAGAAAAATGAAATTTTGTCGCATTTTTAGTGGGGGCCCCCCATGGGGGCCTACTTGCCTGGCTACAGCCTCCCCACAATACTACTACTACTACTACTACTACTTGGTACCCTATAAAAAGTTAACCAATAATAATAAGACATAAACACAATTTTGCTTCCCATTAGGGTAGGGAACCACCACGCAAAGTCAGGCTAGGAAACACACATTAGACAAAAAGGTTTAAAAGTCGGAAGACTGAAACCAAGTGAGGGGTTTTATAAAACATATGCAGATTGCCAAATGCATAAGGTTGAAGTCCACTCGTTAGTGAGTGGGGGTGGATGGACATGGGGATGAGGAGCTATCATATAACGTAAGCTAGTTATATGGCGGCACTTGATCCTGGGCATTCAACCTTTCGGGAGGCGTGGTGGCTCCACAACGGACTCAATATCCCCCGGAGCATAGGGCATCACTGGGGTCTCATTTATTCCGCACGAGTGGCTCGAATGGTAGTAGAACACTCGCAATGCCGCATTGTGTCTATGGATATAGGCCGAGACTGCATACCCGTGCAAGAGGAATTGCAATTTGTGTCAGGGACCTCCATACCCATGACGAGGCTACGGTAGACGAGAGTGTTAAAAACCCCATCCTGTCATGCCATGATAAACCCCTCTATTTCCGATTCAAGCTTGCCAGACTTGAGAAGAGCGAAAGTCAGTTCTTTGGATAAGCCCCGGTCTTCAATGATCTTGAAGTAGACCAAATGCATGGGCTTATCCATGTGAAGCTGCAGGAGCTTTCTCACTACTGCAGCTTCGATGCGGGCCTCTCTCCGAACGGGTTCTAGCTCAGTAACTGAGTACTGAGCCTCACGCTCGGAGTCGAAAATCAGAGACAATTCATCGGCTGCTCGACGTGCTACCCTAATGAGAAAAGCTCCTACTCCTGCCTCTTCATGGGTTTTAACCATTTGCAGGAGCGAAACCGAACACCTGATGACTTACCAGGCACCATCCAGAACCATTCTATTATGGAGATACTCCAAGCTCAAGAGTTCACGGCCACCCTGGTCTCGAGGTATGTATAACCGTGAAACGGACGAATTTGTCGCAGCTCGACTTGAGTCCACTTCATCACTCCAAATGAGTAAAGTGGAACCGGAACAGCAAGCATGTTATTAGCAGTGACTTTGTTTTCTCCTGACAGTTCTGATGACCAGATCTGCCAGAGCCGCTGCCGATACTTGCTGCGGAGAGCGTCTTTCACCCGTTGTGCCTCCTGGATGTGAGTTTCCTCTACACCCAGGTAGGTGTACGTCTCTCCGGCATCCAGGTGGTGTAGGATGCTTCCGTCCACGAGCTGCGCGTCCTTGTCGTAGTTCTCGCATCGTCCTCTCTTGAGATGAACCAGTGCACATTTGTCCATTCCGAATTCCATTCCAATTGCCTGAGTGTACTTCTGCACCACCCTAAGGGATTGGTCCATATCCCTTTCACCAGAGGCATACAGTTTGAGGTCATCCACATAGAATAAGTGGGTGAACTTATGCCTCCGGTAACTGGGTGGGCGGCAGTTGTATCCTCTGGTTTTTCTGAGCTCAACGGATAGTGGCAGAAGTGAGATGCAGAATAGGAGAGGGCTAAGGGAGTCCCCTTGAAATACTCATCTCCTTATGATGACTGGCTCTGTCTGTACTCTCGCATTACCTGATGTTATAGTAAAGCGGGTCTTCCAGACCAGCATCAGTTGTTCTATGCATCTCACAATAGAATCGGGTACCGAAAGGCATTTGAGCAAGTCCTGTGTAATAGATCTATCTATCAACAGGTTCTCCTTGCAGCCAGCGACACCTCTCTTGGACCCACGCTGTTCGAAAATCCGTTGGTAAACCGGATTAACTACTAGGAGTACTCGCATGTACAAGATGCGTGTGAACAACTTGTAACATGCATTCAGGCAGGTAATTGGTCTGTATGTTGTTGTTATTATTATTTTCATTATTATTATTATTATTATTATTATTATTATTATTATTATTTTTATTATTATTATTATACCATATATTTGTAGAAACGAGGAAATAAAATCCAAATGAATGTAGAGAAATACTATTCTCTTGGGATTCCTGCTCATCATTTTCTTTCCATACTGATGATAATTCGACAATGATATTTAAACAAAAGTGGTCATTAAGTACCTATAAACCAAGAGGAATATTCCATTCCCACATAAATTTTCCGTATGAGGAACAGTTTCGAAAGGTTTCCGTATACACTTTAATGAAAATGATAAAAAAAACATTCGATTTTAATAAAGAACCGGGAGTTCCAAGCTTTCCTATTCCATTTATTCTCAGGAAATCACGAGAGATAGCATCACTTACCTTGTCAATGTGTGGAATACCAGACCTGATGGATTAATATTCTTTAACCACTGATGGGTGTCCAAGGAAATACCAGAAGCTGAACCACAAATTGAGTATCTCTAATCGAATTATCACTTCAGTGTGAGAGTCATAAATCAATGCGAATTGATTCATAATGATGAAGATGTCCAATAAGATTAATTAAATTACCAGTTTTATCGGACTGAGGAACTTATTTTCAAGAACAATTCAAGAACATTCAGCTAATACATATAAAGAAAATGGTTTTTGTTATTGTTTGATAAAAGTAGAAAATGATTATATAGGAAGTAAAAAAATGAATTCAAAGTTGGATGACTTATCATTTCAGCAGTATTTACATTTAATAACGACAGTTTCTGAGGAACCAGGAAATTACCTGAATGATAATTAATTTATTGCTGGTTTTTTGTTGACTTCCTCATCCATTTCCAAGATATGAATTCTATGAAGTGATATACATTTCACAATGAATTACCCAGAGGCAATGACTTACCTAATTATTATGACTGGCTTCCAACGCCCTGTTAATCAATGAATGAGAACCATTAAAGTACGAAATTAGGAATTTCGATATTTTCAACATCCAACAATAGTTATATATTATACAATGGAAAAAGTAATAGATTCAATTTTTTTCTGTGACAGGAAAACAGACGAATCAAGATTAAGGACATATTACATCATATCAAAATCAGAAAATTATCGACGTGAAATTTGAAGTTTTTAACAGGGATGTCACCTGCGTCGTAGGCATCTTTTTGGTTTTGCAGTCATCTTTATCTTCTTTTGAAGTAATCAAATATCTGTCAGTGTAATTCTGTGATTTGATTTTCAAAAATTGCGGATGGAAGATAAAAGGACTTGCAGTTCTTTCTCGGAGACGGTGTTATTGGCTTAGTTTTGGGAAATATAGCCCAACAAAAGCCATCAGCAGTGTATATATATTATGTGATATATAGGGTGTTTCAAGAAAACCTAACCTCCTTGTTAGGGTAGGTAGAACATTGCAAAATAAGTTGGGTTTGCTCTGTGAAAAAATGTCGTAACGGCACCCGTTTTCATGATACAAGGTGTTGAAAAAATTATTTTTTTACACATTTTACACGATCATTCCGAAACAACTGGTAACATTGTGATGAAATTTTGTATGGATGTTTATTGAAATATCACACATCGCATAAATTTGTTTTTATATCTGACTCTCATAGAGGGCGCTAGTTACACGGTTCGTAACGAGTAGTTTTGAACATAACTTTTTTGAGGTTAGATTTTCCAATCCAAATATGATATGGACTTGAACATCATTCAATTTTACACCAAAAAGGTACTCCTTGTGAAACTTGATACTGTAGCAGAATACTAGAATAACATACGGTCTATCAATAGAATAAATGAACATCCTGTCCAGATTTCCAGATTGTTGTCATAGTAGACGTTATTTACGGCTACATGAAATTGTTTTCAAAAATCATATTCTCTTCCATAAGATATATTTAACAGCCTAGTGGTGTGATTGATATACAGATTCGTACGATACTATCTGCGTAACGCAATTGGACCTGGTGTTAGGTAAGTTACTCATTCTAGGTTATTGTAGTCAGCATCATGTTAAGATTATCTCTATTTTAGATTGTCAAATTTAGGAAGAATATAGATATATACTCATTGGTAGTGTTCTCTGTACTGAACTTCATTGTGCAAACCCATACTCGTTACAATACTATATATGTTCTGTTTTCGGAATATTTCGATTTGAAAATAATGAAGTAGTAAAGTAGTAATGATGCTGGTATAAAATGAATTTTATTGGGTTCAATTACCTATTTATTCAGGTTCAAAAACAATTAAATTATTCTTGTGCTGAAGTTATTGATGGAACAAAGAATCATGAGTAAAAAATTAAGAGATATTCGACTAGAAACATGAAATATTGAATCAGTTAGATTAAGTGCTCAAAATGTTCTACGTTTCGAAGAACACACGATTCAATATTCTTTTTTTAAGAATGTATCATTCTTCTGAACAGTTGAGGATCAGCTGTTAGGTCATTTAAGTGATGTTCAATTATGTCTCACAACTCTTGACGTGAATTTACCTATGTTGCATAGACTTTCTGCTCAAGAACAAACTGTGTAATCCATGTTCTTAGTCAAATCTGTTTCGATGTTATTCTTGTGATTTATTGTTAAATCAATGAGTTTTGCATCAGAAATGAATTGTTGTTTTCGGTTTTCAATAAATAGGTGATAATTTTTCATAATACTCACTCTAATACATAGCTTTATAATACCAGCAACAGTTACCACTTCATCATTTTCAAATCGAAATATTCCGAAAACGGTACATAGTATCGAGTTTTACCAAGAGTAACTTTTTGGTGTGAAATTGAATGATGTTCATGTTCACATCAAATTTGGATTGAAAAATCCAACCTCAAAAAAGTTATGTTCAAAACTACTCTGTAAGAACCGTGTAACTAGCGCCCTCTATGAGAGCCAGATATAAAAACAACATGCGATGTGTAAGATTCCAAGGAACATCCATACAATATTTCATCACAATGTTGCCAGTAGTTTCGGAATGATCGTGAAAAATGTGTAGAAAAATTATTTTTTCAACACCTTTATCATGAAAACGGATGCCGTTACGACATTTTTTCGTACTTCCCATGACTAGGCTGGAAAAATGATACTTTCTCAAAGAAAAAGCGTCCGGGAAGTGAGCACTTCCATGACGGTGTCCGAAAAAAGTGATTTATGAAAAGTGACATTTCAAAACCTGTCAAAGAGATGAAATTCCAAACTTTATTCCCGTCACGGACAAAAAATAACTTCAGTCTTTGAAATATCGTCGAACCAAAACGGATAAAAAATATATTTTTTCAATAGCTAATAATTGTTGCACCAGACAAAGATGTGAAGGGAATCAACGCCCAAACGATCGATAATGTGTACGTTCCTTTCACATATAACCATGAATATATATTGACTTTGATCTATTGATATATTTTCGATCATGAGTTTCAATGATTCATGTTCGAAGAAAATAACTTACAAAGGCTGAATTTGTCTATAATCTTAATAGGTAATCAGTAACAAAATATCTAGCTACTAATTTATTTTGGCATACCTATAGAAAATATTGTTGTTTCATTCACACAATAGTTATTTGTTTCACTATAGGCAGAAGAGGACAAGGCATATCCGAGGCTAGGAAATCAGCCGAGGCATTGAATTTTCTTTCCTGCCAAATTCATTCCAATTTCACGAAAAGTCCAAATTATCATTTTGTCAATTTTGACTACCAATTTGATTCAAATTATTACTTGGAACTTGGAATGTTGCGTTGAAACAAACTTTTTCTGCCTAGGCAGAGAAGTATACAGCTTTTCAGCCATTTGAGTGTAATGGAAAAGACACTCTCAATTCGAAGACAATAGGTATTTGTTTGATTGCTGCCATATAAAACACATAATTTTTTCTCCAAATGTTTCAAAACCAATTCCTTATTTTTTTCATCGAAAACTCCATCATTTTGTGTTCACCCAATGTCAGTGTCAATTTTGATAAACAATCCCAAGTAGCACACATATATTGGGACAATATCGGTGCAATATTACGAAAATATCGGCAAAATATTGTGAAAGTAATATTGGCGAGAAAAAAAATGTGAACATTCGGCGATATTGGTACAATATCAGTTTCCAAATGTGGGTAGAATATTCTCATATCAATATTGGTTGAATATTCGTAGAGTAATATCGGACACAAAATGTAATATCAATATTGGCGAGAAATTAATGGTGAACATTCGGCAATATTGGTGTAATATATGGAAATATCGGTGAAACATTGGAAATCATCATGAAGGTATGTTGTCTCAGAAATATTGGTTGAATATTCTCATACCAATATTGCTGGTATATTCGTGAAGTTATATTGGTGCAATATTGGTTGGGAATATTGGTACATTATTGAAAATCATTATGTAGCTATGTTGTCTTCAAAATATTGGTGGAATATTTTCATACCAATATTTGCGAGTTATTCGCATCAGGAATAATCACAAAGGTCAGCCCAGCCGGAGTGCAAGGTTATAATACTTCACAATCGTCTAGAGCCAATATTTAAATTCTCTCGTCGGATCGGCAATGAGAGTACGTTACCAATCATTTATAGCGCCATCTATCGACATCGGTTTAGGAGTGCGTAATATGGAATAAATATCGAAATTCCGATATCGATATGTATTCTCAAAACAATATGTGAACAATATTGCTTACATGATATAGTGAATCACATATCAGCCAATATAAGATGATATTATTTTCTGAATATGGCTAGAAAACTATTCACCCGATATGCAATTGAACTTGAAAATACAATATTGTTTTTCTCTTCTATGTCCGATATAAGATACACATTGAATTGCCATTATTGATATTCATATTTGAATCATTGAAAACCCCTTCAGAATCGATATGTGGAGAATGTTCAAATTGCTATATTGGTTATAATTGTTGGAAACAATATGTATACGATATCTTCCGCATGATATGGATAGAATGATATCAATCAAGATAGGTGAATATGATATTTCGAATATTGTTGAAACAATATTCAACCAATATGCCGTCGAACTCAAATATACAATATTGCAGAACCGCTTCAGAATCAACATGGGGACAATATTCAAATCGCGATATTGGTTATAAATGTAAGAAGCAAATTGTATACGATATCTTCCGCATGATATAGATAAAATGATATCAATCAAGATGGGTGAATATAATGTTTCAAATATTGTTAAAACAATATCCAACCGATATGCCGTTTAACTTGAAAATACAATATTGCATAACCGCTTCAGAATCGACATGGGGAGAATGTTCAAATTGCAATATTGGTTGTAAATGTCGGGAACAATATGTATACGATGTTGTTGTATCGACATTCGGAAAACAATTTTATATAACATTCATACATATGTTTTTCAACACATTGTTAACGAATTTTACAACCAATATTGCTTCAATATTGTAGCTGACAATCCATATTCAGCTCAGGTTGAACCAATATTCCACGAATATTATCATTCCAATATTGTTTGTCCAATATACTCTCATATTGGACCTATATTATTTTTCACATGTACGATATATCTATATCGGCCCAATATGAAATCGGGTTCCAGCCAATATGATGTGCTACCTGGGATCTCATTCGAATCACTTGCATAATACCAAAAAACAACACAATTGAACACACGATAAGAATCTGAAAACAAAATATTCTGAAGTAGAGAATTTGCATTGTTCCTCATATCGTGGGCGTACAAGCAGAATCATGTAAGTCCAGAAAATAATATAAGGAGAAAAACGCAATTGAATATTCGAATCAACCTGTAAAATTATAACGAAATTAGACTTAAGTGGATATTCATTGACTATATCTCCGGAAACAAACGCAAAATGGACTTGAATGTTTATTTGCCTGGAGCGTTACGCTAATATGGACTTATGTGTGATAAATTCCTCATTTCCGAAAAAAGTGGACTTACAGGGTTCTGCTTGTACGCCCACGATATATTCAACAGAAAACATTGAATTTTATCTGTTGAATATCCAAAAAGAGAGCAAGAAAAATCAAAATCCTCTGAAATTGATAATTGACATTATCTCCCAAATCGAATAGAATAATATGATGTATTATGATATAGAAATATATAACTTACCAATATGTTCCGTATTGAAATAAAAATTGA
Source organism: Phaedon cochleariae (assembly GCA_918026855.4). Taxonomy (NCBI): domain Eukaryota; kingdom Metazoa; phylum Arthropoda; class Insecta; order Coleoptera; family Chrysomelidae; genus Phaedon; species Phaedon cochleariae. The sequence goes on from OU896711.1 coordinate 11,493,774, forward strand.
AATGTGAAGGAGAAGTATACTTGTATGAACTCTGATCTTGATGAGCTTTGAATTTCTAAAAAAATCATTCGTATCAGTGATATATCTCTCACAAACAGATTATATGACTTAACTCGAGTGAAACTCATTTCGGATATCATATCCTCATCAGTAACCTCAAGTCCAGTTATTCTTTCAATAGATGTAATTCAATATTCGTCGTGGCATATAGCCAGGAAAGTACTTGTTTAATGTTGAATAAACCGAGGAAGAATTAATATTTCCATTACATGGAGAATGCGAGTTCTCAATTTATTTTTTTATTTAAATATATATATATATATATTCCCATTTTTTTCCATATCAATTTATCATACATCGAAAAACTTTTGTTGCCTTTTAACTGTCATGAAAAAAGCCACTTCCTATGCCGTTTGTAGAAAAATAGTTATTTGTTTAACTAGGCAGCAAAGTAGTAGATTGACTGCCGTGGCTGAATTCATAGCCCAGCGTAGCGAGGCTAGGAATCCAGCTAAGGCAGTCAATCTACTTTGCTGCCGAGTTGAACATATAATTTTTTCTCCGATTGTTCATAATGATATGGGAGAATATTGTATTTGCGAATTAATACAATTCCCACAATCTCTTTATTCTTCCTGTATAGTGTTCAATTAAAATAAAATTTGATAGAAATCGCAGTTGTTGGTTTGACAATTCATGAAATTTCTGACAGTTGTGCGAAAAAATATCGGTATATTTAAATTATTATATAATGGACAGTGATAGCGACCTGGAAGTATACTTACACCTCCATTAATAAGGGAGGTGGCAAAAAATATAGAGTTGAATTTGTTGCCGGAGAAGTCTCGGATGGAATATGAAGGAAATTATAAACGATTTATGGATTTTTAATTTTGCTGATACATATCAATCAGCAAAGTAACCACTTTGCTGCCTAGGCAGGAAAAGTAATACTTTGCTGATCGATATGTGTCAGCAAAATTAATATTTGCTGCCAATCGGAGGAAAACCTATTTTTCCTCAATTGACTGCATGCATGAATGACATTTGTCTCCATCTACAGGGTGTTTCATGAGTATGCGATCATAACTCAAAATCGATAAAGTAGTGCGAGAGTAATGCTGAAAGTTCGTTTAGAATTTTTCTAGAGTCGGTCGGCTGATAAATCGTCAACAGTTATCTCGATTCCAATGGAATTTCGACAACATGAAAACTGGACAAGTACCTATATATGTATTTGATCAACTTTCTGATATTGATCAATTCTCTCCAGCTCTATTACATGATATATGTCAAACTCTCCACCAGAAGATTCAAAAAAATTCCGATATTACTGAAAGAGGAACACCAAAATTTGAAAACATCGCAGTAGTTCATATTTTTTTCCACCACTATCTATAGAACCTAACATTTTCTACTTCTTTTTATGGCGTCAAATGTGTTTGTTTCACTAAGGTACTTTTCGTCATTCTATAAACTACTAGTTAATGAAGATACAGGGTGAATCTGAAAGTGGGGTGTTTTTATTTAGCAGGGTGTATATCTCGCCAAAATGAGTTGTTTGGCCTAACGCTCCATTTCCCTTCTGACGTTTTATGGTTCAGTTTGAAACGATAATTGATAGGTTAAAATTGTAAAACGGCTTTTTTACGTTATTTTGAGAAAAGGTTGACAAAACGTTCCATAGTTGGAGTCTTCTCTATACCATTAGATGAAACGGAACACAGTAACGTACCTTTTCGGTGTAGACTTGAATGATGTTCAAGTTCATATATCAAACTTGGATTGGAATTTCCAACCCCAAAAGAGTAATGTTTAAATCTACTCGGAACGAACCGTGTAACTAGCGCCCTCTATGAGAGTCAGATATAGAAACAGATTCATGGGATGTTGACAATGATGCCAGTAGTTTCGACATAATCGTAAAAAATGTGTAAAATAAAACATTTTTTCAACACCTTGTATCTTGAAAACGGATATCTTTACGACATTATTTAACTGAGCAAACCCAACTTATTTTCAGTGTTGTACCCACCCTAGCAAGGGTTTCAGGTTTTTCGAAACACCCTGTATATGTGAAAAATGTATCAATGTCAATATTATGTATATAACCAAGGATATCACCTATGTCTAAGTATATATGTTCAATATAATTTGGTTTTCCAACTAGATATACCTACCTTCTACAAATTTATCATATTCTTGCGAAACATTGCAGCACAGAGCATCATCTCTCCAAATATCTAGATGTAGAAAAAAACATTTGACGCCAATAAGTTTTTATTACAAAATATTTCTAACTGATTCATCACTCGCATGTTTTTTAATTGTGAACATGATCATTAAGGATTATATGACTGTTTCCAAAGATGTATATAATGAGAAAAGATAATTGGGATTTCAAATATGCTTCATCATCTTTCAACAAATTTAAAATTGTAAAATTATGTGGAAAAAATTGATCAATTTCAATCATTGACTGTATAATTACATGCCTTTGGTTTTATAGCATGAGACGCATTATATGAAACGTATAGAAAATTGACGGAAACATGTACCTTTACGTGTGATCTTTGTTTATTCTAATGAAAGTTGTGGAGATGACTCTAGGTTTTTATCTATAAACTAAAACACACCACTTTGAGTTACCATGGACTTTTTCCAAAGATTGAAGTACAGTAATTAAAAAATGACTGCAATTAATTTCGAATCAAATGGTGAGACATACGAGAATTGAAGAAAATATTGGTTAGCAACATTCAAATCATAGTGGCTATAAAAAAACAAATATTTTCTTTTCACGAAACAATGTTATAGGGGCGCGTGAAATAGAAAATTAACAATGAAAAACTACAATATTCTGCATAATATGTGACATGTCCAATATTTTTGAATCGATTTTACTCGAGAATGATAGGTACATCAGATCGATATGAAACAGGAGGACATCTTCTGTGTGAAGAGGTGTGGATAATCCGAGATTGAATATTCAATGTAGTTCCACCCTGTTTTATACACTCCTGAATGCAATTTTGGGATGATTTTATTTTCACTGCGTTGATCATGGCAATAAACTTGTATCGAATTGCATCATGACCGGAAATAGTCAAGAAATTTCATCTTCAGGAGCACCCTCTCAGAGGGCCGAAGCTATCCCTTAGGAGAAATTCATCGAATCATGTTCATGAAAAGTGTTTCTCCTATTTTTGGTCGTAGAAGCCACTGGTGAAGTTTGGCAGGCTAGCTTCGGGACACCCTGGTACAAATCAAGATCCAGTTATTGAAATAACAGAATGGGGGCATTTTTTTCTATGTCTTGGTTCCCACGAAAAAGGATATCCTGTAATGTTCAGAGAACATCGTGAGAACCAAGGGAAATGAGGTAGGAATTGGTGTTCTGCTTGAATTTTTGGAGGTTAAATATGCCTCGGGGAACACCACCATTGGCAATGTATTCCAGAGTCTCGCTGTTCGTTGGATGAACGAGTCTTTGAGAAGAGATGTTCTGCAGGTCTCCAAAGTCTCAACTCGACGGGTTAATTAATCTCGCTTAGACTGTCAAGAGAGGAACAATTGTTGATATTTCTGAAGAGCATCGTCCATGGAAATATCTATAAAATAGAGCCAGATCACCAAGTTTTCCACGGTGTTCCAGAGAAGTGAGTGAGTTTGTGAGCGAGGCATCACCCACGAGACGAATTACCTTTTTTTTGAACAGAATCCAAAAGTTTCAGGGTATGTTCGGGTGCCCCACTCCGAATATGGAACCGATATTCCATGACATGTCGGATCTGTTCCTTATAGATCAGAAGCAGCTGACTGGAAGTGAAATAGCTCCTGGCCCGAAACAGAAAACCAAGTTTTTGGAATGCACTTTCAGCAATTGACCTCACGTGATTTCCCGAAGAAAGATTATTGCTGATAGTAATACCAAGCATCGAAATGGATGTCTTCAAACGTATGGTTACTTCTGACAAGCTTATAATGGGCACAGTGAGATCGCCTTTTCTAGAGAAAAGGCATGCCTCTGATGTACTTCCGAATTGATATACTGCAGTCGTATTCAATAAATGACTTTGCGTTGCGGTGACTCACTTCGCTTGGCCACAGTTTATTTTTTCGAAATAATGGAAAACTGAAATATTTGCCAATTCCAGATGATTTTTATATTATTCTAGGATATTTCAGAACATTGCAGAATGATTCAATAGATAAAAAAATTTTCAACATTCGGGAACTTTGTTCTTCATCAAAATATAAAGTCGCATTCCTTTAAATCTTCCGGGATTTACTCTCCTCGTGTCTATCGATAAAAAAATCATCAATCAGTGTCATACTCAAATTAAGGGAGTCAATACCATATTCTATCTATGTCAACTGAACAGAAAAACATGGTATCTACTATAGAAGCTGATAAAAATACAAGAAGACAGCTTCAACCTGGAACTGTGTCATTCATAAATATCACGAGAACCTAAACTTCACGGGGCATTCTTTCTTTTATAAACCTCGAAAAGCTCTATTCTGTCAACGGGACAATCACGGTCCTACGGGAAGGAAAAATATCATAGAAATCCTGAATAAGTGCACCAATGAACACAGTGCTGGGCTGAAGCCATGCAATTCGAGGACATATCACGTCATGTGCATCCATCGTGAGATTTAGTCTTCCTTTCCTCTATAGGTACGCCCGCTGTTCTTCGAAAATTATAGGGAATCCCTTTCGTGCGCTCCAAGAGATGAGCGAAATGAGCTATTAACAGTTTTCTGTATAACAGCGACATTGACAAGGCATCAGTAGAAAGACAATATCATACCTTCTAGCCTACTTGCTAGCTATTTAGAAATCTGCTTGGTTCTACCATTGTCGTTCTAGATGACAACCTAGTTAGGTAGTCAGTAGGCAGGAGCTATAATATTGTCTGTTCATTGAAAAGAAAAATGAAGAAAATATGTAGTTCAGAGACATCTACGTGAACTAAGTCTAAGTTATTAATTTTTTTATCCCTCACCAAAACATTTTTTATGGTCCTGTAAATAAAAATCTGTCATGTTGAAACCCGAAAATGAAACATTACCACGAAAGATATTATCAAGTATGAAAACCATCTACCTATACTTGAATTGAAGAAAGATCTTTAGGCAATGCTGTATTAGGTTGACTTATGATGCAACTTGAATTTAAGTTGGAATTGTGGAAATTTCGGAAACTCATCAGTGCTTTTGCACTTTTTCGACATGCAAGCCCAGCAGAAAGGTAGGGGGCTGCTTATTTCCTCCAATATTTCTGATAAGTTACTGTATAAATCATGAAATTCTGTTGTTAGCAGTGAAAACATGTCTTTAGTGATCTAAACCAGGTACACATCGGAATAACTATACTTGAAACTTCCAGGTACCTACCTATAGAGTTCCTGAATGTACTTGACACTGCTGATTTTGACGTTTTTTGTATATATAAACGTCAAAACAGCAGTGTCAAGTACATTAAGGAACTCTACCTACCTACAGCGAAGAGTACCTACATGAATAGCTTTTCAGTTAAAAAACGAAAAACTATGAGTGATACAAACAAATTGATGTGGAAGAATCACATGAGGAATCATTATGTGAGTAATGTTCATTGTTCAGAAGAAATGTAGAAGGATGATGATGTTCGCCTACTAGGTTTTCATTTAGATCGACAATGGTTCTACGCACTTCTACGCCGCTGTATACTTGGTTCCTCTCTGGCTACCAGCGATGTATTGAACACCCATTAATCGGTGAGCTGGTGCAATTAGATACCGCAGATACGATGATCATTTGAGCAGGTCCCCTTAATGTGCCAACACTGTTGTCATGTACATTGCATACACAAGTATTGTTTTCTCTTGTTTACACTGTTTTATATGAAATTCGCTAGTTATTTACGGACAAAATTTTTCTCAGATTTTTCTCTGAAAAATGACTGCAATAGATATTTCACGTTTATAGACATTAAAATATGTGTATACTTTGTTGTCAAATCCATGCACTTTGTTGCTGAATCCAAAGAGTATATCATTATAGCCAGGTATAGCCGTGCGGACAGAGTGTCTATATTCTAATCCGCATTCGCTTGCCGGTCGTGGGTTCGATTCCCATCGACTGCAGAACATTTTTTGATGGCCCAAGAAAGTGTTTGGGATCACACGTTAAAAGGTAAGGCCCTCGTCATTCCTTGCTCGCACAAGACTCTCGAAGACTTCTGAGGGTTGCTCGTAAGGGGGCAACTGAATGACGGATAGAACAATTTTACACAGAACAATATAAGTATAGCTTAGGTACAATTTGAAGCTGTTCTGTCATTTTGAATTGTTGAATAAATCGATTTAGCTCTTTTTGGATTCCCACACTATTCACAATAATGAATGATTTAACAAACATGTCAAAAAATGATTTCTTCAGGTATGATGTACAGTTGCATTAAAGAAAGCATACAAGTAATAGAGAGGGAAAAAAACTAGGATGACGATATATAACCTCTCTTTTTATTACTTGTACGCATTTTTCTTGAATACAACTGTATTATAATGAAGTATTTGCAGAGAAGTTAAGTGTATCTGCAATCAAGGATCACATGGGACTGCTTTGAAACACTCATGCAACTGGGAAAGGGCAACAAAGTCACACTTTTGTGGGTTCCAGGGCATGAAGGAATCAAAGGAAATGAGGCAGCTGATCGCCTTGCAAAAAAAGGTGCAGCATCTGCACTTTTTGGTCCTGAGACTTTTTGTGGGATGAGCAAATGTCACCTGAAGGGAGAACTCGGGAAATGGGAAGAAATTGAAAAGTCCTCCTACTGGAGAGCAACTCCGCAGAACCGAGCCAAAGAGCTACTCAGCCTCAGCAAACCAGAGCTTAAGCTTATCACAGGCTTTCTCACAGGACACGGCCCTCTGAGGTAGTACCTCAAAAAGATGGGTCTGGCGGAGACTGACACTTGCCGCTTTTGTAACAATGCGACCGAAACCGCGGAACACATACTTTGTTCATGTGAAGTATTAGTCCGCCAAAGGCTGAACCACCTAGAACAGGTCTATCTCACCCCTGCTGAAGTGGAAAAGTCAACCGTCAGGAAAATCGTAGGCTTCATCAGAAGTCTAGGGTTAGAGGACCAAAACTAGATAGGGGTAATCACAATAGATCTTCTAGGTCGCAGTGATCAGGAGGTCTTCCAGCCTATACGACCCATCTACAATCTACAATCTACAAGTGTATCTGCATTATCTACACACAATACTCAAGTTCCATTACCAAAAGGAATATCAATTATATAAGATAATCATACATATAATATTATTTCAAGTAACAAATTGATTTGAATAGCAGCCTAGACCCCTCAAGTTTTGATTGAAACAGCAACTCAATAAAACAATCTCAATCCTTTCTTTGTACAACTGTTCCCGACAAAGGGGTGCAGCACCCACTTGCACCCTACTGATGACGGTGCCCATAACCCTAACAAAAAAGGCGTAAAAAGGTTGCACCCTTCAGCTATTCAATGGCTGACAATTTTTAGTATGACGTCACTGGCAGTGCTCTATTGGTAGATATACTGACAATTCCGATCATTTGTATCTACGCTTGGTCATCCTCTTTCCTTTTACTCATGAATTTGTTATCCTGATTTCCCGACCTTTTTCAATTTCTTTCGCTATCAGGAACGAATCGAAACGAAACAAAGTTCTTGGAGGGGACAAAAAGTGAAGTTTGCTAACTCATTTTTGAATATTCCAATTTCCAAAAAAATTTAAAATATCCACGAATTGATTACGGTGGATTATTTAAAAAAGTGTCCCTGAAACTCATTTAAATTGACACTGAAAATAATATAGAACATCTTTATTCAAAATATGATATTTTTAGAAGTTAAAAAGTTCCAGTTTGAAGTCTGGAAGAACAAATATTTACCATATTTCGTGAGACTTCTCCAAACTCAATTTGCCAACTCGCCTAAGATGGAAAAAAATGTGCATCAATTGAGACTTTTTCCGTCGACCTCGTATTAACGACTAAGTTTAACGTATATGAAATCGTTCATTAATAACCCTTATTAATGAACGATTTGTCTATTAATGCATGATTGTTTTATAGGCAACCAAACATACACCGCGTGCATTCATTGTTTATGCTATAACTTACGGAATCTGCATTTAAATCGAAAATATGGATTTCATCGAAGATTTTCTGTTAACGGGTTCGCCTTTCCAAGTTTATGACTCGATTTTATTCCCTGTTTTCTAACACAAGGAATTTATTTTCTATGTTGATCATTTCGACAAATGTCAAATGTCACTAGTGTCAGTGACCAGGCTACTGGGTGATTCTTAGCAGTTTCCAGATGAATGATGAATTCGCGAACCAAGTTTTCTTCATTGCAGGAGGAATGAAAAATATAGTCGGCGGAAAAATTTTGTAACCAACTTGTATATTAAATTAATACAATAGTTGGTTGAATAACTATACTATTTCGTGAGATATGTGCACGTTTTATTTTGCTATTTGCATTGTTCGTCACAATAATTTTTTGATGGTTCATAACCCACTCCCCATTCAATTGAGACAAACAATTTGGATTTTTCTCCGATCTCCAATTATTTTATTTTGAAAAATGAAGATACTTTTATTCAAAAACATCGAATAGGTGGATTGGAATACGAAATATATATGTTGAAATGAAACGGAGGATTTTACCGAGAAACATTCATATGGAAAAATCTCGGGAAAAATAGAAACATATCTGGAATCGCATGTTTTTTTTAGGATAATCTTATAATAATAATAGAACATTTTGTGAAAAAATGGGAGAGATGTCTGAAAATAACATTTCTGTCAAATCGTACCCGTACCTAAGTCTGATACATTGGGTTGGAACCTAACCAGCAAGATTCCGTTTTATTAGTGTGGCGCCTCCGGCAAATATTGCGAATAAATAATAAATCTTTGAGAGTCTGTCGTCTTAACCGCTCTGATTTGAACTCTTATCCTAATCCTAACTTTCGCTTTGATTAGTTCCCAATTTTTTCATGAACAATAATTGACATGCAAATCACATAAACCCAATCATTCCAATATTTATTATTTGTTATATTAATAATGTCTAATAACGCTTCGAATTTGAGATTTTAATGACAACGGTTTGAACCAATTACATTTGATTCAGTAATTCCTGGGAGGTATCTACGAAGGGAGTGGAAACAGTTTCTCAAGTACACAAGTTTTTTTCGTAAACCTGTCCTGCTTCACTCTATATACAAAAGTAAAAGAAAAGTGAACATTTACTCTGATATCTTTTGGTAAAAAGAATATATTGCAATGCACATTGAGCACAGCGCGATATAGTAATACAGTACATTTTTTCGAGGAGTACCTACATATACTTACCGTTTTTTTTTAATTGACTCGGCCGACTTCGACTTGATAGAAATTCATGGCAAATGTGAAAACTTCACAAACGATAAGATTTCCACAAAATTCTCAAACACACGACATGTTTCGCTTACACAGTGGCTTCGTCATTGTACCAGAAATATTACCTGTAGAGTAATGCCGAAATCTGTTCAAGAAGTTCAAAATAGTATCTTCAGCAGGTCTCTATATCATGGAAATTCTAGTTTTTATACACAAAAATAAATATAATCACATAAAAAATGATCATATCCACAATTTTAATACCAGGCACCAAAACAGCTTCCATTTGCCTACGACACATGATCTTTGTATGTATTGTTTTCATTCTATTCCAGTCATTTCACCTTATTGTTAGTCATGTAAATGAGTATTTGTATTTTTCGAGTATTCTGAGTTGTCCAATGGCTTTTGTGAGCTCGTTTCAATGGATCAATAAAACTACTACTACTACTACTACACATACATTCTACCCATGATTTTATTTGTAGAAACGATGAGAGGAAATTGCAAAAAAATCTGCAGAAATGTATACCTACTCAGAAATATCTTACGCTGCTTCTTCAGATATATTCATCAAGTTTTTTCTTTGTTTTTCAGATAGTTCTGGGAAATGGTTCAGTAGAGGATAGTGACGTTTCTCCCAAACTATTCGAATTTTGTACTGAACCACATAATATCTCTGTTATTACCAAGTCTGTTCAGGTAGAATATTTGCTATAGCAAATTGATCATACGTATGTATACCTACTACCTATATTCCATGATATTCACATGTTCGAATATCATATAATATGTATAACCACAAATTATGAATGTTAACAGGAAACTAACTTTTCATGAGAAAATTCCTAATTTCGGATACTTGAAGGTTCCCAATTTCGGATATCAGCGACAATGAGGAGAACTACATTTTTGCGATTTGATTTGTTTGGGCCACAGATTTTTCCTATGAACTTTTCAGCACTAGAGCGGTAAAGTAATTTCTCCGCACATTTCAATCTATTTATCGTGCAATAAATTAGAAATTGTGCGGAAAAGGGAAAATCTTACGGACAAGTAAAATCGTACAGAAAAGTATACTTACAGCTTTCAAACCGAGAGATCGTGCGGAAAACACTTGCCATGCTGCTGGTATCAGGAAAGCATTTCATAGCTACCCATTGAAATGTACTGACTGAAAATGCCTCAGAAATATGATGAATGTTCGAAAAATTGTGCATTTCTATTTATTCATTTATTTATTTATTTATTACAACTTTGGGATACAAATACGTTCAATACCCAGAATCCGCTGGTAGAATATTTTGCATCACAGCTCATTGAAATCTTATATATAGTGTAACGAGTTAAAGTATAATAGTCAAAAGTGGAATTCAGGATGTTGAACAATTTTGGAATTTTATGTTAGGAATATTATTTTCACTTTTTGTTTGAAGGTGAATAAATACTATCAACACTACAATTTTTTGAAACTACTGCTCCATCTAGAAATTGGAGAATTGCAGCCAAAATTCCGTATTTCAACAATCTATATTGAGAAAGAAGTATTCCTAGGAGGAACATTATTAGAGAAAAATGATAAAAATGTTGGACAGTGATAATGATTCATTAGAACCTTGAACGTGTAGCTAAGTCAGTGATTATTTTTCGTTTTTTAAGTTCCAAAATACCAAACGACTGCCGAACTAGATGAATATTTCCTATGTTGTAAGTTCCACTTATTTTGAAATTCAGAAATCTCACGAACCTATTTTGTACTTTTCCGAACCTCAGTTTATATATGTTATATCCTGGATTCCAAATCACACTCGCGAAATTAAATTTGCTGTAAGTATAGAGTTTTCAATGAATTCTGAGATACATTCACCTATTATATAATCGTTATGTTTGGTGGAATTCATTTTTTGGAATCTAGAATTATCCCTAGATCTTCAAATTCCCCCACTCTCTGCAAAACAAACATCTATTCTTTTACTTCACAAAATATTTTCAGATCGTCTGCGTACACTTTTTGACGAAAAGCTTCGCTCAATAGGATTTTTTACCGTGTATATACTGCTCAACACATGAAACGTAAAATCGCATTTTTTCGATAAAATTTGAATCATCATAACTTTCGATTTCCTCAAGCGAATTTTAATTATTTTTCAGTTTCTGAAAGCTCGTTTCATTGACTATGCTGTGCATTTTTCCAAAAATTTCAAACGCCTCCCGTTTGAAAGAAAATTTTTTCAATTTTTTGGGGTCAAAAACATATTCCTTCATATGTCTTCTCGATACTGTAAAAACATTTTTGGAAATGACACACGCGTTACTGGAATATGAATGTTTTTTTGAGATAATGCATAATTTAATGCTCTAATTTCTATTGGCCTCGTGTTCCTGTCAATCTGGTTTGAAAGGTAGTCAAAATCTTGAACAATAAGAATCTAGAAGTGTTTATCGGTATCGGTATGTCAATGTCACGTCATCGGCGGATATAGTGTTGCTGAGAGGTGATTATTTTGATTATTAAAAAAAATATATTTGGTATTATTTTAAGTAATGTATAGATGAAATGATCAAAATGAAATAGATATATGGCATAAATTCGACTAGTGTGTATACCTAAAACCCTATTGACTTCGGAAAGACTATAACCATCTTTTAAATAATACATCCTTTCTTCGGCTTCACCTGTGGATGTTTAATATGAAGAAGATTTGTTTTTATAAGCATGAAATGCCAAATACTTATTCGAAGATAGCAACTTTTTCATTGATTATTATTCCATCCATCTTATTTTCCATACGTACATTTGGTCATTTGAATTTTTCCATCAGTTCATTCCTATCTACAACATACCAGAAATTCCGCCCTCCCCAGAGATTTTTTTCTTGAAGGTCAATATCGAGAAAACTGTCAATTTTTCCATCAGTTTATTCCTATCTACAACATGCCAAAAATTCAACCATTTTCAGATTCATTTTACTTGGTTCTTTGGGATTTTCTCTCCTCGTTTCTATAAAATAAAAGTATTCGTATTATTTCAATATATTTGTAGAGGGACAAATCAGATGATTTGCCCCAAAATGTCACTGCGTTTAGCAAATTTTTCTATCAGGGAGTCTAGAAGAAAAATCCAGTAGCTTGTCAGATTTTTTTTTCTCGAAAAAATGACATTGGGAGGTCTGTATCGGAAAAACTGTAGATTTTTTGAGGTTAATTCGAAAGAATATCTGTTCAGTATATCAAAGTCGGCAACATACCAATAATTCAGCGATTTTTATCGAGAGCCATTTTCCCTATAGTTTAGTGCGGGGTCCTTTGACCGAAAAAATGCGATTTTACGTTTCATGTGTTGAGCAGTTTAGATGATTTGATTCCGAATCGAACACTTTGGGCATTTTCAGAAGCTGACCGAAAATAAGCGACCTTCCTCTACTAATGGACTCGCACCTTAATTATCGTGCTACCGCATACACAGACCCACTAGCAACTGCTCCACTTCCGTTTCCATTTCCCGCGGAAATCCCCGCCGATCCGGCAACGGCGCGCTCTTCGGGGTTCCCGGACCAATGACGCACGCGTGCGGAGTTTTTCACGGCGAAAACTGAAAGGGCGGCCGCGTGGGGAGCAGCCCCAGAGAAGGGGCCAGAACTACTTATACGCGGCCGCCCCGGCCCAACTCACACTCCAGTTTGCTCAACTCGCTAAGCCCGCTCGTTGGTTAGCCCCTTGATAGTTTTTCGACAGACGTGGTCAGTCTCCAACGTGGTCGAAATTTTTTTCTTGACGGATTTCTCCAACGCGTCGTCAGCAGTGAAACATTGTCGTGCTTCAGGCTGATTGAAAATTTAGCGAGTCTTATCGCCTATTGAAGTCTCCGAGTTTCGAAGGACAAGAAGAAGAAATGGCAGCAGTGGCAGCGGCTCAGAAGAACCGGGAGATGTTCGCTATCAAGAAGTCTTATAGCATCGAGGTATGTGGGGGCTTCAAAGAGGTTCATTGTGAGAATTACCGGAATTGTTGTGCATTGGTGTTGAAGTGATCTTGAGAGAATATAGTAAATTTTTTCTTCGAAATTCTAAAGGTTTCAATTACGATACACTTTAAGGCAAATTAAAGTTCTGAAATATCGATATGGATGTTCCTCTGTCTCTTCAATAATAATTGACAAATTATAAACAGTTCGAGCATTTTGCAATGTAAAATAAATAATTTATTGATGATAATAATTTCCATTTAGATGGCTTAACAAATACTTTTTCGATATTTTTTATCTGACTATCTGATTTCAATTGTTGAAATAGTAATTTACGTAACAATTCCGGAAAATACTGCTATTTTAGTAGAGTAGACAAAATTCTATTTCAAGCCGTAGGCGAGTCCTGGATTGTCTAAAAAAAACTATTTTTGGACGTGTCGCGTACACTATTTTTCTGGCAACCATGTAGAATCACAAATCAATGAGACAAATTTCCATATTATATTTCTTAGTAGAATACAATTTCTTCTTCATTAATTCTCATTTGTATCAAATACTGAAATTTGAACAGAATACCTATACCTACTAACTTTTACATTGAAAATTTTGTATGGACATTTTCAAACTCAATATCGCAGTTATATACTTTCGATAGTTTATTGCGATAATTGCAACCAAACTTTCAAAAATCAAAGTGTCAACTAATTCCATATCAAATAGCTGTCGGCCGATATTTCTCTGCAATACTAATTATCACTTATATCAGGAGAGCTTCAATTATTTCCGGATATTATTTCGAGAACACGATTATTTCGAAAATGGTCGAGAGTCGAAGATGTGGGAGAATTTCCTAAATATTCGTGCGATTCGTAAACAATTTATACGAAATACACTTTCAACATTCAGAATATTATATATTCTTTCAATCCTGATGAATAATCGAAATTACTTATTTCTAATAATTTGATCAATGGGTTGCCAACAAAACTATATACCTACTACATTTTCTCAAGCCGAACAGTAATAGTTACCTAAATTCCCCGAAATTGAAGGATATAAGCATGGTGAAATATTATTTTTCACAATATTACCACAATTTCTCGTGATGAATGTTCATATACCAAATCAATTCAGGTTGAAAACAAAATAGGGAAAATATCTGACAAATCCGCGGTGACCCTTTTTTATCCTGACCATTCTGCTAGTAAAAATACAGACCCTGTACAGAAGACTATATTGATGTTGCGGTAAGTATTTGATTGACAGCAAATGGGATGGTCAATGGATTGATGAAGAGTTAATCAATATTTACTTCAGAATCGTAGTAGGTATGTTTCTGACAGTATGAATCCTGTTGACATACACTCACTGTTGACCATCGTGATAAACATGATAGTTCATTAATCCACAACTCTGGAAAACCTGCATAGAAAACATCATTGTTGATAACTATATGAATTTATGGACGTATAAACAATCCTATAACCAACATTCCGAAACTATTCAGTCAAAGAGATGATGGAATAATTTTAATTATATAACACATAAGTCACGGAGGAGAATTCAGCTAATACATATTAATTAATGTGCTGGCGTTTAGCAGAAAAACCTGTGTCATTATCATCGAATTAGATAATCTATCGTGGATTCTAGAGTACATAAAATTCGGGATCCACACCTAGGTTATAGACCCCAAAACGTTCAAAATACTCATAATTATATTATAATCGAGGTTGGATGAAAAATATCCAATAATTCATACTTATTTCGATGACTCATTATAGTAATTAAGGTTTTTTGTTTCATCACAATACTTTTTCTGTACGCTTCTGATTGATATTTCATTTCATGGTCTCGCACCTATCATTAACGGCATTCCCAAGTCCGAAGTATAGGCATTAAAACAGGTGTTAACATTCATATCACACTCTTTTATCTCGATGAATAATCTTATTGATCCATTGTCAATCGATCATGGTTTTTTGTTTTGGATTAATTGAGCATCTATTATAAAGACCAGACGAGTTCGGTTGAAATACAGGTGAAACGTAAACTAATTTTAAAATTTCTGCAGTTTATGCCAATAGTTTCATGTATACAGATTGATTTTATCGAATGAATTGTTTCAATACATATAACATTGTGAAATACTCGGGAAAGCGAAGCTTTCATAAAATTCACACAACTAAATTGATATTTTCCCAGCAATCTAGTTTCTTTGTTTCCTATAGTTATATCGCTAGATACACTTTCGATAAATAGAAGCTGAAATCTTGAAACTATGTGGAAATATGTCCTTTTTTCTACCAGAAAAAAATTCGGCTACCCCTAATTATCAAAAATAATGACTAATTAACTAATTAGTTATTGAATTTATATCGTTGAGAGGAAATTTATAGAATATGTCAGGGTGAAAGCAGGTTTCTTTCGCGGGTGAGTTTATTTAAGGACAAAAGGTCCATAACGAATATTCATGCACCGATTGATGTTGAAGCATTCACTCAGAAATCTTTGATGTTATCCTGCTATTTTTGGAACTATTTTTGGAAGTACGTACAAGAACTTACACACGATGTTCTTGGAAGATCATAGACATTCCCTTTCGTGCGCACCAAGCAAAAACAAAAACTACACACAACTATGGCCGAGCTAGAGTTCATGATACAATATCACGAGCTGAAGCTCATGATCCAATATCACTATAATAATATGAGTATTATTCGTGAACCATAATAAAACCGATGAGAATCTCATCAAAAATACTTTGAATATTCAGTAAAAATTATCAATGACATAATATCTTTCATCGAACTGGCCACTCGAAAAATGCAGAGTTTGACGAATCAATCAACCTAATCGGATTATCTGCACAGTCGAAAGCTCAATCATGTACCTCCTGAATTCCAATAGAATTTATTTATGGATCAATATATATATATATTATGAACTTATTGTATATCCAATGATAAATCAAAGGATAGGTTGTAATAATAAATGGAACCTGCACAAGAGCGAATGTTTTTTAAAATCAGGAGAAGTAAGAGTCAAGGTGAAGGTTGCAGTTTTATTGTGATTACGAGATTTTATAATATATCTCGCGTATTCATTAAAAACAATTATTGTACATTAATTGTTTTTGCTATAGTACCAATGAGGCCACCTATACTCTCCATTCTTGATGAAAAATTCATCAAGAGTCGATACTGATTATAGCTGATTATTTTTTAAGGTATTATCATCTACGATACAATAATCATTTTCAGATGAGTCTATGCCTAATCCTCTATCACTTCCACTCTAAAATTACCCTGATCTTCATATTTTTGTTGCAAATATCAGTACCTTCCACATGATACAATCTTTCAACACCTGGTATGATTGATCTAGAAGTAATAATAGTCAATTAAAAACGATATGTCAAGATCTGAATCCGTAATATAGAAGCAGGTTGAAATTCGTAATGAGCTCGATTTTCAAGGCCGAACACTTGAAATGCGGAACCAAATTTCTCAAAAAACATCAACTTATTCTCAGTTGATTTGAATCGGAATCCAATAATGAATAATTGCTAATTAATTTCCATATACAAAAATAGTAATAATCTGTACTAATCACTACTATTTATGATAATTTTCTCGAGTAAGATCATGGTCATGTAATGGATAACGCTTGGGGCGATGTAAATGTATCATGATGACCTTTCCTGGGGGGATTTAAGAGGGAACAAGGGGCGTGAAGGAAGGGGACAGTTAAAAGTGATAGTAAATGTAACTCGCCCCCACGATTCAAGGTCAACGAGAAACCTAGCCCCGGAAACTTATCCTCGTAGATCATATTGATTGATAATTAATTATACACTTATTTTATTTAAATTCGACCAATATAATCTACATTGGAGCGGTAAGAATATTATACAGGGTGTTACGGAAACTGGAGCGATCAAGAAATGTCGGTGTTTTATGAGACATTATGACACAATAAACCGCAAGAAAACGACAATGATGCTTCACCTTTCACATTCCCTAACAATTATTGGACTTCCGTCAATATTCTAGGAGTCATTGATACTTCAGTGCTTCTGACCCCGCCGGAAGCAAACGCTCGGGTTCGCCTGTCAATCAATATGATTCACAAAACTTCTAGGCACACTTCAGTCTGCTCAATTTTTGATATTTTCGCGAGACAGTTCAGTCGCCTTTGGAGTTAGAGAGATGTAACTTTTACATTACATCAGACAATCTCAAAATCTACAAGAAAAACTCAAAATCGTCTCCACAAGTTCAATGGCAAAGGAGCAGTCGATTCTACTTCGTTACTTTTGAAGAATGAGACCTGTTTCGATCATTGAAATGGTCATCATCAGTCATTGTACAATGAAGTTGATATACAACAAAATATTGTTTTTACTTCACATCTAGCAAATGAAACTCCTGAGTGAAGTGACGAGTTATACAATACCAAGACCGATCATGTGAAGTAAAATATCAAGAAACTAGTGAAAAAATTAATATAACTATGGTTCATAGTTTTGTTGATTAAACATTTATTAGGAGAGAATAAGTGAATGATGGTGAAGAAACAAGCATTTTTTGAAAATTTTATTCAAACGAATTATTTTGAAAACAAAATGATGAGTAAGGATGAGATCGTACTCACGTGGAATTGGCTAAAACATCATGAAGGCGAGAAATTTGTGGTTGAAAGGACATTATCAATTATTTGGAGAACTTTAAAAATATTTTTGATAGTTCCTTTGGGGAAAGGCAAAGCTTCACATGATCGGCTTTGGTATTGTATAACATGTCACTTGAGTAGTCCAGAGTTTAACCATTTGCTAGATGCTAAGTAAGAACAATTTTTCGTTGCAGATTAACTTTATTGTAAAATAACTGATGATGGCCGTTTGAATGGTCGAAACATATCTCATTCTTAAGGATTGAGCAGAATTGACTGGCTCCACTTTCAGTATGGACTAGTTCAGAAGATTAATCTCAAAATGTTTCAGAACATAAAATGTCACTCAATTTGATATCTTCTTCTAGACCAATCCCATGGATTATCCATCAAACGATTTCATTCATACTGCGACGAATCTTCTCTATGACGAAGTTATCTTGTTAAGCGCCACCCTTCAGGAAACCAATTTCCTGTCATTTCCCGCATTTCCTTCTGCTCGAGACAAAAGGAGGTCAAATCTAAAGACATTTTCTTTGATTTTTTCAGAACGGTTACCCAGCTAGACGCCGTTCCCTCGTTGATGATGCCAGATTCGAAACTTTGGTGGTGAAGCAAACTAAGCAAACTGTACTGGATGAGGCTCGTCAGAGAGCCAATGGTAAGACATTTTATTTCTCGTGTGAATTTTTCATCAAGTAGAAAAAATACCGTAAATATTTATATGTTAGTATTTTCTTCAGAATTGACAACTTGCTGTATGAAAGAAACCAAATGAAATATATATTTTTTGATTTTGAGCACTATACTGAAAAAAATTAATTTCTATATAACTTTTAGTAGGTACTCTATTCATTTCCTGTTTGATCCTAAAAATGAACTTTTCAGAGCGACAGAAGTTTGGTCAATTGTATTCGTTTATTTAGAAGAATATCTGAATGATTCTAGTTTGGAAAGGTCCTCCACCAAATTGAAATTAATTATATAACTTTTTATGTTGATCAACTTTGCATGTTTGGCATGTCATGTTCGTTTGACTTGATTTTTATTCAATAGAAGTGTCCAAAATTGATCGTGGATTAACTATTTAAAGAATGCAGACTTAAACTTTTTTTTGCAATTATTTTGATGTATCAATTATCGCATGTTAATAACCTTGTTTGACGCATGGTTAGGTTAATCGTTCATTCATCATTGATTTTTTATTTGATTACGCATGATTGATGTTTTAGCATTTTTTTCATATTATTTCTAGACTCTAGTGTAGAACCGGAAATATTGGACGACAAACCCACTCAAAAACCAGAACAACTAAATGGTAACGATGATGGTAAGTACTCTGGTCATTGATCTACCAGCTTTTGTGATACAACTCATCATAATCATTTCATTTCGAATAATCAGTCGAATTCTATTCACCTATTTAAGCTGCGGGTTCAATACCACTTGAGGATATGATCAGCCAGAGTCATTGGTAATTTTTCGTCCAATTATTGCTTTTGTTGTTGTTCAGTCAACTCAGTCATAGTTCCATACATAGAGGTCTTCTTATGGCAATATATTTCTATGAGCATCATATCGCTTAATATATTTTGAAGACTTTTGCTACTGTACGTCAACTTCTCAATAATCGATTATACCAAATTGGCACACGTACTCTCTCTTTGATTTATGCCAGATCGTGATAGGAACATCTCTGTATTCGTAAAAATTTATATTTCGCTTGAAACGGGTTGCGAAAAAGGTCGTAATTACGTCAAGAGAATAATGTAACAAGCGAAGTGCAGTTCGAACAAAGGCAGCTTCTAACACTTCGTCCGGCTTTTATGATGTCAAAAGTCAATTTTCACCCTCCATTTGTCGAGAAGAAGTAGATTTGAGAGTTAAGCTCGCAAAATATGGGAAGGGTGATCCGGAGTTGGGAGTTCTGGAGAGTATCGTTAATTTAATGGACTCGTGGCTTTTGAGGATTTGACGTATATATTATCATCGTTTCTGGTCGCTTATATATTTTTTATTAACGATTTTATCACTATTATCATTTTGCCCTGGTAACCTCTCACAGTACGTGAATAGATTTTGGAGAAGTAACTAAATTCAAGGGACTGGAATTTCAATAGGGACAAATTTTTTTTCCACATACAAATAATCTCAACAGTCTAAATTCATTCCTCCAGGAAGACCCAAGAGAACCATAAATAATGTATATTCATAGGACCAGCTATCTACTGAATATAAAAAAAGTGTCAATTCTAAAATAAAGCACATGAACATCATAATGATTCACTAAATAATGTTCTTATGATTACATTCATTGTTTCATTCCATGTTATGTAGTGGCCAACATGATTTCAAGTTCAAATATCTATGTCAAGTTTATTCGAACTAAAGTCGCAAGACAAGGTTTGAAATGACCTCGCATTGATTGTGTTGTACCAAGTCTCAAGATACATATTATAGGTACACAAGAACATATTTATGATTTTTTCTTCTATTTGCCACGCTAGATTGGATTTTCAGTTCAAAGTTATGGGATCTTGCCATTGAGAGTATTTTTTGTAGTTCAAATTCAATGCTATATTTTTCTTCATTTCAATCGATGATTCTGTTTGTTTCCGTTTTTGAGGTTCAAATCCAAGGTTATGGACATAGAAATGAAAAATGCCATTTACATTTCAGACATAAATTGAATAACATTAATATGGTTCTGATTATGGTCATTTTAACCCCAGTAAGTGGATTGATGAAACAATAGACTCATAAATTCAATTTCCAAAAGAGAGATATTATATTAAATAGCTCGACGTTTAACTCATTTTATAATTATCTTATCGATTGCTATACCTACTATAAATTCTCTTCGTCCATCTCCCTATAGATACAAATAAGTACATTCCCATATGGAGATATGAAATGGAGCCTTATTTGTCTGTAATATTTTTTACATTCTAATTTTTGGCTTCACATTCACTGATATAAATTCAACTCTTATCTGTAATTAGAAATGCCAATAATAATGGATCATTATGGAAAAATTCACGTACTTAAATTTTATAAGATACTTGAACTTCAGAAGGTTCGTAGGGATCAAATAAATGAAAAATGCGTCAATGATGATATAATTGATTTGATTGAGATCAAATGACCAAGAAACTTTTTGCGATAATTTCAACCATGAATTCATCAAGTCTATTAGATTAGGTTATTATTGTTCATTCCGATGATCAGAAAAGTGAGAAGATATCACTTATGTGGTTGATGTTTGTCGGCATAGAATTAAATTCAATTAATCCACATTTCACAGTCTGAAAAGGTATCATCTCTTCACTTCCTCATTGATTCCTTCTTCAGTTGTTAGAGCTAACACCGAATACAGTTTTCTTTTTACTGTTTCAAATGATTGTCAGTTGCATAATGATTCACAAATACGTAACTCAATTACATCTTGCATAATGTTTACAATAAACATTGATTCACCTTTATCGTTAACAAGTTTTTATTCTTAATAGTAGGCATAAAAACATCGTTAATTCTTCTCTTTGCCTTCACCACCCCTGTCTGTGGTTAAACAAATACAAACAGGTGAAACATTCATAAAATCATTTTTTGAACTATTTTTCCAGATGTTGGTCTTACAGAAGAAGAAGTCGTCCTTGCTAACGCAATTGCGGAAGACCCAGAAGCCGAGAAAGCCACCCAACGAGCAGTTCTGATCTTGCGCCTGCGCGAAGGCATGAACTCCCTTTCCAGAGTCCTCAAAACAGTTGAAAAGTACCAAGGCCTCGTCCTCCACTTGGAAACCCGCTCTAACAAGAAGGAAAACAGCCAACTCGATGCCCTCGTCAAGGTAGAGTTGTCACGTGTGAACCTGCTGCAACTCCTCAAAGGCCTGCGCCAATCTGGTACTCTGGAACACGTGACCCTCATCGGAGAGGACAATATCTCAGCTAAGAACCCATGGTTTCCCAGACACGCTAGTGAACTAGACAACTGCAACCATCTGATGACGAAGTACGAGCCTGATTTGGACATGAATCATCCTGGATTCTCTGACAAGGAATACCGTGCCAGGCGTAAACAGATAGCTGAAATTGCTTTTGCTTATAAATTGTAAGTGGTGATGAAATGAAGCTTACGTCTAATAACACAAAAGAATAATCAGAAGACCACATTCAATTATTCAATATCCTCTCTATAGGGTAGATATTTCTTATGTTTCTTGAGCTGAAGGAATCATATCGTATAAATCCTAAATATGAATGAATTGACTTTCGCACTGACTTATGCTGTTTAATTACTTTCAGTGGTGACCCAGTTCCTTATATAGAATACACTGAAACCGAGAACAAAACATGGAACGCAGTCTTCACAATGGTCTGCGATCTGATGCCAAAACACGCTTGCTTGGAGTACCGCAAGGTATTCCGTACGCTCCAAGAAGAGGGTATCTTCACCCCCGCTAAAGTACCACAGCTCGAAGACATGTCCAACTTCATGAAGAAGCAGACTGGGTTCACCCTCAGACCCGCTGCTGGCCTCTTGACTGCCAGAGACTTTTTGGCTTCCCTCGCTTTCAGAATTTTCCAGAGCACCCAGTACGTGCGTCACACCAAGACTCCATTCCACACTCCTGAACCGTGAGTGTCAATCAATTTACCTAAACGAAGAGAATTCCTAAAAGTGAGGTTGTTTTCAAAAGAGAAACTAGATATACTTATTCCCAGAAGGTTTCCTGCATACCCTCAAGGGGTAGATATATTTGCTGGAGATAAATTAATATTCTTCTGCTTCTACTTGAAGACAACTTCTTTTGGATATATTCTGCACAATACACGAAATCATCTCCACGAGAATTTGATTGTGAATAATCACATCAAGGAAACATGTTTTCGGGCATGTGTATGTCCATCATCAGCCAATTAAGAAATGTGTCCTACAATATGTCTGAAAACAAGTTCTCTTGATGTGATTATTCACAATTAAATTGTCGTGGAGGTGAGTTCGTCTATTATTCAGTTTTTATCACTGTTCTGCACTTTGAGAAACTATAGACTTCTAGCAGAGATTTTACTTTTGGATAGCTATTTCTCAAGAAAAAGTGATCCTAAAAAAGTGTTTGTGATGAATTACATATAACAGAGTGATTTAGTATAGTAGACGGAAGTTTTTGCATGAAAACTCATATAGTTTCCAAGTTATCGGCTGAAATATCAATTTCATTCGATATCTAGACTGAACAAGCTATCAAGGCAGGGGCAATCTGTCGTCAAAGAACCTGTGTAATTCGATTAAAATGTCATTATATCAAGAGGCGTGGGTTAATAGCGCTCGTCGTTTAATTCCATGAACTCTATGCACTGCAGAAAGATTTTAACCATGGATACCAACAAATTTTTTGTTGAGAGAGGGTTGAAATAGAATTATTCTTGTGAGCGGTACTTGAGAATTCTTTCAATTAAGTAACTTTTCCTTTCGATTTTTCAGATACATTTTTTGTTCATCTAATGGTGTATGAAATGGGTTTGATTCATCATTTCATGGAATCCATTGATTTCGATTCAACATCAACAATATTAGGCACCATGCTATTTTGGGACCCAATTGCATTATCTAATTGTTCATATGACTCCGTATAGAGAATAGTGTAAACCAAACCATATCTAGCATCGTTTCAGACAAACTGCCAGAAGTTTCAATGTTTTCATGAAGATCCCATTGCTTTGTAGATATTTCTTTTACGAAAACAAAAATTTTGGACAGAAAAGGAATTCCTTCCAATCTTCAAGAAGACTTCTCCTTGAAAATTTTTCTAATTTCTCTCTCTCAGAAAATCATATTTCGATGGAACTTCGTATTTGGTTGAGCAAATAGAATATGTAATCAGTTATCAGGATAAAATAAGCCTAATTCAGATTCCTGCTTTTTGTGATGTAATTTTGATCACTGCTGGAGGTCATGGAATCATAAATCAGATCCAAATTCGTTGACCATCTGATGAAACTTTCGAATTGTGAATTAAAAAAAAAATAATTGTGTGAATAGTTCCTCTTCCATCGGAATGGACGCGTGTTGAATCTCGAAGTAAAACACACTACCTATACATAATGGTAAGTCACAATACGAGCTTACACTATCTCTATATCGAGTATCAGTCGGGAGAAATCCTTGAAAATATGCATGCTTATATTTTAGAATACGCTCTTTTCATTCAAGATATTTTCAGCAATGCAGTGTTGCCGCTTCTATCAAAAAGTAGCAAGAGCTTTAATTGTCATTTCGAATAGAATACCCTGTATTTCATTGCATTTTCAGATTGTCCCTAGAGAGCTGATTTCATCGATACATTACATTCGGAGTCTATCGGGAATGATTACGAAGATATAGGGTGTTCAAATTCGAGATTTTTCAACTTTATTAGGATTTGTTTGTGTCGAAACTATTCATTATCTGCCAAAACGGCTCACATGTCCCTGTCTCTACTTTTGATTTACTATTTACTGATATTCAATCGAAACAGATACAAAAGGTCTGAACTCTGAACCACCCTGTATCTGTTCAGATCGAATATCAGTAAATATTGATTCAGAAGTTGAGAAAGGGACATTTGAGCCGTTTTGACCGATAATGAATAGTTTCGAGTTTTTCGACACAAAAAAATCCTGAAGTTGACCACCCTATATCTCTGAAATCTTTTTGGGAAGACCCCAAGTGTGTAATCAGCTCTTGAGGGAGAATCTAAAAATGCGATAGAAGACAGGGTTTTCCATTTGATATATCAATGTTGCTACTACTTTCTAGTAGAAGCACCTTTCCCCAGAAATAATTTCATGACATGAGTTATTTCATATGAATTATCTGAGGAGAATATTGTTTTCTTCGCTATCCCACAAAGATAATTTATAATTGCAAGAATTTTTTTTCCATTTAATACAGGTTCCGAAATAGTACAACATATGGGGTTATTCAAAGCAGCCTTTTTGCTATTCATGTTTTTCAAATAGGTCGCGTCTTTTCAGAAGAAAAGAATAACTATTGAACCATCAACAATTTGATAACCACATATACCGTCAGTATGATTGCAAATGACTTCTTTAACTACCCCACGTCTTTTGACCCATGACTTATGGAACACCCTGTATATTGAATTTCAGATCTCTATTACGAGATTTGTAGTCATGGTGAAATGGATTCCCAATTCAAAAAGAATTATTTCCTGATAGGATGAAATACATGTCCCTTGAGATATCGAGAAGACGGGAATTAAGGTTATCAAATTTAAACGTTATTTCTTTTGCAGAGATTGCATTCACGAAATTCTAGGACATATGCCACTTCTTGCCGATCCCAGTTTTGCACAATTTTCACAAGAAATAGGACTAGCGTCTCTTGGAGCATCTGACCAGGAAATCGAGAAATTATCCACTGTAAGTATCTCGATATAGTAGATTATAGTTGTCACTAGGGTCCCTTGATGTAAATTGACGTATTTGTCATCTTAACAGGGTACGGACGGATCCGAATTTCCAATTTATACAAGGAAAAACATCGATTAATATTCGATTTGAAAAACTAATCTGGTTTATTTCGGATTCCGAAAATAATTTGAATGATGACATGATAATTACCCACTGGAAGTTAGAGTTTTTCCACGATGTGATGTGTTACGTAAAATTGAATGTCGAATTGGGAAATCATCAATGAATTTCGTTTTGATGAATACTCAAGGACAACAGATGTCGAATGTGAATGTTCTCCTCTGATTTTCAAATCATTGATCAATTTCTCGATACATGACTATCATTACAGTTTTTATATTCGTAGTATTGATTCTATTATGGTTTCAAGTAGATTTTGAAGTTAATATTCTCAAATGGCAAGTCATGAAAATGAGAAATTCTGAGTACCTATACTTGAGAAGAAGTCAGGGAATATTACTTTGATACATTCAGAATCAATAAAATTTGGTTACCTATATAAAAATATGACATTACTTAAATGGTTGAATGATTACGGGCGTATATAATTGATTTTTATGTTTTCGCATTGATAATGATCTGTGGTGAGTGTAGAACTTGTTATTCAATGAGTTCTACACCCACTAGCCACAAAAAATAATATATCATTGACATTTAACTCATAATATAATAGAATAGTTATTTGTTCAACTAGGCAGCAAAGTAGGAATTCAGCTAAGGCAGTCAATCTACTTTGCTGCCGAGTTGAACATATTATTATTTCTCCGATTGTTCATAATGATATAGGAGGATATTGTATTTGCAAATTATTACAATTCCCACAATTAATTTTGTTGACACATATCAATCAGCAAAGTAACCACTTTACTGCCTGCAGTAAAGTGGTTACTTCGCTGATTGATATGTATCAGCAAAATGATTATTTGCTGCCAATCGGAGAAAAAAGATTTGTCTTATTCGTCACTCTTTCGAAGTCTATTCCACCAATTATATTCAGCAGGGGTGTAGACCATATTTCTATTCGTGAATAGAAGGATTGGTTTCCAGTACACTTTTCTGTCAACTTCTTACAATATTCAACATTTTACCATTTTTCAAGACCTCGTTTAGAATTATTTCGTAACGAGATGCTTGACCATGTTCGCAATAGGCAAATAATGCAGTCCGGTGCACTATCGATGATCATTCACGCATGAACAATCTTGACCTTGACATGGTGATCGCAATTTTTCTTTTGGAATTCATCTTCTGATCCGTTTACGTTGTCAGTGCAATCATTATCATTGTTCTATGGATCTGCCAGTGCAGTATACTCAGTAGTTATACCATAAGTACTTCAAAATATTCGGGTTATACATCGATGACTCGTTCTTGAAGATTCTGAAGTTTGAATTGTATTCCATCTGATTATTCTTTGATTAGTCTGAACGAACGTCAAAATGAGACGACTTCGTTTTATGTAACAATATGAGTGAGTTACTCTGGAAATGGAAATAATTCTAATTTTCTGATTGGTGGAGCTACTCTATGTATATTCACGTATATTGGAAATTATACAAGGTAGCTTGCATCATTAGAATATTCTGATAATTGGTTTAAAATCATAAGAAGAAAATAATCTCGTAAAATACAGCAAACAGATACAGCATCTATGCATCTAGATTATTCTAGAAGATCCAAACGCAGATTTTCCATCAAATGTTAGAGTTAAACGTTTCAAACAATAGTTTTTCCATTAAAAATGTATGACACCGTAGAATAGACAACTTGATTTCAGTTTTAGCATAATTATGATTTCCTTTTCTCTAATCATCAATTTTATACTTGGGTCATCCTGTCAACAATTATGCTTTTCACAAGAAACGTATGGTTTTGAATGGAGAAAACATTCCTCAAGTCATACAGACTCAAACTGGGGGGGTAATGATGATAATATGACGAATTAATAGTTATATCTATTCACTTAACAAGTTGAATAAACATAGAAGCGTAACTTGAGATAATTGAAATATTGATATAATGACGAAAGCTATATTGGTATAAAGGTATTAGGAATATATCAAATCATAATATTTATTCTAGATGATAGGTGAATGATCTATTTTTATATCAATGAACTTCTGCAGTCATTTCCTCACAGAGATCCCTCTCAAGAACACCGTATATCTTTTGATATGAATTTGTTTAATCTCGTACACTCATGCTGATATTCAATTTCCCTTGAGAAAAGTTATCATTTATACATTTCAAGTGGAATAATTAATATTGAGGACATTAGAATACTTTTTAGAAAGTAAGTTGCAACATCTATATCTACCAGAATGACAAAACATAAGTACAGGACATTCATTGGAATTTCAGACCAATTCCACAAAAGATATGCTGATTTTGCTGGCAGTGATAGTAACTGTGAGATAAATGAGATTAATTTCAAGACAACAGGATAGAACAGTGCTCGCGAGCCTTCGAAGAGCAATATAAATCTGATTCTTCTCGTTTAACTCCATAAAAATTGTTGAAACGACATTTTCGTTTGTAATAAAGTTCTGATTTTCTCGGAATGGGCATTATTCTTGACTTTCATAATTTTTGTTTCAAATGAAGTGCAATAAAGGAATGTTAATGTGTTTTAAGTTAGTCATTGATAATAATAATTTGTCCCAAATAAGGACTTCAATTGTCAATCGTCAACACTTTGGACAAAGAACATACGAACCGAATATCACAAACATATATAGAGTGGTTCAAAAGTTATGATTAGGTGCTGGAAAAATCAATGTCACTCCGTTTTAGATTTGCACAGGCAATTCACCAAAACGCAAAATTGATTGTAATGGATGTTAATTTCAATCGTTGTTCATCATTTAATAATCTCTTTTTTTTCTATATCAACATCAAATATATATATTATTGAATATCTATGGTAACTTATCATATACAATATCTATGGAAGCTACTAATATCGATAGAAACTATAGAAACTAGTCTTCCAACATAGGAAGTAGAGGTCGTGAATTGGGACAGGTTTCAATCTGTGTTAAAACTGTATATAATTCTTCAAAAGTTAAAACGATTGTACCGATAACTCTTAATTTTCAAATGATATTTTGCTGACTTTATCACAGATTCCCTAATACCTCCACAATGCGGTGAACGAGGAGGAATGAAATTCCATTCAATACCATCCTCAGCCAAATAATTGTGGATAGAAGTTTGGACATAACTATTTAGTAGAAACTGTGAAAATTCCTTCAACTTATTATTTGCACCTACATAGTTGCATCATCACAAAAAATTTGCTGAGGCTTGCCTCCTCTAGAGATGAATCTTTTCAAACAATTCAAAAAAGAATCAGTTGATAAATTGCTCACAAGGACTAGATGAACGTTGAAAAACAAACGAAAATACACATATAACACTTCACGATTTTTTTAGTTCTAAATTTTGTTACTCTGACATCGAATGGCCCACCATAATCACCACAATTAATGAAAGGCCTGCAAGGGTTGACTCGTGCTGATGGCAAATTATCCATCAAAGTATTATAGCTTTTTGGATTCACTTCCAACAAGAATGATAGAACCATGAAATATAGATTATTCAGAAACACGTACCTTGGTGCCCTCCATTTATCTTTCCTGTATGCCCATTTCCTGAAGAATCATCCTGTATTTGCTTATCGAGAGATCCATCACTGTGAGCGACTCATTCATAACTTTTTATTCTCCAGTCGGAACTCCTTGCTGATGATTTTTTTCAATTGCAGATCTACTGGTTCACTGTCGAGTTCGGACTGTGCAAGGAAAACGGCGAAACCAAAGCCTACGGCGCAGGTCTCCTCAGTGCCTACGGCGAACTGCTTCACGCCCTTTCCGACAAGCCCGAGCACAGGCCCTTCGACCCAGCGAAAACCGCCCTCCAGCCCTACCAAGACCAGGAGTACCAGCCCGTCTACTACGTGGCGGACAGCATCGACGACATGAAGGACAAGTTCAGGAGATGGGTCTCGCAGATGTCCAGGCCCTTTGAAGTCAGGTTCAACCCCCACACGGGGAGGGTAGAGGTTCTGGATTCTGTGGAGAAGCTGGAGTCTCTGGTCCACCAGTTGAACACGGAAGTGATGCACCTAGGCAACCAGGGCCGATCCTAGGGTGTCGGCCGCCCGCGTGCATAAACCTAATGTGCCGCCCCTCTAGAGAATTTTTCATATTTTTTAACTATACCTGATGACTTCATAACTTCAACTACTTGTACAAGGATAAGAAGTAAAACACAGAAAAAAAATGTAGACAAAATCTTCATGCGCCGCAGGCGAATTTTTTCTGAGTTCAAGGTCAAATGCTTTCAGGTAATAACTCCATTTCAGTGCATACCGGGAGCGGCCAAGAAACTCAGACAAAATTTTCCTGTGGCAAAAAATGCGCCGCAGGCGAAATTTTTTTGTTTGGAATCAAATTCATCACATTAGTATATTACAGTTTATTGTAATTGATATAAAATGATCTGGAATCTGGAAATAAGAACAATAAGAAGAGCAAGTGAAAAGTATTTTAAATGGTGTCTGTAGTTTAACCAAGTGGATGTTCTCCAGATTTTTTGGGATTTTCTCTCATAGTCTCTTAGTAAGTAGTAGAAATGAATAAATAAGCTACCGCACAGTGATGGAACAAAACATCCTGAGGCGTCTGAAAAATATGCCCCTTGGTTATTGTTTCAAATAGAAATTTAAAATTTGGGAAGATAAGAATGTGTATAAAAAGTAGACATTAATTGACAATGGACCAACACACTATTTACTATCATTTTATTTATTCAAAATGCAGCATATTCATTCGACTTATGAGTTTCGAATAATTCTGTTTGATAGTACAATATGCAGCCTGCGGCCGCCCCTTGTTTTGGCCGCCCGCGTGCGGGGCACGCGCTGCACACCCGCTAGGATCGGCCCTGTAGGCAACGCAATCAATAAAATGAAGACCTGCGATCTGTGAGAAGGGATGCTGCGGGGTGAGCTATGTGACTGGGGTCTGCCCTTCGCGATTCCTCGTACCATCGTGTGTGTATAAAGTCGTCGTTACGTGTAAATTAATTTAATTTGTTTAATTTAATGATTATTTAGTGTGTAGAGGAGTGAGCAAGAGATGTGATCTCACTTTCAGTGCACCAAACCTATCTGCGATAATATTATTGTTATTTTCCTTTCTTTCGTGTCTAGGGTACCCTTGTATTATTTAATTAGTATCGTTAAAGACAAAATATTAATTTAATTTATGAAGCACCCGCACAGAGAGATCAGCAGTTTTATTGTATTATACATAGATGTTTATGGAATGAAAATAATAAAACGTGCAATGAATCAATCAGGTTGACTTATTACAATCCCCAGATTTCAATTCCTCCAGGAAATGATGGAAAAATATCCTCTACAATGTCCTGCAAGGTTCACCAAGTTCATTATACAATTCAACATACAGGAAATTTATTATTGTCGAGGTATCGGAGTGAGTAACCAAAAAACTTACTCCATTTTATGTTGGGAATCCTCAATAACTTCTTGTTATGAAACTGAATGCAGACAAATTAATCAGTTTTGATCTTCCAATCTGCTTAACTGACTCTGATGAAATATTCATCTATGTGATCACGTGGGTGAATCCATGTTCATGTCTCAATTGAAATTTTGGATTATATGATGCTGTCAATGTATATTTGATTATTGATTCTGAAACGTGAACATCGTCAGACATACTTTTTCTTTTACTTTTATAAATATGATTTGGAACTCGTGAACTGTAGGACCATACTTTCACTATCACAATACCAAAGATAGAATACACTGAAATATCCTGAATTGGTGGATAGCATAATAGTTATATCATAGAACCGAAAATGCACAGGGAGCACTAGTACAAACTCTCATTCGTGTATTGGTAGCTAGGAACTTTGAACAATTCCTCGATGCCTCTGATTAGGAATGAGCTGGTGAAGTTGTAGATCCGGAATATTCCAGTCACTGTCGGAATTTGAGATGAACACCAAATTCTATAATTGTTCCCAGTGCCCAGATCGTCTACTACGGCGGACATCATCGACTACATGAAGAACAAGTTCAGGAGATGGGTCCCGCAGATGTCCATGCCCTTGTAGGTCAGGTTCCACCCCCACACGGGAAGGGTCGAGGTTCTGGACTCTGTGGAGAAGCTGGAGTCTCTGGTCCATCAGTTGAACACGAAAGTGATGCACCTAGGCAACGCAATCAATAAAATGAAGACCTGCGATCTGTGAGAAGGGATGCTGCGGGGTGGGCTATGTGACTGGGGTCTGCCCTTCGCGATTCCTCGTACCATCGTGTGTGTATAAAGTCGTCGTTACGTGTGAATTAATTTAATTTGTTTAATTTAATGATTATTTAGTGTGTAGAGGAGTGAGCAAGAGATGTGATCTCACTTTCAGTGCACCAAACCTATCTGCGATAATATTATTGTTATTTTCCTTTCTTTCGTGTCTAGGGTACCCTTGTATTATTTAATTAGTATCGTTAAAGACAAAATATTAATTTAATTTATGAAGCACCCGCACAGAGAGATCAGCAGTTTTATTGTATTATACATAGATGTTTATGGAATGAAAATAATAAAACGTGCAATGAATCAATCAGGTTGACTTATTACAATCCCCAGATTTCAATTCCTCCAGAAAATGATGGAAAAATATCCTCTACAATGTCCTGCAAGGTTCACCAAGTTCATTATACAATTCAACATACAGGAAATTCATTATTGTCGAGGTATCGGAGTAAGTAACCAAAAAACTTACTCCATTTTATGTTGGGAATCCTCAATAACTTCTTGTTATGAAACTGAATGCAGACAAAGTAATCAGTTTTGATCTTCCAATCTGCTTGACTGACTCTGATGGAATATTCATCAATGTGATCACGTGGGTGAATCAATGTCCATGTCTCAGTTCAAATTTCGAATTATATGATGCTGTCAATGTATATATTATTATTGATTCTGAAACGTGAACATCGTCAGACATACTCTTCCTCTTACTTTTATGAATAGGATGCGGAACTCGTAAACTGTAGGACCATACTTTCTCTATCACAATACCAAAGATATTGAATACACTGAAATATCCTGAATTGGTGGATAGCATAAAAGTTATATCAGGGAACCGAAAATGCACAGAAAGTACTAGTACAAACTCTCATTTGTGTATTGGTAGCTAGGAACTTTGAATAATTCCTCGATGCCTCTGATTAGGAATGAGCTGGTGAAGTTGTAGATCCGGAATATTCCAGTCACTGTCGGAATTTGAGATTAACACCAAATTCTATAATTGTTTCCAGTGCCCAGATCATCTACTACGGCGGACATCATCGACTACATGAAGAACAAGTTCAGAAGATGGGTCCCGCAGATGTCCAGGCCCTTCGAGGTCAGGTTCCACCCCCACACGGGAAGGGTCGAGGTTCTGGACTCTGTGGAGAAGCTGGAGTCTCTGGTCCACCAGTTGAACACGGAAGTGATGCACCTAGGCAACGCAATCAATAAAATGAAGACCAGTGACCTGTGAGGGTTTGAAGGGATGCTGCGGGGTGGGCTATGTGACTGGGGTCTGCTCTTCGCGATTCCTTGTACCATCGTGTGTGTATAAAGTCGTCGTTACGTGTAAATTAATTCAATTTGTCTAATTCAATAATTATTTAGTGTGTAGAGGAGTGAGCAAGAGATGTAATCTCACTTTCAGTGCACCAAACCTATCTGCGATAATATTATTGTTATTCTCCTTTTGTTCGTGTCTAGGATACCCTTGTATTATTCAATTGCCATACTGGGATTCAAATTGCTCCCGCTTATAAAAAACTTTATACTCGAAAGTCCATTGCAACAGACAAATCGATGACATGACATTTACTGTCGTGGTATTGGCGGAAGTTGGGAAAAAACTACTTCATTGTATGATGGACATCTTCAATTACTTCATTGTTCCAAATTTTTTTGGGATTTTCTCTCAAATGAAACTGAATGCAGATGATGTTATGAATTTCGATCTCCAGAATTTGTGTTATATATCTCTATTCTTCTGTTTGTATAGACTCTCGTTTTCGGTCACGATAGTATATAGCATTTAATCTCAAGTATATAAATCATACCTTTGCAGAGTATCCACCATGTGTGGTTCAGTTATGTATACATAGTTTCCTATTGGTGACCCCAGGATATCCACTGGTGGTCCTTGGGATATTTTTTGCATAGTTGAGCAATACACGTCTATTTGAAAATCCGAAATTTCCTGAATGAATATCGATTGGACATTCATCAGATGCCCATGGGTTGTGGATATCCAATGGAATTTCATTGTGTGTACGTATGCCTGTGTGGTAATATTGTTGAAATTCCTTCAAGTCTCCATGTTATTTCATTATATCTTCAAGAATATGCAGAGAACGCCTTCAGGATATGCATCTCCTCAGAATATGGATATTCTCAGGATAGACTGAGTATAATTTCAGTACATTCTCAGGAACATTCTGGATGATTTTTGAAAATGCTAAGGACGTTCTCAGAATATTCTGAGAATCATTCTGAGGACCTTCTGTTCAACCCATTTCAATATTCTTAGAAAATTCACCACACCCTGTGAGAATATAAGAATGTTCCATGAGACTATTCATAGAATTATCTTGCTCTGAATGAAATATTATCTATATCCTCTAATTCCATAATTCCATTTCTGATTTTGTTGTATACTATAATGAACAGTGTCCTCCTAAGTTACAGTACGATTCTTCAGTATATTTCTTAGCCAGAATAGATTCCACGCTTTTCCATATCTTGTGATTCGTAGAGTTATCAGAAATGATGATATGAATTGGTCTAGACAATTTTTTCCTGTATCTTCATTAATCCATGCAGATTAACTCAAAACAATGTCTGCTGCTTGCATCACAATAAGATTTTTGTAAGCAAATTGTCATACATTTGGAGGAAACAAAATTGTACCAATTAATGTAGGTACCTACTATTTATCTCTCCTTCATCAGAAATACTACAACACTCATGATACTAATATCCCATATAACCTTGTATTTCGCCATTAATTTTTTCTTTCGTCGTTTCCATAATTATTGAAATCATCAAAAAGCATATCTTTCGATAAATTCAAAATGATGATGATTAACGATCAGAAGCGACTTGACTATCGCAGCTGTCTGCCACTTGATATATCGTGAGTGCCATAAAATTCACTCCGATATAGACCATGTTGAAAATCAGCCTTTTCCTCATTTTCTGGTCCTTCGTGGCATTAAATGTGAACAGCGTAAGGGTCTGCAATTCTTTCATCTCTTATTTCAATGTGTTGGGATGTGACTGCTACAACAATATCGATGACACCCTCAATGTGGTAAGAATATTTTCATATATCATTTTGCTGAAAATCGGTATGAATACCTAACTGATCGCAAGTAACGATCATGACATGATAGAGGAATAATCCTTATTATAGACGGAAATTCTTCGACGATGGAAATTCACTGCGGAAGAACATCGTATAACCACACCTGATGGATACACCATTCTCCTGTCAAGAGCTTATACAAGTCTCACTAGAAATTCCCAACCTGTTGTATTAGGCCATGGCATGTTTTCTAATTCCATGAGCTTCGTTTACAACGGAAATAACTCTCTAGGTATGTTTTCATAATTCAAAATTCCCAATTTTCCTCATAGATTCATTGAGTGAGGCTGCTCGTATAGAATATGGGGTCCCACAAGGCACAGTCTTGGGTCCAGTCCTCTTCTCTATTTACATAAATGGCCTCCTGAACTTAAATAGCACTGGAATTGTGTCGTCTTTTGCCGATGATACCGTTATTCAGTATGAATCCGACAATTGGACGAAAGTGAAAGAAATCGCCGAAAGAGATTTAATAAAAATAAAAACTTGGTTTGATCAAATGTCCCTTACAATTAATTTTGAAAAAACAAAATATGTACCGTTCAGCTGCAATTCATCCAGAATACCAAGTTATAAAACATTGGATGTCAAAATGAAAGATGAAAAAGTAACCATTGAAGAAGTCAATCATTTGAAATATTTAGGGGTAGAGATTGATCGAAACTTGAAGTGGAATATCCACATAAAATATTTAGTACAGAAACTTAGATCGATACTCTTCAGATACAGGAAACTCAAAAGCATTTTGAATATTTCAGGCATGAGAACAATATATCACTCACTAGTCGAATCCCATATTATATACGGCATCGCGGGATGGGGTGGTACATACAAGAATCATTTGAAGCAACTAGAAGTCATTCAAAAAAAATTTATAAAAATAGCATACGGAAAAAAAAATACCTATTCAAGTGATCATCTCTACAAAGAAAGTGGTTTCATGGATATCAGACAACTCTATATTCAAAAAATCCTCTTGATACAACACAAAAATAGAAATGAAATGATTACTATCCAACATAAATATGATACTAGACAGAAAAAATCGAAGCGAACACAAACCTTGAGGACTAAAAAATCCAATACACAAAAGTCATATATCTATCTTGCTCCATATATTTACAGAATGCTGCCTACAGAAATAAAAGACATATGCTTTGAAAAACACTTCAAAATAGAATTAAAAAAATGGTTGCTACATTATTCTAGGTCACTGTTACATAGACTTGTAGAAGACATACAAAAATAATTGAGTAATACCATAATTAAACATGAGTTTGTATTACTATTGCATATATAATAATTTTATATATTTATATTATAATTTTGATTGTCGATCAACATTCACCTACCTACACTGATTTCACTACTCTATTTATTGTAATTTTAGAAGTTTCATTGTATTGTGTGAGTATTTATTACTATCTTATGGTTTAGATAATTTTATATTAAAAAATAACGTACCTATAGTATCAATTTAATCTATGTTTAAATATCTTAACTGATTATGTTATAATAGTTTTGTTGTATAATGTTATGTTTTCTCATTCCATATATACATGTATTCACATCAAAAACAAGAAAAAAGTATTGAGTATACGGAGTTTCACCCACGAACTAGTCGAAAGACTTCAGTGGGATTTTCTTCTTGTTTTCAATTCAATTCTTTTGGAAATGATGCTGATAACTTGTTATTATTTTTGAATTTGGAAATAAATTATTATTATTATTATTATTTCGAATATCGAGAAATAATTTCAATTCCCAATTTCAGAGGATTTTCATTTTCCATGCTCTCCTTTTGAATGTTCAAGAGATATGATTCAATGTTCGACCTGGCATCTGAAGGAGAATGCGAATCCTCAACTTCAGAAGATTTTGTTTCAAAATTCTTATCGTGTGTGTTCAATAGATATAATTCAATGCTCATCGTGGCATATAGCCGGGAAAGTAGTTTGTTTCCTCATTTTTTTCTGTTGAATAAACCGATGAAAAATTGATATTTTCATCACATAGAGAATGCGAATTTTCAATATATTTATATATACAGGGTGTTTCAAAAAAACCTAACTCCCTTGCTAGGGTGGGTAAAACATTGCAAAATAAGTTGGGTTTGCTCAGTGAAAAAATGTCGTAACGGCATCCGTATTCATGATACAAGGTGTTGAAACAATTATTTTTTCACACATTTTTGATTTCATACAACCCTCGAACGTACCTGAAACTGAAATTTGATCAGTGCGCTGGATTCCTCTTTTCGCCAACTTTCCAAAGAGGGGTCAAAAGCCATAGCAATTGAAATATGTTGAGGAAGGTTTCAGCCCCCTGAAGGGATGTATTTTCAATATTACTTGCAAAATGTAAGTGAATACATTAAAATGTTAACGTATGTCGAAGCTGATCACTATCGGATAATAGAGATTAAACTATCATTAGAATCATATAAGATGGAATTTCTCGTGGTGATTTGTTTCGAGATTTATCGAAAGGAAATTGAATATTATATACCTGGTATAGGCGTTGGATATCCAATAAGATGATACCAATTATGCTTGTATACGAGGTGTTTTTGAAATAAGTACATATATTCAGAAAAAAAGTCGAGTACTCAATTTCAATACAATTTGAATTATTAAACTGCATCCCGCACGGAAATTTGTACAGAGGGAAGGACAAAATCACTACAGTGTAGAACTATGAAGTGATCTCTCCGAATTTTATCGTGATCCCTAATTTTATTTCATCTTGTCATTCGATAGTATACGAGCTTTCGCAGGAATTAAAATGTTAGTTTCCACTTTGATATCACCCATATGAAAAGATTTCAGAAAAAGAACCTAATTGCTAAATTGTGGGGGATCCAAAGGATGTTCAGAGATATATTTATTTCTTATTTCGATTTCTTTATCGAAATACAATATCCTGTAGTTCGATAATGAAGCGTTTTTGGACACTTTTCACGGACTTTCGGTATGAAACATCACAAGAAATCACCAAAAATTTCCCTGAATAAAATCAGGAAACACCGTACGTGAAAAAAAAAAATCCATAATCTCAACGAGCTCTCATCGAAAATGTGAACATATCTGGAATATTCAGATTATCAAGGCCTACCATTGTTTGTTGAAGGAGTCAACATTTCAGACAGACTATTAAGCAATTTTTCCCAAAAAAGTCGATGGTCCATTCGATTCAGGAATAGCTGGAATACCTCTATGCAAAATATTAACGCAAAACCTCATATAGGTATTGGACGGCAAATTTTAATATTTTTCAATTTTTCATTCATATAACCGCTGAATTAGTCATCTCATGAACGAAAAAAATACAATACTCGAAAACGAAGTCTCGTTTCAAGTGTAAAATTATTATCTAGTCAATATCTCGAAATGGTTTTGGAATTTCCGATCTTCCTTATACAGGATGTGAAATATCCATGTTTCTAGATATCTAATCTATTTTTTATGCCTTTCTGCGGATTTGAAAAAGTTCAGGAGATTCAAACTATACTGCACTGTATATACAGAGTGATTCAGGTTTTGATGTACAATCTGAAATGGGTGATAGATCTCATCATGGGGTCGAAATTTGATTTTTTTTTATCAATTGAAATAACTGTTTTCGAGATGAATAAGCCTATTCGTTCTATAACATGTATATTTTACCTGATTATGTCAATGTTTCGCTTGAGTTCTATTCTTGGATAAAATTCGTTGAGATTGCAATGAAATATACTGAAATTGCAATGTTTTGCGTATTGCATTTGCATGTGTCCAATCTGGATCAGTAGCGGTGATATACAGTTGGTAGATTCTAACCAACCAATACAACGACGCGGAAAATTAGTGTTAAACCACTGGTTATCTACTTCGATGTCATTGAAGAAATCGGAGAATAATTCAGTATTCAACCTATCGGTAAAAATGTACGGTCCACAAAGGACATTATAGGTGATAAATAATCAAGCCACATGTGAATCATGGTAAATTACCACCACACATCTGGTAAATGTGGCCTTATCAGTATTTTGAACTATTCTTCATTGTCAATATTATTAACAAATTTTGTCTAAGAATAAAATTCAATAGATAACAAAAATTAGATGAAATTCACGTGTTTTAAATCGAATATGCTAATTCATCCCAGGCAAAAAAGCCTCCCAATTTATGTTATTTGGTAACCAGTAGATGTTAGAGGCGTACTATACAAAAGTTTGGAGGGGATAAAGAAGCCTCAAATTAAAATCCTCAAAATCATGATTTCCTAGAAAAGATTAACTTCATCTCATTTTAAATTGATATCTTCAATAGTGAGCAAAACATTTCAATTGATGGACGAATATAATTAAAATTTGACCCTACAGACGGTCCGCTACTGATCGAGATGGGACTCTTCCTTATCATAACTTTCTTAATTAAAATGATTGGACCTATCACATATTTC
The DNA here is from genome assembly GCA_918026855.4 of Phaedon cochleariae. Lineage (NCBI taxonomy): Eukaryota > Metazoa > Arthropoda > Insecta > Coleoptera > Chrysomelidae > Phaedon > Phaedon cochleariae. The sequence continues at coordinate 11,533,236 of OU896711.1, forward strand.
AGTTTGTACCTCGAAACCTGAACCAATATGTATAATATGATCGAATTAATTCCTTAAGAAGATATCCACCTGGCTTTAAGGGCAGCAGAAGATTGGACAACATCGAAAGAAGCATTTTTCGAATAATTTGTGATGTTTTGTGGAATCGACTGTTTACATTGATGATGCTGCGATAATTTGCTTGTGGAATTATGAATCCTTCATTCACCTGGATTGCCACAAACAAAAAACTCGGAACAATTTTGTGATTTTCTAGATAAGTCAGTTCATTCATGATGGAATGTTATATCATTGAGTGTTGGAATAACTAAAATTTGCTTTTGCTTGTAATAGTCTTTTCACGGACATTTTTTTCAAGTGATGAAGGAAACGTGCATTGTAATGGTTTCTCAATCCCATACCATTTCAGGAATGTCTGAGACTCACCGTTTCTTCAATGCTTTCCGTATAGTGCTGAATAATCAAAAAGTTCCTCCTAGCGGCCCCTGTAATTGACTTATCTAGAAAATTTCGAAATTCTTCCGAGATGTTGACTGGGGCAACCCATCTGAATAGAGAATTCATGATTTCACACGGACATTATTGTAGTATCATCAATATGAACAGATTATTCGAAAAATTCTTATTTTGTTGTTGAAAGTTCTACTGCTCTGAATGCCAGGTAGATATCTTCAAGAATTAATTCGATCGTACATCGAATGGATTTTTTTGAATCAGCAGGAATGCATAAAAAAATTGAATATACGGAACTATGGATATCTCACATCCTGTATAAGAAAGGTAGGAAATTCCATAACGAATTCGAGATATTGACTTGTTGATTTGAGAAAGATGATTTGCAGAAGGATGAAAAAATTGCTGGGGAATACGGAAACTGCCAAACTTTCTCGATTATCTAACCTTATTTTTGACCACTTGGTAGTTCACGACTGGAAAAGTTCCATGAGTTACGACTAATAAATCTCAAACAGAGAGGACGCATTTTTCTAACACTGCGATCGGAAATCATTCAATCTGCAAAAAAGTTATAGCAGTTTGATAAACATCGATAATTTTTCTCTTCATATAATTTTGTTGAGTTTTCGTCATCTTGGATAAAAAAATTAATACGTATTTCTTCAGCTTACAATCTAGGTCTACTCGGTTACGACGTTTGGCTGGTGAACTTCAGAGGAACTAGATATAGTCGAGGTCACAGGAACTTAACAACTTCTGATCCAAAATATTGGGACTTCAGGTGAGATATCAGAATCTGAAATCAAGATTAAATTTTATGTTCTGATGAATTCCATTCAGAGGTAGGAATACATTATTTCAACTATTGGAGTACACGAAATTGAATTCCTTTGATTGGTCTTTTCCAGATTATGAGTTCTTGGTAATACTTTATTTGGCAAGGAATTATTGCTTTCGAAAAACTGACATTAGGCAAAATTGCTCGACCTACGGTCTCGCAATTTTTTCATGTCAGTGTTTCTCGTGAAATTACTGATTGGCAAATGTTTTTCATCAGGAAGTGACTTAGCTTTGACGGTACTTCCAATGCTGATTGATGATTGGTTCAGACAGGGCACATTTCCTGAGTGTGACAATTCCTATTCAAAAAGGAGGTAACATTCAAGATCGACCTAACTTCAGACCCATCTCTTTCATTCCGACCTCAGGAAAAGTAATAGAAAAGCGAACAAATCAATTACCGATTAACCATCTGGATTCAGGAACTACAAAAATACTTCTGATGTCATGTACAATTGTCTTGAACGGACATACAACAACATCAATGTGAGGAAGAACGTGGCGGCAGTATTCTGTGATATGACTAAAGCTTTTGATTGTGACAATCACACATTATTCCTGCAGAAACTCTCTCACTATGGTATCAGAGACATGGCATTGAAGTGGATGAAATCATATTATATTAGCAACAACATCGCAGGAGAAAGCAAACATTTTTGCAGAGATGTTCGCAGCAAACTCTACTTTAGATTCCCAAGGAAAAGTGCCGCCAGACATTCAACCGGTTGAGAGTCGAATGCCCGAAATCGTCTTCCGTCAACGCACTATCAGACAAATTTTGCTCGGTCTCAAAACGAATAAGGCTAACGGTCCTGATGGAATTCCACCCATTATCCTCAAAAAATGTGCACCAGAATTAACACCGATTCTCTGCAAGTTGTTTACCATCTCGTACAGGTCGGGTATTTTTCCATCATGCTGGAAGACAGCTAGAGTCCAACCAATCCCCAAAAAAGGGAACAAGAACCTGCCCAACACCTACAGACCCATTGCCCTTTTATCAGTAATCTCCAAAGTGATGGAGAAAGCCATTAACATTGAGCTTATCAAATATCTGGAGAGCTCAGGAATCATCAATGATAGACAATACGGCTTTCGCCACCGAAGATCTACTGGAGATCTACTTGCCTACGTCACCCATTTATGGCAAGCCTCATTAGAAAAACACGGGGAATCTCTAGCTGTCGCGTTGGACATATCGAAAGCATTTGACCGTGTTTGGCACGAAGAGGACTCCTCCACAAACTACCATCATACGGCTTACCACCTCAGCTATGTCATCTCTTATCGAGTTTTCTTTCAGGCAGATCGCTCCATGTGGTGGTGGACGGTGTATTCCGGCGTTCCACAAGGATCAATTTTGGCACCAACATTATTCCTTCTTCATATCAATGATCTGTTGGGAGTAACAACTTGCCCTATCTACAGCTTTGCAGATGATAGTACCCTCCATACTGCGTTCTCTTCCAAAATTCCCATTTCTTCCCAGGAAACTAAGAACTCACGGCGCAGGCAGGTCAATGCTGTCAATGAAGACCTTGCTGAAATCACAGCCTGGGGAACCAACAACCTAGTTGAATTCAACGCCACCAAGACTCAAGCCTGTATCTTCTCTAGAAAGGCGGAACTCAGTATGCCCGACATTGTTATGTCTGGCACCACCATCTCCACCAAGCCCACCATATCTATGCTCGGTATTTCCATCAGCAACACTCTTTCATGGGATAATCATGTCAGATCCATCGCAAAAGCTGCTTCACAAAAACTCGGATTCTTGTTCCGTGCGAAAAGCTACTTTACAGCTCAACAGCTTCTCATGATCTACAAAGCGCAGATACGGCCTGTTCTAGAATACTGTTCCCACATATGGGGTTCAGCACCAAAACATACGCTGATGCTCTTAGATTCCATCCAGAGAAGAGCCATCCGCCTGGTGGGTGACGCCACACTCACTCACTCTTTGACATCATTGGAACACCGTAGAAAGGTCGGCGACCTTTCACTTTTCTATCGATACTTCCACGGGAAATGTGCTTCGGAAATCTCTGCTATCATCCCTTCACTAGCAATACCAGTCAGACGAACTAGACAAGCCCAGTCAGCACATCCTTTCGTTGTCAACCTCGAAAGATGTCGAACAGCACTTTATCAAAACTCCTTCATCCATAGAACGGCTAGGCTCTGGAATTCATTGCCTGAGGAAGTATTCCCAACAACATATAATCTCCAGAAGTTCAAAAAAAATTCCAATACCCACCTCCTATCCCTATCCTCCCTAGGAACGCACGATGTTCTTTGAACATTATAGGGATTCCCTTTCGTGCGCTCCAAGCGATAAAAAAAATGTCAGAAAGAAACCAACTGGTTGAAACTGACCATTCATACGGACTACTAAACATTACTTGGAGATTACCTCAAGGTTCAGTTTCAGGTCCATATATCTTTCACCTGTATATTAACGACCTTTTCCTGTTAGATATATGTGATCTCTTAACATTTTGTGCAGGTGACACTACCATTCTATGCACTCCAAAATAACTTCATTGCGGACCTCATTGGGTACCTCATGTCCGTTAATGTAACTTTGCTCACCCTCGATATTCTACACTAAACTGCATCATCATCCCATTTTAATATTTTCCTTTTCAGCTTTCATCAACTAGGTACCTTAGACTTGGGAGCAGCGCTGACATATATTACACGCATCACAACTAAAAAAAGCGTATACATCGGATACTCGACTGGTACTACTGTAAGTTATGTGTACGCCAGTACTAGACCAGTTGATGCAGGAACAACTTTGAAAGGGATTATCTCTTTAGCACCAATTGGATACATCGACGGTGGATTACCATTCCAGAAATACTTTGATCCGGTTATTTCTTTCATAAAAGTAAGCAAGAGAACAATGTCAGTAGAGCTAGGGGAGTTTCATTAAAGTTGAAATAGGTTAAAACTACAATTGCTACTGTTTTTCCAGAGTTTTCAAGTTACAGCTCAGATCAGGTGTATGACGTTGTTCATCTCAATAATCGAATTTTGATTAATTTTTTCCTTTCTTTTCAGAGAATTATATACAGGTTATTGCGAGGCGAAGTTTTGAAACGAAACCTGATATTGAACCAAGGAATGAAAACTATGGCTTTCACTCCGATTACCATGTTTGTGGCTCAAGCTATTCTGGGCGTATTTGGTGGATTTGATTTCAGTCAAATGGATCCGGTAAGTAAATAAGAATGATCTGAATACAATGTTTGATCATTTGAAGTCTATGAAGAAAAGTTTAGAGAAACTATCTAAATTGAATATAAAATGGATGGGAACGACTAATCCAGTCCGTGAAAAAGGTGCTTCATGTAATATTGAAAGAACTAACACCCTTTCCACGAATTATTATGTACACTACTGATTGAGACTGAAAGTATTGTGAATTCGAGACCGATCAGCTATATTTCTAGTGACGCAACTGACGAAATAGAGGCATTAACACCCTTTCATTTCTTTATATGACCATATAATTCACAAAGTTTCTCAGGAGTTTTCAAGGCTGGCGATTTATATAGCAGAAAACAATGGAGGATTTCGCAATGTTTAGCGGATAGATTCTGGCAAAGGTGGACGAAGGAATACCTACTGAGAGTTCAAAAACGACCGAAATGGCACACTGCTAACGAGAATATGAAAGTCGGCGACATTGTAGCTGTAGCAGATAGCAACTCCCGAAACAAATGGAATATGGCTAGAATCTTAGAAGTATACCCAGGTCGTGATGGTCATGTAAGAACATTGAAACTGAAGACGAAGAATACCACGCTAATTCGGCCTGTGCATCAGTTATTTCGGTTGGAGGTTGAAGGATGTTAAGGACACTTGCATCTATGCTTGCATCAAGATTTTTCATTTTATGTATGATGCGATGAAATAGTTGAATCAGGAATTGAATGATTTGAATTATTGTATTTTCTGTCTAATCATTCAACCCCTGATTCAACTATTTCATGACATCATATATATAAAATAAAGAATCTTGATGCAAGTGTCCTTAACAGAAGTCCATACTGGTTCAGAGCAGCCCCTTCCTGCATTGACACAGCAAGAGCCTTTTCCATTCGGAGTTCCACTTATGATGCAGTTTTGATTTTTTTTTCACCATCTTCTGGTAAGGGGGTAGAACGAAATGGTTTATCGAGCGAACAAAAATGCGTTGCAGCAGGAATTCTTTTACAAGGTTGAAAATCGAAAGTCAGTTATATCGCTAGAGGCAATTGCATATTCTTTCATGCAAAATGATGGATTCAAAGAATTCATTCATTGAATGAGGGGTTACATCGGGATTGTCAATGAGAATAAATACTCAAAGTCAGTTGACCACACTTTATGTAAAAATTAGTCAATTGAATAGTAATCGGTTCCGGCACAAGGGCCATCATCAGACTGCAATACCAAAAATACATAATGAATGTAAAATTGTGAAAATTAATTGTCACAGGAAAAACAAACCTCATCAAGACACAATGAATCATAAAAAATAAACATCATTGGGTTGACCATCAAAGTAAGTCAGGTAGAAGTACGTTTGAAGCGGCCCTGATGAAGTTGAACATTGAAAAACTAAGACTGGAAAAATTGATTCGGAAAATGAAATAATGAAAATTGACGTGACATAACAATCTGTCAAGCTGACACACTAAGTAACGAACATGAGTGGTGTATGACAGGAAGACGCAATATTACCAACCTAGATTAGAAAAGAAAGAAAACTTGAGAGAAGATTCGTGAATGAGAAAAGAAGAAAAGAAATGAAATGAAGTTTGGTGGAGAAAATGGAAAAAAAGGAGGAGACCCAAGAAAGTTAGAATAAAAAAATGGAGCAATAGAGTGTGAAAAGAAAAGAACGAAAAATAAAAGAAGAAGATGAGAAGGAATTGATCCCTACAATTCATCAGGCAGCAAGATTCTATGGGGGTGTCAATATGGAAAAAAAAAATTCAGACAACCGTAATGTGCGGAAGATATGATTGCGTTCAAAATTAGTTTGATCATTGAGGCAAGAGAAATTTTGGTTCTTGATGCATTTTTGAATTTCATGGGTTTCCAGGAGATTGAGTCTAGTACACAAATATGGAGGATATCAGAATTGTTAAAGACATTGAGAGAATGGTCTGAGTCAATAATATTATTGGTAAAGGAAGAAGGGGAGTTCGAATCAACCGTGGAAAAATATTTTCAATCAAACGATTGGGTTCAATACCGATATCAATATAAACGGTAATATAATCATTATATCTCAATTTATGAACTCCTGATCTTCAATCACAGGAGTCTTATAATATATTAATTATCTCATAAGGTTTCATGGTTATATTTATGAATTCAATGAATTCAGTTCTGAGATCTTCTGAACAAAATATTCCAATATGTAATGATTTTAATACTATTGTTTGATGATCGCAAATCAATCACAGAATGTATACAACGATCACTTGAATATCCCCCGTACTAACAAACTTGCAAAATGGTCGAATGATGTAATTTTTGAAATTTTCGATCGAGTTTTCCAATAATTATATTTGATTTTCATTCCTCAGTTGACCTATCCAGTCTTTTTGACCAACGTATTTGATAGCGCTGGAGTGAATCTGCTGGAACACGCTGACCAGTTGAGGAAAACAGGAAATTTCCAGTGGTATGATTACGGTAACGAAGGCAACCTCGCAAGGTATGGATCTCCAACACCTCCTCCATACAGGTTGAATCTGATTCCAGTACCGGTGACGATGTATGTGGGAAGAAATGATCGTGTAGCTCTAGAAAAGGTATGATGTGATTATTATATCAACGCAAACGGAGCAAACTGTACTTCCAGGAGAATTTCTCCTCAAGAAAATGCTCAAGAATGACTCTTAATCTTTGAGAGTTCTCCCTCTAATAAAACAAAGCGGAACCCTTCAATATTAACAATTGTTTAGAATTTTCAGAAAAATAAGGTCAGTATTCCGCTATACGAACGGAATTATGGAAAAACATGCTTTGTTGGTTTCCTAAAGGATAGTGCACGTTTTTTCGTCGACTTCTAAAAAATATCGCATTTTACGTTACCTATTCTTATTTCCGTTCGAAAAACCGACTTTTTCCAAGGGCAAGTACTTTTCGTCCGCTGTAGGTTTACCAGTTCTACAGATCTCCTGATTTGCATATTGATCTACTGATCCACCGAAAAATTTCATGAGCTGCTGAAGAATATTATTGACACTTATTCATCATTATAATTACCTATAATATTATTAATCTTTAGTTAATCACATGCACCCTATGAATTGCATGATATCTCTCTATACATTGATTTTATAAAATAAGTAATAAATTCACATATAGGTACTCATGATATGTAAATAAACCAAAAGAGGACAATACTTCATCTGATCCAGATCAAATTGGATTTTTCATATCTACCTCTTTAACCAACAGACTGTGCCAACAGTGTGTTTCTTACGTTTTATTCTTTATTTGTTTTGTATTTTTATAGTTCATTTTTTCTATTCGTTCCTGGTTTTCGAATAATTACTCAAATCTTACAAGTACCTACCTATGTAACTGTATATTGTGATATTTGTGAGTATTCTCAAATTGAAAATTAGGAATATGATTATTTTGTTATGAGAATATTGGTTCTGTTTGTTTCTATTTTGTTGGAAATAGGTTACTTTTTTGTTTACTGATAGTACATAGTAATTCGACGTCATATAGATTAATTTCATTATCTTTCCTGGGAATTCGTATAGCATAAGAATGATCTGACAAGGTATTTACCGATGACAACAAGTGTCATTTGCTGATGTGTTCACGAAATCCGATAGATTTAAATGTTGGGTAGTGCAATTTTTCGCAGCAAAACTGATGAAACCGTTATTTGTTTCTATATTTTGTGCAGTTTCCAAATTTCAAAGTAAATTTCGAAAATTTGTTCATACAGGGTGTTGTTTTGACCACACAATAATTTATTCAATTTGTGTAAGCCCTGATCCCAGATTTTTCCCCTATATAACAGAATGATTCATTATAGTTATGATATACCGAGTGATATATGTTTATATACAGTGTGATCCATTTCTAATGGAAACACCACTGTATCTTACGCAATCGTCGGGCAAAGATCCTGAAATTTGCTGGAGCGAGAGATATATGAAAAATGCACTCTATGACCAAGTGGAGTCATCTACAGTGATACACTGCTCGCCAACAGCCATGGAACCACCCCAATTTTCGGAAAATTATATTAGGAGGATATTAGGTCGGAAATCACTTCAGATTCGGAATCAGCACATCCAATTGACTAACTATCCATAATCTTCCTGGAAGTTTCAGTTCTGAAAAATTGAATTTTGTCGCACTTTACACGGAAGCACCTCCGTATGTCACGTAATTGACTATATCTTTGTTCTTTCTCTGCCTCCTGCAAATTTCAGAGCCCTACCTCGATAATTACGTGAGATACGGGGTTGCTTTCATGAGGAGTGAGACAAAATTCAATTTTTCTGAACTGAACATTTTATGGGAAAACTATCAATAGTTAGTGAATTGGGCGTTCTTATTCCGAATCCGTAGTGATTTTCAACCTATTTTGACTCCTAATATAATTTTCTGGGAATTGGGGTGGTTCCATGTCTGTTGGCGAGCATTGTATATCACTAAAGATGACCTCACTTGGTCATGGAGTGCATTTTTGGTATATCTCTCGCTCCAGCAAGTTTCAGGATCCTTACCCAACGATTACGTTAGATACAAGGGTGCGTTTCCATTAGAAATGGGTCACACTGTATACACGATATATTGAGAATCACCTCGCTGACCGCTATTGATAAAAACTTCTCCTATTTCATTGGGATAAATGTCGTTAATGAGATATTCAGGGTGAATAGAGTCCCCTTGACAGTAAGTAGTGGAATATTAATAGTACTGTTTCGGTTCTTTATGCCCTCATCAGTCGTTGTTAGTCTGCTGACAATTTCTGAATAAACTGGCTATACATTAAGGGGCTACGGGTTGAACAATTGGAGTCGAATACACGGGATATTAAATGGAGATGCAATGTTCATAGATGTGTAGCTCAAGATCGATTCAATATCAAACTGGTGTTGGCTCTGATTGCAGCCATCGATCTTATTGGCAAGTTGTGAATGAATAAAATTTTTTTCAGACTGCAAGGCAAACATACACAGAGTTACCATACAGATACCGCAATGGCTTCTACTTGCTGAATAATACACGCTGGAACCACTTCGACTTTATAACTTCGAAGAATCTCAAAAATTCACTCTACAATCTACTATTCAATATCGTTAGGAATGTGTCTTCACTTAAATAGATCATATTTACCATACAATTTGGAGAATGAGGGATATATTTGTTCAATCTCTGTTATAACTATGCTCAGAATAAAAGTATATCAAAAGTACAACTGTATAAGTGACAGTTTTTTCTTTTTCAATAAGTTGAAGGATTGCTGAGATACAGGAGGGATCCCAAAATGCAACATTTTCGATTTCGCCCTGTATCTAAAAAACGAAGAGTGCTATGGAAATTCTGTTTATTGTATCGTCAGTTTCACAATAAAGTATAGTCAACGTTTGCAAAAACCGCGAATCTGTGTCTCTAAAAATAAGTGAGATATTCCGTGAGGACATGGAAAATATGACAGCCTGTACCTGTACATGAATCATACCCAGGGCCGATCCTAGGGTGTCGGCCGCCCGCGTGCCTATACCTAATGTGCCGCCCCTCTAGAGAATTTTTCATATTTTTTGACTATAATACCTGATGACTTCATAACTTCAACTACTTGTACAAGGATAAGAAGTAAAACACAGAAAAAAAATGTAGACAAAATCTTCATGCGCCGCAGGCGAATTTTTTCTGAGTTCAAGGTCAAATGCTTTCAGGTAATAACTCCATTTCAGTGCATACCGGGAGCGGCCAAGAAACTCAGACAAAATTTTCCTATGGCAAAACATATGCGCCGCAGGCGAAATTTTGGTGGGATTCAAATTCATCACATTAGTATATTACAGTTTATTGTAATTGATATAAAATGATCTGGAATCCGAAAATAAGAACAATAAGAAGAGCAAGTGAAAAGTATTTTAAATGGTGTCTGTAGTTTAACCAAATGGATGTTCTCCAGATTTTTTGGGATTTTCTCTCATAGTCTCTTAGTAAGTAGTAGAAATGCATAAATAAGCTACCGCACAGTGATGGAACAAAACATCCTGAGGCGTCTGAAAAATATGCCCCTTGGTTATTGTTTCAAATAGAAATTCAAAATTTGGGAAGATAAGAATGTGTATAAAAAGTAGACATTAATTGACAATGGACCAACACACTATTTACTATCATTTTATTTATTCAAAATGCAGCATATTCATTCGACTTATGAGTTTCAAATAATTTTGTTTGATAGGACAATATGCGGCCTGCGGCCGCCCCTTGTTTTGACCACCCGCGTGCGGGGCACGCGCTGCACACCCGCTAGGATCGGCCCTGATCATACCAACACAACTTACCTGTTCCTTATGATCAGTTCATCGAAGATTTCATTGTGTTACTGAATGAACCGTGTTGGTTTTGGAAAATGATCATTTCTCATCGTATGATATTTCGATACTTTTATCAGAATTAACATATGCATACACTTGGAAACTGATAGCAAAGATTAATCCATGCTAATAGGTTGTTGGAATAGTTCATTGCCTCGTTCAATCTCAGGGAAAGGTTGTGAAATTGTTGAATTTTTTTCAGCCCGCAAGAAAGACTTACTCAGATTTACCCAGCAGGTACCAGAATGGCTTTTTTTTGTTGCCGCGTTGGTGCCATGATGACTTCATAATATCTAAGAATCTGAAAACGTTATTGTATAAATCATTAATTACTTTAGTTAGGAATATAACTCTCCTCACAGAGATCTAGACAAAAAACAAGTTCAAATTTACTTGCATGATAAAGTTTCAGATAGTATGTATTCAATATAATACTAAGAATAAAAATGTTTTCAAGCTCTGAATATAATTTCCTTATTAAGGTCAAAAGGTGCTTGCCAAAATAATGTACGTCTAAACGGTGTGAGCATTTTCAATATTGGTTTCAGAAGTCTGAGGTGTTTGACTAAAACATAAAGAAGTAGCCGGAGAACGAAATAAATGCATTGATTTCATAGTGTAATTCCTGATACCTCTAATATCCCTTCAATTATTTACGAATTCGGCATTTCGTCTGCAATCTAGAATGATACATACGAAAAGTCATTTTTGTTGAACTAAGAGAAATATGAAGACCCGGAATACCCTTTTTGTTTTTTTTTTCAGCCTGCTCAGAAAACGTACACAGAAATAGCAAACCGATTTCGTAATGGATTCAATATGATGAATAATACCCGTTGGAACCACTTTGACTTCATAACATCCAAGAATCTGAAAACTGAACTATACAAAGCACTTGTTGAAACTGTCCGATCTATGTTTCTTTTGAAATAGATTGAATACGCAGAAGACTAATGAACTGGGAGAATCAATTATGTTGTGCAAACAATTTTTCTAATTGATAATAAGTATTGTTACTCTTCAATCAGTATCAAATACATGATTGTCTTCAACGTGTTTTTTATTGGTACCCTACTTCATGTTTATTTAACCCTTTAACGCACAAAATTTTTCATCAAGATATACGTTGTTTTTTTATAAAAGTCAATACCTTCATATAAAATATTGGTTGTGGATCCTTTTTGGTTTTTTCCAATGTTCAAATATTTAGAAAAAAACAATGGTGAACCGTTTTACCAGTGGACCTTTACGACTCAATAAAACTTGTGATGCTTATACTGGTATGAACATCATACTAGTATGTTGAAGTCGGAAATGGTTGGCGGAAATTTGATCGAAAGACAAATGTTTCTTCTACATGAATGATAGAAAATACAATTGATAGGAAAAATATTTGATTGAAAATACATTCGATAGAAACAGCATTTGATAAAAAATTCAACGGGGCTACGCTCAAGTTAGGTCAGTACGTTTATGAAGATATAATCCTTCTTCATATATTTGAGTAGAAGGAGCTAGATGGAAATCGAAGCTTATAAATTCATTGATACCACAAACTTCTATAAATTCGAAACTCCACCATATCTTCATAGTAAACTCTCTTACAGAACTAAAATTCATAATCTCAATATCCGTAGACTACTTTTACTTACAGTACCTGAACACAAAAAAGAAATATTTGAACGATCTCTCAGTTAGAATATCTCAATTTTTATAAACAACTTGAATGCAAAAGAATGCACTTTTGAATTTACCTATGAGCACTTCAAAAAAATAGTATGAAAATATATTACTCCATGAGTGGCGGAAATGTAATCGAAAGACAAATGATAGAAAAACATTTGATAGAAGTCTTTGGATCGAAAGTGTTCTTGATAGAAATGCATTTGATCGAATGTTTTATGATAGAAAATACATTTGATAGAAACATAAATGATAGAAAATACAATTGATAGGAAAAATATATGATAGAAAATACTCTTGATAGAAACATCTTTTGATTGAAAATTCAACGGGGCTACGCTCAAGTTAGGTCAGTATACGTTTGTGAAGATATCCATCTTCATATATTTGAGAAGAAGGAGCTAGATGGAAATCGATGCTTATGAATTTATTGATACCACAAACTTCTAGCTCCTTCTTCTCAAATATATGAGGAAGGATCATATCTTCACAAACGAACTGACCTAATATGAGCGTAGCCCTGTTGAATTTTCTATCAAATGCTGTTTCTATCAAGTGTATTTTCGATCAAATATTTTTTCTATCAATTGTATATTCTATCATTTATGTTTCTATCAGATATATTTTCTTTCATAAAACATTCGATCAAATGTATTTTAGGTAAAAAGTTCTTTCTATTTTTTGATTTTCGATCAAAAGACTTCTATCAAATGTTTTTCTATCATTTGTCTTTCGATCAAATTTCCGCCACCCATTACTCCATGCCCAGTCATGATGACTTTCTTATGTGTACACAATTTCTATAGTCGCTCAATTATTGAGATGTGATCATCATCATCAAAAGTTCCACTTTTCGCACTTGTATGAAATGTATGAATGAAGAAGAGAATGTAATGCAATAACTGAAATAAATAAATAAATAAATAAAATAAATAAATATCTCAGCGGAAATGACTTCTCAAGTGGTTGCAGATTTTATTAAATATTTTATAGTAAAGTGATCTGAGCAATGTTGATTGTCCGACTCCAAATCTGAAAAATACTCTAGAGAGTCAGATCCAAGTCAAACCAGTTCATTCTTCCGTATCTTCATTCATATGGTCGAAATGCGATGTTATTGGTGTATATTTTTTTAATATTGAAGTAATTCACACATTGGAGCTTTATTGGGATAAAATCTATATCGATTGTTTGATCATTGATATGGGACCCTTAGTTTCTTGTGCCATCGAGCCATAGTGGGATCCATACTGGACTGCTGGCAAGGTTCAGTGCAGTCCTGCATGCAGGACGAATCATATCCTGAAGAGGTGAAAGTAGGTGGCCTGACACCCCTCCTCACTGGTGACGACATCGCTCTACGTTGGGGTGACATTTGAGCTCCACTTCTTGTAGATTCGGTGTATCTCTGCAAAAAAATTGAATAGCGGGATTGTTTTGTAGTTGATATCAATTCTCTTAGATCCCTCATTTGGCGAGATGATTGACAAATAACAGAGCTGCTTTGGATGGCATTAAAGTAGGTACCGTTCTTTTCATTTTCAAATTGCACCTTCCGTATTTATTGTCATGGAAAATTGCGTTTCATTCTATTTGGAATACAACAGTAGTCCATACTTGGTATTATGTTTATAAATGAAAACAGAAACATTTATTTAACAATTTTTTGATTTTTTTTTACATTATTCAAATGAATAATTGCCTCCGCCCATGTCTTCAAAAACTACACAGAATAGAATTCGAAAATCAATGAGAGTTATTCTATTTCATTTCGAAAAGAGTTATACCTGATAAACAAATAGATCCGTTAAAATTCGGGAATTTTTGTATAAATCCTACAAAAAACTCCAAACTCTTAGGTTTAACTATAGACCAGACTCTATCTTGGTCATCGCATATTCAATTGCTCAGGAAAAAAATATCTCCCATTATTGGTATATTATACAAATTGAGGTCTTTTATACCTCTTAAATACTTGAAATTAATTTATTTCAGTTTGATTTACTCTAAATTGCAGTATCTGATATCGATCTGGGGTACTGCAGCAAAATCTGTTTTGAAACCTCTGAAATCTCTTCAAAATAAAGCCATAAAATGTATTTATAAACTACCATTTCTGGAATCAACATCTAGACTATACAAACCAAGAGATCTACTAGATATTGACTCTCTCTTCAAAATGAAAGTATGCATCTTCATTCATTTCACTAAAAATAAGAAAAAGCACTTGAATCTTACTTTCATTATCAATTCTGATACCCATGAGCATCACACCAGACAAAGTGAAAATTTGAAAACTGTTAAAATAAAAACCCAATTCGGGAAAAAATCATTGTATTTTTGTGGAATAAATATTTATAATAGTCTACCCAACAGAATAAAATGTATTAGATTCGTCACAATATTCAAGTGTGAACTGAAGAAATATATTTGTATCAATTAATTCTGATTGAACTGTGTATCTTTCATTGTATTGCATATTTTATTTTATTTTTTTTGTATTGTATGTTTCTTGGGATCAATAAATGTTATTATTATTATTATCATAATTTGCTGACGGTACCTATAGTGTGATAATTAATCTACTTATATTCTGTGAGGTGTTCAAAAACATGGGCGGAGGCAATTTTTCATCGAAGTAACGTAAAAAGAGTCACAAAATGTAATGATCTTGTTAATTGTTAGTGATAAACAATTACCAAGCATGTGATACCGTTGTATTCCACATAGAATGACACGCAGTTTTCAAGACAAGATACTGAGGGGGTCATTTGAAAATAAAATGTGAGGGGTAGATACAACATGGATGTCCAATGTAATATACAGGGTGTTCATAGAGTACTTGTACAAACTTTTGAGGGGTCAATCTGTGACTAATTCCAAGAAGAAAAGTTTATATGAACAACATCTTGGTTTTGAAGATTCAGTGAATCCAGAATATTTTATTTGGTTTTTTGACTATATCTTCGTTAATAGCAAGGCGATTTGAAGAAATTCGGGATACTAGTTTTATTGATGTTGGAGGGCGCCACATTACAGGGTTGTACTTGGATTTGATTAGCCACAACTATTTTATCACGCAATGTGAATCATTTGTGACTAAGCTAACCCATTATACATTTAATTTTACATACAAAAGGAACTCTAAGTATTTGTCGCTAAAACCAGCCGTTTATTATTATTATTATTATTATTATTAACAGATAAAACTTAGATCATTCACAAGACTAAGACTGAACTAGTCGATAATTATTGAAAATGACCACCGCCCATACTTCGAATGAAATACTTTGATTTTGACGTTCTGTATCCCAAAAAACCAACCGTTACGGACCCATATTCATTTATCTTGGAATCAGTCAAAGATCAACCCTTTGAAGTTTGTAGAAGTGATTGATACCCTGTATCTTTTCACAAGTCGTTATGAATGCTATTCGAAGCAGTTTTTTTAATAATTTTGTATCATCTTGTCAAATAAGCCAGATATTGCCTGTAGAATACGATAATTTGGGAGACTTGCTATACTCAAAGAGTGTTTTAGTGTTTCTCATAATGTACTTCAGAAAAATCTTCACAAAGACGGGATTGGCGACAATTTTCTCAGTCTCATTGAAACATATCTCAATAACAGGTATCACTATTGTTATATCACACGATAGTGAGGTCTCAAAGATTATGGAACCTTTATTGTTCATCATTTATATAGAAAATTCACCAACAATCGTTCATTGAAGTACTGCTGATGTCTATATGTATGCGGATGACTCAACTCATACTATATGGAAAAAGACTGGATCAAATAGAACTAAATTCGAAAGAAACACAATCATGAATGGAATTATACTTGATTCGAACAAAAAGTTTAACTTCACAAGAAATCGTGTGACAGTTATCAATAACGCTACCGCGAAATTGTGATAGTTATTGGTACCTCAATTGAAACATCCAGAGAGATCTCAAAGACTATGATGTACTCTAAACATGTACAAATCTTTTTGCTCAAGAATATGTTAGAGAATTTCCTGCCTCATGTGGATCAATCTATGGATGAGGAGGCCAAGCAGGAATATCATTCTTCCCATTATTTATTTTTCAAGGCAGATGAAAATTACAAGAAATGGGTTCGAGAATATGCCAGAGAATTTCTTGCCTCATGTGGATCAATCCGTGGATGAGGAAGCTAAGAAGGGATATCATTCTTCTCATTTTTCCCTTCAAAATTCGCATGTTATTCCAATTTATATTGGGAAGGATACGACCTGAATGATTCTTCGCAACATCAGGAGCACCACCCGTATGACACGCATCATCATTGATTGACTCAAATAGCTAATTACGTAACCAGTTGGAAAATGCGTCATTTTGATACAGAGTTACAAGAAAAGCGTTTCCTAACTAGTTACGCAAAATATGTTTTATAACTTTGTTGGAAATTTTTGCTTCGAACAGAATTATGACCAGTTCTGTACAAAATCTAGTAACTTTGAAGAATACGTCAAACGATAATATGGTCCCAAATCAGCAATGAAACTTACGAAATGGACCCGTTTGATATTTTCATTAGTGGAAAATGGCTTCTCATAAATATTTGGGGTTCATGTTCCAAGAATCATTTCAACAAAATATCTGTACTATATAAGAAAGCATCAAAAGTACTGTATCGTCTTCCATATGACCCCCCCTCAAATCAAATTTATGAAGGAACAAATACATTTTCTTTGGAAAACTCTCAAAGTTGCATTTAAAATTATCAACACCTCAAATCTAACATCATATTGGTAAGAAATTCGCAAATCCATGAACATAATACTATATAGACAATATGATTCGTTTCATCCTGATGCTGCTAATTCTACACTTGGCCCCAAATAAAGTTTACTCACGGAGCTATCTCAAAATACAATTAATTACCTGATGATATCAAAAGTTGCACCAATATCAACCTATTCAAAATTAAAGTCAAGAAACATATCCTCTTGCAAAGAGAAAATCAAACCTGAGTGAATGATTTCTGATTCACTAATTCATTTCATCATGCCATAATGTACTTTTCATCAGCTCTTTCTTTGATTATTATTATTATTATTATTATTGAATCCGTTGTTCATTCATTTGGATTCAATAACGCATGAATAATCTCATACCAGATATAGATCTGTCTGATTATTCATGATATTTCATTGTTAATCTAAAATATATTTATATGAGATGCAATGTAATGTTTATAGCTAAGAATGAGATAAATATCATTATTATTAATATTATTATCATGAAGTGATATCAAGGAAGCAGCACATTCTCTTCGTCTATCCATATTTTCATTCCATAACTGGTGTTGACTTCCGTCATTTTTGAAAATTGTCAGAACACATCAAAAATAAAAAAATAGATGTTACCGAATAACTTGTATCTCCAGATGTTTCGCTGCACTCTCCTTCACAAGTGTCGTCGCAATCATAAATGCTTGACATATATGTCGTCGTCTGTGCTTGTGGACTTCCTGTTGGTAATGTGCGAACACCCTGTAATCAAGAAGATATGTTTTACATCAACCTTGACATCTAAAGAATCAATTTATAGAAGGAAATTTTACTCACTGCTCGTGGTGGGGTGAATCCCGATCCACCACTATTAGAGGACAAGCTCGGATCATAGTTCGACAACATTCCTCTTCTTTCAGCTTCTAGCTGGGACAGTTCTCTCTCTTTTTCTGCAATTCGTTGCACAAGTTCTTGAATTTTCTGCTGCCTTTCTTGCTCTGTCATTACAGCTGAAAATTTGAGAAAATAATTTCGAGGATGTCTTGAATAACCACAGTTTTTTTCAAGTGGTGAGGCCTGTCACAGGGTTCTAACACTTCATTTGGATTGAACTTCCGCCTGGTTGATCTGGTCTCTTCCCTGAATGAGTTGCAGTATCTTGTTTGCCAATTGTATTCTTGAGAAAATATCTAAATGTACTAGTGCTACCTTTTTGGTACCAAATATACAGTGTGGAGACTTTAACTGCAATAAATTCGTTAGCAGAGATGTGAATATTTTTTCTGAAATTTCCAGACGTACGTCAACGATTCAATGTATTTACAAACCTTTTGAAAGCAATATCGAGGATATATTCCTAAATGGGTAGCTGTTACCACCCTTAACAGGATTTTTTCAAACGTAACCCTATGGCTTGTGACCCCTCATTGAAAAGCTATAGAAAAGGAGAATCCAGCGTACTTGTGTCGAATGTTCGATTTCCATACGTTTACGCATAAGATCGAAATGTAATTTAAAAATTCATTTTTGTTTCAACGTATCAATTGGTCAAAATGTGTGTTGAACAATTGATGGCAATTTTTTGCCACAACTGCTATCTGCAATTGTATTCAAGTGTTTTTATAGAGCCGAATAAAGAAATTTAGTTTTTTTGCCGTATTCAAAGTTCGAAACGAAGTGTTATTGCAAACTAGTGGAATTGCCCTATGACTCTTCCACTAATAATTACTCCGAAATTAATTTTGATATTATGCAACATCCAGAAAAGCTGCAAACTGAAATATGATCCAGTACGCTTGATTCCCCTTTCAACCAGCTTTCCAAAGAGGGATCGCAAGCCATAGGGTTGCATTTTAAATAAACATGTTGAGGTTGATTTAAGCTACCCCTGAAGGGTGATATTCTCCATATTGCTCGCCAAATGTAGGTGAATACAACCTTGACGTGACTCGCGAATTTAAACCCTGTGTTGCAGACTGGAATTTTTTGCACGATAATCCTATACACTGTTTCACCTCTAACTGGACAGAATTTTCGAAACTGTTTCAATATTCTCCTGAAGATGCTAGCAAAAATGCGTTTCAAAAATCAATTCGGTTAGTGCGAAAATAGTGTAGGGGCCTCCCAATGTTGACTTCGCTGTTGAAAAGGAAGGGTAAAATTAATTCAATAAATGTTTGAGAATATTTTCAGTATCGAATCGACTTTTATCGGTTGACTAAGTCCTCAGAGTCTGTGTTAGGAGTGTGTCACATTTTCTGACGATGGCCATGAATGCTTGAGCATATAGACCAGAATTTAGTGTCTCATAGGTGACTGATGATATCCAAAATAAATAGAATGTGTTTCTCCATAAATGAATTTTTCAAATCCTATTCGATTTCGTATTATGACATAGTTTCATGTTTCATAGGGTTCTTGGGATATGAATTGGGGAATTTTGTATTGCTCAAGATTGTAGCAGATCGCTAGCCTAGCTCAGTCTAAAAATATATTCCAGAATCTACGTACTACTTTTCGTTCCTGATGTTTCCTTTTTAACTTCTTCTAACACTCTGGACGATTCTTGCATGAAACTGAACAAACTCTTCCAAAACTTATGCTCAAAAAAGCTGCTATTCAGGGAGGATGGAATTGATGGAATTGTGCTACCAGTTGTATTTGGAGTATTGGCTGCTGCCATATTATACTTCGAATTTTGAAAATTCCCAAAGTTATTCGAATGATTTCAAACCGATGATTTTGCTTGACACCTTCTTGACATGTTGAAGTTGATGTTATCAGTCACCAACCGTCAGAATTTTGAATAATAATTAGAAACACTATTACTGATGAGGTTTTGGTTATCAGCCCATTCTTAATTAGACTATGTTGTCAGCTTACTACCTATAAACAGATGTTTTCTCGACTATGATCATTATGGGAATGGATTTCAGGATCAGTATACTTCAGCTCAATGTCGAGAAATGAAAAGAGGTCATTGAAGGTGAGTATACCATGGAATACCAAACAGCTCAGTGTGCCAGACTCAAAGGAGTGAAATATGTTGAGAAAATTGTCGTTCAAAAGAAACCTGCCGCTTGCTAAAGAACTGTTTGGACTTCGGCAGTGTAAAGCTCATTGAATATTGGTGAATTGAAGAATTGATAATAGAAAATAACGATAGAATGAAATGATTCAAAGATAGACAACTCATCTTGAAGTAGCTTCCTCACTAATAGTAGCATCAACAACTAAGATCGATTGGATCCCTCAGGGTTCACCACACTCAGCCGTAAAAGATCCTCCCAAATTCCGTCTTCCACTACATGGATATGAGGTCGACGAATAAAAATCGCGAACCAAAGGGTGAGGCAACATGGTTGAAGTTGTATTCAAAAGCCCGGGGTCTCCAACTCGCATCATTACTTACCGTTCAGCGTATGTCGCAAGGAACTGCAATGGGCGATAATGAATTATTGGCATCCAATTACTCCACTGTGTATTTAGGAACTTAAATTGAAGTTTGCAACACATCTCACGCCTTTTTCTATGTAAATAATGAGTCTATGCGTTGTTCGAAATTGTTGAATTTCAGAGCTCATTTCAAACGAACCTTTATGGCAGCCATTTGGCGATACGTCGAATAAATGGTGACGTCGATTTTTATGCTGTTTCGTTATTGGTCAGATAACCTTCCATTTTCACTCATGAAGCAATGTTGTCAAGTCACCAATTATAATAAAGTTATCAAAAGGATATTAGAGTCATGTCGTTGAATATAGCATAATAGGAGGAACCCATGATATTAGCGTTCATTCTTGACTCCTTCGAGCAACCAGCATGTCTTAATATTTCTTATTACCCATAACAAGATATCTTGGAGACTTGGCAACATCGTGCTGAATGCTGAGAACTGACAAGACCACGCCCACAAGTCGTGCGCCGGGTTGTCACGTTCACCGATTCAAATGTCCTCTAGGGTGGATTGATATAAAGATTATTCACATAAATTGATGATAATCAAATGAGCCACGAATCAACAGATAACATTTTGAGATATTTGAATTTCTTTGATGATTAGGAATATCACCAATACTCAATTGAGAATTTATGAATTATTGAATAACTAATATTTCTGAAGTTCCCAATCGTATTTCAACAAATGGCGACTGTGCTATGGTCTGCCCCTACTTACGAAATCGTGACGTCAGGTTTTATTGGCGGTAAATTTCTAGCCGTTTAAAAATTACCTTGGCATTGATTTTGCATTCTTTTTTGAATAAAATGGAGGTATGAAAAATATATGCCGAATAAATCAATTGGATATTGACCTTCTTAGTCCTTGTTTTCACGTTCGGTGATGATGGTGTTCTATGATAGTTAATAGTATAATGAATGTCAATTTGTAGCTAACGAATAACATGATTGGACATGTTATATGTGAACTTCAAAACACAGATCAATTCTTTGTGATTCGAAATTTTTGAAACAACAGAATGAACGACGAATGTATTTTTTCTTCGAGTGGAAGGTAAAATTTGGGGGTTTCTTATACTGCTGAGTGTGAACAAATGAGACACAAAAAGCACGATGTGTTCTATCTATACAGGGTGAGTCATGACTAACCAGTCATAGCCTAATGGTGGATAGAGAATGTCCAGGTGAGTTGATATATATGTGAAAATATATATTTAGCATATTCGTAACAGAAATACAGGGCATTATTCGAATACGGAGCAAAACTTTAATGAACGATATTTCAGAAACGTCTAGATGTTATCACCTGAAATTCACCAGCGACTCACTTCTACTGACACTCCATAAGGTGGCCAACTATGATAAAAAATCCAGAGCCGAACTTGATAAATTAATTTTTTCTTTATAAATGTCATAATCCTGACTTTCTGGATCGTATTTTCCGGAAACTCTCATTGAAACCAGGAAGATCAGGAAAAACACTACAAGTGTAGCTTTTTATTTTGTACGGCACATTTCGACCAAATTTTTGAGAAAATATCGAACCAAATACCGATAAACATTTGCATGATTTCGTACGGGCATATTGTAGTCACATCGTTTAACGAATCTTTTCAAGTCCCCTCCTTGCATATTGGTGTATCATAAGAGTTGGGAAGAGGTTCTATTCGATGAAAAATTCCAGGACCAGACTTGCTCTTCTGGAAGAGACCTTTCAAATATGAATATCAATAATTTCCGATTGAAATACGCTTCTTCAGTGAGAATATGGAAACATTGTACTCAATATGAAGAATTATTGCTTTGGTGAAAGATTAGTATCCTAATCAGATACGTGCCAACTCATACTACAAACTACTACTGATTGCATGCATGTGAACTCTCTAGCTCAATCAGCAAATTAGCTCAACTGAGTTTGGTGTTCTCACGATTCAGAAAGCGCTTGAAAAGAAGGCTGTGATGAACATGAAAAAATGGATGGAAAGAGGTTTTTCCTTTCAACAGGATGGGGCAACTCCCTACATTACTCGATACAAATGATGAGAGAATACCTAGACCATTGTCGATCTAAATGAAAACCTAGTAGGCGACCTAGTGCGAGGAGGTATAATACCTAGACACTCATTTCTCTAATCGCTGGATAGGTCCTGACGGCCCTTATTCTTATTGGTCTTCTAGGTCTCATAATCTCACAGTATTCAGACTATTATCTATGAAGACATATGAAACTATTGTAATATCAGACTGAAGTCAATACCAGACAGGAACTGAGGAAGATGATAGCTACAGATTCAGATATGAGGATGAGAATCTTCGTTGAATAATATTCAGATACAGACTAATCATTCTCGAAAATTATATGTTCTGTAGTTTTTTCGAAAAAATCGAGTCCTGTCCTGAATTTTTCTTTTGAAAAAAAAACTCATCCTCAACTTCGCTGCTATAGCAATATGCAAAAAAAATGTTTGATACTTCAAGTCGAATGTCGGGGGTAGTGTGTCCGGACGAAATCGAAGAAACATTTATCAGTATTTTGTTTGAAATTATTTTAACGAATCGGTCGAAGTGTGCCGTACAAATTGAAAAGCTGCACTTGTATAGTGTTTTTCTCGATCTTTGTGATGCTGATGAGAGTTTTTCAAAAATACGATCCACTAGAAAGTCGAAATTATGACATTTATGAAGAAAATTAATTTCCCAAGTCTGGCTCCGTATTTTTTTTCGATAGTAGGCCACCCTATGGAGTGTCAGTAGAGGTGAGTTGCTGGTGAATTTCAGACGATAGCATGGAGACGTTCCTGAAATACCCTTCATCAAAGATTCGCTCCGAATTCAAATAATGCCGTGTATTTTTGTTATGAATAGGCTAAATATATTTTCTCACATATATATCACCTCACCTTGACTTAGTCATGACTCACCCTGTATATCAATGACGATTTTAACAATCTATATTCACATAAATGAGGCCTGTACTTCTGTTATTCTACCTAATAATGAATTAATGAAAGTGTGTGTGTTATCAAGTGTCTTCTAGATTTGAGGATTAGATGTGATGTTCTGAATACATTTTACTAACCATTATTTCTTCCAGATGCTTGGTGCACCCTCTCCACAACTACAGATGCTTCATGTATGAAGTTCACTAAACTCTCCATGAACTGATTTTCGAAAAAGGTTGTATTCAATATCGATGACCAGTCGATGTCAATGTCTGTTAATTTCGATGAGTTGCTCGAAAATGAACATTGGGCACGGCAAGAATTGGATTTCGCCATATTCACTGAGGATTTCGATAAGTTATTCGAAATGAAGGGATTGACTTTTGTTGACATCTACTGAGAATCAGACATACTATGTGACAATATTCTATAGGGTGACGAAACGAACCCTTTTGATCTGAATATAACCACATAACAGCGTACAGGCCGACTGACCTTGGACAGGACGATCTGTTACACCTTGAGAAAATATCCAGTGCAGTGGTGAATTTTCCTCTGCATGATGGTGTACCTCATTTACATCACATCACAATCGAATATAATTGAGATATTCTTGATAGAGTATTCTTGAGAGTGTGTACCAGTTCCTATACAGAGAAGTGCACGGTGGCGGATCTAGGATTTCTGGGGCCCTAAGCTTAAAAATTCTTGGGGCCACTGTGCCGTCTACCATAAAAAACAGATGATTATAATAAAACCACATAGGATCAGATACGTACGAAATAAAATAACTAAATTTTTTGCTGATTTATTTATTTATTTTATTTATTTATTGAACAAATAACTTCCAGACAGAATAGGCTCTGGTATAAGGAAGTACATAATTATATACCTATAGGTAAACATATCATTATACAAAATATATCAACAACTGTAAATTGACAAACAAAGAATAATATTTGTAAAAAAAAAAAATGGCATGTTCAATTTTATCCAGTTCGCTCAGAAATAATCAATTTTTTCACTTCATTTTTGAATGAACCTGTGTTTCTGCAATTTTTTATATTGTCAGGTAGTTTATTGAATTCAGTTAAGGCTGAATGAGTGAATCTTTTTTGTCCGATAATGGAGCTAGCGGCGTCAAGATGAAACAAGTTATATTGTCTTGTTTCATGATTATGAATTTCAGAATTCCGTATCAACATAAAATTCGACTTCAATTTTTTATTTATGATATTATATGATATTTTGAGAGTTTCAATTCTATATATTTCATCTAAAGAATACGTATTTGTTATTTCAAACAATTGATTGGTTGGTGTATCAAATGGGAGACGATACAATACTTTTAACGATTTTCTATATAATGTTGATATTTTATTGAAATTGTTCTTTGAACAAGTTCCCCAAACATGTATTAAATAGTTGATACGACTCAGTATATGAGAGTAGAGAATCATGTTTGCAATTTTAATATCATAAAGAAATCACTATATTATAGAATATACTAGCATATCACTCCTTATTTTGTGATTTACAAATCTGCGAATCCTTTAATTGCACCATCATAATGATTCAAACAATTTTGAAGACGAACGCCATGCTTCGCAACTGGTCACTGATGGTAGTGTTAAAAACAAGTTCGAAGCAGTATTTTTGCATTGAATAACACGTCTATGATTCCTTCAACAGGGTCCTGCCGCGAATTCATAAGGACATTATGGCTATTTCCTAAGCGGTATACGCTTTGCAAACTGAAAAAAAAATGTCGTTCCTGAAATATAAAAAAAATCATTGATTCTGTTTTAATGCAGTTGATATTCGAGAACGAAACGGCAGATTTTTCTCAGTTTGCAAAACGCCATATCGAGGTAGTTAAATTTTTGTCAGATTTGATCAATTTTATTTTATCTCTCATCGTTTAGGAAATGGCGATAATGTCCCAATGAAATCGGCGAATAGTGACGGGGCCCTAAGCTCGAGCATAACTATAATTTATCACAAACAACATGTCGTGCTCACGGACCTCATTGACATTTACTAACTCAAAATGGCGTCTCGCTAGTCGTCACTCTCCTTGAGACTCTAGAGCTCGGTCTCGTTCACTGCCCTTTTGTAGTTGCGATAGTCGAGGTCACTATCTGACGTTGCGAGGTCATGAAAACGACGGGAAACATTCCCAACTCCTGGCACAGATTGAAAGTTAGACATGTTTTCCCGTAGTTTCCATGCCAATTCTGACCGATACGACCTTCGCAATTTTTACCTCCCTTCCATCGTGACAGAAAAATCAATAATTGTACGTACATTTTTGTACGTACATACAATGGTCGTTCATTCAACGTCCATAATCCCTTAAGACTCGAAATGATTTCTAACTCTGAATGGTCATCCAATGGAAGGTCAATTTGTATCATTCAATGTACGTCCGACTTTGTACGTACAATGGATGTTGGTCAATCGCCCATGAGAGTTTATACCTCGAGTTGACGTGACATGGATGTCCAACAGACGTTAATTTTGAAACATACATTGAACGTCCATCATTTTACGTACAATGAATCAAAAATCTATCTATGTACATTTTGGACCGCAAGTAATGGTGAATGGTGGAACGAATACCCAGTTCAGAGGAAGTAAGTTTATTGACTCACACATCAAATTAAAGACGTATTCCAGTAGGAGACAACATGTCGAAACAATGTATACAGTTCACAAAAGACGATATATTTTAAGAATATTTCATATAAATTCAATGATTTTCACATTCGTCATTCCCACAAGTATTGTCATCACAAAGTTGGTCGTCATAGTCTTCAGTTCCATAAGGACATCTCGGATCTTGATATATGGAAGGCTGTGCATATGGTCTAGGCGGAGCATAAACAGCTGTTGGATTAAATAAGATTAATTTTCTTATTGGAATACTAGTCTCATACCTATATCCAAAGATTGTTTCTTACACCTAACATTCTCGACCAATAATTAAAAGCCTGTACTTTGTATCGTTACCATAGCAAATAAACAAATTTATGGTATTTTTTTTTCTTTCTTGGGACAAGGAGCACGAAGTCAATGGAAATATCTTGACATTCATAGGGAAAATGACATTTATATTCAACTTCAGGAGACGTCGAATTCATTCTATGAGTTGATGCGTTACTTGTAAGAAAATATCCTTCTACCAACTTTAGCTAAATGAATGAAGACTGAGAGATTGAGCTACTATATATCGACTCATTTTTCATTATTTCATTCAACTAAAGTCGTTTAATCATATTATTTTATTTAACCTAATAATATTACGCGAAAATATCATTGATACTGAATAGTACTTCGAGTTTATTGTGAGAAAATATATATGTACCAACTTTAGCAAGATGAATTTGTGAAAAACTGATTAATTTAACAACTATCGACTAATTATTTATTATTTAGTGTAACTGTAGTAAGTTGATTGTGTTTTTTATTCAACTTGACGATGTTATGCATGGATGTGAATTGTATACGTACACACATAAGATAACGTGTGAAACTATTACACACTTTCTGTCTGTGACTGCTTGTGCCTTACCTATAGTTATGAGTTTAGTTGTATAGTTGTATTGTTGAAAATGTCTTCTATATACTACCATTACCTGTAATTACCTATCGTTGTTTGTGATGAGGTCAATAAATTAAATACAATTAAATAGATACCACATACTCTTTGGAGTTCTTTGTAACAAAAAGTTTCCACCAGATGAAGTAGCTCGAGAATGATAATTTGAACTACCGCGGTATTTCGGTGCGGTGTAGAATTTTCTTACCGAATATCACTCTAGCTTCAATTCAAAACCGGTAATAGCAGAGGTTCTCGTGGTATTATAAGTGACAAAACAATTATCAGTCTAGGCAGTCAAATAAACTACTTACCAGATGAAGTGGGACAGCCAAAAAATTGACTAATTTTGATAAGCTATAACTCGAACATTTCTCGGCCGATCTTGGATTTCCAACCAGAGGTAGAAAGCGTCATCCTTGGGCTATGCGTCATTGGCGTCGGGTTTTCATTTTTGCGATTCGTTCTCTTTGTACAGAGTGTGAATTAAGAGCCGGAAAAATTTCAAATTTTTGACCAATAATTTGGGAAATGTGAGGGATCCTAGAATTATTTTTTAGATGTTGGGTGAATGGTTGGTCCCATACCTCGAGATGTCTTTGAAATTTTTTTGATAAATTGCGTTGCTATGGAATAATCACCATTTTATGAAATTCCATTTTTATTTCAAAATGTGACCTCTTTTAGTTAAACAATAATAGCCAACATCCAAACTGCAACAAAGGATATTTCTACTGAATATAATCAACACCAGTGACGCGCAAAAAGGGGTTTATGATATTTAGAAACGAAAAATTTGTTTCTATTGAAAAAATTCAACAGTTTTATTGATCGTTACAGTTGAAGAGGTGTCATACCCTCAATTAGCATATGTTGTCAAAAAGAGGCGTCCAAAAAGGGGCGCATGATATTTAGAAACAAAAAAAAAAGTTTCTATCTAGAAAAATCAACAGTTTTATTGATCGTTACAGTTAAAAAATTGCCATACATTTAATTAGCATGATGTTGACAAATTCAGAGGCGTGCAAAAGATGATCCTGTGATGTAGACAGATTAAAATTCCACTTTCATAATTCATTTTATTTTCATGTATTTGCAATAAGGTGCATACATGTAATTATTTCTTTTCTATTGAATCCATCGGCGTACAAAACAAAACCATATGCTCATGTACGTTAGAGAACGTTATTCAAGAAACTAAAAAAAAAACACAAATAAATGATTATTCATAAAAAAATAATCTGAATATCATTTTAGTAACGCGTTGGCCCCACTCTAGCCTGAATAACTGCCTGGCACCGACTTGGCATGCTCGAAATTAATTCGTTTATTAGTTCTATAGGAACTGCATCCCAGATTCCTTTTGAGATCGTCAAGAGTTTCTGTCTGACGTTCCCTTGGGGAAAATTCCAACTTCCAGATGTGCTCAATGGGATTCAAGTCTGGAGATCCGGGAGGCAATTCACTACGATTTATATTTTGGTCTTGCAGATACCTCTTTCCTAATATTGCCCGATGAGGTCGAGCAATTCACAATTGATAAAATTTAGAAATTAACGAAAGAACCCATCAGTACTGCTTACTGACACTACCAGTAGGCCCATACTTGGTCAGGGTTATTTTTTTTTACTTTTTCAGTCATTCAAGATGAGCATCCATTAATACAAGGCGATTCAAAAATTTTTCATCATATGGAACCGTTTTTAATAATTTTGCTAAGTGTTGTTCTCTGTTCGCCTAGTAAAAAATTCCTTGATCGTGGGTATTTTTGATGAGCCTCGTATCCCTGGCCATGTATGGGCCTGCTGAATTTTATTTTAGGGGGTCTGAGTAGTGAGAATGAGAAAAATATTTATTAAAAAAAAAATGCTTTATCAGAAAGAGGACTAGGAAATTATTGAAGAAATAATACTTGAATTTTTTTGGGGGGCAAAAATTGGAGATTTTTTCAAATTTTTTCAGACAAAATTATCAAATTGCACGGCTCGAGAAACATCAGGAGCCAAAGTTACGTTCCTGAATATTCATTCATGAATAATGTTACAAGAAAATTTTCACTGGGCGAACAAAGAACAACTCTTGATAAAATTATTAAAAATATTTCCATATCAAACTTTTTGAATTGCCTTGAATGATGGATCATCTTTGGAACGCCAAAGGATTACTTCAATGCTCACCTTGAATAAGTGAAAAACATTGATAATAAGAATAGCATTTCAATTTGCCCACATTACAGAATCACTATTTGCACGCCTCTGGATTTTTATACATCATGCTAATTGAATATATGGCAACTTTCTAACCGTCACAATCAATAAAACTGTTGAATTTCTTCAATAAAAACGAATTTTCCGTTTCTAAATATCATAAACCCGTTTTTGCACGCCACTGGTGTTAATTATCTTCAGTAGAATTATCACTTGTTGCAGTTTAGATGTTGGCTGTTATTGTTTTACTAAAAGAGGCCACATTTTGGAATAAAAATGGAATTTCATAAAATGGCGATATTTCAATAGCAACGCAATTTATCAAAAAAATTCCAAAGACGTCTCGAGGTATCGGACCAACCATTCACCCAACATCTGAAAAAGAATTCTAGGGTCCCTCACATCTCCCAAATAATTGGTCAAAATTTTGAAATTTTTCCGGCTTTTAATTCACACTCTGTACAGAGAGAACGAATCGCAAAAATAAAAACCCGACGCCAATGACGCATAGCCCAAGGATGACGCTTTCTACCTTTGGTTGGGAATCCAAGATCGGCCAAGAAATGTTCGAGTTATAGCTGATCAAAATTAGTCAATTTTTTGGCTGTCCCACTTCATCTGGTAAGTAGGTAGTTTATAATGGAACAGGCATAGCACGTGAAATACGGTTATTGTTCATATTATCTGTTCTAATGTCCTAAATTACTAATTATGATACGAAATGGTTTGATACTATATAAATTGAAGGATTTTTCTGTAAATCTCCTAGCTAATGGAAGTTATTTCATGTGATGATTGATGACCACGATACCATATGTGAGGGTTCATATGAATAATCATAGCATCATAGTGGTCGTGGAACTGTTTCATTTATTTGCCGCCTTTCCACATCCAATAAATCCACATCCAATCGAAGGAGCAAATCAAAAAAGACATTTTCAACGGCTATTAAGATGTATTACAATGTGGATTTGGTATTCAGAATGGCATACTTGCAGCTTGATTGACGCTCTGATAACCTCTGATTTGATCATTATTGGCTGGGTAAAACTCTGAAGCTGTCGCTGGTGGGGTTCTCAAGCTTTGAATCTGATCTTTTGGAGCATTTTTTGGTCTTTTGAATACGCATTCCACCTCATTGTACTGCCGTTGGGGGTATGCTTGAAAATACAATCATTAAAAATGTTTAAATTCACGAAGTTGAGGCATGTAGATGAAACATTAAATCAACGGTTGATTTAATCCACCGACATTATCTATCATTTAGCTTTTAAATGGAAGATGGCACCTTTGCTGTTCAAATCATTTGAAATTAACATTCATAAAATTACAATAAATTTGACATGAAACTCCATTTGACAGTAGTTGCGGACAACAAGTAGCTCAAGGGCTAAAATTTTGTATTGTCCACCAGATCATAATTTCTTCCCGCTGGCGCTACTGAGACGTGCGCTCAAAGTTGATCGAACTGAAATACTTCTCAATCAGGAAAAATCCAGAATATTCAGAGTGAAATGAAATGATAACAAAGAGGAAGAAACTCGAAGTCATTACCACGATATAGGTCTTTAAATGAACGAAAATGGTGGAAAACGAGAGAAAAACAACTACTTCTGAAATCTATGCAACGATTCGTATAGACGAATTCGATTGCAAGCGCTTCTTACCTAAATGCTGAGTTGTGCTCACATTTTTCAGGAACGCCTGACCATTTGACTACCGATAGACCGATTTCGAGCTTTTGGCTCTTATCAGTGCAGGGGTGTCCCCAGATGGCATTAATGTCCGTCATCTAGTACGAACTAGACCCAACGTGAACACCTCTTAGCATTGAATACGCACGAGGCGTTTGACCACTGCGAATTGGACACAACGCCGTCTAGGGCAGATGGAAAGAAATACTCCAAGACTGAAATTTCAGTTTCGGAAAAAATGAAACTAGCTGGCTGATTGCCCGACTGGTGTTTTTTCAACTAGAAAAGAACCAAAATACTCAGAGTGGAATGTTATTTATGGTAACAAAACGGGAGAAACTCAAAGTCATTAACACAATAGTTCATAATTTCCTGGCTATATCCTCCCAACTCTATGCAACGATTCGTATAGACGGATGCTGAGGTATGCTCAAATTGCTTTGGAACTCTTGACTACCTACAGATCGGTTTCGAGCTTAGGCGGTCATCAGTCTTGGAGTGTTCCTTTCCTTCTGCCCTAGACGGCGTTGTGTTCATTTCGTAGTGGTCGAACGCCTCGTGGGTATAATAAATGCTGAGAGTTGTTCACTTTGGGGCAGGTTTTTACCAGATGACGGTCATGAATATCATCTGGGGACACTCCTGCACTGAGGAAAGCCAATGCTCGAAACTGGTCTGTCAGGAAAGTAGTTGTTTTTATCTCGTTATCTACAATTCTCGTCCATTTCAAAAACTATTGTGGTAATGACTTTCTTGATATAGTTCTTCTCCTTCTTCAAAAACAGGCCTGACCCTCCAGGGCTATCCGACAAAATTTTTGGACTTTTGACTTCGACACAGTCCTCACGCCAACTGGTGAGACTGAAAATATTAGCCCCCATCTCAACTAGATGTGTACAGCTGGCGATTGACTCATAACCCTTAATTACTCGCGCTGGTGTATTTTGTACACCAGCGCCAAATTTCTTGCTATCATCAACCGTAGAATTTTTTTGTGGCTCTAGACTCCCACCTAACCTATGTTTAACATGTCTGGGATGTGATAGATCAGTTTTGTGTGTGTCTTTGTACGTAAATTTTGACGCGTTGTCACGTTGGTGCCCGTTGGTGCCTAGAATACAATACACTGCGTGGGAGATAGGGTAAATTATCTAAGTATTCAATATTGTATACAAACACGTTAGTTGTGTATTATGTGGAAGCACTAAAAACAGAGTGACTTTTTTTTTCAATTGCATTTCCTCGTTGGACCCAGCACTGGATCCAACGCCCCATAAGTCGAAACTTGTGCGGGGTCAGGAAATCATACGTTTTTGTTTCACCTAAAAACAAGTCAAATTCATGGTGGTGTACAAAATACACCGCGCGGGAAAAAGTTCGAATTCATTAGCGCGAGTAATCAAGGGATAACAACATGAATGATGAAAGAATAAGACTCACTCACCTGGTGTAGAATTAGCAATTGGCAGAAATCTGAAATCAGTAACACATTTATTGTAATAACATAATTAATCAAATTCTATAGATTGACAGGGATATAATTATTGTATACGGTTACCAAGTATTTATATAGTAGGAGTCAAGATGAATCGATATTTATATCAACATCTGTTGGCCGTAGAAGAATGATTGTTAATTCGAGCATACTGTTATGAGGTTGGTAGTGAACATGTTCAATTATTTGATGCTTTGTATTTATTCATTTCTTTTCCTACTGGTATGCTTTGGTAGCTGTATTGTTTGTTGTTGTTCTGTTCGAACTGTCAAATACTTATAATTAGCTATTTCACGGTATGGAGGCAGTGAAGAAGCCTAAACGAACGGTAAAAGTGTAAGAAATAACTGATTTAGTGAGCAGTAACATGTGATTGAATGCCTTAGGCCTCATATATCTTTTTTGGCATGACTGCCTAGTTATTTCTAATTGTTGAAATGATTATTATTCAATATCTCAAACCTACTCTCATTTTTGTAAAATTAGACAAGTTGGATAACTAACCTAGAGGTCTGGTTAGTATTATACTCCGCTGGACTATAAGAATTTTCATACCATTGCTGCGAAGTACCACTTTGTGTTGGTCCTTGAACTGGAAATAATTGAAACAATTTTGAGACATTCATTGTCAATGTCTTTTATGCAGATTTTCTAAATTCATGACCATGTTCGAATCATAATAATTCATGAATGATAGCAATCCAGGTGCATGAGTTGAGAGGGAATTGTTAAGAATTGGGAAATACTGGAAATTTTTCCCTCCTGCTCCACTGAACTGCCCCACATTTGGATTGAGACAAGCAAAAATTCCTATTATTTTCCAACCGGCATATTACTTTGGATTGGATCAACCATGCAATTTTCAATTTCTCTCAAGATTCTAGTAGCTCATTTAATTGAGTCAGCGTCAGTGCTTTCTTGTTGTTCCACCTTGTCGACATGATGACCTACAGGATGATAACTGAAAAGGTGATAATTTTGAGAATGTTGAGATCGCCCCGCTTGGTAGGGGTGTTTTTTTTTATATTTAATTGGGGGCGATAGGATGAAGGATAATGAATGTTTTCGAAATGGTTTTGAATTCGGAAGGATTCACACATGATATTTCGATATTTGAAATTGTTTACAATATATTGCATCCTGATATGTTCATCCAACATAAACTCAACTTCATCAGATTAGCTTATCTTCAACGCTATCACTATACAATCTGTTACAATATACAATTTTGAACATAAAGAATGTTGAGATAAATGAAAACAGCACTTGATTAACACAATATTCTCAATGGACATAAGGAATATACATTGTTCTACAAACACAACTTCAAATACCTAATAATAACTTCAATTGTTACTGTCAATTGTCTATATTTTGTTTAATTTTTTCCTAGCAGCTACGAGAATCCACATTCTTCTTGACATGATCAAACCATTTATGAAATCTTGGGGAGTAGCTGTCCACTCTTTCAGTATCAGGTCAAGATTCATCATTTCACCTTTCCTTCTCTAAACGTGTTTTATCAGATTCATTTCGAGAGACAAGTTTTTTTATTTGTTGGAGCGCACGAAAGAGACTCCTTATCAGGTTGAAGGAATATTGTTCGTACCTAGGGAGGATAGGGAGAAGAAGTAGGTAATATCATGTTGTCTTTTACATATATTAACATTCATTATATTCGAAAATCTACAACACGCTGTGAAGTAACGGAGTTGGAGTTATGTCAATTTAATGCAATATGTTGTAATAGTTTCCATATATCAGAACATCCTGTATGAATCCCCTTCAATCCAAAACAATTTCAGGGAAACACATCATGCTTCATCTTATCGCCCCCAATGACACATCAAAAAAAATCTGTCAAACGGGGCGAACCCAAACCTGTCGGAAATTATCACATATTCAGATATCACCCTGTAAGTCATCATGTCGGAAAGGTGGAACAACGAAAGAATATTGAAGTTGTACTAAATGTAATGAGCTAACAGAATCTCGAAATAAATTCGAAATTGGTTGATCCAATGCAAAGTTAGGACGTTTCGAAAATTATAGAAATTTTTTCTTGTCTCTCTTCAAATGTGGAGCAGTTTAGATGCGAACAGCTATACAGTGTGGAGACTAGCGGAAAGGTGAATATATTTTCCCTACCGCTTGTGACCATTCATTGAAAAGCTGGTGGATGGAGAAATCCAGCGTTCTGGTCAAATTTTAGTTTCTTGTACTCTTAAAAGGGTTGCACAAAATTGCAATGAAATTTCGAAATTCAATATATTTTCAACGTAAACATTGCTCAAAATGTGTGTTAGGCAATTGATGACAATTTTTTGCAACAAAACTGCTATCTGCTATTGGTTTTCAGTCTCTTTATAGAGCCGCAAAACGAAATTTAGTTTGCCGTATTTACAGTTCGAAACTAAATATTTTTGCAAACATGATGAAAATGCCCTATATCACTGTCACTGAAGATCGACATTTTGATGAGAATACGTTCAAATTATATTAAACTCTGAAATTGAATTTCAACTTCATGCAATTTCCAAACGTAATGCAAACTAAAATTTGATCAGTATCGGCTTTCCAATGAGGGGTCGCAAACAATAGGGTTTCATTTGAAAAAAACTTGTTGAGATTGATTACAGCTACCCCTGAAGGGTTATTATCTTCATATTGCTCGCAAAATGTAGGTAAATACATTCAAACGATGACGTGTCTTGTGAATTTTCAGGAAAATCAATCACCTCCCCAGTAGCAAATATATTTCAGTTGAAGTCTACACCCTGTATACGTCGACAATTCTGATTAGTTTTTGGAGACTGATTTACTCATAATTATATAAATGAAGAAGAAGTAAGACTCACCTGGTGTAGAATTAGCAATAGGCAGGAATCTGTAATCAGTAATCCATTTAGTGGAATAACATTATTCGAATTGGATGGTTCGACAAAAAAATTATTGTTGTGTAGGTGTGCTCAGTTGCCATAGGTGAAGTCAAGATTTGAGTGCCTATCAATATGAATTGATATTTATATCAACATCCGTACAATAATTAATCTTCAAGCACAGTTTTATGAGGTTGGTAGAACATGTGATGCGATGCTGTCTATCAATTATTTTCATACTATTACGGAGTGTGTTTTTGAATGCTCATGTAACGTCATTGCCTTTGGGGGCAAGAAAATGAAATCACTGATTCAGTGACAGTCAAATGAGTAGTCAAATGTGATCAAATGCCGAATATCTCAGAACATCAAACTGACATTTTTGCAAACTTGACAAGGTGGGTAACTAACCTAGAGTTCTGGTTAGTATTATACTGCACTGGACAATAAGATTCTTCATACCATCGCTGCGAAGTACCACTTTGTGTTGGGCCTCGAACTGGAAATGATTAAGACATTTTAGAAACATTATTTTCATAATGTATCCTTGGAAAATTCTGCAAATTCATGAATATTTCTGAATTAATATAATTCGTGAATGATATTCAATATGCAGGTGTATGAGTTGAGAAAGATCTCATCATTACTCAAATAGAAATTCCTGCTGTGAATTAGAGAATTTTCGAACAAAACAGGTGAAATGATATGAAATTGCAGAAATCAATATAAGTTCAATTATTCTGAATCGAACCAGAAAAAGATGCAAGATTCTCTAGATGATAATATCATACTTTTACTGCAAATACCTACCATCGCTGAAATACTTTGATTGATTGTACACTAAATCTTGGGTTTGTCTACTCTGGGTTTGTTGAGACCATCTGGTTCCTAGAAGAGAACAGAATATTCATTACTATTTTCGATAGGTCAAATATGTATATCTGTCATTCGAGGAAACCTCATCCTTTTAGGATTGAACTTATCTCATTGAGACTCAAAAAGAAAAGTCATACGGCGGGTTCATAGGTTCCGAGATACAAATACAGAAATAGATCCAAGTCAGAGTCGATCATTTTTCATATCATTTATGCAATTAATGACAAAAAATCACTAAGAAAATCAATGTCGAAGCTAAGTTTGCGAGTTTCGATAATTCTGAACTTTTTCTATTTCAATCATGAAATTATCTTGAATGAATTGTATCGTATTGGTCTAAGAGGTTCTGTCCACTACTGGTTTCAAAATTATTCGAGTGATAGGAAACAATTCGTATATTTAAGAGAATCGTTCAGTAAGAGCGATGAAATAGTATGCGGTGTACCGCAAGAATCAGTATTGGGTCCTATTTTATTTTCTATTTATATCAACTCTATTGCAAATTTGAAGTTGAGAGGTAAAATTCATATGTTCGGCGATGACACAACCTTAATCTATTCAGCAGGTTCAGCACAACAAATTAGGTATGAAATATCAAATTATAGTAAATCAGAATTTAGGTTCATTTTAAAAATATCATGATATAATGGGTACAAATTTCTAATCGCATGTAATAATGAAGTCATCAAATATTCAAATAATATTAAGTTCCTTGGGCTGTACATAGATGAACATTTGTCTTGGTCAAAACATATCGAGATACTTAAAAAAATATCCCCAATAATAGGTATACTTTTCAGGGTACGGAATCAAGTTCCTATAAAATGTCTCAAATTTATATACTTCTCTTTGATCTATTCTAAACGTGAATATTTGATTTCTGTATGGGGTTCAACAAAACTATCAATCATATAAAGCCTCTCAAAACTCTTCAAAATGAAATTTTCAAATGTATATACAGACTAAATTATTCGTAACCAACTATGAACCTTTACAGAAGAAGAGAGTTATTATATATAGATTCACTATATAAATTCAAATTGATGTCGTTCATTCATTCAGTTAAACATTGTCATAAGCATCCAAATTTGGTTTTCCAATAGTAATCACCACAACCATACAACTAGACAAGCAGATCCTTTTTTCGTCAAGAAGATAGAATCAGATATTGGTAAAAAATCCATCTATCACAATGGAATGATACAATTCAATTCACTACCAAATAACTTGAAGCTGATTAATAGGATTGAAAAACTTGAATAAGAAATCGAGAAACATCTACTCCTGTAATATCATCTTATTTCATTTTTATAGTTTCCTCGTACAACTACTATAGTTTTCTCTTGGGTACCTAACAGCTGAGTCAATTGAGAATCATTTTCAGTTGAACGTGAAAAAAAAAAGTTCTTCTTGAGCGTGAGTCTTATTTCACTGTCTTCTTTATTTCATTCTGTCAAGTACATTTATGTATTCACCATATTTCCTGCTATAAACAAATGTTGTTTCTTGGGAATAATGAAGTTGATTGATTGATTGAACTACAACCTACTATGATATAATGTTACAGACCAAAATGAAGGAGCAGGATGATTATATATCGACAGCGCCAATGTTGCTGAGTGGAAAAATATAGTTGAATATGAAAATGAGCAGCAAGAGCTTTTTAATCAAACGATATAGTTACCTGAACTGATCGAACTGATATCTCCAATTCTTTGTTGTGTACGTGGGGTCGATGTAACAATCGGTGGTCTGCAAACTGAAAAACAAAACAAAATCAACAGCAATGAAGTTGAATGGATTGCAGAACATCATCAACAAGACAAGCGATTCTTCGTATTTTGAAGAGTCGAAAAAATGTTATGATAAGAAGATATATAGGTTATGTCAAATTGTCATTATCCTGAGATCTATACATATAACGAAAAACAATTAGAAATATCTGGTTGTTTATCTAGACAGAAATGGAATTTATTTGGTTTGGTTATATCCCTTTTTCTGAAATAAGTTGAGAATTATGAAGAATTCAATGTCACGAATGAAATCAAAATTATTGAATAATTATCTCGTTGGCACTTCTACTGTTTTTCTACAGTGTAACTCAGTCACTAACTATATATCATCTTGCTATCACGATAATTACGAATGAAACCGATCGATTCAATGGTAGGAGAAATACCCTGTATATTGAATGAAAGCTATAGAACCGTTCAAATCCGAACGGAATGTTCAGGTGTCTCGATTCTATTTTCGACTAATTCATTTCATCAGTTATGCCAATTGATATGAAACAACTGGAAACAAAAAGCTGGATTTTTGATGCTGAAATCATGGAAATATCATACCACACTATGAGCACAATACATAGAAAAATGTTTTAATCCGTTTTCTTGGAAGATACCGAAGAACATATTATAATGAAGATTATGACTATATTCCGAATTCAACTGGTCAGTATATACTGTCAGTAGATCCACTGACTAAGTTGAAAATCTGTGTTTCCAAATATTAAATCAAATATACAGTGTGTCAATTCAGAACGCGTTTTCATCAGTAATCAGCAGCAGTTGATTAGCTGGTGCATTGTCAGCTGTCAGGTTGTCACTTCTGTAGTTTCTCGTTCATCTGGCCAATCATTTAAATAACAGGCATTTTCAGATATTGCAAATGGTTATCACTGATAAGACAAGACTTGATGTTTACTAAACAACGACAATAAATGTGACATTCCTTCCCCCTCTGAAATAATGACGTCACACTACCTTTTGATTGTCAGCAATTTCAGCAGAATTTTGATTCGAAATATTTGAAATAAATAATATGTCTGCTCACAAGTATCTGTCACTTTCAGTGATTTTTTTTTTATTTCGGAATGAAAATTCTGCAGTTTCAGTACTATTAGTTGAATTCGAAATATAACCTATATCATTACCTGTTTGTCCGTAGCTTTCCATATCTGGTGACGGAGCAAATGATAAAGTGGGATTGTTCGATCTTATCGGTGGAGGCATTCCATTTGGATATCTTCTAGTTTGGGACGGTGTACAAGCCAACGGACAAGTATTTGAAGCAGTTTTCTGGGCTGCAGCTCGTCTGATCGGCGTGGAAGATCTCAAAGGAGGACCCTTAGAGAAGACAATTCAGTTTGTTAGTGATTTTGTGATGTTTTTATGAATTCCAAACTATAGACATTCTAGGTTTCAGATATCCCCATCGACATTTCAATCCATTCAGTTGGAAACATTTCTGTATATTCACCGTATCCAATGATGTTTCTTTCATTATTTCTCTGTATAGGGCCGCTGAATTGGACTTTCTGGTTGACTCCATGAACTGCAGTTTTTGTAGTTCTTCCTTCAGACCATCTATTTCCCCTTGTGCCTTCTCTAGTTTTTGCACCATAGATTCAGTGAGATTTGCTGTTTCTTTTGACGTAACAGGACAAGCACACAGCTCTGAAAATCTGAGTGTTAGTAAAGAGAAAATCAGCCTTAGTCAGATTATATTGTTGGTGAGGTATGTGAATTATGTAACATAATCTCTCACTGAGACCTAATAGGCATCGAGAGTATAAAGAATTTAGGCAAAATGGAACAATGAGTCTGAGTGCCACTGCCAGTAAGATAATACATGCTGTGACTATGAAACAGTTTGTCGTTTTATAATAAAATAACTGTGGATCTGTATTTCAGCGTCAATAGAAGGATTGGTTCATGAAATATGGTCAGATGATGTAATGCAATGGTTTCAATAGAATGATCAATAATGTCTGTGATATCCAACCACATTGAACCTCTTGCAAAGGGTAACTATCCCTAAACATTCATATTATTTTTGAGTGCTGTTTTTATATAAAAGATGAGAGACGTACGGTTACATAATACTTAGTATATAACAGCAAGTCAAAAATTGAGAATCCATCATTGGTAGATATTTGTCATGGATATACTCACGGGGTTTGGATTTTTTTTTGCCACATCCACATTTTCCAGCTTTACCTGTATCAAACAAGATGATCAATCAACACGAAGATGACACAACAACACAGTTCCTACCTTTCGAATCAGGTTTAGCTCCCGCCTGACTGATGATACTTTTGATCTGTTTCACCTCCTTACACACACAAATATCTCCTCCAGCTCTCTTGACCCCCTCAACAGCTCCCGACTTTGTCTCAGGCATTGGAGTTGGAGAAGCTTCACCTATGCGCGTGCTTTCTACCAAGGGAGTTCCATCTGCTGTTGGAGGGTCCTTGTTGGTACTGGGAAGTTCACTTGGACGCGAAGACCCTACATCAATGCCTGAGCTCTGAGCTAAAGGAGTTTTATCTGCTGTTGGAGCGTCCTCGTTGGTGCTAGGAAGCTCACTTGGACTCGAAGACCCTTGATCATTGCCTGAGCTCTCAGCTAAGGGAGTTTCATCTGCTGTTGGAGCGGTCACGTTGGTGCTTGGAAGCTCTGTTGGATCTGAAGACTCTTTATCAGTGCCTGCGCTCGTAGCTAAGGGAGTTTCTTCTCCTTCGGGTATCTCCACATCGTTATTAGTTGTGTCCTGGAAATCTTTGGAAGTTACATATACGTAATCAGTGAGATTTATTGAATCGTCTACATGTATGGGTGTTCCGTCAGTATTATTTGGTGATATTTGCTGCTTTTGGGAAACGTTTGTAGGATCATCGTTCTTTTGTGATACTTGCTGCTTTTGGGATGCGTTTGAAGAAACATCGTTATTTTGTGATACTTGCTGCTTTTGGGATACGTTTGCGGAACATTGCCTTGGTGTATTTCTTTGGGCCTCTAAACAAGGAGGACATTCTAGTTCGCACAGAGACGGAAGAATTTGGTTGCTAGCTTTCTGGTTGTATGTATTCATCAGTTTTGTCGACGCCTGTATGAATTTGATCATGCTGTCCATCATGGTTTTCCATGCTTCTACTTCACTTGGCTCATTTAGCTGTCGACAATCCATCACAAGAATTTCGGGAATTCGGGAATGGATGAAATTCTTAATCTGCACTCGATAAACAGTAAATTTCAGATTCTTGTCAAAATTGATGTTTATACACAATATATGACAGTATGTAGACAGGACGGATAGAACATAATTCAAGAACAGTAAATTTCAAGCAGTGGATGTAGAAAAAATAGATTCTGCTCTATACAGGGTGTTGCGAAATTCGACCGACAACGCTTGACAGGTGATAGCTCTCATAATGTGATGGAAAATAAGTCGGAAATATGAGGCCGTTATATGTTTAGTTTTTGAGAAACAGGGTGTTAAAGTTGAAAAATGAAAATCGTTTTTTGACAATAACTCAAGAACGGCAGATTTTTCGTTATTCGAAAGCGATACATGAATTGAACTTCAGAATCCATAATTATCGACGGACAGTTACCTCAGATCATTCTTCCATTGGCGTAGTATGGGAGTAGCTAGGGGGTATAATTGAATTATTCTGCCAAAATGTATGGAGTATGGCGATAAGAATTTCGTCGTTTGAAAGAAATCAATAGAATTATCCATTATCGAGAAAAAACGGAAAACCTGACTGGACTGAAGTTTTATTTTTTTCATAATCAACCAACTTGGAAATACAAAATTATCAACAAAAAATCATAATGAATGCTTGAAGTTCCGGCCATTGCTGACACATCATTCAAAGTCTCCTCATTGCGAAACGTGTATTCGAAAAAAGAAATGGGCTAGTACGTTTCAGTTCAGCTGCAGCCTGGATTTTTGTTATCAATTCTTCCCCAGTTTCAACGATGGTTTCGTTCACCAAAGATCACATAATGTCCCCAGAGAAAAATTTTCACCGATTATTTCAGTTAGTAACGTTCTTACACGCGACTAATCTTTCTCGTTCTCAAAGATGGTCTTTCACATATTTCATTTAATATTTCCTCTTCTACACAAACATTGTTTGTGGTTCTATCAGTTCTTTCGATGATAAATAGGTTAGGCTTCCTGTTTCACGAATTCTCCTCACAATACTTGCAAAAGTCGAATGATGAGGTATTCTACGATTGAAAAATCTCTCCCGTCATATAACCGTATAATATTAACAATATTAACAAATCAGTCATTTCATCGATCGGAGAATTTATAGCAAGCATGAAAACTTGATTCAATTCGAATTGTTACAAACTTTCTGCATTGACAGGTTATATCAAAACATGATCATGTTTCAAAATCATTAGATGATATGGTTTGATGTGAAGCTGCGTCTACTTACATTTTAGTTTTTTTTCGACAATAGTCTATTGACTTCCACCATTTATCTCCAGGACTGAATAGTCCTTAATATTCGAGCATAAAATTCCAGAAATTTCCATCGCTACCCATGTATTTTCGCAGAATAATTTAAGCTGCAGATTTCTACCGTCATCTGATAACGAAACGATATGATTTCCAAAAGAAAGTGAAAACATTGTATATATAGGTACAGTCTGTCCAAGATAAGGTTGAACAGCATGGGGATCTCGGAAACGGTAGGAGATAAGAAGTCGCTTAAATGGGGAAAAAGTTGCGCATTCGGAGGCTCATATCAAGAGCCTTCGAAAATTTTGAAAATTATTTTTAGTTTTTGAGTTATATCGAAAAAAGTGAATTTTGATACCGATTTTTTTATGCGACGTTTCGTATTCGTGGAACCATCATCAACTTTTGTTTTTTAAATACGGTCCTGATAATTTTTTCACAGATTCTGAAAGTTTTTTTTATTCTGAATTCAACAATGTACTATACAAGGTGATTCGAATGTGTTTCGACCTATTTCTATCCATCATCAATGTTTTTTCGAACTTCCAAAAGAAAAAAGCCATCAGTTCCACTTATTTCTGATCATTTAGTGTCAAACTTGATGGATTAGTTATTCAATACTGAAAAGTGAATAAAAAATATTTCACTACATCATTCGATCAATGCAGCGTTTAAAATTGTTGATGAATTCTTACACGAATTACGTTAACAACTTAACTTTGACATTACCTACAGAGACATTCATAACAAATGTTCAAAATGATAACCATTATTTTCTGAACAAAGATATCCTCTTCTCACAGTTGCTTCTAAGACATTGCTAAGCATTTCTGGGGTTATTCTATTGAATTCTTCGAAGACACTGTCCCTTAGTTCTTCTTCATCATCAAAGTTATTTGCGTGTACAAAGTTCGATATATTCCCTAAGAAAAAATCCAGCTGTGTCAAATCAGGCGACCGCGCCGGCCAAGGGATAAAAACGCACGGACTTCTCTGGAATTATGTACCGGAGCGCCATATTGTTGAAACCAACAGTTCTGAACTTCCGCAATCGGTAAATCATCCAGAGCTTCCTCAAGATGATTCTCAAGCGAATTTCTATAACGTTCGGAAGTCTGTGTTTCATGGTAAATAAAAGGAACAATAATTCGTGTACCAAATATTGCAACCCTTATATTAAAGCCGAAACGGTGTTGGTGTCTCGCTGTAATGTATAAATGTTCATTTTCTCGTTAACAATGATGTGTATTTTTTCTATCGAAGCTACCATGATTAGTGACCATGCTTTCTTCAGTCCAGATGATTGTTCGAAAGAAATCTGCAGAATTTTAACATTTCCTGGTATACCACTCACAGAATGTCTTGCGCCTTTCGTCATCGCCTGGTTTTAGCGCTTGACATATTCTGAATTTGTATGGATGGAATTTTTGTTTCCGCAAAATGAAATGGGTTGTTGATTGAAACCAGTTGATGAGGTATTAGTGTGTTGACTAATTTTCCTTCAAAATAAGTGGAACTGATGGCATTTTTCCTTTGGAGTTTCGAAAAAACATTGATGATGACCAAAAATAGGTCGAAACACAAATGAACCACCTTGTTTAATACATGGTTGAATTCAGAATAAAAAAACCTTTTAGAGTCTGTGAAAAAATTATCAGGACCGTATTTAAAAAACAAAAGTTGATGATGGTTCCACGAATACAAAACGTCGCATGAAAAAATCGGTATCACCACGTTGACCGTCATCAAAAGTTGCTATGGAAAAGTATTCTCAGTTTTGCTGTATCTCTAATGATAACGGAGAAAAAAAAAATTGAAATTACAAAAATTCACTTTTTTCGATATAACTCAAAAACTAAAAATAATTTTCAAAATTTCCGAAGGTTCTTGATATGAGCCTCCGAATGCGCAACTTTTTCCCCATTTAACCGATTTCGTATCTCTTACCGTTTTCGAGATCCCCATGCTGTTCAACCTTATCTTGGACAG
This sequence comes from Phaedon cochleariae, assembly GCA_918026855.4. Classification (NCBI taxonomy): domain Eukaryota; kingdom Metazoa; phylum Arthropoda; class Insecta; order Coleoptera; family Chrysomelidae; genus Phaedon; species Phaedon cochleariae. The sequence goes on from OU896711.1 coordinate 11,577,971, forward strand.
ACTGTAGTTCTTCGAATGGCATCTGTGCCAATCACTATCTTGAGCAAGATGATTGAAAAATTTCGCTCTCCTGAAATTTGCACTCGATTTCGCGATTCGATAACGAGATGAGAATTATGCCATCCGATACCAATTGAATGGTTGATCTCAAAAACCTAGCTGTGCCATCCTCAGTCTGAGTAGAATCCACGACACAGCAATTTATTTGCCCCAATTATTCCGGACATACCCTTGTTATGTGATAACGAGTTGAAATAAAAAGCAGATGAAGGGAAAAATGTTCCTTTTGCGAATATTTAGACGTACTGCAATTCGAACTGATCTAAGTTGCTGGCAGAGAGAGATGATATCCGATGGACCAGTGTGGAACGAAGCAGATTTTGAGAAAACGTACCAGGAATTTACAAAGTACGCAAGTTTATTCATCATTATTTCCAATTGTGACTGGAGTTGATGATTTCAACTTTTGAGGATCTGTTCATTGAATATATTTCGACTTATTGCACACATGAAACATAATTCCTCAGTCAAAACGATATATTTGTTCACCTCCCAATTTTTTCATAAAGAATACATATTTTTTTCCACCACTATAGCAGTAGAACCAACCATCATTCACATCTTTTCGAGGCATAAAGTGTGTTTTTACTACCAAGGTAATTTTCGTCATTTTATGTACTCTAATGTGATATTCGCAGAAATGGGACTCGAATCTAGTACGTACTTCTCAATGACGACTTGACATATGCTGTCATAGTCATGGCTATTATTTTAAATAAAATTGAGGAGAAGTGCTCTCATAGTAACAATAAGTCCATAATCCAGTTTCACAGAACGATAATGATTGAAATATATTGCATGTGGTGAAAAAAATTCAATATACACCTTGGTAGTGAAGAATATCGTTACCACGGGACCTCATACCCCTCGGCTGAAGCCTCGGGATATAATCTTGGCCCCTGGGTGATAATGATATTTTTCACTACCTTGGTGTATAAATAACTATTTTGCTCCAAGTATTTATTTGAAATGAGAAATAAATGAGTTCAGTGAATAACTAAAATGTGTGACATATAAATAATTAATAATTCGAAGGTAACATTAATCACAGTCAATCATATGTGTTTGATATCAATCTTTTGAGTTCTATGAAGATATTCACTTGAGCATGCTGTCGTACACAAAGTTCCTGTTTTTGGCTGAATATTTGTAATCCATATTGCGAACCTGTGCATACCTTTCTTGATAAAAAGATCTCGCTTTAGGTGAAGATATTCTGTATACTCCTTCCGTGTACGTGTCATTCATGACATAATCTGAAAAATACGATATATCTTACATCAAAGCCTCTAAAGCAAGATCAAGTCAACTTAGAATATTTTTGAGAAATCAACGATTTAAGAATTTGTTTCAATGAAATATTGCTCAAAAGAGAGGACTCATAATTATTTGTTTTACTAGGCAGAAGAGTAGTAGATTGACAGATTCATATTGGATCAACCATCTTGAATGCCCTAATTTTGATGAAGGAATCATAATTTTTGATCCCGAAAACGCCCACTTACAAATTTTGAATAGAATCGGTATATAATTACAAATCTCGTCAGGTATATTGAATTTTGAAGAGCAAGAATCATAATCTACGACTCCGAAAACACCCAGATAACAATTTTGAAGAGAGTCGTATATATCATAATTACAATATTTGTCAGCCATATTAGGTCCACCATCTTGAGTTTCCTAATTTTGAAGAAAGAATCATAATCTCCGACCCCGAAAACATCCAGATAACAATTTTGAAGAGAGTCGGAACATAATTACAATATTTGTCCGCCATATTAGGTCCGCCATCTTGAGTTTCCTAATTTTGAAGAAAGAATTATATTCTCCGACCCCGAGAACCTCTAGGTACCAATTTTGAAATGAATCGGATTATAATTACAAAACTCGTCCGATATATTAGATCCGCCATCTTGAATTTCCTAATGGTATCGGGATAACCTATAACCTTCTCCTGGTTCTAAGCTACATCCATGCCAATTTTCAGCCAAATCGATCCAGTAGTTTCGGAGCCTATTCAATACTTGTCAATACATACAAAAAAACAAACTATCAAATTTCTCCTTTCTATAATATTAGTATAGATGAATCAAATCTTTATTTTCATCAATAATTGAGAAATATTTCGTATGAATTCATAATTATCTATGTGAGAAGTATAATTAATTTTGTTATAAATTATATAACCTCAGATCATAAAAACAAGAGCCCAATCCAGTGTCCAATCAAAAGCCTCAACTACCCTGTTTTGTGTGGTTAGTTAACTATCACGTTATAGTTTGGAATACACTTCGAGAAAAATTGACTGGTTGACTTATTGTTGACCTGGTTTGTCTGGTTAACTTCGAGGCAAAATGGCTTATATGAATTGTAAATACCATTTCTTGGTGAATTTTTCGTATTTGGTAACGTAGCGAGTCTACTTTGGGGCCGAAAACGTCTAGCGATAGTTTGTTTCGTCAGATTATACTGCTCGTCCAAAAATTGGCTGGCTGAATGATGCCGAGGAAACCTCTTGAGGAACCTATCATTGGAGTCTTCTTGGATCACATTGGCATAGTCGGTTGCAGGAACAGCTTTGACGAAAGCAGAGTTGACGTGAATCTCTTTGATCGTTTCGTCTGAAACAAATATCGAGCTGTAAAATTTTCATTTTTTCTCTTTCCGAGTGCAAAAAAAGAATTCTGTTTATATTCGACAAATATTGCGCTTGCCTAATGGCCATAAAGAGGAGGAAATAGAGAAGGTGAGTATTGTTATTTTTTTTAACATCTGGTGGTTATAAGTTCTTGGGAATATTTCCTTTGGCGAAGAATTCAGGAGCAATATGCTGTTCTATAGACACACCATTTCGGATGAATAGTCCACTTTTCAATACAAAGAAAATTCAAATAACACTTGTAGCCGCATTCTCAATATCGGATGGTAGACCATCTCCAGACATTTTCACTCAATAACATAAATGATGAGTTCTGGATATCGATCTGACAATTCGATGTAACATCTATAAGATTCTTGGGAATAATTCCTTTGGAGAATTTTAATTTCAAAGCTATGCCGTTCTCCAGACGAGTTTTGGTGAAGGCTTGTGGGACATATCTCAAGGTTGACGACGGAGGGATGTACTGACTGGGCTTGTCGAGTACGTCTGACTGGTATCGCTAGTGATGGATGATAGATCATGAGAAGCTATTGAGGTATTGAGTCTTTGATGGCGATAGCCATATTGTTTATCATTCCTGGAAATTCTGGGAGAGAACGCAGTATGAAGTGTGCTGTCATCTGCAAAGTAGTGGTAGGGCAGTTGGTTACTCTCAACAGGATCATTTATGTGGAGTAAAAACAATAATGCGAAAATTGAATCTTGTGGAACGCTGGAATCGATGTCTGTATGGTATTAGACGATACTCCGTCTACCACCACATAGAACGATCTGTCTGAAAGAACATTCTATAAAAGGAGACCAAGCTGGAGGTGGTAAGACAAATAATAATCGTTTTGTGGAAGAGTCCATAGTGCCAAACACAAATTCTTTTGATATATCTAACTCCACAGCTAGAGATTTTCTACGTTTTTATAATGAACTTCACCTTACATCGATAACATTGATGAGCTCAATTTACCTCTTCTGACGATCTAGGGCATAGAAAAACATAGAGAAGTGTAGAGGAAATGAGTGACCACAGCTCCTGGTTTGTATGACTAGCGAAGTTGTGTTGGTGGTATATTTGAATCCTGAGTTGGAAAGAAAATTGACCATGAAAAATGGCCTCATCTGATTGAATTTTCAAAAACAAGATGACTACACCTTTTTCAATTGTAATTCAGAAAGTATAAGATGTAATTCAGAAAGTGTAACCTGTAATTCAGATTAGTTAATTGTAATTCAGAAAGCGTAATATGTAATTCAGATTAGTTAATTGTAAATCAGAAAGCGTAATATGTAATTCAGATTAGTTAAATGTAATTCAGAAAGTGTAACTTGTAATTCAGAATAGTTAATTGTAATTCAGAAAGCGTCAATTTTCCATGAAAAATGTGCTCAACCATTGAGAAATATGCCTGATGCGACCTGCCCACTCTGCAGAATTCTGATCACTGGAGATGTTTTACTCGAGAGAAAAAGGTTAGTTATTGGAGTGAATGGAGAATTCATCAATTATTTTTCTCAGATATAAGCAGCATAGTACGAAGGATAGGGAAAGAATAGTAGCATGCGCCAACAAAGGTGATGATTGGATTGCCTTAGCCGAGTCGCTGGGGGTACAATACAAGACTGCATTCCATTGGGTACGATCTGGACGTGATATTATGTTGCCAAAAGGAGGCATCAAGCCTAAAATCCTCACAGATGCAGAGATCGATACTATTATCTCTTGGGTGGAAGATGATAATGGCTTCACGTTGAAGCAATTAAAAACTAAAATTCATCAACACTTTCAGAAAGACTTATCAGTTACTACGATCGGAAACTATTTAGATGGCAGGTTGTTCACGGTGAAACAGTTTCACAATGAAGTTGTGACAATGAATAATGATGAAAATAAGAATAAACGAGAGCATTATGTCCGAACACTGAATGAATATATTCATGAAGGCAAACAGATCATCTGGATGGATGAAACGAATTTCAACCTGTTTTGCCGTCGAACAAGAGGACGTGCTCGTAAGGGAGGTAGCAGAGCCATACAACAGCTTCCTCCTGCAAGGGGACCCAATGTTCATTTGATAGGTGCAATATCGGCAGCAGGTGTAGTGCACTTTGAGAGGAGGAGAGGATCTTTCACATCCGATTTAGCCAATGCTTGGGTGCTAAGGTTATTGCAGCTATGGCAAGCTCAAGGAAATCAATTATCGGATGTTGTCCTTGTATGCGATAATGCACCTTGCCATTCCAGATTTGAAAACGTTCTGGGCGGAACTGAGGCAAGGCTTCTCCGTTTAGCTCCATATTCCCCAATGTTGAACCCAATCGAAACAATATGGTCCAAAATAAAGTGTCATGTAAAAGTAAATCTTCGAGTACCACAAGTTGAAGGTCCGGGTGTTGGAGAACATCGACTTGTTTATCTTGAACAGAGTATTGGAGGTGATTGTGCTAGGGCTGCACAACACACCACCATTCACCATGCTGCAGCTCTGGCATTTCAAGATATGCCCGTTGGTCGATAAATATAAAATAGTGATGGGAATGAGAGAAATATGTATATTTACCAATAAAATATTGATGTTCACCACAAAATAAACCATTCGTTGATTTTTATTCCCTACCCTTATTCAAGTCCATAGTATTTATGAATTACAAATTACGCTTTCTGAATTACAATTATCTATTCTGAATTACAAGTTACACTTTCTGAATTACATTTTACTAATCTGAATTACATATTACGCTTTCTGAATTACAATTATCTATTCTGAATTACATATTACGCTTTCTGAATTACAATTAACTAATCTGAATTACAAGTTACACTTTCTGACTTACAATTCACTAATCTGAATTACAAGTTACACTTTCTGAATTACAATTGAAAAAGGTGTAGTAGTCGAATGGCTGACAACGAGTTTTATTTCCTCTCCATAATAGATAATTTCGATGGAGAGGAGTACCATTTGTGCATGAATTATGTGCCTCAAGTATTAATGTCTTGTCCAGATTAGACATTTTGTCATAATTCCTATCCAACAGGACTATATCCATAGTTTGAGGGACGAGTTGTTGATAATAATGAGGGTGAAAGTGAGCTAATAAATGAATATAAAGATCAGAAAACAACTCCTATTCTGTATAATTGCGAAAGACCTTGTATCTGGCGTGAAACTATTGTTGTTAGAGGAGGAAGTGCATCTTTTATATATTCAGTAACACCTGATTTCTCACCTGGAAGAGACAGCGCATTTGGCAAATCTGGGGAAGAAATGACAGATTTGGTCATTCCATTTCCACCGAACTTCTCGTTTATGATCTTGATCATAGTTTTTGAGGCAGATATAAAATCCACCAGACTATCTAGCATATCTATCCATGCTTTATTTTCTTCTTGATCAAATTTCTTTGCTTCTCCTTCCCTGAAATTCATGTTCACAAGAATTTTGAAAATTTGTAAATGTCAATGTCGAAACTGATGCCAATTGCGTCAATTCGATAATAATACCGCAGGTCCATTAGGATTGTAATGTACAAAGCACACTTGTGACAAAGCACACGAGTCGAGTGGGCATTTTTTTCACTTTTATGATCTATTTCCTTTCAATATCAATTTTAGGTATATAGAATGTAGAGGGAAGTGCACAAAAAACTACCACGATTGTAACTTTCGAATTATTCCTGATAGGGTTTTGAAAATTGGTGGTTAGAAAGTATACCAAATTGCTAATCAATTGATGGAATACTTTTTTCTTCATCACTTCCAGTTTCACCGGAATTGACCCCAACTTTTGATTTTCATGTGGGCACTCTGTATTGTATTCCATGATCGGTTAGGGATTATCATGACGAATTCAACGATACCGGGTTTGATAGTATTACAAAGATATTTGCGTTCGAAGTTTCCATATGCTCGATGGGTGTGACGCAATATCAAAACTTCTTTCTCTATCACACTCATTGAGCATATGGAAACTTAGAACGCGAATATCTGCGTAATCGTTCGAAATAACCCTATGAAACCCGGTATCGATGAATTTGTTATGACAATCCCAAACTGATTATGGCTCATAATACAGGGTGTCCGCTTCAAATATCTAAAAGTGGGGTCGTTTCCAGTAGAATCGGAAATGATAGAACAGAAATTGTTTTGTCAATCAATGAGCAATTTGGTATACTAGCTGCTCACCAATTTCCAAAACCCTATATCGAATAATTGAAAAGTAACAGTCCTGGCCGTTTTGTGAACTTCTCTGTATTTTAATAGGCAGTGGAACAATCACGCCTACTCATTGATGACAACACCAAGCAATAAGTAGTGATTATTTTGAAAATATCCCAAAGAAACGCTCACGAATGGTGATAGCGACCGGGCGTCATTATCTGATTGGGCGTCATTGTTATTTTCAAAGTATTCCCACTGAATTACGTGCATCAAGTCTAGCATTCCAACGAGATATGAAGAGTAGTTTCCAACATCATAACAAATATACAATATTTACAAGAAATAATAATGAAATTACGAAGAACTTTTTTGTCCGAGCAGTTTTTGAAATAGTGATGTCCGTGACCAAGATCCTTGAAACACATCACGTAATTGGCATGATGACGGCTTCAGAGATCATTTACGCTTTGTGTGTTCCTATTGGTTACTCTATGTGTGCGTAAGCCGTGACGCGGCTTACTCGAATGAAACGCACGTTGAGGACAGTAGTGTAACAGCTCAAAAGATTTAATTTTTGAGTTAGAACCGTCGGATAGCAAATTTAGAGCTCTACAATTGTAGTATATCGTGACATCTCTAGGTCCAATAGCTGCTGCGTGACATCGATGGTCACGATATTGCACTAGAGGAGAAGTAGGTCCTATAGTCCTATACCACCGAGCAAGAAAGTGACTTTTTGCGTTGGCACCTAAACTTCGCAGGATACACCTTGTATTCTGACTTTGAGGACATTTTTATGATAAATAAGCTGACAAGTCATTAAGTCACCTCATTGTTCAAACACAATTTGAAATTTTTTGAGTTGTCACGTTATTACATTTTCATCATTAAATGAAATGATACAACAGATTTTTGAGTTGTTATGTAAGCAATATGGAATGTTTCGATTTGTCACATTATTGCATGCGTTGCACTTGATGAAATGGAATAGGTAATACGAGTTTTTGCAGGAGGATTAAAAAAATAGCTACAAGAAGATAGCCCTCAAAAATAAAAAGAAGAAATACTAAACTAGAATGAAACTTCTCAATGTATGTAATTCAAATATGTATCTTTGCATGAAATATCACCTTATATGTTTAAATTCCAATTCCGAAAAATATATCATAGTTCCTTCGGATCAAACATTTGTAAAAATGTGTGTTCAAAAGAGTACCCAAGAATAGATTCAAATTCAAATTTAATTCATTTCAGTTATTTCCCTCTTTCAGAAAATTGACCTATACCTTAATCGTGATTATTGACACTTCTCTTTCCAAACTATGGCATTTCAACTTCATGCGAATTTTCACTGAAACTTGTTGCTATTCAACTCAAAATTTATCTTTCGAAAATACCCGTTTGTTCCTATTCAGAAACTAAAGAAAATAGGAAAACTGCCAAAAGAGAAATGTCCAACAACCGAAGGACACGATTTGGATTTTGCAACTTTTATTCGGGGAGAGGGGGGAAAGAGAATACATGAGTCATAGACTTTCGTACGTAAATTAAATGAAGAATGACTATTGACATCTAATGTAATAGGTATAATAAAAATGATCGTCATTTTCGCTGCTTCTTTGGAGTTTGTATTATATAATAATAAAATCAGTTGAAGAGAAAATCATATTTTCAGTTGAGGTTAGAAAACAAGAGTCCTAAACATTTGGGGTGAGCTGAACAATATTTTTGGGTGGGCTTATGGTATGGAAAATCCACTATGAGGTATGATGAGGTGGTACTTCACAACCACCCTGTACAGAAAACCACAAGTACTCTACTTGCACCTCATTACACCAGACAACTACTCATTTCTCTCGCGTTCAATTCTTTCAGATAATTTTAGAATCTGTACGGTTACCAGTTTTAGATGCTCGACATCATCATTCGATGTTGATTCAGTTACTCGCGTACAACTGCTTAGAGCGTAGAACGATCCATGTTCTAATAAAATCTCGCGGGAAATATATGATTTTCAATGAGAATTCAATTCTGATACCTAATATAAGTGGAAATGACAAATTGGTAGCTATATCTTGTTGATTTGTCCGATGAAAAAATAGAAAGAAAATCCAAATCCAGATCATCAGTAGCAGTTGTTATCAGTTGGAGTTGTAAACTTGCACAGTACCTGATACAGAGGAGTTGGACTAACGTACATTTACACGATAAATATCTTTTGACAATCTAGATATGAACGGTAAAGGCTTGAGAAGGAAAAAATCAGCGCTCTGTGAAGTAAAAGTGGCAGTAATAGGTGGCCCTGGCGTTGGAAAAAGCGGTGAGTTATTAGTGTGCTAGGTAATTTTCATGAGCAGTGGTGCCTGATTCAAGGGCTTCAAGAACTGAGAATAACACAACCGTGGAAAATATGACCAGAAAAGAATTAGTTGCCAAAAATATATTCGGGATTCTACTCAATATTCTGATATACCTTTCTATCCGACCAATCAATCATTTATTTGCAGAAACACACAAGAAATCAAATTTGAACGATGTATTCGTTCAACTTCCAGTTCTTGTTTGAAGAAAACATATTCTTCTCCTGGAATGACAGTCAGTGCATATTTTTCAATTCAAAAATATCAGACTGATGTTTTCATGTGAGTGTAAAACTGCCTTCGATATACCTATTCAAGTTACAACTGTTCCCATCAATTGTTCACCAATATCACTCTCAAACACTAGCAAAGTTTACTATCCACTTTTTCACCACCAACCAAACCGACATATTTAGCGATGACTGCTTCACAAAAAATCGGATTTTTGTCCTATGCGAAATGCTACTTCACATCTCACCAGCTTCTCACAAACTAAGAAGAACAGATAAGGCCTGTTCTGGAATACTGTTCCCATATATGGGTTTCAGCACCTAAACATATGCTGATGCTCTACCAGAGAAGACACATTCGCCTGGTGGCTGATGCCACACTCACTAACAATTTGACATCATTGGAACACCGTAGATAATTCGGCATCCTCTCACTTTTTTATAGATACTTCCGCGGGAAATGTTCTTCAGAAATCTCTGCCAACATTCCACTAGCAAAAACATTCAGACGAACTCGACAAGCCCAGTCATCACATGCTTTCATTGTCAACCTCGAAATATGTCAAACACTTCTTTATCAAAACTCGTTTGTCTATCGAACGTCAAATCTCTGGAATTCATTGCTTTAGGTAGTATTGCCAAGAACTTATAACCTTCAGAAGTAAAAAAAAATCCAATACACCTTTTCTCCCTATCCTTCCTAGGGACGCACCATGTTCTTCAAACATTATAGGGAATCCCTTTCGTGCGCTCCAATCTATGAAAATACTATGTTAGCATCTTCAGGAAACGATTGGAACAAGATTTATCACCCAACTGTGAACGACATTGAAATTCTCTGTCATGCTTCGGGTCCTCATGTTAATCCCAATCCAAAATCACTAAACTATACAGAGGTCTATATGAAATAGGTCTATTATCCTCATTCATCACTTCATTAATTTCCTCAAATAATTCCAGACATTTATATGCATTATTTCAGATAAGACACCCTAACGTACACATATCGAATAAGATTGACACCTTTGGCAGGATAATACACTACCCTAGCTGTTTTATCACTAACCAAACCGATTTTTTAAACGAGGCGTTTCGTGTTTCGCTAACTATGTTAGCATCTTCAGGAGAAAACTGACCCTTACATACGATGGATGTCCACATTGGTACATCAGAGTCGTATTATTCAACACCCAGGTGCTAACAAGAAAGCACCGCTTCTCAGCGTGATAACACTTAAAAAGGGTTTTTTCACATCAGAAAAATATCCGACAAATATTCGTATATCATATATTATCAGTAAAAGCAAAAACGCAACAGTTGAAGTCTCAAAATAATCTCCGAATGATAGTATAGTACACCACATTGGTGTTTAAAAAATCGAACCGTTGATTCTCACTGGAACAATCAGGACCTCATCAGGGGACGCCCAAGGATGTTTGTTAGATGATGTGAACTGGTGTTATTGTTTTTCTCACTGTGTGTATTCAGATTATTCATGAAGGAAGAACAATCCTCACGGAAAATGAGATTACCCATAGATTAGACCATAGTGTTGATCACGTACCTATTCTAGTTGGGAGGTAGAAAAAATGTACAACAGATTTTCGGGAAACTAACTTTGAAACCATTGAAGTCTACCATTTGAAAATAGACAGAAAAATTTGAATTCTTCGAAAACTATCAACTTCTGCATAATGCATATCAGGGTTGAATTCACTCTCTACCACCTCTCCTATCACATGTCCAAAGAAATGTATCGATTTACTATAGAACCCACGTATATGTATATGAGATTATATACAAGTACCTATACTATAGGTCATAACAACTCATCCCAGAAGAAATCTCTGGAAAACATCTCGGGTCAAAAGAATATGGAATTTCACATCTTCTGAAAAACATTTTTTTATAAATTATATAATAAATAATATATCCAAAATTTTTCCATCGAATTGAGAGCATGTAGAACTTTTCAATATTTTCCAGAGTTTCATTGTTTGTCACCCTATATAATTAATTTATCATCAAATTGAGAAAAACCGCAGCCGAATATGTACAGTACCTATCTGATATTCGCGAAAATATTCAATGTGGAATGTAGTGCAAGAATGTGCATGTTAGTTCATACTTTGTCTAAATTTGAAGAATAACTACTTCGCTAACATTTGTGGTAGTTTGGAATTCATCTCGAATGTTTTCGAATAAACAAACATTTTTAAGTGAGAAATAAATCCAAGGCATGCCTGAAGAGTGTACTTGGGATTTAATTTTAACTTACCTTATTTACGAACCTACTAACACACTTTTTATTACATAGATATAAACTCTGAAATATCGCCTCAAGTGGTGCTTAAATATAAATGGACCGCTGTTTTTTTTTTTTCGTTTCTGGCTTGCCATTTGCGATCGGTCACAAAAATCCATCGTTTATTGGATGAGTGATTGAGGTTATAGTCAGAGATGTTGAGTGTTCTTTGCAATGTTTTGTTTTATCAAGAAAAAAAAATATTGGGACCACTGTAGGTCAAGTGTAACTCAGAAATAGATTTGTCATGAAGCAAGGCCATGTGAAATATTTTTAATTTTTCTTCATGATGACAGTTGGTTATATGTGCTTTTGCAAACCATACAACAAAGGTCTTCTGTTTCAGTATATTAAAGATGATGTTATGACAGAAAATGATAAATTCTTCTGGTGGGAAATATGAGAATTCTATCATTGAATTCTGGAAGTATGATGCTCTCAAATGTTGAGAGACCCGCTGACATAGTGGAGGATCGGTGTATGTAGACGATATTCATCAAATATCCCCACTAAAAAAGTCTAGGGGGGTGAGATCTAGTGATCTTGACGGAAAAAAGATTTCCCCAAATTTCGAAATAACAGTTCCTAGAAACAATTCAAGAACAATGTGCGTTAATACTGCTATCTGATCTTGCTATTATTTTCATCATCAGAAGGAACTAAGCACCTCAGAAGGATGTTCGGAAACTGATATATTGATATACTATTTTCCTACGAGCGTGTGGAAAAGTGACTTTTACGCATGATTATTCATTTTGAAAGTTCCGCACGATTTCAAAGGAATTACCAGGAGACATGTAGTGATGGGACCAGAACGTATCCATAGCAAAACAGTCGCTATATACAGTGTGTCCACCTTAAGGACTTACCACCCCTGTAAAATCGTTATTATCCGACCAATTTCAAAAAACCATTTTTTGTTGGATAGGTATTTGAAACGTCCATCCAACGAGAGAGTGGTCTAATTCTTGGACTGTTATCGTGGCCAACTGCGACAAATTTCAATGACCCATATTCCAGAAAGTACTATTAGGGATTTTTTTCCACGAAACTTGATAATGGATTCTAAATCAGTACCACTTGAAATATACCTGTACCGATTTTCATCATCATAAAACACAGGGTGTCCGAAACAACGAAATCATCATTTTCTTCAAATAGGTGATCAGAAAATGTATAGTTCTGTGGTTTTTCTAGAGAGAAATAATCACAAATTATCATTGAGGATCATTTCAGATATACCTGTACCAATTTTCGTCATTTGAATATACAATGTGTCTGAGAAAAAAATTAAAAAGAATAAGTAAGCAATATTTTTCATCCTGATAATTCTTCACTCAAAATGAAAAGATGAATCAGAATCACTTGGAACATACCTGAACACAGGGTGTTCTTAAAATCAAATTAATATTTTTTTTGAGTTGATGAAATAATATTGCCTACTTTTTCTTTGTTTTCTCATACACATCGTATTTTGAATGATGAAAATCGGTACAGATATGTTCAAAGTGATCCTCAATAATAATGTGTCATCAATTCTTCTCAGAAATACCACAGCAATACTACATTTTCTGATCACCTATTAAAAAAAGCATAATTCGTTTTTTCGGACACCCTGTGTTTTATGATGATAAAAATCAGTAAAGGTATTTTTGAAGTGATCGTGATTCAGAATCCATCATTGATTTTTGTGAAAAAAAAATCCCTAATAGTACTTTCACAAATATGGGTCAATAAAGTTGGTCGCAGTTGGCCACGATTACACTTCATGAGTAAAATCACTCTCCTATTGGATGGACATTTCAAATACCTATCCAACAAAAAAAAGTTTTTTGAAATCGGTCAGATAATAACAATTTTACAGGGGTGGTAAGTCCTTAAGGTGGACACACTGTATAGTAGTGGCAGTCAACAAATAACGTTTCAGACCAATCTACCTGCCTCCATTCACTACACTAGTAATTCTAAGAAACAAACTGATCAAGGCATTCCTGTAGTGGGCCAAACACTAACCAATCAAATTCAAATAAGAAACGACGTTCTTCATGATGTTGCGGCATCTGCTATATTACAGCATGCAACAAACACAAATCGCACTTTCAATTTCAATATTTACCATCGTTAATGTTTTAGTTATTGTTATTTAAATGTTCTTCAAATAAGTTTCCTAATATATCGATGAAAAAAAAATCAATTTCATTATTTTTCAGTACATGAAAATTTCGTGCGGAGAAGTCACTTTACCGCACTAGTGCTGAGAAGTTACTTTTCCGCGAAATTTTTGTATTGTAGACAAAAAGGATATTTAGGACTAACCAAATGATCCATATAACTATTCTGTCTTGTGTGTCATTTAGTAGCATCATCATAAAATATTCTTTATTGAAAACCTTGTTATTTTCATCAATAATATGGACGAAAACACTCGTAGATAAAACTATTTCATTCAAAATTCCACGGTCAACTCTACCTGGGAAATCACCATTTTTCGAAGATTTCCTCTAATGAGAAGTAACACTTCTCAGAACTAGGTAAAAAAACTGTCAGTAGTGTCAATGATATTATGCAATATACACACATAGATACCCGATGCGGATATATGCAACCAATGAACATTATTAAAACCAAATAATAATCTCATTACAGCTGAAAGCAACTTTTGTAGTATGAAACAATGTTTGGAATAATCTGATTATTATTGAGTGAGCTGTCACTGTCATGTGTGAATTAGACCAATAATTCAAATAACCATAACTTTCGGTAGGGACACATTTTTTGACCAATCAAAACAAATTCAGCTATGGCTGTCGATACGATTGTTCAATGGTGTCATGTGCCATATCCATAGAGTTTAAATGGCGTGGTACATGCTTCCCATCATCAAAATAAATATCACTCGGTTTTGAAGTTATTCCACAATTTCACCTGCAATTTCAATACAGCATTCATTTTCTGACAGTCAAGTCAAATTTCCTCTTAGTCTGTTCGACAACTGAGCTCCTATAGGCTATTCTTGATATATCAGAATTTTCGTAATAATATGTTCTTTCCAGACACCCTGTATATGAAGTGGTGTAATCGATTATTTTTCTATTGTTCGTTCAATTTTCGAGATGAAATTTCTCTTTAATTTTTGTTAGACTAAAGCATATTGCTGTGGTCAATATATTATGTATTCATCTAGATAATACTCTGTATGATATATTGAATGCATTATAATACTCTTATGAAATTGACATTTCCATGAATCTCTCTCAAGAATATACTAAAGAATCAACATGCATGAATATTATTGCCATGGATTCATAGAAAATAGGTATTCAATGAAAGTTTTTGACTGATATTACCCTCATCCAAGGCCGATAATTCCATCAGTTATCTGGAAATTGGACAGTGTCCAAAAATAATATCAGGAAAATACGGAAGTGAGAGGAGTTGGGAAGCGTTCAGATTAAAAACTATAAAAAAGATAATTAATCGCACCAGAAGCCTGTTTATATCGATATTTACATTCTCAACTGTTGATCGCACAGATTCCTGAAAGACTATTTATACGAAAGAGACCAAAAGAAACGTATTCAAGCATTATTTTCATGATGAGAATGATCCACCCAAACAGTCCAGTTTTCTGGAATTGAAAATATGTTGAAGAATCATAGATATAGAAACTGTTGAACACTTCTGTTTGCTTGAACACGTGAAATCGGTCAAATTTGCTATTATACATAATAATATATTATGCGTGTTCGTTTGTTTATGCATGGCTAAACTTGCTAACGTTGATTTTGTTCTCAAAATTGTCTCTGTCTATCGCATATTCAATCACACCGCGTGATTTTTCATTATACAGGGTGCTTCAGATTCAAATGTACCTTCGATGCTTGTAGATAGAGGACACTTTGATGGTTCCAAATCACCCCCCCCCCCCATTGTCTACCGTCTTTTATAATTGAATCATAACTTTCGAACCACTTTGTATAATCTATCCATACTCAGTAGAAATATTCCACCTATATTGCTCATCAAGACTAAATAAGGATGGGGATCACAATCCAGGTCCTTCTTGAGGAAAAACAGATAACTTCTTCTATATTGAAAACAACACTCCGTGTAACATAAATTCGTAGATCTGAAAAATTAATAAAGTGACCTACTTTTCACGAGTGCATCCGATTTGCCAGATGTTTTATTATTATTTCCTGAAATCCTAAGCTCCATTTTGAGGCATTTTCATTAAACTCGTAATTCAAAATCCAATTTTTTCACAAAAAAATAACAGTCTTCAAAGTTCAACATCATTATAGACCCAAATTAGGTGAACTATCGATAGATTCGTTCGTTTGATAGGATAACTCGTCTATTTTATGCTTTTAGAAATTTTTGGAGGCTCGTTCTAGTCTTCACTATTGATTCATGAGCTGCTTTAAAGTAAATGTGCAAAAAATTCTGATATTCTGACAGATCATAATCACTAGTGTAACTTTATATAAGATTATTGTTGATGCTTGTATTGGGTTGTAACATTTCAGAGTGTTCATAATAATTATGCCTCAACAGAATAACCTTAAGTGGAAGTGGTACTTTGAAAACTGCGAAACCTCAGGGGCAACGGGTGAGGCAGAGGTATAATATTCACTACTGGTGGGTGGAGCTTAAACACTACGCCGTTGACGATAAAACCATTACTCCTTTGTAAATCAGTTCCTCGACCGAATCACGAGGGGGAGTCTAAAACTTCAGTACGACGCGGTGACCACGGCGTGCTGACAATCATGTCAACTTGGCGTACATTGCGAAGAACGCTCTAATCGTTGGACTGTCGACTAGCCGTACTAGTCGTTAAGAGCTTGAAAAAAGTTGTCATCTGGGTAATGGATGCGTTCATTTAGATCCAGTAAAGTGATTTCATTCTGGATTGCAAATAGCGAGAAAAATCATTCCGATTTTGAAGTGGATGCAATTTCTTTTTTCATTTCTAAGAGCTTAGTCGTCAGTATATTCCGAGGTATATTCCATTGATATTCACACGACTGTAAAGCTGTTGTTTTTGTATTCTGTCGATACTAATTTCTCCTCGAATTATATTTTTACACAAATTGTTATTTGCTTATTGATTGATTTGAAGTTGTTAGTGTCGAACGTGAAATAATATTGAAAGAAGAAATGAAATAACAATAATTCAATAATATTATTTTACTTGATTTTTTGGGATTTTCTCTCCTCGTTTCTATAAAATGAAAATATGCGTATTATTTCAATATATTTTCAGTGGGACAAATCAGATGATTCGCCTCAAAATGTCACTGCGTTTAACAAATGTTTCTATCAGGGAGCCTGAAAGAAGAATCCAGTAGATTGTCATTGACAATTTGTTCGAAAAAACGTTTGAGGTAAAAGAATAAAGATATATTGAAAGAATAATGAATCTTTACTTATATACAATAATATCATACGAGTGATCATGAACTGAATCCTCGAATATTCCTAAAATCATTGACAAGTTATTTTGTCAAACAAATAAATCTATTGATAGTTCACCTAAGACTCTAATGATGTTGAACTGTTATTTTTTGTATTGAAATTGGATGTCGAATTACGAGTTCAATAAAAATACCTCGAAATGGACCTGAATATTTCAAAACATTTTTGCTTTTCGGTGTATGATTAATTGACATTCATCATACAGGGCGTGGAAAGAAATTCTGAATTGAGACTCTATCACGAATCTGCGATTAGAGGTTTATAAAATTCACAAGTTTTCATCGTTCAAGTTTGAACCCCCAGATATAATTCAATGTTCGACAAGGCAAATAGCCAGGAAAGTAGTTGTTTTCTGTTGAATATCCAGAATGATGTGTGCATATACATATTTTTGTCTGAAGGAGAATGCAAATTCTCAATTTCAGAAGTTTTTTACATTTTATTTTTAATCGTGTGTGTTCAATAGATATAATTCAATGTTCGTCGTGGCATATATAGCCAGGAAAGTGGTTGTTTTCTATTGAATCAACTGAGAAAGAGTAAATATTCTCATCACATAGAGAATGCGAATTCTCAATGTATTGCTTTATATAAATATATATCCATTTTTGTATGTTCATAATTTATCTGAGAATATTCCTTTTCAACAAAACATTTTCATTTTCGAAGGCAAGTACTTTTTGTCCGCAGACACTAACTTTTCGACCGCAAATACTTTTCATCCGCTGCAGGGTTGCAAGTTCTACAGAAATTTCAATAGAACTCCTGATTTACATATTGATCTACTGATGATCTACTGAAATATTTCATAACCTAATGGAAAATATATTGACACTCATTTGTTATTATGAACACCTTTATTATCATTGATTTTCGGTTAATCACATATATACACTTATAAATTGCATGATATTTCGGCACGCTCTGTTTGAATTGATTTTACAAAATTGATAAACCGAGAAAGAACACTACCTACTTCAACTGATTTAGATCAGATTGAATTTTTTATAAACCTCTGTTATAACAGTCTGTTTATCACGTTCAATTTCTTTATTTGTTTCGTATTTTTGTTGTTCATTTTTACTATTCGTTCCTGTTTTTTATATACTCAAATCTAATAGGCACCTATGTATAATTGTATTTTGTAATATTCGTGAGAATTTTCAAATTGGGAATCAAGAATATGATTATTCTTACATGGGAATGTTTGTTGTGTGTGTTTCTTTTTTGTTGGAAATAGATACTAAAAAGTACATAATGTTTTGGCGTCATAGGTTAATTTCATTATCCTTTATTGCTATTCATAAGGCGTGAGATAGATCTGAACTTTTGACAAGGTATTTACAGAGGTAATAAAAGTCGAACTGGCAACCCTGGTCCGCGCAGAGAGTGAGTTGACAACAATTCTCATTTGCAGCTGTCAAATTGATTATTCAGGAAATCCGATAGATGTCATGTGTGAATAGGATCGTGATGTGGATATAAGTGTTTGAGGTCGCAAAAAAAATGTAATATGTACCTCGGCGAAAAACTGTCTATTATCTTGCCTGATTACTAACCTCAGATAATGATTCGCAGACTCGACTATAATAGATAGTTTTTCGTCCTTGATACATAAACAAATATTTCCAACAGTAAGCGGAAAGTATATATTTGTGAAATAAATGAGTGAAATTGGTTCAAGAATGTTGAGAAATCTTGGGAGAGGAATTATAGTGTCCATCAAATTTTGGAGAATTACTGAATTATAGCATGAACTTAGTATAATTGAAAATGAAGATTCATGAAGGGGATAAAAAACTTGTCCTAATATTTTTATGTAAATTTTAAAAATTCCTGTACATCGCGATATACTGAAGTGATTCAGGCCTCATTTATGGAATATTTATTATATCTCTTTATCTTCTGAGGTATGTCAACCTGCTGGGTGATGATTGTGATTTTCTTGTTTTGAATTTACCATTTCATCATTGGTGGCATCAGTGACATCATGAGACAGCTAGATCAACTGGCTCCCAAAGTCTCCAAACAGGTATTTGAATAAATCATTTTTTTCTGTGACGAGAAGTTTGGCATTTCATCTCTGTTGACAGGTTATAAAATGTCACTTTTCATGAATTACTCCCTTCTCGGATATATATCACATGAATATACACTGCTGATGGCTTTTGTTGTGCTATAGTTCCGAAAAATAAGTCAATAATACCGTCTCCTAGGAAGAGCTGCAAGCTCTTTTATCTCCCATTCGACTTCGCGGTTACATAAATTCCTACATATAACCACTAAATTCGCAATTTTTCCAAATCAAATCACAGAATTAGACGGACAGGAGTGACATCAGATATTTTATTTCATACTGCATCATAGAACATACCTTTACGTACCTGATTTCAATCCGGAAAATAGACTTTTACAGGATAGGCGCAAGTAATATTTCATTACGTGCTACTATCCCGTAATGAAATTTTACCAGATTGTAAAATACACGTTGCTGTCCATTTTCCATTGACAAAAAAGCTTGAATTCTTTGTCATAACGGAAGGACGATTTGTTGGGTATCAGATGCCCCGTAGCTTCATGTGATTTGCGCAAAATATCCTCAGAAATGAATAATTGATCTTGATCTGTGTCCTGAGCCATTTCGTGAAAAACGCGTAATGACAATCACTGACAGTATTATTTAAAACAAAAATTATGTTTCTAAGGAAAGTACCTGCCAGCTATCTTGGGAGTGAATGCAAAATTCTGAAATTACTGGACGCAGATAAATAGATTATTATTTTATTTTTCACTATTCATTTTTGTTTTTTAGCAGTATGGAATAAAATGTTATACGTCACACGTCCGGTTACTTTTACAGTACTCGTTTCGAAAAAAAACATCTCACTCGTACTGCAAAAGTGTACTTACCGGACTAGTATCGTAAATATCTATTATCACTGCAAAAGAATGATAAAGATGCCTACAAAGCAGGTGCCCCTTCTTTTAAAAACTTCGAATTTCACGTCGATAATTTTCAGATTTCAAAATAATGTAATATATCTTCTTGATATCGATTAGTCCTGTGTTCTGTAACTAAAAAAATTGTGTATTATACACGGTAAAAATATTATATTCAAGGTCACGGTTTTTTGTTTCCGTCCGCTACGCGTTGGGAGACAACACAACCTGGTGCTGAAATCTACTACTTTTTTCCCTTGTATATTAAATAACTATAATTGTTAGGCATGATGCAACCCTTAATTTATGGAAATAGGTATATGTCCTTCCGAATCTCCTCCAATTTCATTCTGTACAATTAGATTGATTTTATGTCAGGTGAGATTTAGTCTCAGAAAATGTAACTGGCTCATAACGCATTTAGATGAAAATTCCTGACAAAAATATTCACACCTGCGATGACATGCTTTACAGTAAAAATAGTAGGCATGCAACTTGTACATCAACGCCGGTATTCTTCGAGCTTGAATAAACATTAAACATTCAAACATTATTTTGGAGAGTCCAAGAAATCAAGTAGGTATGTGGTGTTATTGTACGTGATTAATAATATTGAAAAATATACGAGTATATATGGGAAGCCAAGTTTCTCGCTATTTTCAACTGATTGTTTTCCTAAGTGGAGTATGACGATGTGTTTTATGGCAAGCCAAATATTCAATTATTCGAGAATCTGGAAGCAGAAGCAGTTGTCAGCTCATTCATATGGATCGTTGTTTTTCAGACTTTTTCATCAAACCTGGATACAACTCATATCAAAATAATATTTCCGAGAAATCTGTATTTTCTTCAGTATAGGGTGTCTCAGGATCATGGTATTTCCTCTTTGAAATTACGAAAACACATTGATGATGGCTAAAATTAGGTCGAAACACATTCAAATCACCTTGTATATCAGTCAGTAAGTCAGGCAGTAGTTGCTTTATCGTTTAAATAATGAATATTTTTGTAACAAAGCAGTCAATATTGTAGATATTGTTTTAATCAAAAATATATAAGAATAAGAATATAGAAAAACGTAGACCTATCTACATACATAACCAATTATAATAGACAATCAAGAACAATTAGTGTGAAGCGACATATATCAATAACAACAAAAATAAGAACAACACGTGCATAAAACCTCACAATATGATAATCATTATGTCACATCATTTTGAGAAATGTATTGAATTGAAATTATCATCATATCATTTGTATAAAAAGGTGAAAATGAATAATGAGAAATTCTTCAATGATATACAGGGTGATTCAAAAGTGAGTGGCATCCTTCCATCAGGGTCCTATTCCTCGCATAAAAATGAGGCAAAAAGTTCATATTATCAAGGGTCCGAAAATGCTTTCTATGGGAGCTACGCACCTCTGAATAAAGCACTTCAAAGACGATTCTTTCTCTATATATCTTTAAAATCCTTCAGAATAAAAATGCAATAAATATTTGAAAATTGGTGTACGGCATGGACATTTGATGGTGAATAAGAGTCCGAAGTCAAAATTGCAAAATTTCATTCAGGGACGTATCACATGCGGGGGAGGGTTAGTGCAAAAACGTCCCTTCTTCTTATGATTTTCAGGTTATTTTGATTTCGTTCGAAAATCATAAAATTCTAGAGTTTTTCACGTCAAAAGGTTCTTCTAGTTCATTTCGATAAAGCGTACCATTTAGGAGAAAATCGACTTTGAAAACCTTCTGATTTGCGTAAATCACAATAACTTGAATATCAAGAGAAGAAGGGATGTTTTAACACTCACCCTTTCCCGCATGTGACGCTTCTGAAAAATATTGTAGAATTATGAATTCAGAGTCTTATTCAACATCAAATGTTCATGCTGTACATTGTGAATAATTTCTATCGAAGTCACAAGATTGACGATATACCGACGTCGTACATGGGACGTCAATAAATCTACGTCTGTAACCAATTATGACCAAATAATTACTTCGCCACGACGTGATGTTTAGTCAGCTGGTTACCTCTTTTGGCCAAGAGCTATTTTACTTCCGGTCAGCTGCTTATGATCTATAAGGCACAGTTCCGACCTGTCCTGGAATACTGTATATATATTTCGAGTGCAGCACCCAAACATACTCTGAAACTGTTGGATTCTGTCCAAAAAAGGGGAATTTGTCTCGTGAGTAAGATGTCTCGCTCACAAACTCACTCACTTCTCTGGAACACCGAAGAAAAGTTTGCGATCTGGCTCTATTTTATAGATATTTTTATGGACGTTGCTCTTCTGAAATATCAACAATTGTTCCTTCCTTGGTAGTCCCCGCGAGATTAACCCGTCGAGTTGAGGTTTCGCACCCCTTCGTGGTCACTATGGAGACCTGAACAACATCTCTTTCCAAAGACTCCTTCATCCAACGAATAGCGAGGCTTTGGAACAGATTGCCAAGGGAAGTATTCCCCGAGGCATATAACCTCCAGAAATTCAAGGAGAACACCAATTCCTACGTCATTTCCCTTTGTTCTCACGATGTTCTCCGAACATTACAGGATATCCCTTTTCGTGGGAACCAAAACTTAAAAAAAAAACCACCCAAACTCCGAACTCTTGGCCCAATTCACTACTACCCTTAGGACAAGGAATTTCTTCTTTAGTTTTTTGTTGGTCATGTAGAAAACCCTATTTCTGTTCTATTCATTCTGAGAGATTGACAACTTCAATCAAAATACAAATTATTACAACGAACACGTGTCTGACTATGATGGTAAACGACTCAGGAGAATTCTCTCGAGGACATCTCTCGCACCCATATTTATAGAGACCCAGTGATAGATCACGTGACAATAATTCGTTTTTAGGCGCGAATTCCTGTTGTATCAGGAGTACAAGTCATATAATCACAGAAAATCACAAACAATAACTATTTCATTATTCGAGTAACATCATTCTATAGAGATTTTATATAAGGTGCCAACCAGGCGCCGTATATTGATTCTACCTGAGTTGGATTGCCTAGTTGGTTGAACTATTTGGAGGTTACCTATTCATCCAGAATTCCAGCTCATAATCAAATCATTTGCAATAATAGGCGAGTGGACTAGTTTCGATTTCATTTTTTTTTAAATTTTCTGGTCGATTCAGAGGACCTTAAATCATCTATAATGCCATGGTGATTTTCAAACGGCTAGAAATTTACCGCGAGTAAAAACTGACGTCATGATTTCGTGAGTAGGGGCAGACCATAGCACAGTTAGCATATGTTGAAATGCTATTGGGAACCCCAGAAATATGTAAGTTTTTCAATAATTCATAAATTCTAAATCATTTATTGGTAATATTCCTAACTATCAATAAAAATTCAATTGTCTCAAAATGCTCTCTCTGGTGTTGTGGCTTATTGCTTATATATTACATTCGTGTGAATGATAATTATTATAATTCACACTAGAGGACATTTGAACAGGTGAACGTGACAACATTGCGCACAGATTGTGGGCGGTGCCTCGTCAGGTCTCAGCAATCAGCACAAGCCTTCAACATTTACATGCTATTCTGTTTCGGAGTATACAAATGAATGGACATGTTGGTTGCTCCAAAAAGTCGAGAATAAACTATAATACCATGGCTTCCTCCCATACTGTTTTATCTCGTGTTGCAAAAATCAATTTAGGTCCCTAACGACACAATGGAGTAATTGAATGCCAAAATAATTCATTCCTCATCAGTCCACTAGCCCATTACGAGCTAAAACAATCAGCAACTATGTTTTTTACTCATATCATCAGATCTTCTTCAGATTTCAGGATATGATGGATGAGATCATTTCGAATCAATCAAGTCGTCATAACTTTCGGGGTTTTCAGCAGCAACAGTTAAAACTGATAGCCAGCTGGCAATGTAAACTTGCCAGAAAACAAATTTGAACTGATGGAATGTATGATGGAAGAAAAATTACGGAGCCATCGTGCACTCGGTTATTTCAAAATATTATCAGTTTATCAACTAGATCAAAAAACACGATGAAAACAGGCGTATAGTCAGCAAATGTTCAATACCTTTGAAATCATTTTTGGATTGTTGAATGAATTAGAGGTTTATTCATCTGTAATACCACAGGAGTGATACTGTTCTGCCGGAAATATTCGGAAATTGTTACGACATCTTGTTGCCTAATAATTTCACGACTGACATTGTCTATCGATGTCATGAGCGAAATCGAAGCAGCAAGCTGAAGTATATTAATCGACGAATATTTTCAGGAAAATTTGTAGGGTTATATAGTTCAGTGGGGAAAATAGGATCACGAGTTGTATACAAAGGTATTCAATTATTGGGACAATAAACAAACGCCTCGCGAGAGTTGCGCACACTGCATCCATCATTCTGGCTTCCTACATGATTGTCGTTATAAACGTCAAGAATTTTATCGCTGAAGAACGAGGTTGGTTGGCCACGTGTGTGTATTGGTAGAGCAAGTCTATAAAATTTTAGTACACAAAAAAAATCGCTGGAATACAGGAGAATCCGTGAAAATGGTCGATTCTAATTGGTTCTCGAGAACAAGAGTGGAATAGTCACTGGAAATAATTTTGTTGTTGTATTTCCTCCTCTATTTTTGGAAATATCTTGTTATTATCACATTATCGTCTTGATATAAGGTCTTGTCCAAGTGTGTTTGCTTCGAAAACTTCATAATATTATCTTCACATCAAGTATTTCATGGAAAATAAAAATAAACACATGCGAAATGAACATGCTTTCATGTTGAATTATTAGTAAATAATTGAAGAATGTGACATGAGATTTTATTAATTATTATTGCACAGAAAGACTCAACTATACAGGGTTATGATGGAGTAATGTACAAAATTCATAAAACGTACAACGATCACTTTTGAAAAAAATGCAAGAACACGTCAAACTGTTTTCTTATTCCGCATCTTTTGACATAAGTTACAAAAATAACACGTCATAGTTGGCAAAGTTATGACGTCATCAACGAATTTTCTTATTGGGAAGCTAAGATTTTTATTACATTATGTGATAGAGCTTGTGTTTTTACACAAGGAAAAAATAGTTGCAGTAGGGCTCACATAATGTAATAAAAATCTTAGCTTCCCATTGAAAAAATGTTTTGATGACGTCATAACTTTGACAACTATGACGTGTTATTTTTGTAACTTATGTCAAAAGATGCGAAATAAAAAGAAAAGTTTGACGTGTTTTTGCATTATTTTCAAAAGTGATCGTTGTACGTTTTATGAATTTTGTGCATTACTTTATCATAACCCTGTAGATCGGAAGATATACTCAGTGATCTCATTCCTCAACGAAAAATAATATTGCTATAGCACCAGCTCTGAGAATAAAAGCAAATAAATAGTATTTATTTTCAATTCGTCTCGTGGTTGCATGATGCCTCGCACACAAACTCACTCACTTCTTTGGAACACCGTAGAAATGTTGGCGATCTGGCTCTATTTTATAACTATTTTCATGGACGATGCTCTTCTGATATATCTACAATTGTTCCTCCCTTGGCAGTTCCTGCGAGATTATCCCGTCGAGTTGAGGCTTCGCACCCCTCCGTGGTCACTTCGGACCTGCATGCCTATCCAAATACTCGTTCATCCAACAAACAGCGAGGCTCTGGAACACATTGCCAAGGGAGGTGTTCCCTGAGGCATATAACCTCCAGAAATTCAAGAAGAACATCAATTGCTACCTTATTTCCCTTGGTTCTCACGATATTCTCTGAACATTACAGAATATCCCTTTCCGTGGGAACCAGAATATAAAAAAAAATAGAATTATCATCAAACTCTCAATTCTAGTGAACATTTATCATTGCTCGAAAAATTCAAGGAGGCAACACCTCTGTAGACTATTAGTGCACTTTTGGAATCCATAAATTGCAAACAGGGTGGGGTGTATGCCATGAACAATTGCTAGAAAACTCTTACATAATCGGTGTAGAATTCTCTCAGTCGATTGACCAGGAAGTAGGGAACTATCCCATGAGAAAATCAGACAAGTCGGAGTGTCTATCTGTTGGATTTTTTTTAGAGAGAACTTACCTACTTTCTGACGGTCACCTGATGAATGCTCCACAAAGGGACCTCTATACAACGTGGGAGTACAATTCCTTATGATTCCATATGATTCACTCTGTTGGTTATATGGGAACAAGTCAAATGGCAATCAATGTAGTAGTTAGTAGTAAAATGTTTTGATGTCATAGTTCATGATTCATATCATAAATATGCTCTGGCTTATTTCTTTTTCGAATACTACTGAATTGGATCTTTTACATTTAAATTGGATCTTCTAATAGTTCTAATATTATATCTAGAAAACCACACACCAACGAACTATCGATTTAATTTATCGCATTAACTTTTCATTGAGCTATTTGTATGCCAAAGTTGATTCACATTCATGTTCCGATGAAGTTTCCGAAATCGAAGCGATTCGTATAAATATTTTGATTGAATCGAAACTGGAAAGAGAATGAGTGGATATAGCACACTTAGATACAGAGAAAATTAATTGGCGAGTAATGTTGGTTGTATATTGTAATACAGGGTCATGTTCATGACAAGTTTCCATTAGGAGTATTCGATATGGAGAAGCAAATATTTATCAAATTAATGGATATTCTTGTGATTCTATCAATTTACCGATACGACCTTCCTGAGAAATCAATGTTCTGAAAATAAATACATATGATGTGATAAAAATGCTGAAGGTATTCACTATCGACTAGCACCATTCTAGCACACACAAAAAGAGATCAAAATAACGTTTGGGGTAATTCCTACTCCTCTTCTTTTTTTAATTTTTTTTATTTTCTTTATTTTTTATTCAATAATTATAAATCCAACAGGCTAATTGCCTAATAACAGGAGTATTTTACAAAAATGAGCTGAACGCATAAATACATAATTATTAATTCGGAATGACACTAAAAACTTCTTTCTTGAATGCTCGTAATGACAAAAAAATATGTCAACATTGACAGATCGCAAATTATTGTATATTCTACACATATTCGAAAGAGGACAGTAATAATGGTGTCGCGAATTTGATACTACCAAGTGGAAGGTAGTATTTGTTCTAGACGTAATTCTTGGGACATTGAAGTCTACTGCTGACAAAAGATTCGGAGAATCTATGCCATTATTGATGAGTTTGTATAGAAAAACAAGATTTGCGATCTCTCTCTGTTTTTTCAGCGAGAACATATTGAATTCTTCTAGCATTAAATTATAATCATAGCCTCTGTCTGGATAGATACGATGTTTTTTGAAAAAAGCATATTTTAAAAATTTCCTCTGGACGCAGCTTCCAATGCATCTACATATTTTGTATAGTTAGGGTTCCATATGACACTACAATATTCCAGCTTGCTTCTAACCATTGAGTAGTAAATATAACGTAACGCATTGAAAGAATGAAATGCCTCACAATTTCTAATAAGAAATCCTGAATTACGATTGGCCTGGCCAATAACGGTATTAATGTGATTCACAAAGTTGAGCTTTTCATCAAAATTAACGCCTAGATCTTTGCATTCAGAAACCCTTGATAATTATTGCTGATTAGATAATATGCAATGATTAAAAACAAGAGAAACATTCTTACGGGAAAATGTCATCACCTTGCACTTGGTGTG
This sequence comes from Phaedon cochleariae, assembly GCA_918026855.4. NCBI lineage: Eukaryota > Metazoa > Arthropoda > Insecta > Coleoptera > Chrysomelidae > Phaedon > Phaedon cochleariae. The sequence goes on from OU896711.1 coordinate 11,605,852, forward strand.
ATTGAGGAGTAACTTGTTTTCCACACACCAATCATTTAGAGTCACTAAATCTTTTTGTAATTGTTGACAATCTCTAAAATCATTTATTCTGAAACCATACCTGAACAAATTCTTGTACGCATGATGCACAAATCAACGGATCATTTCAACTGCCTTGAAGTGACGTACTCGATCTATGTCCAATTTTTTTTCGAATTTTCGTGAGAAAGTTTTTCGTCGACTAGGATACTTCAAAATATATATGAATTTCCTGAATTTTCATAATAAAACTTTCCGTCGATTAGGAGAATTTGAGATGAATTTTATTTTTTGGGAATATTCCTTAGACTGTGTCTGATGCAATAATATGTGCAATGTACTTTTTTCTAAATATACGGGAAGATAAACTCTGCGTGCATACTGTCCTACTCTTGGAATCCCCTATAGCAAGATATTCAATTTCAGTTTTGGAGCATAACATATCGAACAGGAGAATATTTGAAGAAAAAATTCGATGTAATGAAATGCAAAGCCACGAAATATTCATCAGAAGACATTAACCATTAGGTACTACAAATAAAATATAAAGTATATGATGTTAGGAACATATTTCATCAGAATGGTAATAAGTAGGAAACGAAATTGACAGGAACTGTATTCTGTAGGTATGTCATTGATCGAAATGTAAGATATAAAACCGTACTTTGTAGAAATGTTAGATAACAAATAATCCATCAGAATAGTATTGAATAAACACAGTGCTTGATCATAGCAGTAATTTATCAGAACCGTATTCCATCGCAATAGTAATGATTGATTGATTGATTAATAGCAGAGTGATCAGTCAGGGTTCGAAGCCCAAATGACAATGTACGAAGAATGTGGTTTCTTTCAAAAACGTTTTTTTTTTCTTTTGGCTGACAACCCTCATTTCAATGGTTTAACCTAACTATTGCTGCACATGGTAAGATTTCTCTCATCAGTAGTTTTTTGTGAATTATTCATCGTGTTTTTTCACAGTTGCTTTATATTATGTGTCTGATGATTTCCGAGCGCCGAAACTAGTTACACTTCTTATGTAATGAAATTTGTTGTGGTCGACCGACTTTGGTTTTTTTGTGTTTTTTTTTGTATTCTTCCTTTGAAAAATTCTGGATCACTTTGGGAAGATGAATGGTTTCCACGACTTAGGGAATAATTTCATTGGAACTCCTTGTACACATGAGAGGTTGATTTTTAAAATAGTACACTACTACCTTTAAACGTTTGAATGTGATCGTTGTCCGTGAAATATGAAAACTAATAATAGTTCGTATATTTTCAGCGTTGTCAGTGAGATTTTTGACCAGGAGATACATCGGAGAGTACGATCACCAGTCAGGTAAGATCAAAATACCTTGTTTTCGATTTCGAAATCCATGTGGTCCATCTGTTGGACATATAAAATAGATTTGTTCACGATCAATTTTCCATGCACTTAGCCACTAACGGGTTCTGACAGATTTATGCAACATTTTCATTTTATTTAGTCTTTGTATCAATATATGTCTTGAGGATTTGAGGAATTGAGGTACCAACCCAGAAACATTTGAAGTTGATTTGGATATAAGAATATCAGGAGAATTTTCGTTTATTTTTCGGAAAATCAAATGTGTGAAACTCAGCAACATCTTCAGCATCACAGTATCACTTTAATCGCCCCCTCTATATCTCAGTTATTAGTAGTGAGATTTCAACCAAATTAGGACCAATCTGAATAACCATCAATATGAGTTTTGCAGGGACAAACTCCATTTTGGACAGTGCCGTCTATTTTTATTGATATGAAAAGGGATAATTTTTTTATCAAAACATAATATTAACAGGATTTTTTCCACAGGGAAACTCACCTCATAATATTGTTCCTCATGGACCCCATGGTTTCAAACCCCCATTTGTGCATTTTCTTATAATTTTTATGAACGGTTTCAATGAAACAGGAACATCTAAATAGAATTTTTGCGAACGTATAAATAAGTATTCACTCGGAAACGGAGTTCAACATGAAATAGTATATTGTTTATCCTAGCATTCCGTGCAAGTCATACACTTTAATTTTTCTACGGCTGTAACGAATAACAGCGGCATTTTCGATTTCTTCGGCTTGTAATGTTCATCTATTAGACAGAGCTGTCATTGCTTGCAATTTCACATTCCATGAGCGATCGGCCGTGGGCCCACCATGTACTCACGGCGTCGGGGTGGGGGTAGCCTCAGGTGACTCCAGACACCGCTGGTTAAAAGCTTGAGGTCCTCACTCTTGTCATGGTAGCGGTACGTGTGAAAGGCCGCGAACGGACACCCATCAAACGGGACCAGAGGATTCTGGTCGACATGGGTAGCTGGGCTTGCTCAGCGGAATATGGAACTTTGGTGTACCTTGTGCCTTAGTTCGTCAGGGAGAGGGTAGCCCCAAGCGATCCTATCGCCAGGCATCATAGGTAAAGCCGGGTCCTCTCCTGTTACCGAGGTAGAGGAACGTGTAAAAGTCTTCGAACGATCACTCATTCAACGGGACGAGAGGATTCTTGTCAACATGAGTAGCAATCAGGCGAAAGACTTTTGCGACGGCGACCCATTAAACGTAACAAGAGGAATCTTGTTGACATGGGTACCTGGGGTGATGAGGATAGCCCCATCAGGCCGTACATACGGCCTGGTGCCTCACCAATTGGGTTGGACTCCAGGGGGCAGCGGTTTCCAAAAAAACACCACCGGACTACGGTAGAGGAGGTAAAGAAGAATCCCACTATGGGTCAAGTGGGAGGATATCTTGCCTGCCTCGGCGGGTGAGCAGCGTTTCTGCTCGGGCACTGACACTGCAGAGCCAGTAGTCTGTCTTATCAGACGGCCTCACCATTGGTATAATAAAATGGTAGCAGGAGAACATTCCGTTACATAGCGGAGATGGCTCAAGCGCGCTGATTTGGCGTACCCAAATCCTCCATTTCTCCCTGGGGTGCTGTCGGTATAAGTCGAGAGACAGGTGACCGGCAGACATCCCCAGGTGAGTCTTGTAAGAGGGGGGAGAAATCCCACCTGGTTGCTACCCCGGCAACTTGGTCTTGGATCATTGATCCTTGATCTTGGATTATTATTATATTCCATGAGCGATGGGATTTTTTTGAAATAATAACACAAAGGAGTCATTGTGATATCAGATACGGCAATAAAATTGATGACATACAAAGTACCTCATTGAAACAAGGGCAAATTTGTGTTATAGCCGTAGAAAAAGAATTTTTCGTTATTTCTTTCCAATCATCATTTTCTACCTACCGGAACTTATGAACTTACCAAAATTGCGGTTTATCTGATTCCACTATTTTCCGAGGCAGAAAAGGAAAAAAATTATGTCCATCTCTTCCATTTGGGATGGACTGATTTTTTGCATATGGAGATTCTAACGAATGAGGGATAATAATAAGAAGTTCTCTGCGAAAAAATCCTAATATGATTTCATGAAAAATCTACCTCTTCTTATTTCAAAAACGCAAGGCACTGTCCAGAAGGATTTCCGTTTATTGATGGTTGTTCATACTGGTTCAAATTTGGAAAGAATCAGACGACATAGCTGAGATATAGAAGGGGGGGGGGGGTGAAGGGAGAAACGCTGTATATATCGCTTTTTCGATAAATTGTGTTCAGAGTATGTCAACAGTAAATATAGGTTACCGACAAATTCTTTCAATGGAGAATGCGCCGATTCCACATAGCATATGAGCATAAGCATGAACATAAAAGGTCAAATTAATCAACTTTTAACGTCATTTATTAGGGCTATGCTGATGCATGAAACTCAAATTAGTTTTTGAACAGTCCCATTCAGGAATAACAAGCTTTCAAAAAATGCAATTTTGATTTACGCCACTTGTTGCGCATATAGATCTAAGGATAGTCAGAATTATGTGATATTCAGTGCCAGTAAATCACCGTTATGAGCAACTGAACGGTATCAAAAACAAATGTTCTGTTTCTGAAGCTTGGCGAAAAAATCTGAATGATTATATTACCTGTGAACATATCTACAAATGTTTTTTACTGCAACCGTAAAATCTTTCATGAAGAAGATAATTGAAATTGGTACTTTTCAATTTTCCATCGAGAGAATCCAATAATGGCCATCATAAAAAATAATGTTCAGTTCTGTGTACTCAGACAACAGTATATCTTGAATTAAATAAGGTTATTACCAGATTTCAATTCATTATCTATACAGAAAGTGGAATACCGATGAAAAACCGCGGAAAACAACATCAACTATTATAACATGATTTCAATTCTTTATCTATACAGAGAGTGGAGTTACCAAGAACAATCGCGTAAAACAACATCAGCTATTATATAACATGACTTTTTTGGATATGGTTACATAATCATAACCATGAAAATCGACTTCGGAAAGTCAACTATCAACGTTTTTCTATCCATTCCATTTGGATGAAACGTTCATTTCACGTCAGATAAATGTTGAATCTTTGAACTCCTGCGTAAGAACAGTGCTTACGCGATTTTCTTTAATAACACTACTGATAATACAAACCAACCATTGAATAATTGAGAAGATATTTCAGTTCACTTTAGGGAAAGTATGTATGTATAAAATCTCAATACTCGAATTCAATGTCTTGTTGTGATAAACGGTTTATAGCCCGCAATTACCCAGTCCTAGTGACATTTAAAACCGTCGTTAATTTTCATAATTTGGTGTGCCTGGTTTTATGAGTATACATTATAACAAGGCGACAAGCATGTCAGCAAATATAACATATAATAATTCCTCTGTTCATTCTATGTTTAGAGTCATTCAAAAATGTGATCTTGAAATGTTTACTCCATGTCAGATTTTCAACTTGCTATTGAAATATCACTGAACTCCGAAATAGTTCTTTATTGGGAAGCTTGTCTGAATGTGTGTGAGAGCAATAAGGATTTGTGTTTAGTTTTGCATTCATCCATTTGTATCTTTAAAGAACATTTATTTTAATTTGATCCTATACAAATACACGAAGTAATTTGAGAATTTAGAATATTTTTGTGCTAGTTTAACGCGTGGTCAAATGTTTTTATATCAATAAATAAGTTATTTTCGAAAAATGGCAGCTGGAATTAATTATCATTTAAACAAAAATGAGTCTGGTATACAATAATATTTGGTCCTTTGTATTTTGTCTTAATAATTATTCACTATATATCTTTTGCTATGAAACCCTGTTTAGTAATTTGGTAACCATTCCATTTCTCACTACACAATCTGGTATCGCGAAGTGAAATAAAACGAACATTAAAATTATCGTTAATAGTTGCCTGGAACAATATTTTCTCAATGAAATTAATCCTTCTGTTCTATTTATACTGTTTCAATCTATGAATTAACGCGTGTACTCAAAAATGTATTTCTCTCGTTGTTTCAGAAACTAGGTATAAGCACGAGGTACTAGTAGACAATGAACCAGTACTGTATGAAATTCTAGACACATGTCCTAAGGTATGTATGAATATCACAGGTATACAGTCATGAGGAATTGTACTGTACAATTTTTCTCACGTTTATACAGCGTGTTTCGAAATTCGACCGACAACGCTTGATTGGTGGGCTATCAAGCTATGATTTCATAAAATCTGAGATAGGCACATTTCAAGTGTTCAGTGCTCCAGTTGAAGTTAATAATGATGACTAAAGAATTATTGAATATTTCACATTCAAATTCGGTATATGGTTGCATATTTCAATGAGCACAGTGGTGCGCTGTGATTTTCCCCCCCATATTTTCTACGCCAATGATGAAAATCTGATTATTCTCGATTTCTTGAATCAATTGTTCAATTTTGTTCAAGATTCGGGATATTTCACCTGAAATGAAAGATTGCATAGTAATTTTTCATCATTTATTGAGAAATAACAGGAATGCTTATGTTTTCTTTCTGCATGAAATATCAATTTCTGTTTAGCTACAGATTCTCAGAAGAATCTTATCTTGTCACCACCAAAAATAGATTTTTATGTATCAAGAACGAAAAACTGTCTATATATTTTTCGTTGACTCGAAACACTTATATCCACATCACGTTCCTTTTCACACATGGAATCTATCGGATTTAGACTAGAAGATTTCATCGTACTGAGGACTCTTATCACCCTGTGGAAACTTGAGGCGACTTCGAACTTGCCTTCCTCTTCGGACTCTGAAACCTTATCCAAAATCACATATTGTGCTGTTAGAGATGACAATCTGGTTTCAATTAACTCTATAATAAGACAAAGCATACACAAGATATTTTCCAACTATATTTTAAAATCAGTCATCATACCTTCTTGACTCGAAACTTGAAATAAAGAAGAATAGTTATGAACCAAAGGGGGAGGAAGTCATGATATATTTTTAAGGAGGTGGTACTTTCATTCATACCTTTGAAAACATCCATTTCGATGATTTTGGTATTACTATCAGCAATAACCTTCCTTGGGAAAATCACGTGAGGTCAATTGCTTGAAGTGCATCCCAAAAACTTAGTTTTCTGTTTTGGGCCAGGGGCTATTTTACATCCAGTTAGCTGCTTATGATCTATAAGGCATCGATCCGACCTATCCTGGAATACTGTTCCCATATTTGGAGTGCAGCATCCAAACATACCCTGAAACTGTTGGATTCTGTCCATAACAGGGCAATTCGTTTCGTGGGTGATGCCTCGTTCACAAACTCACTCACTTCTCTGGAACACCGTAGAAAAGTTGGTGATCTGGCTTTATTTCATAGATATTTTCATGGACGATGCTCTTCTGAAATATCAACAATTGTTCCTCCCTTAGCAGTCACCGCGAGATTAACCCGTCGAGTTGAGGGTTCGCACCCCTTCGTGGTCACTTTGGAGACCTGCAGAACATCTCTTTCCAAAGACTTGTTCATCCAACGAACAGCGAGGTCCTGGAACACATTGCCAAGGAAGGTATTCCCCGAGGCATATAACCTCCAGACATTCAAGAAGAACACTAATTCCTACCTCATTTCCCTTGGTCCTCACGATGTTCTCTGAACATTACAGGATATCCCTTTTCGTGGGTACCAGAACATAAAAAAAAGTTCTGAGTGTGTTCATATTGAGAATATAAATGTATGTACACCTAATATGAGGAAGACTTGCTAATACAATTCATTATGTTTCTGTGTGTAGTATGTTTCGCGCCGTCCTCTGCTGTGACGTCACATTTTATGCATTAAGGGAAATATGACAAAAAATATGAAGGTCTTAAGTACTAATTAGAACATCTACACCTTCATTTGATAATGCTCTAATACAATTGCGATTGAATTGCTATCATATTGCCACAAATGTCATCAGTTATATAATATTTGTTTCATGAATTCGTCCGCTTTGATTCGATCGGCAACAAAGATCAGTTTTTTTCATACAAATTCACACTCCTTACTTCTTATTTTTTTAGTATTATGAGACAAAAAAATAACGAGTAGATAGATTTTGGAGTCTAGGTTGTCACTAATCTTATTTCATCCTAAATATGACTTCGGAAGAATAATCAGTTGAAATATTTTCTGGAATGACATAGATTGTCATGGTTTTGCTGTAACTATACCTACACTGTGCCCTGTGCCCTAGCCAAAATGTCATTTTCTGCAACTTATCGATTCCGAAGTGTACTAAAGTGTATCTTTTCCACTTGAATTAGGACACCCAGTATATATCTCTATATTTAGGGTTCATTCAAATTCATTGCAATGCAAATAATGGATAGTTGATATTTTCTGATCCACGGAGAGGTCAGAGCCTATACGTCGTTTCCTTTCGAATTCTTATTTCCTCAAACCTGAGCTGATTTTGAAAATAAAATAGATTGGTGAAAATATTGGTTATATACAGGGTGGCCCACGAGGTTTTGGCCAGTCGATATCTCGGAAACTATTTGAACTATAATTTTGAAATTTGGTGGTTTTAAACAGTGGAATGTGGTGTTCATTTTTGATATAAGAGGGTTTTATTGCAACATCGCATTTCCGATCACGTGACATCAACTTCAAAATTTCAAATAGAACACCTTGTATATTATTGCATTTTCGTGAAGTCCTTTCTAATACAAATTCTACGATACCATAATTGTCAGCGGTTTTTTGGCACTACAGTTAAGATAAAGAGGTTTTTATGAACATTTCTGTATTTTTATTCAAAAAACGTGATAGTTAGGAAGAGAAAAAGTATCCTAGCAACAGAAATACATCGCACTTGTCAAGGGCTGTCAATTAGTATCAGTAGATTGGCTTTGTGTACACGTAGTATCAAGACATTTTACTTACGACGTGTATGTCAATATGCTGCTCATATAATTATATACAGCGAGTGTCGAAAAAATAGTAGGCGTGCTCGAGACTTGTACAGAGAACGTTTTCCCGACCGAACAACTCCAAGTAAAAATACTTTCGCTTATGTGGAACAGAAATTAAGAAATGGTTCTTTTCCTAGTGGAAAACAGCAAATTCCACGCAGAAAGCCTATTCAAACAGAAGATAACGTAATTAATATTCTGGCTTATGTTCAAGTACACCCACATATCTCAACTAGATGTCTTGAGCAAGAATGTGGAGTAAGTAGAACTACAATCCAGAGAGTATTAAAGAATCATAATTATCATCCTTACAAAATACATTTAACACAAGTTTTGAACCCTGCAGACCCTGAAAGAAGACTAATTTTTATAGCTGAAATGACAGTAAAACTCGCATATGACCCATTATTTTTGAATAAAACATTGTGGACTGATGAAAGTCGATTTCACAACAACGGTACTGTAAATCGACACAATTGTCACTACTGGTCGGCTGAAAATCCGAAATGGATGCGAAAAACTAATTTCCAGACAATATGGGGTGTAAATGTCTGGTGCGGTTTATTCAACGGCCGCTTATTGATTGGGCCGTATTTGTATCAAGGAACTTTGACCGGCGAAAGGTATTTAGATATTCTCCAGAATATGCTTCCCGCTTTACTTGAAGATATTCCCTTGAACGAAAGAGAGACGATGTGGTGGCAGCAGGATGGTGCACCTCCTCACTATGCCCGGCAAGTTACGACATATCTTAATAATACTTTCCGTGAAAAATGGATTGGGCGAAATGGTACAATAAATTGGCCGGCTCGTTCCCCAGATATGACACCTTTAGACTTTTTCCTCTGGGGATATTTGAAAGGTTTGGTTTATTCTACACAGCCTACAAATTTAGATGATTTTTGCAAAATAAAATCAGAGCAGCGTGCCAAACTGTTACACCTGAAATGATTAGAGCAGCATGCACTAGAAATCTTTTAACAAGATTTGAGCATTGCGTTACTGAAGATGGACATCAATTTGAGCATCAACTGTAATGCTTTTTCTACTTATTTTGTTTCGTTTCCTAATTATACTGTTGTTCTTTAATAAATTTTCCATTTTCCATTTATTTGACAGCTCATATTGTCACCGTTTCACATGAAAACCCTGACAATGATGGTATCGTAGTATTTGCATTAGAGAGGTCTTCACAAAAATGCAATAATATACAGGGTGTTCCATTTAAAATTTTGAAGTTGATATCACGTGATTGGGAATGCGATTTTGCAATAAAACCCTCTTACCTATATCAAAAATGGTCACCGCATTCCATTGTTCAAAACCACAAAAATTCAAAATTGTAGTTCAAATAGTTTTCGAGATATCGACTGGCCAAAACCTCGTGGGCCACCCTGTATATTCACTACCTATATATACGTGAAGCAATGTAAGCGGAAATTAGGAACGAATGGTTATAAATCAAAACTTCCATGGAATTATATTGAAAATATATAATGAAAATTTTCAATGATTTTGTTTTGTAAACATTGCTAGGTAGTTTAGCATGCAGTGAAGCGGCTGAAACTTCTCAAAATAAATATTCTGGAGATCCCTATCGATATATAATCCTAATTTCCATATTACTTTCAGGAAATAATCTATGATTTGTTTTTCAATTGAGAGAATATATGTTTATATTAGTCACAAAAATGCATCGTTCACATCGTCATAGAATATCAAAATAAATGTCATATTGAAATTTTCCATTTCACAATTATACCTATATAATATTATATTAATATATTGTTTCGCAGTGATAATACATTCCCGATTAACAAAATGGATCTTGTAATTTCGAACAGTTTATAGGGATCAATCCATAGTAGACATATTTCATGATATTATTGAATAGTGTTCACAGAATTCAATGAATTGAAATGGAAACGATTGAAACTGAGAGTGATATAACTAGTCAGGATAGGCTTAGATGAATACACGTTTCAAGAACCTATAATGTAAGAGGAGAAATTTCGTATTATTTGTATAAATCTTCATTTGCATATAGCTCGACATTCGTAATCATCAGTGCTTCCTATACTAGTACAGGAATTAGCTAAATATATTTCTGCAACATATACAATATACGTTAATGATTTCGAAGTATTTTTAAACATCTTCAGAACTATTGTATTGTGTTGAAATGAGCACAATTATGTTCAAATGTTCAATTGTTCATGAATAAAGTGATCAATATTATGAGGAAGTTTTTTGATATTCCTGAGAAATTTGCGGCATAATGCAAATATTTTTATTGGGCTTAGGGCCTAATCGTATGTGAATTCATACGAATTTTGAATGACTCACATTCCAAGTAATCAAAATACTCATTTCTGAGTATTATATTCTTGAAATTAACAAAATGAGGAGAATGAAAATTATGAGGGAATTTTTTGTGTCGAAACTAATCATTATCGATCAAAACGGCTTACATATCCCTATCTTAACTTTTGATTCACTATCTACTGACATTTAATTGGAACAGATACAGGGTGATCAAAATTCTGAATCTTAGACCATCCTGTATTTTCCATTCCATATATCTAGAACTATTCTTGTTTGATAAATAGATTCGCAGTTATACGAATCAATTCACAAATTTGTTTATATCACTGTATTCTGAACGAATATGTCGACTGATCTTGGCCATGACACGAAAATTCGAGCAACTTGATGTGTTATTTTTATTCGCAGAATGAAGAGGACCTTCCTTCTACTGAAACCATAAACTGGGCTGACGGTCTGCTACTAGTCTATTCCATCATCGACAGACGGTCCATGTCATATTTGAAACGTGTAGGGTCCCTAATAGCCAATTCCGACATTCCTGTGTACATAGTTGCCAACAAAAATGACATGGTAAGTGCTCATTCAGTGGCGATATCACATTCGCACATTGCCTCACAATAACATGCAATAACTAACAATCAAATAAATCTTGAGATACTGCTCACAGTCACTGATATATTTTCTTGAATGTCTGTAATAAGTAGGTTTATCATAATGGTCGTAGTGATAAAGGACTATTCGAACTAGATCAGCACAGTTATCTCTAACTGAACTAACTCATCAGTTATTTGTCCTAGAGAAGTGAAAAACATATTTTATGCATGACCGGGCGTAAAGTAGCACTTTACCGCCCGGGTTTGCGGGCGTAAAGTGGCACTTTACCGCCCGCGGACTACTTTACCGCCCGGCGGGCGAAAAAGTCATTGAGCTGGTGGTAAAGCTGATGTCACTGTCATATCGATAGAAATCTAGATTCCAATGGTTTCAATTAATGCAAAATGATTGGGAAAATAGATCTGAATTATACAGGAATGCTCATTTGAATATTACAGTTTTCTTTATATTTCTGTAATGCAAAATTATATGATCAAACCCAGAACTTTATTAACAATAATTAATTCCTATTTCGAAAAATTTACCATACTTCTTGATTAATTGTATTTGCGATATGGATACAATACAGTCTCACTGCAACCGTGATGTATTTTTATTGTGCTTGAGGGGTGAAGAGATATCTTCATGAGATATCAAATATATACAGGTCGTGCATAAAATGTTGTATGTATTTCTAGCTTTTATGGACCTAGGCGTGTTAATAGCCCTTGCTATCGTTCGGTCTATTACTTACACGCTGCGGTCCATAAGAGCCTATTTTACGCCCTTGATACATAAATAACTATTGCGACACCATAAAACTTATAATGGTGTTTGAATATTTTGATGGGATATAAGGTGAAGTACATATTAACATAACAACTTGAACTATACATACTTTTCACGACCATCAAAAGAAGAACTTAGTAATTTATACGCAAAAGCGTGACTTCTAAAAAAATTGCGCACTTTAGAAGCATTCTAGAGCAGATCATCTTCTCCATATTTCCAGCATTAGAATCACCTCCCGAAATAGTAGGAGCAGTAGTAGTTGGAGAGAAGGCAACTGCTTAGCATACATATCTATTCTTCCTTCTACTAGTTCTCCTTTTCGATCCCCGTGACTTCCTGACGAAGGTTCTTCAGATCTTTCTAGCGAAGCGTATCAGCATCAAAGATTTCGTATCTTTCGTTTCACATTGGCCCAGTAGTGGTATGACGTTTCTTCATTGGTTTCATCACACCTACGGCAACTAGGGTTACCTTCTGACTCCTATTTTACTCCTATTAGGTGTCTACCTATACAAACCAAGCAACAGATGAATCTGATTTGATGATATGTATAAACTAATGTGATCCACACTTGTCTTGATTATTTTGAAGCATGTGATGTTGTCTGTTTAACGAGTAAGTAGTAAAAACTATGATTTTTCGAATCTATTTAATTTTTTGATTCTGCCTCAAGAGCTGATTTCGTCAATATTTGGGCTCTAGCGGGGATGATCAAAGGGTGTGGAAAATGAAGATTTTTCAAATTCAGAATTTTTTCGTGTCGAAACTTTTCATTATCGGTATCGAACGGTTTCCATTTTCCTTCCTCAACCTTCGATTTACTATCTACTGACATTTAATTGGAACAGATACAGGGTGATCAGAATTCTGAATCTTGAACTACCCTGTATTAGTTCCAATTAAATATCAGTAGATTGCTAATCAAGAATGAAGATGGAGACATGTTAGCCGTTCTGATCAATTATGGTTCGATTTTCAGCAAGAACAAGCAACTTTTTTCAATATATAATTTTTGAATTGAATATTGTAAAAAGTTTCGGAGCATCGGCTGGGAATAGTCCTGCACAATTCACTGTTGCGTTCCAATTAACAGTGCTGCTCCTAAAGTGGCGCATGAAGTTAGTAACAAATCCTACATAAAACACACAGAAAGGAATGATGATGATGTGGTTGTGGTTGGCATCAGAGAAGAAGTAGGACGGGGTATGTAGGTGGTTGTGGAAAACTACCAGCTGAGGTGAGAGCGGGCAAATGCTGCTTTAGTATCTCTAACGGGTGTTAACGAAGCAGCTGGCCAATGCTACTTAGTGGGCCTCCTTTAAGTTAACGATGTAGCTGGCAGGCCTGCCACTGCAGTATATGGCAGTGAGTACATCACTAGCCAATAAATCACGAGCGAACCACATCACTCATTAAAATACCATGGGACTTGCAAAAGGTCCGATTAGGGACTAAATGCTGCCGTCCCCCACCAGTATCAGTAACCAAAAATTATTAGTTTCGACACAAAAAATCCTAATATTGTTAAATCTCGATTTTGAAGACCCTATATCTCTGTTATCATTTCCGCTAGACCCCAATTGTGATACATTGATGAAATCAGCTCTCCAGGAAGAACTAATCAGGTGTTCTATTTGAAATATCGTAGTTTCTAGTACCATCCAATCTTCAGATCAGTTTGTTGCTTGGTGTGCCAGAAACGTCTGTTTAACGCTCATCGTGAGCCCTGTATAGCCGGCTGTGTCCTTTATGCACACTCATGAGAACACGCAGTACTTGACTTATTGAGACCAGTCACGTCGTCTGCTATTATGTTCCTGGGCACCCACCCATACTAGTTCGACTTCTCGCCATCCTTTGATTCGGATAGTTTCTCAAAAGCATCCCCACGCTCCTGTACCAGTGGCAAACTAAGTCTAAGGTGGCATATTGTGATGTAGATTTTCTGCTCTGGTCCCTCTTTCACCTCCTGGTTCGTTGCTACGACGAGGATAAAGACAAATTCGGTTTGAAAATCTGTGTTATCTTTTTGATACACCAGTGTACATACATTGCATAATGTGTGTACGCTGAATACACTAACGTCGTCCTGAAACCGCCTTCATCTACTTTTGTGCTTTTCAGGTTCACCTGAGAGAAGTAAGTGCCGAAGAGGGCGCCATTTTGGCGCGGCACTTCGAATGCGGCTTCTCGGAGGTGGCGGCAGCCGAGATGGTAGCGCCGGTGGCGGTGGTGTTCCAGGAATTGTGCAGAGCCGTCCTGGCAGCGCGCAGGAAGTCCAAGCACTCACTGCTTGAGAGGATGCTGGGCACCAAAACTTCCAATCTGCGGCTGTATGCGAGAGGAAAGAGCGATAGTTGTTTGCCGAAGGACTAATAGCGTTTTCCACTCGACTAAAACTGGATGAGTGCTTCGACACTGTCGTTGTCTTCGTTCTCTACTCGCAAGAAAAGAGGATAGATGCTCGAATAGGTGTTCACTGTTCATACACATACTGAGTTAATTGCACTAGTTCAGTGTTTTGTCGAGTGGTCGATTGATTGAACTTGTTGTATAAACAGGATATTCAGCACTATTGCATTCACATATTCACCGAACTTCGCAGGTGGATTATTTCAATGGAGGTGGCGAAAGGAATTTTTATTGTAATGAAGCACCTGGTTCATTAGGAGCAATATTCATTTATACTTCGAAAAGAAATCATCAACCTTAGTTTAACTGTGATTGCTTTGAGATATCTGGTTTGTCCGGAAGCGCTGAAGGGCATCTTCCTCATCTTGCTTAAGGAACAAGATTATCTTGTTGAGAAGCAAGATCATCTTGGCAAGCGCTGGAGGACCATTATGCCTCTTTATTATTTCGCTCGATAAGCATAATCATCTTGCTTGAAATGTCAGATCATCTTGCTTCATATATAAGCGAGTTCTATCATCTGGCTTAATGAGCAGGATCATCCTGCATAAAATGCAAGATTATCTTGATTCTTGAGCGAGATGATCTTCATTGCTTCTTGAGAAAAATAAGCGCTTCCGGTGGTATGATGAAGAGCTATGTAGTATATCAATTAATGAATATTCAAATAACTTATATTCCTTATGTTTTTTCTATATCATTAGATCCTTAGGAAAATCAATCGAGATGTCACTAATATTCGAGTTGTTAAACTGAGCATAACGTCATGGTCAAACACGATCGAGTAGTATCATCATTGTCGATCTAAATGAAAACCTAGTAGGCGACCTAGTACGCGAGGAGGTACAATACTTGCATACTAACTACCTAGTTAGATTGTCATCAAGAACGACAATGGTATTATCAACACAACACCGTGACCGGTAATGTGAATGAAACATCATAGTTTCAGTCCAAGATGACCGCCTTTGGTCGATGACTAACAATATCCATTTTTTCTCGAAGCTGACCATTTTAATCGGGTCAACAATAAGTTAACCAATCAATTCTCCTCGAAGTGAATTCAAAACTATGACGTAATAGATGACCAACCGCACGAACCAGTTCACTGAGGTAGTCCACGGATATGTTGAGGCTTCTGATTGGGCACTGGATTGGGCTCTTGTTGTTGTTATAATCTGAGGTTATATAATTGATTGGAAAAAATAATTATTATACTTCTTGGAGAGATAATTATGAATTCATGCGAATTATTTTCCAATGAGAGATATCATATTATTGATGGAAATAAATAGTTGATTCGTTGTAGATATGTACGTAGCGAATTGTTTAAAATTTTTTGAATTTGAAGTAGGTAAGTGCCTAGTCAATATCTATGATATATTCTTGTTACAGAAGATGAATTTCTTATTCAATATATCAGTATTACCACTGAAACCAAACAATGAACAAAAACAGCTGATAAAATGACATCTGTCAAGCTTCACAAGTAAACCGTGACGTCATCATGAAGTCAACCTGGTTTGTCTGGTAGATTCGAGGAAAAATTACAACTTTCGCTTCTTGAAATGTCAAATAAATCTGTCATCGGTGTACAGTTTTGCCAACTTGAATCGATAACGCGGTTCGCCCATTTCGAAAGTTACTAGTATTTTTCGATGTGCAGTTTTGGCACGACATTGTTACCAAGTATTGCGCAACTATCAACCCAGCGTGAAAGCCCTTTAGCACAATTTTCCTCAGTGAAGGTATCGATGTTGTTCAATCTTCGAACTTATGAGTGTCACACAAAATGTAACAGTTATAAAAAAAATCCTCTCTATTGATTGGACCAGTGAAGTATCAGTCAGGAGTAATGAGAGTGAGACTACTATACTACTATACTGGCGATATCTAAATTTGCTTTGTCTGTTGATCTTGTATGTGAATTAGAATAGATATACATTAAGTACAGGTTTACCCATTTATTCATTGATGAAATGATGATGTACAAATATTTATATATTGAATTGTTTAATATAAGATCCATCACTGAAAAATAATGATTGTTTTACTTGAGCATGTGATTCTCTGTATAGTTGTAGTTTTTCGAATTTCTTCTTCAAATCTTGTTTGGATATGTTGAATATATACTACTTACCTATGCCAATACACTATTACTTTGAAAAATTGATAAGAAAATCGTATTAAATCGTTGTCTTTTGATTTGTCTAGACGCAACTTCAATCATAACATGTAATTAGTCTATTACAAGAACATTGATCCTAACCTCATTGGGTGATTCATGCTAATAGTAAGTAAGTATAGGAATGAACTTCGCCGAAGATTGTTAATTCATGGAAAAATAGTGAATCGCACTTATTCTGATTCGCATTTTAGTATCGATTTTGTCAAATCGAGGATTTTCCTTCTGTGATTGAGAATTATATATCTTCACTTCAGACCGTATTCCTATATATAGAATTATTGAGTCTGATATCATCGATTACTGTGTGGAGATATCTAAGCAAATTTGGAACACGAAGAGCCACGAGAAACATAAGAATAATTAGGAGAAACAATAGCAGAATTAAAAAAGGGAAATGCACCGGAACGTGATGATATTTAATCAGAAATGGTGAAAACTATAGAAATAAGCGGAATACAAATGCTTCACAAAAACGGTCATTCGAAGGTGAAACTCCTTTGAGTGAATTATATTGATACAATTCTCCCAAGATTGTGCCAATGACTGATTTTTTGCCAAATGACTCCACGTCTCTTCAATTTAATTTCATGAGTTAATTTCCACATGGCCTCTTATAGGTACTGTGTACTTATGTGTCTGAAGATGGTTGAGCCGAAACAAGTCACAATACATTTTGTGTATTGAAATTTTCATGGTCGACCGATTTGGTAAATTTTGTTTTTTCTTTGAAAAAATCTGGACCACTCCGAGAAGGATGGATGGTTCCCATGGCTACAAGAAATATTCAGCAGAGCATGGTAAGACAGAAAAATATCAGAACTTGAGAAGTACTCAAGAGTAACACCAGAAGAACCAGAGGCAAGATAGGTACGGAATGAAGCAAAATGGAAAAAGCTAACGCATCTATACGTGTCTATAACACATTGGGCGAAGAAAATGAAAGAAAGAGGAATAATACAAGAAATGAATGTTGACAAAACCATATTTTAGATCTATATTAACTGATATAAATGGAGAACTTGAGAATGACGGAGCGGGTAACGAAGAAATGAATGTTGTAATGAAGAACAACTGAAAATGAAATACAAAGGAGAACATATCGAAAAAAGGTATCTCGCGTGGTGTCAACGTTTATCAAAATTGGATACCAAAATACAGCAAAAGGAAATTATGGGTGATCGATATTTCAGTCCAAGTCTCAACGTCAGAGGAAAAGAGTGATACCTCGGCAAACATGGGACAAAATAATGACAAGAGTTCCGAAGGAGAAAGGAAGAACCTGGACAAAAGTAGAGAAATCAGAACAAGAAGAAGAGGATGGAAGATATTCACGAACAACTATAGAGTAGGTAACAGGAGACTAATCCTTTGACAAAGAAAATTCATTGGCCCATTTGAAGCGATTTCAATTCGAAAACAATAAGGAAAAACAAAGGTTCCATGCATACGTGAAGACCCTGTACGATGACATAAAATCATCATCCTTCCGAAACAAAAAATGATGATTCCTTCCTGACTAGGATAAAAGATATGTACAAACAAATGAAGTATGTATAGACAGGTAACATCCGTTGAATAGAAAGGGATACGATTATATATCGTCGACGAAACCGCGAAACCAAGTTTTTTGTAACTGCAAAACCAAAATTTCCAGGATACACTAAAATCTTTTTATGTTCTGGTTAGCTGATCAGATTCAATGGAAAATAGTGACAAACTACTTGATTATCATTAATAATCCTTACGTTTGTATATTTATTACTGAAAAATTTTATTGTTTGTGTCAGGGTAATAGATACTTGGTTTCGACATCTGCTTCTACGTGAAAACACCAACAATCGTTCAGAAAATGTATTTCGCAAAAATATAAAACTTTATGTTTCTAGAGTCTACGTTTAGCAGATATACTTATGGTAAATTCTCAGATACTGAGTCAAAATATCTATTGAAGTCAAGAATAAACTGTTTTACATATTTCTTTTACAAAAATCGACTGACCGATTAGCAGAGATTAATTTCTCCGAATAGTAATTGAACACAACCATTGTGGCACAATATCAGAATCACATGGCTAACTGTTAGATACTTGTATTTGACGACCTCTTTCATTTTGACTTTCAGATGAGGGGTTTTGTATTGATGGATTTTAGAATATTTAGAATTGTTTGCCAGTTGAGAGGTTTCACATACGCTTCCCCACCAATACAGTCGAACGATTGCCGCCAGAATATCAATTTTGAATTATTGTCACTTTGGTTTGGCGGTTTCATCGACGATATACATGTCGATCATCTTTTTTTTATCGTACGTTTGACAGAGAAAATTCATAAGAAACGATTTCTCAATTTCAAAACGAAAAATGAAAACGTGGGTTTGACCTTCACGATACCCTGTACAGGGTGCGCATCTTAAAATGGAATCCCCCCTAACTCTTCCGTTTTCAGAGATATGAAAAAGTTGTATCAAACGACCCGAACTTCTATTTCGTGAAGTTGTTTCATATACAGGGTCATTCGTTTTTCCATGAAGGACATCAACTTTGATTTTTTCAATGGAACACCTTATATAATTCACGACATGTCGATAGAGCCTGCTTTCCTGATTTCAAATATATACAGTGTGACCCATTTAAGATAGAAGCACCCTTATAAAAAAAAAAAAAAAAAAAAAAAAAAAAAAAAAAAAAAAAAAAAAAAAAAAAAACTATGTGTATTTTTAATATGTTTGTTCTTTTACTATAGTTTATAATATCAACGTAATTTTTTAATGTTTTTAAGTATATATGTACCACTTGTATCTTTTGACTTGTCTCATGTTGTGTAAATAACCTGAAGAGATTAAACTATCTATCTATCTATCTATCTATCTATCTATAAAACTTACATTTTTCAACCGATTGTAATGATTTTTTTTTGTTAGGTAGATATTCAAAAAGCCTATTAGGACACCAAATATCATGAATGAATCTCCATTTCCAGGGCCAACTAATCTGATTTTTCAAGGTCAAAAATCTAAAAAAATTACTAGCGATTTTTTTAGAAAAAATCTGACTACACCACTGGATTTGTGACATTTTTAAATGGGTAACATGTAAATGACGTTGAAATGCGTCAATCAATAAAAAAGTTATAAAGGAATGAAATTTGAAAAATATGCCGTTTTATCAACCCACCAATTCATGTTCAGGAATTTCATGAAAATTTTGTATACTCCACTGGATTCAGGATGTCTTGAAATATTACTGATCACAGTTTCATCGAAATCTGTTCAGTAATAAAAATTGATGGGTTGATTAAACGGCATATTTTTCAAATTTCATTCCTTTATAACTTTTTTATTGATTGACGCATTTCAACGTAATTCACATGTTACCCATTTGAAAATGTCACAAATCCAGTGGTGTAGTCAGATTTTTTCTAAAAAAATCGCTAGTAATTTTTTTAGATTTTTGACCTTGAAAAATCAGATTAGTTGGCCCTGGAAATGGAGATTTATTCATGATATTTGGTGTCCTAATAGACTTTATGAATATCTACCTAACAAAAAAAAAAATCATTCCAATCGGTTGAAAAATGTAAGTTTTATATAAGGGTGCTTCCATCTTAAATGGGTCACACTGTATATGAGTTGCATATTTGGATAAAAAATAGTTGAGTAATTGATTATCGAAATTTACCAAAATATCGCATTATGAACCTTCACTTCATATCATTTTATGTAATTTGAATATAGTCGGCTTTGATATAATGTTCATATATTGTTCAATCTCCATGGAAATTTCATAGCATTGTTTATTATGAAATTGTAATCGTTCAATCTCAATACAAAAAAATATGAATAGACAGTTTGGTAAACTTTAATAATCGATAACTCAATTATTTTTCATCAGATTATGCAACTCATATACAGGGTGTTTCAAACATCCTGTATATTTCTGGAATCAGAGGAAAACAGGCTCTATCAATATGTTGGAAAATATATAGGGCGTTCCATTGGAGAAGTTAATGTTCTCTCCGGAAAACGAATGACCATGTATATGGAGCAACTTCACGAGATATAAGTTTGGGTCGTTTCAAAGAACTTTTTGATTCAATATTTTTCCAAATCTCTGAAAACAAAAGAGCTAAGGGAGTTTCCATTTCAAGAGGCGCACGCTGTACATACGCTGACATCTCCTTCCGAAACGAAAAATAATGATCCATTGCTGGAAATGTTGTGTGGAAAACCCTCAGAAAATCCGCCGAAGGCGATATTAAACTAATGAAACATGAGATGACGAGGTCGCGAAAGGAATTGCGTCTGCGCAGCCCTTTCCAGCATCCCTTTGTTGGAGACTCGGTCCAGAAGCGCGAAGCTGTGCCAACGTCATCGGCCGCCATGAGCACCCCAAAAACAGGGGTTGGTTTAGTGTTGTTGACGTGTTTCCTCCATTCGATAAGGGCTACCGGAGAAAAAATACCCCTTGGTAAGTACATTCGGAAGGCGATCTGATGATCTCCGATTGGTATCAGTGTCTTGGTGATGCAATTTGAGGGTGATAGGTTAGTTTTGGGAATGTCCTTGTCGAACTTTGACCTAGCTGATCACCGATACGTAAACTCCAGATCACATAAAATCAAGACTATCCTAGAAGATTTTGTAGGGGAGAATATGTATTTACAGAGTTACTGGTAATTCGATACATTCTTCTGGAGATGTGATAGAGAATGTGTAAGGAGTAAATTAAACCCTAATAAGCATTATGCAAAAGTTGATAGTTTTCGAGATGTATAATTCAAGGTTAAGAGTTAGTTTCCCAAAAATCTGCTCTACATTTTTTCAAACATTTAACTAGAATACATGATCAACACTATGGTCTTATGTTTGGAATGACAAAATTACAGAAATAATTCAGATCATAGATGAATCGTCGATATAAAGTCATATTTTTGTTTATGAACCGTGGATTTCAACCACATTCTAGCGGTTATTTTCAGAAATATCTATAAGCCACATTTATCAAAGAAATTTTGAAATTTCCTAAAGGCAATAGCTATATATAACTGGGTACAAATCAAACCAAGAGTATATGATACGGATTTGTTATGTATGGAACATACTCGAAAAATGCCTATCAGTATTTATTTTCTTCTGTTTTTATTTTCGTTTAACAAGGAAAACTAGTTTCCAACGGGAAATTTTTATTATTGTGTTGATTGAACTCATTGACAGTTATTCAATAGCACCACATTTTTTTCCTAGATAATTTAAACAGGGAAATGTATGAAAATTTACTACGGCAAAATCTACAGGAGCTTTTTGAGGATGCTTTTCTCGCCATCAGAGGACGCATGATATTTCAACAAAATGGATGTTCAGCGCATTATCGGCTGATTGTTCGGCAGTTCCTAGATGAACGTTTTTTGAACCGTTGGATTAGAAGGTCGGGTCAAATAGGTTGGCCAGCACGAAGCCCTGACCTAATCCCTCTCTGATCATTATGTGTGGAGTGATATGGAAGCGCTAGTTGATAGAACTCCAGTAATTACCCGAGAAGAACTCATACAAATGATAACCGACGCTGCCCTGCACATACAAATTGATTTGAGGAATTGAATAACAAAAACGGAAATGAGAAGACGCTACCAAGCATGTATTCGTAATAATAATAGAAATTTTTTAAGTACGTTTTCACTATTCATCAACCCGTATCAAGCACTTTTATTATCATTTGATTTGATACTTTTGACCTCGTTGAAATTCTTCTAAATATTTCTTGTTATCTTGATAATTAAAGAAAGTTATGTTGAATTCATCCAGTAACCCAGGTTGAGAAACTTTGATTGAGGCATGCATTCATCAGAACTAATATTGTGATCGGTTAGGGAAATGGTTGTGTATCCTTAGTATAATAATCAATATAAATGACTAAGACTCAGGCTATAGTATACAATTCATTTATTGAATAGCAACTCGAACGATTTCGGCACTAGCCAATCATCAGGAGAGGGAAGAAAAGGCCTTTTCTTCCCGAAAGTAGAGTGAACAGCACATCATTATTTTGCCATTTTGCTATTTTGTATGAATCCAGAAACATCTCTTGAACTGAGCAATGTTGAATAATACATTTACATTGTTTTCAATGCTTATACTCGGAAAGACTATATGAAAAATACTCTCCTGATGATGGCCTAGTGCCGCAAAACGTTCGAGTTGCTATTCAGTAAATTAATTGTATACTATAGCCTGAGTCATAGATTATCGACTCGTTAATCTATGCCTGAGTCTTACCATAAAATCAATATTGATTATAATATTGTGATGTTTACCATAGTCGTCCCTTCATATTATGAGGTGAAAACTCTCCATGAAGGTGACTAGTATTGGGTTCATTCTATTAGGTAGGTCAGAGATTATACACTTATTAATCTCTGGGTAGGTGAATAGTCTTTACTGAATCATCTGAGAACATAATAATTTTGATTGGCTTCAATACAAGAGTCACGTAAACTGGGTTGTTGGATACTGAAGGAGAAATAATTGTTAGAGATGAAAATTGAGAAATATAAACTAGCTGTGTTGATCTTTGTTTGCCCTAGAAGATGGTGAAAACTCCCAATCACAAGCTATCTGTGGAAAGAGAAATCATAATGATGGATATTGTGCTGATTCATTTCATGGACATTACTAATACAAAGGTGTCCAAGTACCTTCGACTCCGTTGGAATTTGAGACGTTCCTCTTAATCTCAATGATCATCTGATTCATCTAGTAGATATTCTATGATAAGTAATATCACTCTTCTCGTTATAAGACATCTAGAGTATCTTGGGTTTCTGTGGAGAGATAAATATAAGCAGTGTCCTTCCTAAGAATGGATGTCGTGAATATTTATGAGGATAAGGATAAGTAGGTACCTTTGACTCCAATAGAAGAGATGTGCCTCTCAATCCTGATAGTTACCGAGAGATATTCAGGATCTCATGTTTTATAATTCAGTTTTTTGAATAATCGCATACAGTAGACAGCAGGAAAAATTCCTCTTGATGAGGAAGACTACACCTTTTTCAATTGTATTTCAGAAAGCGTTAATTGTATTTCAGAATAGTCAATTGGATTTCAGAATTTGTCATTTGAATTTCATGAAATATCATTTCGAAATCAATTGACGCTTCCTGAAATTCAATTGATCATTCTGAAATACAATATACGCTTTCTGAAATGAATTGACTATTCTGGAATACGGTGGACGTTTTCTGAACTACGAGTGACTATTCTGGAATACAATTGACGTTTTCTGAAATTCGAGTGAACATTCTGAAAAACGATGGACGCTTCCTGAAATACAATTGTAAAAGGCGTAGTAATCAATAACTATCCATAGTAATCACTTTGCTCTTTGCTATTCCAGCCCAGTTGTTAAAATGTCAATGTCAAGTTGACTCCTGGAAATAACCACAAAGATAGGGTTGCGTTGTATTTTGTTTCGTATTTCTTCATTATGATAGAAGTTATTTGAGAGAAAGGATATTTCCAGCAGAGAAGAAATGAAATTCAATTCCATCATGATTGAATCATCATGATAGTGTCATTGAATTGAATATATCCCATGATATTGTCACGAGTGGCTCTAACGCCCACTATCGCAACTCGAACTTACTCGCTTGCAAGAGGTTTTTTTGAAAAAGATAACTAAATAATTTAACTCCACTTCACAAGTTTATTCATTTTGAATAAAAACAATCAGGGCATGAAATAAATTGAACATTAATTATCCAGCAAGATAGATCCACTCAAATCGAAGCAAAACAGGAAAACTAAAACTATAGTAATACTCAAAAAAGGTACTTACAGAAGGGCTCGCTTTTCGTTGGAGGATTGGAACTGCCACTCACGAAGTTTAGACATGATGCAAAGTTTGAGATTTACTTTCTATTAGAATATTTGAAAAGACTTTACGGTCCACTGTTCGAACCACAACTGCCGGTTTTTTCTCTAATACTTTTTCATCTTGGTTTTGGTAGTGGTAATCGATTCAGCATAAAAACTAGTGTATTCACCTCGATTAGGAAAAATCCAAAACCAGCAGTTTCTGCCCGTCAGCGACTTTACTTGAATAATAATAAAATTGAAATCCGAACTATAATTTCCTCTGAATATCGTAATTCTCTACTGATATCCTGTAAGCTAAATAATTGTAAGAATATGATCTAGACTAGGTTATTGTACTGTTCTTGAATGAAATGAGAATTTCAAATATTCTCAATAAAATTATAGTTTTTATCCATTCTTGACAATATCACCACTTTTTTCAATATTTCTAGGTGCCATCTTTGAACAAGGCAATGACGATGTGCAAACCGCATTCAAGTTTGCCATGTTGCAGCACAATCAAAACGTATCGACGAGAAAATTCGAGTTCCAGGCCTACGTTGATGTCATCAATACAGCAGATGCCTTCAAACTCTCACGACTCAGTAAGTATGAAAATGTCAGTAGTTTATCCTCTTGTATATTGATTCTAGTGGGTCCAACTCGATTTGTCGGAGAATGAATTAAAGATGATGCCTTCAATTTAGAGAGGAATATCTGCCGAGATTTTGTAGGAGCTGATGAACACTTTGTTTTCAGTATGCAACCAGTTCTCCAGAGGAGTCTACTCAATGCTGGGAGCAGTATCTCCAGACTCTTTTGACACTTTACACTCCTATAGTAACACCTTCCAAATGCCTTTCGTTACACCATGGTTCCCGGAAAAGGTGTTGGCACCCTCATCTGGCTTCATGGACTACGCAATTTCTATGAGACCGGAGTATCACAAGGCTATAATCGATACAGTAAAGTATTATGGATGGAGAAAAATTATTTATTTGTACGATTCCAATGATGGTGAGTTGAGGTATCAGTTAGTATTGTCAGCCATATCTGAAAATATTTGAAAGGCCTCAAATTATTGATTCCAAGATCTCTGTTTTCAATTAATTCCAAAGCATTAGCAGAAAATTCCTAGTTTCTGGAATCATAAAGATTCCTGAGTACGTATACAATTTTATATGCAAGAGCCTTCTTACTACGATGTTCTAGCAAATTTTTCTACATTGCATTACTAATTTGGGTTGTGTTCATATCGAAACATAATACCCCAACAGGAAGAAATACCATGATTTAAATCGCCATGATTCATATCGATAACAAAATTGGCTCACTTTCTTGAGTAGATTACGATTCGATGACTTACTGGCAATAACACGTATCAACGTTCCTTCAAGTCTTCAGGATACAACAATAATGTCTATGTTGTCAGGAATGTATCCAACTTCAATAACACGTATCATATTCTGTAAAAATGTTGGAGTTACTCCATCAGAATGAATCTATGATTGATGTAATGAATTTATTTGAAATATTCTATTTTAAATATTGAAAAATCTCCTTTATGATTCACCTATGTGGTTCAAGAACTAACCATACAATATATTGGTTACTGATTACTACCTTTTTTGGTTAATACGTGGTATTACTTCTATGGTTGATACAGTGTATTACTATGATACTTATGACAGAAAAATTAAATATTTCCATTGGTCCAAGGACCACGTGCTTTCGCACAATGTTGCCAAGCATGTTAACGAACAAGAATCCGGAAAATTTCTGCCAAATTTGATGATACGTGGTATTATCACTAAGCCATCGATTTTCCCTTTCACTACAAGAAATTCTGATCATACCATTCACTAACTCGTCGAGTTCCTAATATGGATAGAAATAATAAGAGTCTCTTCCTTCAGGATTGCTACGGCTTCAGCAGATATACCAAGGCCTGGTTCCAGGAAGCGAAAGCTTCCAGGTCTCGACAGTGAGAAGGATCAGCAACGTCAGCGAAGCCCTAACATTTCTAAGAGGCATAGAAGAACAGTCGAGATGGACGAACAAGTATGTGGTATTGGACTGTTCTGCAGAAACTGCCAAAGAAATTGTCGTCAGCCACGTTAGAGATATTTCGCTGGGGAGGAGGAACTATCACTATCTTCTATCTGGGCTGGTATGATCATCTATGTATAATAATTTTTTCTAACTCGTGAAATTCTTCACGATCCATACTGAGTAACATTGGTGCTGGTCATTATTCTCTCTCCATGATCGTCATCGTCACTATTCATATTGTGGAATTGTCGATCAGTGTTGCCAACATTCAAAATAGGCTAGATGATTGTTGGAAAATAGCAAAATCATGGGTGAAAATGAAAGCGTGCCGCAGGCGCAAACATTATTTTGCAATTTTTTCACATTTTTTTTAACAAAAACAAAAAATCTGATCAAGAAATACGAATCTGGCATGAAGCATTGATTTTGATTCATTATTCAATATACCATAGAATACAATCACTACTCTAGACTCTAGGAGTATTGACATTGTTGTATAACGTGATTGGACTACAAAATCCCTAGAAATACAGACTGGTCTGAATTTGACTAGATTTGATGGCAAATGTCATGAACTTCTGTGGGAATTTAAGAGTCCATATGCCACTCGAAATTATTCGAATCTCATCAGTTTTCTGTCTTATCCCTTCCCCGTCGAAAGGGGCGGGATCAACCTGAAGAATTCGTGGAAAGCTTGACTCGTATGTTCATCGAGCGGCACGTCGAGGACACCGAACATAAAGTAGCGCGACACCGTCTTGATTACTTTTTGCCGCTCACTGAAAACCGGTTGATTATTCATCGAAGACAGTCAAATGGTCTCATAATTACTAATATTTTGAACTTTTGTCAGTACCTATTCGATTTTTGGCGCTGGTGATTAGAAGATATTTTGTACATTTTTGATAATTGACCAATAGGTATAGGTATGATGATTATATTATCTACAGGATATTTTCGAAATTAGAGCGATACATACTAAATATGGAATAATGTATTTTTTTTTCCGCTAGGAGCGCACGGAAGGGAATCCTCATCTGAGGAGGTAGGTATTGAATTTTTTTTGTAACTTTTGGAGAACATACCTAAGTACTTGGAAACATACTGAAGAAGCTAACGAAGCTACTTCCGATGTTCAACATGTAACACATCTCATAATTTTAGGCTCATTTTAGGCTAATTTATCACCCCATTTCCGAATTTTCTGCTCCTCTCTATCATAGAAAAATCTGTGGCTTTGCTAGCTTCGGCCGAACTCAGCAAAGCCTATTTTTGAAAACAATATTTTTTGATGATCTGATATAATGAAAAAGCAGTGCTCATTTTAGGCTTACTTATTTCCATATGCCAAAATTTTCACGCACCTCTCTATCAGAAAAATCTGTAGCTTTGCTAGCTTCGGCCGAACTCAGCAGAGCCATTTTTGAAAACATTGATTTTTCACCGATTCAATATATTGAGATTGGATGGCTTATTCTAGGCTAATCAATTACCCTATTTTCGAATTTTTTGCTCAACGTTTCAAAGAGAATAAATACAAGACGATTTGTCGATATACGCGTCATCCACTATACATTATGTATTTCTTTCAAAAGCATATTTTATAACGATTTCATATGGCAAAGTGTTAGTATTAATTGTAAACTCGATATATATCCCATTCTGGAATTTTTTGCTACATATATTTCTTAAAAGAAACGTATGTTGCTGGCTTCGGGCGAACTCAGCAGAGCCATTTTTGAAAATAATATATTTGAAACTCATTTGATATATAGATATTGAGGGACAACTTCAGGGTAATTAATTACCCTATTTTCGAATATTTTGCCCAACGTTTCGAACAAAAAAAAAATATGAATATGAAAATAGAAACTCAGAATGAAAGATAGCTAGAAAAAATGACTAAATTACTTGAGGGGACTTTCAGTAGCTAGATGAGTTCAAAAATGGCTATAACTAACCATAAAATGGAAAAGTTGATTGCGCCACTGCTGTCGATTAATGCTCTTCAGATAGTGGTGCCAGATGTCATATCTTGGAACATCTGAAAAAATTATGGTACACAAATGGTGTTCATAAGAGATCAATAATGTATCACCGAAGGCATATCATTTTGCTCGATATATTGAAAAATAATATTATTTGGCATTTATCGATAACTGACAAGATATCTTCAAATTCCTATGTTCATGCAATGGTACTAGAGAAGGAATGTATCTATTCATTCATTCAAAATAGTATTGTTACGTTATTCGGGTGCAGAAGCGATCAACGACACTGTTTATTCTCGAACTGATTAATTTTAACTGAAGAAACACTAATTTATATCGAACTACAATTCATGTTAAATGATTCATATCACGCGGTATATGACTGACTGACTGCAGTTGTCCGGCCGTCCACTTATATATGAGATCCCTTGGTAGGCTTTGCTTCTCGAACGTTCTCGAATGATCTTCCGTACACTTCTTTTTGTTCTAGAACAATACCTCTCTCTCTAATTGTTCCATCGATAGTTTCCATAACATTCCAGAATCTTCTGTCACGTTATTTGTCACCGCGACATATATTGAGTGTTCGGAAATAGGCTGGTTTATGTAGGAATCATTGGGATGTTAGAGAACAATCCGGGATGCGTGTTACAGGATGATCGTTGTACTCCTGCCTTCCTGATGATGTTTCTAGCGCCCCTGATGTCGTACACAGGGTGTCCGAAAAGGTCATGTCGTAAATGATAGGGTTGATAGAGTGAACCAAAATAATGTCAGTACTTTTTATGGAAATCAATATCTATCGCACTTCATTACGGAGTTATCGACCTTGATAGTTTGAATAAAAAAATAGGCATTTTTGACATAGGTGACAAATCTGACATTTTTGCTTCCACCTTATGATTTATTTTGATCGATATATATCGCGTTTTAAAAACATATATAATGAAAACCCTATTCATCCAAAGTTTCTGAAAATCTATAATATAATGAACCTTAAAGGTCAATCACTCCGTAGCGACGTGCGATATACGTTGTTTTTATGAAGTACTATCATTATTTTGGCTCACTCTATCATCCCCTTCATTCACGACATGACATTTCTGGACACCCTGTATAGGTGAAAATAACCAAGGATATAGTTGAAAACATCGAAAACCACATAGCATAATCAATGATTGAGAACTATTAATGAATAAGTACGTTTTCTTTGCAATTCCCAATACTGAAACAGCTGTTGCTTCGAACTTTTTCTTTATATTAACAAAATGAAAATAAACAAGTTTTATCAAATGATTCATTCGATTATAATATATGAATGATATATTACATATTTGGATTTAGATTGACGAGCTTAATCGAACTATGGAAAAAATATGGATCATTGCATTTGAATTTTTTATTTATTTATTTATTTGTTGATATAAAGAAAAAGTACGCACATCAGATTCTAAAAATCTTTAGAAACATATTTCACAGAACGTTTTGAATCACTAAAATAAGTTGAGAATCACGAGGATGAAGGGGGATGACCCTTCTAAGTGGGACACCCTGTACATACAAACTGTAGTTTTCGAGTATTCCAACTCGTGAAGTTTCAGTATTGTTCTAATATATCATTAAACCACATCTCTTCCTATCTTTTTCTCGTTCCTAGTTTTTTTGCAATAGAAATAAAATATCACCGGTACACCTTTCCAATATTCAGAACAATTTATATCCAGAATTTTGAGGATGTCATCGAGAATTCGAGAATATCAGTGGTGTGAAATGTGTCTTCTGTCTACAAAGCATAGAACGCCAAATCTTCTAGGAACTTTAGTCAGTTCTCCATTCTCATTTCATCATCGGTGATTTACATTTTTAATCATATGTTATGAGGAAGGAAAATATCTTTTTTCTCCGATTGGCAGCAAATATTAATTTTGCTGACACATATCAATCAGCAAAGTATTACTTTTCCTGCCTAGGCAGCAAAGTGGTTACTTTGCTGATCGATATGTATCAGCAAAATTCGATATGTATCAGCAAAATCCATAAATCGTTTATAATTTCCTTCATATTTCATTCGAAACTTCTTCAGCAACAAACTCAACTCTATATTTTTTGCTCCCTCATTTCTGGAGGTGTATATACTTCCAGGTCGCTATCACTGTCCATTATATAATAATTTAAACATACCGATATTTTTTCGCACAACTCAGAATTTTCATGAATTGTCAAACTATAATTATTATCATGGACAACTGCCATTTCTATCAAATTTCATTTTAATTGAACACTACACGAAAAATAAAGAGATTGTGGGAATTGTAATAATTTGCAATTACAATATCCTCCTATATCATTATGAACAATCGGAGAAAAAATTATATGTTCAACTCGGCAGCAAATTAGATTGACTGCCTTAGCTGGATTCCTAGCCTCGCTACGCTCGGCTATGAATTCAGCCTCGGCAGTCAATCTACTACTTTGCTGCCTAGTTAAACAAATAACTATTGAGTCCTCTGTAGCGATCTGATAGTAACTTAAGAGTGGTTAGCAGATTTGCAAAAGTTCAACATTTCTGATAGTACTATTGTTATTATGGTATTGGATGTAGTGATAGTATCGGAAAGATTTCCTAATAGCGTAAAATATGATATATTACTTCAGAACTATACCCAAATTCCAATACCGTATTTTTCGAAAATATTTCACTGCATCATTTCAATGATATCTGCATCGAATATCCATAAATATATCTCAATTATGCATCACTATAGCTGAAAACCATTATTCCACAATGGATAGGTATTTCGTGTACCGATTCAATCAATCAATCTATTTCGACCCACCCATTACTGGGAAGTAAATAACGTTTACCCTTCGGAATTGATGTTTCCTTGGATATTTTTATTGTGTCAGATGTTGGTCTACTTTCTCAGATCTTCAAGTTCAAGTTTGTTCGATCACATGGTCTGACCTGATTGTGTTCCACTGCATGTTAATTATTCAGTGTTAGGGTAGGCAGTGAGCCAACAGAAAACATCGTGTTGAATCGATGAAATGTTTATCCTCCACTGGAAACGAAGTTGGGAAATACAAGAACTATTACTGGAGTGCTGGCGTCAATAATAATTATTATTGATTTATTGAAAATGTTTCAGAGCGCCATTATCTGTGAATATCAGATGTAATCAATCAGCGTTCGAAGAATCTAAAAAACCTGCTAATCTAGTAGTGTATGATTGATCACACCTTGCCATAATTTTTCATAATTTTTCCCTTGAAAAAAGTCTATTATTGGAATAAATGGAATATGTTCTCGTATATTATTAATAACAGATTAGACAACACACATAGAATATAGAGTTGCAATAAATATCCTGATGAAGTTTTATTGAATCAAGGAGTCCCACAAGGGTCAATCCTAGGGCCACTCTCTTTATTCGTGAATGTAGACGATTAATCAAGATACCTAGGAAATTCGATTTTCAATAATTACAAGTAGGCACAATAATGCGGAAGAATGATACACATTGGAATATGCGATCCAATATGAGATAAAGTATAGTAATGCTTTGGAAGAATCACACATCGAAAGCGACATCTGACTACCATGTGAGAATATACATTACTCAAAATTGCACTTGGATCAAATCATCAAATCGAAAAAAATTCTCTCCTAACTCTACAAACAATCATGACAATAGCATTTTTCCAAAATTCGAAGAATCGAACCTATTCTACTTTCATTTCCAATTCATTTCCCACCCTGTGAATATATTTAACACTTGAAATGTGTTTATAAATCGAGGATATGTAACTATTATATCCTTCTATATTGATACAAAATGCTCAGGTTGACTCGCCCATGTAATTTGTTTGTTTCACTTTTTCCTGATTCTTATTTCTTAATCGGAACGTTCTAATAAAGAAACAAGGTATAGGGTTTTTGTGTTCCACAAATCGAATTGAATTAGAATTGGAATGGGTAAATTGAAATTTTATTGGTTAATTAATGTTGCCCCTTTCTTCCATTCCTCATATTATGGGGCAACAGACCCAACTCTACTTATTGTCAGTATTCCTAGCCTTCTGGAAGCGATAACAGGAATTTTGACGTTGATATTTCAATAAATTTAGGTCCACAACGTCTTTTATCAAAATATTACCTGTGGTGTTATATTGTATCTTTCTATGATACCGTATTCCTGGAATATCTACCTGAGAAATTCTCTTTATTTTTTTCTATATTGATCACTCTGAGATGTCATTCTGACGTATGAATATGACATTAGTGATATTTCGACGTGATATCATGGTATCACAAACGTCATTTAATGACGTCCATATTTCTTCATTTCGTGACCAAAAAATGACGACAATATGTTACCTGGGTTCGTACCTATGTGTTTCACGTGGTACCATTACCTTTCTCAAAGCTGCCGATTGTATTTCGAAAACTTTAACTGGATTTCAAATAATACCCACTGCAATATTTCAAACCACCAACTCTCGAACTTCGTAGTCTTGCAGCATTTCCTATAGCCATTAAAGTAGCCAATCCGTTCATTTTCACGAGGCACGCAACATACAAATATAATCGGAGCCCATTACCATTAAGGAAATAATATGCAGATTTTGCCGTAACGGCCACTAGTTAACAATGACCACGAACCTCTTGTTTCGAATCAATAACACAGTCGGCTTGTGTAGGAACAAAGGAATATTAGCTGTTCAATGGAAGTTGTCATTATAACGTTCGAAGCTATTCGAGCTGAATCAGATAATTTCCAATGACGAGTTTATTTCGAGGAAGTGCTGGAATTGGGTGCCAAGTTCCGAGCACCTTTTTTTTTCAATTGACTTGGCCATTTCTTTTATTGATAGAAATCTATAAAGTGAATGTATAAAACTCCAAGAACGATGACATTTTCAGGGAATTTTTTGAAACACGTGTTTTTTCACACATTCTTTTAGGTGGAATACTATAACAATGGATCAACATAACATTTGACTCTCCTAATTTGTATTGTACCAATGACGGCTAAATGGACTGTCTGACGAGTACTACATGACTGTCCAATCACTCAGTTCAGTGTATTCTCCACCAGAGGGGTTTACTTGCCGTCCTTTGCGGAGAAGTCATTTGTTTAGCTCTTATTCGGTTGTTTTCCAATAACATAGGTTATATATTGAATTATTATTATTATCAAGTGTCAAAACTGTGTCACTGTCAGGTCCCTGATGTGTTCTGTTGAATATCGATAAATTCCTTTACTTTTTCGGATTTTCATTCAACCCGTCAGACAGTCCATTTAGGCGTCATTGATTGTACACTTACCGTTTATCAACCTGAAGGATTAGAATTACCTGCGAGTAGGCTCAGTAATTCGGAAGTTTTGAAAGTATGCACAATATATACATAAACTAGAGTGTGACGGATCAACTTAATAGGTGTGACTGCAAATAATATTGAGTACCTAATAAGAAAACGAATTCAAAAGCGGTCAATTATTGAGGTCAAGTTATTCATTTATACAGGGTGTATCTAAATAACGCCGAAAAAATTCAAGAGGTCATATAAACATGTGTCCTAACTTGCTCCGTTTTTGAGATACAGGATGTTGGAGTAGGAAGTATCAATTGTTTTAATTTCTAACCCTCCTGTATGAGCTTTCATGATGCCATAATCCAGTATGGTTGGAGACTGAGAATGCCCCGAAATTTCAAAATGATTGTAATTGGAGTTATTGAGTAATCCCAATGAAAGTGAAAGAAACGCCTACATTGAATTTGGAGTCAAATCAAATTTTCATTGTTTCCTCAAAAACTAAGCTAGATACCAAAAATCACACAGGAGTTAAAGGAGTTGTTATTTAAATAGTTAAAACTGATAAAAATACGAATCTATTTGCACCAGAGGAAGCTTCATATTACTATCAACAAAATCACAACGTTCAATTCAAATTGATGAGAAGACAATTTAGAAATGAATAACAGAACGATCTTTCATGGAAATCTTACTACCCTGTATCTAGAAAATGAAGCAAGTTAGGACATATGCTCGAATGAACTTTATTTCCTAAAATATCACAAGGAATCACCACTTGAGTTTTTTCGGTGTTATTCAGATGAACCCTGTATAAATTCAAATGTAAAGTAAAATGTTGACGTTTTGCCATAATTATATTAATTCTTTCTGGAAATAGTTTTTGTTTTGTTCGATAACAACTATACAAATAACTATATTTCGAATTTGCAGGTTATGGATGAAAGGTGGGAAAGTGAAGTGGTGGAATATGGAGCAATGAATATAACAGGCTTTCGAATAGTGGACAGTTCCAAACAAAACGTCAGAGATTTCCTAGAAGGTTGGTAGTTGGCATTATACATGTTTCGATTATCCACCAGATTGCCCTGAAATTCAGCTTTGGGACATCTATTTCTCTCTGTAAAAGTTGCCCGTGAAGTCTCACATTGGAAGTACAAAATCACAAGGGCGAGATACCCAGTACACAATATCGAAATTTGTCTACTATAAAAATGCTACGAATTTGGAATAATCGTTCTTCTTGTCACTACCTTGAATTATCAGTCAATATATAGTTGCCAAAAATTTACACGGTGGTGTCAGAAAATATGAGGGTTCACGAACCACGAAACGAAAACAAAAAAACCTTCAATTCTTCTGGTGATGAATCTTTGGCTAGAATTCTCTTGAATTTTGAAGCAGCAAAAAAAATGATATACGAATCATATATACATATACACCGTATCCAAGATAGGGAAACGAAGATATCCTTATTATGTTGGACACACTGTATACGCACTACAATCTATCACTGATATACCTGTGTTAGTCCAAGCTTTCGCCTCTATAGTGAATAGTGAGGTAGTTTGAAAATACTAAATGTTAACAAAATTGGAAGATTTTCTGATACATAACCGATTTATCGTCAATACATTATAATGCCCTGATGCGGTTCAACTTCCTGTAGTTCCTCACCAAATCCTATATACTTGGTGGGTATATAAACAAATATGTCCTTAGAATTTCTAGAACAAGGCTTCCGTAGACGACTAACGATTCTGATGGAACATTATTCATTAGTGAATGAGACCACTCACTGTGGTAAACGAGTATGACAAAGATGGTATAAATGAAGAAGGAATGGAACTTAAATGATACTTGTATAACTGTGAAATGACATCTTCCAGGCTTCAAATGATTCCATCTCTAAACTATCATATCGTTCCATTTCAAATTCATAAGGTTACTTTTTTAAAACAAAAAGCGTGATTTGAAACGGTGACCTGTTTCACGTTGAAAACGTTGACTTTTCACGTTCATCAGAAGACATTTCGTGGTTTCAAATGTTTCATTCAACAGTTATAGGATGATTTCGAATGAAAACTTGTATAACTGAATTTTTCTCGGTGAAGTTACATAGAATGATATCAACCGATTCCGATTTCTTCAGGTTGGAAACGCTTAGATGCCACCCAACAACCAGGAGCAGGAAAAGATAGTATTTCCGCTCAAGCGGCTTTGATGTACGATGCAGTATTCGTTCTGGCGGAGGCCTTCAATAAGGTGCTCAGAAAAAAGCCAGATCTCTTCAGGAACAACGTGAGAAGAGGAGTGAACTACAGTAATAGCACCACGAAGGCATTGGATTGTAATGTGAATGGCGGTTGGGTCACCCCTTGGGAGCATGGGGATAAAATTTCTAGGTTCCTCAGAAAGGTTGGTATCCCAGAAAATCGTTATCTCGTTCACTTCTCTATATCACAAGATTGAAGCATACACGAATTTGTCACCAGAGAAGGATCCATCAGTGCTTTTTGACCATATTTTCAATGGTTTGATATTATTAAACATAATATCATATATCATTATATTCAGTTGAAAAACTGATTTATTTACAATTGTCACATTGAGAATGAAAATAAAAAAATACATAGAAAAGTCATACATATATACTAAGTTTTCATTGAATAATCCTTCAAACGTCTTTTGAATATATTTATCGATCCACTCTCTTTAATTTTTTGTGGGGAGTCATTGAAACAATCTACTCCTCCATAAAATGAGGAATTATGTGTAAGTACTATTTTTTCTGAATTTCTGAACTTTCATATTGTTTCTGTTCCTTGTATTATACTCATGTATTCCAGCCACATAATATGTTGATTTATCCTGTAGAAATATACAGGTGAATATCCAATATTCATTTTGGAAATTGAAATCAATGTTCGGTACCCGAATAGTTTCTCCACTGGTAGCCATTGTAGGGTTTGCAACATATTTGCTATCGGTGTTATTCTCGAACATTGTAAGATTATTCGCATAACATGATTCTGCATCCTGACTGAGAAAAAACAGAATGATAGAACAATAATTTGAATGTGGAAGAATTATGGAGTTGTGTACTAATAGTGTTGACCACTGGCTCAGATATGGGAAAAATCTACTGAATCAGTTGACTTTGTAAGCTACAGTTTTTATAACCTGATTTCCATGATCCTAGAATTTTAATTCATTGTCAATTGTTGCACCCGAGTACACGAATTTGTTGACCTTTTTCATGATTATTATGTTTCCCTAATAACATCCATTTTGTTTCATTAACGTTCACCTTCAGCAGATTTGCACAGCAATGTCATATCACCCTTTGAAGACTAGCGTTCATTCAGTTCATCGTATCAACACACTGATGTACATCTTCACTATTATAGTACAGTAGGGTGTCGTCGGCAAATAAGTGAATTTTACATTCTTCTGCTATGGTTTCAATATCGTTCAGATATATGAGGAATAGCAATGTTCCCAATATAGACCCTGAGGTACATCTATATTATTTTGCATGTTTTCTGAATTACCGTTATCTAGTTTCATCCTTCGATTTCTATTGAATGAATAATTCATGATCTAGTTTAGTGCTATTTCATCAATACCTACGCTTTCAATCTTTCTAATTAGTCTGCCCCTATCTACAGTTTTGAATGCCCTTTGTTGGTCAAGAAATACGGCAATAGTATACTGATTCTTCTTCACACTTTTCTTCCAATCTGTTGGAACACATTGTAACGTAGTTTCCCAACTATCTGTGCTCACATAGAACCCTATTATTCTCCAGATAATCCACTATCTGCTCATATACAGCCTTTTCCAATACTTCAGTTGTAGCAACAATCATGTTCATTGGTCTCAATCGAATTCGAATAGCTTTTTGAATTGATGGTACTATATAGAAATCATCTATACTCAAAGTGGTTCAATATTATTTTCTATGAACATTTTTTGAAACCTTCGTTTTTGGAACCAATAATGATTGACATCAACAAAAGGCAATGTATTCGACAAATGACAATCAATTTGACAGTAACTATACCAAAAAAATAGCTTCAATTTTCAAACCCATTCCATGTGAAATATGGTAAATTTTTCACTAGTCGTATCGTTGAATATAATGAAAAATATCTCTTCTTCTTCTTCTTCTTTTGGGTTTATCAGATTTCTGTCTTCTTTTGGTGACAATTTCTCTAGATCAGGTAATTGAATTTTTTCAAGAATTATATATATGGTTATGTAATAATATTATCTCTCGACTCGAGCACTGAAGACACTGTAGTCCGTCACTATGCCCGGAAGCCGAGTGCATCAAAGTTCAAGATTCCATCGTATGTGCTCCTAATGGAGCACGTTTGATTTCAAGTACCTATGGCCCCTTCACCCGATGAATCCGTCATCATCCGGCCACTATACCGGCGTAGAGATAAAAGAGCTTGATAATTTTCACACACACTTATCAAACTTCACAATAAATATTGGATTTCAATCCAGATCAGGTGATTCGAAAAATTTTAAACTTGCACACACATTTACCGGACTTTTGACCAGGAGACGCCATGTCTCTTCTTCCATGGTCAGGAGACGAAACCCCGAAATAATATCAATCGATAATATTGATTTTACTTTATAAGACAATGAATTCTTCATCATGATCAATCAATCTTCCTATCTTTATTGACCCAACGTCACCTAATACTTGAGGCAATAATTTCGAATCGATCATTCATGATTGTTAGCTCTTTCATTCAGTGAGACCATTGGTTCACTGACTGAAAGCACGTGGCTGCTAATACTGTGATTGGCTCAGTGTTCAAGATCATCGTTGAGACACAGATCGGCAGTGGCTTAGGCGATTATACAGGCTCAAAAATTAGTTGTGATTCATGTTTGAACTTGATTTCGATGCGACAAGTCCTGAAAATCAGAAATTTCGCAATCAATCTCCATTAGGTAATAATGTCTCGAACCGAGCAAAAAAGCATTTCTCGTTTTAATTAATTGCTCATTATCAGCCGGTTTGGTCGGGATGCGTGTTTGTAAATTGTTTCTTTTCACGAAATTGTACAATCCGCGATAAGCATTCGATGGTCTTATATTACCAATTTGTATTGTTCTCTTGGGAACGAACACGAAATTCGTCTATCTGCATAATTGGAGCTTCCTTTCTCAAAATTCATGTCGAATATACATATTATGTATGACCTTAGTTAGTAGAATAAATACTGTGACATGGAATATATTATCTCTAAAAAAAATTTCACTTATAATCCCCCTAACAGCAGAATTATTGCTGATAATTTTTTCCAAGGTCATAATGTTTATGTTGAGAGTAAATTATCCCGAATCGGAGACGAGGAAACTTTTTTATCAACAAAAATATGAGTGATGCCGATAAAAAAACATCGGAAAATAGTTCTACTGCGTGGAAGATTCGGTAAGAACATTTCATAAATTAGTGGAGTTGCTATCAATATAATGAGAAGATGAACCCTACGACCCATTCTGCGTAGATGTCAAATTTTGACACAGATATTACTCCTTTTCATCACTAATATGTGAGAAACATTAAATATCGAATTTGTTATCTGAAATCCAATGTCTTCATGATTTCGAATTCAAATAAAACTTGATAAATCATATTTCCGATGAGCTTATTTAACACGTTCGCTACCAGGCGTCACATATATGTGACAGAAGGGTTCCCACGTACGACCACTCACACACATTTCTGTCGCGAGTACGGGTATTTCAATTGGATTTCTAAAATTTGTGGTCGGGGTTGTTGTTTTGTTCGTTGCACTATGGTCTATAAATAGGTTCGCAACATATCTCTGACGAGTAGTCTGTGGATCAGGAGGACCTGTACATTGTTAGGTTATGTATATTTAGATGGTGTGTGATCCCGTGCTCAATAGGTCGCGTGCACGATGACCGACCCTGGAGGCAAAATATTGAGACACAATCTCATTCTTCTGTGAATTATTGAAACACAACCTCACTTGTTCACTTGGTTACAGAGGAATCAAAAGATTGAAATAGTTTTTCACAATATTTTGGCATACGAATCGTGTTTTTTGCGCTATTCATTAATTCGAGCATGCCTTCGCATTGTGCTGTTGTACAATGCACAAAAAATGCAGCAAGAGACTGAAGAATATGATTTCTCAGGTAAATAGTAATCTCACATAGTTATCATTATGAAATGTTGCCATTCCTTATTAGAATTCCTTCTGCCTTCTGTCACTTCTGCAATACAAGCTGATACTGCTAATAGATTGAAAATGTCTACAACACACACGATCGTCAGCATGTCAGACCAGTCCTTCCGATTGATTGCATGAACCCAATTTTCTTGCATTATTTTAGAAATTTCAGATGTATTTCTATTAGCTCTTATCGCAGAAGGAATTTCGATGAGAGATCAGAGAAATTACCAAATTTCAAAAATGAAAACTATAGTAGGTACTTACTTTTAAATAATATTGTACCAACCGGATTACTTCGTCTTCCGTTGCAGTTTTTGTGAATTTCACAACAGCATAATGTGATGGCATGAGCGAATTGATGAATAGCGGAAAAATACGATTTGTATGCCAAAATAATTGTGAAAAACTATTTCGATCACTTGTAAACAAATAAGTAAAGTGACGTTGTGTTTCAATGTTTTGCCTCCAGTGTCGGTCATCTGACAGTTCTTGCACGCAACCCATAGCTTTCAGCAAACATGCATATGTTTGAGATGTTTTAGTGATCTCTTCCAAACATAAATTGCATAAGGCAACTATGGGCGAAATAACTTACAAACGGGGCAATGAAAAATTGAAACCAGTTACTATAATTGATTACGATTCGAATATGTCAGGGATTGACAGATGTGATCGAATGGTTTCAGACTATTCATTTAGAAAATATTTTTTCATCTATTTGATGTATCAATGCATGCTGGTTATATAAGAAAGTATATCAGAGGAGAGAAACTTATCTGCAATTCCGAGAAGATAATTATAGCTCAGGAGTTTTTGCAAACTGACGTTCAGGCCTCTACAAGTTCTCGAGCATAGACTTCGAACAATCATTTCCCAAAAAAATTAGACGAAAAGATAAGATACCGTGTATGTTCCTTCCCTGCTACTTTCTTGGCGTGTCACGCATGACAAGATGATGGTCAACCAACTGGATTATGCATTGAACCTGGTTTCAAAGATTACCACATTCAAAATATGTTATAGGCTTTCATCGCATGATGTTGTTTGCTCATGGTATATATTATCATGGAATGAATGTTTTGAGTTCATGAATAAAGATAGTTCAGTGGAAACTCATGTTCTATTGTCAATATTGGATTGTTACATAATATATCCTATCCTATCGCCTTCCAAGTAGACCCCAGTGAGCCTTTTTTGCTGACTCCTGCTGCACACGTCACTACGTCAGGTGCACATAATATCTACTATTCCTTCTCCTAATTCTCCTTCTCGAACCTCCGTGGATTTCTGATGAAGGTCAGTATGTCCGTCCACCTTAGTAATTTGATGTTCCTGTTGAAGCGTATCAGTACCAGAGAATTCGAATTTTAGCCCCACACTGGCCCAGGTAGTGGTATGACATTCTATATAATGGATGCAGTTAGGGCATCAATTGATTCTTAGCCTATTAATTGTCGATATCTACCCAATTGAAGTGGCGCAAAATCACAATTTTAGGACGTCAAAATATTATTCTGGTGGGTACCCACGAGAAAAAAATTTCCACAAAAATACATACGTTGATATAGTAATTTGTCACATAAACCCAATTCAACTGTATTGACATCACTGGTGTGGAATTTTCAATGAAATCTAATTGCGCCGACATACATAAATAGATGTTCCTATACAGATATAATATCATCCATGAATTTTTCACCACAACTATTCCCTTCAGTTTCTACTACCACTTTCTAATATGTTATCAATTAGTGCTTTGGCACGATATGAAGCCAATATACGTAATCGGAGAAGTGTGTCTTGCTTCAAAAATTATCGACTTGAATTTGTATTCGCCTAATTCTATATTAACTAGGTCCTTACTATATGGAAACTTGACGAACAATAAGATTTCCACATAGTTCAACTCAATTAACAGTTAATCGTTTTTGCATTTCACTTAAAGAAGCTACTTCTTTAGTGGAACTTCGAGAGACGTTTTGAGAATTTTATGTAATTCAGATCGTTTGTGAAGTTTCACAATTATTCCTATTTTCAGGTGGAAATAGAAGGAATCACTGGTGAAGTGAGATTCAGCGAGGAAGGCAGAAGACAGAACTACACCCTTCAAGTTGTTGAGATGACAGTCACTAGTGCCATGGTCCAAGTAGCCGAATGGAATGACGAGACTGGCTTGAGCCCAGTTGCTGCGAAATATGTCAGACCAAAAGCCAATGCCTACATCGAGAAGAACAAGACGTATATAGTCACGACGATAGTTGTAAGTATGATATTTTTCATCATTTTGTTCTAATATTTGAACTCTATATTAAATGAAAATTAGCGAAATCAACATTTTCATTTCTTTCTGAAATATTAACGGCGATTACCATGAAAAATATTGTTCGGCAAAATAGTTTTGGAACTTTTTTTGTGTAAAATTATCATCTCTTACATTTTGATAATAGACTTTGTTGTATAACCAATATTCACTGAGAAAATCGGAAAAACTGGTATTCAGCATGTTTGAAGTGTTGGTCGTAGAGCGTACACACACATTCTATGTTGTAATTTCTGAAGGAAAAATCGACTATTTCCGGAGGCAAGTACTTTTTATCCGCTGCAGTTGATTCCTTGGTTTCCATATATTGATCAACTTATCTACTGAAACATTTCATAATCTTCTGAAAAATATCTTTTTCTAATTTCGACATATAATTTGACACTTTTCAAAACTGACGGAAGTTTTGAAACGTCTTACTTTACGTAACCAGTTGCGTAAAGTAAAATTTTACATAACTGGTGATGTAATGTTCATTTCAACACCAGTTACGAAATAGGAATATGGATGGACGAAGAGAAATTGATTCAAATCTGTAGCTATACAAATAAACAAGAATTCAATTAGAATTTTCAAATTTTCTATAAGCAATATCATATTGTTCTTTTGATTTTTCCGGAATCATGGTTAATAGTGTATTTTGTGCTGCTTCCTCAATATCACTTGGTAAATCAGAACTTGAATCGGACATTTTTCACCTATAAAAACATCAAACGATTCTATTTCGTCGCTAGTTTGTGACCGTATTGTTGTTTGACAGATACTTCAAAGTGGCAGGCGAAGTCAACTAGCCTACTAAATTTTGTGAAGAGTCGGCAGAACTCATGTAAAACTGGTCATTATTTTTGTTCATGCGAAATGTTTCGTCAAAATTAGAAAAAATATTGTACGTGACACGTTAGGAAACGCCATTTTGTGTAACTCTGTGATGTTGCGGGATCTCGCTTCGATCGCTCGTCCCGCAAAATCCCATTGTTACACAAAACAACGCGTTTCCTAACTGATTACGAAAATATCTATTACACCTATTTATCATTATAATTACCTACATATATTATCAATAATCTTCAGTTGATCACATACACTTTTAAGATATGTGTAATTTCGGCACGCTCTGTTCAAATTCATTTTACAAAATAAGTGATAGCTCTCCATATAGGTATCCAAACGGGACAATACTTCATCTGATTCAGATCAGATTAAATTTTTTATATACCTCTGTCATAACAGTCTGTTCCTCACGTTTGATTTTCTTAATCGTTTCGTATTTTTCTTGTTTATTTCTACTATTCGTTCCTCTTTTTTCATATACTCAAATCTTAAGAGTACCTATGTAACTATATTTTGTGATATTTGTGAGTATTTTCAAATCGAACATTAGAAATATGATTATTTTTTCATGATGATGATTGTTTTGTTTCTTTTCATTGTGTTGGAAGTATGTA
The DNA here is from genome assembly GCA_918026855.4 of Phaedon cochleariae. NCBI lineage: Eukaryota > Metazoa > Arthropoda > Insecta > Coleoptera > Chrysomelidae > Phaedon > Phaedon cochleariae. Next base: position 11,649,731 of record OU896711.1, read on the forward strand.
CCTTTTCTGTTTACTGAAAGTACATAATGTTTTGACGTCACAGGTTTATTTTATCATTATTTCTTGCAATGCATTTAGTATAAAGAAGATCTGAGTTTTCGATGAGATATTTACTGATGAAATAAAAATCAAACTGGCAACCTTGGTCTGTGTGGAGAGGAGTTAACAACTGTAAATTATTACTGTTTGCTTGCCTCGGCTATGACCTCGTCTATCACTTTGCAGAATAGACTATAATAGACAGTTTTTCGTCCTTGGTACATAAATAACTTGTATGGATTATTCCATAGTTTGGCATCTTCTATTTCATATTGAAATAAATTAAAAATAAGGAGTGTTCTATTAAAAATAAAGAACTAATGGTGATTTCCAATCTGAACTGAAGTGACTCACACACCCAATTTCATTGGTTCATCTATACAGGGTGGCCCACGATCAATGGTACCTTAGACGTATACGGAAAACGGTACATTGGATTATCCTGAGAATCTGGTTACTTTTATAAGCGTTTGTGATCTAACGATTCAAAATATTCTCGGCGAAGCAGCGTTGCCACTTTTACCAAAAAGTAGCATCATCTTTGTTATTTCAAATGGAACGCCCTGTATTTTATTGCGTTTTTAGATTCTTCTCGAAGAGCTGATTCCATCAATGTATCACACTTGGGGTCTAGCAGGAATTATTACAGAGATATAGGGTGTTCAAAATCGAGATTTTTCAACTTTAGGATTTTTTTGTGTCGAAACTATTCATCATTGGTCAAAACGGCTTACATGTCCCAATATTAACTTTTGATTAACTATCTACCGACATTTAATTGGAAAAAATACAGGATGGTCCAAGATTCAGAATTTTGATCACCCTGTATCTGTTTCAATTGAATGTCAGTAGATAGTGAATCCGAAGTTAAGATAGGGACATGTGAGCCGTTTTGATCGATGAATAGTTTCGACACAAAAAATTCCTGAAATTGAAAAATCTCGATCTTGAACACCCTATATCTCTGTAATAATTCCTGCTAGACCCATAAGTGAGATACATCGATGAAATCAGCTTTTTGAGAAGAATCTAAAAACGCAATGAAATATAGGGTGTTCTATTTGAAATAACAAAGATGATGCTACTTTTTGGTAAAAGTGGCAACGCTGCATCGCTGAAAATATTTTATCAGAGTTACCAAATTTTCAGGATAATTCAATGTACCGTTTTCCTTATACGTCTAAGGTACCATCGACCGTGGGCCACCCTGTATATATAGAACCGCACAATTTATAAAGAACACCCAGTACATCAGCTGCCAAAATGGGAAATGAATGATTGAAAAAATTCAAGAGCTAACTGCTAACTCTCTATCATAGGCATGACAACACCAAAAAATATCTATTGTTTCCTTGTCCGTGCGGTCTGATGATGAAAAATGAAGCTGAATTCAAACCTACATGCATATTCCTTTTCAGGAAGAGCCATACATTATGATGAAAACTCCAGAACCGGGAGAAATTCTCAATGGAAATGATCGTTTTGAGGGATACTGTAAGGATCTAGCCAATCTGCTAGCTAAAAGACTTGGCATCAATTGTGAGTATATAGGTTTCATCGGATATCATGAAATATGAACCTATTCAGATCTGTTCGTCATATTGGGTATAATAAATTGGTTCAAGATATCGATTGAAATGAAGTGAACCATTTTGGTAATAAAAAGATGAAGGGATCAAACGTTGGAAGCAAACTGTCAAATTTGGAACCTCTGGCAAAAATGCTTTCATTATACGGAAAAAAAAATCGTCCCATCCTGTATAAAACATAATCACTGAAAAGCCGTTTACGCATGGGAAGGTGCATTAGTATGAGTTTATTGACCTGTCGAATATCATTGATACCATGGTAACCGTTTGAGAGTTACACATAAATAGTTATTTATTATACAAGGGAAAAAAGTAGTAGATTTTAGCTCCAGGTTGTGTTGTCTCCCGACGCGTAGCGGAGGGAGACAACAAACCGTGAGCTAAAATCTAATATTTTTCCCGTGTATAATACACTATTTTTTTCTGTGACAGAAGAAAGGAAGAATCAATATTGAGAAGATATTACATTATTTTGATATCTGAAAATTATCGACGGGAAATTTTAAGTTTTTAACAGTAGGGACACCGCGTTGTAGGCATCTTTATCATTCATTTGAAGTAATCAAATATCTGATGTCACTTCTGTCAGTCTAATTTCGTGATTTTATTTCAAGAAATTGCGAATTCAGTGGTTATTTTGCAATACACGTAACCGCGAAGCCGAATGGAAGATAAAAGGACTCGCAGTTCTTTCTCGGAGACGGTATTATTGACTCATTTTTCGGAACTATAGCACAACAAAAGCCATCAACAGTGTTTATATATGTGATATATATCCGGGAAAGAAGTACTCACTTTTTTCCCACGGGAAAAAAGTAATTTATGAAAAGTGAAATTTTATAACCTGCCAACAGGGATGAAATGCCAAACTTTTTTCCCGTCACAGAAAAAATGCATTCTTTCTATTATTACTTTCAAGGTCAATAACTCCGTAAAGTGTCATTTACGACATGACCTTCCCGAAAACCCTGTATATGAGTAAAATTACTGAATTTTCCATAATTTCGACTGATTGTGGTAGACTACTCTGTTTATGAGTGATTCAATTCTAGTTGAACTCCGAATCGTTAAGGATGGCCAGTATGGTGCTGAAAATCACGAAGTAAAAGGTGGCTGGGATGGTATGGTCGGAGAGTTGGTACGCCAGGTAAGTTCCATAACCTAATCAATCCTACTATTATTTCATATGAATGAATTTGGATCTGAGCGACATGAATCATTATGTCAGAATGAATGAATCACTAGCTAATCAGTCAGTCATCCGCAGCTCATTTTTAGTTTCATATATTCCCACTCCATATTTTGTTGAAACTCCATGGAATTTACTCCCATGACATGAAGTTGCTGTTATAAATTCATCGAATGAATAATGTAGGTTCTAAAAGAAATTTATCGAATCCTAATTGTTGCTATATATCTCAATAAAGAAGTGTCAGAAATGATTCTAGGAGATCAAGCTTCCTTTACAGGTTATTTGGATGTGTACATTGCTTTTCTTTTTTTCAGATATGATCAGTTTTACCTGAGTTGATTGATTAGATGTACAATTGATTGTGATCCATTTTCTTATTAATTGCAGTTTTTCAATACAAACAGTTTGAAGATGTTGCTTGAAGATCCTTAATAATGCTCAGTCAGTCCTGTTTCAGTGCAAATTTTGACGTATATACCAAATCTATGTTGAGTATTAGTTCCGTATTACTAGTGGTACTTACTCATAGCCACTTATTATCAAAAAATGAAGTGAGAGATAATCTCCAACTCATTATATTCGAATATGGCTTCATGGCACTTGAGTTATCTCCGATTCTACGTATTTTTAACTAATTCTGATATTAATTGGATTTCAACATTCACCCTGAGCAAATTATCCTAGTACCTAATTAATTTGAGCAAGCAGCGCGTGAACATCGATGGCAATTTTATCAGGTTAATCCAAATTTTGACGTGACATAATCAGTGGATGTGAAGTATATCTAGTATTTTTATTTTGATACGAAATCGATATCGGCTGGGATTGAAACTAGATAATTATGATGATGCACATGCAGCATCAATAGATTACCGTATAGTGAATATCCTATTTTATAGTTTATATGCAATTTCACCGTTTTATCTGTTCTTTGTCCCTAGTAACTTCGAGATTACAGAGTGATCCGAACGCGTTGGTCGTAATATAATGTGGTACACATAATGAGTACAATTATTCAACAAGCATTGCGTGTGGCATAAATAACCTAAGTGAATAATAGTTTATCATATGCGAGTAGAATACTATACTCTGTCCACGACTACTATTGTCTTTGATATATAGATTTATTCTCAACAACTGTTTCATCATAGCTCATTCGACATTAGGAAAATTGAAAATTGAACATACCTGTTTTAATCATTTGTTCACGACTGTTGTACTTTATACAGCACATTATAAAAACTCCTTCATCCATCATAGAACGGCTGGGCTCTGGAATTCATTGCCTGAGGAAGTATTCCCACCAACATATAATCTCCAGAAGTTGAAAAAAAATTCCAATACCTACCTCCTATCCCTATCCTCCCTAGGAACGCACGATGTTCTTTGAAAATTATAGGGATTCCCTCTCGTGCGCTCCAAGCGATAAAAAAAATAAAAAAATTACTTGTACTTTATTCTCATGCAAAACGATAGCAATTTTTCACACCAGTGAATAATAGCGGTGAATAACCCTTATTCACTGGTCGGAAGTTCCTTATATGTAATATCGCTGTGAATTATATGGTTATTCACTGCTATGCTGAAAAATGGCTCTCGTACATGTATAAACAATATTTTATACAACAGTCGTGGATGTAACATTTTTATCCAATAAGCTTTTGACCAGATTTCAATAGATTTCTCAACTCTCCCATCATCAATTACTTAACTCATGGCTCTCCTGAGAACTCCTCCTGAGAACTTACTATTGTGTTTAGTTCGCTGGTTATTTGTAATTCAGTGATAAAAATTCCAGCAGCAGAATGATATTTTCGCTTCTCGATAAACTGGTAATAGTTTTTCATATTACTCACTCCATAAAAGCGCTAGTCAGTTCTTCATTATTTATTTAAAATCAATAAAATATTCCAAAACGGTATAGAGTATCGAGATTCACCAGGGTTATTATTCTTCAGAAAAACTGGATCATGCTCAAGTTCACATTGGAGTTGAACTAAAAAATATGACCTCCTTATGTTCAAAACTAATTAGTACAAACCGTGTTACTATATCGCCCTTCATGAGAATTCGTTATATAAAAACAAATGCATACAATGTAATAGGTGGATATAGCTACCAAAACATGAATATCTAGAATGTCTGCAGTAGATTCGACAAAATTTGTATGGAAATTGTTTCTTAATCATCATTTATCTTAGTATCTTCAATACGGCCGATGTCGCTAAGATCAAACTCAACTCATTTTGTCGTAGCTTCCTAGCAACGAGGCTCTAGAGTTTGTCTTGAATCAGTCTGTAGATATATGCCATATGTTTCTCATTCAGCAATCCTTTCTCAGTTTTTCTTTTCGTTTTCGGTTTTGGCTTGTTCGGATAATCAATCACGAATATCGGAACCTATCATACCTATGTTTATGGCTGAAAATTTCTTAATTGCTCTAGTTCGGAAATATGAATGATTTGAATCATCGCAATGAAAATCTCATACTATAAGTTATTTTCAGCCATCAGATGCTTCATTTCGAAATTGTTACTATGGTTATCCACATGAGCATGGAGACGTTAAATTATAAGTGGAAACTTTCTGGCACTTGACAGCCATCATATAATTAGAGTCCCTTGATAGAAATTGACGTTAAAGTCATCTTAACAGGGTACGGACAGATCCTCGTCTCCTCTCACTCTAAAGTGTTTGTGAAACAGTTATATAGTTTCATCCTTATTCAATTCTGGGGATAAACACTAGATTTCTGACATTTGTTGCTTTTTAGGTTATATTGAGGTCACTGGCGTATCATAAGTAATTTCCATATGGAATTCCTGATTCAACTATACCAAGATATAGATGAACAATCCTCTAGTTTTGGAGTTTACTACTCCAGCATAATCTTTGTGAGGTAGGTAACATATAAATTGTACTGAAAGCTTGATATATTTCACCAAGAGAAACTGCTCTTAGACTGTATATACCAGGGTTGACTGAATTGACTAAATGAATTCTGATTTCAAGCTGAGCAGAAGTTTATCTATGAGCTGAATGAGCTGAGCCTAATGATTGAGAAATGGTGGAAACCTCGATGTGGTTATCTGAACTACGGTACTCATGTCATGTGTGCTGAATATATTTTTGGAAATCCAATTCGGAGAAGAATTTATGGAGTGACTGATATCACACTATGTATAAAACTTCGTCTAGGACGAAAAGTAATACGTAAAATGTGCAGGAAAATAAAGAATAGAATATACTATAAAACCATGTTATACATATGATTTTTCCGTCTCCCTCCTTGAATAAAAAGTAATTTTCGAATAATTTATTGATGAAAAGTTACAAAGAAGTAGGTATACGCAGAAAAACTTATTGGCACGTTATTCTCACTCTTGCATCCTACATATTTTCTATTTGTGGTGAAGTAATAATTATATGAGCTAATGTCTTTCACCATATTGGATCAGTCATCTTGAATCTTCAAATTTTGACGAAATAATCATTATCTTCTACCCCAAAAACCCCCAGATACCAATTTTGAAAAGAATCGGATCATAATTACAAAACTCGTTCGCCATATGATCTTCCTCAACAAGTAAATACCCTGTACATACCTATTTTTTAAATTTTTAATGATTTTCTGTAGCGCTCATGGATGTGACGTGACAGCAATGTCAGGGATGCCAGTAGACAAAAGTCTCTAGATCATTAGAAAAGAATGCAGCTATGATCTGTCCGTCCCCTGTTTAGATGACTTTAACGTCAATTTCCATCAAGGGACCCTACATATAATTAGGGTCCCTTGATGTAAATTGACGTATTTGTCATCTTAACAGGGTACGGACAGATCATAGCTGCATTCTTTTTTAATGATCTAGAGACTTTAGTTTTGTCTACTGGCATCCCTGACATTGCTGTCACGTCACATCCATGGGCGCAACAGAAAATCATTTAATAGGTATGTACAGGGTATTTACTTGTTGAGGAAGATCATATGGCGAACGAGTTTTGTAATTATGATCCGATTCTATCCAAAATTGGAAGGTATCTGGGGATTTCCGGGGTCAGAGATTATAATTATTTCGTCAAAATTGGGATATTCAAGATTCTGATGGATCCAATATGGTGGACGAGTTTTGTAACTAAGATCCGATTCTATTCAAAATTGTATCTGGGGGTTTTCGGGGTAGGAGATAATGATTGTTTCGTCAAAATTAGAAAATTTAACATGACGGATCCAATATGGCGAAAGACATTTCTAATTATGATCTGATTCTATTAAAGATTAGTATCTGGGGGTTTTTGGGGTCGAACTTTATGATTTTTTTGTCAAAATTATGGGAGATTCAAGATGTAATAAATAGTTGTTTGAAAAATCAAATGTAGATACTTAGTCGAATTTAGGAGAAGTAGAGAATGAATAGTAGTTTAAAAAAACTGAAGAGACAAATTGCCAAGCTGAGAAGGAGTAAAAAAAAAGAATAGTATTTTGAAAAACATGAAAAAACTAAAGAAACATGCTTTTATGGACAGTCGAACTTGAAAGAAGTAGAAAATGAGATAAATGACGGGTGCTGGTGAATATTCAACTAAAAGAATATATTCTAGAAATATTTCGCATAGCAAAACAACGTTTGCCAAGTCAGCTAGTAATCTAGTAATGATATTTATTATTCGTTCCCAATACAATTTGTATTTTGTTGAAAAAAGAAAATATTGACAGTGTCAATAAATGATTTCTAAATGTTAATGATTATGAAATTCAAGAAAATAAAAAGATTTTACGATTGAATAAGTTATATACATAGTGTGATATTATAATTATATAGTCACTCCATTAATTCTTCTCCGAGTTGGATTTCCGAAAATATATTTAGCACACATAATATTATTACAGTAGTTAGATACCCGAGGTTTTCACCATTTCTCAATCATAAGGCTCAGCTCATTCAGCTCTTAGATAAACTGCTGCTCAGCTTGAAATCAGAATCCAATCAGTCAATTCAGTCAACCCTGGTATACAGTCTAAGAACAGTATCTTTTGGTGAAGTATATAGAGCTTTTAGTACAATTCATTTGTTCCCTACCTCGCAAAGATAATGCTGGGGTAGTAAACTCTAAAACTAGATGATTGTTCATCTATATCTTGGTATAGTTGAATCAGGAATTCCATATGAAAATCCCGTATGATACGCCAATGACCTCAATATAACCTAAAAAACAACAAATGTCAAAAATCTAGTGTTTATCCCCAGAATTGAATAAGGATGGAACTATATAACTGTTTCACAAACACTTTAGAGTGAGAGGAGACGAGGATCTGTCCGTACCCTGTTAAGATGACTTTAACGTCAATTTCCATCAAGGGACCCTACATATAATTAGATAAAATTGAAATAATTTTGACAATATTTTTCATTTTTCGGAAACCTAGTAAAAAATCATGTAAAATCAATAATTTCAATTTTTGATTCAAAATTCACCTATTGCTTTCCCTTCGAATAGAATCCCAGTACAACATTTTCTTACCAAGTCCCCCACGTGCATGAATCAATTGAGGAAAATTTGTCTCGTATATGAATTTTAAAAGAATATTCATGTACATACTCAAATAATTTCCGGAATTAATTCTTTCCCTTGTGGGATTATAAGTGAGCATCCTAGATTGCAAAAACATGAAGCGAATAAGTGTGAAACTAGTTTATCGGGAATTTGTCAGCTTTCAATCTTTCTTTCTAGGAAGCAGATATGGCCATAGCTCCAATGACGATAACTTCAGAGAGAGAACGAGTCATCGACTTCAGCAAACCGTTCATGTCCCTAGGAATTTCCATAATGATCAAGAAACCCATGAAACAGAAACCTGGAGTCTTCAGCTTCCTGAACCCTCTCTCGAAAGAGATATGGGTTAGCGTTCTTTTCGCCTATGTGGGAGTCAGCATCGTCCTATTCGTGGTGTCCAGATTTTCTCCCTACGAGTGGAGGTTGCTGCACCTGACAGGAGATCCAAGGTGAGATAGAACTCTCAAATTCCACCACTAGCTATGATACCTACCATTATTAAGTGTGTTTTTACTATACCAAGGTAGTGTTCGTCATTTTATGAACCACTAGTCGATGAAGACATAGCTGCTGTAGTGCTGTATTCAACCCGAATGCACTGTTCTGATTAGAGATTCGCAGGAATGGCACATGAATTTAGTAGGTATTCAATAACGTCATATGCTGTCATGGTCATGACTAATAATTATTAAAAATAGTAATCTAAGGTAAAAGTCCATGGTATCTCAAAGTGGAGTGAATAGATTCATAAACAAGACACACGAAGTCACTATTAACTACCTCCAACTTCGATACTGAATGGAATATTATCAAGCAGATCGCTGTTAACAATGGGTACCCTCTGCACCTCATTAACAAAATTTTCAACAAATTTTTTACTAAAATGATTAATCAAGGTCTCATTCCACTCGATAATAATAGAAATCTTTTTTGCTCCACCTCTTTCCTAGGTAAAGTTTCTTATGACCTAAAAAACATTTTACAACGTTCCAACGAAAATATCAACGTTTCATTTTACACCACAGATACAATTTCCCGTTTGTTAGTCAATACCAAAGACAATATTCCCCCGTTACATAGATCCGGTGTCTATTAAATCTCTTGTTCACACCCTAATTGTCTGGCACAATACATTGGTCAGAGTGGAAGGAGAATTCAAACTCGTGTTAATGAACATGTTTAACTGATTGACAGCTACAAAAATTCTCCCAGAGATTTATACAATACAAAAAGTTCATTTGCTGATCATATCCTTGATTGAAATCATCACTTTGATATAAAAAAATGACCTTGAAGTTTTACATATTTGCCATAAGGGCACCCTTCTAAATTTATTAGAGATTTTTGAGATTAATGAATCAATTAAAGATGACAACATTATTTCCTTGAATGAACAAACAAATTTCGATTGCCAAAAATTCTTCAACGCCCTCAAATTCTAACGAGGATGTCTACTAGGTTAGTACTTTGCTAAACCTCGATTCTTTCTCAGTTTTGCTTGTTGTTTCTGAAACATTTTTGTCAAAAATTTTGTTATTCATCGGCATGTGACTCATTACGGCCCTGCACACAGAAAAAAAATTTCTTCGAATGAGAAAACCCATTCTCTTGAAAATTCAATTGTATATCTTCTTTGAATTGAGCATATTCTTTTGAGTCGAGAAATCTGGTATCTTCAAGAAAATAGTGTCATATTATTGAAATATATTCTCAAACCAAGAATGTGATTATTGAATTACTAAATTAATTACTTCAACTCAATCAAAACGATTCTTCAATTCGAAGAAGCGTACTATTTTGTTTCAATAAATTTATTGCTTGATCCAAGAATATAAATATACATTTCTTCAAATCAAAGAATGTCCATTTCATCGAATGACATATTCAGTTTTCTTGAATTGCAAAAACCTAATATGTTGAGGCAATACGCCATTTTGTTGAAACAAAAATATAAATAATTGTTTCTTCAAATGAAGCATTCTAATTTCATCATATTGGTATTATAATTTCATCAAATCGAAGACTCCTGATAGTTTTATTCTATGCCATATTTACTTGATTCAAAGATATGAATATCAATTTTCTTAAATGAAAGGAATATAATATCTTCAACTTGATGAACTTGATGATATTAATAATTTCTCTAATTGAAGAAGCCACATTTTGATTCAATACTTTATTTACTTGATTCAAGTCTATGAATAGGTATTTCTTTGGAAGAAAATAATATGCCCTCGGAAATCAAGGGTAAGCAATCCTGTTGCCAAAACTCAGGCCTCAGTCTTCAATCATTATTGACCATGCTCACATCATTATGACAGACCCACAACGGCGAAACGGCATTAAGCTGCGAAGTTTGAAAATTCTGAATGTTTTATTGAGTGTGTATAGGTGCAAATGTCTTAGAATATAAATATCTAACAAATGCAGAACTTGTAGAGAGCTGGTGAAGGTATAACATTGAATTCCCTTGGTAAGTAGGTACCTTTCCAAATATCGATATAGTCATTGTGAGTGAATCAACAATTTTTGAATCAAAATAACAGGGATTTAGTAGTATCCTGCTATGAAAATATGCTTACTGATTCATTCGAAATTTTTTTGTAGCAAAATGACGAGTGGTTGATGAATGAAGAAGTATTATCTACAAATAACTTGCAAATACTTGAGAAGACCTTGACAATAGGAGAGAGAAAGTTTCCTGCTGAGTATCTCGAATCTATATACCCGATATCTTCCAGAAGGCATGATATTACTGGAGTCACGATATTACATATTATAGCGGTGAGTTTTTAATCAATCATAATACTTATGTCATTGTTTGTAACCGTTATCATTTCCAGCGAAACTTCAAGAAGACGAAATCAAGGCATGTGATTATTCTATTACCATTTGGGATCTTGATGGACAATACTGATCCAAGATGTACATACCTATACATGGGATTATTGTCAACTAAAGGAACAAATATATATTCCTTCACGAATATTCTGTGGAATTTAGTTATCTCATTGGGAATCATTCACAGTTTCAAATCAAAAACATCATTATATTTTTATCCAAGCAATCAATATTTTGATACAAGAAAATAGTTCCATTGGAGAGAATGAGCTCAATATTCATTATAAAAAACTTATAAATTCGGATCGAAAATATCAATGTGTTCATTGAAGATTTACGGAATTTCGAAATGAAATAGAACAATTCTCAATAATAGTAATCCATAGTTGCAAATTGAGAAAATGATTGTTTTCATTTGGTGGATGGATTCCATATCTCAAAATTATGGTTTTCCTGAAATAAGTGAATGATTTTGTCAATATGAATTATTTCAATTCTCACTTCAACATAAAGAACGTCTCCAACCATGCATATCTTGATTTTGCTACAAGAGAGTTGTTGAATAAATCATTGTTTCGGAACAAGAATATCATCTCTTTCGTTATATACAAACAAATTATTTTCTTGGACCAATGCAGTCATGCTCAATACAAGAGATTCTTTTTTTGTGTGTGCTTCTTCTCGCATCTTGCCTTACATTCTTTGTTTATGCCACAGGACAGTTTAATGTCACTTGTCATTGGATACATACTTCACTTTTCCTATGTCAAGCTATTCCACCCCCCCCCCCCCTTCACCGCTCTACCACGTCACGGTAACCAATATTCTCATGATGTGCCCCATTTCATCTCCGATCACTTGGATGAACAAGTGTTGGGATCCCCCATAAAGCCCCCTTTGGGCCTTGGGCCATTTGCCCTTCATTATTGTAATCTGAATTGTATCATGCAATAATTTTATTGACTTCCCCTTTTTTTTCGTTTCCACGTGAGTATACATAACCTAAGCATAACATTTGTAACTACTGGGCGTCAATTGAAACGTTAATAGTGAAATTTGGCATCAAGTTTGACTTCTCGTGATTTCTAAAATGTTGAACGAATTTTGAATTGCCGCCCAGATTCTGAATGCCTTTTTCATCGTCTTTCGAACCGTTCCTTACAGCTTCTTCTGAATTGACCAGGACCCGTGATACAGGGTGAAACAAAGTTTCGTGCATTTTGAAAAGAATTTCTCTGCCCCCCCATTTTGTCGGAAGACCACGATGCTCATATTTTATTCAGGCATTTCATGAATAGCAACCATACCTCGGTACGTTTTCGAGTTTTTGCCAAAAACTACTACTAACGTTTCAAATGACGCCCAGTTTATATAAAAAACCTTTCTTTGTAGGAAATTGTCAATTAAAATATGCTGCTGATGATGGCATATTGATAGTCCGAAACATGTACAGATACTGATTATTCAGTCAATAAATTTGTGGAGATGACTCTGTGTGTCTTGTTTATGGATTGAAAATAGTGCTTCCATAGTGAATAGGTCCATATTTCGGTTTCACAGAACTGGAATTATTGAAAAATGCTATACTAGTGGTGAAAAATTTCGATATTATTATTCTTGGTAGTACAGAATATTATTATCACGGGGTGGCCTCATACCCCTCGGCTAGAGCCTCGGGATATAATCTTGGTGCCTGGGTGATAGTGATATTCTTGATTACCTTGGTGTATGATTAACTTTTATAATTTATGAAACACTAAAAAATATAGTGCAAGGAATTAAAATAGCTATAACTCACTAGATGAATGAAATATTGAAAGTTGGAACATATCTGAATTCAAAGTAGCTGTTATCAAACCTATTTACAGAAAACGAAGTAAGCTAGACTCCCAAAATTTTGAGCCTATATCATGGATTCCAGTATCTGCCAAAATATTTGAAAAAATAGCAAGAGTACGAAATTTTCTTCGACAAACATAAACTTCCATCTGATCAACAATTTGTATTCAGAAAAGGAAAGTCGACACAGGCCATCTAACACCTTCCCTCTGGAATATATGATGAGGTAGATATAATTGTGAACTATCCATGTGTGTCTTCATCGTCTCATCCAAGGCCTTTGATACTGTTAGTGATACACAATTACTGAAGGTTAAGGAAAAGTATGGGTATTCGCGGTAAGTTACCTGGAGAATAAAAAACAATGAGTTCGAGTTGAAAGATAAATGAGTACAGGGAAAGAAGTTGCATATGGAGTCCCACAAGGAACTGTGCTTGGACCAATACTCACAGTCAATTAATTAATGATTTACTCACAATGAATAGTTGCGGAGATATCATTGGCTATGCAGACGATACTGTTAAATTTTACCAAGGTGATAATTGTCAAAACTCGAGAAAACGAGTAGGAACAGACTTGTGTGTTAAATAATGAGGTGGATCAATCACAAATTATCGATAATACATATTGAGGAATTTTGTTTATTTCATTGTCGAAATGGAATGAAACTGTTGTGTATCGATAATGTTTTCTAGAATGAGTGACAATTATTTTTATTTCCAGGAAAGAAGATATGGATCTTGATAAAAGATTTCTGAACTTCACTTCCATCAATTGTTGGTTGACTCGGAGAGATCTTCCTGTAGAAGTTGAAACGATGAAACCCCGAATTAATGGGTTCCTCAATTGCATGACTTTATTTCACCGGTTTCATAAATTCCTCAAATTTCCAAACAGGGTGGATCGAAAAATCAGAAATATCAAAATTTGCTAAAAACAACACAAACCTATTTTACGATCATACCAAAGGCCAAAGTTACCTATATCCTTGCGTGTCTTTACATTTTCTGAATGAAATAACGTGTGCCCCAAGTAACCTAACTTTGTTGTCGACTTTGGCCCCCCTATTAAAAAAAATGGATTTAGAAATCCTTCAGGTTTTTGCCAATTCCAGAGTTATAAGTACTGATATAGACCCTCCAAATAAGACCAATAACAAAAATCTATAACATTTGGTTTCAAAGTTATGACAATTACCTGTATATTATGTTGTTTGTCTTCTACATCATCTGTTATTCAGAGACCAGCCGGTCCACAACACCAACCACAGCGGCACCATGGCCAACGACTTCACCATGCTGAACTCGCTGTGGTTCGCCCTGGGCGCCTTCATGCAGCAGGGCGGGGAGCTGTCGCCCCGCTCCGTCTCCGGGCGCATAGTGGGCGCATGCTGGTGGTTCTTCACGCTCATCCTCATCTCCAGCTACACGGCCAACCTGGCGGCGTTCCTGACCGTGGAGCGTATGGTGGCGCCCATCAATTCGCCAGAGGATCTGGCCTCGCAGACCGAGGTGGAGTACGGCACGCTGTACCACGGAGCCACGTGGGATTTTTTCAGGGTGGGTTGTGTCACTGTTTCCTCAGTCATCTTTTGTCGAGTGGTAAAATGAAAATGGCGAAAGTGATGAACAAAACAATAGTAGATTGTTTTATTAGGATCAAAAGTGACACTTTGTTTGACAAGCGAATTTTGCATTTGCGAGGCGGAGCGTTTAGCGAAGCCGAGCGAAAGCAAAATTTGCGAGTCGAACAAAGTCACTTTTGATCCGAATGAAACATGCTATTTTTTCTGCAACCGAAACAATTAACTCAAATAAACATGTGAAGTAACCACCAAATAATGCCGTGCCATATGTATGCAATGCAACAAATATTGACAAATAATCCGTGTGGTGAGAAAATTCTACCTGCATTAACAGCAGGTTAGGTTTTCAAGGATGTTCGAATTGTAGATTCAATATAAATACAACCACAGGGTGACATATTTGTGTATGGACCAGGTGCTCTAAAGGCAAATACCGCGCCAGTGCCAGCTATAGAACAAGACGTCGAAAATGTTAGGTTAGTGAGCATATCAACAATGATAATAGTGATTATTTATTCCTCTCCATACTACACTGTGTTTGACTTGATAATCGAATGAAGCTGAACAATATCGTTGTTTGACACAAAAAAACTATTGCTTGCCGTGATTATTCAAAAACAAGTTATCCATCCCGAGAATAATGAATGAAATACAGATCAAGCAAGTATTTGAATCTTAAAGGCTTTCCTGATCAAAACAAAAATACTTAACTGAGATGATTATAATTCCAATACAAAACTATAATAATAATAAACTATATAAATGCCAAAGCTGCTGAAATCGGAAACAAATCAGGTATGCGTCTCAACCCAAATAACCAACCGTCACAATGTTGTTTATTCTTGATGACGTCCAGTACATCCTTTTTAGTTCCTAGGAGCTGAAGTTCAACTTTAGCTCCTAGGAACTAAAATTCAACTTTAGCTCCTAGGAACTAAATATGTTGCCTAGCAACATACCTATTTTTGTGTCAGTCTTGATTCCAATTGTGGGGTGAAGGAATACTTGCGAGAGAGACTGCTTCTATGTATATTCTGGTTAAATTCAGGGGAATATACAACTATACAATTATATGATGATATAAAATTAGTTTTTTTCATGACATATCTATTTCATTCGACAGACAGTGATTAATTGATTTATTTCTATAGAAACATTGGAAAATTGACGAAACGCACTGCTCTGATGCAGAGGTAACTTCGAAGAAGTAACATAATGAATATGAAACAATGAAAAAAAATGTTGAACCTCAACACTTATAGAAGTTAAAAGACCTTTGCGACTCACACGCACACACGCATTGTACCCCTCGGTATATTGCATTTGTACACTGTTGAAAATCAGTTGATGATTCAACAAGTATTTGTAATCCCAGTAGGTCTTCGACAATTCCTTAGTTGGATTCATAAAAGCATGTGCAGTCAAATAAAAATCATCATTGATATTGTTGATATGATCAATGATGAAATTATAACTCCATGATATCCTTCTAGACTGACATTCTACAACAACTCATTGTATTTTTTTTTATAATCTCTGTTCATAGTCTAACAAGTTCATTGCGATTTCTTATTGTTGTTTGTACTACATCTCAGTGAATTTTTAGCAACCTTCTATTTTTATGATTATTGGCAATTCAGTTAAATCGAAAAAAAAAGACAATTTATTGCATGAAAATATTATTTAATCACATATAACTCACATTATATGAGTGTTACATAATATTCTGTCATTATCTTTATAGCCCAAGTTTCTTGTATCTCGGAAGGTCACTAAATATACACAAAACTGGTCCTGTAAATGAGAGAAAGAATACTATATCGAAGCATAAATACTAGTTCCTAGTATAACACTATTCTGCCAATATTATTTTTCATTACTTCGGAGAGACCTCTGCCTCAGAAGTTGACATACAACTCATTGAACTTTGATATTTGATGTCGATCTCCATCACATCTAGCAAACGAAGGATTCGCCCTAAAAACGAAATAAAAATATATGTTAATCCATAGAGTGAACACTAATTCCAGTTATAAATGAGGAATCTCTTTTTCAGAGATCCCAGATCACCCTGTACTCCAAAATGTGGGAATTCATGAACTCAAGGAAGCACGTCTTTGTCAAAACGTACGACGAAGGCATAAAGAGAGTTAGAACGTCGAAAGGCAAGTTTGCTCTGTTGATAGAGTCACCCAAAAACGACTACATCAACGAAAGAGAGCCCTGTGATACCATGAAAGTTGGCCAAAACCTGGATACCAAAGGCTTTGGGATAGCCACCCCCTTAGGATCTCCCTTAAGGTGAATATAATATCTATAATATCAGTTTCATGTAACATTCCTACTAACAGAATGTGAGGTGATTTGACCCGAACTCAACCACAGGCTGCTCATATTAAAATTGGCGCCCAAGTGATGTATTCTAATTTGAACTGAATAATTAAGATATCACTCTGTCCATTCTGAGGAGTTAATTTCCAGCCTCAGAGTTGCGTTATGAATGAGGAAACCTGAAGATCATGTAGACTGGCTACATCATACATATAAATGTGTGATATTTTGTGTTTTCAGAGATACTATAAATCTTGCTGTCCTCAGCCTCAAAGAAAATGGCGACCTAACCAAACTGAAGAACAAATGGTGGTATGACCGAACAGAATGTCTGCGTGATAAACAAGTGAGTATTAGAATAATATTGTACCAATGGTGTAAGCTTTCGTATAGTCAATACAGTGTTAGAATTTGAGGTTGGCTTGGTGTTTGATCTACCAGTTATATCTCTGGATTCCAGTGGAATGGTCACTCATGCGAAATGAAAAATCAATCAAATATTTATAATGTCTTTTTTCTCCTATAGCGTACGGCAGAGTCCAGTTTTCCGTACTCCTTTTAGTGTAGAATGTAAATATATTGAGTTTCTGGGGAGTATGTTGGCATTTGAATATTCAATAATAATGAATGTTTCTTAATGTTAACTCATGGTTTTTTCCGCACGCTCGTAGTAAAAACACGAAGACTTTTTCGCACTTGTTGAGTGAGCTGCAGTTATAGTATAACTGGAATGTCTGTCATATCACAAGATTTTTCGTATCTGCACTCTATAGGTCTCTTTTGCGGTATATCTCCAACAAGGAACTGATCACTTCTTGGAATGATAAACTTGTTACTCGTTGATTACAGAACAGTTAGATGAGCATTTTTACTCAAAGTTCGGTTATGGTAGTTCTTTGAAGAATTGATTTCAGTCAATCACCATGAACTCTGTTGTTCTTTGAGACACACGACTGACTGATTGTCAAAATCAATGTTAGACATTTGAAATTATGTAGATTACCAGAAAATTCAAGGAATTTCATCATGAGTAGGCGATACAGAATAGAAGAAGAGGAAAAAGCCAAACAGCTAACACAGGATCTACAAGAAGAGGAAGACAAATTGAAACTCCAAAAAGAACGCATATTTGGGCCTCTTATATGGAGAAGACTCACTTGCGGTATCAGAATACAGGACCTGAAATCAAACTACTACAATGAAGTTATAGACATGATAATGGAACACTACATCCATGAAGACGTGGTGTTCAAAAATACCAAATTCATGGATGACCCAGATTCTGTGGAATGTTTTCGTGGAAAATTATTATCTAGCATAAAAGACAACTCTTCCATTATTGCTATAGATGAGACCAATGAGGAGATAGCAGGAATAATGATCTTCAAGGCGATGAAAAAGTGTGACTATGGAAGGGTTTTCAGCAGAGTTCAACTAAGTGAAGGAAGGGTTTATCAGAGTATCATCGAGTTTCTCAATTATCTGAATCGAAAAGTGGATGTGTTTGATCATTTCCATTGTGAGATTTTTCTCAGGTACTATTTGATTTGTGTCAAACCAGACTATAGGGGTAAAGCACTAGGGTTCCAACTAATGCATACAGGTAAGCTTATATCTTCTTCTCTTTTGTAGCTGAAGGTTATCGGAACCTATTTGAACAGATAGTATACTTTTTAGTGAATACCTTGATACATGCATGACCTAGTATTCAGTGAACCACATATAACGCTTCAAAACAATGTTTCAAACAATTACTATAGTCCAGTACGTGAGTATATCGAATAGGGGTGTTTGAATGCAAAAGGTGGGGCAGTAGCGATTCTTCAGTATGTTGTTAGGTTTGGGGTTCTTATGATAAATCCAAGCTTTCGACCTCGAGGTGCATGCGTTCGAACGTCCATCTTGGATTTTATGTATAGGCATTTGTTCTTTTGATAATAAATCAGAAGCTGTGGTTTTCAAGACACAAGATGTTCAATACAAAGTCTGGAGGACAAAATTTTTGTGAGACACATATATTAGAAGGTACAGCTCTGCGGAGTAGCACTATTTGAATAAAAAGTATCAAATTTCGTTATTTGGCCTTTGATAGCAAAAATAAATGATTTAAGCAAATACAAATCCTATCGAGATAGTTTTCTAAGAGACTTCAATTTCATATCAATAGATTAATGCCATCCACCTTAACAGATAGACAGTTATCGAGAGCACAGCTGCTCAGCTGTCTAGTAGGTATATTGATGGGGGGTCATGAATGAAACGCTGAGGAGAAGAAGGAAATAATTACCATTTTGGACCCAAACTAAACTAGCATAACCATTTTTTTGCTTTGGGAATATCCACATGGATCTAGCCAAAGGAGGAAACAATCGTGATATTTTTGAATGCACTGCGTCGCGAACAAAAATCGAATATAGTGGGAGAAGGCAATTATATGTATCATTAACCAAAATGAAGTTTCTGCATTTTCTCCAAATAGTGGAAAAATGTTAGGAATTTTGTCTTCTTCAACTTTGTATGGAACATGTTTTATCGTGAAAGCTACTGTTCTTGATTTATTATCAAAAAAGCAAATTTTTTACCTAAAATCCAAGATGGCAGCTCTACTACCTAACAACATACTGAAGAATCTCTACTACCTCATTTTCCGCATTCGAAAAACCTCCACGTACTGGACTATATACTCCACTACAGTGAATATCAGGGTTCACAATCCGCTATGGAAGTCATCTTGCAAAAAAATCAATTTGATTCATATCTGAATGTTGCAGGTTGATACACATATAGGGTGATTCAAAGTACGACGTAAATATTTCAAGAACCTATTGTTGAGGTCAAAATAAGACTTTTTCTTCATATGGACATGCATGTGTCCTAAAATGCACCCCAATTTGGCCAATAAAAGTGAGGTCCCCTGCTCCAACCCTCTCAAAACTGGGTTTACGTAATTTTTGGAAAAGGAATGAAATAAAGTGTCTAAGAGGGGCCTGCAAATTTTTCGGAGATTTTTTGCATTATTCCAGTCACAATTTCAGAATAACTTTTTCCTTTACCTAACTTACAGTGGCTGTAGATTGGAGGGGGTGAATTTTAGGACACGTTTTTTCATGAAAAATGTCTCAATTTGATCACAAAAATATGTCCTTGAAATATTTACATCGAATTATGAATCATCCTGTATATTATCACTTCCATGTCTTCTAAGTCTGATACACAGTGTCCCAGAACAACGTACCATAAATTCTACAGGGTGAACTGAAGGCTTAAATAGGCCGATTGAGATGAAGAATAATTTTATTCTCAGATTTACTTCAATATTTCGAAATCCGTGGGAGGTACTCCTCTGAAATCCGTAGGGCAATTTACTATAGTGAATGTGCATGAAAAACATGCCATACCAATTCAATCAATTTCCAGGGAGTTAGGTATTCTGCATTCCCTTTGATGAAAATAAATGTAACTTAGTTGGAGTATGACCACTTCGTGATTTTTTTATATCGCAGTTTTTTCGAAATTTTCCTTGGTTTTCGAGATACATAACAAAATTCATTTTGGTGCTCTACCGTACGACGAATTTTTGGGATACTAATAACTTTGACATGATGACAAAAATGACAATACGTAATTGACCACAATAATCATGTTCACCAAAATTTGGGAACTGGTTTTCTCCAAATTTCAGTCCAGGATTCCTAGTGAAGAAACTTCATTCTAGAGAAGATGAATACATTCCTAAAGATAAATAACGACATTTTCATATGCTGAAATGGATCATAAACACACATATTGTGATCAATGACTCCACACAAATGTTACATGCAAATCATGATAATCGTCATGAACATAAACTATTATGGAGGAGCACCAAAATCGATTCTGTTAAATATCTCAAAAACCAAGGAGAATAAATGAAATTGATTCCACTATTCAAAAATAATGCGAAGTATCTATATCGATTGAATTGTTACGACATATGTTTTCCATGAACATTCACTGTAGTAAATTGTCCTATGAATTCCAGAGAGCAGTACCTTACAGGGATTCCGAAATATTGAAGAAAATCTGGAAATAAAATGGCTTCTTCATTGCCATCTCACCGCTTAACGGTGCATTTTCGTATAGAGGTAAGTTGATTTCAATTGGCCTATTTTAGATTATAGTTCGCCATGTAGAATTTTTAGTACGTTGTTATAAACACCTTGTATGATTCAAAATTTCCTTTAGGATTAGACATTGCAAGACATTTGAGAATACCAGTTGTTATGGGACTATTCGACTGTTACAAGCTTCAAAAAATAGCCAAACGGCTTGGAATGCACACCATTTTCGATGTAAACTACGTATCCTGGCATGACAAAGCTGGAGAACTACTTTTTTGTGATCCCGGAGCAGGGAATTACACATGCGCACTCATGGCAGGCGTGGTTCCTCCAGCCATAGATCCCGAACCTGTCCGAAAACCTGCAGATGGTTCCACGTCCAAGTCGAAACTTACTAGAGCTGAAAAGAGGAAAGCAGTTCTGAAGGAAAAAAAGAACAGTTGATTGTATTAGATATACTTTGATGAAAATATAAATCTCGAGGACTCTGAGTTTCACATTATTTTCGATTCTATTTTATACAGGATGAGTCATGACTATAACCAGCCATAGCCTAATGGCGGAAGAAGGAAGTCAAGGTGAGTTGATATACAGGGTGTTCCATGAAGTCATGCTAATATTCGAGGAGGTGATTCTTTGACTCATTTCAAGAATAAAACTTCAAATAGACGTATATCCTAAAAGCCTCCACTTTTGAGATACAGGGTGATGAAGATGCAGATGGCTCCAAGTCCAAGTCGAAGCTTACTGAAGCTGAAAAGACGAAATCAGTTCTGAAGGAGAAAGAAAAACAGTTGATTGTATTATATGCTGAACTTTAATGAAAATATAAATATCGAGAACTTTAAGTTTCACATTATTTTTCATTCTATTTTATACAGGATGAGTCATGACTATAACCAGCCATAGCCTAATGGCGGAAGGAGAAAGTCAAGGTGAGTTGATATACAGGGTGTTTCATGGAGTCATGCCAATATTCAAGGAGGTGATTCTTTGACTAATTCAAAGAATAAAACTTCATATAAACGTATATCCTAAAAGTCTCAACTATTGAGATACAGGGTGAACGGAGTATTAAGACAACTTATTGACGCCTTCATATGGCGAAATATATATTTTTTAAACCTTATACACATTACAGAAATGCAGAAATGCATTTCAACACACTTCTCAGTGACAGATGTTGATATAAAAACGAATGAGTTACAGGAGGTTTACATTAATTCAAATTGAAATAACCAACTTCATCAAATTCGAGAAAAATATTTTCCATTTTTATTTTCGATAACGGGAACAGATTCGATGCCGAAACTTCAAACGCTGAGAAAATATTTTATATTTTCCTTTCATATTTCTCTTTTTCGAACATTTTTCAAAAGAAGGTGTCATTGACAATAAATTGATTTTGTCTTTTCGCCGCTCTGATAGGAACATTTTCAAACGCAGTGATATTTTGGGGCAGCAATAAATAAAAATGAAAATCACACAAGCAAGAGATATTATCATTCCTGGAAACTTGAAACTGTCAAATGATAAAAGTATATAACAGGTGAAAAATATTGAGCTCCCTTTCTGATTTGAGCACTAGAAATATATCAATAATGGATCGTTCAATCGTTCATCAAGACTTATCAGCAAATCATATGTTCGATGTATGAGAGGGAAATATGTCGCTTGGCCCTGATGACTGATAATATCGAACGAAACCTGTATTTCTAATCGATCTCAGAATTAAATTAGTAACTCCATGATATTTATGGATTATTATATTATAGAATATTATAGGATATTCAAGTCATCCAATAGACCATTTTACATCATCGGTATATAAAAAATCAATAGAAGGAACATGAGAAATCATAGATTATACATTCACATGGAGTGATTAATATAATAACAGGCTGTTAAGGAACAAAATAGTAAGCGACTTGTGAATATATACGAACTAGTAAAGATATAGGTATACAAAATAAACAAATCTCGTTCATTTTTTATATTTGTTTTTTGTTTATGATTCTTATTGGCGAAATTTTCGCCTCCAATTTTGAATTCGCCCCTGGTCAGTTGCACCTGCCCTGAGCATCACCTATAATTTTGACTAAAATAACAATAAATTCTAAATATTTCGTCTGTTCTCTTGTGGATACGGCTTAACCAAATGAAAAAACAAATGGACCGTTGTATAGATATTCGGAATACCTCTCCAACGAGGTGAAACTTGACCCCTTCAATTTAAACATTTTGAAGGGCTTGATCAGTAGGGCAAGAAGTTGACAGGTGGTTGAATATTTCCTTGCAAACAAATAGATTCTCAAAAATTTGAATCGACCAGTCCAAGGATTTTTCAAAATACAGATTCATTTCCACTTAGGTTCCACAATGTATTTTATTTTATTTATATATAAGTTACGATCTCCACAAAATCTGACATAAATGATGTATATTTACATGAGATTCTATTGAATCTAGATTCGCCATGTAAAGGTTCTAACTTCGAGCATTGATTTATTTCCCCTAACCCTAAAGGATGTCCACGCATGATTACACTGATTTGCTATTTGACGCCAATATTGTCAAGTTACGTTCACCGTTCCATCAAATTCCTGCTGACGTCACTCGTCCCTATTTGGCCTTGTTTTCGCGGCTCACGTGATAATGAGAGGAAAGAGGATATTAGTTCAACATCTGATATTTCTCATGGGATGTTCCTCAAGGTGAAACAACATGTTTTTTTTATCGGATTTAGTCAGCCAAGAGGTCACTGGAGAATTAGTGTCATCTAATACTCAATTATTGTGTTTAGTATAAAACTGTTCTGAGAATGCGTGTATATAATGCCTAAAAACTGTTGCCGATCTAAATGCGAAATCTAGTTAGCCTCTTGCCTACTAACGAGATTTTCCATTTAGATAGACAATTCCAGCAAACATTGAACGACCGGGAGAAGTCTGGCCTAGTGCAGGCAGGTCTAGGAAACTGAAGATGTCGGGGTTTTGATGATGGGCCGATGATTTCCCTACGCTAAGTAACCTTACTTATTCAAATCGATCAATACGATGATAACCTTGTGATGGTGAGATGTCTGGAACCTGTTGAACACTAAAGAGTATTGGCCCTTTGCTGGCCAATATGACCTGTTCACTACTTGTCCCCTTGGTGGATGTTCTGGGAACGTGTACATCACAACAATCAGCTGATCATTTGGATCATTATTATATGTGACTCTAGTGATAGCGCCTCTTTCGTTTTTCTTTGGTTTGTTATCGAGTATTCTCAATTGATAATATAGAAGTTGGATTCTTCAATTATAATAATATTGAGTAAGTATCAATCTATCTATCTAGTGTTCCGAATTTCATTATGAAATGCATGTGTTTGGTATCTCATTACGTCATATACCTAGTAGTGATCATAATAATTGAAGTGGCTATCTATCTCTCCAGAAGCATAAATGTTTAACTCATTCATTGCTATCGAAAGTAATCTCAAGTTCTGTAAACCTGTATTTCATAGTACTAAATAACAATATAAGGTTTCAAGGAGAAATGACTGTGCCAAAAAATTAATTGCTCTACAGTGTCATTCATATAGTCGGCATCATATGGGAAAAACTTTTATTAATGACTTATTTTGGAATTCGAGTTGGACGTTAAGTTTTGCTCCAAAAAAGATGAAAAATGGCCTACTCAATCGGGGTCACGTGACTTTCGCTACATGTCAAAAGTGACATTTTTTCAAATTAATCGCTGGAAGTAGGCTTATTTGTTCGAATATCGAAAAAGTTTACTTAAAAAAGTTGTTTCTACTTCAATTTTACACATGCTCCTCGATTTTTCTATTGCAACTTTCAGATTTTGATTTTTTTTAATTTTGAGAAACTGTAATATTTGAAGAATTGTTAATTCCACGAAACTACTTCATACCAGTAGCTTTTTGATGCTACTCACTTTCAATTACTTGTAAAAAAATGTAAGAGAAAGATAAAATCCGAGTCACATATGTAAAATTTGAAGAGAAACAACTTTTTCAAGTTAAATTTTTCGATATTCGAACAAGTAAGCCTACTTTCAGCGATTAATTTGAAAAAATGTTACTTTTGACATGTAGCGAAAGTCACGTGTCCCCGATTGGGTAGGACATTTTTCATCTTTTTTGAAGCAAAACTCAACGTCCAACTCGAATTTCAGAATAAGTCATTAATGAATGACACTGTATATGTTATCACGTTATCAGACTATATTGATCAAGTTATGAAATCATGCATCGTTTTTATACTCTTATGAAGGAAAAAATCTGGTATTGAGGAAGACCACTCATAACTGATGAAGTATTATATATTTCAGGAGTATCTACCTCGCAACACAAGAATTGTTTTGAAGAAATAATGCTGTCCAAATAACATGTAGATGTAGATTCTAGCTAGTAAGCAGTCATTCTGAGATGTTTCATCATGAAAGATGTTAAGATGATATTGTGTCATTCATAATTCTTTTTCCTCGAAATCTGGTATGTTTGATATGATATAATATGATCTGATATGAAAGGATTACATTGTAAAATATAAAGTCACTAGAACTTTCAGATCTACTGAAACCCTGAAACCACTACCCCTTCCCCTACCTCGATAGTATGTAACCATTGTCGATAATGGGCTCATATCACAAAAAATTTTTATTCCATAATTCGATAGAACTCACCCAAACTAGCTCACCACCGCAAACAGTTTATCGCTGTGGGCTCCCTACGTTTTATAAAAAATTATTGAAATCCCCGATTTTTCGGACCTCTGAAAAAGCGGCGATGATGTGACGTCAAAACCCTAATACTGAAACAGGACTATTCCTGACAGAGATGAATGATACATGATTTCTGTCAGAGTGAATTAGCGCGAGATCACAGTTGAAAGAATTAATATATCAGTTGCCTCAGTCTCCGTCCGGCGTTTGGTATTTTCTTTTAACTATGGCGAGATGAGGTTTCTACGTCATAAGAGGGTCCGTTTTCAGATGGTACTATTATTTATGTCCAAAAATTGAACATTCCAGTAAATTTTTCGATCGAATTATGTCGTCATTCATTATTTATGTATGAAAGGATCATTATAAACATGGTTTGAGTTAAAAGTTCTACCAAGGTGTACACGCCCATTGGCCATTACAGTCCCATCATTTATTTCTGTGCTGGGCTTGCTATGGAGAACTCAATGTGTCGATTATGTTGTACTGGCAGTTTGCCGGGGAACTGAATATGATTGCTGGGTACCCAGCACTGGGACCAGCTGCCGGCCGCAGTGTACTGATATACACAGTCCCGCATATGGGACCATTCACTGGGTCGCTCATGTCAGGTATGGGCAAAATATATTAGGCTATAGATGCCCATTATTGAAATATTTGCTGGGATGCTAGAAACATATTTGGGGATACTGCGAGTTGACGGTCAGTCAAATAAACGTTGAATATGCATATTATTCATCATTCAGAACAATCTGGCGACGAGGAACCTGAACAATATAAGAATTTCTTCTCGTTCGCTCCAAGAGATACAAAAAAAAAGTTACTACAACATAAAGCATAGCTCAGAATGAATGCTGATTTGCGCAGTTGCTTGAAAATTTCAACAAAAGTCAACAGTTGTTACTACAAAAAATAGCCTCTTCTTCTACAGCATCTGCTTTAGAAAGTTCAGTTCGATGTCAAGCTGTAATATCCATGTTGATTCCAAACTTCGAAAATCCAATTGCATCAAAGGAAAGCTTCAAAATATATCATCAACGATTCGAATATTAGCTGACCATGAGAGGCGTTTACGCAGATAAAAAGGTCTGCAGTCAGATCGTGAAAGAACTTGAAAACCATTTGTGTCCTAAAAATAATTCACAGGAGAATCCAGTATATCTACCGAGTCTTCAGATTCCACGAATAGAGACGCATCCAGAAGCAATGTTCCAAACACCAAGAGATAATCCAATTGACCAGCTTCCTGAAGAGCAACAAGAATCCCAATGGTGATCTGGACCTTATCATCGATAACCAGGTCACCTCAAGGATTTCGTTGTGGATAATCACTGAAGATTGTAGAGTTTAGATTCTCGTTTAGATTGCAATTATATGCTTCAAAATTTTTGTGAAGTATTTCGAGTTCACATAATTCTCCCTGAAGAGCTGATTTCATCAATACATCACACTTAGGGTCTAGCGGGAATGATTTCAGAGATATAGTAGGTTCAAAATCGAGATATTTCATCTTTAGGATTTTTTTGTGTCGAAACTATTCATCATTGGTCAAAACTGGACAATTGGTCTACTGTTATTTTTCAATTGGGACAGATACAGGGTGATCAGATTTCTTGAAGCTTGAACCACCCTGTATTTGTTCCAATTGAATGTCAGTAGGTAGTAGATCGAAAGGGACATAAGTTCGACACAAAAAAATTCTAAAATTGAAAATTCTCGATTTAGAATACTCTTTATCTCTGTAATCATTTCTGCTAGACCCCAAGTGTGATGCTTTGGTGGAATCAGCCCTTCAGGGAGAACCTAGTGTTCCATTTGAAAAATCCATTATCTGGCGATATCTTGGAATTCGAACACCCTATAGATAAGAAAATGATTTGAGGTGATAGTTCTCATGAAACCTTATAACTGTTGTATTCTGATTATTCTTTCTATATATCTGTCGGTTTTGCCTCGAAGGAGGAGGACACACTATTGACTCAACCTGTATATAACTCACATATCCGGAACAACCGTTATATTATCTGGAAATACTCAGAGTGGACGGATAGTCAAAAAAATGATAAGAATAAACCAGCATTTCATTCGATATTCACAAAATAGTGAATTAATAGTTATTTATGCAACAAGTGCAAAAAGTGAATGCACTCGACGTGAAATTGTCCGACGAGGCCGTTATTTCAAATGGGAAGATTATGTGATAGGTACATGACCAAAATAAAAGACAGATAGTTTCTGTACGAGTAGCTGAATTCGAAAAAATATGTTCCTATCTTAGATTCCTCAACATCATGAGTTATTTTCGAAGGTTTTCATCTTGACTCAAACAAGCTATTGACAACCTGCAGACATTGATCAGAATATCAAAACATTTTGAATAATATCGGTTCACTAATGATATTTGAATTTCAAAGCCTACCAAGTGTCGATATATCATCGAATTCATGTCACAACCAACTTATTCTTTTTGAATAAAAAGCAATTCAACAGCGAATTAAGAGATAAATGCCACTTTGTGATGATACATGGTTGGATAGAGAATTTCAAGGCGAAAAAGATTGACTTGGGAAATGTACAGGGTGATATTTAAAAAAAAAAGTTGGGGTCACTTCCGGTCAAACAGGTGGTTGAAAAAAAGTGTCGTTAAGTTCGTAAAGTGAGTGAGTGGATTTCAAAATTTTGTCTCTCCAAATAAAAAAACTACAGGCTGCTACATGTCTCCTGTGTCACCCGGTATATTGAAATTATTTTGAACTTTACACTCTGCAGTTTGCTTGGATGTTCATCTCAAATTCTAATCACGAAACAGCACTACATTATTTTCGGCAACATAATCCACGATATGCTATAAAACGAAAGACATGGCCATCGATTTTTCAAACTTCACACTTTTTGTTTCATGAATTCAGTACTTCCCTGACCAGATTACTGTTTCAAAGTTTTACGTGGTTACGTGGGCAGCATAGACATTCGATTGTGGTAGATGAGGTATTGGACTATCTGATTCTCTGGGTGACGCATATAAGCTAGAAGAACGAAAAAAAATACAGGGTGTTTCAAAAAAACCTGACTCCCTTGCTAGGGTAGGTAGAACACTGCAAAATAAGTTGGGTTTGTTCAGTGAAAAAATGTCGTAACGGTATCCGTTTTCATGATACAAGGTGTTGAAAAAATTAATTTTTGACACATTTTTCACGATTATTTTGTACGGATGTTTCTTGAAATCTGACACATCGCATGAATTTGTTTTTATATCTGACTCTCATAGAGGGCGGTAGTTACACGGTTCGTTCCGAGTAGTTTAGAACATAACTTTTTTTGAGGTTAGATTTTCTGATCCAAATATGATATGAACTCGAACCTCATTCAATTTTACACCAAAAAGAAACTCTTGGTAAAACTCGATACTATGTTCCGTTTTCCGAATATTTCGATTTGAAAATATTGGGGTAGTATTGATGCTGGTATAAATTGAATTTTATTGAGTTCAATTACCTATTTATTCAGTTTCAAAAACAATAAAATCATTCTTGTGCTGAAGTTATTGATGGAACAAAGAATCATAAGTAGAAAATTAAGAGATATTTGACTAGAAACATGAAATATTGAATCAGTTAGAGTAAGTGTTCAAAATGTCCTACGTTTCGACGAATACACGATTCCATATTCTTTTCTTAAGAATGTATTATTCTTCTAAACAGTTCAGGATAAGCTGTTAGGTCATTCAAGTGATGTTCAATTATGTCTTACAACTCTGATGTGAATTTACCTATGTAGCTTAGGCTTTCTGCTCAAGATACAACAAAACTGTGTAATCCACGTTCTTAGTCAAATCTGTTTCGATGTTATTCTTGTGATTCATTGTTGAATCAATAAGTTTAGCATCGGAAATGTATTGTTGTTTTAGGTTCTCAATAAATAGGTGATAATTTTTCATAATACTCGCTCTATTAAATAGCTTTATACAAGCAACAGTTACCACTTCATCATTTTCAAATCGAAATATTCCGAAAACGGAACACAGTATCAAGTTTTACCAGAAGTACCTTTTTGGTGTGAAATTGAATGATGTTCAAGTTCACATCAAATATGATTTAGAAAAATCTAACCTCAAAAAAGTTATGTTCAAAACTATTCGATACGAACCGTGTAACTAGCGCCCTCTATGAGAGTCGGATATAAATGCGAATGCATGCGATGTGTCAGATTACAAGAAACATCCATACACAATTTCATCACAATGTTGCCAGTAGTTTCGACATAACCTTGAAAAATGTGTAAAAAATTAATTTTTTCAACACCTTGTATCTTGATAACGGATGCCATAACTAAATTTTTCTACTGATTAAACCCAACTTATTTTGCAGTGTTATACCTACCCTGGTAAGGGGGTCAGGTTTTTATGAAACAACCTGTATATAGAACATTTCTTCAAAACGCCCAGCGAGCACAAAAACATCTCAGAGATGTTAAAAGTACGAGATTTCGAGGATTGAACCTCCACTGCGATGTTCTGTTCACACATGAATAGAACAATTATAGAACAGCCAATGTCCGCCGCAGGCGGCAATTATCGAGATGTCCTTGATATGTCACAAAACTACCTTCTCCCTAGTTCTTTTTAAAGCCTTTTCATGGACACAACAGAACATTTTCAACGCGTCTTGCGCACATTGAATCGCTGGAAAAAACCATTTTCGAGGTACTTTTCTGAAGCCTTTTGTCAAAATGAACTTTTGCATTAGGATTCCATTTCCCTTGAATGAAAAAATGCATTAAAAATAAATTGAACATAAAAATATTTTCTTGATATGAAATTACCTTCTTAATCGGTTTTTGAGTAGTGCTGACTACACACAGACATATAATTGGAAATAGGTTTCCCAATTTTTGAAATGTTCTCCACAATGCATGATTTTGCAACTGCGGAGAAGCTGTGTATTGATGAATTCATACTTTGATATATTGATTACACTGAGGCACCGAACAACACATCCTTCATCTGATGGTCATTATTACAAACAAAATAAGTCTTCTAACACAATAAACTTCACCAAATTCCTTTCTGTTCGTTAGCAGCGTGATGTAAGCGTGACACGCTGCAAACGCGAATGCCAATTGCGAACAAGAAGAACAAAATCGAAAACAAGTCAGAATTCATTGTATTGTGACGTAAGCATGAGACGTTGTGGTGGGGCAAACAAGGAAAGGGCACGAAAGAACAAAAACAATACTTTCAATATCCTTCTAAGACCTCTTTGGGAAGTGCATATTACGCCTCAAAAAAACATCCTCATGCCTACATTTCTAAAACATCCCAAAATATCCCAGGGATACCTCTCAGTAGGCAAACAAAGGAATGCCACAGAAGAACAAAAACAATACTTCAATATCCTTCAAAGACCTGTTTGGTCAGTGCATATTACGTCTCAAAATAACATCTTCATGCCAACATTTTCAAAACATCCCAGGGATGTTTGTGCTCGCTGGGCGCTACTGACTTTATTTTTGTATTTCTGAATAATATCTATTACTCAATCATGATATTAAATCGATTCCCATTTCAGGATTCTATCGATAGTTATCGATCACCCTGACAAAGTTACTACGAAAAAGTTGCATTATATTTTTGTTGCAGGATGCTTCTAGAAACGAACTATCGCTTAGCAACGTAGCAGGGATATTCTATATCCTCATCGCAGGACTCTTCATAGCAATGGCTGTAGCTATGTTGGAATTCTGCTACAAATCTCAATCAGAAGCTAAGAGAGCAAAGATACCTCTAGGAGATGCAATGAAAGCCAAAGCAAGACTGACCATAGGTGTAGGAAGGGACTACGATAATGGAAGGGTATGTTTGCCAAAGTAAATACATGCAGATATCATCATCATGTTGCACTGTGTCCAAATAATCTAACAAATATGAGGAATGAACCAGCACAATATGCCTGTCTATCTTCAGCCATCAGAGCTTCAATACAATAATGATGGAAGTAAGATATGGTGCGCATATTCGGCCATTATTACGTATAGGAAATTTCAGAAAAATCACTCGACCGCTTACTATGATTTCTCTACGTCACAACGAGCGAGACGTTGAATCTACATTTTCCCGCTAGATGGTGATGCTGCTATTGCTGTATCAGTAGGTGCGTTTTTTTGGATTCCACCCGGTGAAAGTAGTAGGAATTGCCAATAAAACGACAATTCGTTTTTTGTGATTGTCAGGGTCGGTCTGTCAAGTTGACACATAAACATTATGATTCTTTCTCAAGTTGTCACCTGATAGTTTCAGATCGAAGTATTAATATTATTATGGATAATGTGGTTCCTGCTTTTTTGTTGTCTTCTTTAATAGGTGCAACTGTAAGAAGACAAGATTTGCTAGTATTTGTTGATGAAATTGACACTCTTATATTGGAGAGAATATTCAACTTGTGAGCCTGTTTGATATAGGTGCCTGAAGGGATTCAATAGGTTCAACTAATGTTTTCAGAAGTTCCAGTAATATCATCCCTAAAAGTCGAAATTATTATGAAGAAGTGATTCCATCAATGAGTTTTTCAACGTTCAAGAGTCATTTCAGAATGAGTCCAGATGTATTCGAGATCATTCTGGGTAAAATTGCCAACAATGACCATTTCCGAAAACTAAGTAATCATGGAGGTAGAAAACAAATCGAAGTTGAGAAGATGGTTCTTGTGGCAATTTGGACATTAGCTACTCCTGAAAGCTATCGATCTATTGGTGACCGGTTTGGAGTTACGAAATCTATGGTATTTCACTGCCTACATACAACAGTGAAGGTGATTCTAGAAGAATTGTGTAAATTATTCATCAAATGGCCACTTCCACATGAGAAGCAGGCTATATCATTAAGTTTCAATAAATATGGTTTGTCAGGAGTAATAGGAGTCATTGATGGTTGTCATATACCTATAACTAGACCCCATGAGTATCCCAATGATTATTACAACAGAAAAAAATTCTATTCAATGATTTTGCAAGGAATTTGCAAGCATGACCTGACTTTTACAGATGTAGATGTTAGATGGCCTGGGGGAGTCCATGATGCCAGAGTACTTCGAACAAGTGAAATATTTCCTATAGGTGCTCAACTATGTGGAGATCACTATTACATATTAGGTGATTCTGCATTTCCTGTATTATCTTGGTTGATTCCACCCTTCAAAAACAATGGGCAATTGACACCATCTCAAGTGTATTTCAACAAAATGTTGGCAAAAACGAGAGTCAAAATTGAACATGCTTTTGGGGCTCTCAAAGGAAGGTTCAGACGTTTGAAAGAATTTTTAGATATCAAGGAGCCACAGAATATAGCAAACATCATTGTTGCCAGTTGTGTGCTACATAACATATGCATCATAAATGATGATGATCCTCGCCAATATATTGATGATGGCTTTGATGTTAATCTAATTGATATGGTATGTGCCCAAGGAGAAAATGAATTAGGTGGCATTCAGCTACGTAATCAATTAGTTATAGATTTATGGAATACCAGAGGGCATAGAGTATAACAGCTGTTTTAATTCGTTCAATATAATCATATATATAATTATTTATTGTTTTTCATTATTTCATTCTTTGAAAATCGCTGTCTACCTGTACCGGGGGATGGGAAGGTTATTCACGTTATTCAACTCAAAACATTATTGTGGCTGAAGAATTTTATTGTTCAGAAGTGTTCTCTTTAGGATAGATAGGGGGACCTATTAGTGCTACATTTTAAAACACCTGGGAAATATTTTCAAAATGTATAGGTCCTTATATCCATCCTAGAACAGATTCTTCAGTTTATCAGAGATAGTGCACAATTTTTCGACTTCTGGGAAATTGCTTTCCAACATGGAATGATCGAAGATACAGCATTTTCATAATATTTCGAATACCCAATTGCATATGATATTTTGTTGGTAATGTAAAAGAGGGATAAAGATATAAAAATAGATGACAATGAAAACATTTTAATCTCATATAAGAAATAATAATCAACAATTAACTTGAACGTACACTGAATATTCACATTGAATAAATGTTGTACCAAAGGTATCTGATTCTTGATATCACTCTGGTGCAGGTGCATCAACATATGAAGATTTGTTTTTTAACAAATCTAAAATTTGTGACAACATCTCTTTATTCTCATTATGTTGCTTTTCAGCCATACTCAGCCTCCTTTCCTCTCTTTCTTGCACTTCTTTCTTGTAATCCTTAAGCCAAGCAACCATTTCTTTTTTTGGATTTTGTCTCTCCTGAGTTTTCTTAACCATCTTTCCCTTCTCTTCACTTTCACAAGATTCTGATTTTCTCTTCTGTACATTGGATGTTGATGGGCTGCTATGATCAGGTAGATTATTTCGAGCTATATTCAAGCTTGAACATGATGCTCTGGCTACTATACCTGGGCGATCTCCAAAGTACTCTGTCAGTATATCAAAAAACGCCCATTTTTTAGGATTGTTTCCAGAAGTGGCATTGAAATCTCGTATCTCCTTGTACTTGGTGGTTAGTGTTTTCATTTTATTTAAACATTGTTCACTTGAGAAGAAGTGTCCATTCTTTTTCATTTGGTCAGATATTTCTTTGTATACTTCCGTTTTTCTATATTTAGGATTGTTTAACCGGTCCTTATTGTGCCCACATATATCAATGAGCAAAAGCGTCTGTTTACTATCCCAGATGTTCTTCCTCTCCACCAGGTTCAAATTATTGTCATTATCTTTCAATGTTTCATAAGCTGTTTCATCATTGAATGAGGTGTCTCCTGTTTCAGCATTATTTTTGTCCATACTCTCTGGTATTACCCCATTTACAGCAGCAGATACTTCTGTCCTGATAAATTCGTACAAGCCAGCTGAAAGAATGCGGGTCATCAAAATTTGTGAGACGAGGGTCAAATCTCATTATATTACTCACTTCTACTATTGAACCATAGGTATTCCCCAGTATCTGTTTGAACTAAATGGCCTTCCATTTTTTTCGTTTCGAGTGTTTTCTTTCTTCTTTTCAATTTCGAATATTCAAATTCAAAAATTCAAATCACGTTTACTGACATATACCGCCTTTCTGTCACCTGTTACATAATCTTCTTCCTGTCATTCCGTCTAATGAGACGGAATGAAAAGTTGGAACTGGTTTCAGAATAATGTTCAATAAAACGACGAGAACTGTCGATCCGGTAGAAGAATATTGCCAATAAAACGCACCTAGTGGGATTGGGATTATTCAACTCTGAACTCGAAAAATCGGCGACAATTTCAAAACTGACAGATGTCATAATTGTGCAATGTCGCCATTTATTAAAAGATCGACGGAACCATTGCTCTCGCTGTTCTCGAGAGGTCGAGTGAAATTTCTGAAACAGAAGCGCATCAGTAATTAAACCATATCTTACTTCCATCATTGATATGATCATAGCAACTGTGCAAACACAACAGGTTGAAATCAAATTATTGTATGAATGATTGAATGCTACATCCTATTGTACGGTCATGTAATAATCAGGAGAGCTTACAGCATGGTTATCGTTCTAAGGTTTGGTGGATATAAATCCCTGCTCCCAAATACAACGGACCAATCAGAGACCTTGCAGCCAGGTGTTTTCTGTTGTTCAACTATTGGCATGAGAGCTTTCATCACTACCGTGCCCATTGAAATAAAATCTGCACGTACTTCAAACATCTCATTTCGGACTATGACAATTTCTCTTGAAAGCATCATCATATTATTCGAATCGGAAGAATTAGTATGACCATAGCGAAGTTCAGACTGACTCTATGACTGCTCCTTGTGTTAGGATAGATATTTTTCGTTTGAATATATTCTCGCGAAGTGAAGAGGTTGATATCAGTTAGTTACCTGGTCCTCATTGTTTCATTATTTTTATGTTTTCTTATTCTTATTGCAGACATCAGATCGTGGTCCCCGACATGTATCAATCAACACAAACGCGAATCAACATTACTCTCCACATCGAACCGAAGTCTATTGAATACGGTATTTTGAATATTTTAACCCAGCACAACTTCCATACATTACACACACCTCAATTTGCACCGTAAGTACTCACATCAGGAGCGAATTGTAAGCTTTCAAGGAACTTCAACATGAGAAAATATAGTTGTCTTTGAATTCAAAGGAGGGAAAATATATTCTGAGGAAGCAATGAAGTTGCAAATAAAATCAATTTATTTTCTCACGTAGTGGAACCCCAAAACTGCATGACTGAAAAATATTTTGCACTACTAAAGGATCCTGATCTATTATTTCGATTCAGTTTGAATGATGCTCTCGATTTTTTGATTCTGTATACGCGAGAAGTTGTGCTGAATTCTGACAGCAACTCTTAATATTCAATTAAAAAGTTATATACAACTCTGACGCCACGAGAAAATATTACGTTATTGGCTACGTGAAGGCTTTTCAATATTAAAGTTTCATTCTGATAGAAACGTTCAGAAATAATATGATTTTTCATGATGTTACGACAGAGTCATTTTTTATTTGTGAGTTGTCTCACCATCACTTATCATATTTTGTTTCCTGAAGCTAATTGAGATGAATGTTTAAGTCATTTTGGGACAAAATGAGCAAATTCCTATCTCTGAGGAATCATTATTATTTTTGAGCTCTCCAATTATTGGGATATCATACAGTAGGGCAAAGTGTCAAACTTATTGGACAAAAAATCTGTTTTTGATACTTAATATCGATTTCTTCAGCAATATCCGTATTGAGAATGAAGCGAAAAAATTGCATGGGTGACTCCTATCCGCTCTTTGAGCATATATGATGAATGAGTTCGAGTTTGGAAAAATTACTCTACTAGTTCCCAGATATAGCGGCCTTGTTGTATTCTTGATATTTTAAGTATAGACGTTCTAAAGGAAACTTCGTTAATAAATGTTGGTAGGTACCCCCTTCTCTTTCTCCCAATATTCGACGCTACTACACCCATGGAAATGATTTCTCGTTCCAAGAAAATGAATTTTTTGAAAAAGAATTACTTCGTTATTCTGTGAATGGATACTTTCGAAAAAAGCATTTTGCTCTCCTCAAATCAATATTTTCATTTCTTCGACTTTACTGCTTCATTCAAGAATACATACTGCATCCACGAATTTTTGGAATTCACTTATGAAAAAAATATTGATTCTTGTATCAAATATCACTATTATCTCGATTCAATAATTATCATCTACTGATTTCTTCATTCGAGTTTTCCATTATTTTGTTGTGAAACAATGTCGATTCTTGTATCAAACATCACATCTTGATTCAATAAACATTATTCAACATTTTCATTACACCAAGTAGATTTATATATCAGTCAGAAATAAATGTATTATCGAAGCAAGAAATCAATATTGTCAAAGTATAGCAATAACAATGTTATATACTTGGCTCAAATGATTTGTTCGTTTCAAGTAAGCATTCGATATATTCAAGTTACACATTTTCATCTCATTGTATGGAATATCCGAACTATTTATACAAAGTTACCCTAGTATTCTCAACTCAAGAAAATATTTTTTAATTTTGGAAGTATTTTCCTGCAAATATACATTTCTCATAATAACAAAATATTTATACGAGTTTATATAAATGAACCATATAGGTACTTGAAGTAGAACAGATTTTGTTAGTTTCAGAAATTCATTTTTTGTGTGTGAGGATATTTCACGAAGGAGATCAAACTTTTGAGTTCCCTATTTCATTCAGAAACAAAATTTACCACTTGGGACTATCAGGCTCACTTGAAACATACATCAACCGATTTTCATCATAATCAAAGACAGGGCTCCGGAAAATCAAATTATTATTTTTTGAATTATTGGAATTCTTTTTTATTCATTTTTTCTCATACGCATCGTATATTTTAATGATAAAAATTGGTACCGATATGTTCAGAGTATTCGTCAATAATAATTTGTCATTAATTTCTTCAAAAAAAGGAAAGACAGTACAAAACACTTTCTGATGACATATATTGAAGCTATATTAATAATTCGTTTTTCAGACACCCTGTGTTTGATGATGATGAGAATCAGAACAGGCGTGTTTCAAGTGATCTTGATCCAGAATTCATCATTATTTCTTGAGAAAAAAAATCCCTGATAGTAATTTCTCAACTATGGGTCTATAAAGTGGGTCGCAACTGGTCATGATAACGGTCAGATAATTACGATTTTATGGGGGTGATGAGTCCTCAAGGTGGACACACTGTATATAGACTTGATGGAAATCCATAGTGAATGCGAAAAACTCCATATACGATATCGATATAATTTCGTGTGAATCTAACCGTTTGTGAAGGTTTTAACATTCAGTTTGAAATTTCTAGCTGAACCTATACGATTATAAGTATAA
Source organism: Phaedon cochleariae (assembly GCA_918026855.4). Classification (NCBI taxonomy): domain Eukaryota; kingdom Metazoa; phylum Arthropoda; class Insecta; order Coleoptera; family Chrysomelidae; genus Phaedon; species Phaedon cochleariae. The sequence goes on from OU896711.1 coordinate 11,687,930, forward strand.
TGTAACATGATTGTATCTAAACATTCGTAGAGCGATATTTATTTTCCAAACGTATTTTTCGATATTGAATTTTCAAGTTATTCACGTTCCTCTGCTAAAAGGTTTGGTCTCGATCTACTGGATTTCATCGAGAAAGGAACTGAGAGTCAGAACCGGGACAACAACATTGATTGCCCTTTAGGCTGACAAAAATGCGGTCCCTGTAAAATCTGCAATAATTAACTAAAAACTATCTCTATTAACCAGCTACCAGACATAAATATGATAGGTGATTGCAAGAGAGAGCACTTAATATCAATTATTCTTCATCTGAAAGATCATAATCACTAAGAATTTTCGTTCGTCTTCTTTCTTTCATGTCGTAGCCGTAAGGAGAATAGTTAGTTTATAATTTGAAAATAAAATGCTTGTAATCTTGGACTAAAAAGGTTTCATTTAAAAATCTCTTTTTAACAATGCTTTAGCACTTGTTACTTCTGCTCCTCAATTTATGAATGCAAAATTCAAAATCACACACCCTTTATATGTCATATTATGTCAATAGTGTTTTGAGTTATATCGTTCCGTATTATGGTATGGAACTCTGCTTACGATATTTATATCAATAAACTTGAATGAATACATCATATTATATTCATAGATTACGTCAATAAAAAATGCATTCAAATGCATTCACTTATCACCAGCGTATAGTAAGAGGATCATTTCAAACGTGAAATTCCTTCACGATGTCATAAAAAAATCAGTTGATTCGCCTGCTATGCTTAGTAATATCATCTTAAAGCTCCTACTTATATCAGTAGGAATCAATGGCAAATATCATACAACACGCTGTCAAATCCAATTGATATTGCTATTTTCTCTTATCACTGTTTTCAAAATTATCCTACATTTTGATAAAACATTTCCTTGTTTCACCGACTTGATTTTGATATATCTTGATATGTATTGAAAAAAATTACTACATGTTGTACTTACTCAGTTATTCATTACCTACTTCAACTATTTATATTTCATCATCATTATAATTGATATTGGATTTGTTTAGTAAGTATCTGTATTATGCGAATTATTGACTTATCTATGAATTCTATTTTCGGGTTAGTCCCATTCGGTATTTCTTTTTGTGATTATAAATAAATAAATAAATACTTTTTCTACGGCTGTAACAGAAAAGTATAAGACAGAACCGTCATTTCTTGAAATTTAACATTACATGGAAGATGAGATTTTCTGAAATGATAACACAATGAAGTCATTGTGATATCAGATACGACACAATCAAAAATAAACGTGACTTAATTCCTCATTTCGTATAAAATACTAAAATAATTGTGGAATTGTACTTTCATCATCATAAGTTGACTATAATTAAATTATCGATGTACATTGAATCAATTTATTCCAATTTGAATCACAGGTGTATCGAAATACGATGCAGATCGAGTAATCACACCTCATTGTCCTGTTGTATTGCAGGAATGCTGCCACTGCTGATTAATTAAATTGCAGGGACAAAGCACAAGATTCGAATCCTCGTTAATTCGATGACAATCGTCACAGATCACTTCCTGTTCCGCTTGGATACAAGATACAATAGCAATTTCCATTATAGTCAGTTCTATGCGAAAAAATATGACGGGGAAACTGTTGCATCACTGGGGGTGCTGATGATTAGATTTCGTGTCATATAATGATCGACAGGGTATGGAATATACTCTCTTACAATGAGCCAATGAGGGCAATGAGGCGAATGTTTGGATACTATACACTTTGTCCAAGATAAGGATGGCTATCATTGGGATCGTTTTTATTCATTCCAGGCGTTATTTGAAATGGTATACGTAAAGAGACTTTCTCATTGACATTTTTTTAGCTCGACAAAGCAGGGTTGTTAGATTTTCCGTACGACGTTTCATTTCGGAGAAACTATCATCAACTTCCCCCCATGATGGACATCCTTATCTTGAACACACTGTATACGGAGTGATTTTGAATTTCGAAATTGGTATCCGAGTACTGATCCTCCTATTATTCTCCATTTTCCACTTGGGTCCATGTGGAACTCGCTGTTTCGTCATGCCCATCATTGCTGGTTCCGATTCCGATCCAAAATTCATCTATTCACAGTAACTGCCTAAGAACAGTCTAATTTGGAAAACCGTATCAAACTTTCAGGAAAATTTGCTCACTGCCTCACAAGGATTATGCTGGAGTTGGAAAATCAAAAACTCGAAAATTATCATCATCATTTGGATATAATATGTACAGTTAAATGAGAAATTACATGTGAAAATTACGTATGATACGCCAATGTCCTCAATATAACCTAAAAAACAACAAATGTCAGAGATCTAGTGTTCATCCCCAGAAATGAATAAATATGGAACTATATAACTGTTTCTCAAACACTTTAGAGTGAAAGGAGACGAGGATCTGTCCGTACCCTTCTAAGATGACGAATACGTCATGCCCCAATCACAAGATAAACCATGCCGTCCTACTAATTGTCAGATAAATCTGTCAATTATTATGCCCCGATTATAATAATCCGAACAAGCCCGAATTGAAATCGGAGGAAAATAGCAACGTTTCACTCAATTGAAAGGCTTACTCATGATAATTACGAGTATAAAAAATACTGGAAGTGAAATTAGAGCTCATTGCTTATCACCCAGTGATCGAACTCGAATCACAGAAACTAAGTTACAATCAACAGTTGCGAATACAACAAGAACAGCGCATATATAATTCTAGACCGATGGTTTGGTGTAAAACTGGTTTTAGGCGCGGTTGCCCAGTTCTTGAAAACTATTAAACTCCACTCAGGATCCCTTTCCTTTCAAGTTAGAATTTTATTTTGATTCTATCCATTTCAAGTTTCAACTCTCCAATGGAGGTATTCTAGATTGAATTGAAATTAAATTCTATGTTTCTTCTTGCTTATTATTTCCATCAGGCATCCATAAATGAGATGCGAGCATATTATCATTATCTAATACGCAAGGATATCGTGGTGCCTTCTTCTAGCTTCCATCCCTCCTATCCATTTCTCTGGCACTCCATACGAAATACAAAGTCAGTCGCCTTGATTTGTTCGCTTGCTACCTTGCTGAATCCCCTGAAGGAGCGAGCCCATAAACTGTGTTGTTTTTGGGATGTTTTGTTCGTCGAACAGGTATGTTCGAACAGAAATGACGCAAACCCGAAGGATGTCGTTTGTAGCTAGCGAAAACGACCATTTTGCAGCCAAACACTTCGGTTTTGCGTCAGACTTGTTCGTCGAACAAAACAGCCTACAGCATTCATTTTATGGCCTAGCAAGAACCGTGAAAACAGTGTACTTTTTCTCACACTTCTCCGTAACACAATGAAATAGTATTTTTAAATTGGAAAATTGTACACTTCAGGCACACAAAATATATTAAAAATGTACAGTTTTTTTGTCAGTTTTAGTGAAAGTTATTTCGCGTTGTGTCTGTTCAGCGCCCTAGTAACCTATTTTGATTTTTTTAGTACTACACACCGGCCAATCAAGTAGCTGGAGTAACTGAACCAGAACAGCCGCACAGCAACACTCACACTCAAGTGTGAACGATGCCGATTACCGAATGATCGGTATTATCGATAACCAGTTATGTTTCGATTTAGGTGTTTGTACAGTCGATTGAGAGAGCTTTGAATGCTCATCTGTGAAACGGTGTCATTTGATCACTAGGTTCCCCATACTTGAGATGTTTATAAGTTGACCCCATACTATACTATACTCAATGTTATGCATGGTGATCGATCGGTTATACCTTTTCAAGTTCAAATTTAGACAAAACACATCGACATTGATAAACAAATCCAAAATACGCATACTTGAACACGATTAGATTCAGAATAAGCATTTCAAACTTGGGAATTAATGTATTCAAATTCGTTTAACACAGTTGAATTGGATACCTATTTAATTTATGACGAAACAGCATCGAATTGGAAAACTACAAATTGGAATTGTCAATAACTATTGTGTGAAAGACGATATTTGAATGAAATGAAAATGATTTTAAACAGATATTTGTTGCCGCAACTCTTATATTTGTTATGTTATCAAGGAATATGTTGTTATTTCAAATAAACCATATTGTGGAACAGAGTCAACAGATACATAGATACAAACAACAGATATATTTTTTATATCCATTATCTAGTTGCATTTTCCATCTTCCATACTGTCGCTTTGATTCTGGTAGAATATAGGGATATTATCAGCTGTCCTAGAATGTGTGATTATACGTTCACAAGCCAATAATCTTGAATCATTTGGAGAATTAAATTTTTTTCAATATCTTTCGGTTCTGAAATTTGATTCTTGGAGATTCATCATTATTATAAATATTATTCATCAAAAAAGTTTGTTAAATCTGATTACCGATACAATATGAAATATTGTTACTGAATACTTCGCTACTTAATTTATACTGTTATTGATCATTTCAATCAACATATTGTGTTCACTGTTGAGTCGAATCGATAATGAGTTAAAGCAAATGAATTTTCAATTGAAAGAATAAAAATATTTTGTAGGTAGTCGTTACGATATTTTGTAGTAGATATATGACACTCAGATTTTGTTATGTTCCTAGAATTTTTGTTGATTCGTTTTTTCCTTTTTCTCCCTGTGGTGATGGAAGGGGTAGACGAAAACCCCTAATCGATTGATGTAGAATCGTGTCGAAATAAAAACAGGGGAGAATAGGATCAAAATGATCAAAATCCAATGTTTGTGTGTTTATTCATTCAGAATTGGTCATTTTTATTTCGAAAATAATGAAATTAGTCTCAATTTCAATTTGCAAATTAACAATTTTGATGTGTTGAATCCAAGTTCCTTCATCCATTCGAGTTTATCTTCAATTTGAAAATGGTAAGTCTCGATTTGAATTGGAAAAGGTTCAGTAATAGCATCTATCCCGTTCAATTTTGCACACTAGAATTGGAATAAGTGATTTTTGCATTTCTTTTAATTACACCAAAAGAAAATCATCTTGTCATGACAGAAATATAAAAATATTTCTCATTGAAATTTGACTAACGGCTTAACAATATCAGATCAGGTTGATATATTTATAATGATTGATATTTTATATTACCGAACTACGCTTATACTCATTTTACTTGATTTTTTGGGATTTTCTCTCTTCGTTTCTATAAAATGAAAATATTCGTATTATTTCAATATATTTGTAGAGGGACAAATCAGATGATTTGCCCCAAAATGTCACTGCGTTTAACAAATTTTTCTATCAGGGAGTCTAAAAGAAAAATCCAGTAGCTTGTCAGTGACAATTTGTTTGAGGAAATGTTTGAAGGAAAGAAATATAGATATATTGAGAAAATATCGAATTTTTACTTAAATTTGGACGTTTCGGGACCGATTCTTCTGCCGTTCTCAACATGTGAATGCAAATTATGTTTCTTTGAAAGTTGTGTTGCTTATAGTTTGACACTTTTCAGTGTCATACTGATATAAATGAGTGATTTTAGTCTTCAAATGAGTTACAGGATGTTTTCATTAATTATTCTTCAACCCAACTCATATCCAAGGAACTTCATTGATAGACCGATTCACCAAATTGAAAACAAACAAAATACACCACAACAAAAACAACCATCAATAACGACGAATATAATACCGTACATTCTCGGCATATCTGAAAAAATAAAACGTGTTGGTGATAAGTTCCAAGTGAAAACTGTGTTCAAAATTGAAAATACAATGAGATCCATTCTAACTCAAACAAAGCCAAAAAATGAAGAACAATCATCTAAAAATTGTATTTACAGTATACCTTGTGTTTGTGGAAAGTATTATACAGGTGAAACGAAAAGACCTCTCTCAGTAAGGACTAAAGAACACGAGTACAATATCAAGAAAAGACATATCGATAAATCGAAGCTAACTGAACATATCCTTACTGAAAATGGACAACATATGGCAGAGTGGAATAATATCAAAATCATAGGGAAGGAAGATAACAACCAAGGAAGAAAAATAAAGGAATCCGCTTGCATTCTTCTAAACGGAGACAATAGCATTGCTTCCTGTTCAGTTGATATAGATAGAACATGGTATTCACTACTGAAAACTGATCATGAAAATGGTGGATTCAAGATCAATTAATGAAAACATCCTGTAACTCCTTTGAAGACTAAAATCACTCATTCATATGCCAACATCAGTATGACACTGAAAAGTGTCAAACTATAAGCAACACAACTTTCAAAGAAACATAATTTGTTGAGAACGGAAGCAGAATCGGTCCCGAAACGTCCAGAGATAAGTAAAAATTCGATTTTTTTCAATATATCTATATTTTTTTCCTTCAAACATTTTTTCAAACGAATTGTCACTGACAAGCTACTGGATTTTTCTTTTAGACTCCCTGATAGGAAAATTTGTTAAACGCAGTGACATTTTGGGGCAAATCATCTGATTTGTCCCTCTACAAATATATTGAAATAATACGAATACTTCTATTTTATAGAAACGAGGAGACAGTATTTACGCTTATACTGTTTCATACACTACGTATACTTCATTTTAATCAGATATTTTTACTCTGTCGACTATTGATTCATCTTATATTTGCATACACTCTCAGTATGTCCATGTATTTTCATTCAATCAAAATAATAATAATGTATCGAATAATCAAAATGAAAATATCAAACATATCCATGAAATTCTCTCTCGGCGTTGTTTTGACTGGACAACACCCCTATGAGTAATAAAAATGCAAACTAATGAAAATTCAAAATGTTTTTACCCATATACATATACATATACGTGTCATGTTTTTACCTGAATGTTGTGAATGTTAAAAAAGTTTGTCAATTTAGTATTCAACTGTATTATTAAACATTTGTTTGTTGTACTATATACCTTCGTTTTATTCCTCTAGACTTACCTGGAACCTCAATTCAACAGCAACTGAATGAAATAATGAGCATTGCCAATACTTAGAGACCAAAGGAAATTTGTATATAGGGTGTTTCCTGAATATTGTTAGAACATTCGGGAGGTGAGATTTTCAAAATAGTTCCATTATAATGTTTGTTAAAAACTGCTGAACATTACCTACCTATACTTTCCACGATAACTTCATGGCTGATCGATATCAGCTATAATGGAAATAATGATACTATCAATCATTTCGTTCGTTATTCTGATTGATCAAAATGCGTGCAATTTTGTAGTTGAACTTTTGAGAGAAAACATGATACCAATTATTTTGTCGTAAAAAGAATGCCCTTGGAAAGCCACTATTTTCAGATATGTCGATAATCGATTCGCAATGAAGAACTTTTCATTGGTTATATCTGAGAATGCTTGAAGAAGTAATTTGGAAGCTAGAAAAGATGATAATTTTCAATAATATTCTCAATCTCTGATTGAATTCGTGTTAGCATTCGTATATAGGGTGGTTCGGTTTTTGATACAAAAAATTCAACAGTGTGTTGTACTTGTTGAAATTATGAAAAAAGTATATCAACATATACTTTCAAACGTGTCCTTTTCGAGATAAAGGGTGTTGAAAATATTATAGTCTGTGTATAATTTTTTATGGAAAGTTCGAAACTGTTTGAGATAAATCAACAACATGCATTTCTCACATATACTATAGACTTTTCACGCTCTATATGATGAAACAGTGAGCATAGCACTCTTGTTTCAATTATTACAATCAGATATCATTATTGAACTGAAAATATTACGATATTGCTGAACCCATTTAACTCGAAAACGGCCAATCGCATCAAAAACTCACAAGTGAGACCTATGTTCCTTCAGATATTGAATTACAAATTGTGAGAGGAATGCACTTATAAAAATGAGGGTGATTTTTTTTCTTCACTCTCCCCAAATTCAGCCGCCAATGAATCACTTTATGGAATAATTTCTATTTCATCTTGAAGAACGTAACAAGTTCAGTATCAGTGGGAAATTTGGTTGATTTATCTGGAACCGTTTCGAACCTTTTAATCAAAAAACAATATTCAAACTCATTTTTTCAACACCCTATACAAGGTGTTTCTTAATGATATGCTAATATTCAAGGGGTCGATTCTTCGACCCATTTCAAGAATTAAACTTCATATGAACGTATGTCGTGAACGTTCTAACTTTTGGGGTATAGGGTGTCAATGTTGAAAATATGAATAGATCACTTTCTTGTCCACCCTGTATAGCTTTTCGTAATGACAAAATTCAGTCTGCTATGTACTCAGACATTAAAATTTGAAGTCTGGTCTCGTTTTTCTGTTTTTTCTCCAAAACGAAGCGTTCTATCGAGTATCAATAGAAGGATCATTTTTGTGAATAATTGAATAGAGTTTTATGACATTGAATATAACTTTAATTTTCTTGTCGCTACTAACTTTCAAGTAAAATATAAACAATAATACTCCCGTAACGGTGCCACTGGTGAAAAAAATGAAAATTTTTGTACATCAGAAAATGCACCTTGATGCATAAAAGACGTGTACCAAATTTCATGAAGATGTATACAATATTGTCTCAGTTATTATCAAAAAACTGAATATTTTTCAAAACTTCATCACCCTCTATCTCAAAAGTTGAGACTTTTAGGACATATGTTCATGTTCATATGAAATTTTCTTCTTAAAATGAGTCGAAGAGTCACCTTCTCGAATATTAACATGTCTTTAAGGAACACCCTGTATATGGACGACGACGCGTTCAGAATTATATGTTTACATAACCTATTCTAATTATTTCAACGAGTCACCGTGTATATCAGGAATCAGTTGGTTTAGGCAATGTCAACTTGTTAGTTTGTGTTGGCTTGATGGTTATAGTGATAGGGCACCGAGAGAATGGTTGTAAAAAAATCATATGGATACCTATACATACATAGATACAACAAAAGAATCATGCTGGATCTTCTTCATAAACATGTTCATTCTGATATCAATTTTATTCTAGTGACCAGAAAATGTTTTCATACTTTTGCATGAAGGTTAGTTCTCCACGTGCTGGTGGTTTAACATGTTTTATCTGAGTATAATATGATTAACAGTTTCTTCACACATGAGGTCAACACTAATAGGAATCACTTGATAGCAGTCAAATGTTCTTGAAAAGCAAGAAAAAGCACGAAAGCTTTTCCTGCTACGTCATCTTGATTGTCACGCGACCAGCAATGTGTAGGAAGTTGCCGAGTTCAGAATATAAATGAAACTTCAAACATGTAGGTATATATAGGTCATCGCTATATCGAACAGCAAGAAGATATTTTTTCATCCTGATGATGTCTCAATTGTTGGAAGACATAATATTATTAAAATACCAGGTTGTTTTTCTCCACAATGAATTAGAAATCGAGTTGTTTCTCCCGGAAAATTCAAATGACCTAGCGTCGTCTTCTTGGTGAGAGATTAAATATTATTGATTCATGGTGTATTAAGAATAATAGCGATGTGGTGGCAATGACCTGATGCAGTTATCATTATTTCAACAAGAAAAAATCATTGAATTCAAGGGGATGGAAAAAGTCAATTGCTTTTCAGAAAATCAAGTCTTCAAACTAGAACGTCACTGCACCAAATTTTCACGTAGTTCTGAAATATTATAGTAGGATATTCGTAACAAACTTCCCTTGTCCAACCTGACCCTGCATGGCGAATCATATTTCATTCACAAAATAGTCTGATGTAGATTTATAATGAATAAGATACAGAAACATTGAGACCTAATCACAAAAAAATCCGGAAAACTATTACTACGATTATTATTGCTCGTATACGAAGAAACTTCGCGATGCTGCCACGTTTATTCTGAAATAATTAAGTTCATAAATCTGAGTTACTGACACTTATGTTATTATATTATGAACATCATCAACATGTCATAAAACTCATTCAATTTATTTCGTCAGGAGGTATTTGATCCACATGAAATACCCGATTAGGCAGCGGTTCCACTGAAAACCTTGGAATGTGTTTTTTTTATCCACTGAGGAAATGAGCTAAACAAATATCTCTTCTTGACTACTCAGTCTGAGGATTCAACTAGGTCCGAGAATAGGTTACTTCATCTGTTTCCACGTCTCGCTGGTCCAAGGAATATTATCGGTCCTATGAACTACGTCACAGTAGAGGATGCTAGAGGTGAACCACGATTTTTTCTAGCGACACAAGCCCTATCAGTTTATCACCATGGATGTTCTACTCGTTTCCTGGGGTGCTCATGGTGCATTCAGAATAAACTCCACTTGAATATCAAAAAATGTAAAGTTATGACTTTCACTCGTAAACTTGTTCCACTCACATTTAATTATGCACTTGATGGTAACACTCTTATGCGTATCTTTCGCTTATTATAAAAAACATGGTATTTATCTCGTTAGAGGCTATAATTATGACTTCTTGCTACAGGAGTTTAATCTGATATCACTAAGAAAGTATCGCGAAATAAGAGACATGTGCTTCAGTTACAAAATAATACACAACCAAATAGATTGTTCAACTTTTTTGTCACAAATGATGTTCAATGTACCTCGTTTCTCATCTCGCTCATGTAACACATTTTACTTTCCCGTGCCTAACACTGTGCATAACTTCCACTCACCTTTATCAACAATGTCTAGGAGCGTTAATAATACACCCAATGTAGATATTTTCTTTTTGTCATTTGCACAATTCAAACGTGATATTCTCAGCACACTTCCTAATTGATAATTATACATTATGCTCTAATTCACTTAGTATTAATTATGCTTAGTATAGGATTACTCTTATCACCTATTATCAATTTTGTACACCTTTTAATGGGCTCTTGGGCCTGTTGGATGTAATTTTTGAAATAAATAAATAAATAAATGTAGGGCAAACCAAATTTTGACTTAGTCAGTTTCTCGATCACCGTATACTGACAAGAATGAATTTCTGAATGGTTACCTTTAAAGATATTCTGATTAGGTGATCATACTGTTTATGCCCTTCCCTTGGCTCTATCACAGTATATTATCCGTTCACGATAATATACTGTGGCTCTATTCAAAGAAATGAAAGAAACTACTCCAATAGAAGTGAACTTCGCTTACTTTCCAGCGATAGAAAAACATATTTTTCCTTTATCACCGTGGGCGATTTCTTCGCTTCCTGGAAGGTTTGCCAGAGTTTGTCTCAGACAGTTACTCGAGCACAGGTTACTTAGAAGAAATGAATGTTCAACGGCCAAAGTCTCAGTAACCTTTAACGCAATATTCTATAGATTGGTCTATTATTTCGAAGATCATTGAGGAAGTTATCAACATCGAGCTCATGTAATAACTGGAACATTCAGATATTATCGACGATAGGCAATATGGCTTTCGTAATCAGAGATCAACTAGTGACCTGCTCGCTTAACTCTCACATATATGGCAGCAATCTATTGAAAAATATGGTGAAACCTCAGCCGTGGCACTTAATAACTCCAAGGCATTCGATCGAGTCTGGCACCACGGACTCCTCGCCAAGCTTCCATCTCATGGCTCGCCTCCCTAGCTATTCTCTTTGCTAGCTGTAGCTGTGGTGGTCGACGACGGAGTTTCATCTGACTCTCCTATCATAAATGCTGGTGTTCCGCAAGAATCAGTTCTAGCCTCAACACTATTCCTACTCCAGATCAACGATTTCTTAAAAGCAACTTCGTATTCAGTACACAGCTTCGAGGATGATAGTACCCTCCATACCGCTTTCTCTTCCAGGGCTCCGATACCAGCTAGGCAAATCAGGATCGAACGAGGAAGAAATGTTGACAACATAAATATGGACTTGGCAACAATTCTCGAATGGGGATCCAACAACGTGGTAGATTTCAATGCAAACGAAACACAAGCATGCCTTTTCTCTAGAAAATCCGATCTCACTGTGCCCCACATAGGCCTGTCAGGAGTAACCATACCTTTGAAGACATCCAATTCGATGCTTGGTATTACTATCAGCAATAACCTTCCTTGGGAAAATCACGTGAGACCAATTGCGAAGTGCATTCCAAAAACTCGGTTTTCTGTTTCGGGCTAGGAGCTATTTCACTTCCAGTCAGCTGCTTATGGTCTATTAGGCACAGATCCGACCTGTCCTGAAAAACTGTTCCCATATCTGGAGTGCAGTACCCAAACATACCCTGAAACTGTCGGATTCTGTTCAAAAAAGGGCAATTCGTCGCGTGGGTGCGATGCCTCGCTCACGAACTCACTCACTTCTCTGGAACACCGTAGAAATGTTGGCGATCTGGCTCCATTTCATAGATATTTTAATGGACGTTGCTCTTCTGAAATATCAACAATTGTTCATTCCTTGGCAGTGCCCGCGAGATTAATCCGTCGAGTTAAGGCTTCGCACACTTTCGCGGTCACGTTGGAGACCTGCAGAATATCTGTTTCCAAAGACTCGTTCATCCAACCAACAGCGAGGCTCTGGAACACATTGCCAAGGGAGGTGATTCCCGAGGCTCACAACCTCCAGAAATTTAAGAAGATCACCAATTCCTACCTCATTACCCTTGGCTTTCACGATCTTCTCGGAACAAAACAGCGTATCCCTTTTCGTGGGAACCAGAACATAAAAAGAAATCATATAGGTGTCCATACTTTTGTTCTACTCACAGCAATAATGAAGTCCCAAGTTCATTGAGGACCTCTTCTATGAACTACGTCACTAGAGGTGAACTACACCTACTTTCCATCGACGCATCAACACCGTTCTTCTCTATCAACCGTGGTCGTTTTCCTCGTTTGCTGCAATGGAGTATGGTGAGCTTCACAAATGTTTCCTTTATGTTAACATTGGAATTTTTCATATGAAACGTCTAGAGATTCACGTAAGACATTTCGAGCAGAGAATTTGTGTAACTAATTTGAAACGTATGTATTGACATATTTCTGAAATATTTCACATAACATGGAGAACTCCAGAAATGTTTCCTCTATGTCAACATTGATATGTTTCAGATGTCACGTCTAGCAAGATTCACGTGAGACATTTCGAGCAGAGAATTTGTGTAACGAATATGACACATATGTATTGAGATATTCTAGAAATATTTCTGAAATATTTCACATAGCATGGAGAAATGTTTCCTTTGTGTTAACATTGAAATGTCTTAAATGACACGTATTAGGGAACTTTTGAAATGTTTCTGAAACGAGTTGTGTTTATTGGCATACTATGAACTACGTCACTAGAGGACAACTACGCCTACTTGATAGGGCCGGCCGAAGTTCGTATTCGATTCAGTCAGTTACTCGATCACCGGATACCGAGAAGCCGAGAACTCATTTCCTGTAGACGTCCGACGCGGCAATTACAAAAGCAATGTGCCGGCAGTATATTTGCATCTTGGGGGGTGGAGGAACCCCACCTTTTGTGCAGGGGTGTCTGTGGATGTCACGGCAGACAGCCCGAGAAGTCTTATCGCGGACGTTTCGTGCAGAATTGAGTTCTGTGGCAGAAACCTTCTCGATGACATACTATTGGACTGATGATTCTGAGTATTGAATCTTCTACGTAATATAATATCCAAGATGTTTTAGATATTTGACATATAACCAGAAATATGTACAGTGTGTCCATTCAGTGCGTAATTCTTCGATATCTCGAAATCCATTACAAGAGAAAAACAAATTTTTTCCGTTATTGGAGGTTTCCATTTCAAAAATATTTTTGAAAATACTGGGTTTCTTATAAAAGCGGGACGACTCGGAGACGAGTTTTTTCAAATAGAACACCCAGTATTTCTCATTCGAAATTTATTCCGCTGAAGTTTAGCTCTACATCGCTGTGAAAAAAATTGAATTTGGTTGCAGCGTTGCCAAGTTATAATTGATAAACCCATTTTTACTACTATTGAAGGGTCATGTTGAATTGGGTATGTTATATTCATTTATTAAAATTTTGAAAATATTCTTGGCATACAGTAGTAGTCTCAGGTACACCAATCCAGTAATTTTGCGAGGTAATCCTCTACAGGGTGCCAAAATCGAGGCTAAAATTTACATTCTGAATATTGTAAGATTTAGACGACGTTCATTAGAATTTTTCAAATGGAATATGTTTTATCACACATTTATTTCGACATCATCGCTGGAAAAAAAATCGGAATCGGTTGCAGAGTTTTCAAGTTATTAGTAATTTTCTTATATTTATCACTATCTCAGGCTCGATCTCAGGGCTATTCATATGACATGGTTCCTTTATTTGATTTGAGTGTGGGAATATTGCTTGCCACATGACATTCGAGGTTCTACATAGATCATTCAGGTATTTTTGCGATATGTGCATTGTCCAAATTTGAAATATTCCGTCATTTTGTTACTTATGATTTATAATATAATATGTACCTATGTGAAACAAACAAACATGCCAAAAGCAACGCCTGCCTTTGAAACAACTTCTACAATACAAACAATGAGGATTTGGATTGCGAAAATAAGGAAACATTTTTAAAACTTGGGCCATTGTCGTTATTCCCACAATCCAGATCTCTATTTAACTTGAACGAGGTAAAGCTGGTGTTCGAAATAAGCCACTTCAGTATCTGAAAAAGTTTTTTCTTCAAAGTTTTTCTCTATAGGTTATGGCTATCGTGATATCGAAGAATTACGCACTAAATGGACACACTGTATATTCATTTCTATAATTTTCAAGTTCAATTCCAGGAATCTTCAACTCTATATCAGGATTCTTTGATGTGACTTAGGAAATGAATTCTAATTTACAATCTTTCTAGTTATACGGGGTGTTTCTTAAGTACGTGTAGAAAATTCAGGAGCATATTGCTGACGTCTAAATAAGAAGAAAAGTTTGTATAAATATATGTTCGAAAGTTCTCCGTTTCTGAGATACAGAGTGTCGTAGTTGAATTCTTATTTTTGTTTTTCGTTGATAAATTTCGAAATGATTGTGATATTCGAACAATGAAGTTTGGTATCTGGGGTTATTTTTCAATGACACTATTAAATTTGATGTTAATTTGTGTCTTTCGTGGGGGTGACTTTTTAGTCTTTTGAAAAGTTATAACTTTTTTTGCGTAGCTGTATCACGTTTTATCGTTGAAAAACTACGAAGGCCTGGAAGGGACACATAAAATAAAAAAAATAAAAACTCTTCAAAATTCTGAGTTATAACTCGGAATTTTAAAATTCCGAGTTATAACTCGGAATTTTACATCAAAATTCCGACTTATATCTCGGAATTTTAAAATTCCGTGTTATAACTCGGAATTTTGGATGTAAAATTCCGAGTTATAACTCGGAATTTTAAAATTCCGAGTTATAACTCAGAATATTGGATGTAAAATTCCGACTTATATCTCGGAATTTTAAAATTCCGAGTTATAATTCGGAATTTTAAAATTCCGAGATATAAGTCGGAATTTTAAAATTCCGAGTTATAACTCGGAATTTTACATCAAAATTCTGAGTTATAACTCGGAATTTTAAAATTCCGTGTTATAACTCGGAATATTGGATGTAAAATTCCGACTTATATGTCGGAATTTTAAAATTCCGAGTTATAACTCGGAATTTTGGATGTAAAATTCCGAGTTATAACTCGGAATTTTAAAATTCCGAGTTATAACTCAGAATATTGGATGTAAAATTCCGACTTATATCTCGGAATTTTAAAATTCCGAGTTATAATTCGGAATTTTAAAATTCCGAGATATAAGTCGGAATTTTAAAATTCCGAGTTATAACTCGGAATTTTACATCAAAATTCTGAGTTATAACTCGGAATTTTAAAATTCCGTGTTATAACTCGGAATATTGGATGTAAAATTCCGACTTATATGTCGGAATTTTAAAATTCCGAGTTATAACTCGGAATTTTACATCAAAATTCCGACTTATAACTCGGAATTTTAAAATTCCGAATTATAACTCGGAATTTTAAAATTCCGAGATATAAGTCGGAATTTTACATCCAATATTCTGAGTTATAACTCGGAATTTTAAAATTCCGAGTTATAACTCGGAATTTTACATCCAAAATTCCGAGTTATAACACGGAATTTTAAAATTCCGAGATATAAGTCGGAATTTTGATATAAAATTCCGAGTTATAACTCGGAATTTTAAAATTCCGAGTTATAACTCAGAATTTTGAAAAGTTTTTATTTTTTTTATTTTATGTGTCCCTTCCAGGGCTTCGTAAAAAACAGATATCTCGAATACTTTTATTGTGTGAAAAATATTTTTGCTGCGAGCAACTGTTCTCAAGTTATTGGGATTCGAAATAATCGATGCATTTGAATTATTTCCATGGGGCTCGTAAGTCGTCTCTGAGTAGTAGGTAAATATCAGAAAAGATACGCCAATATTCTTCTACATTCAACATTGGAAAATCGGCAAAAGATGATTCTTACTTAATTTTATCTACCTTTTTAGACTCTTCCAATTCAAAAATATTATAATCGAATGGAAGAGCTCTAATCATCGACTGCCGAATCACGACATTCATAAACCCTTTTCAGCGTCTTATGGAGTCTGGATCCTTCAGAAAAGCTCCAGTGATAGGCAGACCGTTGACTATACTAAGACTCCAGAAATTGAAGAAGCTGTTCTTCAGGCAATCGAAAAAGATACACAGACAAGCACAAGAAAAGTTGCACAAAATCTTACGAGCCCCATGGAAATAATTCAAATGCATCGATTATTTCAAATCCCAATAACTCAAAAACAGCTGCTCGCAGCGACCTCTACCAGGAGTATATTTTTCACAAAAGTGTTCTAGAAATCTTTTTTCTACTATGAAACGTGATACAGGTACGCACAAGAAAGTTATGACTTTTTAAAAGACTTAAAAGATATGTAGGTGCCGCCACCCCCACGAAAGAGACAAACTAACCTGAAATTTGATATCGTCATCGAAAAATACCCCTAGATAGCAGATCTCATTCAAATATCACAATTATTTTGAAATTTATCAATAAAGGAAACAAAAATAAAAATTCAACTTTGACACTGTAACGGCACAAGTTCACATCAAGAAATAAATAATCTCAAGATGGCACACACGGTACATTGCCATGAACGTGACAACGAAAAAAAAATGAAATAAAAATAGAAATAATTTTGACTCTGACATCAGTCAGAATTATAGAAAGAATAGATTTCAAATTAATATTAAAAGGCAACAACCACGGTAAGGAACATAAGTTTTCATGTAACGTGTGCCCATATTTCAATTATATTCGATTTACAGCAAACGGCGTGGTTGTAATTTCTGAATCTGATATCTATCAGAAATCCCTGGACGAGGTTCAGCTGTTGTTAGTCGTATACCTGTTATCATCTGCATCGTTCCATTTGGCGAAATAGAATCTGTGAGAGGGATTCTCTGCTGCAGAAGACAGCTATATTGAACAGTTCAGTTGCCCAACCATCAACTATCCTTTTGAATCAATACCTACTTCAACTTTATGGTAAGATTGTTCCAAGTTTTAATGAACTGCTTTTGAGGGAGTGTGAAACTCAGTACCTAATAGTGACCTTTTTCTTGTGCTTCACGACCAATATGGAAAACAGACTATGCTTCATGTTTATTAATTATTATTTCTGTTGATGATGATGATATTGTCATCATATAATCAACTGATTTGTTGATCATTCATTTGCGATATTTTATTGTTAATTCATTAATCGTTACCACCGAGGTTCAGTTTCATAATCATTCATTTATTCATACATCCATTCTAGTTCCATTTAGATATAGTTGAATTTGTGAGGTTTTTGGTTCTGGCAAAATACGATCTGAAATAGTTCAGTTTGTATGGTTATTGATAATATATCTGTGGATATCCGATATTTGAATCTTTCTACCCAAACCCCATAAATTTATATACAGGAGATATAATACATTGGCGCCCAACTAGTGGTTCATAGGAGAATTCAAATTTCGTATAGTCAGGATATATTCAGATTCCTTATAATATTCATAGAATCATGTTCACCAGATCTCGAGCACAGTATTTATCGCAGAGAAATAATGCAAGTCGGCTCAATGATTCACATAGTAAATCTCAACCCGGCGAGTCTCAGCCTAATGATATTCAGACACCTGAAATACAGGAACGAAATACTCCAGTTCATGTTTCTTCAGGTAATGTCGTAGATTATCAAAATCATTCAACGTTGAGAACTGGTGCAATACCACGACGAAATCCATATCTGACTGAAAATATTCATGTAGGTTTTCAAGGTGGCAATGGCCATTTTAACGAAACGCCTATTAGACTTCAGCACCAGGTTACTCATATAAATGAGGTTTCTCCTCATCATCGACAAACAATAAGTCATCAGCCTCAAATTCAAAACTTGCAAAATTTCATTCGTCCTGATATTCAAACAGATTTAGTTGATATAGCACCAGAACAACCAATTACCCACCAAAATGAAAATTTTGTCTCAGTCCCTGTAATGCGTAATAATCAGGTGCTGGCAGGTCATTCTCATTTCATGGGGAATCAACAACACAATTCAATGGATGATTTCAACAGAAGAAGTATGGTTATGGTGGATATTTATAAATGTCAAAAATATCTTCCCATATTTACCGCTAGAGAAGGGGAGTTTGCTAGGGAATTTATCCAAAATTTAGAAAGAACGATGGAAGATATGAATATTCCAATGGAATATAGAACGAGGTTAGCAATGAAATGTTTGAAAGATGATGCTCAAAAATGGTGTTCAATGTTTATATCAGATGAAAATTCATTTGAAGAATTCAAATTAGCATTCGTAGAAGAATACTGGGGGGAAACTGCTCAGCGAATAGTAAGATATGAGATAGATAATGGGTCTTATAAAAGACAGGGTGATTCAAAGATGGCTGCTTATTTTATTGACGTTATGAATAAAGCCAAATACGTAAATAATATGGGGTCGATAAAAGAGATAATTTATTGTATGTCTTCACACTTCGCACCTAATGTTGAGAAAACAATTTTGGCTATCGAGAATCCTACTATTTCAGGAGTATATAAGTTACTTCAGAGATTTGATGACTCCGAAAATAAAAGAATGATGAGATCAGGAAATAGTAAACCATTCACAGATTACAAATCGAGATTAGATTTCAGAAACGAAACTCATATACCTAGGGTTAATAATAACAATTCTGATAATAATAATCATAGACCAAATTGGAGAGATAGAAATGAAAATAACAATATTGTCAAAAATGAAAAACAAGAAAATTTGAATATGAGGGCAAGGGTTAAAGTGATAGATGTTGTGAATGAGGGCTATAATGATGAGTTGGAAAACTAAGTGGGCCGTATTCAAGCTCCAAGAATACGACCCATCCGAAAATTGGAGCAATTTCAAGTGAACAGATATGCGGCACCGTTTTCAAAGAACAAGCTCCGCATACAATAATTAAACAAGCTGGTTATATAAAACCACCATGCATTGAAGTTAAAATCAATTCAATCAGTATAGTTGCTTTGCTAGATAGTGGATGTGAAGTTACTTGTATTTCGAATGAGTGCGTGAATGATTTAGAAAAAATGGGATTGAAATTATTGATTTTACCGGTAACAGGTGTTTCAGTTTTAGGTGCTATTGGTCAGAAAAGTAGAAAAATTGATTCTCAGGTGTTGTTGACAATCAATATTGATGGCAAAGATACTGATATAGTGGGTTTAGTTGTGAAAGATTTAATACATCCTTAGATATTAGGAACTGATTGGTTTGTGAAAACAAAAACAAAACTCAATTTTGAACAAAATACTATAGAATGTCAAATTGGGGATCATAAGATATATAAAGACTTCTCTATCAGAGAAATCAAGGAGAAGGTTGAGAAAATCGAATCAAATTACATAACCATGTCAGAAATTGATGAGATAGTAGATAATGGTGGGACAAGAGAAAATGAAGAGAATCGTACCAAATTGAAAGCACTTATTGTAAAATACAAAGATGTTTTTTCTTCGAAGCCAGGATTGACATCTGTTTATGAGCATGCAATACAAATTAAAGAGGAAAAATCATTCAGAGCAAAAAGTTTTCCAATACCATTCATTCATCGAACAGCTATTCAAGATAAATTGGAAGAAATGTTAGAAGATGGGATAATTGAGAAATCAAATACGGTTTTCATCAACGGTATGGTACCTGTTATAAAAAAAGACGGTTCTGTTAGAATATGTTTAGATGCACGACAGTTGAATAAAATTATTGTGGAAGATTATGAATGTCCGAATTTACCTGAGGAATTGTTATGTCGATTTGACAAGCCGCTCTTCATGTCAACGTTAGATTTGACAAGCGGATATTGGCAAATTTCATTGAATCAGGAATCTAGGAAGTATACAGGGTTTATGTATAACAATCGCATATATAATTATAAAGTTATGCCATTCGGTTTGAGTACCTCTACGGCAGGAATGACCAGAGCATTAGATTTAGTATTTGCTCCTGGTTTTTCTTTCATAAACACGTATGTAGATGATATTCTCATTACTTCTACTACTTTTGACGAACATTTGGAACATTTAGAATTTGTTTATGGGCGACTTAAAGATGCAAATATGACGTTGAATGTGAAGAAATGTAAATTTGTACTACAAGAAATCAAATTTTTAGGACACATTTTGACACCATTCGGAATTAAATCAGATTATAGTAGAACAGAGTGTATCACAAAATTTCCAAAACCAAAGAATATAAAGCAACTAAGATCATTTCTCGGATTGACAAATTATTGTAGAAAATTCTGTCAAAATTATTCAATTATACTTCAACCGTTAACGAATTTACTAAAAAAAGACAAAGAATGGTGTTGGTCTGAAGATGTAGAACATGCATTTCAACAAATCAAAGAAATTTTGAGCCAAGAAACAATGTTGTATCACCCAGATGAACATAAAATATTTTATATTCAAAGTGATGCTTCTTTGATCGGAATTGGGTGTAGATTATTCCAAATTGGGGATAATGGTTCAGAATATAACATTGCATTTGCAAGTCGTATGCTAAAAGCTGCGGAAATAAATTATACAACAACTGAAATTGAAGCAATGGCAATAGTATGGGCTATGAATAAATGGCGGAATATAATACTGGGGATGAAAATTGTAGTGCAGACAGATCATAAGGCATTATCTTTCCTATTGAGTTGTAAGTTATTGAATTCGAGATTAACACGATGGGTATTATCTATTCAAGATTATGCATTTCAAATTATGTATATACCCGCAAAAGAAAATCGCATTGCAGATATTTTATCACGCAATCCTCACGATCAAAATGATAAAGTTTTGGGGCCCGAAATTATAATTGCTGATTTATCTATTCAGTTCTCGGCCGATATGAGGAACTTGTTATTACATGTGTCGAATTATCAAAGGAAAGATCAGAAATTACAGAAGCATTTGAATGCAACAAAAGGTAGAGGTAGTAAAGGACTATTATTCAATAATTTTGATGATGTGATTTTTGCTAAGAGGAGAATCGAAGTGTACGAGAGTTGAATAAAGTTGAGAACTTTGAAAAGAAACTCACGAGAGATTTAAAAATGGACTGTCGCTTAAATTGGAAGTTGAAATTTAATTATGCGAGCCTTTAAAATCCTTACCTCGATTAATCTGTTCGTCTTGATTCTCTTAGTATGCTTCCTGCTGGCCAGCCATCTAGATGCACATTTTGATTCTGGATCTGGGATTGTCAGTTGCACTTTTTAGGAGAGGTAATTGTATGTATGAACGAGGAAAAAGGTACACACACCACGTGAACGTCTTGGTGCCAAAACTCAGTCTCTGGTCTTGACCACGGAGGTCGCGCTAATTGGATTTTAAAGGCGTTCTTCGCGGCAAAATGTTATACCGGGGAAGGTCCAAAAATAACTTAGTTTGGGTTGATTAACAAATATTATAGAGATTATACTTAATAATTAAATGCTTATTACTAACATATATACACGTGACACACGATGATGAGGAAATTTAAGCGGAGACAAAACATGCCGGCCACCTAAAATACTCTGTATTTTACCTAACTTTCGAGAGGTAACGGACACAGCTTTGTCACTGGTCGCTTCAAAATTCCATTTGTCGTTTTGACGGAAGCCACCCTCACCTTACCGTCTGCGCCTGGAAAGGTGGCAGTGATACGGCCCAAATGCCATTTCAGGGGAGGAACATTGTCCATCTTGATGAGGACGAGGGAACCAATGGTCAAGGGAACTGAGTCCTCGGTCCATTTTTTTCTTTGATGGAGGGTATGAAGGTACTCTTTAGACCATCTGTCCCAGAAATCTTGGTGCATGCGGCTAACAAGTTGCCATCTGGAGAGGCGGTTAAGCGGAACGTCCCGCAAATCAAGATCGGGAGGCGAGGTTAAGGGGGCTAAAGAAAGAAAGTGGCCTGGAGTGAGTGCCGTTAAATCATTTGGGTCGTTGCTGACTGGTGTAAGGGGTCGTGAGTTCAAGATTGACTCAATTTGAGTAAAAACCGTTAGCAACTCTTCAAAGGTCAATACTTGATCACCAACTACCCTAACGAAATGAGATTTAACTGATTTCACTCCCGCTTCCCATAATCCTCCAAAATTAGGGGCTGAGGGGGGATTGAAGTGCCAAACTATATTTTCCTGTGAAGCCGAGCAAGCGAACATTTCGTTCAGCTGCCTATGTGCACTAACAAAGTTAGTGCCACAATCACTATACAAGTGCTCACAACGACCTCGTCGAGTAACAAAACGCCTCAAGGCGGCTAAAAAGGAATCAGCGGATAGGTCAGAAACAGGTTCTAAATGAACCGCCTTAGTAGCCATACACACGAATAAACAAAGATATGCTTTCAGCACTTTGGCACCCCGGGAACGAGACATTGACATACGGAACGGTCCAGCGAAGTCGACTCCAGCATGCAGAAAACATTTCAGTCGGGAAACACGAGCACGCGGAAGATCACCCATTGACGGCTGAGTAGATCGTGGATTAGTCTTCCAACATCTAACGCATCGCGAAAGCACTCGGCGAATGGATTTCTTGGAGTTGATTATCCAAAATTGCTGGGAAATCAAATATTGAACTGTCTGGACACCAGCATGAAAATATTTCCGATGGATACTTTCGATTAAAATGTCAGTAAACTGACTTTTGCTCGGAATTAAAACAGGAAACTTTTTATCAAATGATATGGGAGCATTTCTGAGCCTTCCACCTACTCGAAGGATTCCGGCGTCGTCGAGAAATGGAGATAACCTTCTCAAAAATTTTGGAAGCGGCTTCTCTTCTCTCAAGAGCGTTAATTCTTCAGACAAATACGAAGTTTGTATATGTCTGGCGAATATCAGCATCGAATGATAGAGTTCTTGAGATGTGAGACAACCTGATCGTTTGTGTGCGGGCTTAGAAGAATTGTGAATGAAACGACATAGATACGCGACGATGCGACAACTAGTCGTTAGAGAGGAATTATTAGTGATAAGCGTGTCTAATAGATGGGGTATTCCAATAGATACGTTCAACGTGACTTTGCGTTCCTCTTCAAAGGTTTCTGGAGGGGGTTCGATATCACTAACCCAGGACCTGGAATTCGAACGAAGAAATTCAGGTCCCGCCCACCATGAAGAACACTGGAGAAAATCACCTGGTAGGAGGCCTCTTGACCCAATATCAGCTGGATTTTCAGTCGATGGGACATAAAACCACTGATTTTCAGGCACACGGTCCTGAATGAAAGATACGCGATTACTCACAAATGTTTTCCAGTTGTGTGGAGAACGTTTGATCCAACTCAACACAGTCTTAGAGTCAGACCAACAGACAATTTTTGTGAAGGAAAGTTTACCAGAATAAACTTCTTTTATGTAAGCCACTAGGCGGGAAGCGAGTACCGCTGCACACAGCTCCAAACGCGGAATCGAAATCCGCTTCAATGGAGCGACTTTAGATTTAGCGGAAATGAAATGGATGGTAGCCATACTGGAGGGTGCTGAGGACACCATATACGCTACGGCGGCATAGCCCTTTTCACTGGCATCTCCAAAACAGTGTAATTCACAGGAGGAAAACTGGTTTAGGCCCAGTCTACGAGGAATCGAGAACGAAGATAATGAGGGGAGATCGGCAATATATTTTTCCCAGATTCGCCTGATTTCTTGGGGAGGTTCCTGATCCCACCCAAGCTTGAAGGTCCAAATCTGTTGAATCAGATGTTTGAGTAGAAATGTCAGTGGTGACAAAATACCTAAGGGATCAAATATTCTAGCGAGATTGGATAGAATGTTGCGCTTGGTGCAACAGGTTTCCAATATCTGAACCGAAAACTTGAATGCATCTGCAGAAGGATTCCATTGAAGACCCAATACTTTAAAGGTAACATCAGCAGAAGAGTCAAATGATAAAGGGTTTATACATTGATGCGAGGAAGGTATATCGTCCAGTAACGCAGTATCATTACTAGACCATTTCCTCAACTCGAAACCACCTTTTTTCAAAAGATCAATTAGCTCCGCTTTCAGAGATGAGGCTAACTCGAATGACGGAACTGAAACCACAATATCATCAACATATGTGGACGTGCGGATGGCCTGGGCAGCTAACGGATAAGAATGCCCATCTTCTTCGGCAAGACGTAATAAAGTGCGTAAAGCCAAGAAAGGGGCGGAAGAGACTCCATAAACTACAGTTTGTAGAGCATAATCTCGGACCGGATCATGTGGCGAGCATCGCCACAAGATGCGCTGATAGTCTCGATGTTCGGGGGAGATTAATATCTGCCGGTACATCATTCGGATGTCAGCCGTCAGGACATAAGAAAAAAGTCGAAAATTCAACAAGATAAACGATACATCTTGCTGCAATTTCTGCCCAGTCAAGAGACAGTCATTCAAGGAGGGTTGATTGGGTACTTTGGCAGATGCATTGAAGACCACCCGAAGTTTGGTGGACAAACTATCAGGCTTAATAACGGGGTGATGAGGAATATAATAATGATGATTCGAATTGAGCGAATCTTCGACAGGCTCCATATGACGGAGTTCTAGATATTCTTGCATAAATTCTTTATATTGCTCATATAGAGCTGGTTGATGAGCCAATCGTTTCTCTAAGGAATAAAACCTTTGGAGAGCTAACTGGCGCATGCCCGAAAATATAGGAGGATTTTCTCGAAAGGGTAACTGAACAATGAACCGGCCAGTTTCATCCCTACAAGTGGTATCAACATAATTCTTCTCACAAAGCGAGTCTTCGGCAGAAATAGACTGGATTTCTGGAATCGATTCGGTTTCCCAGAATTTTCTCACCTCCTCTTCTAAAATAGTAGGGTTGGAGATGATACAAAAGAGAGAAGTGGTAGGGATAGACCTGATAATATTATACTTTCCCATTAACACAAATCCAAAAATCGTATTGATTGCATTCGGTTCCCCAGGACCACCAGAAATCTGACCGTCTAGGAGAACTTGAGAGAAGACATCAGCCCCTAGCAAGATATCGATAGGGCCAGGAACTGCAAACTGAGGATCAGCCAACTTGAGGTTGGAAGTATACATCCAATTATGTGAAGGAAGTTTAGAATATGGCATATTGTCACAAATTCTAGGCAACACGAGAGTGTCGACACTCAGAACCGGACTGAGTTTTTGTATAGGGCGGAAAGAGATAGTAACTCCACCTTGATTGGCCAGAGTACTAGTAGAGCCTACTCCATTAATATTGATACACGTGTGAGTGGGACGAAGGCCTAATCGTCTCACACTCTTCTGAGTAATAAAGGAAGTCATACTTCCAGAATCGAGCAGGCAACGTAATGGGTGAAACACTCCATTGATGTCCATTACTTCAATTTGAGCAGTGGAAAGCAAGATACTCGAGTGCGAGCTAGAAAAACCTGAATGAACATGGTGAGATGCTGAATTTGAGGTAGATTGTGGAGCTCGAGAGCTGGGATTATCTGAAGAAGAATCAGATGTGGAAGCGTGGGAACAAGTGGTCAAGGCACTTGTGGCACCAGAAATTTTCTCGAAATGCAGTAAGGTATGGTGAGGCTGGCGGCATCGGGTACATATATTTCGTCAGATCGTATTGTATCGAAACCGTATTTCATCAAATCGAAATCTATCATAATGGCATTCTGTAGAAACTGTACTTCATAGAACCAATAATTCATCAAAATATAAAGGATCATAATGTATCTCATCATAGAGTTAAACGAAGAAATGTACTTCATAGAGAAGTAAAACATCATACCTTATTTTTTAGAATTGGTAATCCATCATAACCGTGTTCCATCGAAACAGTAAATCATCAAAATCGTATTATATCGAGACAATATCGTATAGAACCTGTTGAGCATCGAAACGGCAATTCTTCAGATCCGTATTTCATCAAAACATCAATCTATCAGAGTGAACACTTATCGAATTTGTAATTCAGCGAAACCGTAATTTGTAGAAACCGTAATTCGCCAGAACCGTATTTCATCAAACCAATAATCCATCATAACCGAATTTCGTAGAATCGGTAATTCATCAGATTCGTATTCCATAGAAACAGTAATTCATCAAACCCGTATTTTATCAAAACGTTAATTCATCATATCCGTATTTCATAGAATCAGTAATTTGTCAACCCCGTATTTTATAGAAACGGTAATTCATCAGATCCGTATTTCATAGAATCAGTAATTCATCAAACCCGTATTTTATAGAAACGATAATCCATCAAACCCGTATTACATAGAATCTGTAATTTGTCAAACCCGTATTTTATAGAAACGGTAATTCATCAGATCCGTATTTCATAGAATCAGTAATTTGTCAAACCCGTATTTCATCAACATTAATTCTCCATATTGAATAACTGGTAATTCAGCAGATCGGTATTTCATAGAAACCGTAACTCGTCGACACCGTATTTTATCGGACGGTAAATCAACGGATCAGGTTGAAATCGAAATGATACAGGAAACTGCATTGCAGTGACTCGCCAAAGTAAATTTAGATAGTTGAGTAGGACACGCACAGATGTCGCAGCTCGATATTGAGGTATAGTAAAATACTGTCGAGAATTATTGATTTTACAGGAACAGCAAGAGATGCATTCGTTCATAACTATAATTCAAATACTCGATGGTAGGGTAGGTACCTAAACGAACAATCAAATCTTGCAGATATTTCGTGAAAATGATGAACACAGAAATTTACAAACGTTCGAGAATAATTGAATGTTGCAATTATGTTATGTTATAGAACTGACATGGGTATTTCGACATCGTTTTCGATATAGGTATATTATTTCATTTTCATTCATTATTATGATTGAACGAACCACTTCTTTTCACTGTAGTGATTTATAATCGATAGGTACATCCATAAATACTTGGGAAGAAATCAGGCCAGGCCTGAATAGGTACCTTTACCTAGGTGTTATATTTTGAACATTTTATTTTTACCAGGTGCACATCCATGGGAGCTAGAAGGGGTGATTACCCCCCTCAGAAAGCAGGAAGGGTAAATTCAAGATCGCGGATCCCATATGGCAGACGAATTTTGTAATTATGATTCAAATCCATTCAAAATTTGTATCTGCGTGTTCTCGGGATCAGAAATTCTTATTCTTTCGTCTAAATTTGAAAATTCAAGAAGGCGGATCCAATATGGCAAACGAGTTTTCTAATTATTATGATCCGCTTCTATTCAAAATTGGTATCCGGATTGAAACGGTTTTTGAGGTCGGAGATTATGATTCTTTCGTCGAAATTGTTGAACTCAAGATGACGGATCCAATATGGCGAACGAGTTTTCTAATTATTATGATCCGCTTCTATTCAAAATTGGTATCTCGATTGAAAGGGTTTTTGAGGTCGGAGATTATGATTCTCTCGTCGAAATTGGTAAATTCAAGATGGCGGATCCAATATGGCAAATGATTTATTTCATTCGGACTCGAATCTATTGAACATTTGTATATGGGATTTTTCGGGATCGGAGATTATGATTCTTTCGTCAAATTTGAGAATTTAAGATGACGGATCCAATATGGCAGACAAGTTTTGTAATTACGATCCGATTCTACTCAAAATTTGTATTTAGGGGCTTTCGAGGTTGAAGAATATGATATTGTTTTGTCAAAATTGGAAAACTAGTGATGGCGGATTCAATATATGGTGGAGCAGTTTTGGAATTATATGATTCGATTCTATTCAAAATTGGTACCTATCCATTTTTTTTGGGTCGGAGATTATGATGCTTTTATCAAAATCAAAAAATTCAATGAAGCGCATATAATATAATATATATGGCAGACGGGATTTGTTGTATCTGGAGGTTGTTGTGGTAGGAGATCAAACTAGAAAACACGCTTTTGTAGTAAGCCGCCGAAATAAAAAATAGGAACCCTTTTATAGATAGTCAAACTAAAAAGAGGTAGAAAATGAAATAATGAAAGTGTGTTGATAAATACACAACTTAAAATGTACTGATCACGGAGATGCTAAAATTTTCTTTGTAATGTATTCATCAACACACTTTTATTATTTTAATTTCTACCTCTTTTTAGTTTGACTGTCTATAAAAGGGTGTTTCTTTAGTTTTCGGAACTACTATTTATATTTACAATTAATAATTCAGAACAACGGAAGCGCGTTTGTTTCCTTTTGGCCTTGTCATGCCATCAGAGACTCTTCCAGAACTACGATTCGTTCTTCAAGAAGAATTTGAGGTTATATCTCAAGACTGTTTGAGAAGTTTGATCAACTCGATGCCACGGCGGGTGAATGCTGAAACTCAAGTTCGAGGATAGTATACCTACTTATTATTGACCTACCATCTAGGTCTGCTTTTTGTTCGTTTTTCGTACTTAGGGTTCTTTCGAGGGGTCAACCAAGTCCAATTCCGATGTAATCCGTCCAATCTTGCTGAACGGAGTATCGTCTCATATACCATTTCTATCCATTCCGGCGTTCCACAAGGATCGCACTTTCGGCTCCAACATATTGTTCCTACTTCATATCAATGATCTGTTGGGAGCTACCACTTGCCGTATCCACAGCTTTGCAGACGATAGAACTTTCCATACTGCGTTCTCTTCTAGAATTCCCAGGTAACCAAGAATACTTACGACGACGGCAGGTCAACGCTGTCCATGACGACAAATTACTACCTATAAGGTACCAACAATCTAGATCAATTCAACGCCACCAAACCTATACCCTGTATTTTTCTCTATAGAGAGACAGAACTCAGCATGTCTGATATAACAATGTCTGGAACCAGTATTCCTACCAAACCCACTATATTCATGCTATAAAGGTATTTTCATCAGCAATACTCTTTCATGGGAGAATCATGTTCGATCCATCGCGAAAGCAGCTTCGCAGAAACTCGGATTTTTATTCCGCGCGAAAATTACTTTACACCTCAACAGCTTCTCAAGGTCTACAATGCACAGATACGGCCAGTTTTAGAATACTGTTCTCACATATGGGGTTCAGCACCCAAACATACGCTGACGTTCTTAGATTCCGTCCAGAAAGGAGCCATTTGTCTGGTGGGGTGATGCCACACTCAGTAGTACTTCGACCTCATTAAAACACCGTAGAGAAGTCGGCGACCTTTAACTTTTCTATAGATACTTTCACGGGAAATATTCCTCAGAAATCTCTGCAGACGAACTCGACAGGTCCAGTCAGCACATATTTTCCTTATACACCTTGAAATATGTCGAACAACACTCTACCAAAACTCCATGTCTATAGAACGGAAAAGCTTTGGAATTCTTTGCCAAGGGAAGTATTACCAAGAGCTCAGAACCTCCATAAGTTTGAAAAAAATGCTACCTCCTCTCCCTATCCTCCCTTCCGTGCGCTCCAAGATATATGAATAATAATAATAATAATAATATCGTAATGCAAATGACTTATTAGGAGTATCTGGAGAACGGAAAGGCAGGTCATTCTCAAAATTGGTATGCATTACCCATATGAATACATGTAATCTGATGAAAAAGTATTTTTTTAGTGTTCGACCAACCACATCTTTCTGTCCGATTCGACAACAGGGAATCAGGGAGTTACCAATCCAAATTGCTTCGCACCATGACATCACACGTTTCGCGGCTATGTCTGATCGTTTGAATTCGCTCTTTTATTTTGGCGTTTCCAAAGATTTTCAATACGATGAGTTGATAGAAAGAAATCGCAGAAAAATATTTCAGAGCCATATATTTTTTTTAGAAATGACTGGAAAGACCCATTCACTGTTTATGCTATAACTGACGGAAATCTGCATTCAAGTCGAAAATATGGATTTTCCGTTAACATGTAGCATTTCCGAGTTTTTGTAACGATTTTAACCTCAGTTTCATAACATAAGGAATTCAGAGAGAAAAAAACTTCGAAGTCGTCTCCTCAAATTTACTGGCGAGATGTGCAATCAATTCTGCTTCATCACTCTTGATTGAGACATGATTCGACCTATCAAATGGTCATCATCAGTCATAGTACTAACAAAGTTAATGTGAAATCGATATATGTATTAATAAATGGATATAGTTTTCGATATATATATAAATGAATCAATATATATATATATATATATTTATTTATCGATTTATCGATATTTTTTATATTACATCTTTATTTGATATATCGGTACATTGATTAATCGATTTTTTTCCAGCCCTACCTATAGTTTTGTCACACGTCATTAGCTTCAACATTTACTAATATTCAGCACTATTTGTTGACTATATGGACCTGATTAGTAGATGACTATATAGAACAGAACTACGAATAATTAGATATTGTTGCGAAATGAGTTGGTAGTTTGATATACTGGATTATAATTCGCCATTGAATTGAAAGTTTGAAAACTTCAAGAGGTAGTTCGAGGACAAGAATTATATATAAAAAAGTACGCACTCGCTTATTATTCATAGCCACCTACTGATTTTATGGTTCCACAGCTTTCATAGTGACTGAATATGGTGCTGAATATTGGTGAATGTTGACTGATGGTATAATGGGCTTATATCACAAAAAATTTTCATTTCATAGTTCGATAGAACTCACCAAAACTAGTTCACCACCGCAAACCGTTTTTTGCTGGGAGCTCCCTACGTTTTATAAAAAAATATCGAAATCCCCGATTTTTCGGACCTCTGAAAACGAGGCGATGATGTGACGTCAAAACTCTAATACTGAAACAAGACTATTCCAGACAGAGATGATTGATACATAATTTCTGACAGAGTGAATTAGCGCGAGATCACAGTTTAAAGAATTAATATATCAGTTGCCTTAGTCTCCGTCGGGCATTTGGTATTTTCTTTTAACTATGGCGAGATGAGGTTTCTACGTCATAAGAGGGTCCGTTTTCGGAAGGTACTATTATTTATGTCCAAAAATAAAACATTCCAGTAAATTTTTCGATCGGATTATGTCGTCAATCATTATTTATGTATAAAAGGATCATTATAAACATGGTTTGAGTTAAAATTTCTACCAAGGTGTACACGCCCATTGAAACTAGTGTGTGACGAAACACTGTATCAGCAACAAGGTAAATATGAAATGGACCCCGCACTAAACTATAGGGAAAATGGCTCTCGATGAAAATCGCTGAATTTTTGGTATGTTGCAGACTTTGATATACTGAACAGATATTCCATTGAACTAACCTCAAAAAATGGACAGTTTTTCCGATATTGACCTCCAAATGTCATTTTTTCGAGAAAAAAAGTATCTGAAAATGGTTGAATTTTTGGCATGTTGTAGATAGAAATGAACTGATGAAAAAATCAAATTGACCTAACCTCCAAAAATTGACGGGTCTCGATATTGACCTCCAAATGTAATTTTTTTCAAAAAAAAAATCTCTGAAAATGGCTGAATTTCTGGTATGTTGTAGATAGGAATGAACTGATGGAAAACTCTAATTGACCTAACCTCGAGAAATTGACAGTTTCTTCGACATTGACCTCCAAATCTAATTTTTTCGAAAAATAATCTATGGAAATGGCTGGATCAAGTAGGTAAGGTATGCTGTAGATATGAATGAACCGATTGGAAAATCCTATTGACCTAAACTCAAACAATTGACACTTTTACTGCAACTGACTCCTAAATGGTATTAAAACAACTGTATGGAAGTTGACCTTCAGAATGTAATTCCGTACAATTTCAGGAGAGGAAAAAATAATGTTTCATCATCATCGACGTTTAGTCCTCCATTATGGGGCATCCTCAGTCAACTAAATTATGGTGCAGTTTCGATTTTCAAACACATTCTCCTGAACACCCTCATATAGGTAAGTACTCAGATTCCTGAAGTTTGTCAGGTTTTCATTTTATTTTGATAACTTTTTCATGTTTTTTTGTGTCTTTTTGCCCACTTTTTTAATGTCTCAATGTACCCATTCTGCTTGTAATTGAAGTGTCCTGAATTTTTGGTATGTATGTTTCAGTTCATTCCTATCTACAAGATACCAGAAATTCAGCCATTTTCAGAGATTTCTCTCTTGAAAAAATCACATTTGGAGGTCAATATTGAGAAAACTGTACATTTTTGGAAGTTAGGTCAATTAGATTTTTTCATCAGTTCAATCCTATCTTCAACATGCCAGGAATTCAACCATTTTCAGATATTTTTGTTCCTGAAAAATGACATTTGGGGGTCAATATCGGAAAAACTGTCCATTTCTCGAGGTTAGTTCAATGGAATATCTGATCAGTATATCAAAGTCTGCAACATACCAAAAATTCAGCGATTTTCATCGAGAGCCATTTTCCCTATAGTCTAGTGCGACTTATGTGAAGTTAGCGCCCGACGCTAGCGCTCAAACGTAGCGCCCTCCCCCCACCACAGCGCCCAGTTTACACTACACAATTTTCAGTACTTTTAGGGCGCTAGCGCTACGAAATACGAAACATCGAAGATATGATTACGTGATTCCTCTCGTGCTGGGTACAGATCTCTAGAACATTCTAGTGATGGCGTCATATGAAAAATACAAATACCCCCCCCCTGGATGATTTTTTTTTCTAATAGAAGGAAGGAAGCTGGAAGGAAGGAACTTGTGTGACGGTTTTTCGTAGAGTAGACATCGATATAGAGTGTGATAACTATTTTATGCAAAAATTTCAGATCTCCAAAAAGATGGCGTCATATAAAAATACCCCCACCATTCCTAAATGGAAATAATTTTTTTCTAATAGAAGGAACTTTTGTGACGGATTTTCGTAGAGTAGACATCGATATACAGTGTGATAACTATTTTATGCCAAAATTTCAGATCTCCAAAGTGATGGCGTCATATAAAAATACCCCTACCATCCCTAAATGAAAATATTTTTTTCCTAATAGAAGGAACTTCTGTGACGGATTTTCGTAGAGTAGGCATCGATATACAGTGTGATAACTATTCTATGCCAAAATTTCAGATCTCCAAAGTGATGGCATCATAAAAAAATACCCCCACCACTCCTGAATGAAACAATTTTTTTTCTAATCGAAGGAACTTTTGTGACGGATTTTCGTAGGGTAGGCATCGATATACAGTGTGATAACTATTTTATGCCAAAATTTCAGATCTCCAAAGTGATAGCATCATAAAAAAATACCCCCACCATTCCTGAATGAAAATATTTTTTTCCTAATAGAAGGAACTTCTGTGACGGATTTTCGTAGAGTAGGCATCGATATACAGTGTGATAACTATTCTATGCCAAAATTTCAGATCTCCAAAGAGATGGCATCATAAAAAAATACCCCCACCATTCCTGAATGAAAATATTTTTTTTCTGATAGAAGGAACTTTTGTGACGGATTTTCGTAGAGTAGACATCGATATACAGTGTGATAACTATTCTATGCCAAAATTTCAGATCTCCAAAGTGATGGCATCATGAAAAAATCCCCCCACCATTCCTGAATGAAAATATTTTTTTCCTAATAGAAGGAACTTCTGTGACGGATTTTCGTAGAGTAGGCATCGATATACAGTGTGATAACTATTCTATGCCAAAATTTCAGATCTCCAAAGTGATGGCATCATAAAAAAATACCCCCACCATTCCTGAATGAAAATAATTTTTTTCTAATAGAAGGAACTTTTGTGACGCATTTTCGTAGGGTAGATATCGATATACAGTGTGATAACTATTTTATGCCAAAATTTCAGATCTCCAAAGTGATGGCGTCATATAAAAATACCCCCACCATTCCTAAATGGAAATATTTTTTTTCTAATAGAAGGAACTTTTGTGACGGATTTTCGTAGGGTAGACATCGATATACAGTGTGATAACTATTTTATGCCAAAATTTCAGATCTCCAAAGTGATGGCGTCATAAAAAAATACCCCCACCATTCCTAAATGGAAATAATTTCTTTTAAAAAGAAGGAACTTTTGTGACGGATTTTCGTAGGGTAGATATCGATATACAGTGTGATAACTATTTCATGCCAAAATTTCAGATCTCCATAGTGATGGCGTCATACAAAAATACCCCTACCATTTCTGAATGAATTTAATTTTTTTCTAATCGAAGGAACTTTTGTGACGGATTCTCGTAGGGTAGACATCGATATACAGTGTGATAACTATTTTATGCCAAAATTTCAGATCTCCAAAGTGATGGCGTCATATAAAAATACCCCTACCATTCCTAAATGGAAATATTTTTTTTTCTAATAGAAGGAACTTTTGTGACGGATTCTCGTAGGGTAGACATCGATATACAGTGTGATAACTATTCTATGCCAAAATTTCAGATCTCCAAAGTGATGGCATCATGAAAAAATCCCCCCACCATTCCTGAATGAAAATATTTTTTTCCTAATAGAAGGAACTTCTGTGACGGATTTTCGTAGAGTAGGCATCGATATACAGTGTGATAACTATTCTATGCCAAAATTTCAGATCTCCAAAGTGATGGCATCATAAAAAAATACCCCCACCATTCCTGAATGAAAATAATTTTTTTCTGATAGAAGGAACTTTTGTGACGGATTTTCGTAGAGTAGACATCGATATAGAGTGTGATAACTATTTTATGCAAAAATTTCAGATCTCCAAAAAGATGGCGTCATATAAAAATACCCCCACCATTCCTAAATGGAAATAATTTTTTTCTAATAGAAGGAACTTTTGTGACGGATTTTCGTAGAGTAGACATCGATATACAGTGTGATAACTATTTTATGCCAAAATTTCAGATCTCCAAAGTGATGGCGTCATATAAAAATACCCCTACCATCCCTAAATGAAAATATTTTTTTCCTAATAGAAGGAACTTCTGTGACGGATTTTCGTAGAGTAGGCATCGATATACAGTGTGATAACTATTCTATGCCAAAATTTCAGATCTCCAAAGTGATGGCATCATAAAAAAATACCCCCACCATTCCTGAATGAAAATAATTTTTTTCTGATAGAAGGAACTTTTGTGACGGATTTTCGTAGAGTAGACATCGATATACAGTGTGATAACTATTCTATGCCAAAATTTCAGATCTCCAAAGTGATGGCATCATGAAAAAATCCCCCCACCATTCCTGAATGAAAATATTTTTTTCCTAATAGAAGGAACTTCTGTGACGGATTTTCGTAGAGTAGGCATCGATATACAGTGTGATAACTATTCTATGCCAAAATTTCAGATCTCCAAAGTGATGGCGTCATATAAAAATACCCCCAACATTCCTAAATGGAAATATTTTTTTTCTAATAGAAGGAACTTTTGTGACGGATTTTCGTAGGGTAGGCATCGATATACAGTGTGATAACAATTTTATGCCAAAATTTCAGGTCTCCAAAGTGATGGCGTCATATAAAAATACCCCCACCACTCCTGAATGAAAATAATTTTTTTCTAATCGAAGGAACTTTTGTGACGGATTTTCGTAGAGTAGGCATCGATATACAGTGTGATAACTATTCTATGCCAAAATTTCAGATCTCCAAAGTGATGGCATCATAAAAAAATACCCCCACCATTCCTGAATGAAAATAATTTTTTTCTAATAGAAGGAACTTTTGTGACGCATTTTCGTAGGGTAGATATCGATATACAGTGTGATAACTATTTTATGCCAAAATTTCAGATCTCCAAAGTGATGGCGTCATATAAAAATACCCCCACCATTCCTGAATGAAAATAATTTTTTTCTAATAGAAGGAACTTTTGTGACGCATTTTCGTAGGGTAGATATCGATATACAGTGTGATAACTATTTTATGCCAAAATTTCAGATCTCCAAAGTGATGGCGTCATATAAAAATACCCCCACCATTCCTAAATGGAAATATTTTTTTTCTAATAGAAGGAACTTTTGTGACGGATTTTCGTAGGGTAGACATCGATATACAGTGTGATAACTATTTTATGCCAAAATTTCAGATCTCCAAAGTGATGGCGTCATACAAAAATACCCCCACCACTCCTGAATGAAAATAATTTTTTTCTAATCGAAGGAACTTTTGTGACGGATTTTCGTAGGGTAGGCATCGATATACAGTGTGATAACTATTTTATGCCAAAATTTCAGATCTCCAAAGTGATAGCATCATAAAAAAATACCCCCACCATTCCTGAATGAAAATATTTTTTTCCTAATAGAAGGAACTTCTGTGACGGATTTTCGTAGAGTAGGCATCGATATACAGTGTGATAACTATTCTATGCCAAAATTTCAGATCTCCAAAGTGATGGCATCATAAAAAAATACCCCCACCATTCCTGAATGAAAATAATTTTTTTCTGATAGAAGGAACTTTTGTGACGGATTTTCGTAGAGTAGACATCGATATACAGTGTGATAACTATTCTATGCCAAAATTTCAGATCTCCAAAGTGATGGCATCATAAAAAAATACCCCCACCATTCCTGAATGAAAATAATTTTTTTCTGATAGAAGGAACTTTTGTGACGGATTTTCGTAGAGTAGACATCGATATAGAGTGTGATAACTATTTTATGCAAAAATTTCAGATCTCCAAAAAGATGGCGTCATATAAAAATACCCCCACCATTCCTAAATGGAAATAATTTTTTTCTAATAGAAGGAACTTTTGTGACGGATTTTCGTAGAGTAGACATCGATATACAGTGTGATAACTATTTTATGCCAAAATTTCAGATCTCCAAAGTGATGGCGTCATATAAAAATACCCCTACCATCCCTAAATGAAAATATTTTTTTCCTAATAGAAGGAACTTCTGTGACGGATTTTCGTAGAGTAGGCATCGATATACAGTGTGATAACTATTCTATGCCAAAATTTCAGATCTCCAAAGTGATGGCATCATAAAAAAATACCCCCACCATTCCTGAATGAAAATAATTTTTTTCTGATAGAAGGAACTTTTGTGACGGATTTTCGTAGAGTAGACATCGATATACAGTGTGATAACTATTCTATGCCAAAATTTCAGATCTCCAAAGTGATGGCATCATGAAAAAATCCCCCCACCATTCCTGAATGAAAATATTTTTTTCCTAATAGAAGGAACTTCTGTGACGGATTTTCGTAGAGTAGGCATC
This sequence comes from Phaedon cochleariae, assembly GCA_918026855.4. Taxonomy (NCBI): domain Eukaryota; kingdom Metazoa; phylum Arthropoda; class Insecta; order Coleoptera; family Chrysomelidae; genus Phaedon; species Phaedon cochleariae. The sequence continues at coordinate 11,725,490 of OU896711.1, forward strand.
GATATACAGTGTGATAACTATTCTATGCCAAAATTTCAGATCTCCAAAGTGATGGCGTCATATAAAAATACCCCCAACATTCCTAAATGGAAATATTTTTTTTCTAATAGAAGGAACTTTTGTGACGGATTTTCGTAGGGTAGGCATCGATATACAGTGTGATAACAATTTTATGCCAAAATTTCAGGTCTCCAAAGTGATGGCGTCATATAAAAATACCCCCACCACTCCTGAATGAAAATAATTTTTTTCTAATCGAAGGAACTTTTGTGACGGATTTTCGTAGAGTAGGCATCGATATACAGTGTGATAACTATTCTATGCCAAAATTTCAGATCTCCAAAGTGATGGCATCATAAAAAAATACCCCCACCATTCCTGAATGAAAATAATTTTTTTCTAATAGAAGGAACTTTTGTGACGCATTTTCGTAGGGTAGATATCGATATACAGTGTGATAACTATTTTATGCCAAAATTTCAGATCTCCAAAGTGATGGCGTCATATAAAAATACCCCCACCATTCCTGAATGAAAATAATTTTTTTCTAATAGAAGGAACTTTTGTGACGCATTTTCGTAGGGTAGATATCGATATACAGTGTGATAACTATTTTATGCCAAAATTTCAGATCTCCAAAGTGATGGCGTCATATAAAAATACCCCCACCATTCCTAAATGGAAATATTTTTTTTCTAATAGAAGGAACTTTTGTGACGGATTTTCGTAGGGTAGACATCGATATACAGTGTGATAACTATTTTATGCCAAAATTTCAGATCTCCAAAGTGATGGCGTCATACAAAAATACCCCCACCACTCCTGAATGAAAATAATTTTTTTCTAATCGAAGGAACTTTTGTGACGGATTTTCGTAGGGTAGGCATCGATATACAGTGTGATAACTATTTTATGCCAAAATTTCAGATCTCCAAAGTGATAGCATCATAAAAAAATACCCCCACCATTCCTGAATGAAAATATTTTTTTCCTAATAGAAGGAACTTCTGTGACGGATTTTCGTAGAGTAGGCATCGATATACAGTGTGATAACTATTCTATGCCAAAATTTCAGATCTCCAAAGTGATGGCATCATAAAAAAATACCCCCACCATTCCTGAATGAAAATAATTTTTTTCTGATAGAAGGAACTTTTGTGACGGATTTTCGTAGAGTAGACATCGATATACAGTGTGATAACTATTCTATGCCAAAATTTCAGATCTCCAAAGTGATGGCATCATAAAAAAATACCCCCACCATTCCTGAATGAAAATAATTTTTTTCTGATAGAAGGAACTTTTGTGACGGATTTTCGTAGAGTAGACATCGATATAGAGTGTGATAACTATTTTATGCAAAAATTTCAGATCTCCAAAAAGATGGCGTCATATAAAAATACCCCCACCATTCCTAAATGGAAATAATTTTTTTCTAATAGAAGGAACTTTTGTGACGGATTTTCGTAGAGTAGACATCGATATACAGTGTGATAACTATTTTATGCCAAAATTTCAGATCTCCAAAGTGATGGCGTCATATAAAAATACCCCTACCATCCCTAAATGAAAATATTTTTTTCCTAATAGAAGGAACTTCTGTGACGGATTTTCGTAGAGTAGGCATCGATATACAGTGTGATAACTATTCTATGCCAAAATTTCAGATCTCCAAAGTGATGGCATCATAAAAAAATACCCCCACCATTCCTGAATGAAAATAATTTTTTTCTGATAGAAGGAACTTTTGTGACGGATTTTCGTAGAGTAGACATCGATATACAGTGTGATAACTATTCTATGCCAAAATTTCAGATCTCCAAAGTGATGGCATCATGAAAAAATCCCCCCACCATTCCTGAATGAAAATATTTTTTTCCTAATAGAAGGAACTTCTGTGACGGATTTTCGTAGAGTAGGCATCGATATACAGTGTGATAACTATTCTATGCCAAAATTTCAGATCTCCAAAGTGATGGCGTCATATAAAAATACCCCCAACATTCCTAAATGGAAATATTTTTTTTCTAATAGAAGGAACTTTTGTGACGGATTTTCGTAGGGTAGGCATCGATATACAGTGTGATAACTATTTTATGCCAAAATTTCAGGTCTCCAAAGTGATGGCGTCATATAAAAATACCCCCACCACTCCTGAATGAAAATAATTTTTTTCTAATCGAAGGAACTTTTGTGACGGATTTTCGTAGAGTAGGCATCGATATACAGTGTGATAACTATTCTATGCCAAAATTTCAGATCTCCAAAGTGATGGCATCATAAAAAAATACCCCCACCATTCCTGAATGAAAATAATTTTTTTCTAATAGAAGGAACTTTTGTGACGCATTTTCGTAGGGTAGATATCGATATACAGTGTGATAACTATTTTATGCCAAAATTTCAGATCTCCAAAGTGATGGCGTCATATAAAAATACCCCCACCATTCCTGAATGAAAATAATTTTTTTCTAATAGAAGGAACTTTTGTGACGCATTTTCGTAGGGTAGATATCGATATACAGTGTGATAACTATTTTATGCCAAAATTTCAGATCTCCAAAGTGATGGCGTCATATAAAAATACCCCCACCATTCCTAAATGGAAATATTTTTTTTCTAATAGAAGGAACTTTTGTGACGGATTTTCGTAGGGTAGACATCGATATACAGTGTGATAACTATTTTATGCCAAAATTTCAGATCTCCAAAGTGATGGCGTCATACAAAAATACCCCCACCACTCCTGAATGAAAATAATTTTTTTCTAATCGAAGGAACTTTTGTGACGGATTTTCGTAGGGTAGGCATCGATATACAGTGTGATAACTATTTTATGCCAAAATTTCAGATCTCCAAAGTGATAGCATCATAAAAAAATACCCCCACCATTCCTGAATGAAAATATTTTTTTCCTAATAGAAGGAACTTCTGTGACGGATTTTCGTAGAGTAGGCATCGATATACAGTGTGATAACTATTTTATGCCAAAATTTCAGATCTCCAAAGTGATGGCATCATAAAAAAATACCCCCACCATTCCTGAATGAAAATAATTTTTTTCTGATAGAAGGAACTTTTGTGACGGATTTTCGTAGAGTAGACATCGATATACAGTGTGATAACTATTCTATGCCAAAATTTCAGATCTCCAAAGTGATGGCATCATAAAAAAATACCCCCACCATTCCTGAATGAAAATAATTTTTTTCTAATAGAAGGAACTTTTGTGACGCATTTTCGTAGGGTAGATATCGATATACAGTGTGATAACTATTTCATGCCAAAATTTCAGATCTCCATAGTGATGGCGTCATACAAAAATACCCCTACCATTTCTGAATGAATTTAATTTTTTTCTAATCGAAGGAACTTTTGTGACGGATTCTCGTAGGGTAGACATCGATATACAGTGTGATAACTATTTCATGCCAAAATTTCAGATCTCCATAGTGATGGCGTCATACAAAAATACCCCTACCATTTCTGAATGAATTTAATTTTTTTCTAATCGAAGGAACTTTTGTGACGGATTTTCGTAGGGTAGGCATCGATATACAGTGTGATAACTATTTTATGCCAAAATTTCAGATCTCCAAAGTGATAGCATCATAAAAAAATACCCCCACCATTCCTGAATGAAAATAATTTTTTTCTAATAGAAGGAACTTTTGTGACGGATTCTCGTAGGGTAGACATCGATATACAGTGTGATAACTATTTTATGCCAAAATTTCAGGTCTCCAAAGTGATGGCGTCATATATAAGAATACCCCCACCATTCCTAAATGGAAATAATTTTTTTCTAAGAAATTATCAAAGAATTTATTTTCACAAAATCAGTAAAAAGGACATAATCAGTAGTTGATAATTGAACAGTGAGGTCCTGAAGTAATGGATAACTTCATTTTCTAAATAATTATGAATGCAAATGAAAAATTCTGAAACAGGTCAATTTTCACATATGAAAATACACTTTCTCAATAAAATTATTCAACTGCACCTTCAACACCCTAGGGGTAATTGCTACACCTGTAAAAATTTCATATGAAAAGGGGCAGCGTGTACCTAATTCTCTATTCAGCAATATAGCACTTTTTGATTTTTGGACTTGGATACTTTTCATTTAAAATTTTTACAGGGGTAGCTATTGCCCCTAAGGGGTTGAAGGGGCAGTTGAATAAATTCATTGAGAACGTGTATTTTCATACATCGAAATTGACTTGTTCCAGGATTTCATAATGACGTAGAAAATGAATATATCCGTTACTTTAGGATGCATAATGTTCGATAGTCCTGAGAATATAACTAGATACATAATTATGTTCTGATTTTCTATCAATGATGAATTTTTTAATGTTATTCCAAATGTTTTTCATTCATAATAGTTGAGTAGTTAATTGAAGCTTTGCTAAAAACCTAAAAACAGAAAGAGGTGGTTCAAAGTGGTGATGAATAAAAAAGACAAATCCAAAAACAAGATATATTTATTTACAAATTACAAAGAGGACATACATCATTATTATAATCGAACTTATAGATTGGTTTCAAACATTTCTTCTCTATATATCGCTCACAAGCTATGCATTGATGATGTTGACGTGCTCCTTTTTCAAATTGTCTTGCACAAATAAGGCACAAATGTTTCATGTCCATTGATTTCGTAATCAAATATTGTTTCAATAATCGGCGGTAATTATCGGGATCAAAAGGCAGATCTAAACATCTTTTTGCTATAATGCACTCGATGAAAAATATTTCCATTTAGGAATGGTGGGGGTATTTTTATATGACGCCATCACTTTGGAGATCTGAAATTTTGGCATAAAATAGTTATCACACTGTATATCGATATCTACCCTACGAAAATGCGTCACAAAAGTTCCTTCTATTAGAAAAAAATTATTTTCATTCAGGAATGGTGGGGGTATTTTTATATGACGCCATCACTTTGGAGATCTGAAATTTTGGCATAAAATAGTTATCACACTGTATATCGATATCTACCCTACGAAAATGCGTCACAAAAGTTCCTTCTATTAGAAAAAAATTATTTTCATTCAGGAATGGTGGGGGTATTTTTTTATGATGCCATCACTTTGGAGATCTGAAATTTTGGCATAGAATAGTTATCACACTGTATATCGATGCCTACTCTACGAAAATCCGTCACAAAAGTTCCTTCGATTAGAAAAAAATTATTTTCATTCAGGAGTGGTGGGGGTATTTTTATATGACGCCATCACTTTGGAGACCTGAAATTTTGGCATAAAATAGTTATCACACTGTATATCGATGCCTACCCTACGAAAATCCGTCACAAAAGTTCCTTCTATTAGAAAAAAAATATTTCCATTTAGGAATGTTGGGGGTATTTTTATATGACGCCATCACTTTGGAGATCTGAAATTTTGGCATAGAATAGTTATCACACTGTATATCGATGCCTACTCTACGAAAATCCGTCACAGAAGTTCCTTCTATTAGGAAAAAAATATTTTCATTCAGGAATGGTGGGGGGATTTTTTCATGATGCCATCACTTTGGAGATCTGAAATTTTGGCATAGAATAGTTATCACACTGTATATCGATGTCTACTCTACGAAAATCCGTCACAAAAGTTCCTTCTATCAGAAAAAAATTATTTTCATTCAGGAATGGTGGGGGTATTTTTTTATGATGCCATCACTTTGGAGATCTGAAATTTTGGCATAGAATAGTTATCACACTGTATATCGATGCCTACTCTACGAAAATCCGTCACAGAAGTTCCTTCTATTAGGAAAAAAATATTTTCATTTAGGGATGGTAGGGGTATTTTTATATGACGCCATCACTTTGGAGATCTGAAATTTTGGCATAAAATAGTTATCACACTGTATATCGATGTCTACTCTACGAAAATCCGTCACAAAAGTTCCTTCTATTAGAAAAAAATTATTTCCATTTAGGAATGGTGGGGGTATTTTTATATGACGCCATCTTTTTGGAGATCTGAAATTTTTGCATAAAATAGTTATCACACTCTATATCGATGTCTACTCTACGAAAATCCGTCACAAAAGTTCCTTCTATCAGAAAAAAATTATTTTCATTCAGGAATGGTGGGGGTATTTTTTTATGATGCCATCACTTTGGAGATCTGAAATTTTGGCATAGAATAGTTATCACACTGTATATCGATGTCTACTCTACGAAAATCCGTCACAAAAGTTCCTTCTATCAGAAAAAAATTATTTTCATTCAGGAATGGTGGGGGTATTTTTTTATGATGCCATCACTTTGGAGATCTGAAATTTTGGCATAGAATAGTTATCACACTGTATATCGATGCCTACTCTACGAAAATCCGTCACAGAAGTTCCTTCTATTAGGAAAAAAATATTTTCATTCAGGAATGGTGGGGGTATTTTTTTATGATGCTATCACTTTGGAGATCTGAAATTTTGGCATAAAATAGTTATCACACTGTATATCGATGCCTACCCTACGAAAATCCGTCACAAAAGTTCCTTCGATTAGAAAAAAATTATTTTCATTCAGGAGTGGTGGGGGTATTTTTGTATGACGCCATCACTTTGGAGATCTGAAATTTTGGCATAAAATAGTTATCACACTGTATATCGATGTCTACCCTACGAAAATCCGTCACAAAAGTTCCTTCTATTAGAAAAAAAATATTTCCATTTAGGAATGGTGGGGGTATTTTTATATGACGCCATCACTTTGGAGATCTGAAATTTTGGCATAAAATAGTTATCACACTGTATATCGATATCTACCCTACGAAAATGCGTCACAAAAGTTCCTTCTATTAGAAAAAAATTATTTTCATTCAGGAATGGTGGGGGTATTTTTATATGACGCCATCACTTTGGAGATCTGAAATTTTGGCATAAAATAGTTATCACACTGTATATCGATATCTACCCTACGAAAATGCGTCACAAAAGTTCCTTCTATTAGAAAAAAATTATTTTCATTCAGGAATGGTGGGGGTATTTTTTTATGATGCCATCACTTTGGAGATCTGAAATTTTGGCATAGAATAGTTATCACACTGTATATCGATGCCTACTCTACGAAAATCCGTCACAAAAGTTCCTTCGATTAGAAAAAAATTATTTTCATTCAGGAGTGGTGGGGGTATTTTTATATGACGCCATCACTTTGGAGACCTGAAATTTTGGCATAAAATAGTTATCACACTGTATATCGATGCCTACCCTACGAAAATCCGTCACAAAAGTTCCTTCTATTAGAAAAAAAATATTTCCATTTAGGAATGTTGGGGGTATTTTTATATGACGCCATCACTTTGGAGATCTGAAATTTTGGCATAGAATAGTTATCACACTGTATATCGATGCCTACTCTACGAAAATCCGTCACAGAAGTTCCTTCTATTAGGAAAAAAATATTTTCATTCAGGAATGGTGGGGGGATTTTTTCATGATGCCATCACTTTGGAGATCTGAAATTTTGGCATAGAATAGTTATCACACTGTATATCGATGTCTACTCTACGAAAATCCGTCACAAAAGTTCCTTCTATCAGAAAAAAATTATTTTCATTCAGGAATGGTGGGGGTATTTTTTTATGATGCCATCACTTTGGAGATCTGAAATTTTGGCATAGAATAGTTATCACACTGTATATCGATGCCTACTCTACGAAAATCCGTCACAGAAGTTCCTTCTATTAGGAAAAAAATATTTTCATTTAGGGATGGTAGGGGTATTTTTATATGACGCCATCACTTTGGAGATCTGAAATTTTGGCATAAAATAGTTATCACACTGTATATCGATGTCTACTCTACGAAAATCCGTCACAAAAGTTCCTTCTATTAGAAAAAAATTATTTCCATTTAGGAATGGTGGGGGTATTTTTATATGACGCCATCTTTTTGGAGATCTGAAATTTTTGCATAAAATAGTTATCACACTCTATATCGATGTCTACTCTACGAAAATCCGTCACAAAAGTTCCTTCTATCAGAAAAAAATTATTTTCATTCAGGAATGGTGGGGGTATTTTTTTATGATGCCATCACTTTGGAGATCTGAAATTTTGGCATAGAATAGTTATCACACTGTATATCGATGCCTACTCTACGAAAATCCGTCACAGAAGTTCCTTCTATTAGGAAAAAAATATTTTCATTCAGGAATGGTGGGGGGATTTTTTCATGATGCCATCACTTTGGAGATCTGAAATTTTGGCATAGAATAGTTATCACACTGTATATCGATGTCTACCCTACGAGAATCCGTCACAAAAGTTCCTTCTATTAGAAAAAAAAATATTTCCATTTAGGAATGGTAGGGGTATTTTTATATGACGCCATCACTTTGGAGATCTGAAATTTTGGCATAAAATAGTTATCACACTGTATATCGATGTCTACCCTACGAGAATCCGTCACAAAAGTTCCTTCGATTAGAAAAAAATTAAATTCATTCAGAAATGGTAGGGGTATTTTTGTATGACGCCATCACTATGGAGATCTGAAATTTTGGCATGAAATAGTTATCACACTGTATATCGATATCTACCCTACGAAAATCCGTCACAAAAGTTCCTTCTTTTTAAAAGAAATTATTTCCATTTAGGAATGGTGGGGGTATTTTTTTATGACGCCATCACTTTGGAGATCTGAAATTTTGGCATAAAATAGTTATCACACTGTATATCGATGTCTACCCTACGAAAATCCGTCACAAAAGTTCCTTCTATTAGAAAAAAAATATTTCCATTTAGGAATGGTGGGGGTATTTTTATATGACGCCATCACTTTGGAGATCTGAAATTTTGGCATAAAATAGTTATCACACTGTATATCGATATCTACCCTACGAAAATGCGTCACAAAAGTTCCTTCTATTAGAAAAAAATTATTTTCATTCAGGAATGGTGGGGGTATTTTTTTATGATGCCATCACTTTGGAGATCTGAAATTTTGGCATTGAATAGTTATCACACTGTATATCGATGCCTACTCTACGAAAATCCGTCACAGAAGTTCCTTCTATTAGGAAAAAAATATTTTCATTCAGGAATGGTGGGGGGATTTTTTCATGATACCATCACTTTGGAGATCTGAAATTTTGGCATAGAATAGTTATCACACTGTATATCGATGTCTACTCTACGAAAATCCGTCACAAAAGTTCCTTCTATCAGAAAAAAAATATTTTCATTCAGGAATGGTGGGGGTATTTTTTTATGATGCCATCACTTTGGAGATCTGAAATTTTGGCATAGAATAGTTATCACACTGTATATCGATGCCTACTCTACGAAAATCCGTCACAGAAGTTCCTTCTATTAGGAAAAAAATATTTTCATTCAGGAATGGTGGGGGTATTTTTTTATGATGCTATCACTTTGGAGATCTGAAATTTTGGCATAAAATAGTTATCACACTGTATATCGATGCCTACCCTACGAAAATCCGTCACAAAAGTTCCTTCGATTAGAAAAAAATTATTTTCATTCAGGAGTGGTGGGGGTATTTTTTTATGATGCCATCACTTTGGAGATCTGAAATTTTGGCATAGAATAGTTATCACACTGTATATCGATGCCTACTCTACGAAAATCCGTCACAGAAGTTCCTTCTATTAGGAAAAAAATATTTTCATTTAGGGATGGTAGGGGTATTTTTATATGACGCCATCACTTTGGAGATCTGAAATTTTGGCATAAAATAGTTATCACACTGTATATCGATGTCTACTCTACGAAAATCCGTCACAAAAGTTCCTTCTATTAGAAAAAAATTATTTCCATTTAGGAATGGTGGGGGTATTTTTATATGACGCCATCTTTTTGGAGATCTGAAATTTTTGCATAAAATAGTTATCACACTCTATATCGATGTCTACTCTACGAAAAACCGTCACACAAGTTCCTTCCTTCCAGCTTCCTTCCTTCTATTAGAAAAAAAAATCATCCAGGGGGGGGGGTATTTGTATTTTTCATATGACGCCATCACTAGAATGTTCTAGAGATCTGTACCCAGCACGAGAGGAATCACGTAATCATATCTTCGATGTTTCGTATTTCGTAGCGCTAGCGCCCTAAAAGTACTGAAAATTGTGTAGTGTAAACTGGGCGCTGTGGTGGGGGGAGGGCGCTACGTTTGAGCGCTAGCGTCGGGCGCTAACTTCACATAAGTTCTAGTGCGGGGTCCTTTGTGATATGGATTTTATTGCAGAAACCGCAGATCTCCATCTTGAATAATAAGTGAGGTATCCCGTGAGGACATCGGAAATGGGACAGCTTGTACATAATATAATTATGAAATGATGTTGCAGTATTTCACAATTATTTCATTCTCGAACATTCTGAGGTTGCCGTGTACAACTTTAGTTTCGATTGTTTATAGACAAACTTGCTGTTTCTGTGAAATCATTGCACTTTACTCAAGGTTGGTAGAACTGATGACTATTTTGTAGAGGAAGGTTGCCTCGATCGCACCCCGCGAGTGACCTTGAGTAACTCATGACGTAATAGGCCCTTTCTTTTGCACGAAAAGTGTAGCACTCTCGTACACTTCGTGTATGATATGTACGGCGGCGATTGGCCTGCGCATGTATTGAGTTGACAGTTGTCATTATTTTCGAATATTTGAACCATTTTGAACTTAAAAATGTAAAAATGATAATTTGTTCGGTCACTTCTTGTTAAAATTCGTACAAGTGTAATGAGACTAGTGGACGGCACAAGCAGAATTGCAAAATCACACACCAAAGAGATGAAAACTCAAGGTAGGAATCCCATCAATAATACCAAATACAACAAGAGAAACACCATAAGTATTCAAGTTTGGAAAAATGATCAGAACCAGAGACCAGTTGTGAATGTTGAGATTCTTGCTGAACGGGTAAAATGGACATCAGAAGATATCACACGTGTTTTCAAGTTGAGATATTTGAGCAAGAGTACGTTACCCAACGAAGAGGAGCTATGTTTATATGAGAGATTCCTTGAACTATCCTTCATTATAGGTTCACTTATAATAGTAGTGTTATTTTTCATTAATTTTGTTCAGAATCATATTTTGTTATTTTTTTATGCTCAAATACTTCGATCAATTGCTCTGTTTTTGACTACAATATAATCAAACAATGAAATACTATTTCCTCTTGTATTTTCTATATGTATCTAGGAAAGTTTGTCAATTTTTCAGAATACAGAGTTATATTGATAAAATAAGTGATCTGTTGTGTACGAATATTGGTCCACTGCTACTACTTCTGGATCATCAGTTGATTATTCTTATATTTTCTGTAGTTTCTTGTTCACATTATCTGATTTGCAGGATATTTATAGGATGAGTAGGTTCATAATCAATGCATAAGTAATCACTAGCTCCATAATTATGCTCCATACCTCAAAACACACATACCTGGTACCACGACCTGTTAAATAGCCCCTGGAACAAAATTTCAGATAGGTATTCCTCTCCTATTCCTCTCTGTACTACTGATCCATCCAAAATTGCCTTCTCATTTCGAAGTTTGAATGTATTATACAGAAGTATATGTAAATATCCATATTTCATAATGGTACTTTTACTTATAATTATATACAGTAAATTAATATAAATATGCTGAGCAGTGAGCAGACCAAAAAGTTTGTATCATGTTTGTATACTCTATTTGGTAAACATTTCATGACATGTCGCTTTAAGGTTGACAACTTGTCGTCTTACTGCCTGTGACGTCACGAGTGACCGTTTCCCCCCTTGCCGCACTATCGATCGAGGCAACCTTCCTATACAAATTATAATCAGTTCTACCAACCTTGACTTTACTGTCGAGCTGCGACATCTCTGCGTTTCTGCCTGAACTATGGCGTGTCACTGCAGTGCAGTTTTCTGTATCATCTGAATCTCATCCAGACGGGATGCAATCCGATGATTTACCGTCCGATAGAATACGGTGTCGACGATTTACGGTTTCTATGAGATACGGTGCTGCTAAATTACCAATTCTATGAATGTTCATTATGATAGATTAACGTTGATGAAATACGGGTCTGATAAATTATCATTCCTATGGAATACGAATCCGATGAGATACCTTTTCTATGAAATACGGGTTTGACACATTACGGTATAACAAAACACTTGAGCATGAGAAATAATTAGGGATGGGTAAGGGAAGAATCCTTATAACAACTAGCAAATTTGTAATCAAGTTGTTTAGGAGAGGTCTTGATGTACAATGATTGTCAGTCTTACTTTCACTAGGGAGGGCGCCAGAAATAATCCTTAAAGTTTTGACACTTCAAAAAAACTATTTCAAATTTATATGTTGCAAATGTGGGAGAGCAATAATATACAACTTTTCAACAACAATAGTAACAATTTAATCAGTATGTTAGTTCAGCTCACAATCGGTAATTTCGACTACAATTTTTCAACCGGAGTTAGAAAAGTTAGTTCAAACAATTTAGTAATTAATCAAGAAATTTAAACAATTCAAAAATTTTACGAAAAGCTAATAAAAAAATAGGAAGGCTGAATAGGATTGAAAAGATATACTGCTGTTCAGTTTGACACCTTGAAATTACTCTGGATAGGGGTCAGAGAATACCTGGTAGCTTCCACACGGATTTACTCCTGTCTCAAGACTGGTAGAACAGGCCTCCTTCACAGATATACCAGCAAATATAACTGCTAGGTTGATGATCTAACTGGCAAGGCTCTAGGACTGGCTTTTCAGGCTACCTTTAGAATATCGACATCAGGTTTCTCTTCCCCAAAAACCGTGAGCTGGTGATTGAGCTGCACACAGGTAGTTGGTCTTCTTCAATTGTGGTTGTGTCTCACAAGGTGTGTCATGAAATAAACGTGAAGCAGTATGAGCAAGATTCAGAGGAGGGATGCAGGAATGGAAGAAATAATCCAAAGTGATACAACTAACTATGGATCCAATAATTAGAAATTTTTATACGAACTTTATATAATATGAAATGATAATGTATATAAGGAAATATATAATCTACAAGAAAATAAATTTATAGAATCGATTCTATGAATTATATCCTACGATTTTTACAAATTTTAACTGAGAATAAAAAAAATAGTTTGACTTATTGAAATTTATTAAGTGATTGAAATTGCTGTGGTAGGAAAAATTGTACTCTCAATATTTTTTTCCAATTGAAAGAAAATGACTGATAATAGTAAAAATTACTGATGATACAAAATTACTGATTAGGTACAAATTATGACCATGGACTGAAATGGTACTAATTAAGTATATCTGTTACTTAAACAAATAATGTTCAAAGGAAACTTTCCATGAAATAGCAAAAATTGTCTTAAATCAATTGGATAAAATTGATATCACTCAATATGTGAAGATTCTATTCGAAAGAGTGAAGTACTTCTTCAAAAGTGAGGAAAATAACATCAAATAATTGATAGTAAATTTGAAAATAATTCCAGATAACGAGGCACTTCTAGAAAAATGAGGAAATTATATCAAGAAAATTGATAACTATTGAGAAAAATTCACATAAAATATTCCACAAAAAAATAACTGATCTCAAGACAATTTCTGGTATTATTTCATATGAAAATTATATTGAAAAGATAAAGAAATATTTCTCAAGGATAGCTCAAGAAAATCGGTTAAAGGGTTTGCACTTTGAGACAGGTGACCATTACATAGCTGTTAACTTTATCTTGCAGTGTCTCGAAATGTGATAACACAGAGGAACCACCAAGTACAGTAGTGAATCAGGGTTCTAGCAGAAAACACCACCGGAATGAATTTCAAGCCCTTCAAATGTGGCAATTAGCCAGTACCATAACCAACAAATAGGCAGTAACTGAACTTGAAACTCTAGAGGCTGATGCTCACTACCAAAACACCGACTCAGGCCTGCAAAGGACAGTTTCCTGACAATATCAAAAAAAATGTGAATAATTCACCAAAAAAACTCTATGAAATATGCTATACTGAAGAATGTGAATACAACTTAATCAAAGATATTATACCAACTTTAAAAAATTCACCAGTACAAGAGAAGAACTATAATAAATGTATGTGAATGCCCCAATTATATGAACTCTGTGAATACTTCACCAAGAAAACTATATGAACCCTAGTATATGAAATCAGTGAAAAGTGCAAGTTATGCCAACAGGACGGACAACTACGTCTGTGGTGTAGGAGAGTGGAGTCTCACTTATGGATATGATCCGTGAAATTGTTTGATCTACTAATGATTGCTTATTAAATTGAAAATCCACTCACCTTACACTCAGCGTAGTACTTCAATAGGTCCTTTCCTGGTTAAGCACTCCTTGGGTTCAAATTTTCCAGAATCTCTCCTTGGATTATAATCCCTTCTGTCTGATAACACTTCAAATAACACGTGTGTAGTACTTCAGATAGCACGTGGATAGCACCTCAGAGAGCACGTGGATAGTACCTCAGAGAGCACGTGGATAGCACTGAAAAATGATCACAACGACAGAACAAATCTATGGCACAGTAGCTGTCTCAAAAAAATTGCAATGATATCAGAAAAAAATGGTTTTATTCAGTCCCAGAAACCTCTATCATCATATAAATGAAAAGCACGTGCAACTAATAAATTTAATGTTGAGTGAAAGCCAGGCAGGAATGATATTTAATTCAAAAAGTTATGTGCAAGGAACATTCTGTGAACTCAATGATCTTTACTCAAATCATAAGTCAGACATGTGTGACCATGCCTGATCTGGAAAATATTCAATTTCTCCAAAAATAGCAGGAAAAGAAAAAAATAACTACCAAATTTGCTACTATACGAGAAACTGCAAACAATTAACAGCTAGTATTCAGACAATGATTGAAAATTAAGAAAGTGCAAAAGGGAATGGTTTTACCTGTCTCAAGTCACAAAACCTTCAAGTCAACTCTTCCAGTCGAGAGCCAAATCAAGAGAGCTAAAATCTTCAATTCTCCATCATATCGATTCCAAAAAAAAAAGGTTTTTTTTTATAAATTTGATGTTTACTTTTTCCAAATATCATACTCTATCTGATGAAGTGAGATGGACAATCCTCCGTTTACCAACCCAACAAATAAATTATGTTTTGACACAGAACACGAAACCAAGATGATAGATTGACCACGGAACATAAATCAAACTCATGGAACTTGCGGATATTTCAAGCAGTGGGAGTCATTCGCCTGACAAACGTTAGCAATCTTGAAATTGGAGATGATACTTACGGTGTCACAGAACTATTGGCGAGAGTAAATGATATTTGTGGGTACTGCACTACATGAAACGCACTATCGGACTAGAGGCACAGAATACAGAGATGTGATTAGTAGAAATGTAACGACAAATTCAATTTTTCGTTACACACCCCCTTTTCCTGGGGAAAAAAATCGAAAACGTCAGGTTGAGATTTTTTTTTCTAAAAGAAATCCAGTCAAATCAAATAGTAAGGAAATCAATACGATTTGAGAATCGAAGTCATAGCTGATATAGGACTTCAGAAAAACATCTGGTTTCATACAAGAAGTCAAACCAAGCCAACTCAATAATAAGTAGTATGTTTGCTGAGGTTACAATTAACAATTTATACACTCTACAGTTACTCAAATTCAAACAAATATACAATTTATACAAGATGAGACTCTATCTGAAGAATATGAAGTTGATGAGAAGTAATAAGATAATACAAAGAAAGTTGTCGATTTCCGGCATAACAAAAACTCAAAAGATAGTGGATATGCTGCTTCCTCAAGGGCAAATTAAAGCAGATCCATCATCCCAACAAAACTTGGTTCAGCTGGCCTAACTGAACCCAAAACTAAAATATGCACAACAGCTGTGCTCATATCCAAGGTACCAAATTTCACTAAACAGTCACTATCTGAGCGACAGCAAAAACTAAAACGCAAAAACTATGTGACTATCACTTTCAACCTAAGGAGGAGACACCAAATTCCATGTATCAAGACATAATGTATTTCTCAAATGAGGAAGGAACACTCAAATTTCCATGTAGGTGAAAGATAATGCATTCCCAAACCTCATAACTCAGGTATAGGAAAGTGATTATCACACAAGTTCCACTGCCATACAAAAAATTCCTCAAAAACAAAATCCAAAGTACCTACCAAAGATAATCAGAAATTGAATACCTAAATTCTAAGCAAGACTAAAAGATAGCAAACAAATTACTTCAAATCAACTTCAACTTCAGATTCGGTTTCGGACTCTGAACCCGACTCATCTTCAGTATCAAACTCGCAATCATTACTTTTCAGGTCTTTGATGTGCCAATTTCCTAAATCATTTCCTTCAGGATCCTTAAGAGCATAAACTAAATTGGATACAACTTTATGAACTACAGCAGGAATAAATCGAGGCGCTAGTTTGGCTGAATAATCATTTGGAGCACTAGAGAGAGTATAGTTCTTCTTCCAAACTCTATCACCCACATGAAATCTAAGAGCTCTCTTCCTCAAATTATAAGTTTTAGCGTTACGCAAATATGCCTGATGTAGCTTCTTCCTGACATCCTCATACAACTTAGGTATTTCCTGTAAATCATCCAAGAGTTGGAGTTTATCACCTATTTCCACTTTATTACTGTCGTTTTCTGAAATTTTTCCATAATAGTCCCCTGATAACGGAATATTCCTCGCAAAATTCAAAAATGCAGGAGGATAACTATGACTATCATGTTTAGCTAACCGTATGGCTTGTGCTACCTTAAAAATCGACATATCCCAGGTTTTGTGGTTTTCATGAATATAGGATCTGATGGCAGTTACAATAACTCGATTAACTCGCTCGGTATGATTCACCTGAGGGTGATACCTAGCATTATACCAAATCTTTTGGACTTTATAATTCTCCATGAACTGCTTGAATTCTCTACTAATGAACTGACTTCCATTGTCGCACGAAAAAATCTGAGGAACGCCAAATATCAGAAACACCTGATTCTCCAAAAACTTAATAATTCCCTTCGAAGTAGCTTTCGCCATAGGATGGACTAACACGAACTTTGTAAAATAATCAACCACAACAAGTAAATACTGATTTCCATTCTTCGATCGAGGATAAGGCCCTAATAAATCAGCTGAAACTAATTGGAATGGAAAATTGACATTTCGATAGGCACCCATAAAACCAGCTCTAGGAAGATTTGAACTTTTATTGGCAGCACACACAGGACATCTCCTAACATACTGATGGACAAATTTACGGATATTAGGCCAATAATACAATTCCAAAATCCTAGACAAAGTTTTCGAAACTCCAAAATGGGAAGCGGTTTCGTTATCATGATAAAATTTCATGATATCATTACGATTTGCTGTAGGAACGACAATTTTCCACTCTGACAAGTTACTTACGATATTATGCTTAGGAAATATATGTTTGAAAAGTACTCCATTCTCGACACGGAATGATGGGTAAGCCTCGGGGTTTTCTTCCACATTTTTAATCATATTATTGTACCAACTGTCAGGCTTGAAAGATGAAATATCCAAAACGGCGTTATCCACCACAGAACGACTCAAAGCATCAGCCACCAGATTATTCGTACCAGGACGATGAACTATTCGAAAATTGAACTGAGACAGTTTCACTGCCCACCTTGCCAAACGACCAGAAGGATTAGTAATGTTGTGAAGCCATACAAGTGAAGCATGATCAGTCTCGACAGTAAAAAATGTACCCTCTATGTAACTACGAAATTTCTCAATACCAAAAATTACTGCCAACAATTCCTTTTCTGTAACAGTATATTTTCTCTGGGCTTTATTCAGAGACTTACTGGCGAAAGCGATGGGGTGTTCGAGACCATCCTGTTCCTGATAGAGCACTGCTCCCAGACCAGTATCCGAAGCATCACACTGTATGACAAAACTTTTAGAAAAATCAGCACTAGCTAGAACAGGGGCAGTTGTCAGTAATTCCTTGATCTTTTTGAAGGCATCGTCAGCTTCCTTGGTCCATGTAATGGGATGACCTTTCTTTCTCCCACCTAAAAGTGCTGAAATAGGAGTAGCTACTGACGAAAAATCCCTAAGAAATCTCCTGTACCATCCAACAAGTCCTAGCAGTCTTCTCACTTCCGTAGTGGTCTTCGGAATGGGATAGTTGAGTACTGCAGATACCTTTTCTGGATCAGTACGAAGGCCACACTGGTCAACAACAAAACCTAAGAATACCAACGAAGGACGACAAAATTCACATTTCTTCAGGTTGACGGTAAGACCAGCATCTTTCAGTCTGCCATAAACATCATGAAGTACTTTTACATGAGTATCAAAATCTGGAGTAGCCACAACGATATCGTCTAAATAGACAAAACAATACGGTGCTAAAGAAGGTCCAATGACACGATCCATAAGTCTGGCCATAGTTTTTGGGCTGTTTACCAGTCCAAAAGGCATCACACAAAACTCAAACAAACCTCTACCATACACTGCAAAAGCTGTCTTCGGCCTTGACTCTTCATCCAAGGGGATCTGAAAGAAAGCCTTGCGAAGATCGATTGAAGTCAAAAACTTTGCATCTCGTAGTTTATTGAGAATACTATCGATCAGCGGCATAGGATAGGAATCATTCACAGTGACCTCATTCAGTTTCCTTCCATCAAAACATACTCTATACTCTCCAGATTTCTTCTCTACCAACCACAAAGGACTGCACCATGGGGATTGTGAAGGTTGAATGACATTCATACTCAGCATTTCATCTATTTCCTTATTTAAATGAGTCTGCATGGCTGGACTTAAAGGATATTGACGTTGACATATAGGTTTTGTTTCTTTAGTTATGATAGAATGGGTAATTAAATGAGTTCTACCTAAACGATCCTCTGGGGCAATACTACGAAAAAGATCCATAACTTTTTGAAGTTCAACTTTTTGATGAGAATTTAAATCAGATATAGACTGAATTGTATTAATGGCACAAACGTTAGTGTTATAAGATAAATTTCCAAAATTAACCCTAAAATCAAATATTTGCAAAAAATCAACTCCCAATATTAAGGTATGCTTTACTGAAGGAATTACTAAAATCTTAATTTGTTTCTCAACATTATTAACTGAAATAGGAACATCAAAATATCCTAACATATTTTGAGATGTGCCATCTGCTGTGGTCACACTCAAACAATTCTCATACTTTATAGTTAAATTATATTTATGTAACAGATAATATCCAGAAGAACCTAAAATTGAAGCAGTACTGCCACTATCAATAAGAGCTTCCAATTGGTCATCAAAAATTTTAACTTTTAAATAAGGACGATTATCATCAGGTTTTCTGTGAAAAATGGGACTAACATTGACTTTTGGAATATAAAAATCTTTAACTTTATCGAGCCATAATTTCCATTCGGACTTAGAGGTAATTACTTTTGTTTCTGTTTTCCTTTTCGTGAGGTGATTGGACGTGTTTGTTCTGAACTTTGAGGTACAGGATTGCTGTTGACGACGTTCAGACATTCGTCTCCAGCTTCCTCGTTTTTTGACTGAATCAAATGTGGATTACAAGAAAAACATTTGGTTTTAATTACATTTCTTTTTCCACAACCATAGCAGAATCGGTTACGTGGTTTCCTACACTGACTATGAGCATGCCCAACCACTCCACAATTCCAACATTTAACGATATTATCAACTACAGAAATATTTGGTCTAAATGAAGTTGAATTATTTTGCCTAAATGAATTTGAATTACTAGATTCACCAAATGGACAACTGAGATCAGGTTCAAGCAAAGAATTCCTGAGGGTAGGAGGGGGTTTGTATCGTTCTGCCCAAAGTTTTGACTCCTCCAATTTTTTACACAACTTAGAAAGTTCATCAATACTATCTATATCTTTGAGTGCTAGAGCTGAAACATATGATGGTAACAGATTTTTACGAATCTTATCAACAATTACTTGTTCTCCAGGTTTGTTAGACAGTCTATTATAGAGACTTTCCATGGCAGAAATATAAAGAGTAACCCTTTCGTTGGTACCTTGGGTACGTCTATGGATCTCAAGCATGAGGTCATCATCATAAGAATAAGATAGAAAATCATTTTTAAGTTTCTGTACTAACTCATCCCAATCTCTAACTTTACTTCTAACATTGTTGTACCAAGTAAGTGCT
Source organism: Phaedon cochleariae (assembly GCA_918026855.4). Classification (NCBI taxonomy): domain Eukaryota; kingdom Metazoa; phylum Arthropoda; class Insecta; order Coleoptera; family Chrysomelidae; genus Phaedon; species Phaedon cochleariae. The sequence continues at coordinate 11,745,648 of OU896711.1, forward strand.
GGACCTCTAAACAAATCACAAGCTGACAAAAATAAATCTTGCTTGGTAACGCCTCTAGCTTGACTCAATAAATTAACTTTTTCTAAGAATGACTGGACAGAATCTTTTTGATTGGAACCGGTAAAATAAATATTCCATTTGTAAGGGGCCACAAACTTTGGAGTAGAACTCACACGAACAGGCGATGACGTACGAAGAGGTGATGATGAACGAAAAGGAACTGAACCTGGATTTGCAGAATCAACTTTAAGTGAAAAATCTCCCTCTACTTCTAAAAGCAACAAATGAACTGTCCTTTTAGCTCCCTCTTCATCCGCACTCGAGGTTTTAATCCTTTGAACCCTCCCTGACAAATGAGTTAAACGTGAAGAAATTCTCTTAAAGGCTGAGTCACTCTTGAGCCCAGAAAAATTATCGACAGCTAATTTTACATCCGATATACTTTCTGTAGTTTCTTCAATATCATCCTCATGAGAATAAGGATTAGCAGGTAGCTCAGAAAAACTTCGGTTTGCATTCTCTTGGCTCAAAAGTCCTCTCAAAAGTTTCCTTTTCCTATTGACATCACCCTCAGGTTCAACATTCCTGATTCTTAATTCATAATTCAACTCATTAACTTTAAGATCATTTGGTTCCATCATAATTAATTATTGAAAATCGATAAATGCAAAAATATGAATTTTTTATATCCCAAAAATTATATCACTCAAAATTCCCAATGTAAAGAGAAAAATGCTAATATAAAACGCAAAAATAGAAAATGCAAAAATAGAAAATGTAATATGTTCACAGAAAAATTCCAAAATTTCAAACCACCAGCAAAATTTCAATCAGCCAAGCTATGTTTATTGCCACCACAGTTGCAACTTTTAGCAAAAGTAAGACTTAACAAACCCAAAAAAATTCCACAAATTATCAGGCCCCACGTTGGGCGCCAATTTATAACAAAACACTTGAGCATGAGAAATAATTAGGGATGGGTAAGGGAAGAATCCTTATAACAACTAGCAAATTTGTAATCAAGTTGTTTAGGAGAGGTCTTGATGTACAATGATTGTCAGTCTTACTTTCACTAGGGAGGGCGCCAGAAATAATCCTTAAAGTTTTGACACTTCAAAAAAACTATTTCAAATTTATATGTTGCAAATGTGGGAGAGCAATAATATACAACTTTTCAACAACAATAGTAACAATTTAATCAGTATGTTAGTTCAGCTCACAATCGGTAATTTCGACTACAATTTTTCAACCGGAGTTAGAAAAGTTAGTTCAAACAATTTAGTAATTAATCAAGAAATTTAAACAATTCAAAAATTTTACGAAAAGCTAATAAAAAAATAGGAAGGCTGAATAGGATTGAAAAGATATACTGCTGTTCAGTTTGACACCTTGAAATTACTCTGGATAGGGGTCAGAGAATACCTGGTAGCTTCCACACGGATTTACTCCTGTCTCAAGACTGGTAGAACAGGCCTCCTTCACAGATATACCAGCAAATATAACTGCTAGGTTGATGATCTAACTGGCAAGGCTCTAGGACTGGCTTTTCAGGCTACCTTTAGAATATCGACATCAGGTTTCTCTTCCCCAAAAACCGTGAGCTGGTGATTGAGCTGCACACAGGTAGTTGGTCTTCTTCAATTGTGGTTGTGTCTCACAAGGTGTGTCATGAAATAAACGTGAAGCAGTATGAGCAAGATTCAGAGGAGGGATGCAGGAATGGAAGAAATAATCCAAAGTGATACAACTAACTATGGATCCAATAATTAGAAATTTTTATACGAACTTTATATAATATGAAATGATAATGTATATAAGGAAATATATAATCTACAAGAAAATAAATTTATAGAATCGATTCTATGAATTATATCCTACGATTTTTACAAATTTTAACTGAGAATAAAAAAAATAGTTTGACTTATTGAAATTTATTAAGTGATTGAAATTGCTGTGGTAGGAAAAATTGTACTCTCAATATTTTTTTCCAATTGAAAGAAAATGACTGATAATAGTAAAAATTACTGATGATACAAAATTACTGATTAGGTACAAATTATGACCATGGACTGAAATGGTACTAATTAAGTATATCTGTTACTTAAACAAATAATGTTCAAAGGAAACTTTCCATGAAATAGCAAAAATTGTCTTAAATCAATTGGATAAAATTGATATCACTCAATATGTGAAGATTCTATTCGAAAGAGTGAAGTACTTCTTCAAAAGTGAGGAAAATAACATCAAATAATTGATAGTAAATTTGAAAATAATTCCAGATAACGAGGCACTTCTAGAAAAATGAGGAAATTATATCAAGAAAATTGATAACTATTGAGAAAAATTCACATAAAATATTCCACAAAAAAATAACTGATCTCAAGACAATTTCTGGTATTATTTCATATGAAAATTATATTGAAAAGATAAAGAAATATTTCTCAAGGATAGCTCAAGAAAATCGGTTAAAGGGTTTGCACTTTGAGACAGGTGACCATTACATAGCTGTTAACTTTATCTTGCAGTGTCTCGAAATGTGATAACACAGAGGAACCACCAAGTACAGTAGTGAATCAGGGTTCTAGCAGAAAACACCACCGGAATGAATTTCAAGCCCTTCAAATGTGGCAATTAGCCAGTACCATAACCAACAAATAGGCAGTAACTGAACTTGAAACTCTAGAGGCTGATGCTCACTACCAAAACACCGACTCAGGCCTGCAAAGGACAGTTTCCTGACAATATCAAAAAAAATGTGAATAATTCACCAAAAAAACTCTATGAAATATGCTATACTGAAGAATGTGAATACAACTTAATCAAAGATATTATACCAACTTTAAAAAATTCACCAGTACAAGAGAAGAACTATAATAAATGTATGTGAATGCCCCAATTATATGAACTCTGTGAATACTTCACCAAGAAAACTATATGAACCCTAGTATATGAAATCAGTGAAAAGTGCAAGTTATGCCAACAGGACGGACAACTACGTCTGTGGTGTAGGAGAGTGGAGTCTCACTTATGGATATGATCCGTGAAATTGTTTGATCTACTAATGATTGCTTATTAAATTGAAAATCCACTCACCTTACACTCAGCGTAGTACTTCAATAGGTCCTTTCCTGGTTAAGCACTCCTTGGGTTCAAATTTTCCAGAATCTCTCCTTGGATTATAATCCCTTCTGTCTGATAACACTTCAAATAACACGTGTGTAGTACTTCAGATAGCACGTGGATAGCACCTCAGAGAGCACGTGGATAGTACCTCAGAGAGCACGTGGATAGCACTGAAAAATGATCACAACGACAGAACAAATCTATGGCACAGTAGCTGTCTCAAAAAAATTGCAATGATATCAGAAAAAAATGGTTTTATTCAGTCCCAGAAACCTCTATCGGTAAAAGTGCACTTATCATGCGATGGGGTTTTTTTCGAAAATTTTTTTTGGTACTTACGTATTTTCGTCTGAAACACACGAATTTCATAATGAAAATGTGAACAAACCACTATTTATCGAGATATTTCAAGAAAAAGTTCGAAATTTTGCCTTCTTTCCCCCCTTGTGTTGGATGCATTTACAGGTACTTGCTCTTATTATTTTGTCATTGGACACTTTATATTATTATACTCATGATGTACTTCACTGACACATTTTAAGATAGAAAATTCAACAGGAAATATGATTTTTATGGCGAGTTTTTCCTATTTAGTGAGCAAGCATACCAGATGACGGCCATTTAATCCATATGCAATCCAAATACGAGATGTCAAATGTCAATAGATTGCTTTGGAATGACATTACACACGCCATTATTTCAAATGCTATTCTTCCTTCTTTTCACTAAACATGGATAAATCACAAGAAAATCATATTTCTAGTTGACTCATGTAATAAAAAAAATGTGTCCAACATTGTGTGATATATATAAATTGTCCAATGATGGAAAAAGAAGGGAAAATTGTTCTAAATGTGATCCAGAAGACAGGCGGAAAAGATGGTGAAATTTCTAACTTTATAGTGAAATATCTTAATAAATAATGGTTTGTTCACATTTTCATTATGAAATTCGTGTTTTTCAGACGAAAATACGTAAGTACCAAAAAAATTTTTCGAAAAAAAACCCATCGCATGATAAGTGCACTTTTACCCCTCTATCATCATATAAATGAAAAGCACGTGCAACTAATAAATTTAATGTTGAGTGAAAGCCAGGCAGGAATGATATTTAATTCAAAAAGTTATGTGCAAGGAACATTCTGTGAACTCAATGATCTTTACTCAAATCATAAGTCAGACATGTGTGACCATGCCTGATCTGGAAAATATTCAATTTCTCCAAAAATAGCAGGAAAAGAAAAAAATAACTACCAAATTTGCTACTATACGAGAAACTGCAAACAATTAACAGCTAGTATTCAGACAATGATTGAAAATTAAGAAAGTGCAAAAGGGAATGGTTTTACCTGTCTCAAGTCACAAAACCTTCAAGTCAACTCTTCCAGTCGAGAGCCAAATCAAGAGAGCTAAAATCTTCAATTCTCCATCATATCGATTCCAAAAAAAAAAGGTTTTTTTTTATAAATTTGATGTTTACTTTTTCCAAATATCATACTCTATCTGATGAAGTGAGATGGACAATCCTCCGTTTACCAACCCAACAAATAAATTATGTTTTGACACAGAACACGAAACCAAGATGATAGATTGACCACGGAACATAAATCAAACTCATGGAACTTGCGGATATTTCAAGCAGTGGGAGTCATTCGCCTGACAAACGTTAGCAATCTTGAAATTGGAGATGATACTTACGGTGTCACAGAACTATTGGCGAGAGTAAATGATATTTGTGGGTACTGCACTACATGAAACGCACTATCGGACTAGAGGCACAGAATACAGAGATGTGATTAGTAGAAATGTAACGACAAATTCAATTTTTCGTTACAACGGTTTCTATAAAATACGGATATGATAAATTATCATTTCTATGGAATACGGGTCTGACAAATTACAGGTTTTATGAAATACGGATATGATGAATTACCGTTTCTATGGAGTACGGGTTTGATGAATTACTGATTCTATGAAATACTGATTTGATAAAATACCGATTCTATAAAATACGATTCCTATGAAAAGTTGTTATGACCAAATACGATTATGATGGTTTATTGGTTCGATGAAATACGGTTTTGACGAATTACGGTTTCTATGGAATACGGTTATGACGAATTATCGTTTCTGATGGAATACAGTTCTGATAGATTACCAATTTGATGAAGAACTAGTACGATAGACTGATGTTGCGACAGAATACGGATTTGATAAACTACTGCCTCGATACAATATAGTTCTGATAAGATACAGATATGATGGAATAATGACTCTTATTAATACCATTTCGACATAAAACTGTTTGATGATTTACGTATTGAAATTTTATATTTCGATGAAGTACGGCCCGATGTTTTACAATTTGATATTTTACGGTTCTACAGAATACAGTGTCGATTCTATACTATTTCGACGGTTTACCAATTCGATGAAATATTTTTCTATGGATTTGAATTTGATACTTTATATTTTGACACATTAGGTGTCCCCGCGGCATCTATGGCATTTAGACATACTTGCGCAAGATCGGAAACTATGGCTATGACTAAGACAATTAATGCATAGTTTTTTATCCTTGGCCAACTTAAAGCGTTCATGGGCATTAAGTTTCAAAAATGTTGAGCATTGATAAATTTGATGATCATATTCTTCACAAATAATACATTTTGATTTGATCTCATTATTCGCCTGCGATAACAAAGACGTCGTGGACCGCGAATGAATAACATTGGGCTTTCGTAAATCAGTCGATTTACTTTTGATGTTTTTCCGAGAAATATTCAAGTTGTCCAATGCAACGCAGTGTTTTGATAGGAAATCGAATAAATTTTGATAACGAGGAATTTCAGAAGAATTATGATGTAGTTCAAATTGAGTTGCAACTGTTACATCAAGCCGTTTGAGCAGCATCTGAACGAGAATGAAGTCCCACTCTTGAACCGGAAATTTCAAATTTCTCAAAGCTGATAGATTGTCTGAGAAAATATCTAGTAAACGACGCAAATCTGCAGGGTTGTCGGAATTGAGTTTAGGAGCATTATCAATAGCTAACCAATAGGAACTGGCGATTAGGCGTTTATTGTGATAACGCTTTATCAAAGTATCATAAGCAATATCATAGTTAGATGAAGTCATCGGTAAGTTTTGCACTAATTGGAGAGCGACACCTTTCAGGGATGACAATAAATAATTGAATTTCTCAATTTTGCTCAGTTTCTGATTATTACCAATGACAGAATCAAACATATCAATATAGGATTGAAAGGTGAGTAGATCTCCACTAAATGTGGGTAATTCGATATGAGGGAGAGGAATTTTTGAACTATATTCTGTATCGTGATTGGAAGGAGAATTGACAACCCTGGAGAGTTTGCTGAAAGAGGATTTGATTGTGTAAAATTGCATATCAAATTTCTTCCTGATTGCATCATGGGTACTGAAGGCAATATCCCGAGCATCTAGATCCTCTTCTTCACTTATCAAACCAATGATTACATTATGATACTCAAAGAATTCGTGTTTAATGTCAACAATTTCTTCGATTGCCATCTCAAATAATGAAAAGTACAGCTGAGAATCATCTTCAGCCTTGCGTGATATGTCCTGTAATTCTTGCAATTTATTAATTTGAGTTTGTCTCAAAGTTACGTGTTTTTGCAATTTAATTGCGGAAGAATTCATACTTGAAATTTGAGAATTACTGAATTTAACAACAAAGTGACAACTCAATTTTTAAAAAGGCAATTTTAATTAATAATAAACTAAATATGCAGCAAGTAAATATAATTGAGTGAAAGGTTGAGAACGGTTAAATATTCCGAAATATATACAATAAATACTGATGAAGTTGAATACGCGGAAATGCATAAAACGAATAAACCAAGTTAGGTATGGGAGTGAAAAAGTGGTCAACTTTATAATTATAATCTCGAAGCTGATCAATTTTCACATACGGAGCGTAGATATAGTCAGATATAGAAGTGAAAACGCGGTGAAATATAACGAAAATAAATTCTCTTCTATACCTTAACTATTGATGATCCCCCGTATAGAGGTGCGGGATTGAAAAGAACGCAAACGCGGGCGAACAACGATAATGAAGATCGGATAAAGAAGATATCGCGATAGCGCTAGGCATGAAAGACGATACACTTCACACTCTACAGCCTGAAAGACGAAGCGACCTTGGACAAGCGCGCTGTATTCGTACTGTAGTGTGTTGAAAAGAGAAAGAACATTAACGTGTGTCGCGTATAAATTTATGCGCACCAACAATCCTTATCAGTAACTGGCAATTATAAAAAATTGTTTAATTGAATCTCGATAAAAGATAATCACTACTGGATCAAAAGCGGCATTGATATTCAACCCAAAATAAGCAAATCCGGCTCGAAGGACCATTAATGTACGAGAGTTGAATAAAGTTGAGAACTTTGAAAAGAAACTCACGAGAGATTTAAAAATGGACTGTCGCTTAAATTGGAAGTTGAAATTTAATTATGCGAGCCTTTAAAATCCTTACCTCGATTAATCTGTTCGTCTTGATTCTCTTAGTATGCTTCCTGCTGGCCAGCCATCTAGATGCACATTTTGATTCTGGATCTGGGATTGTCAGTTGCACTTTTTAGGAAAGGTAATTGTATGTATGAACGAGGAAAAAGGTACACACACCACGTGAACGTCTTGGTGCCAAAACTCAGTCTCTGGTCTTGACCACGGAGGTCGCGCTAATTGGATTTTAAAGGCGTTCTTCGCGGCAAAATGTTATACCGGGGAAGGTCCAAAAATAACTTAGTTTGGGTTGATTAACAAATATTATAGAGATTATACTTAATAATTAAATGCTTATTACTAACATATATACACGTGACACACGATGATGAGGAAATTTAAGCGGAGACAAAACACGAAGATTCTTGGAAAATATATCTTCCAAAAATATTGATTTGCCCATTAGTTGAAGAATATCACATCAATTACGGTCATTTTGGAATATCAAAAACTGTATGGTTATTAGAAAAGTATTATATTTGGGAAAATATGAAGAGAGATGTAGCAAAAATCATACGTAGATGTCAAATTTGTCAACAAGCTAAAGTATCGAATTGCAGTTATGTTTCTGAGAAGTTAGCGGTTATCCTTGAAGATGTGAATGATCTGTTGGCTATAGATTTCTATGGGCCATTACCATCGGGGCAATTTGGAATGAAATATATTTTTGTAACACTAAATGTCTTTACGAAGTATGTTGTGTTATACCCTTTGAAGAAAGCAAATACCAAATCTGTGTTGAACAAATTATTAAAAGAATATTTCAATGAGGTTTTCAAACCGAGGCGAATTCTTAGTGATAGAGGAACGCAGTTCACAAGTCCAAAATTTAGTGAAACCCTAAAAGGAATAGGTATAAAAATTATTCATTGTTCGGTACGATATCCTGAAGGAAACCCCGTTGAAAGAGTCATGAGAGAACTAGGGAGATTGTTCAGAACATATTGTAATGAAAATCATTAATCATGGGTATCATGGATTCCTAAAATCAATGTGTGGTTGAATTTAGTAACTAATGAGTCAACAGGCTATTCAGCATATGAATTACAAACAGGCTGTAAACCCAAGGATCAAATAAAAGATTTAGTCGATTTTCCTCCTGATTCAGAAGATATTGATAGAGATCATAAAATAGAACTAGCAAGGGAAAAATTGATGTCGAAAGCTGAAAAAAGAAAAAAATATAGGAAGTCAGGAAAAGTAATGAATTACTTGAACGGTGATTTAGTGTGGTTGAAAACTAACAGAATATCTTCAGCTGAAGATGATTTTATAAAGAAATTCTTCCTCATTTATGAAGGGCCGTTCATAATTTCCAAAATTGTTTGTCCAAACTCATATGAATTAACTGCTCCTGAGACAAATAAAATCAAAGGAACATTCAATGTCACGCATTTGAAACCGTATCATCATTGACTTAGAATCATTGGAATGATTTGCATTATGCATTTCAAGGAACGATGTAAATGAGAATTTATTGAATAATTACTTCTAGTAATTACTCAATAAATTGGTGGGACGATGTAACGGCACAAGTTCACATCAAGAAATAAATAATCTCAAGATGGCACACACGGTACATTGCCATGAACGTGACAACGAAAAAAAAATGAAATAAAAATAGAAATAATTTTGACTCTGACATCAGTCAGAATTATAGAAAGAATAAATTTCAAATTAATATTAAAAGGCAACAACCACGGTAAGGAACATAAGTTTTCATGTAACGTGTGCCCATATTTCAATTATATATTCGATTTACAGCAAACGGCGTGGTTGTAATTTCTGAATCTGATATCTATCAGAAATCCCTGGACGAGGTTCAGCTGTTGTTAGTCGTATACCTGTTATCATCTGCATCGTTCCATTTGGCGAAATAGAATCTGTGAGAGGGATTCTCTGCTGCAGAAGACAGCTATATTGAACAGTTCAGTTGCCCAACCATCAACTATCCTTTTGAATCAATACCTACTTCAACTTTATGGTAAGATTGTTCCAAGTTTTAATGAACTGCTTTTGAGGGAGTGTGAAACTCAGTACCTAATAGTGACCTTTTTCTTGTGCTTCACGACCAATATGGAAAACAGACTATGCTTCATGTTTATTAATTATTATTTCTGTTGATGATGATGATATTGTCATCATATAATCAACTGATTTGTTGATCATTCATTTGCGATATTTTATTGTTAATTCATTAATTGTTACCACCGAGGTTCAGTTTCATAATTATTCATTTATTCATACATCCATTCTAGTTCCATTTAGATATAGTTGAATTTGTGAGGTTTTTGGTTCTGGCAAAATACGATCTGAAATAGTTCAGTTTGTATGGTTATTGATAATATATCTGTGGATATCCGATATTTGAATCTTTCTACCCAAACCCCATAAATTTATATACAGGAGAGATAATACAACACTCTGTATCTCAGAAACGATTAACTTTCGGACATATATTTATACAAACTTTTCTTCTTATTTTGACATGAGCAACATGCTCCTGAATTTTCTACACGTACTCAAGAAACACCCTGTATATCAGAAAAAGTAAAGCAACATTCTTAACACGTATAATTCGGTAATATGTGTTTGGATATTTATATCTCTTCAATACTCATTACTCATTACTCAATAGACTGTCATTTTGGTGTGATGAAAATGGAATTTTGCCTGAAATTCAATCCAGATTTAGGAAAGGCAGAGGGTGTATTGACAACGTCTTCATACTGAACTCTATCTTACAAATTCACTTGCGATTGAGAGGTAGAAAAATTTATGCAACTTTTGTGGATTTCAAAAGAGCGTTCGACTCACAAAATCACGAGTTACTCTGGCACAAGCTCTATTGATTTGGAGTCAGCTCAAAATTAATTCGAATAATTAAAAATCTATATGATAAGGCCACCATGAAGGTGAAAAATGACTTCAGTAAAAAATATGATATCACAGAGAGAGTTTTGCAGGGTGAACCGCTAAGCCCTATTTCATTTTCTTTATTTCTCGCCGACATAGAAGAATATTCTTGCCTAGAAATCATACTAGCGTTAACATCGATAGCATCAATGATATCATGATGTTATTATATGCTGATGACCTAATAATTTTGAGCGATTCTCCCATTGATTTGTCGCGCAAGCTACGAACTTCAGAAGAATACTCAACAAAAAATAAACTAACAGTAAACACACAAAAAAATGATTTTTTGCAAAGGCGACTACCAAAGCAATTATAAATACAAGTTCAACTTATTCAATGAACATCTGGAAGTTATGAAAAAAATCTGATGCCTAGGTATAGAGTTCTCATCCTCCGCAGTTTTTCTGGAAATGAGCAAATCGGCCACAAAAAAAAGCTAATCAGTCAGTCGGTGCCGTTATGAACTTGTTGATCCGCTCCAAAATCAACTCCTGGGAATCCAGAATGAAACTATACGAATTGATTGTATTATCATCATCATTGAGGTTTGGGGTCTGCGGTATGCTGATATAGTGGAACGAGCTCAGGTAGGATTTTTTAAACGTTTCCTTCCTCTTCCAAGGAACACTCCTGATTATATTGTTCGCTTGGAAACATCATCCACCCAACTCAGACTAATAATCTTCAAAGCAGTTTTCTTATTGCTTATTGACATCAAACTATTGGAAGACTCTCGCCGTCCAAAAATCTGCTTCTTGGAACTTACTGAATTGAATAATACAGATGGAAGGTACAATTGGGTTGAGCAGGTGAAGCAATGTTTTTTGTTCGCTGATGAAGAACAACGCTGGCAGAATTTCTTATTGTACGTCTCCAAGAGTGATACTGCCTGTGTTTTAGAAGCATTTCAAAGGAAATTACTGCGTTATGATTTAGAGAGATCATCAAATTATTCATATCCCCTTATCTACCGAGATCTGTGCTTGTGTTTTGATGGCCAAAACTGCCTGAGAGCTTCTCTGCCCATGTATATTGTGAGACTGATCACTCAATTACGAACTTGCAGCAAAAAATCCGCAGATTAACGTTCAACGGCCTAGTTTACTCAATCGACACTGAAGTAACATGTTCAATTTGTAACCGACATGAAATCGAATCACTTGAACATGTCTTGTTGGTATGTCCAATTTATAGAGGCATACGGGAAAATGAACTTTTCGAGCATCTGAATAATATAGAAGATTTCACTCGGCTTTTGAGCTACGGAACACTTTTACAACTCAAAACCTTGGTTCACTCTGTGATGAGCATTTTGAAACTCAGGTCATTCATTATCAACGAATAAACGTTGGGATAAATATAGAAATTGCTATTCGAATTTTCTTTCCTTTTTTTTGTACACTACTCACACTTCATTGGTTCTTGAACTCATAAGCAAATACACTCCCCGACAATAAATTCCGGACAGTGAAATGTTTAGCAAAATTGTTCGCCCTGTAACTTTCGTTATTCTCTTCCGATTCGGATGAAATTTCGACCAAAGCGTAAAATTATGTTTCGCCAAATCAGCCTGATATTTTGTTACAAAAAACATCTATTGTCCTAATCATTATACAGGGAAAAACATAGTAACTTTTTTACCCTCAACTTCTTAACGCCCTGTGGCAAAAGTGAGCAATTAAAGTCAGTTTCATCATCAGTATTGGAATGTGATTCCTTCTTAACAAAATGGTTCATGAATCACGTCGATACCTTTTCTTGAAGAGAAGATGCAAGTGTTTCAAGAAAATATGGCATTTTTTATATTCATCAACAATTATTCAGAACTTACAAAAACACTTTAACAACTTCAAATGAAAAACAAACAACTAAAAATCAATATCGCGTATCAATTGCCACCGCGTTTTCCTAGTACTTCCTCTATGCGACGAGGCATACTTTCAATGCAGTTGTCGATGGCCTCTTGCAGAATATTTTCCCGTTCTTCTAGGAGGGCTGTCCGCAAATCCGGTAGTGTTTTTGGGTGGCGATTGCGAACACGTCTACCCAGCATGTCCCAAACGTGCTCAATAGCATTCAGGTCGGGACTACGCGGGGACCACTCTAATCGCAGAATATTTACCTCGTCCAAGTATTCTGTCACGATTCGCGCAACATGAGGCCTGGCATTATCTTACATCTTGCATTAAAATAAAGTTTTGCCCAACAAAGCCGCAAGGGGTACGACATGTTCAGCTAAACATTGTCGGATGTAACGATCAGCAGTTAAAGAACCATTTTCTATGAGCACCAGGTTCGTACGAGCATTTAATGATGCTGTTAGATTGATGAGATGGTCATCACGTTGGTCTACCTGATCCCCTACGTCGTATATGTACTCACCAGTCTGACGAAAACGATAATTGCATCTTGTACAGTACTTTTTACTGTGCCTAAGTATTTTGCAATATACCGTATACTACGACCATCATCATTCAAGGCAACAGCACGGGCAACATCCTCGGGTCTCATTTTCAACACACACAAAAAAACAGTTCATTATGCAATGGCAGAATACTGACACTTTGTTAAACAATACTTTTAATGTTACTACGCAACCAAAGACCAGTGATGAATGAGTTCACGTAGGTTGTGGAATATTGTTGATAAAAATCAAATATGCCATACTTTTTTGAAACCTTTGTATCTTGTCTTGAAAAGAAGATATTGACGTGAATCAGAGAACAGATATATTGAGAAGGAATCCCACTTCGATACTAAACATAATGAAACTGATTTTGATTGCTCACTTTTGCCACAGAGCGTTAAGAAGTTGAGGATAAAAAAGTTACTTTTGTTTTTCCCTGTATAATGATTGGGACAATAGATATTTTTCGGAAAAAAATATCAGGCTGATTTTGCGAAACATAATTCAACGCTTTGGTCGAAGTTTCATCGAAATCGGAAGAGGATTACGAATGTAACAGGGCGAACAATTTTGCTAAAAATTTCACTGTTCGGAATTTATTGTCGGGGAGCGATGTATACAGTTTTTTTTCTCTCTCTTATTTTTAGAATCTTGAGATATAGTATTATGGAAACAGATTGATATAATTTTTTCGTTTTTCAACTCGAACTCCAACCCTTGTAGTAAGAATTATAATTCTTTTGATACAATAAATGATCTATCTATCTATTTATATCTCTTCAATGGAGGAGGAAGTTTATCAATTCCGGAAAAAGCATGGGTATCAAATTCCTGCTCTCTGTATCATTTTTATTTCCTGTGATTATTTCTTATCAAAAACCGAAGTTATATATATTTGTTGCATGATTGATGCAAAACAATTCACAGTTTCATATCTTGCAAATATGACTTCTCTGAAACATTTCGTATTACTTATTTTCATGTGTTTTATCGTGTTTGCTGCATCAGTTCCTTCTTCAAGATCTTCGAGAGATGTATCACAAGTAAGTAATCATACCAAATGATCTGTATCTGAACTGCGGTAACTCAAAGAAGTCTTATTCAAACCGGTTTGAATGATTTCATTTGTGAAAAAATTCACATCAACTCGGATTCCCTCATGAAACTAACATAGTTACCAGCTGAAATGAATAGTGATTCACACGAGACAAACGAGACGAGACTTTCATGAAGTCTCGTCTCGTCTCGCCGATAAAATATGAAGTCTTGTCTCGAGTCTCGTCTCGCAGCCCCGAGTCTCGTCTTGTCTCGCGTCTCGTACGAGAGTCTCGCAAAAGTATCGCAATTTCGTCATGCATAATCTTGTTCCAGTCTAGTACGGGATATTTACCTCTACCTACTTTTTAGGTATAATGTAGAAGTAGGAAGAGAAAATTACAACAAAAATAACATTATTCATTGAAAAGTAAGTACCTAATAGGTACAAACTTACATCATACATCTAAACAAGAAGAAAAAACATAGAATTATATATTCGAAAGTTATAAAAATGAAATAAAATGTAACACGTTTGTTCTAAACAAATAAACAAAACAAAAACTTCAATCCAACATTATTTTACTTATTTAAGAAATGGGTATCTGAGAAAATAGTGATTTGTTTTACTAGGCAGAAAATTAGTCAATCTACATTTGCTGCCGTGTGAAACATAGAATTTTTTCTCCAAATGATATGAAACCATTTTTGTGTATTTTTTTTATTGAAAACTCCATCATTTTGTGTTCACCCAATGTCAGTGTCGATTTGATTACTAATTTCATTAGAATTTTTTGGAACGTTGCATAGCAACAAACTTTTTCTGCTTAGGCAGCAAAAGTACACCTTTTCTGCCTGTTAAGCGGCAGGAAAAAGCCACTACCCCTGCCGATTGGAGAAAAAAAACCTTTATCAGTCAGATCAGCCTTTACGATCGCGAATGTTTCTGTTTTTCACCCAGTCGTTAAGTCATAAAAATTCTTTCTAAATATGTTGTATTATGAATGTAATTCTCAAGTCTGCAGTCGGCACGCAAAAATATTTACCTGCGAGACTCTCGCACGAGACACGAGAAGTCTTGCACGAGACTCGAGACGAGACCAATA
Source organism: Phaedon cochleariae (assembly GCA_918026855.4). Taxonomy (NCBI): domain Eukaryota; kingdom Metazoa; phylum Arthropoda; class Insecta; order Coleoptera; family Chrysomelidae; genus Phaedon; species Phaedon cochleariae. Next base: position 11,760,791 of record OU896711.1, read on the forward strand.
AAAGTCTCGTCTCGTCTTGTCCGAGTCTCGTCTCGAGTCTTGTCTCGAAAACGAGACGAGACCATGCGAGACTCTCGAAAACGAGACTCTCGCGGGCACCACTAGAAATGAAACTTATTCATATTGAACTAATTTGATATACTCATAATACAGAATGAAAACGTAGCAGCAAGAATATCCAGGAAGAACCCAATAACTTTTCATCTCAGGAAATATGACATCCGTATCGATGGTTTGGAAAGTATGTCGTACCCAGATCTCAAAGATATAATTCGTTCACAATATGTAGAAGATGCTGAAGAAGGTAATATCCAAGGTTATAATTGATTATACTAATCTAATAAGAATAATTTAAAGTATGAAAATTGAAATGTGATTCACAATGTGAAGGTGATCCTGCTTTAGAAAAGATCATTCATATTGAAATACTCATCACATAGTTATGGGTCCATATACATCATCAGAACGTATCGACACAGACCGTCGATTAGTAGGAATTTATTTGACTAGAATAGTAAGAAATCAGAATAGCAAATCATCAGAACCATATTTCAGCGACTGCAATATGTACAACCCGTAATTTGTCGAACCGTACTTTGACAGACTGCATTATGTCAGAATGCATAAATCACAATAGTATATCGAAAGACTGCCATATATTCAGAAGTGTACTTTGCCAAACCAGTAAATGAAATACTCTTCATGTCGTCAGAATCATAAAAATATATAATCGTAAAGTCATAGAACCGTAAAAGCACGACAGACTGTAATTCAGCTACCCGTACTCTGTAGACCACCATTTCATCAGAATGAACATTCCCGACCAGCAAACTGGCAGAATTGTGATGTACAGAATCTGAAAATGGCAGAATGCGAAAAGTTCATACCCGTAAAAAGACAAACTGTCGATTTTTGATACCCGTAAAATGAAAGATCCGTACAATGACAGACTCGTAAAAGCACAGACTGCCAATACTCTAGATCCGTAAAATGCAAGAACCGTACATCGACAGACTCATAATCCATCGGACTACCGGAATTTCCGATCCATAATTCATCAAAACCGTAAAACGACAGACCCGTAAAACAGCAGAATCGTAAAATGACAGACTCGTACAATGGCAGAATCGTGCAGCTACCAAACCCGTAAATTTTCAGAATTTTTTTGATTAAGACCCGTGAAATAGCAGAACCGTAAAATGGCAGAACCGTACATTGACAGACCCGTAAAACATCAGAACCGTACATCGACAGACCGTCAATATACCAGAATGTGTGAGACGCGTGGAGACTCGGAACAAGCGGTAGCGCATTGTTGCCAAGTTGAATCGATAGAAATTCCTTGCTATACCTACTCAAATCTGATTCAAACTGTTTTATGAAGAATTCTAGAGGGCTGAGAAAGGTTCGTACATTGTAGTATTTGTGTTTGATAATCTGTTTGATCCGAATCAGGAAGATATTGACATGATAATTTGATTGTATCTAGATAAAGAAGTATATATCATTCTTTTTGTTGAAAGATCATATAACAAAACATCAGACATGTGAATATAACGATGTTTTCTATGTATAATAGGTGAATCTATTCTCGGAGATTCTATAAGGCAGAAATGGAATCATTGTATGTCCATTTCTGAACATATAAATATTGGAGAAAAACATCAAACTTTCAAACTTTTCTATAGTCCAATGTTCTGAGATTCGGATCAGAGTGTATACCTTTCAATTTGATTCTCCAATTAAATAGTAGATAATATAAATAAAGAACTTGTAGCATTTGTATATCGCTATTTCGTTTCGGGAAACCTACTCCCCAAGAGTTTTCGAATCTAGTGATTTCTTATTGTCAATTGTGCTCAAATCCCTCACATGATTTCAGTTATAGATTATATACAGGGTGTCCCAAAATTGCTCTACTTGAAGTAGAGGTCAAAATAAGTTGATTGGACCCAATTCGTATATATACCAAAATGTTCCGTTCGTCAATGGGGTACTTTGTATGTGATCAATGAGGTACTTTGTATGTGATCAATTTCATTTGCGTGCCGGATATCATAATGACTTCATTCATCTTCTATGAAATGTCAAATCTCAAGCAATGACGGCTCGAAATACCGCCTGTTGGTTGATCGAGGAGGTGTTACATACATTTTACTTGATTATTTGGGATTTTCCCTCCTCGCTTCTACAAAAGAATAATATGAGCATAATTTCAATATACAGTGTGGTCATTTAAGTGTGCAACATATGGGAATCTTCTTAATGAATTGCACAACCAAAATACAGATAGTGCCAAGAGTTGGTGCATGTTCGATCATCATTTCAGGTGCACTCAGAATAGTTGCAAGTCAAACAGCATACAGGGTAGGTAAAAAGATATAAAAAGTGCTCAGGAGTAAAGTACCCGTATTTCAAAAAATTCAGCAGAATGTTATTGAGAAAAGTTGTTCACAATTAAAATTCATACCTCAATACCAAAACATGGCTTCCTAAGACATTCTTCAGTTCTTCAAATCCTTTCGTTAATAAATTCCCATTTTTTTTTTCAAATTCAAGCATATTTTTGCATTCAACTTGGATTTCAATTTTTTTAGGAAATCACAAACTTCATGTTTGTTGCAACGATATTCAGCTCAATTTTGAAATTTTGCGAACCCTATTTTCAACAAGGTAAAACATCATTAATGATAATATGCATATTCAAAAACCTTCATTTAATGTGAATATTTTGTATTTGAAATGTTTATGAAAAAGCTGAACAAATTGATCGACAACCATGATATCTTTTGAAAAATCACGGACACCCAAGAAACAGAACAAATGAGGGTTGACAGTAAATATTGAGGCAGTTTGGTGACATACTCCTTATCTAATGATGTTTTACCTTGTTGAAAATATGGTTTGCGAAATCTCAAAATTAAGCTGTATATCGTTGCAACAAACATCAAGTTTGTGATTCCCTAAAAAAATAAAATCCAAGTTGATTGCACAAAAGTGCATTAATTTGAACAAAAGTATGATCAACTGATTTTGTTATGATCAAATTATGAAAGTGTTTAGGGTGAATATAAAAAAAATACAAATTGGGAAGTTATTAATGGAACAAATCGGAACACTAAAATATGTCTTAGGAGGCCATGTTTTGGTATTCAGGAAAAACATTCAATTGTAAAGAACTTTTTTCCATAACAGTTTGCTGAATTTCCTGAAATAAGAGTACTTTACTCCTGAGCATTTTTTATATTTTTTGACCTACCCTGTATGCTGTTTGACTTGCAACGATTCTAAGTGCACCTTAAATAATTACCGAACATGCACCAACCTTTGGCACTATCTGTATTTTGGTTGTGCAATTCATCAAAAAAATTTCCATATGTTGCACACTGTACAAGTACAGAGGATTTGCCCCAAAATTTTACTGAAATTCAAATGGCACTCTGTATGAATAATTTTACGTAAGTCGATAGAGCGAAAAAATACCTTTCAAATGACATTTGTTTTCAAAATGGCGGATCATGCAGGAACCTTTTTGTCTGCAATAATCATGGACACATTGTGACGTCATCCGTCGAATTTTTGGCAAGCATCCTTATAAAATAAAAAAATTTACGAAGCACTTGGATTAGTTATTGATGGAACATATTTTTTAACGCTTGAAGCGCACGAAAGGAAATCCCTATGATAATTTGTTTTTATTAAGTCATCATTTCAAACAATTTTCTTCCTAAATTCCCCCAAGAATGTGAAATAGGAATGGTACTTTATTCAAGGAAAGTTCAGTATAAAGAGGTCATTATGTTGTTTTTATAGGAATATCGAGGAATGTTAAATGAAAAAGTTGTTTGAAACCACCCAAACTTTTATTTTGTGTAGTTGTTTTATATACAGTGTCATTCGTTTTTTCGGGTAGGCTATTAGCTTTGTGTTTTTTTTTTCAATGGAACACCCTGAATTCAGCTTTCCATGAAGATTTCGAGAATTCAATAGTTGATAGGATGTTCCATTCGAGAAATTGTCTATTATAAATGTGGAAATTGAGAATGAAAATCAACCTGTTTCAGGATATCCCTTGGAAATATTGAGTTTGGCTCGAAATTCTTTTTTATTTAATTTGACATGTGATGTGGAACTTTTCAAAACTACGGAAATATTGAAACTTCTCACTTTTCGTATAACCTGTGGTGTAAAGTGAAATATAACATAACTGGTTTAACTGGTGATGAAATATTATTCACTACAGCACCAGTTACGTTATTGAATATGTGGTTGGACGAAAAGAATAATGCATTTCAAGCTGCTTTCTCAATATCAGTTGGAAAAACTGAACTTGAATCAGCCATTTTCCACTGATGGAAGTATCGAACGAGTCTTTTTCGTGAATTTGGTCACTAATTTGCGACCATATTATTTTATGACGGATACTTCGAAGTGACGGGCGGAGTCGACTTGCCTATACTCAATTTTTGTACATAATCGGTAGAATTCATGTAGAAATGATGGTCATTATATCATCTGTTCGAGCGAAAATTTTTAGCAAAATTAGAAAAAAAATTTCACGTAATACGTTCGTTCGCCCCGCATAATCCCGTCGTCAAACGAACTGACGCGTTTCCTAACTACTGGTTACGTAGAAAGGACTGTACATTTCGAATTTACACTTCTTGGACTACCTCCATATCTACGAAGTTCCTCAGCGATAAATGCGCTAATGCCAAATTGAAACTTTATCTCATAGAAAATTTCACTCAGAAACTATAGTGGCCCACTAATTTTCTTTTCGGGTATGATTTTGGAGGCATGAACTCTGATAGTGATATAGATTTTTATATTTATATTTTGTATGGACATGGATCGTGAAGTGTTCAGTTCTTGGGATACAAGGAGTTGAAGTGTTTTCGCAAAAACTCATCGAGAACGATTGAATATGACGAACGACGTATAGGATTTCTACTTGAAATACAGTTCATCTCCATTGAATATTCATCACCTGATCAGGAAGTCATTCTACACGTTTTATTCAGTGATGTGTTATACAGCTCTACGACGGGTTGTGTTAGTTTCTTCTTCCATCATATTTGTTACGCCAATTCAGAATTTTTTTAATAATCAATCTCTTGAATTTTTCTTCAAATTTTGTTAAAAAGCGCATAAACTTCATATGAGCTGAATCAAACTGTTCCCTCACTTTGGATAGCAGAGTATCACAAATACATTTTATGACTATATATAATGCTTTGATGAGTCGTACGTCGTACTTCTCAGTTTCTTTCTAGTAACGTAGCTGAAAAGAAATAGTTATTTCAGGTAGAAATTAAAAAACAACAATTTTTTCCATAATGTAGGCGCATACCTAGAGTTTTGTTTTACATATTTTTGAAGATCAAATAATCAGATAGGTGACGTCCCCCATTTTTTCCATACAAGGAGTGAACCGATTTCTTGCGTTTGTAGTGACTATCCTAATGCCAGAATAACAGGCGTGAAGTTGGCAATTTCTTCCTGGATGTTTGGTCTTCAAATTTTGGGGTTGTGACTTCCGAAAACGGAAGTCACAACGTTTCTCATTGCTGATTTCAGATACTGAATGTACGGGGGGTTACCTTCCATATAGCAAAAATTCCTGTGGAAGTCACTTAGACCCCTCTGTATCTGCAACTCCCGATTTTAGTCCGCGTATATAGTTGACGCTGTCATCGCACAAAAATATGTACGAGCAATGCACTATAACCTCCGCATTGTTGATACTACGTAGTCACTTCCAAGTGTTGTTACCATTTCGCGCCAAATAATCAGTTGTGAAGTTGAAGAACAAAAACCCTCTAGTTTAATAACTTCATATGTGAGAATGATGGCATCCAGAGGTAAAATCATGCTAGAAAATTCAATTATGAAAATATAGGTACATACACCCATCCAGTTCGCGTGACCAACCTTAAAACATGATTCGGCATCTTTCGATCCTCCAGCAATGAAAAGAAACTTTCCTCCTGGTAGCCTCTTGAAGGAATCCATCAAATACTGGCTCAAAAATTTTATGAATGCCATTTTATTTGGTGTTGATTTCAGAAAATTCCTGTAGTTTGGCACTGGTCGACTTCCTGTAATACCTACTGAATATTCCTAGATTATGATGTCCACGTCTCTCCAAAACTGAATCACAGCGAGAATATTTTTTGAAAATGAAAAGCATTCTTTGAAGTATCTTCTCTGCCAAATCGTTGAGAGTCTTGAAAGATTTCTCATTCACTTCATTCAGAATGACCATTCCATCTATGAAATAGAAACTAGTCGTTGAACAAGTATCCGCCAATATGTTACAATGTAGACATAACTTTTTGGCAAGATGTTTTTCTCATAGTCCATCTTCATGAAAAAGAGAGAGTGGGACTGGTGTGAGTTCGTAGGGTAAAATATTAGTGAAATCTGAATCTTGGAACTGAGCTGCACTTGTAATTCTTCTGAACATAAACTCTGGATTTATTTTACTATTCTTTCCTGACTCCTTATAGCCAATTCGATCATCAGTGAAGTTTGACATTTTGAAACGACTGACAGTTTCCCAGAAACTAACAGTGCGTATTTTGGTGAACCTGTCCTCTCGACCATGGGGCGATGTCGTAATTTCTCATTATATGTGGATGATGATGACAAAAAATGTCCCTGATATTTAATTATTGTGCCCTGTTTAAGTACGGCAGACTGTGCGGTCTATCTTTCAATAACCCAATCATGGGGTATATATTACTTATTATAGTCGGTGGTAATTCCTGGAAACATCGTCTCGCAATCTATGGTCTCGCATACCGGGTAGCGGGCGGTAGTTACAGGTGTACTTACAGTAAAACGCTTATATCGAGAAATCTGTTCAAGATAGATCTTCATATAATCGATACGAAATGATCGTTATGAATTTCCGCAGTTTTTGATGTGAAAAAAAAGTATCGTTCATTGGTCGAATAAGCAATTTATTGGGTGTTGAAGCAAACTGAGATGTGATGAAAAAGTGTTTTCCTCTTATTCTTTTAAATTTTTAACATATTCCCAAATTTCAAAAAAAAAATATACCTATATCAAAATGTAGTCGAATGTTTTCTCTATAATATGGAAAAAAAACTCATTTCCCTATCTCCTATCATAGTTGTAATATATCAACCTAATAGAGAAAACAAGAAATTAAATTTTTTTGACATTCATCCCAATATTTTTTCTCTCGACCAATGGAGAGTATCGTAAATCTTCAAAACACATGTAAGAACGATGCATATAATCGTTGATTGATATATTACGCTTACGCTGGGATATAATATAATTTCAAGGTTCCATCAAGTTATACTCCATGATTGGGTTACTCGATAAATAGAAGACTTTTTGCAAGAGATCTGCTGTTTTGCTTGTCTTCAGATTGTGAATGTGTGGATGCGTTTCGCCTGGAAACGTTCCACCCCGCGTACCATTCAACGAATTACGGGTTGCCTAAGAGGTCCAAATCCTCAGACCTCAGATACTGGTTGTTAGGTATACGAAGAAGTGATTCGCTATATCAGTGAAACTCATTGTGTGGTCGATCATACATTTATTCCGGTTCTGAATACCATTTACTTGAATAAAATGTTCTTGGGGTTAAAAACTTCTAACTCTTTCTCGGTCAACGGACGTCTACTCAATTTTTTTGTTCTAAAAGAACGAAAATTACAAAACTGTCGGTACCTATCTATAACACAATAAAAACCGAGTGGTACATATGTGTACCATATTGAAATTATTCATATGTGATCAACTATTACATACCTTATAGACCACACGTTTTCGCAAAGTTTATATGACAGAACAATCACAAATATTTTTCAAAGAAACATCAAAATTTCACGAAATATACACAGTCCCATTAATAATTATCGAGAACATAACCTTATAATATCGGATTGGTGTATTTTCTGCTTGCTTGAAACGAATAAAGTGACTCAGAATTCTTGCAACATCTGTGGTACATATTATGTGTACCGTTCAGACTGAAAGAGGGAATGATTTGGGGCAGAAAGTGCAAATTTTTGTTGGTCTCACGAAAGGCAATATCCCAATTTATTAAAACTTTTGGAAGTTTTTGGGAATACTTCTAAGAAGTTTTGATAGAGTTGTTCGACAAATATCGAGGTAGACTACAAATAGATGTGCTGTACTAAGCTTTTTGTCGAGTTCGTCTGTCTGCATGGTATTGCTAGTGATAGAATGATAACCGAACGTTTGAAGAAGATTTTCCGTAGAAGTTTTCATGAACAAGTGAGAGGTCGCCGTTGTTCCAATGATGTCAAGGAGTAAGTGAGTGTGGCACCACCAACTAGGTGAATTAGTTTGATGTTAATATATCGACTATGTGAACTCCGTGATCATCAAAGATACAACATTTTTGGAAACAGCAACTACTCCAACATAATTTTCTTTAATTTATCAGGTGACCTTGGACCATAGGCGCCACCAGATAAAAATAGGATATAGGGCGGACAAAATTCGAAGATGAAATCGGGTAACCTACGAATGAAAACTGAGTGTGAATACTCAAAGCTAATATTAATCTGTGTAATTCTCGAAATGTCATCTCCAACCATTCAGAACTTGAAGACTAATTTTCCATGATATTGACCATATCCACTCGTCAAAACTGAACCCATCACTAGTTCCTAAGCAGTTTTTTGAACAGCCTCTGTGAATCTGAGATAGAACAATCAATAAAACAATAATTGATCTTCGCATTGTCGAGTTTAGACGAAAATGTAGTTTACCTAACAAATGCCGAAAGTCATACTTTTCCGCACCTGTTTATTCAGATATAAAGAAATACATAGAGAATTCGCATTCGGTATGTGATGAAATTATCAATTCATTCTCAGTATATTCAACAGAAAACAACTACTTTCCTGGCTGCGATTTTACTAAATATACTGTACCTACGCTAGCACAAACCACGCCGACCGTAATATCTCATCTTCGAAGTACTTAGGCAAAACTCAGAAAATATTTATCCTTAACGAACTAACCTATCCCTGATTGCAATATTTGTGGAAGGAAAACCGAATGGAGTGTAGAAACACATTGATTAATAATATATTTCAAAAGTTGAGTTCTTTCAACAATATTGAATAAAATGAGACTGTTTATCCTAAACGCACTAACCTATTTGACTTCAAATATTTTATAAAAAAGGAAAACCAGAATGAAGTAAAAAAACAAAAAAGTTGCAAAAAAAAGTTCAAGTTCACAGCGATTCGAACCATGGACCTTCAGACTGAAAGTCGACAGCGCTAACCAGTAGACCATTTGGGTGTATGAATTTACTGCGTACAAGAGATTGACAACGAGAGAGCTTCAGTCGAATTCGTGTCAAAATCATAAAAAGTGTATTCTTGCGTTCGAGCACAGTATATTTAGTGCGATGTGCTGACTCCGAGTATATCGGTAATGTTTGGAGATATGACGTATTATGGTGGGCGTGGTTTGTGCTAGCGTGCAGTATATTTAATTTAGTAAAATCGCTTCCTGGCAATATGTTACGACGAACATTTAATTATATCTTATGAACACACACGATAATAATTTGAAGATGAACTCTTCTGAAGTTGAGAATTTGCATTTTCCTTCAAATAAAAATATATATGCACATAATATCATTCTGAATATACAACAGACAACAACTACTTCTCTGATTATTTGCCACGTCGAATATTGATTTATTTATATCTGTTCAACATCCAGAAGGGAACATGAAAATAAAAATTATATGAAATTGAGAATTGGCATTCTCTTTCAATGTTTTTTTTTTATATTTTAGTTCCTCTGTTGATATTTTCTTCTGACATATAAAGACTAATGGTTTGGTTCCTTGAACAATTTTCTATCATCAATAATAACAAAGTCATCGATGGCTGCTGACACTCAACTTGGATTACCCTGAAGAGTATCCCTTGACACGTGGGATTCACAAGAACGTTTATTTAATAGCTTCCATAGTGAGTTTTACAAGAACGTTTATTCAATGGCTTCCATATGTATGTATGTATGTATAAGCATTTTTTCATCAACCCCTATCTACAGCACCGCACTAATTATCGTTAATAAAGAATTCTCGAAACTAAATTCCGTAGCTGAACTTCGATTTCAATCTAGTTTCGTATCACCTTCTTCCTTTTTCTAGAAACATGGGTACAAAATGCAAAATGAATGAATTTGGGTATGACATAGATTCATATAAATAACATCCAATATCTTGTATATCTATAATCAAACTTTGAAAACTCCAAAGTTTGTTGTAAAAAAAAATTGTAAAATTGTTCTATCCGTCATTCGGTTGCCCCCTTACGAGCAACCCTCAGAAGTCTTCGAAAGTCTTGTGCGAGCAAGGAATGACGCGGGGGCCTTACCTTTTAAACGTGTGATCCCAAACACTTGTAACATCCCAAACACCTATTTCTCGAACCCTTCTCTCAACTTACTTCAAGGAATTGTAGTTTTTAAGAAAATACTTCAAATAAACACTTTCTTCTCCATATAGCAAAAAAGTTGGGTGACGTTCATATATTTCATATTGAAATGTGGTCATTCATCACTTCATATCATGTGAACGATCTTATTCTCGAGTGTACAAGAGCAATTGGAACATAAAAGCAGGTCGAACTGAAAGTATACGTAGAATCCCCACATGACGTGAGAGCAGGCAACACTGTGACCGGCGTTCGCTCTGCGCGTGGCTGGTAGGCCTCTCTGCAGTCTGTCATTTTACGGTTCTGCTGCATTACATTCTGATGGATTCCGATTCTGCCAATGTACGGTTTTGATTTTTTACGGTTCTGCTGACGTACAGTTCCTATATTTCACGATTCTGTCGATGTACGGTTCTGAATTTTCACGATTCTGTTATTTTACGGATCTAACATTTTACTATTCTGCTGAATTACGGTTCTGATAGTTTACGACTCTATCACAATACAGTATATGACATTACAGTCTGATGAAGTACATTCTGTCATTGTACGTTCTGATATAATATGATTCTGATGGAATACGGTCTGTTGTATTACGAGTCTGTCGATGTACGGTTTTAGCATTTTACGATTCTTTCAATTTACAGTTCTGATATTTTGAGATTCTGTGAATATGCTGTTCTGATTTTTTGCTATTCTGTCAATGTACGGTTCTGACATTTTACTATTCTGTCGATAAACGGTCTGTTGTATTTCGATTCTGACAAAATACGGTCTGCTAATGTGCGGTCTGTCATTCTGCGATTCTGACGAATTACGGTCTGTGTTGTTATGATTCTGACGAAATATCATTCCGCTGTGATGTTGGTTTGTTAGTTTTCGATTCTGTATATTTGCGGATCTGCGATATTGCTATTATAGAAAAATACACATCTGCGCATTTGCAATCTGTTATTGTCTGGTATGCTCATGTACAGTATACAAAATACGGTTTGAGGGATTGCGGTTCTGTGCATCTACAGTAGAGATAAATACGATTCTTATAAAATATTGTTCTGTTAAGTTACTGGTTTGAAAATGTATATTCTGATGGATTACGGATCTGCGATCTTACATTCTGGTGATTTGTGTGTTCCCCATAGTTATAATTGAGAAAACAATTTAGGCTCAAATGTGACACACGATTATTGAACCAATCTATACAGGGTCTCCCAGAATAATGTTCGTATAATTCCGGAGGTAATTCGAAAATAATTCTGAATTTCTGATTGGTAGAGTTACTCTATGTATATCCACGTATATTCGAAATTATTCAAGCTAACTCAACTCAATTAAACGTTCTGATTCAAAATCATAATAGTCCATGATATATCATTTTAATTTTCTTCAATAAAAAGGGAACCAATCGTTTAAAAGTATGGCACAAGATCCAATTGAGAAGAATGTACGAATTGAACATGCAAATAAAAGTGCCGAAGAAATTGAAAACAATGATATTTATGCCACCCTAGAAGACTTGAGAAATAAACTGGACGAAATCGAGAAAATAAGAAGCAGTGAACTCAAATATGATGAAGCAATTCTGGAAACGCTAAAAGAAATAACAAGGTAATATAATATGTGCCTTGCCAACAATGGTTGCGCGACAAATGATATAATCAAGATATTAACATTTACTAATATGCATATATTCGATAATTTTCATCTGCACCCATGATTGAACCTTCAAACTCTCCTCATAGGAATATGAATTTGCTTCTAGTTTGTATAACAAGACTCTACAGAAATCGGATGGTGATCTATATCTCACCAAAGTTGGAGTAAGCAAACCAATAATCACAGAATCGTCATTCAAAATTGAGTCGAAAGAAGAGAGGAGGATGAGGAAAATGATACCTAAAAATTGCTTGGAAGTACTTGAATATGGTCAGTCACGACTAGATTATTCATTCTGTCAGTTATAATTTCAATCAACATTAATAAATACATTCACAAACTGATGCGCAACATTGATCTTAGGTAATAACGTATCTGGTGTATACCAAATCCAACCAGACAGACTCAAGGAACCATTCATGGTTCTATGCGATATGGAAATAAAAGGTGGAGGTTGGACTCACATCCAAAAACGATTTGATGGATCAGTTGATTTTTTTCTCGGATGGTGGGAGTACAAGACAGGATTTGGTGACCTTCTGGGAGAATTTTGGATAGGCCTTGAACATATTCGATGGTTAACAGGTAAGATTCAGCATTCTGTAGAATAATACTTTCTATAGTTAATTCTGATGACTATGAGAAAAAAAAAGCCTTCACGTTTTCATGATACATATTAATATTTTTTCTACTACTGCTATAAAAAGTAGCGCAAATCTCATAGCTTACTTATAGTTTCAAAACCATGTATTGCTCATACTGTGAGAAATATTTTTCTCTACGACTATCGTATTCTACATTGATTACATATAAGTTAGTAATTGATGAATGAAGATGATTCCAAGACACCGTGGATCCCAACTCATTATTCAACGGCACTCGACCAATCACAGATTCAGAATTTTCAGGATCCACAGCAACTGAAAAGGTTAGACCATAGATTAACGAGTCGTTAATCTATGGTTAGACTAATGAAAAACCAGCAAATCTACCAAACAAATTTCTCAAGAAGGCTCTGCTTCATTTTACGGGTAATGTCACGGCTTGACTTTCGCGAATGTCAGATTGACTCATAGAGTCTTTCAAGTTTTAACTTTGATATCTGGAAAAACATCAACTAACAATATGAATAAAAATGTCAGTGTTGATTTGAATGCAACACCGACATCAAATTTCACGAATTGTGAGAATATCACTAAAAATTTAGTCACTAAGTACGAGAAACATAATTTACTGACCTAATAATTATTGTGTTGTTTCATCATTGAGTTCGTTGAATATTAAAGATTCCTGTCAATTGTATTATAATATCATTAAAATTCATACATCAAGTATATTATTTTCATAAACAATAATTAGATTACATTAAATTTCTGACTATCGTATAGTCGTAGAGAAAGTAAAGTCTTCAACTCGCGTATAATAGCTATATTATTCTCTCGGATAATTCCGAAACTCGCCTACGGCTCGTTTCGGAATCATATCCTCGGGAATAATAGCTATCGTTATACGCTCGTTGAAGAATATACTATTATTTACAACCATATATGTAATGTTGTCGATACTAACGTCATAGATGGTTGGGAAGTGTCACATTACACACCTCTACTTCCCGCCCTCACTCATGTAATAATTCAGGTATGATCAGAACGAAACATAGATTCATTAACTTTGATCGAAATATGATGGTTGTAAATGAAATAGTACACAAATCTCGGAAAGAAAGTTTCATTCCTGTCTCGAAATTATAGCTAACTAACTAATCTCACGACAGGAATGAATCACTTCCCACCTCGGTGTGTAATACACTATTTCTCACGGCACTTTGCCAACACCACATATAGTGTGACCCATTTAAGATGGAAGCACCCTTATAAAACTTACATTTTTCAACCGATTGGAATGATTTTTTTTTTGTTAGGTAGATATTCAAAAAGTCTATTAGGACACCAAATATCATGAATAAATCTCCATTTCCAGGGCCAACTAATCTGATTTTTCAAGGTTAAAAATCTAAAAAAATTACTAGCGATTTTTTAAGAAAAAATCTGACTACACCACTGGATTTGTGACATTTTCAAATGGGTAACATGTAAATTACGTTGAAATGCGTCAATCAATAAAAAAGTTATAAAGGAATGAAATTTGAAAAATATGCCGTTTAATCAACCCATCAATTTTTATTACTGAACAGATTTCGATGAAACTGTGATCAGTAATATTTCAAGACATCCTGAATCCAGTGGAGTATACAGAATTTTCATAAAATTCCTGAACATGAATTGGTGGGTTGATTAAACGGCATATTTTTCAAATTTCATTCCTTTATAACTTTTTTATTGATTGACGCATTTCAACGTTATTTACATGTCACAAATCCAGTGGTGTAGTCAGATTTTTTCTAAAAAAATCGCTAGTAATTTTTTTAGATTTTTGACCTTGAAAAATCAGATTAGTTGGCCCTGGAAATGGAGATTTATTCATGATATTTGGTGTCCTAATAGACTTTTTGAATATCTACCTAACAAAAAAAAAATCATTCCAATCGGTTGAAAAATGTAAGTTTTATAAGGGTGCTTCCATCTTAAATGGGTCACACTGTACATTTCCATGGAGAATCAACGAAAATCGACCAAAACTCAATTGGCTGGTGTTCAGCTTTGAATAGTTGTCACAACTGTCAGAAGAAGTTTTTCAAATTCTGTAGAGTAGTCCCCATTAGTGCTTTTGGTGAAAATCGCAGTTTACATCAAATATTATTCCAGCAATTCATAATAAATGATATGATGCATATACCGAGATGTGACGATTTTGATAAATACACCGCCAGAGGCAGAGATAATGGAAAAAGCTGCGAAAATTGGATTTGTTTGCGGAATTTCCGAGAAAAAAGTGTGAATTGGCATATACGAAGAATTTATGGAATCATAAGAAAAAATATAGAAATATAATCTTTTTCGGAAAGTGTACTTTTTTGAAATACTTTGAAGAACTAGGAAAGGCGTCTTTGATCACAATATTCAATGAGGCATAGTGGTGAAAAGTACTTTTCTCACTCGTGTGTTTGCATCACTCGCCCTTCAGGCTCCTGCCACAAACTTTCACACTCGTGAAAAAAGTTGAACTTTCCCCACTTGTTGCACAATATAGTATTTTTCTACTACTGATATGAAAAGTAGCGTATTTCTCATAGCTTACTTAGTTTCAAAACCATGTATTGCTCATACTGTGAGAAATATTTTGTCTCACGGCACAGACAGAGATAATGGAAAAAGCTGCGAAAGTTGGATTCGTTTCCGGAAATTTCAAGGAAAGAGTATGGAATCTAAAAATAAAACAGAAATGAAATGTTTTTCAGAAAATGTACTTTTTTGAAATACTTTGAGGAACTATGGAAGGCGTCTACTCTTTGGTCACAATACATTATAAAATGAATACCAATAAGTTACAATATTGGATTCTTTGGATAAGTGTAGTTGTAGAAAAAGTATAGTGTGCAACATGTGGGAAAAAGTACTTTTCTCACTCGTTTGTTTGCATCACTCGCCCTTCAAGCTCGTGCCACAAACTTTTACACTCGTGAGAAAAGATGAACTTTCCCAACTTGTTGCACAATATACTATTTTCTACTACTGCTATGGAAAGTACCGCATTTCTCATAGCTTCTTAGTTTCAAAACCATGTATTGCTCATACTGTGAGACATATTTTTTCTCACGGCACTTTGCCAACACCACGTACATTTCCATGGAGAATCAACAAAAATCGCCCAAAACTTAATTGGATGCTGTTCAGCTTTGAATAGTTGTCACAACTGTCAGAAGAAGTTTTTCAAATTCTCATCAGTGCTTTTGATAGAAATCGCATTTTCCATCAAATATAATTCCAACCATTCATAATAAATAATATGATGTATATATCGAGATGTGACAATTTTGGTAAATACACCGCCAGAGAGAGAGATAATGGAAAAAGGTGGATTCGTTTTCGGAAATTTCAAGAAGAAAGTATGAATTGTTATATACGAAAAATGTATGAAATCTAAAATAAATACAGAGATAATTTTTTTTTTCGGAATGTGTACTCTTTTGAAATACTTTGAGGAACTAGGAAAGGCGTCTACTCTTTGGTCACAATATTCAATGTGGCATAGTGCCACATCATAAAATGAATACCAATATTTACATTACTTTGGATCCTTTGAACGAGTGCAGTTGTAGAAGAAGTATAGTGTGCAACATGTGGGGGTACTTTTCTCACTCGTGTGTTTGCATCACTCGCCCTTCAGGCTCGTGCCACAAACTTCCACACTCGTGAGAAAAGTTGAACTTTCCCCACTTGTAGCACAATATACTAATTTTTTTGAGACGGGAAAGAAGTTCGACATGTCATCTCTGTTGACAGGTTATAAAATGTCACTTTTCATAAATTAGTTTCTTTCCCACTGGAAAAAAGTTTGCAGTTTTTTCCATATACATCAGGTGTTTTTTTAAAGTCATAATAGGTATTACAAATTAATGTTAGCTCTACTATATCACATATATAAAGACTGTTGATGGCCTTTGTTGTGCTCTAGTTCCGAAAAATAAGCCAAAGCAACATTCAAAAGTATATAGCCGACAAACGAGTCCGGAGACCTATATGCTAATATTGATGACAATATCTCTGAGTCCTCAATTCGTACATTACATCAAAAATTCGAGGAAATTAACCGATTCCATTGCAGAATACAGGGTATTCATTGAATGACCCGCATTTTTTTCAATAAACTTGGACTGTATCTTTTTACTCACCCTATAAATATGAAATGAGTATGCGAAGTTCTCAACATTGAAGAATGTCTGATATATCTATGACATGCTATCCCCTTTCCGATTCAAAAAACTAGGGATTGACGTACCTCTATTTTCGAACCACCCTGTATATGAGAAAAAAATTCAGTAAACTTCGATCGAGATTGAGGAAGTTCATTCAGGCTTCAATTGGATCTTTAATTCTCATGAAAGAACTTACCCTGGTTGGTTTAAAATTAATCGAATTGGATTTTTCCCTGTTCACCCTGTCGAAGAGCCCAAAACGTAAAATTATAAATTATAATGGAAACGAGATCCAGATGACATTGTACCATCATTCAGGCATGTTATCCCATGAATAAATGGCCGTCTTGTCAACTCCCGGAGTTGTTAAAAATTCTGAGCAGAAAGCTTCACTTTTCATCTTTGACCCCCTGTATCTCGAAAACTAGTTACCCGATTTCTTTGTGCTCATTGACACTTTTGCTAAGGAAGTCAAAATCTTCTTCTTCTTCTTCTTCTTCTTCTTCTTCTTCTTCTTCTTCTTCTTCTTCTTCTTCTTCTTCTTCTTCTTCTTCTTCTTCTTCTTCTTCTTCTTCTTCTTCTTCTTCTTCTTCTTCTTCTTCTTCTTCTTCTTCTTCTTCTTCTTCTTCTTCTTCTTCTTCTTCTTCTTCTTCTTCTTCTTCTTCTTCTTCTTCTTCTTCTTCTTCTTCTTCTTCTTCTTCTTCTTCTTCTTCTTCTTCTTCGAAGCACTGGTGGGCGGGTGAACCCCCTGCACGTGGGCCTCCTTATTCGGGCCCATTGTGCGCCCACATGTTACGACATTCAGCTGGGTATGCCGACTGCCTTGGAGAAGTTCAGCAGCTTCCTCAGCTGAATCTCTTTTACGTCCTCTGGCCTCAAAATTATGTTGCCAAGGACAGCCCTCCTCTGATGCGTCAGTGCTGGACATTCAGTGAGGACATGTGATGACGTTTCGTCACCTTCCAGGCACCATCTGCAAAGGGGGTCATCGTTGATCCCAATAAGCTCTAGGTGTCTATTGAGGTGGTTGTGCCCCGTTAGGAGCCCCACTACCATTTTAAGGTTTCGCCTGTTTAGGAATAAAACCTCTTTTGCGAGCCTCTTCGAAGGTTTCTTTATGTGGAGCTTCGATTGTCTCATTCCTGGTGTGTCCTGCTATATTTTGAGGAATTGCTTTCGCAGCTGTTCCTCTATAGAGGACATTGCCAGGCTATTTGGTATTCTCAAGGTTGGTTCCGGTCCGACCGAGGTCCGTCCTGAACCGATCTTCGCCAGTCTGTCTGCCTCCTCGTTTCCGGGTATTCCCGAATGTCCCGGGACCCACATGAGGATGACTTTTCTTGATTTCGCCAGGTTTTCCAAGGCTTTTCTGCACTCGGACACCAAATTGGATGTGATCCTATTGGATTGCAAAGCCAGTATTGCAGCTTTGCTGTCCGAGCATATAGTGATTGGTCTACGACCTCTCATAATTAGGTTTCCTTGGACACAGGTGAGTATTGCAAGTACTTCTGCCTAGAACACTGAGGCATATTCGCCCAAAGGAACTGAAATTCCTTTAACTGTTCCTTCATTGTATACCCCAGCCATCCGTGTACCAGATTGACTCATTAGGAGGAGGCACGCCAGGTGTTGTGTCATTTCATTCTTCCCTCGTAGGGATGACAGTGTTTGGGACTTTGTTGAAGTTCAGAATTGGCAAGGTACTATCCCTCCTCATCATGAGAATGTGACAGTTTTCCTTTGCCTCATTCCATATGAGGGAGTGTCCATGATCTGCTTCTGTTCCGACCCACTGGTTTGCACCGTTGAGTCGGTAAGCAGTTCTCATGGCTTCGTGTTGTATGAACAGGTGTGGAAGCGGTGTTGAGTATTTGGCTTTTTCCTAGTTGAAATAACTATGTATTTCACATTTCCACTATATTTGGGTACCATAGAATCAAATACACACAGATTATTCCTTCTTTTATACTCATTTTGAAAATGTGTATTTAATATTCTCTTTTTCAAGGTCTCACACCTAGCGAACTTCTGGTAGAAATCGTCGACAGAGATAACGTTACCAAATATGCCCATTATAAGGCTTTTGGCATTGGCACTGAACCAGATGGATATGGATTGGATGTCCTTTCTGGATATAGTGGAGATGCTGGAGATTCTTTAGAATACCACCGTGGTTCAAAATTCACCACCAAGGATTTCGACCAAGATAATTACGTTGAAAACTGTGCTGTGAAGTATGGTATGTCTATCATATTTCCAACAGTAATATCACGATGTTCTGAATAATCAGTAGTACTACTATAAGTACATCAAAATATCCGGGTTACACACCGATAACTTGATGCTAATAACAAAGAGTCTAACAGATGAGAAGGAGATTATTTTGTTAAACGGACACGATTGGTCATTGTGCAGGAAGTTTTAGATGTATAATCTTCAAGATTTTGAAGTTCGAATTGTATTCGATGCGATTATTTTTCTGAGTAGTTTCGAGCAAACGTCAAAATTTGAGGAAGCGCTTTGTTATAATGTAAAAATATGAGTTGGTTACTATGGAAATGAATATAAATTTGAACTGATTGTGGAATACAGGGTAGCTAAGCTGAATTGAACGTTCTGATTGGCTCAAAATCATACGGAGAAAATGATCTGAATAATTTTGTCGCTCCGTCGTTCACCAAATTGTGTTGCCGAGCAACACCACGAGTCTGCCAGGACGAGTGGTATTGGTGTGTGGCAACACCATTGAGCTAACAATGATAGTTATGGAAAAGTATCCAGAACAGAGTGGTATTTTGCTGGACTATTCCACGAAGCATAAAAAGCATGTATTATGAATGAACCAATTATATAACCATGCAAAGCGATCAATTCGTGCATTTAAAGATCTGCAGCTATCATTATTCCATGTCAAACTGACATAATTCACTTTACTATCCATGGTTACATCGTTAAGAACACTAACGATGATATACCAATTAGAATTGAATGAAAGCTAGTGTTTTAGCAATAATACAAGTTGTTCTTGGCTTGTGATTGGCCAGAATATACAGTGTGTCCCGCTTTTCATGAATACACCCTGATATCTCAGATATTAATAGTGCGATTCTCTTGAAATTTCTGTACTGATTGTATGTTATAGAATTAGGAAGTATTTAGCAGAATGAACAGTTTCATTCACCATTGGCGTGCGATTTTGAGGCGTACAAAAGAGGCCTTTATTTGGGAAACTGTTCACTCTGCTAAATATTTCATTGTTATAACATACAATCACCACTAAAATTTCAAAAGAATAGCATCATCAATAACTGAGATATCAGGGTGTATTCATGAAAAGCGGGACACACTGTATAATAATTTTGAAATGAGTGGGATGGTCAACTATGAATTTTTAACTGAGTAGGTTTATGTGTGTACAAAGTGTGTAAATTGTGTGGCCCTCTTTATATCTCAGCTATCTGAGATTCTTTAATCGGGATATTGATTAGTGCTTGTATAATTAGTACTATTGAATATTTTTCGTATAATAATGCAAATCGATCAGTGGATTTAGAGAATGATATGCACTCACCGGCAAAAAACCGACTACCAGGAATTTTGCAAGATTGTTCGCTCTGTAACTGTAAATCTGGAAAAAGTCCAGTAAAACCAGATCAGCATTATATTAATGAAGAAAAACATTAGCACAATTTATCAGAAAATTCTCTCACGTAAGATTCATCAGGTTATGCAAAATGCAAATGGAAGGTAAGACGGAATTCGAAGAACCAGAAACATCCTAAATCACATGAAAAGTAAAGCATGACAAAGAATAACAAGTAACACAAGTAAATGATAATAACACATGACATACAAATGAAAATTGAATTAAGTGATGACACAGAATCATGACAACGGCGAGTGACATCAGTCAATGTCAAATATGATAAAACTAATAAGAACAACAATAGACCAATATGGGTTATAATATGTTTTGGTGATAATCATCGAAATTTGAGAGTACGAAAAATCAAGCTACGCTAAAAATTGGTTTGATCATTAAGACAAGTGAAATTGGGATTATTTATACATTTTCGAATTTCTAGAATTTTCAATAGTTTCAACCTAGAGCCTAATTTATTTCAAATGTGGAGAAAATCCATATTGTCAGATATATTGGAATTATGATTGGACTCAATTATATGGTTTGAGAAAGAGGAACAAGTGTTGAGACTATCAATGTTCCTATTCCTATTTATCATTCTATTATATCAGAGGCTCTAATTTCGAAACTACGCCCAGTTTGACCGACATAGGAGGAGTTGCAATCATTACAATTAGGTTTATTAGCTCCAGATTTTTCAGAAGTAGGAATTTCGTCTTCAGTGTTCACTTATAAGGTTTCAAGGATGGAGTTAGTTTTGAATAAAATATTGAAATTGAAACTCAAAAACACTTCTTTTCAATTGTACAGAGTAACTGCCAGAATAATGTGAAGATTGTAACGATGGAAGTTCTTTATCCTGTGCTGTTATAACATTTAATGATAATCTAAATTTTGTGTAGAATTTAAAATAAATTTTCATTATTTGATCTAGAGGAAATTGATCATCGATACAATCCGTTTCATGATATTAATTTCACTTTTGAAAGCCGAATCAGAAAGTGGCAGAGCAAAAGCTTCATGAAAGAAACAGTTGAAAATGCAAATTTATGAGAATAGGGGTGGTTGGAATAATAGGGAATGACAGTATCTGTGGCAGTAGGTTTTCTGTGAACGTGAAAGTTTAATCTGGAAGTACCAATGTATACTTATATTTCGGAATGGTTATTGGTTCCTGAGAAAAGCTGATAGCTCGATCATTATACAGGAAAAATCAAAAGTTACTCTCTCACCCTTCACTTCTTAACGACATGTGGCAAATGTGACTGGTTAAACTCAGCTTCATTATATTTATGTTTGAAGTGTAATCCCTTCTCAACACAATGGTTTTTGATTCTCGTCGATAACCACTTTTTAAGACAAGAAACAAGTGTTCCGAGAGAGTATGGATATTTTTATTTTTATAACCAACATTCTTCAACATTCTCCTTCACCATGTTTCAAACTGAAGTGGGATGCTTTTTCGTCCATTCTTAACACATTGGTTTCAGATCTCAGTTTCAGATTCACATCGATATATTCTTTTCAGGAAAAGATTCAGAACCTATAGAGCATCTTAGGGTTGAACGCCAAAGGCTCATTTGAATTCGTCTGGCCTTGTAGGGACCCTTCAAGAGCTACGATTTGCCCTTTAAGGAGAATTTCAGGCAATTCCTCAAAACTTATTGTGAAATATGATCAATTCGATGATACGGCTGTTGAATGCTGTAATTCAAATACGAGGAGGGCATACACGTTATTGACTTCATGTCTGCTCAGGTAGTAATCAATAAGTTAATGTAGGTTCTGATTATTGTTAATTGGGATTGAAAAATGCCATACTATTTCAAAACACTCGTATCTCCTCTTCAAAATGAAATATTGATATGAATCAAGAACTATTGGTAATTGGATTTACAATGAGGGTCTGATTGAAATCCTTCTGGAGGACCTATTTGGAAAGTTTACATATGAAATAGGTGAACCAGCTACAAACGCTTCGAGGTATGTACTATTCCCAATATTTCAGGTGGAGCATGGTGGTTCCGTAACTGCTTTGAGAGTAACCTCAATGGAAAGTATATTAACGTACCTCTGACTTCTGTTACTGCTCATGAAGGGCTGGATTGGCACACTTTCAGAAACAGTGGGTATTGTCACGCAAAGTCTAGGATGCTTGTTAAACCGGGAAGAAGTTGAATTTCATATTATTACTCTGTAATTATGATAAAATATTATCGAAATTAAATATATTCTTTGAATATAATTCCATTCATTGCCATCAATTCCGGCGTTTGACAAGGATCAATTTCGGCACCAAAGTTACTCCTTCACTTTTCATTGTCAATGATATGATATAAATATCTTCTAGAATTCCCATTTTTTCCCAAGTAACTATAAGAACTTACGACGGAGCAGGCCAACACTGTCAATGACAATCATGCTGAAATTACAGCCTGATGGGGAACCAACAACCTAGTTGAATTCAAGCCACCATAACTCAAGCCTGTAATTATTTTTTGAAAGGTAGAACTCAGTTTGCCTGATATAACAATACCAAAGGAGGAAAGATTTGTATTTCGTGCAAGATAATTTATTCAATATACGTAGCAGAGCGCTTTCGACTGTTAAGTCATCATCAGTGCATACTCGTCAGGTTAACAGGGAAATGTGTCCATAAAAATATCTTTGGTCCAGTTTAAAACTAACGACATTATGGTGAAATACGGTACAAACAAATTGAAATGGGTTTCCCAAAAGGGGGTAAAATACGGATTACATTTTGTTAAGCAGCCATTGTCGCTGCGACATGTTGTGTTGAAGAGAACTTGTTCAAGTTCAAGTTCACTTCAACACATCGCGACAATGGCTGCTTAACAAAATGTAATCGTGTAATACGTGTTATTCAGAATTTGTTTCAATGCTTCGA
This sequence comes from Phaedon cochleariae, assembly GCA_918026855.4. Taxonomy (NCBI): domain Eukaryota; kingdom Metazoa; phylum Arthropoda; class Insecta; order Coleoptera; family Chrysomelidae; genus Phaedon; species Phaedon cochleariae. The sequence continues at coordinate 11,784,292 of OU896711.1, forward strand.
GAAAGTTTATCAATTCCGGAAAAAGCAGTGATATGAAAATTAAATTCCTGCTCCTGGTATCATCAACATATCCTGTCATTATTAATCAGAGACCCAAAGATATATATTATATGTATATATTATTGGATATGTTGAATGATTGATGCGAAACAATCCACAGTTTCATATCTTGCAAACATGACTTCTCTAAAACATTTCATATCACTTATTTTCATGAGTCTTACCGTTTTTGCTGCATCTGTTTCAACTGCAAGATTCTGGCCATCAAAAGACGTTTCACAAGTAAGTAATTATGATCTGTATCTAAAATGCGGACAAAGTCCTATTCAAATCGATTCGAATGATTCCATTTTTGTGAAAAAAAGTCACATCAACTCGATTAAATTCATTAAACCGATAGTTACCAGCTGAAATGAATCTTCATATTGAACTGATTTTATAAACTTATAATGCAGAATGGAAAAGTAGCAGCAAAAATTTCCGGAAGAGACCCAATAGCAGATTTGAAAGAAATAAATCGTTCACATGCAGAAGATGCAGAAGGTAAGAACCAACATAATCAATGAGTATACTGATCGAATCAAGATACCGATGGAAAAGTAAGGTGGAATGTGATTGATTCGCTATGTTAATACGATTGATGAAGCCAAAGTATCATTTATATTAAAAAAAATTACATTACACAGGTATAATATGGCATAAAATGAATTAATCCATACCGGATGACACAGACTCATGCGGTATTTCCTCGTTTTCTCCTTTGTTTTTCATCTATATTTCTGAAATGCAAATCATCGAATTAATCATTCCAGAATTACGTCATTTGACAGGTTGCTGAGGGGCAAACATTGTATGTAGTCAAGATTCGTCATATGAAACCAGAATTAGTGGGATCGTTTTCCTTGGAATCCGAGTTAGAACCCGAAAGAATTTCATACTTTTGTTTGGTATATTGTGGATGTGGCTGGGATGGGCATCAGGGCTATGCTCATCAAAGGTACCTAACCTAACAGATAGTTTGTGTGCCCCTCACGGAACCATGTCAAAATCACGTGTTCTAGAATGGTCAATATGCTCACTAGAGGGTACTTCATCACATTTGAAGAATCTTTTTTCATTCACTTGGTTTTCATACGGAACACCCTGTATTTCATTCCAATTACTATAATCAGAATAAGAAATGTCTTTTTGAGGAACTCTTCGAATTCAAAACTGTCACCATGGAAGAAGTTTATGAATCTTTATCAGAAGTGAAGTCATTAGCTTCAGGTCCTGACTTAATTAATTTAGAAATGATATTACTTTGTTGTCCGACAATTCTACCTGTTTTGACAAATATTGTAAACACTTGTTTGCTAGAAAATATATTTCCCGATGTATGGAAAGTATCAAGAATAACTGCGTTTCCCAAAAAAAGTGAGGTACTGAGTTACAATGATCTCAGACCAATAAGTATATTACCATGTATGTCGAAAGTTATCTAGAAAATCATGAACAATCAGATAAGACTTCATCTTGAAAAATATTCCATATTACCGTCTGTTCAATCAGGGTTCCGACCGGGATTCAGTTGTACGACAGCTTTAGTTAATATTGTTGATGATATCTTAAGGGCTACAGATGCGGGTAAAACAACAGTGCTGATTCTTTTAGATTATTCTAAGGCGTTTGATACCATTAACCACCAGGTTTTGCTCTCCATCCTTCATTTTGTAGGTTTTTCAGCAAATGCAGTCCAACTCATGGCTAACTATACACAAAATAGGTGCCAATTCGTGGAAACAACTGTCGGACAGTCTGGGAGGGAAAATGTGACTTGTGGTGTTCCCCAGGGATCTATACTAGGTCCATTGTTGTTCAGTATATACACTAATAACTTTTTATCAGGTATAAAGACTTGTATCTCACTTTTATGCTGATGACACACAGCTATATCACTCATTCTTTCCTGATGATTGGCTATTGGCGCAACAGGCAATAATAGAAGACCTGGATCGGCTAGTGAAGCCATCGACACTGCATTCCTTAAAAATCAATGCAATGAAATCAAATGTCATGATTTTTGGTAAAAACAAACAATACATCGAATCTGTCATGAATATACAAGTTCAAGGTGAAGAATTGTCCTTTGTTGAAAATGTAAAAATTTGGGTTCGTATCTGGATGTAGATCTTCGTTTCAAAAAGCATATTAGTTATTGTATTCAAAAAGCATATTGTTCCTTGAAAATGCTCTATCCTCATAGACACTTGCTATCAACTACAACCAAAAGGATGTAAAGTGATATGCTGGTTCTAAGTTATTTCAACTTTTGCGATGTATTATATGGACCTTGTCTGGACAAGGGTGACATAAATCGTGTGGAGAAAGTACAGAAATCCTGTCTCAGATTCATCTTTGGAATCCGCAAGTATGATCCAGTATCGTACATGTTGAAACACTCGAAGTGGTTGAAAATGCAAGTTCGGCGGAAACTTCACTTCCTAGTTCTGTCACACTCTATAATTCATAAACAGAGTCCTCCATATCTGTATGATAAAATAACATATAGAACTGATGTTCACAATCTGAATTTACGGCATAGGGGTCGCATCACTCTTCCACCTTATAGAACCACCTTATTCCAAAGAAGCTTCTCTTACAATATTTACAAAATGTTTAATGAATCACAACCTCTACTCAAGCAGATGAAGTCATTGACATTCAAAAAGAAAGTCAGAGAAAGTCTTTTGGCTACATATATATAACTCTTCTCACGAGCATCAAAGCTGTGCTTTTTTTTATCTTTTAATCCGTTATCAACTTGACGAACAGTTCAGATTATAATTGTTTTTCTTACTCTGGGGCTGAACTAGAACTTTTCCAAATTGTTTTCAGCTCCATTTTGCATCATTGTATTTTAAGTTGCAGTAAACATGTTTTTTTTGTTTAATGCAAATGAATATTATTATTATAATCGGCCAGGAAATATTTTAACGAATTCAACGACAAAGAGTTTGATTGGGTTAATTCAAATGATTACGAAGATATTTACGTTCGAAGTTTCCATGCATATGCTCAATGGGTGCGACGGTGCATTATCTGAACTTCTATCTCTATCACACTCCATGGTCGTAGCCAGGGAGGAGTGGACGCGCTGATCCAGTGAGGAAAAATATGAATGAAAGTTTGATAGGAAATATGTATACAGGCTGATTCACGGTGGATGACAAATTAGACGTTTCTGGAGAACGCAACCCAGGATTATTATGAAAAGTTGGTGCCTTGAATAATTTGTGTTCTATCGACCTGAAATATTCTCAGCGCTGCGACGTTGCCGCTAATATTGAAAAGTAGAAACAATTTTTATTCTTCCTATAAGACTCCCTGTATATCATATAGTTTTCGGATTCTTTCTGAAGGGCTGATTTCATCGATCTATCACACTTGGTGTAGAGCGGGAATGATAATAAAGATATAGGGTGTGAAATGAATTGATTGGTACGTGAAAAGTTAAGATGGAGACATGGAAACCGTTTCGACCAATTATGAATAGTTTCGACACAAAAAATTTCTAAAGTTGAAAAATCTCGATTTTCCACATCCTATATAACTGTGTAATTATTATTATTGGACCCCAAGTATTTTAGATCAATGCAATCAGCTCTCCAGGAAGAACCTGATAATGGAATTATCACAGTAAAAAACCGCTTCGAGTGAAATCCGTAGAGTATGTTTTTAGAGTTGAAATACTCTGACAAACTCACTCTAATATTGCAATCAACTCTATTAGTACACTTCTCACAGATGATCTCCTTTGAAACTAATTCTACATTGAATTTTCACTATTCTCGTATTGAATTCACTCTATATTCCTGAAATTTTAATAAAATATCAATTCAGATAACTCAATTCACAAACAATTGAAATTGAATTCATACTAGTGTTTACTGACACTCGTGAACTTGAATATTCCTCTCTTGTCCATTAAATTGACACTCATCATTGTTCAATTAGATCTATACAGGGTGTCCGCTAAAAGGAGGTCAATCCATTAACCATATATTCCTTGAACAAAAATAATATGAGTTTCTATATACCATTTTTCATTTTAGCCCTTCTTATTCGTAATACAGGGTGTCAAAGTTGGAAATTAAAAACTGTTTTTTTCTAATTACTCGCGTAATTAATAAGATATCAATCTCGAAATTGGTACATCACTTCAGCACAAAGAGTTACATCGTGTGAGGAAAACAAAACAGAAAATAACTGTCAAATATTCAAAATACTGGGGGTCAAGTACACACTTACCCCCATTTTTTTTTTGTACGTGCGCTAATGACTTCCTATCTATTTTTCTTCAAGTGTTCAATCATTTTTGAGTATTTCTTGATTTTTGTAAAATTCCGATAAAATTATTTGTTTTTAAGATAATTCGAAAAGTACTGGTTATTGTTTGATGCCTCGCGGCTTACGGTAATCTCATAATGTTCACATACTCCTATTTATTTCGTCGAAATTGGAAGAGGGCGTATCTTATTACGTACGGAAAGGTAAATATGGAAATACCGGGTGCTCAGAGCGAATGTATTAAAATAATTTTTACACTTTTTTAATTTTTTTTTTTTTGTAAAAATTATTTTAGTACATTTGCTCTGAGCACCCGGTATTTCCATATTTACCTTTTCGTACGTAAAAATATACGCCATCTTCCGATTTCGACGAAATAAATAGGAGTATGTGAACATTATGAGATTACCGTAAGCCGCATAGGCATCAAACAATAACCAGTACTTTTCGAATTATCTTAAAAACAAATGATTTAATCGAAATTTTACAAGAAACAAAAAATACTCAAAAATGATTGAACACTTGAAGGAAAATAGATAGGAAGTCATTAGCGCACGTACAAAAAAAATATGGGGGTAAGTGTGTACTTGACCCCCAGTATTTTGAATATTTGACAGTTATTTTTTGTTATGTTTTCCTCACACGATGTAACTCTTTGTGCTGGAGTAATGTACCAATTTTGAGATCAATATCTCATCAAATACGCGAGTAATTAGAAAAAAACAGTTTTTAATTTCCAACTTTGACACCCTGTATATCGAATATGAAGGGCTAAAATGAAAAATGGTATCTAGAAACTCATATTGTTTTTGTTCAAGGAATATGTGGTTAATGGATTGACCTCCTTTCAGCGGACACCCTGTATACGATGAAATATCAATCTATATTTATAGTTTCAGATCGTTCAGTCTAGTAGATAATGAAATAAGTAATACAGATTATAGTGTCGATGATATAATGATCATGATATCAGCTTCAAGTAGCTTTTTTACTATACCTACCCGCGTAGTGAGAAATTTTTTTCAACGTTGAGTCATTGAGTTATGAACGTATTTCCGTATACCTATCCGAGTTATTTTCTGTTTTTTCCGTTTCGAATTATTATTTCGAACGATTTATGAAACAGATATAGGTTATCTAATTAGTCTAGTGAATCTCGAGTCATTTTTCAATTATCAAACGATTGAAATAATTATTATAAAGTCACACTACTTCTCATCCGTCAATTCTCGCCACTGCATACAGGTGGCGCTGCAAAGACTTCGCCGCTGAACGTCTGTCGGGGCCCTATAAATACTGTGACATGTGAGAGAATGGTTAATGTTAATTCAACTTGGATGGAATCTCGACAGGAAGTAGTGACTAGTTTACTCAACTAGTTTTCTATATCAATCTAAAAAGATGAATAAATGATAACTCCTTATTAGCACCTGAACAAATAATAGTGTCAATTTGAACAATACAGGAGCTATTTGTTATCCACGTAGAGTAAATAATTCAATCAATTTCCGGTGAATCCGACTCTGTTTATAGTGTGGAATCTACTCTCTACTATTATATTACAACTCTCAACTTTTGTGACTATGTAATATTCGGTTATTGAATTTCACTCTATAGTGATGATATTGACACTAGCTTGGGTTTTGAGTGGAATATTCACTCTCGAAATTGTTTCTTTCAACTCTATTTTTGTGTTTATTCAATATATTCAGAGAAATGAATAGGGTAAGTTCCAATGTTCTTGCATTGAAAATTTACACTAATTGAATTGAAAAAAATCACACTATAATATACTAAACTATAGAGTTAAATCATTTACTCTAAAGCTTAGTGGTCCTCCTGGGAACAGGTATAGTGTTGAATTTCACTCTATTTTTTTTACTGTGACAGGGTGCCCTATATAAAAAATTAAAGTTGTTGCTACTTTTCAATATAAGTGGCAACGTCGCAATGCTGATAATATTCTGAGTGGATAGAACACAGCTGATCATTCAGGGCACCAACTTTTCAGAATAATCCTGTGTGGCCTTCTCCAGGATTGTCTAATGTGCCATCCACCGTGAATCATCAACCTGTATACTTAATCAATTCGTGATGGACATTTATTTGACCAATAATTATGCTCATTCATTCTAAATTGTGTATGAATTGCCAGTCGATTATTCCAGACAGCGACAAAATTACTTGTTCTCGTGAAAAATCATAGTGAAACGGCAAACATCAGAAGCCAAATAACAATAATTGAAGCTAAAATAATCGCTGACAATCTTGAAACAGACTTTCAAGGGCCAGAGATCGCAGAGCAACACGTGCGACGTTCAAATCCTCCAGCACAAACTCTTTGCAATTCTGGAAAAGGTCACTTGAAATTCCTTACTTCGATTCATCCGTTACTTTTTTTGGGCAGCGATCTTCAGATTATTACATACCTACTTTCTCACTATACTTATCCTGCCGCCCTTTAATATGTCAAATATGGTCCATCTAGTAAATTTCCTTAGAAAATTCCACACCAGAGATTTTTATACAGTTGAATTGGGTTTTCATGATAAATAACTATAGCAATGTATGTATTTTAGTGGAAATTTTTTTGTCGTGGGTACCCACCAGCGTATGTAATAAGAAAGTTTTCCGCAAATCGCTAGGAAATTTTGACATTCCTGTCAAAATTTCTTGAAGAAAAAGTCAGGACTTCCTTACTGTAAGGAAATGTCATTTCCTTACTGTGAGGAAATGATATTTCCGTACAGTTGTTAGTGTTCTACATAAATGATTGAAAACACATTGCTTATAAGGAATTAATTTATATTTTGAAAACATCAAGTCATTGCTGAATAAATTTTTAAGATCAATTTGTTATATTTACAGTAATTTGACAGTTAGTACAATTATTGAACATTGGAGGAACACTGTCAGAACTATGAGAAAGATTTTGGACAACATGCGGGGTGGTAGGGTTATTTTGTTGAATATTTTGTACTGTGAAAATTTTATTTGCCACCTCAACCTTATTGTTAAGCGATTCTTTGATATATCCTCCAGCAACGTTTGATGACTTCCATCCGCCATGCCTCTTTAAACTAGTTATGTCGGCACCAGAGTCAACCAATATTGTTGCAGAAGACCGACGAAAGCAGTGACCAGTATATTCTGTCGGATTTACCAAGTTCAAATAAGTAGCAACTATTTTGGGCATTTTTCTAAATTGATTAATTCCTACCACTTGTCTACAACCCTTTCCGCTTTGATATTTGAAGAAAAATCGGTCACTGTTCATATTTTCTGGTCTTAACGAAACATACTTTCGATAAATATTCAAGTAGATCTGATTAATTACAAATGATCTTCGTTTGTTGGTTTTCGAATCAGGTATGCTGATTAAAAGCTTAGATTCTAGGTCTTCTATATCGTGTACAGTCATTCGGACTAACTCATCCATTCTACAGGCCCCAGAAATACCAAATATTACAGCCACCTAAAAAATAAATAAAGGTATAATCTAAATAGAAATTAAAACCTTATAAATTACCTTAATCATTAAATTTTCTTTATCTGGAGCTTCCTGTTGAAGATTACGAGCATTATTAGTTTGACTCTGTATATTTATGAAGTAGTTCATTTTATATTGATAGATGGTTGTTGTCAAAGTTAATATAATATAATAAAAATAATTTGTCATAAAACTATTCGTTGTGTCAGACTCTAATAGCTATTCAAATAGCTAGAAGCGTTATTTTGCTATACTTCCTGGATACATTTTTCAATTTCTTCCTTCGTTGAAATCTCAGATTTCTTTGCCCTATAACCTTGAGCTTGCCGTTTCAATAAAGAACGAAGTTTTGAGTATGTAGATATATCTACATTGTGTTTTATTGCAAGGGTTGACTTCAGCATTGAATAATTGGCCCATAATGTTGAAGATTTCATCTTTAAACAAAGGTCTAGGAAGTAAGCCATTACAACATTTTCTGAGAAAGAACTCGTATTTTTGCTCATGCGATAATCCATAAAACGTCTGTATGCATTTTCGTACTTTTCTCTTGATTTCTTTGGCAATAATTCTAATGAAGCAGTATTCACTGCCTCAACCAGCTCTGGAGGGGTCCCAGGAATGGAAATTTCATCATCACTTATCATTTTACTTTCGAGAACACCAGCAATTAAATTTATAAGCGTCAAGTTTGACAATTCAACCTCAATACGTTTCCATAGTAACCCAAGTAATTTTATCAGGAATTTCAAAGCACCATTTATTTTGGAATAAAATTATCGCGTTTTTTTTTAAATCAATCAATACCTGTCGAATTTTAAACGATTTGCGGAAAAATAGTATGTTTACCTCGTAGGAAAAGCCACATTCCTGGACTCTGTGTTGCTAAGTCTCGGCTTGCGCCTCGACTAGCAATCTTCACAGTCGCCCAGGAATGTTAAGCTTTTCCTACCCGGTAAACAATGTACTATTTTTATGACGTTCCAATGACAAAATAATATTTTGACGTCCTAGAATAGTGATTTTGTGCTACTTCAATTGGGTAGAAATCAACAATAATTAATAGGCTAAGAATCCATTGATGCCCCAACTGCATCTATTATATAGAATGCCATACTACTACCTGGGCCAATATCAGGCGTTATGGAAGGCTAAAATTCGAAATTTCTGGTACTGATACGCTTCAATAGAAAGATTAAATTAATAAGGTGGACGGACATACTGACTTTCATCAGAAATCCACGGAGGTTGGAAAAGGAGGATTAGGAGAAGGAATAGTAGAAGATGTATGTGCACATGACGTGTGCAGCAGGGGTCGGCAAAAAAGGCTCACTGGGGCCTACTTGCTAGGCGACCTCCTCCCATTTCTCTACTACTAGTAGTAGTATCTATACCTATGAAGGATTAATTGACAAAATTATAGTTTCTTATCACTTGCAGTATCCCGAAGTTAATATAAAATGAAAGAATATAATATGTTACATTTTAAACTAGTATTTCCATGCAAATATAATAGGTGAAAATCAGGAATCAATTATTGGAGCCGAAACTGCGACCCAAACTAAATTTCTTAATGAACCTGTGTGCCAATCAAATGAACAAATAAATTCTAAAATTGTTCAAGTTTCAAACACAATCTGGTGTGAAATTTTCTTACCGAATACCACACGAGGTCGAATTACTTTCCGGCAATTTTTTTACGCTCATGAAAATTTCGAAAATTATCCCTCGTCTTCGAATCGGAATAATTCTCAAAATATCCATGAGCTCGAAATAATTTTACCTCCAGTGGTATCACAAGTGAAAATCACAAATTTTCTCCGAATATCATAATGTAAATATAAATATGTATTAGGAAAAAAAGCGATAAAAGAGATGGAAATAGCAGAATTAGTGGAAGGAAGAATTTTTCATCCAGCAACTGACAAAACTGATCAGTATTCACATTTACTGAGTGAATATAATGAAAACTTCGGATTCAATTTTGAGGTTATCTATCTTTTTGAATGTTTTTCAATTACTATAAATTGGTGAAATGAAATAGAAATTCGATCAATTGATTTTATTTCGTGGGAAAATGAATAGTGGTGCATCTACTTATATTGGAGATTATGAAATAGACAACAATAGTTGTTCTTACTTCAATATTCTCAATATAATTATTCATGAGGAAGAACCAATAGAAACTCATGAAACCACTATGTCATTACAATAAACTAACACAAATCATATTTGGATCATTCTGACAACACAAAATATCATTATTAATACCATCATTCAACTAACATCTCTAACAGCAGTCATTGGAAGTAATGGACCATCTTCTGCGCCTACGCACCCAATGGTTCAAGCATTTTGAATAAATTGAATTTCACCTATGATCCACAAATAAATCACAAACAATTCCTTGGAAGTACAAATTGTGAAAAGTGAAAGGTCGCCGACCAGGCGGATGGCTCTTCTCTGGATGGAATCTAAGAGCATCAGGGTATGTTTTGGTGCTGAACCCCATATGTGGGAACAGTATTCTACAACAGGCCGTATCTGCGCTTTGTAGATCATGAGAAGCTGTTGAGGTGTAAAGTAGCTTTTCGCACGGAACAAGAATCCGAGTTTTTGTGAAGCAGCTTTTGCGATGGATCTGACATGATAATACCATGAAAGAGTGTTGCTGATGGAAATACCGAGCATAGATATGGTGGGCTTGGTGGGGATGGTGGTGCCAGACATTACAATGTCGGGCATACTAAGTTCCGCCTTTCTAGAGAAAATACAGGCTTGAGTTTTGGTGGCGTTGAATTCAACTAGGTTGTTGGTTCCCCAGGCTGTGATTTCAGCAAGGTCTTCATTGACAGCATTGACCTGCCTGCGCCGTGAGTTCTTAGTTTCCTGGGTGGCTGAGGTCCAAAGGTCTACTAATAGCCACAAACCATTCATTTTTCTTTTTCCTAGGAATGCTAAATCGTTATTGAATGAGTGAACTTTTAATATATCTAGGCTATATGCATATCATGTTTTATCATTATAAACTAAGTGGTTCAAAGAACACCTAGAACATTGGAAATATGATGTCAGTGTAGCCAAACACAGCAATGTTTAAACGCACAATCATAACACATAACCTGAACTCAATCAAGCAAGTTGATAAAGTCGCATAACTGTGTTATTTTTCTTCGAGTAACTTTTTGAAATGAAAGTTCTTTTAGTTCTGTTTGATTCAGTTGATAGAATCCTTACTGCACCATAATGCATTATGTGATCCATACTTTTTACATATTCTGCCAATGCACATCGTTCCGGATGAAGTCTACTATCACTTTTGTGAGAGGATATCCTATCTGCTAAGGACCTTTTGGATTCACCTATATATTGCTTGTCACAATCCTGACATGGAATGGAGTAGGATTGTGACTGGCAAATTTTAAAAATTTTAAATTTACAATAAATAAGTGACTGTTGAGTTTGATTATACAAATGTTAGGCTTCTATATGTGTTCACGTAAGCAATTTTACACAGTATGTCACCCTATTTTTGACAATTTTATATATCTAACAACGTTGTAACTAACCTCACCAAAGATGTAAGTACAAGGCATGGCCATAGTGTTTTTCAATGTATTCACACTCCTCAATCATTGTAGTATTCCTGATGATGAAAATAAACATTTTCGAAAGCTTGGATGAACTTCAAAGAGTATTCCTTTCACACTGCTGCTACCCCCAATATATTCATATATATATAAAGGAAAAACTTTGAGAATTCGCCTTCTCTATGTGATAAAAATATCAATTTCTTGGTTTATATTATCAGAAAATAACTATTTCACTGGCTAGTTGTTTCCTGGTGAATGAACCGAGAACAAAAATCATATATTGATCACATAGAGAATGAGAATTCTCAAAAAATTTCTTTATATACATATCCATTTTCTCATGTTCATAATTTATCTGAGAATATCCTTTTTCGATACTTTTATATCCCTTACACTCCCGAGAATAATTTGGAAAGTATAGCCGGAATTTTTCTGGCAGGTGTGACTCAAAGTTACCTCATAAACTTCCAGAATTTTTTTCGAATTTTTTCGGGATTTCAGGATGATGTAATATTATTTTCAGCGCCCTCACAATCGTGTTATTTGGGAGTGAAATGGGATTTCAACTCAGAATGAAAAAAAACGCTAATCATGGAGAAATATGCATCTATTGTTTATGTTTGTTATGAAAAGTGACTAAACAATCATTTTCATTGTTCAAGCACAGGCATAGGCGTACATTGCATTTTTAACATCTCGTCCTTGAACGGCTCCCGCAACTTTCCAGTCAGCCAGTACGTGGTGATTTCGGAGAATCAATGACAGGCCAGTGGTCGATTTCATCATATCGTTTGTCATTTGTTGAAATAGAAGCTTCTCTGTTCGCATGAAGAACGGTTGGTTTATTGGCATTTCCATCCACCCCCTCTACAAAAATTCCTCCGGCACTTCTACCTGTTCATGTGCATTCAACTCCCACTGATCATCTTAATCGGAATCGATTTCCAGATTTGTTCCTATCTGATCCAACAAATCGTAATTTGCATCTTGATCTTTTTGCAATTCGAAATTCTTGGAATGAAGGACAGTTTTGACACTGGAATGTTTAAATCAAAATCGATAATTGTCATTGATCCGTAGCGGTATACGCTTCCGGAGCACACAAATGTGATGGAACACAAGTATGTCCTGAAATCTGATCCCGAAAAAAATTTTGGAAACAGCCACTGTGAACCACCATGTTGAATAATGTTTTCATTTGCCATTCAATGCATAAAATCATTCACAATATCATATATAGTGGATGTTTTTGATTCACTCACCTTCAGGAAACATTTTTCAGTGGAGACCAATAATTGCACCATACAATGATTTATTTTTTTACTCCGCCTGAAAATAAAATAAGCAACACTCACAAGCATAGTGGCTGGTTTTCAATCCAGCAAAATGATATTTTGATCCTTAAAAATTACTTAGATAATGCCCGTACAATTGTGAGGGGGAGCGTATGGGATCCAATCAATGGGTTCGAACTTGAAGGATGGAAACTTGTTATTTTTATAAACCTCTTATTGAAGATTCGTGACTGGGATTTCTCAATTCATAATCTCTTTCTACGTCCTGTATGATGAATATCAATTTGTCATACATCCAACAATATATTAGGAACAATTGAATTTTTGAAATCTGTATTTGTTTTGTGTTTCGAATTATATATTCATGATCCTAGTGTAAATAGTGTGTACATGAATCGTTGGATAGTGTATTTTATTCACTCCTCACATTTCCGCACTCGCTTCTACGCGGCGTCGTGCTGAATAACACTCGTGCGCACAAGTGCGGAAAAGTTGAGTTTTCCGCACGCCAGTAGAGAATAGTATAATGTGCAATAATTGGGGAAAGTTCAACTTTTCCCCACTTGTTGAACACTATACTTTCTCTACAACTGCACTTATCCAAAGAATCCAAGGAATGTAACTTATTGGTATTCATTTTATAATGTGGCACATTGCCACATTGAATACTGTGACCAAAGAGTAGACGCCTTTGCCAGTCCCCCAAAGTATTTTAGAAAAGTACATTTTCCGAAAAAGACTCTATTTCTGTATTTTTTTCAGATACCATGAATTTTCCGTGTATGCCAATTCATATTGTTTTAAAAAAATTCCGAAAACAAATCCAATTTTCGCAGCTTCTTCCATTATCTCTGACAATGACGGTGTATTTTTCAGAATCGTCACATCTCGGTATATACATCATTTAATTTATTATGAGTTGTTGGAATAATATTCGATGGAAACTGCGATTTCTATCGAGAGCGCACCAATGAGAACTACCCTAAAGAATTTGAAAAACTTCTTCTGACAGTTGTGATAACTATTCAAAGCTGAACAGCATCCAATTAAGTTTTGGATGATTTCTGTTGATAATCCATGGACATGTATGTGATGTTGGCAAAGTGCCGTGAGAAAAAATATTTCTCACAGAATGAGCAATACATGGTTTTGAAACTAAGTAAGCTATGAGAAATGCGATACTTTTCATAGCAGTAGTAGAAAAAATCTATTGCACCATGCTTAGTGCGATCTGAAGAATAACAACTTTAAATCTCTAGGAAGTTATCAACTATTTTCGCCGATTTCTAGTCTCCTCTCAGCACTTTTTCTCCTGCATTATTCAATTCGAAAGCTTTGTCTTTTCAAGGCAGCCAGAAACACCTTCCCGGTTATGTTAGCGAATAAAAATGGCACTGGAGCGAGGACATTCTCCTGAATTTTGCAAAGTAGTCACATATAAAACTTTCGTCATCCTGAAGGATTTATAGATATACCTGGGGAATCCAAGGAAAACTGAAATGGTCGAGGAATAGAAATAGGTAGCTACATTGTCAGCCTACACTAAATAAGAACACCAAGAATTTCTTGAATAGTATATTACATGAAACGTGAGGAATGCATTATGACCGTATTCAAATTGTTCGCGGACTATTTGTCTACCATATCGGCTGTACCCAATGCTTACAAAACAATGGAAACCATTTTGAACAATTCATGAAGAAATTAGTTAGATGGTAGGTAGGTGGAGAGTGCTATCAAAAATTGTAGGTTTAGGTGCCTTGGGGCTGATTGTATAATACAACAGCAAATACTTCAAAAGTTTTTTCCCCTTGATATACAGGGTGTCCGATTAGAAAACGGCGAAACTTCAACAGTAGATAGAGGCAATGAAGGTGGTTCTGAAAATTCTATATTTGTAAGGACTTCAAAAATTTATATTCAAAATATACAGGGCGATTGAAAGAAGTGAGGTGGTAGGGGGGTAATTTCCAATCAAACTAACCGTATATATGTGGTTATTCAATTGTTGATGTTTGAAGTGTTTTTTCATTTCTATAAAAAGAATTGAGTACAATAAACCTCTGCCACATTTGTGATTTTTTTCTTTCACAAATTCCATCCACATGGATGCACCTTGCCCCGAAAATAATTTTGTGACATGTATTACTTCATATCAATTACCTGAGAAAAATGTAGTTTTCCTTGAGTTTTGTCACCGAATAAAATATATTTGGGTCGAATTTCAAATGCTGCTGGCAGATTTAAAAACTACCTCACAAAGATAACCAATCATAGGAATATGATGCCTATTCAATACTGATTCCGATATGGTATAACATAAAATATGGTGTTATTCTTTATTTCATTAATCTTTTTCAAATAGGTTGTATTTTTCAGAAAAATCAAATAACTTTCGAATCATCAACAATTTTATAACAACATATACCGTTAGTTTGATAACAAATGATTACAAATGATTTGATTCTCAGCACGAGCAAAGAACTTTTTTCCATATTTTATTTACGAAGTAAATATTGTAAAGTTTCGGAGCATCGGCTAAGGATAGTCCTGCACGATTCGCTGTTGCGTTCCAATTAACAGTGCTGCTCACAAAGTGGCGCATAGAGTTAGTAACAAAGCCTACACAGAACACGCAGAAAGAGATGATGTGGTTGTGAGCATAAGAGAAGAAGTAGGACGGTGTATGTAGGTGGGTGTGGAAAACTACCAGCTGAGCGTGAGAGCGGGCCAGCTAATTAGTGGACCTCGGTCTCTAACGAGGGAAAACGAGGATAGCTAGCAGGCCTGCCACTACAGCATATGGTATAGTGATTACAAAACACAGCCGAAAAACTCTGAAAGAGAGCTGATAGGCGGTACCTGAAAAGGATGTTAGCCAGCTCCCTTAAGCGAACCACATCAGTCATTGAAAACACCTTGGGGCTTGCAAAAAGGTCCCATTAGGGACTAGTTGCCGACGTGCAAACATCCCCCATCAGTAACAGTACCAGTAGTACCAGTTGATTACAAATGACCCCCTCTACCACCATACTTCTTTTGATCCATTACTTATGGGGACAACACCCCACCCGATAATATCTTCCTTTCAGTTAATGTCATGAGAAATCACTTGATCCCTCTTTCTGTTAGAGATTTTGAGGGTAAAATCTACCACTCCTAGGGGGTTGCACCAAGAAGGCTAAGAAGATTCATTTCAAGTGTCCCCTTGGGAATAAAATTAACCTGTCTTTTCGATTTTTCATATCATTCACTGGAAGGAAGATATTGAGAGTGAGAAGTTTTCAGAAAGTCACCGTGTATTGGCTCCCTGTAACGACATTATCGAGTCAATTTGGAGAATCAAAACGTGTTCTATCCTACCGCCGATGCATATATGGGCACAGATATGGGCTTCATTACCCTCAGAACTGACGAAGTTACTCCTACACGTCGAGGATCGATGTCGACTGTTTCAATAGCCAGGCCAGGCTATATTTACCCTACTCCGAGGGAGCGCACATCGTCAATATCTATATTTTATCGTTATTCACATGTTTCCAATAGATGAACTGGGTCAGAGTGGGATCATGTCCGATATTCGGTGAATGATGAGACGAGGATCGGTTGGTTTCGAAGCGTTGTGAATGATACGTTACGAAAAAATACAGGGGCATTATATTTTGGGCTACTTTTGGGTATCCAAGCAGGAATAATATCATTTCATATCATCTGGATAGGGTTCGGTTGCTGTAGACTGAGGTCTCCTTCTCGAACACAGGTCCTTTTTTATTCGGATCGATCTCTTTCATTGTGTTTTTCTGAAGCACAGCTGATATTGTTCCATATTTATCCACGGCACAATCATATTCCTGCAATATCCTGTCCATGTCATTCAAAGCATGTGGTATGTATATGTATATCCAGAAATATCCACACAGATACCAGGAATATCTGTGAATATTCCAAAAGATATTTGATGGCATATTCTAGGAATATATTTGGAACCCATCTACCGATTCTAAACAACGAATATTTCATGATACAATACTCAACGAGCTCCATTCGAGAATGTGGACAAATCTGAAATATTCAGATTTCCAAGGCCTAATTGGGTTTTGAAAGGATCAAAATTTCGGACTATCAGCTTACTAGTGTACATATTCAAGGCTATTAGGCAATATTTTGTTCAAACAGTGAATATTCGATTCGAATAACCTCCATACGGAATTTGAACAAAAAATCTCATATAGGGTGTTATCCAGTGGCATATTTTGATATATTTCATTCTCCGATTCACCCTAAATCGAAATCAGAGAAGTTGATATAACAGGTGAAGTAGTCATTCAATGAAGGAACACATCAAATATTTAGATACGAAGTGTCATCGTTGTCTACCAAAAAGTAATGAAATTGATATTGAAAAATGTTTTATTTTAATCCATATCTTTTTCTCCTGGATATATGAATAATGGTAAATGATCCGAGGAAATATTCTCTATTGATAACAGTTTCCATTGTCATCTTCAATTTCATTCCATTTGGCCAAAATCGGTACACTATTTTGATCACATTGAGTACCATCATTGAATCTCCTTGCAGTCTTTGTAGAGTGTTTGTCATTCTATTCCTTCAATCGAGACGACTTTGGAGTAACTGTGTGATGAAGTGAAAAACGGTTTCCTTGAAATCAAAATGATGAACCTCAACTTTAGTTTTATTGATTTTTGATTGACCTAGAGAGATCTTCCTCTAGAAGTAACAACGATGAAACTTCGTGTCCAAGTATTCGATGTTCTCCTCCAGTGAATAACTATTTCACCAGTTATATATCAACTCCTTAGATTCTGACACAAGGTGGATCAAATAGAGAATTGCCATTGAATAACTGAACCCCCATAGAGATTTCGCGTTCAAATTTTGTATGGCGGTAAAAAATTGCCTTATAGTTGTTTTTGAAATTTCTTCCCTTTCAACAATCAAATGTTAGCCTTGCGAATTTGAATAATTCAAATTTGTGCACATTTCCGACTAGAGCTCGTTGAATATATTATGAAGTTTTCGTTTTCGAAAATCGGTCGACTATTTTCAAATTATAATCGCACACAACATACAGGATTCAGGTATTTAAAATACTTGAAACTTGCAATGTTTATATCATATATATTCTATTGATCGGTAGAGGTGATAAATTTAACAGGATCGGTTTGGATGCTCTAAACTTGGGACTCCTTCCTGAACACAGGTTCTTTTTGGATCAATTTCGTTAAATTTGTTATTTTGAAGCACAACAACTGGTATTGCTCCATATCAAGATACGGTTTACTGCATTCAACAACAGCTCTCAACCGATTTCATCTACTCCCGATCACGAATTCGTGTAGCATCAAATTCTTACACTTCTGAAGCACTACCTTAATCATTCCTAATTCATGTCCAATTGATTATACTGAGTACTCCCTCTCAATACAGTTTCTTGAATCAATTTCTTCCACAGTGGCTTTTAGAAGCTCAACTTCAATAATTCTATATTCAAACCATATGTTCCTATTTAAGTCCAGAATAGGGATTCGTGTTGCTTCAAATTCTTGATACTGACACAGAACAGGCGAAAAATGCACCCTATCATGATTCGGAGATCCACCTCATCTCATGATGAGGGTAAACAAATAAATACAATCTAACCTCGTTTCTTTTATCAACGTTAAATTGTAGGTTTCTCTCATGATGGGGCTATACGGTGCTTGTCGCAGAAATGAATTGTTAAATATCAACCTTGACCACATTGGAGACAGAAAATAATATAACAAGGAGGTCTGAAATCATAGTTGATGGAATGAATCTACTTACAATATACAATATATCTTCCTTAGACCCACCCATACTCCTCAAGATTGTCTATTGATTTATTACAAGAACAATAAATGTACCGGTTGAACAACTAAGAACGGCTGTCGGTCATATCTCAGCAACGAATAACGATACAAGTTTGAGATAGAATGGATCTAATGGTATGCATATCATAACACGATGTAATAGATAAACTTAATCTCAACAGACCAACGGAAACCACAACATGATTGCTTTTCGCCAACGGAAGATATTAACTATCAAAGTTGAAAGAATGTTAGATATGACAGCCGTTTTTAGTTGTTCACCCGGTACAGTACAACCAATCGGAAAAAAGCCTTGAGAAAAATTCCAGAAGAAGAAGCCACTATTTTTGAACTGCCTGGACCTAGTACATACACCAGACATTAGAGAGTTGAAGTGTTGTCATGAACGTTAACGTAAACGTAGAAATTGACAGCTACGCATGCTCATTTTCCAATTCTTCACGTTTGCGTTGTTAGTGGGCTTACGGGTGTACGTTATCTCACGTTCCTTCACGTATACCTTAAATATCAACGTACGTTAACCAAACTATACTCGAAATATGCCGATGACTCAAAATCATCAAATTCGAGATCACCAACGAGTTCTGCATCAAGGAGTCCTCTAATTTTGACAGGAATAAATGTTCGAATCTAAACACACAACGAAAAATGACCAACACAAACCGAAAACAAAATGTATTATTACGTTATGATGACAGTGACGACCAAAGTGGCGACTTCAACTCAATTTAACGACAATACGTCAACGTTATTTTTCGTACGTTAACGTCAACGTGGAGGTCTACGTACAGTGATTACTTCAACTCTCTATTGCTTCCGCCGTAGCTCTGCAACTCTTCTAGATAACTCTGGGAGTGATTTGGTAACACTCAATAAGAAGCATGGAGGTTGACGTTCTTCGGATGCAGTTGTAGAAGGATATATCGACGACTGCTTGTCAAATAAAATCAACATTTTCCAAAAAATCCTGACAAATAAAGAACAGCAGCCAGATACATTCAAAAAATTACAACCAAATGAATGGAGTGACAGTTAGCTGATTCCAATGCATCATCAACTTCATCTATAGAAATAAGTCATCTCACTGCTAGCACTTAGAAAACCTACCTGGTGGACGATGGCCATGGGCTGCTAAACCTCATTTTCTGCCTAACCTAACCTAACCTGACTTTCTGAGCTTCCTTGTATTCATTCCATTCCCCTTTGAGCATTGTGGCTATTTCCTAGTTGCGAATAAATATCCATAGCATTGTTAACACTCATGAATATAACTCCTGATATTTACATCTCTTACCTTATAAAAAATACCCTTCAGCCACTTCCATCAGATGATTTCGAGTTGGTCAAAGAATGATGGTATTGTGTAATCAATCCAGAAAACTAATATTTGTTAGAGAATCCCATGAAACGATCATCTCATGACGTTTAGGGCCAAAAATAAAATGATGAGTGGAATATATTCAAATCTGGGTTAAATATTATATCGCATGCCAGCAAGGTGAACGTAAAAACACAGAAGACGAACGCGTTTTACCTTTCAATGTCCTCACCTTTCTATAATCAGTGTCTTCAGTTATTCTGAAACTTTGATTATTTCACTCCGAGTTTCACTATAGAAACTAGTATTGAGATATGTAATGTTCTTTGTGCTCCTGCGGTGCAAAATCACCCCTTAAACATTAATCCCTGACATAATTTATGTTTTCGTTCGAGTTAATCGGTCACAAACTACCACTGGAATTGTGAAATTGCGTGTCTGTCATCGAGGTGTTATTAAGAAAAAGTCACTACCTGAATCCGAACCCCAACATAAACATGTATAATGGTGCAGAACTGTGACAGAAACAACTCATTAGTCATTAGTATGCCCTATCTTCAATCAGAATAAGAAGACGAACTCATGTAATGAAACTTCTACTGTATGGAATAAGAAGTCGATTATTTCTGCAAAATCTTCTTATTTATCAAAATTGATTACCCTAGATGTTTCCAACACTGACGCGACTATATGGGTGGGTATATTATCATAAAACTTTTGTATTTTGCACAATGCATATTAGGGTTAAATTCACTCCTCACCACCTCCCCAATTACATCTCCAAAGGAATGTATCGAATTAGCAGTAACCCTTTAAATATCCGAACCAAAACAGTTTTCACAAATTCACTTCGACACCTACTTCAAAACTTTTGAAGCAAT
The DNA here is from genome assembly GCA_918026855.4 of Phaedon cochleariae. NCBI lineage: Eukaryota > Metazoa > Arthropoda > Insecta > Coleoptera > Chrysomelidae > Phaedon > Phaedon cochleariae. The sequence goes on from OU896711.1 coordinate 11,805,074, forward strand.
TAATATCCTCTAGGAATATCGATCTTTTCGCCCTTGTTAATGAGAGGATCTCTTGTAAACTCAAAATATCTGATGATCCAATTCCCGACAGTATGGAACGGGTAAGAGGTTCTCGAAACATCAAAGTGTCCACGTGTTGATTGCTCTTAGCATTCCATCTATGAGAGGCATCTTTAATCAAATATCAGAACCCTCAAAGTGCGGTTATTGAAGTGTAAAATGAAACATAAATGCATGAATATCAAACTTCATTAGCACAGTGCTCTTCATTACAATTAAATCTACAATGAAATACAATTAGTCAATGAATAAAGACATAAAAATATAGAACTTAGACACAGACACATAAATTACGTCACATATTTTGAGATAAGGGTTTAATTTACAGATTTCTCCTTTCTCAATTGATCAATCACTAATTTTCTTTCACAAATAACATACAATTCTTTAAAACTATCTAGTGACATACATCTTTCGATTTTTTGAATTGACTCGGCCGTTATTTGATGGAAATCCATGATGAATGTAAAAACTTCACAAACGATAAGATTTCCACAAAATTTTTAAACACACGACATGTTTCGCTAACACAGTAGCTTCGTCAGGTGATATACTGGTACCAGTCACCAATTCAAAATCGCTCTCATTGCACGATTTTGGATTTTTTGCAGTGTATTTACCTGTTCGTTACTCAATAAACTCAGTAAAGTACCACAATAATCAATTTGAGGTGTCATTGTTGACTTGTGAATTGTTAATTTCGTGAAATGAGATACTTTATCACCAAGCCTGTACATGAAACCTATTTTTTGCGCAATTTTCTTTTTAATGTGTTCACAATGGCTGTTCAAATTCAGTTGGTCATCAATTATCTCTCCCAAATACTTGAATATTTTCACTTCTTCAATGATTTCTCCATTCATCTGAATATTGAATCTGATTTTATTTTCCTCGATCATTTGTTAATTTTCTTGATTATTTTTGAATTTGCTTTCGAAGATATAAAGAGCAGAAACATACGGAATCGTAATGAAGAGATCAAGCAATATATGATTATTATTTATAGGTTATTGTTGTAATTGTTTTCCACCAATAATTGTAGGTATATTAAACTTTTTAACCTACTTAAAAATTAACAGAACCATTTTATTCTCACAGATTTTCTTCTTCAACTGAATGTTGCTGATGATGAAGGGTTGATCTCTCGAAACATGTACATTTGTCCATGACCGTTGGGCAATATTAAAAAGTTTTATGTGGTGGAGTTATGACTGTAATGTTCTTTCGCCTCTCCTGGTTCATATCACCTCCACTGTTAGTATGAAACAACTACGTTGGTTTTCATAATTCAAATGAAAGAAAAAACGTCATATCTGATCATCAGTTAGTTTCTCAATAGAAAATGTGTTCACGGACTCCAACCAATACATCAGTTAGTTTATCAACCCTTTCGTATTCTGTTCATCATTCAGTGCAACTTGGTTTCCTCACAATGTTTTTTTTTATGTTCTGTTTCCCACAAAAAGTGACATTTTGTAATGTTCAGAGAACTTCGTGAGAACCAAGAGAAAAAAGGTAGGAATTGGTGTTCTTCTTAAACTTCTGGAGGTTATATGCCTCGGGGAACACCTCCCTTGGCAATGTGTTCCAGAGCCTTGCTGCTCTACAAAGTGACCACGGAGAGATGCGAAGCCTCAACTCGACGACGGGTTAATCTCGCGGGGACTGCCAATGGAGGAACAATAACTGTTGATATTTCAAAAGAGTATTGTCCATGAAAATATCTATAAAAAAGAGCCAGATCGCCAACTTTTCTACGGTGTTCCAGAGAAGTGAGTGAGTTTGTGAGCGAGGCATCACCCAAGAGACGAATTGCCGTTTTTTGGACAGAATCCAACAGTTTCAGAGTATGTTTGGGTGCTGCACTCCAAATATGGGAACAGTATTCCAGGACAGGTCGAATTTGTGCCTTGAAGATCATAGGCAGCTGACTGGAAGTGGAATAGGTCATGGCCCGAAACAGCAAATCAAGTTTTTGAGATGCACTTTTAGCAATCGATCTTACTTGATTTTCCCAAGAAGGGTTATTGCTGATAGTAATACCAAGCAACGAAATGGATGTCTTCAAAGGTATGGTTACTCCTGACAAGCTTATGTTGGGCACAGTGAGATCGGCTATTTTAGAGAAAATGCATGCTTGTGTTTTGTTTGCATTGAAATCTACCGAGTTATTGGATCACCATTCGAGAATTGTTGCCAAGTCCATATTTATGTTGTCGACATTTCGATCTCGTTCTTTTCTGATTTGCCTGGCTGGTATTGGAGCCCTGGAAGAGAAGGCGATATAAAGGGTATACTATCATCCGCGAAACTGTGTACTGGACATGAAGTTGCTTCCAACAAATCGTTGGTATGGAGTAGAAATAGAGTTGGTGCTAGAATTGATCCTTGTGGAACACCAACATTTATGATAAGAGAGTCAGATGAAAATCCGTCGACCACTACATGGAGAGACCTGTTTGGAAGAAAACTAGCTAGCAGAGAACATAGCTGGGGAGGCAAGCCATAAAGATAGAAGCTTGGCGAGGAGTCCGTGGTGCCAGACTTGATCGAATGCCTTGGAGATATCAAGTGCCACGGCTAAGGTTCCACTATATTTTTCAATAGTTTGCTACCATATATGCGAGACGTAAGCAAGCAGGTCACCAGTTGATCTCTGATGACGGATGCCATATTGCCTATCGTTGATAATACCTTAATGTTCCAGATATTTCATGAGCTCGTTGTTGTTGACCCTGAATAATATATTTCCGGTATCTTCCTCTCATCCAGCATCCAGGTAACGTGGTAACGAGATGACTCTCGCTAGGAAAGCAGGCTCTACACAAAAGGGCTCGAGGGCAGCTTATAATCAGCGATGGCGGCGATTCATTTTCCTAGCACGATGGACAATAGCTTTCCCACTCTCGTGTACTTTTAATGGAAGCAATAAAAGTTCCATTAGCTTTATTTGGAATTATTATCGACAAAGTGGTCAGGCCACTCTCTCGGATCTACTTAGCTATATGAGATTTTTAAAAGGAGTCACTGGATGTTGGGATTTTTATGGTAAACCAGAACCGCCTTTGTGATAACTTCGTTATTATAGTTCTCCGTCATAACTGATTTTATGACAGTGGAATAGATGATGGTTTTTCGTCTGGACTCATTTTCTCGAATAAAATGATTTATCCATAGACATTGTACTATATTATAGATATAGATTGTAGGTATGCATAATGGGTGAATACTATGCGAGCTAGAAGATCCGTTTTGCCTTTTTCTTTCGCAAAACCCAGTGCCAGTTTTACCAGGGGTTTCTTGGGTGCTTTAGCACCAGGCGGCAAAATCTTCAGGGCGGCTATATGAAAATACAACTGCACATTTTTTGTCATCAGTCATTATCTAGATATTTTGATTCATTACGCGAAAGATTTGATCGCTACACTACCATAACTGTAATTTATGTTGAGAAGTGAATCATCCCAAGAAAAGCATAATCAGGAGAAAAAATACGGCAAAAACTTCAAACCAGTGAGAGAAATGGCGGGCACATTGTTTTATTTCAAGTTGCAGATTTGAAAATTTTCGTCAGACTTCCACCTACAAATCTTGCTCAGAATCATTCGACTTTCTGTTCGAGATAGTGTCAGCAGAGAATGGAAATTTGATCAAATTGGCAACTAAACTACAAAAAAAGTATGTAGAGGATCTGGACAAATTTGTATCTGACAGATGTTATTCATCTGAAGAAAACAGTTTTCTCTCCTATAGAGACTGAAGCAGAAACGTCTATTATGGAATTAATCCAAGTTCTACATGAGGATAATGTGATATAATATCTTATTTTCTCAATATGAATATTCGTTTTCGAAATTTTTGAGCTGACAATTTTGTCCCACCTCAAACAAGATCTACTAAATGAAACTAATGTTTAGAGCTTATGAAGAGTATGTCCCGACTCCCCACCAAAGAAGGATATCCTTCGAAGATGTACATTGGACCTCTTCGGGAAATCATCCAATGGACGTCCATTGAAAAACCTCATAAATCATTGTGTTTTTGTACCAAGGTCCGGACAGTTCTCTAGAATGTCCGAAGGACTTCCTCTGGAACGTCCATGAAACGTCCTCTGGAACGATCATAGGACGTCTCTGGATCTTCCAAAAGATGTCGTCTGGAATGTCCATGAAATGTCCCAGGGGCGTGCGAATTATTTTTTGATTTGAATTTATTTGGGTTCCTTTAGTACCAGATCTTGCACAACTGATGAGGTCAACCAGTTCAGTTGATGGTCCGGTCCGTAGAAGGTGCCCAATAGATCCTGAATTTGTGTATTTATAGCCTACGAGCAGTCCATTGTCGGCGAGGTATAAGTGAACGTCCTCGCAAGGACAACATATTTGACGTACCGACTGGAAAGTCCGTAGGACGATATTTCTAGGATATTGGAAGAACAAATGATCATTCGATTGCGTGAAGGTCATTTTTATAAAATGTCTATCTGAAGGGGACCAGGTAGCCGTGCGGACAGAGTGTCAATATTCTAATCCGCATTCGCTTGCCGGTCGTGGGTTCGATTCCCATCGACTGCAGACATTTTTCTGATGGCCCAAGAAAGTGTTTTGGATCACACGTTGAAAGGTAAGGCCCCCGTCATTCTTTGCTCGCACAAAGTCTCTCGAAGACTTCTGAGGGTTGCTTGGAAGGGGGCAACCGAATGACAGATAGAACGATTTCAGAACGATTTAAGTCCTAATGCCATAGTATACCATCGATAGATGTCCCTTAAGAGACATTCCAAATCATATCCAGGTCATTCTGAGGACGTCCTTGGGATTTCCATAAGACATTGTTCTCAAAACATCTTTTTAAATTATATTCCCTGAAGAATATTCTTGTACTTATTACTTCGATGAACATATGGATAATCTATTGGATTTCCTTCCGAAGTCAGAACAGTTCATGTAGCGATTGGTACATCCGACGGATGTCCCTGAGGGACATTCCGAATGGTTATACGATCCTGGAAATATAAAGAGTCCCTACAGGTGGAAACAAGCTTTTCATGCCATATTTCAAGGGGAGGTTCGAGTTTCTCAGGCTGATGACCTGAATGATGTTGTATCAAACTGATTAATTAAAACTGATGAAATAAAGAGTATCTGTGCAGAGATATTTGAAGAAATGTAGCGTTTGGATTAATGGTTGGTCTAAAAGGACCATTACACAAAATCTGAAGTCATGTCAGAAAATGTACTATTTGGGACATCCAATGGAACGTCAACAGATATATTCCATCAGATGGACGCCCTTTCATGGACATTCTACAATATGTACCACGTGGGACGTCTTAAATTTCTAGGACATTCGAAATGATGTATCAGCTTGGACATTTCATGGACGTAATTGTCGCCATGAGGTTGATTTGAAAAAAATATGTTGGGGCTGATTACAGCAACTCAAGAAGAGTTCATATCGCTCGCGGAATGTATAGGTTAATATATATCAAAACGTTGACGTGTTTCACTATTAGAAAAAATCATCCACCATCTTGCTTGCGAATTTCTTCCAGTTAAAGTCCCCACACAGTATGTGGAAGTAGTGGTTTCCAAATGCCGAAAGTTGATTTGAAACTTTGAAGTGATAGCGCTTGGTGAAAGAATTGACGTACTTTTGTGATAGGATCAGGTACTTGAAGGAATAACGATTCCATATAAAAGATGGATTCCATATAACGGCAATGTCTTCACTTCATACATACATATGACCTTTTTCAATAAGATTCATCACCAGAACGAGTTATTTCGATCTCGATAGCTCATCAAATATTGAGAAAACTTTCAATTCTCCCTGAGAAGATTGAGATACTCCTTGGTATTTACCCATCTTTTATTGTGTTCTTGTTCCTAATTGACTGACACTATTTTTCCTGGAATTTATCTCCATTAACACAGACAAAAATAACAATTCTCGAAAAAGAACAGATCACAGTCGACCTGTCACTCTTATTCCGATAGCATCATGACTGGTAAGAAAATATAAGAGAAAACTTTTTCGGATGTTAGTTAGGGGAATGTTCGTCTCTATCACCGAAAATCTTATACCAATGATGTGCATTGGCACCATAATTTGAATTAGTATCACCTCCATGAACTTTCAACTTTGGCTGAAGATGGCCTTGCCTAAGTCAGAAACATGTTTTCTTGAAAAATAATTGTTACATCATCAAAAAGTGTAGAGATGACTTTGAGCTATCCTTCTTCCCTTTGGAATATTCCACTCCACTTTGAGCAAATATGGACGTCTACCAGAGATTCTCTAAAGTTAACGTTTTAGAATTGTAAGGACGGTTCGTGATGCTTATAATACCTTCTCAAGCACCCACATATATAGAAGAATTTGTATTCATCGATATTCCTCAATATTATATTTGTAGTTTTGGTTTTTCTCAAGCCCGAATATTTTTTTTTACCTTGGTGCCAATTCAGCCTTCTAGATATCACTAGCATCCGTATACCAATTGACGAAGATTCAGTCTAATACACATACTGATATCGTTTCCTCTTCATTGACCAGCAATGTGTACTCCTTGTAAGCTTCTGTATCAGTGTTATCATATGACGACCTCGCAGACCTGCTTAGAGACGTTACAGGTTCACCAACATAAGAATTGCAGTGAAGGTCACATCAGCATTGTCTCCAAGGGAATGTGAGTCGACTGTCGAGATGAAGGATATGTATTCTTTATTTATTTATTTATTGACGGGTGAACCCAGTGTAAAAAAAACATGAATATATATAGCCTATACAACATATCACAGAACATTGATTGATTTATACATATCTCCACTTTGAATACAAGGAACATTAAAAATAAAAACATTACATTATTGCAGGAATGCGTTTGGCTCTTTCAGTGCCAGTGTTAAAAATGTCCCAGTTCACTTTGTTACTCAGCGTCATCATCCTGTTTATCGAGTTATTGTTTGCATATATAGCTCATGTGTTTCTAAATTGAATGTGCTGCTATAACGTAATCGTTTTTGAGGAACATGAAATTTTATGGAGGCCAATAATTCAGGACAATCAATCTGATTATTACAAAATTTTTGAATAGTGATTATGTCAGTGATGCTTCTACGCTCTTCTAGGCTTTTTATGTTTAGGCAATTTAAAATATTGTCATAATCAAATTCCTCCATAGGAATACCAAGTTCGAAACCAATATAACGTAAAAAACGTTTCTGAGCTCTTTCTATTTTCATGATATGAGCTTGGAAGGCAGGAAACCACACAGAGCTGCTATATTCAAGTTGAGAGCGAACCAATGAAAAGTAAAGGGATTTCAATGCGACAATATTATGAAAGTCCTCTGTTGATCGTTTGATGAACCCTAGCATCTTCAAAGCTTCGTTACAGATAAATTCAATATGAGGAATAAAGCTAAGTTTTGAGTCAAAAAGTATACCAAGATCTTTCATGATGTCTACCTTTTCAATGACTACATCATTTAATGAGTACTCATCATTGTTAATTATGCTGTGATTTTTGCTGAAATGAATATATTTACATTTTGGGATATTCAGAACTAGTTTTTTCTTGTGGCACCACACAGAGAACCTGTCCAAGTCCTCTTGAAGATGAGTTGAGGAGGAGGGTCTCTCCAATTTGAGATATATTTTCATATCGTCAGCATATAATAATATTGAACTGAATTTAAAGCAAGAAGATACATCATTAACAAATAAATTGAACAGTAAGGGTGCTAAATGAGCACCTCGAGGAACTCGATCTGACAAGGAGGAATTAATCTTGACTCTTTGCCTGCGATTATCTAGATAGGATTTTAGCCATGCCAACAAACTGCCTCCAAGGTATTTGGACAACTCAAAAAAAATCAAATTATGATCTACCTTGTCAAATGCCTTGGAGAAATCTGTGTAAACTGCATCAACACTCAGTCCCTTCTCCAAGGCATCTTGAAGAGTAAAAAAAAATTAGTTGAGTATATCATCTCTGACCGTGGGATAGTTACTATCAGGAATACCGTTTAATGGCCTATTGACATTCGGAATCGCTTTCTTCATGAGTACAATAATCAATATTTTAGTTTTAATGATTCTTCTACCACTTAAGCCTGAATGCTGCCTCCACCTTTATGTTCATCCATAATTACCGTGCTGCAAAAATGTCCCTGCTGACTCACTAAAAATCTAATATACGTATCTTCTTCAGGATAATATAACAAACCTTATTAACAGAAATAAATAGATCCGGCTAGTCACTCTCATTCCACCGCTATACCGTGGATGGTGATTGAATATAAAACATTTTTCTCTTCAGATTTCGACCCCTCAATGACGAAGAATCACCCTGAAACTTATACTATAAAGTACAAACGTTATTATCGTTGTTCTATCAACATCATAAAGACCTTCTCTGAGTTCTCACAGGTTCACCATCATAAAAAATTTGCGTAAACTATCACTATAAAGTTAATAGCATTGTTTGTGTGGGAATATAGCAGAGTGGATACAAAATACGTGTTCTCAGTAAAAGAGTACATACAAGAATTTGAGGGCTCTAGAATGTTATCCATGAGGATTCATCATATGTAGGTCCTAGCACATTGGGAGTCTCTTCCTGGATGTCTTCCTTTAAGAGAAGAACAGAGAGGATCCATCAATGTTTATAAGTACTGACATCATTAATCTACCCTTCTGCGACCACTTATCCTCACAAAAACGTGATAGATACGGTTGATTGATAGAGGAGCGATATGACAATAGCGACATAATTTATTCATCAGACAAGCAGCTGTCTAGCCCTTTAAACGAATGCCTCCCTCCATCCATATACTTCGCCGACCCTAATTAATGTGATGCAAAGGTATCATTTTCGAATGAATCTCAGTCCCACACACAGATTGATATTGATTCCTAAATTAACTAACAAAGTTTTTCTCAACACAGATAAATAACATATTCCTCAAATGAAAAAATAATAATAAAGTGTTGCTAGCATGGATGGTTTACTTGGATGTGAGAAATTTTTTTTCTTGAAGTAAATAGCATTGCCTGTCTGGGAATGTCACAGAGTCGACACGAAAGATGTATTCTTGGTACAAGAGAAATGTTTTCGAGGCACTGGATTTTTTCTACATCTAGAGGCTCACAGAATCAGTTATCTACGATCCCCTTCCCTTACAAAATCGTGATGGATGCGATTGATTGATAGATATTTCATATGACAACATAGCGACATGATCTATTCATCAAATTGCAAGGATGCAGATGTCTTGCCCATCTTGCCAGAATGCTTTCCATCACCTCAGGGTTCATCCATCTACTTCCACAACACTAATTACCGTGTTGCAAAGGTATACCTGTTGACTGAACACGCATTGTGATATTGATATCTGAATTGAGTGACTTTTTCTCTATTTTTAGAATTCATCTCCATCAACACATATGAACTCCTCGAGTGAGAACATATTAGAGCTGCTCCGGCGTGGATGGTACTTGGACGTACGACATTCTTCATCTTGGATTTTGTTCCAGGAATAGCTGGTTGAAGTAACCAACTATGCGATCGAGATAGAATCATCCAGGAACTTATGCTAGGAAGGTTTCACAGTTGTAGTGATTATTGTCTTATTGTCTATCTGGAAATATAGCAGAGTCAACACGAAAGATGTGTTCTCAGTACAAGAAGAAGAATTCGGAAGCACTGGATTTCCTTCTGCGATTCCTTTGACATAGGCATATTGGCGTTCATTTGCTGGGATGTCTGCTCCTACGTGAAGAATATGCAGAATAAGTTACCTATACACGAAAAAAAAATTACTCAGCTCGAATGAATATTTAATAGTGGCAAGTGAAAACTTGTATATCAATTTGAGACAAGGTAACAAGTTAATAACCTCAAAAATATTTGTGTTCTTGAAAGTGAACACTAAAACTATCAACCTGTTCCATTGAATTTCAGATTGATAACTGTTAGTGAACACAGCACTTGTCATCAATGACTTATTCACTTGTTATTAGTCACTTATTAACTTGTCTTTAGAGATTTATACATTTGCGATTAGTGACTTTTCCACTTGTCATTGATGTCTTGTTCACTTGTCATTAGTGGCCTATTAACATGTTATTATTGACTAATTTACTCGTCATCAGTGACTTATTCACTTGTCATCGGCTAGGTACTTATTACAGATTACTACATATTTTTCTCTGAAAGATGATAACCTTGATGGAAAACATAAGCTTTGTGCATTCGAAACATTCATTTTAGAGCTGTGATGAATTCAAAAATCACAAAAAGGTAAGGCTGACGATTGAGTTACTGGGTATATCAGGATCATGCGCCGAGAAAATCGGTCTATCAGATGCACTTGTACACTGTTTTTTCTTCAGTGATGATGAAAAAGTGAAATTCGAATCAACTTCCATTATCCTCTTCAAAGGAATAACAGATCAAGAACTCAACACCCCACAGCTCAGAGCGCGGCACACAAACAGAAAATCCCCACGAATATAATATAGCAGTTGTTTAGCAGGGCACTCGCATGACTTGGAATTTTAATTTCACTAGTAGAAACGCATGTATACTCCACAACTGCTGAGATCATAATATGATGAATCCGTGGACAGTGGGAGTGGTCGCGATGGGGTTTGTCCCCGAATAATACATTGGAGATATCCGTACAACGAAAATATGTATAACCGCATAACCACAGATGAGCTGTCACCTGCACCGATCGAATTGATAGATTGTCTTAATCGATGAGTTCGCTTAGAGCAAGTGATTTTGTATCAGAAAAATTATTCAATAATAGTGAACACTAGTTTAGTGTTCACTAAGAATGAGCGAACTCAAAATACATATGGATTTGCTCAATATCAACAAGGGTCCTGATCACTTACAGCTGAGACATTGTTTCAGAAATACTACTTCAAGTACCTCATTTTCCTACCGTTGGTGAACATTTGTTTGTCACAATCGACTTTTTTTCAAGAAAACGATGTACTTGAAAAAGTTTTCTCCGTATACTCTACTGCGACCAGTTTTCTCCACAAAAACGTGATGAATGCAATTGATTGATGAATATTTGATAAGACAATAGCTACATAATGTATTCGTCAGATAGAAAGAAGCAGCTGTCCCGCCAGAATGCTGACCTACGCCTCAATGTTTTTCCATCTACTTGGACAACACTATAACTATTACCGTGTTATAAAGGTTCAATGAATTCCAGTGCAACACACAGATTTAGCACAGATGAACATCATAATCCTCAAGAAGTAAGAACATATTAAAACTGCTGCTAGCGTGGATAGTACTTAGATTTTAGACATTCTTCATCTTGGATTTTGATCCGTGAATAACTGTGTGTGTCTTATCAACGTCTCGAAGTCTATTCCAGAGTCGTTGAAGGTTCAGTAGCAAGTCACAGTACTTGTCTTATAAAGTGAATAGCATTGTCTGGGATCCTGGGGATGTAACAGAGTCGAGGCAAGAGATGTATTCTTAGTACAAGAGAAAATAATCAGAGGCCTTGGATTTTTCTCAAGGATTCCTCAGGCTCAGTAACATTTGGATACACTTGCTGGGATGTTTTCTCTCACGAGAAGAACAAACAGAATCAGTTATCTAGTCTTCTGCAACCAATTATTCTCACAAAAACGTGATAGATGCAATTGATTGGTATGACAATGAAGACATAATTTATTCATCAGATAACAAGAAAGCTGGCTCTCCCTCTCCTCAATACAAAATGCTTCCCTTCACCTCAGTGTTTATCCCTGTTCACAAGATTTTACTGCAACACACAGATTCAGCACAGATGAACATCACAATCCTTAAGAAGTAGAAAAATATTAGAGCTGCTGCTATCGTGGACAGTACAGTATTTGTTCCATGAAGTGAATAACCTTGTCTGGGATCCTGGGAATGTATTCTTAGTACAAGAGGAAACCCTGGATTTTTCTCAAGGATTCCTTAGGCTTAGGCACATTTGGATTCACTCGCTGGGAGATATTTTCTCACGAGGGGAACGAACAGAATCAAATATCTACTCTTCTGCAACCAATTATTCTTTAAAAAACGTGATTGATGCAATTGATCGATAATAAAGACATCTCCATCCATCTCAGTGTTTATCCATCTACTTCGACAACACTAATTACCGTGTTACAAGAGTATCCCTGTTTACAAGATTTTAGTGCAACACACAGATTCAGCACAGATGAACATCACAATCCTCAAGAAGTAGAAAAATATTGGAGCTGCTGCTATCGTGGATAGTACATTTTTGGATGCGGTTGAAGTATGCAACTCTGCAATTGGGATAGAATCATCGAGGAGTGCATGCCTTATGCAATGTAGTTTCAACATTAGAAGTGTCTTATTAACGTCTCGAAGACTATTTCAGAATCTTTGAAGGTTCAGTAGCATAACAAAGTCGCAGTACTTGTCTTATGAAGTGAATAACCTTGTCTGGGATCCTGGGAATGTAACAGAGTCGAGGCGAAAGATGTATTCTTAGTTTAAGAGGAAATAATCAGAGGCCCTGGATTTTTCCCAAGGATCCTTCAGGCTCAGTCACATCTGGATTCACTTGCTGAGATGTTTTCTCTCACGAGAAGAACATACAGAATCAGTTATCAACTCTTCTGCAACCAATTATTCTTACAAAAACATGATAGATGCAATTGATTGATATGACAATAATTTATTCATCAGATAACAAGGAATCTCTCCCTCTGCTCAATCCCAAATGCTTCCCTCCACCTCAGTGTTTATCCATCCACTTCGACAACACTAATTACCGTGTTGCAAAGGTATCCCTGTTGACTGAAATTACGTCACACACACAGAGCAAGACTAGTATTGATTCGTAGGTGCTCGCAGCTCCAGGTCAGCGGCTGCGTGCTCAATGCCAAAACGACCCTCTGCCGGTCTCTCTCGACGACGAAAGAGACGGGGTAGCTCTCTCCAGACCGGGCCCCTGCCATCGTTTCGCGAACCCTGCGCAGTGCATGAGCCCTGGCCTGCCTGGAGACCACTCCTAGTGCTGGTGTCGAATGTGACACTACGAATGTAAGAGTGTGCTGTGCTCGACGATGCCGAGGATCAGGGGACACGTGTAGAGGCCCCAGGATGGGGCACAGCCGGGTGGTGTGGCCAGCCGTGCTGCTGACCCTTTTGCTGGTCCTGCCATGGGCATCGGCTGGGTAAGTCGGAGCATGTGCTTTATTTTGGTCCGGATCCAGTGGGTGTGTGGTTGGTTCCCTGATGCTGATGCTCGGTCGGGACAACATTCAGAACTCTACTCCAATACACATCTTTCTGAATAAAATACGAATGATGATTGGCTCCAAATGTATTTATCAGCAGGTATCGTTGGGGAATATTATATTGGACAAAGTTTCATGTTGGCAGTAGTTAATATACTTCAACTGCATTCAAAGCTTCAGATACCCATGCAAAAAATTGTGATACATGGTCTGTGAAACATTCATGACTGAATGGTAAACATATGTTAAAATTTGAAAATGAATAATAAAATCCAACTAGTTCAACAGATCCTTTAGTGAGACTTGATTGTATGAAATCAGAGAGATGACCACCTCATGAATATATAGCTATCACTAACAAAGCGTGCACTTTATACAATATTCCATTCTTTTGATGAGATTGTGCAAACCTCAGTGCCATCTGGGAGGTGCCCGGACAATAAACATCTTATTGCTGGGATCTGGTCCAGGAAATGTTTACTCAAGAGGCAATTGACTGTAACAATATGAGGTGCATACTCTCACGAAGTTGTCGCGGTATCAGCCCCATTCAACATGAATACTGTTGAAGCTAGGTGTTGAAGATGTTCTTTTTATGATTGTGTTAATTTCATGTACATATAGTATATTATAAAAAAATAATAATGTCAGTTAGACAGAAAAATAAAAAATAGATTCTGACACGAATTTTCAAGATAGAATTTTATTAAATATACCATTTAAAGTATATTCTGAAATATTGGTCCTTCGAGATATAGAAACCAACACTGTGGACAGCAGTTTACGATAAGCAGAATACTGAGTATATGGAAAAACCAAACGGCAAGAGACTCACGGCAGGAATCAATAGAAACCTAGATAAGAATTACGTTTGGCCCGAGAATTTTGCTTCAGCTAGGACTATTATGACCGACGAAAGAAATAAAAGAACAGAAACTAATGAAATCGATACTCATGAATCTGTTTCTCATCAGTCAGCAAACAAATCGAATCATACTTCTCGACATTCAACTCATACCAAATGTTCTAAGAGTAGTATTGAACTTCTAAGGAAAAGAGTTGAATTGGAAGCAGAAAAGGCAAAACAAGTTTTGTTGGATCAAGCCTTGAAGGAGAAGCTGAAGATTATCGAGATGGAAAGACAATTACGTGAAGCAGAAATCTTGGAGTTGGAAGAAAGACACTCTCAAATGAGCTGCAGACGTAGTGAAAGTTTGAACCTTCACGAGCATGATGTTGACATTTCTCCAAAAAGTTTTCTCGAAAATGATCCAGTGACTGAGTGGGTGAATCAGATTCCAAACGGATTCGACCAATTGAGTATTGCAGAAGTCGCAGATGTACCAAATATGCAGATGAATTCACCACAACATGAAAATGCTATGATGCATTCATATACAGGGCCCAACAATCCCGTTATTCAGATGACTTCAGGGCATTTGGACCAGATATGCCAAATAATGAGAAAAAACTGCCAACCAGGTACATCAGGACTTGGATCATCAAACTATTCAAGCTTACCTAAGTTTGACGGTAATCCAGAAGATTGGGCAATATTTCTCAATCAGTTCAAGAGAACCACGGAAATATATCGTATTTCGGATGAAGAGAACATTATTCGACTGCAGAAGTGTCTCACTGGACGAGCAAGAGAATCTGTACTTCCACTTCTGATATCATCTTCGAATATATCCAAAATCATACAGACTCTTGAAATAACATTCGGGCGACCAGAATTTATAATTTCTACACTGATCGAAAAGGTAAGGAAAGCTCCTCCTCCCAAAGAAGGACGATTCGAAACTTACCTACCCTTTTCAAACGTAGTTGAAAATTTAGTGACGACTATGCAAGTTTTCAACAGTACTGGACACATGAACAATCCACAATTGTTATCTGAAGTAATTGTGAAGTTACCACCATTTCTTAGACTAGAATGGGCTAAAACAACAATTACCAGAACTGACGTGACATTGAAGGAATTTTCTGACTGGTTGAGAGAAATCGCCATAGCAGCTTCTTCATGTATTAGTGCAGGCATAGTCGACAAAAAAGTATTCGAAAATGATAATTTCGAATCTAGACGGAAGAAAGAAAACGTGTTTTCAACAGGAAAAATTGAGACAGGAAAGAAGTCCAACTGCAATGTCTGTAAAAAAAGTTATCACCCTGTAGAAGAATGTGATGCTTTCAAACAAATGGATGTTAACGAGAAATGGAAGTATGTAACATCGAAAAAACTTTGTTTCGCTTGTCTCCGACCTGCTCACACTGTTTTCAAATGCAGAAAGAGAAAAAAGTGCAGCATTGAAGGTTGTGAAAAATTTCATCATTCTATTCTACATAATCCAGACATGGTGAAGACCTTCCTTTCTAAAGATGAGTCTTCAGATTATCAAAGCAATCATTCAGAGAGAATTCATCATTCACGGGACGACCAGGCAGAAATACTTCTTCGCATAGCACCAGTGAAATTGAAAAGTCACAATAAAGAAATTTTCACCTTTGCTCTATTCGACGAAGCAGCGACTACAACTCTGGTTGACTCCAGGATTGCAGAGGAAATAGGACTCGATGGACCGGTCGAGCCCCTTTGTTACCAGTGGCTGAACGAAGTGAGCAGGAATGAAGACGATTCGAAAAGAGTTTCACTAAATATTTCTGGGGTGGATGAAACGGCGAAAACTTACCGAATTTCTGGCGCAAGAACAGTTCGAGATCTATCCTTACCAAAACAGACAATAGATGTAGATGAAATGGCAAAGATGTATCCCTATATCAAGCAAGTTCCAGTAGTTTCCTTCAGAGATGCTCAGCCCATGATATTGATCGGACAAGACCAATGTGCTTTAACAATAGCACGAAAACTATACCAAGGTTCTTCGTGGAATACGCCATTTGTTTCGAAAACTTTGTTGGGATGGGTCATCCATGGACGAAAACCTGAGTTCAAACAGAATCTTGATAGATCTCTGGTATTTCATCTGTGTTGCAGTCAATCACAAGAAAATGACGAATACTTGCATAATCTTGTGAAAGACTCATTTAAGACTGAAAATTTTGGCGTTAAAATAATTGAAGGAAACGGAAGATCGAAAGAAGACGAAAGAGCACTAGAAATTATGGAAAAGACTCTGAAGATGGTTGAAGGAAGATTTGAACTTGGATTATTGTGGAGGAACGACGCGGACATTCTACCAGATAGCAAAACGGTGGCAATGAATAGACTGAAATGTATGGAGAGAAAAATGGACAAGAATGTTAATTTTTCTGAAAGATATTGCGCTAAAATTGAAGAATATTTGAAGAAAGGATATATACGAAAACTTGAACCAGATGAGGCTAAGAAAGACGGACCAAGAACTTGGTATTTACCTCATTTTGGTGTGATTAACCCGAATAAGCCCACCAAATTGAGGTTAGTGTTTGATGCTGCAGCCAAATCAAATGGTATAAGCTTGAATACTCAACTTTTACAAGGTCCTGATTTATTGAGGAGTTTAACTGCCATCTTATGGAAATTCAGACAGAGAAAAATAGCGTTTTGTGGAGACATCAGAGAGATGTTCCATCAGATATTAATAAGAGACGAAGACTGTTCTGCACAACGATTTTACTGGAGAGGAAATGATAGATCTAGATTTCCAGATGTATACGAAATGAAGGCCATGACTTTTGGTGCAACATCCTCCCCTTGTATGGCGCAATTTGTGAAGAACAGAAATGCGGAAAATCATCTGAACGAATTTCCAGAAGCAGCCAAAGCCATCATTGATAAGCACTATGTGGACGATTATTTAGATGGAACAGACTCTGAAGTTCAAGCAGCACAACTAATATCTCAGGTAATTGAAGTTCACAGACGGGGCGGTTTCGAGATTTGCAATTGGATATGCAATTCCCAGGAGGTTTTGAGAACCATTCCAGATGAACTTCGATCTGAATCTCAGAAAAAACTGAATTCGTTCTGTCAGGAGCCATCAGAGAGGATTCTGGGTTTATGGTGGAGACCAGAAACTGATGATTTCACATTCTCTACTCACTGCCATAAAGTCAATCCAAATGTGATGAATTCTTCGAAATTCCCAACTAAGCGAGAAGTTCTTCAGTTGACTATGTCTGTTTTTGATCCACTCGGATTTTTGTCACCTTTGATTATAAAATTCAAAATTTTCATGCAAGATATATGGCGCCTTGGAATTGGTTGGGATGACATGATTACCCCAGAAATGGAGTCCAGGTGGACTCACCTGATGCAAGAATTCCGATCAATTGAAACAATATTCATTCCAAGGTGGTACGGACCTAATTTATCACAAAGTACCTGCATAGAACTCCATGGATTCTGCGACAGCAGTGAAAAAGCATTCGCTGCAGTGGTCTATTTACGTTTTGTGGTTGGAAATATCATCCACGTAGCCTTCGTCAGTGCTAAAACTCGAGTAGCACCATTGAAACAACTCAGTATACCGAAACTCGAACTTCAAGCAGCTGTTATGCTGAGTAGACTCATGAACACCATTCAAAGTAATTTAGAAATCAAAATATCGACATCTTATCTGTGGACGGATTCGAGCACCGTACTGTATTGGATAAGATCAGAATCAAAAAGATTCAAGACCTTCGTCTCGCATAGAGTCGGCGAAATTTTAGGACTGACAGACGTCTCCAGTTGGTGTTGGGTTCCTGGGGAAGAAAATGTTGCAGATGAGAGCACTCGGCAAATTCCAAACAAAAATAACAATTGGTTAGATGGTCCAGAGTTTCTAAGGTCTACCTCAGGATCTTGGCCAAAAGAAAAGAGGGAAGAACTGAACTTGGATATGCTGGAAATAAAAAAAGAAAAAGTTTTGATCACAAGGATAATCGAGAGTTATCTACCTGATGTTCAACGATTTTCAAAATATAGAAGACTTGTTCGAACAACAGCATGGATGATGAGATTTATAGAAAATTGTAGAACAAGAGAGAAAATAACAGGCGAGCTGAAGAATGATGAAATAGAGAGGGCTGAGAGAATTTTACTCAAATACATTCAGAGCATTTGTTTTCCTGAAGAAATATCAGATCTAAAGAAAGAGAAATCAGTATGTAACACTAGCAAGCTACTTTCTTTATCACCGTTCATAGACGAGGAAGGAATCCTGAGAATCAAAGGACGACTTCAAAATTCTGAGGACTTGAACTTTTTCCAGAAATTTCCCATCATCCTAGACCCAAAACATCGTTTCACGAAATTGCTAATTGAAGATTATCATAATAAATTTCAACATCAAGGACAGGAGCTTTTGATCAATGAAATTCGACAGAAATTTTGGATACTGAAAATAAGAAGTGCTGTCAGAACGTGCAGTAATAATTGTTTTTATTGTAAAAAATCTAGAGCAAAGCCAGCTGTTCCGCAAATGGGACAATTACCAGAATGCAGACTTCAAAGCTTCGTCCGACCATTCACCATAACAGGTATGGATTATTTTGGACCTGTTACGGTGACTATCGGGAGAAGACACGAAAAACGATATATAGTACTTTTTACATGCATGAGTGTGAGAGCTGTTCATTTGGAAATTGCCAGTACTTTGAATACCGATTCTGCGATTATGGCAATCCGTAGATTCATTGGAAGGCGAGGCTATCCACGAGAAATTCATTCCGATAACGGAACGAATCTACACTCAGCTAACAAAGAATTGAAAAATGCTGTGAAAAACTTGAAGAAAGAAGACATTTCAGCGTATCTGACCACTAAAGAAATAAATTGGAAATTCATTCCAGCAGCTTCACCACACATGGGAGGAAGCTGGGAGAGGTTGATCAAGTGTGTTAAGTCCGTGTTGAGAGTTACACTGAAAGAAAGATGCCCGAAAGAAGAAGTTCTGTATACGTTGGTTGTTGAGGCTGAGAATATGGTCAATAGCAGACCTCTGACGTATGTATCTTCAGATTCAAATGACCCTGAGAGCATCACACCAAATCACTTTCTCCTCAACTCATCAAGTGGAGCATCTCCAGTGACTGGAAAATTCGACTCGAAAGAAATCAACCTCAGAAAGCAGTGGAGAGTTTCGCAAGCATTGTCTGATATGTTTTGGCGGCGATGGGTGAAGGAATATCTACCCACCTTGAATAAGAAGGGCAAATGGCATTCGGACATCAAGAATGTGAAAGTCAATGACGTTGTCATCGTCGTGGATGACACACAAGCTCGAAATTCATGGCCATTGGGAGTGATTCAGAGAGTTTATAATGGGAAAGATGGCAAAGTCAGAGTTGTCGACGTGAAAATGAAGAATGGTACCTTCAGACGACCAGTTGCAAAAATATGTAGATTGTCTCATGTAACAGAAGAGTAATAACGAAAAGACGAAGATTAGTTTTATAAGTTTGAATTTATCGACATGATATGGCTTCAAAACTAAGGGGGGAGAAATGTTGAAGATGTTCTTTTTATGATTGTGTTAATTTCATGTACATATAGTATATTATAAAAAAATAATAATGTCAGTTAGACAGAAAAATAAAAAATAGATTCTGACACGAATTTTCAAGATAGAATTTTATTAAATATACCATTTAAAGTATATTCTGAAATACTAGGTGTGTTTGGGAAATATCCAAGATGAACTTCAACTGATACTCATTTCTTCTCAGGTATACATTCAACAAACGTCAGCAAACAATTTCTCTCAAATTCCATCTGATATGGAATTTATATATAGAATCACTTATTTCAAAAAGATCTTCAGAGAATTTGAATTGGAACACATGCGCTCTATCTTGGTTTCACGAGTATGAATGTGTTTTTTTTTTGTTGGAGCTTGACCTGGATAACATATCTTGAATACATCTTCTGCTACAACGCAAGAACGCGAGATGTCAGTTTGAAATGTTGAATTCACTCTGAGCTCGCGATTCCCTGCTTAATTAAAAAAATTCACGGTGGCCTGAAATGCACTTGCCACCTATCAAATACTCTTGAGTCGAATAAGAAAGTTGATAGATTGTTAGGCTTCCGGCATTCAGTCAAATAAAAAAATCTCTACTCTCATTTCTTTTGCTATTCAGATTTTCCACTTTGGCCCATATTTCATTCAGAGTATCTTCTTCAATGTTGTACGTATTTTGAGTTATATAAAAGCACTGCGAATCCACTGATTCATATTTCCTGGCCATCATTTGAGATCATTTGGTTTTAAAACTCCTAGGAATTTATTTTCACATCTATGGTACCGATGATGTTGATTATAATATACATTTCCTTGCATAAGAAGGTAATTACGAAACTCTGGATATTTACTTAACACTATACTTTTCACGAAAACAATGTGAAAATTCAATAAAAGATCAATCAACTCTTATTCTTCATTGATGATACCTGATGAATTTGAGCTGTATTTAGATTTTTTCAAGCAGTAATGTCAACCATGATGTCATAATAGATACAAAAAAAACATAGTGAGAAATCAAAGCTATTACATGATGTGCATTAGACGACAATAATTTCAAATTTATCGATTGGCTATGTTGAAGGCATTGTATGGAAAAAATCAGAGAGTCAGATAGTGTGAGAGTATGAGAATGATACTTATAGATATCACACACTGGAGGTGTTTCCTTGAAGAGTGTCGTATTGGAGATTCTCCAACTTGCTGTTGGATAAGAATCTTGGAATTTGGTGTTTTTGTTTCATATCTTGTTTTATTTTCGAACTTCTGGAGGTTATAAGTTCTTGGGAAAACTTCCACTGGCAGAGAATTCCAAAGCTTCGTTGTTCTACAGACAAACGAGTTTTGGTAGACTGTTGTTCGGTATTTTCCAAGGTGAACGACAAAAGGAATGAAGCTCAGATTGTTTATGTTTGTTCTACCTGAAAACGTTATCTGTTCTTCAGCTTCATGGGGAGTGTGTTGAACTTCCTCAATTCAAATGGTTATCTATACTAATACAGTAAGCAGGTGAAAGTTGGAACCAATTAGTTGAAAGCTTGACATGCCATATAGTGGGAAAAATGGCTCAGACACGATTTGCTTTTTCAGTTGAGCATTCTTTGGCCTACTCATATTCCTGATGACATCATCACTGTCGTCGCGTAAATATCAGTTTTTTGAAATGGTGATACCTTCATAAAGAAAGCATTTTTCTGTACATGAACTTGTATTTCTTCTTAATTTCTTCATTATATTACATATCCGCGTTTATGTTCGAGAAAAGAGAGAGTTTTCATTTATGATAATGTGATTTATAGTGATCAACAATATGAGTAGACTAACAGATGCTAAACCGAAAAAGATAATCGATCTGTCTGAGCTTTTTTCTTCATTGGCCTCATCAAGGTTTTGATGAATTGGCTCCAACCTTTGCGTACTTGCTGTTTAATTTTACCACGTGATTCCAATGCTATTATAGCTGCTTCAATTTTATATATTATTCCTGATGGGTAGGCAAGTATAGTCACCTTCACGTCACTATGTTACTGAACAGAATCGTACCTGTAGACTCGCCTGTTATAGAAAAGTATGGTTCAGTCCAACTTTTACCTTCATCAAACATTTTCTGGATGAATTTGTATTAGGTTTGAATGCATCTTTGAAAATCAAAGGAATTTTTTTTTCTGCCAGGAGCTACAGTTATGTCTAAAACTCTTGACACCACTATGTATAGATTGAAGTAAATGGATATAATAGTTAGTTGTGAGTTGTTGATTATTTCCTCTGGTGTGCCCACTCTTCAATTGTTTCATCAGACTAACTCTATATGAACAATTGCATGCGATTTCGGAATGTGAGGTTCCCATATACGATGATAGATGGTGTGAACGATGGACAATTTCTTGGAAAATTTGAAAATGCGTATCAAATCTTATTATGAAGTTGAACTAGACTTTCAAGGATGTGTTTTCCTCCTTTCGGGACCCAATGAGTCCTGTTGGTGATGCACGAATTCAATTATAGCTGAATAGAAGCATCTATAGAGACAGGGCAGAAAAAAGACAGGGTGCATCAAATAATCCGTGCAGAAACATCTCAATCGTGATCTTGATCCTCATTGATCCGTTGATCGTGATTCGACATATATGTCACGAGATTTTGTTTTCGGCATATTCATGATTTTTATCAAATTTCAGATAGAAATACTATGCATTCTTATGAATGATGATCTATCGGAACATTAGTAGTTTATTAAGCAGGTATTGATATTATATTAGGTAGTTAAGTATATTGTGCTTTCACCATGGACTAACCATGCTGCGATGTGTGAGGATTATTTGAATATCCGAACATTCGTTTCATTTTATGTACCAAAAGTGAGTAAATAAACCATTATCACAGAATTCTCTCGAGTTAAGACTTGGTGTCGTTCATGAATTCACCACTGAAAGTGGAAAATATAACGCACCAATTCCGTTTGCACAAAAATTGTGAAAATGGAAAAATGAACTCAAATGAATGTGTCATGATGCCTGTAAATTTAGTTTGAAACTTCGGAAATTTATCAAGATTCTCCCACACTCCTCGCTATTTTTACAAAGTAGGCGATATCGAGAGATATCGTATAACTTCTTTCAATAGGGAGTGATAACACCATTTGACTTTCTATATATCTTTGTTATTTGTTTCTCTTCCTCGATTGAACTATCAGCCGCAGCAGTCATTCTACGTTTGCTGCCGTGTGCAACATGTAATTTTTTCTCCAAATGTTATAAAACTCATTTTGTGCAATTTATTTATCGGAAACTCCATCATTTTGTGCTCATCCAATGTCCTTGTCCATTTTGAATACCAATTTCATTCAAATTCCTTGGAACGTTGCATAGTAAAAACCTTTCCCTGCATGCCTATAGTCAGAGAAAAGTCACTTGCCCTGCCGCTTGTAGAAAAACATACATTACTCGAAAGGTTTAAGATCAACGATTGATTCGTCTTTTGTGAATCTTTTCCCAAGTTCAATTCATCCCGAGAGAATGAGTTCTTACGCCTTCCCTGCCTCTGCCTGTTTTTATAACGAAAGATATTAGTATCTCGTGGTTGAACGAGCAGAAAGCACAGCATTAACATAAGAAGTCGCTGCCAAGTCTTTGTTTTGAAATCGGGACGGGACTCTTCCGAGATCGGCGCCTCCTGTGACGTCAGAAAGTCTAAAGCTCATTTATCCAGAGAGCAGAAACGCCAGCTACGTTCCAAATGGATGGTTTTTCCAGAAAGGATGGCAAAAAATGAAAGGTTCCACTTTCAAAGGCTATAAAGAGTTGCTTATGGACCCATTGTTATAACGAAAGTAATGCTCGTACATTGCGAAGAAGCTCTACAGCGTGTCTCAGTTTTGCATCAGTGAGGATGTAACTCCCATTATGATCATGCAAAAGATATCTGATTCTCTTTCGATATCAGCGTCTCCTTTGACGTCAGAAACGTATATGCTCATTTATACAGAGATCAAAAACGATATAGAATGAATAACATAAAATGGGAGTTTCAACTTTCAAGAAACATTGCTGATAAACCCTTTGTAATAGCGGACCTTCAATATGTATATATCACAGACGAGTTATACAGAGTATCTCAGTTTCTATCAAGTTTATCAACTTAACCTGTAACGTCAATGGTTCCATTATCGGAACCTTGAATAAAAAGAAGTCTCGGCTATATAAGAAGTATCCATGTTACCTATATGTATATTTCCATCTCCTCGGTTTCTTTGTTCAACTTCACATTTTCGATTGCAGTTATCCCAGTTTCCTGATATTCTAGTGAAATATCCCACTTCAATACATAAAAACCTGAAGTTTTCACGGTTTGATATGAAAGCACAAGTTTATTTTATTGAGGACAAATAGAGATCGAAAAGTACTCTCACTTTCTCTCATCATCAAATGGAACTCAGCATACTTTCCGTTGAGGTTTTTCAGGGTGCCCAGAATATCTTCTCTAAGGATGAATGCTGGTTGGATGACCATGGATTTCAAGCTTTCAACACATAATATCACTAATACTCATTGAAATATTGGGAACTTCAAAATACAATCTTGAATCAGATATTGATTCCTTTCAAATGGCGTTCTCCAAGAATTATATCTCCATTTCATGAATGTTTGAATTTTTTTTTTTTTTCAAGTGGAACACTCTATACCTATATCTTATTGCATATCTTAAGAGAGTGCGTGAGCAGAGGGACCATTTTTTCATTGTAGAATCGCTATTAAAAAATTAAAACACCCTGAAAATACATAATGTCAAGGGTTGTCAGGTGTTTTTTGACTAGAGTATGATTTTTTTTTCTCGGATACTATCGAGTTGAATTTAGTTATTTCAATTGAGATACTGAACCCGACAACATGGGTAATGATATCATTAACGATATTACGACTGAATCAGTCAGCTGCTTATGATCTATAAGGTACAGATCCGACCTTTCCTGGAATACTGTTTCCATATTTGAAGTGTAGCACCCAAACATACCCTGAAACTGTTGGATTTTATCCAAAAAAGGGCAATTCGTCTCGTGGGTGATGCCTCGCTCACAAACTCACTCACTTCTCTGGAACACCGTAGAAAAGTTGGCGATGTGGCTCTATTTTATAGATATTTTCATGGACGATGCTCTTCTGAAATATCAACGATTGTCCCTCCCTTGGCAGTCTCGGCGAGATTAACCCGTCGAGTTGAGGCTTCGCACCCCTTCGTGGTCACTTTGGAGACCTGCAGAACATCTATTTCCAAACACTCGTTTATCCAACGAACAGCGAGGCTCTGGAACACATTGCCAAGGGAGGTGTTCCCCGAGGCATATAACCTCCAAAAATTCAAGAAGAACACCAATTCCTACCTTATTTCCCTTGGTTCTCACGATGTTCTCTGAACATTACATGATATTCCTTTGCGTGAGGACCAGAACATTAAAAAAAATCAGATGATGATAATGATATTGAAGCTGATTGAAGCGAGAGTTCAATTTCTTCAGCAGAATCAGACGAACCTGAACCTCAACAAGAAAGCTCTCAAAAGTTGATGTCCAGGCTAATAACATTTAATCTGATGATACAGAAGATCATTACGAATTTCGAAAATATAACCCAAGGAATAGAGGTCAACAATCAAGTAGTTCGACTGAATTGGATGATTCAAATGATGGACTGGTGAACCAAGGTTGAAGGCTTGGTTTCCTTCTAGAATAATCTATAACTGTCAGAAAACTCCCAGACCTAGACGAATGAGAAAACTACCTATGAAGCTGAAGGAATTCATATGTAATACATACAAATAGTTTGGATGTAAAGTGAAATACATTATTTTGTTACTATGGTTATATGGGGGCCAGGTAGCCGTGCGGACAGAGTAACAGTATTCTCATTCGCGTTCGCTTGCCAGTCGTGGGTTCAATTCCCCGCAACTGCAGAAATTTTTCTGATGGCCCAAGAAAGTGTTTGGGATCATACGTTAAAAGATAAGGCCCCCCACATTTCTTGCTCGCACAAGTCTCCCGAAGACTTCTGAGGGTTGCTCGTAAGGGGACAACCGAATGAGGGATAGAACAGTTTTAGAAACAAATTTTAGTCATATTGAAAGTTATTGAATAAATTTATCAACAGAGTGCGAAAGTCAGACTTCCTCGGGGCAGTGTTGTTGAATCGCTATTGAAAACTAAAGAAACCCTGAAAATACAAAACGTCAGAAGGGTTGTCGGGTTGTTCTTTACTTGAGTCTGATTTTCATTTCCTTGGATATTTTTAAGATGAATTTAGTTATTTCAATTGAGAAACTGAACCCGGGAACATCTTTTTCAACTCAAGTTGAGCTGAGACCAGGAGATTATCAAATATATATGTCAGTTAACCTGACAGGAAACTTGAATACAATCATTAGATAATTTCACGATCACAATTCCAACCAAGATGGTAACTTGAAACATAAAATTGAAACACTCTGAATGCCATGTACAAGATTTCGAATGGTAATTATTGTTTTCGTTTGTTTCCATAATTTTGTTTGTGAATCAATGTTGGGATAAATGAAGTTGCAATTTACAATAATGAATGGGAAATTGAATTCATATGGCACAACGGCATGTGTAAATAAATCTGCGAGTCAAAATTTTCATACATCAATAATTCGAAAATTGTTATGAATTGCTATAGGGACATAAATGAAAATATTCATATCCCAATTATAAAACGGCAAAGCTCCGTAATTCTTTGATAATTGACGTATTCCCAAGAACTTTTTTCTCCGAAAGTTCGAACAAATTCTAACAGCTACTCTCTCTTCCAATCCTCCCTATTTCCTGTCGCGCGCTCCAAATAATGAAAATAATACAGGGTGTTCAGTGACTTGATGCCGATAGCTTAAGGGCATATTCCTTGAACAATTTTAAGTCGGGGAACAATCAGATAACGACTTTGCTTAGCGGTGGATTGGAAGAGGAGGTCCAGTAATTCGGCTGTCCAGCTCACCCGACCTAATGCATCTCAAATGAACAATAAACCAGAGATGGGCTGATTCAAAATATTATTATTGTAACTACATCCATACGAGGTGACACATATACTCTTCAGTGAGCAGAGGAGTATGTCACGAATGGTTCAAATCTTTCATAAGTGATAGGAAACAGATCGTGAAATCAAATGGGAGTCTGTCTGACATCAGGGATATGACATGGGGAGTCCCACAGGGATCTGTCCTAGGTCCAATTCTCTTCCTCTCATATTTAAATGACCTGGCCACTGTTCCCATTCAGGAAAGATTCACCATGTTTGCTGATGATACCACCCTACTATGGCACGGAAAAAATTGTGACAACATAAGAAATGATATCGCTAGAGACTTGGGAACGGTTCAGCAATGGTGCGAAGCTGATTATCTGTGTTTTAATCACAAAAAACAAATATAATGGGCTTTAGTTTCGACTGCAACAATTTGAGCTTGAACGGAAAAATTCTAGATAACAAAAAGTATACAAAATTCCTAGGAATAACTTTAGACGAGAAATGGAAATTTGATCAGCATGTTGTAGCTCTAACTGAAAAAATAGCAGCCGGATGTTATGCCCTTAGAATTGTCACTCATGAATTAAGTTCATCTACAGCAAAGATGATCTATCACTCTCTGATCGAATCTCATATGAGATATGGAATAGCTTTCTGGGAATATTGTAGCCAACAACTTTTTCAATCAGTGTTTATTCTGCAGAAACGTGCTATAAGGTACTTAGGCAAGGTAGGTATTCGAGAGTCATGCAGACCACTGTTTTCAAACTCAGGAATTCTCACTCTGACAAGTTTATTCATATTGGAAACGGTATGTCTGATTCACCAAAAGTATATGGCTGAGACTACAGTACAAACAAATCATTTGACCCGACAAATAACAGAGAGGAAAATTGCTCTACCCATTCCAAAATCCAGTTTGACAAAATTTTCTTTGTTATTTGAAAGTAAAAAGATCTATGACCATATACCAACTGAACTAAGAACTATAAAAGATCATAGTGAATTCAGAAAACTGGTGAAAGCTGCCCTTTTGAAAAGAGCCTACTATAATATTGAGGAATTTTACAATGAAACTCTGTTATGACCTCAACATGTACTACTCCAAATAGTATATATTTTATTGATCTGCTTTGTCAATTGTGCACTTCAATTTTTAATGTGTACTGTTTATTGTCCTTTTACACTCTTAATAAGTTTATTATTTTTTTTTTATTATTAATTTAGTTGTATATGTTTATGTTATACTTTTATTTACTTTTTTGAATGCTATGCTTTGTCAATAAGAAATACTGTTTCTTAGACAATAAAGTATATTTCTCTCTCTCGCTCTTTCTCTCTCAATATCTTCAATAATTAGAATAGAAGGAATTTGTTATAAATTTGTGGAAGTGATCCAACTCTTCCTGATTGATAAACTATTGTATTACTCCTTTCAACATTCTCTCAGCTTCATTCTACAAATACAAATTTGAAATTGGTCAATGCTCTTCGAGTATAGACTATTATGCAGATGACACAACCTCAATCTCAACGAACAAAAGTGCAAATGAGCTAGAAATCACTTCAGGTTTACTTGAACAGAATGCTGAAGAATGGTTCACTGCCAACAAACCGACAATAAACGAAGAAAAATCTCAAAAAATTATTATTACAGCAAGGAGTCAAGGAGGAGGACTGGACATACGTGAATCTTTTGGGTTGTCCTTCTTGATGTGAACTTAACTTGGTCTAGTCACATTGAACATATCAGCACATTAGTCACGATTATCTGGTGTACTTTTTGAACTAAGGAATATTTCTATGGGGAAATTCGGCATACTCGAACAATAATTTTGAATTGCAAAAGAAAGCAATATACGAATCATAGCAAACATCGGTTTTAGGGAACACCGTCGCTCTTTCTTCATTGAAATGAAGAAAATGCCTTTACCGTCAGTATACATATATGATTCCCTACTGAAATCACACAAAAAATCAAGTAGCTGAGCACCTGTGTAGTCAGATATACACAACCACAATACAAGGTATGCAAACCAGCTCAGGCAGTCAAGGTTCAGGCTTTATAAATCGCAGAGAAATACTTCATAGATGTGGAACTCTACAATATATCACTAAACCATAATGAGAACATGAATTGATAATAGCATGTTTAATTCGAAAAAATGTGACTTTGTTTGACTCGCAAATTTTGCTTCCGCTCGGCTTCGCTAGACGCTCTGCCTCGCAAATGCAAAATTCGCTTGTCGAACGAAGTGTCACTTTAGATCCTAATAAAACAATCTACTTTTGTTGCCCTCTGTTGAATTCGTAGGCGTGAGGATGGATCAGACATATTATACATCTACATATAGCGTGTCGCACCTTAAACAGCTCCCCCTACATATTCCAGCTGTTAGTCGTGCGATTCTTACCAAATTCAGACTGGTATGAATAACTGTCAATCTTATAAGTTCTTCAGAAACAAACATCATTTTGGACAGTGGCCGTGAGTGTTTATCAAAATAAAATAAACGGGTCGAACTCTCAAGGAATTATATTAGGGATTTTTTACAGCAAAACTAACCCCATTATATTGTTCTCATAGACCTATTATCAATAGGTCTATAATTGTTCTTCATGATTTCAAACTGTCATATCTGCATTTCGATTCCTATAGAGCGTTTCTGAACAACAGGTACATCTCAACATCAGTAAATAATTATTTTCTCGAAAACGATGCGTTCAACAAAAGAGTATCTCGATTCCTACTGCAGCTATTTACTTTTCAAACATTTGCAGTTGATTCAAATCCATTAGTTTTTCGAAGCTGGAAATGAAGAAAAAAATAGGTTGATCCTATTAATTCGGAATGAGTGAATTTTTGCATATGGAGGTTCGAAAGCATAAAGAACACAAACATGAAGGTAATTGTTCTGCAAAAAAAATCCTAATATGATTTCATGACAAATTTCACAAGATGTCATGAGTACAACGTCTCATGGACGTCCCAAGGACATCCATCGGTGGTATACATCGGCATCAGGACTTCAGATAGACATCCTATAGAAATGTCCTCCACGCAAGTAAATGATTGTTTTTTCTTTCAATGTAAAATAACGTTCTTCGGACGTCCCAGTCGGTACGTTTAATATGTTTGCGCTGCGAGGACGTCAACTTACACCTTGCCGAAGATCATCTACTCGTAGACTATAAGTACTTCCTGTCAATGTCCTTCACCTAAGTCGATTGGACATCCTTGGGAAAGTCTTTGAAGGGACCTCTTGGAAGCCTTTTTGAAGATCTATTGGGATCTTCTAAGGACCATCTACTCAACTGGATGTTCTCATCAGTTACGTAAGATCTGGTCTCCATAGGAACCTTATTGAATCCTTATCCAAGAATAATTCGTACGTCCCTGGGACATCCAATGGACACCCAATTAATATCCCCAGCATTGCTGATATGTTGTCCTACGGATATCCTCCGTAGTGCTTGATGAGAGATACTGTAGGATTCAAGTATTCGATAGTTTTGTCAGGGACATCTCTTAAGGACGTCTCTAGTTGGTCCTCAAGTGGGACATTTTTGTGTACCTCAGACGTTCAATGGACGTCTGTGGTACCAAATTCGAACGTCCTATGGAGGTCCTGAATGTCACGACGGGACGCCTAAGAATGTCCATCAGGGTAACTATTGTCCAGCCTATGTATAAAGATGGGTAAATGACATGATGTATAATCAACCTCAATAGGGGATTGTCGGCTGGAAGAGGCCTATGGAAGCTCGGCATAGAGGTATTATGAGTAAAGAAGGAAAATTCACATAGGTACTTGAACGTGTGATATTTTTGCTGTAGAGCACAAAGGGTGATAAACCTAGGAGTACATTTGAAAGATGGAAGAAGAAGGAGGAGAAGGAGTTACCCACATGTCCTAAAATTCGTAAGAGGAATAGGTCTAGAGAAATTACTACAGACTACAGTCATAGAGGAGGGTATGCAAATGGAGGGACATTATAAACCTTTTAGGTCACAGTGTTCCTATTCACCCCTTATGTTGTATGCTTGCATACATACATCGAAATCGGGGGACACATCCTATACAAGATGGCTACCCTTACCTAACGAACCTCATACTTTCTACTGGTCCATCATTATGCCAATAAAAAACCTCTATGCCAAATTGAAAAACATTGCTCTTTTTTCAATCAATTACACAGTGCCAATTTGGTCCCCGCAGCATATAGATCCAAAATGGATATCCCTGCGAACGGCCCATATTAATACCCGAATGTTCGAAACCCCTGAAACTAATTTTCCAGAAAAGTTTTACTGCCGCTCCTAATTACCTCCAGCGTTTCACGAAAAATGAATGGGACCTTTTTGCAAGTTCATGCTTCGAACCAGTGATAATAACAAAAGGGAGCATCCGTATGGAACATAAATGTCAAACCTTTGAACGCTGCGAATATGTTTTAGAGCCAACGCCTACGTATACCATTAAAACATTATGTAGTGTGCACACGACACACGAACCAAGTCGACGCGTGTATAGTGGGCATTCATATTTTCACGAAATGCGGAAGCTAGGAATTGCTTCACTCGTGTAAAATACCATTCAAGGTGTGTGCTTTTCGAAGTACTAATAAGTGGGGGAGTTGTTATATCATAACACTCGGAGCAGTCTCACAACCACAACTCACAACAGAGTTTAATAGCGGTTTCATAACGGTTGTAGAAGCACACAAAACTCTGCGTACAGTGTTTATTTCAGTACATGAATCTTCTGAATACAGCTAAATGTTGAAAAGCAATATTCTCAGATGTATTATGAACATTATAAACAAGGGAAACACATATCTAAAGAAAAACATTGAGTATTCGCGGCATCTCTATCGGATGAAAATATGGATCATTTTCCGGTATAGTCAACCGACTACAACTACTTTCATGGCAATATGCTACGACGAACATTGAATTACATCGATTAAAATTTCCAATACCGTAGGTACCTCCTCTTCCTAATCTCCCTAGGTATACAATATTCTTCGAGTATTGTAGGGGTTTCCTTTCGTGTGCTCCAAGAGATAAAACACATTCTTATTGTGTGTTCAATGAGATGAAGTCATTAATTATTCCAAATTTTTTGGAATTTTCTCTCCTCGTTTCTATAAAATGAAAATATGAAAAAAGGACAAATCAAATGATTTGCCTCAAAATGTCACTGCGTTTGAAGAATTTTCCTATCAGAGAGCCTGAAAGAAAAATTCACTAGCTTGTCAGAGACAATTTGTATTGAAAAAAGTTTGGAGAAGAGAAATAAGGGTATATAGAAAAAATATCGAATTTTCACTTATCTTGACTGAGACTGAGAACTGAAAATTTTCAAGACAGATACGACTTTGCTATTCAAATAACCATTATTTATGTTGTGAACAAGAGCAGATTCGGTCTCGAAACGTCCAAAGATGAGTGAAAATTTGTTTTTTATCTATACATCTTTAATTCTCTCCTCCAAACTTTTCTCAATAACAATTGTTTTTCTCTTTTAGGCTCTCTGATAGAAAAATTCTTTAAACGCAGTGACATTTTGGGAAAAATCATCTGATTTGTCCTTACTACACGTATATTGAAATGATATTCATATTTTTATTTTATAGAAACGGGGAGAGAAAATCCCAAAACATTTGAAATAATGAATGTACCACCTCCTCGATTAACCTACAGACAGTATTTGAGATGAAGTCAATTGTTCTTCTCTTCTTCCATTTTTTTCTTCATTAGTGACCAGTAGTGAAGAGAAACAAATTATCAGGTGGAAGATATCGATAGTTTATTGATGTATTGAACATTCATATGTCTGGAACTTATCACATTTTTCATTAAGAAATAAAGAGTTAATTATTGCAAGAATCAATATAAAGATGAAACATATTGATGAAATGTTGCCGTTTTTGCTGGAACTCTTTAAATTCAAGATGGTCCAGATCCAGAATCATCTGTAGTCCAAGAGGTAGAGAGGTAGGAGAAACGCTCTCCCACTTAGATTCATCATCACGGCTATAAAAGAGGATGCATGACGTTTCGGGGCATCTTAGTCGGGATAGCTTCTCAGAAGATGTTCTTGATACGGAGTCATCATTGAACTGGTACCAGTCATTCTTGTCTTTGGAGATGGTGTAATAGTGACCGCTAACGACACTTGGAAGATAGAATACATTATGGTACTATAATATTACTCGAAGTCAACTCTTCTTATTGCCATCCTAATGGATCTACAAAGAACATACATGATCTATAACGAGTCTTTCGTCTTCATGCAAATATTTACCCAATTCGAATGGTCGAAACGCAAATTTCTGACCATTCTGGAAAATTGAGTTATCTCACGAATATTTTATAATCATATAATATTATAGTGTCTGTTCCATATTCATTTTTCAGGATTGATCGTTTTCTTTACTATAGTTTCGTTTTTATCGCTGATAGATGAAGAAATTGACCCAATTTAGTTACAGGATGTAAGAACCAGTTTAATTTTTTTCTCGATATCATCGCTAGTGCATTCGTTCCCTCGATTTGATGTCCAACGGGACAATCCTGATTTCATCTAGATACAAGGACATTTGCCTCAGCTTTATTGGGTTGGGCAGGGATTTTATTTTATCTCAACAGTCAACTGCATTCCTTTCAATATTCTTATCTCTGGATATGTTGGGTTATTTCCGGCAAGAGTCTCCAGAGGAGTTTGTCCAGAGCAGGGTATACTCGTTCTGAATGATTGTTTTGTTTCTGTATTGCAGATGTTCTTCTTCTTTCCCGATAATGGTATACGAATATCCGATGAAAGAAATTGATGTATTCGAAGTAGTAGGTATTCAGAAAAGTTCAGAATATAGTATGTCCTTCTCTTGAGGTGCGTTCGAATACGTGGAGTAGGGTTTACTCAATTGCGTTCGAAATTTATTAGATTGTGTAAAAACTTCAGAAACGATAAGATTTCCACAAAATTTTCAAACACACGACATGTTTCGCTAACACAGTAGTTTCGTCAGGTGATATACTGGTACGATGAACTAAACTAACATTGGCTAGCTTATATATCGTACTTTCCCAACCTGAAGAATTAGTTACCTGTGGACAGGTTCGATAAACCTCCATTTTCGGAAATTAGGCATAATATCTACAAATTTCGTAGATCTGTTTCGATATTCGGAAAGACCAGGAAAAAATTCATGAAGTGACCTACGTTTTACGAGCGCGCATCCGATTTGACAGATGTTTTATTGTCATTTTCATATTGAACTCGTTATTCAAAATCCAATTATTTAACAAAAAAATAACGTTCTTCAAAGATCAACATCATTAGAGTCAAATCAGTTTATCTATCGATAGATTCATTCGTTTGACAGAATAACTTGTCTGTGGTTCTTTAAATTATTTAGGGCTCATTTTATTTTTCACTATTGCTCCATGAAATGCAGTACAGTAGGCTGTGCAAATGATATTCCGACAGTTCACTAGTGTGATATTATGTATTGGTAACGTTAATATAATTATTGTTGCTTGTTTATTGGATTGTTACATTTCAAAATGTTTAAAATTATGCCTCAACATCATAACCTCACTAATAATATCACACCAGTGGCAATTGCCACTTTGAACTGGCAATGCCACTTTGAACTGGCAATTGCCACTTTGAACTGACAATTGCCACTTTGAACTGGCAATTGTAATTCAGAGATCTGAATATCTCGAAAACTGAAATAAAATCTTGAAACTTAAACACAGTTTAGGGAATGTATTAACTATTTTAAAGCGCTCCGATCACAGTCTCATTATCAAGAACGTTGTTCTATGAGAGAATAGTATCTAATTCACTCAACACCAGAAAAATATTTTCGCAATTTTCTACTACTGAAAATGATGAAATATTACTATGCAATATTTTATTTTGGGTCGAATATCTCGGAAACTGTTCATTTCAGCTCAATTGAAGTTGATGCATTTTTTGAGGAAAATTGAACAATGAATTCGAGAAATTGTAAATAATCGAAATTCAATCAGTGGTGTAGAAAATATGGAAGGAAAAGTTACCACAACTTCCTGTAGGGCACCACTGGATGAAATGTCCGGAATGGCTTTCTGGTCAAAAAATTACCCATTCAAAGATGAAACCGCATATACCGATATTGACTGCATTATTTTCAATTATTCTTGAGATATTGCGGAACAACTATTTTTATTTCTCAACTTCACACCCTGTATCTCGAGAACTGAATACTTGAATACCGTATGTCCCTATCTCAGTGATTATGAAATCACGAGGGCTATCACCTGTCAAGCGTTGTATGTCGAATTTCGCAACACCCTGTTTTCTGTAGATGCTGCATATTGTACATTGAATAAAACGAATATTATTATTATTATTATTATTATTGAGTATAAATACTGTTGTAGGTGCAGGTGAGTAAAAGAAACATACAAATAATAAGATCCCATGGGTATTTCCTAGAACGACTCCCTTCTGTCACTCTCTCGACCGTAACAAAAAAGAAACGAAACAGAAAAGTATGGAACACTGTTTCCAACTATCACTATAAATCCTACACGGCTTCGAATTCCACCCGGTGCAAACTCCATAAAACTTTTGCCTTGTCTATACAGAAAGAGTAATCGCGAGTGGTCGCTTGCTACGTCTTCACATGGTTCAATTGGGCGATGAGATGGTATCAATGATTGCTCAATATTAAGCTTAACAAAATATCTGAAAATAGTACCCCAGTAACCACAAACATCCCTGATGGGGTGTCACATTCATGTCTCACTAGGTAACAATGCGAATTACAAAAATACATCATTGGTATTGCCAGAGAGGGGACTCTTTATTTTACAAAACATTCGCAACTTTCGTCACATTTTATTGGATTTGAGACCTGAAATGTAGGTGAATTTGTGAGGCTCCCTATCAAACAAGAGACTAACTAGAACCTCATATTCTTGTCTATTTATATAACAAACAGAATCAATCAATTTCGATGTTGAATGAGGAGTCGCT
The DNA here is from genome assembly GCA_918026855.4 of Phaedon cochleariae. Taxonomy (NCBI): domain Eukaryota; kingdom Metazoa; phylum Arthropoda; class Insecta; order Coleoptera; family Chrysomelidae; genus Phaedon; species Phaedon cochleariae. Next base: position 11,840,935 of record OU896711.1, read on the forward strand.
TGATACGTAATGTGAGATTCATTCGGTATCATAATGTTAATCATAAAATGACCAAAAGGGTCCGGAATAGCAGTTATTGTGATTTCAGTGGGACTTTCATTTCGAGTCACGGATGTGATGTGTGGCATGAATGTGATGCCCTTCTATATCTCTGGGATCAATCTGTGTTAACTGGGACCTACCTCATAATATAATGCATATAACAGGTGGGCCAAAAGAAGTGACCCGATGTCGTTTGGTTCTCATTTTTTTCCTTAATGAAAAACTTTGATTGTCTATAGACAACCATACCTTGCCAGTAATTCACTTCTAATGGAAACACCCCTGTATCTTACGTAATCGTTGGGTAAGAATACTGAAATTTGCTGAAGCAACAGATATATCAAGAATGCACTCTATGAAAAAGTGGAGTCATCTTCAGTGAATTACACTGCTCGCATACAGCCATAGAACAACCCCAAATTCCGGAAAATTATATTAGGAGGCAAAAATGGTTGAAAATCACTTCGGATTCGGAATCAGCATGCCCAATTCTTCAACTATCCATATTTTTTTCGAAGAATTTTCAGTTCTAAGGAATGCATTTTTGTCTCTCTTGTCATTGAGAAACCCCCTCATCTTGCGTAATCGTTGTGTTGGTATCCTGAAATTTGCTGAAGCGAGAGATAAAATGTATTCTATAACCAAGTCGGGTCATCTCCAGTGATATACACTACTCGCCAACAGCCTTGGAATTACACACATGTTCAGAAAATAATATCAACAGGCAAGATAGGTTAAAAATCACTTCGGATTCGAAAACAGGAAGTCCAATTCACCAACTTCCCATATTTTGACGCATCATTTTCGGTTACTATTTTCCGCATACTATTGACGAATTTATTCCTTTAAAATCCATTTCGATCACACCCGTCATGATTTCTGATCCATTGGATCACTTCTGATAATCTATCCACTTGTACTAGTTCTGGTTGTTATTTCATCATCCCTGGTGAGAACTGACTTTATGATCATCAATTTCAGAACCACCATTGAGTTTATTTTCTGATTCAATAAATTTTTCCTCCTGGAATGTCGGTGATACAGTGGCTGCTGGCGAGAAGTGTATCATTGAAGATGATCCTACTTGGTCATTGGTATCTTTCTTGCTCCTAAAAATTTCAGACTTCTACATCAATAATGATTGAATAAGAGAGATAAGATACTGGGGGTGCTTTCATGAGAAGAGAGACAGAATTTATTATATCTATTCTGAACGTAATTTTTTTCTGAAGGTATATGAGTACTTAGTGTATTTTAAGTTCTGTTATCTGTTCCCGAATATGCAGTGATTTCCAACCTATCTTGTTTGCTTATATGATTTTCCGGACATGTAGGTGGTTCCATGGATGCTAGCGAGCAGTGTATACCACTGATGATAATTTCAATTGGTCATTGGCTATCTTTCGAATATTTCTTGCTCCTGGAACAACTATAACTCGATAATTACGTAAGATACGGGTGTGTCTATAAAAGGTGAGACAAAAGTGAAATTTTCAGAACGGAATTTGTTCTAGGACAAATATGAATATTGAGTGAATTGGACGTCCTGATTCCGAATCCAAAGTGATTTTCAACCTATTTTGCCTCCTTATATCATTTTCCGGAAATTGGGGTAGTTCCATGGCTGTTGGCTAGCAGTGTATTTCAATGAAGATGACCCCACTTGTTCATAGAGTAGATTTTTGGTATATCTCAAGATAGATAGATAGTGTTTGGGATCACACGTTAAAAGGTCATTCCTTGCTCGCACAAGACTCTCGAAAACTTCTGAGGTTTGCTCGTAAGGGGGCAACCGAATGACGGATAGAACAATTTTAGAACAATTTTTTTTAGAACAATCTAGCTAGTTTCAGGATCTAATGTCAACGATCACGTAGATACGGGGGTGTTTCCATGAAAAGTGAGACAGGAAGGAAATTTTCAGAACTGAACATTTTACATGAAAAATACGAATAGTTGGTGTATTGGACGTCCGGATTCCGAATCCGATGTGATTGTCAACATATTATGACTCCTAATATCATTTTTCGGAAATTGGGGTGGTTTCATGTCTGTTGGCGAGCAGTGTATATCACTGAAGATTACTCTACTTGGTTATAAAGTAGATTTTTGGTATATATCTCGCTCCAGCGAATTGCAGGATCCTCACCCAACGAATAAGTCTGATACAGGGGTGTTTCCATTAGAAGTGAGACACACTGTACGTATATTCAAACCTGTTAGAATTGATTGTATTCATTTCGATAATACCCTGTTGAGATTTGGCCTCATATTCAGATATCACCCTGTAAAATATAATGGCTATTTCATACTATCTTAATTCCAGATCGCCGGGAGCCGGAGGAAGCTACCTGGGGGACGTCAACGTTTCGGCCATCCTGGACTCCTTCAGTGTCAGCTACGATAAAAGAGTAAGACCAAACTATGGAGGTGAGTTCTTGCACGAATCACTAATGCTAAGCGTTCATTTTCAGTCCTTTCCTGTACTTGAGATTCGGTTTCCTATATTATAATTGAAGTGATAACAGACTTATTGAACTCCGTCCGAATTTTTCATTCATTTTATACGTAAAAGTTGTTGCTTTCTTGAACAAAAGAGAACAGGATTGTTGAATAAGGATAGTCCGAGTGGGTAATCTATCTATTTCACTTCTGTCAAGGACATCATAGCAAGTAATCGTTGCTTAAAATAGGGACAATCTCAATTACAGGGCTGGACTCAATCGCTTGATCGTAATTGGAAGTGCAGCGGTGCCCTGGCCTGCAATATTTCTGAGTTTTCTGCAGCGTTGCCAGGTCTGAGAAAATGCAATGACAAGCAGACAAATCATAAACCAATTGATGGTCATCTTGAATCAGAATTAATAGTGGAATTGACGGAGATTTATACAAGTATAGTGATGGAAAAACTACGAGTATATCTGAAAAAGTTGGCAACAAATGGAAAACTCTCTTATCAATTTTTTCATTCTTCATAATGAGTCATGCAAGACCTGAAACTGAAAATAGAAATGTCAGATAGGTATATCATTTTTTATTTCGTATATCAGGTATGTCAAAAATTGTTGATTTTTCTCGAGAGTAGAGTGCTTCTATTTTCGACAACATTGAGAAATGTTGATGAGAAAAGTTGACCAGCAAGTTCCTTGGAATCGATTTGTATTAGAAATTCATCATTATTTGATTTCACGATAGATGGTCATTCATGAAAATGTATATGCTCAGACATCCCTACCTCGTATACGACTAGAAATATTTAATATCTGATATTTTCGTTCTCGGTCTTATCTGTATGTATGTAATGGGTTCCGCATAAATATTCATAAACAATAATGTTTTTCGTGATTCAATCATAATGAAACAGTTTTTCCATGTCAATCCATCTTGGTAACTTCTGATGTTCGTACTAGATAGATGTCATTGGATATTTGGGAGTGATTTTTGACTACTGTCAACATTTTTTGAATCACCTCATATACAACAAAAAATTCGATATCTGATATTTGAAATCATCGGTTCCAGGCATTGCAGAACTTTTTATGAACCTTTCCCCTTGAAATTGATAATAAAAAACTCATTCATATCATTATTTTGCCCACTCTTTCAGACATAAGTACTGTATAAAGCAATCATGATTTAAAAAAAATGGAATGTATGAAGATACTAGAGGAAGCCATCATACAATATTTGGACATTTTTCACACCAAATTCTCATTCATATCTAGGTCGGTTTTTGGGACGATTATTTCCCTACGCATTTTACTGAGTAGTACTTGAGATCTCTGGCTTCTTTGCTATTATCAATATTATTATCATTCGATTATTCAAGATGACAAAATATCAGCTGTTAATCTCTGTACAGTCAATATTCATGTCAATAGTGTGGAGAATAGGAAATTCTTCAAGGTACGAAGTGCAAAAGTGACACACTATCAATGCAAATGGTGAAAATTTAGCGTGTAGTTTTTGTATAAGTTCACCTACAGAAATCTTTTCTGACCTGGCAACACTGCTACATACCACCTTCCGGGCACCAGTGTCGCCGGTATCGCGTGGCAGCCGGGCGACCGTTGCCCCGCGCGCACCTCGTCGGGTGGGGCCAGATCGATGCTCGGGAGGGTCGTCATGGCGACGCGAGTTCTATCTCTGTCTATCTCACCCTCTTTCTTCCTCTATCTCTGCTCCAGACCGCCGCCAGCCTCTGACCGGGCGCTGTACCGTGTTTTCGCCGCGCGGAGAGCGGCCGCGAGCAGTGTTGCCAGAACCTCTATATTTTCTCTAATTTGAAGATAATTCTTGAAAGACAGGAATTGACAAGATGCCCTTTGGCAACTCATTCATTCGTTCGAGAAAGTGATTGCGAAAATCTCAGGAATATTATTTGTTTCAAAACATTTTCAGCAGATGTTCTCATCTCTTGCTTTGACACTCGATAACCATAATTGAAAGGTAGGTCAGAAAATCAGAATCATACTCACATATCATTATCAGTGCCATTGAGGTTATGTCGATTAGGAGTGAAGTGAAAAATTACATTATTTAGGGAGAACGTGACACCATAATTTATTCAGATTGCATGCTTGTTCTGGGATTCTGGCAACACTGTACTCGCACCGGAGAAAAGATTTTACAAGACCCTTGAGGGTTATAGCATCCAGTCGGATATGATGAGACGTGCTCGCAGGGATTTCAGGGAAATCTCCCTTTTTGCTATCAAAATAGACCTCGTTTCGTATGGACATGCGCAATTCCTCCAACATACCATATGCAAACAAAGCATAATAACACACTTCCACTACACAGAGTGTCACGAATAAACATATGTGTCAGTGTGTCGTGATACAAGATTATGCTTTCTTACGCAACATAGAACATGAAAAGAACCAACAAAGAGAGGTATACTTTTTGACAGTGATCAGCTGATGACTATCTATTTCATTGGATGGTTTACTAGTCTATGATAATTCGATTCGAAATTTCAACAAGTTCAATTCGTGATCGTCTATAAAGGCGAATTCCATTGGCAGGGACTGGTGGAGTGTTTCTGCACTCAATGTATATGTTTCCTTCTTACTCGCATGTGTTCAACAGAAGTAAAAATATATACTCAGTGGAAAAACACTCAACTAGTTCCTGCCAAAGAAATTCGCTATAAGTCACCTGATGGCTCGCAGGTACTCTTTGTGATTTGTCACTCTTGTGATTTTTCATTCCTCTTTCAAGGTTGGTTGAATTGAGAAATATTCCTATAGAAGGTTGCCTCAATCAGAACATATTATGTCTATCAATTCATTTATCTGTGATAGTACATTAATTTTTATGAAACAAACATGACATTTTGAATGTGATCACGTCACAGATTTCCACTTACCCTCACTACTGTTTCTGATCGAGGCAACCTTTTTCAATTCCGCTCTCTTTATCTATAAGAGCGATTCAGTATATAACTGAAATATAGTTAAGATTGGAATGCCTTCGTTACGTGATCTTTCTAGCTTTCTTCTTCAAATTCAGTGCTTTATTCATATAGCTAGCTCATGATCGTGACTCATGAGTGATTTATTAAATTGTAGGTACCAACATGAGGTATTTAAATAAACCAGAACAAATTAAACAGATTTCAGAATTGTGGTTCAGATCAGAATAGCTCTTTCAATTGGAAACACGAAGATAATATGGTCGCAAGAAAATAACATCAGAAAACGAGTAGTTCCTGTACTTCACTCAAAAATGAACCATATAAATTTGGCTTGGCAAAGCCGGAACAAGAAACAAATTATACAGTTCTGGCCTGATTCCAAACAGCGTGAGAATTTTACTGAGAGAAATAAAATCGAAATGTCTAGGAGAGGACATATTATCTGAAGGCGTAAAAAACGTTATCTACTTCCTTCGGCTTTTGCGGTGGCCCTTCTTTTTATTTCTATATATAAATCACATTGTTTTTTGTGGGCCGTCCTTGATTAGATGACGAAGATTACAGTAGGAAACATTCACCTTCTTCCTTTTCTTTCCAAATATATACTTTATTGAATTTTCTCATACAATAACTGAACCTTGATATAACACTGTAATTATTTCTTTAGTTCCAATTCATTCATCCTCCCTATGAAGATGGAATTTGTAGGAAAATTCCTTGAAATCTGTCTGTTAATGAAACTCGTAATTTCCTCAGCTCTCTTCATTCTTCCCGTGCATGAAATAGTGGTTATTAACGTAATGCTTGATCAAAAACTATTTCGGTTTCCATCATCCTAAATTGAAATGAGTACTGAATTGCTCATATGAAATATATACCTCGGAGCTTCATTATATCAAGAATTCTTATTTTTACTAGTCCTGAACTATCACTTAATTTCTCTAGTCATTTATTGCTCACTAAACTCATCTCATTTAGTAAAATCAATTTCATCAAAATTGTGACGATACAGGTTTATCGACTAAAAGCAAAATCGACCTCGGTGATTTCGAACTATATTCAGAGAAAACAATAATGGAGATAGAGCAATTAACTCCAGAAGTGGAGAGTGCGATAATCAACCATATATCACCCATATAGAGTTCATCCACTGCAACCGAATCATCAGGAGAATGATTCAATTACTCTCTAAACCTTCATATGGACCAATATTGAGGCCAGCCAAAGTTTCTAATTCAATTCAGGGACAGATGGAACAATCCAGTGGCACCACTGAGGATACTGAACGTAGGATAGATAAAATTGTATTGGCTTTGATAATATCTGACTGGCCTCGATATGAAGCAACTGCACATTCCAGGAAATTCCCCATATGGTTCCTTCGAAAAATAATTTCCAATGAATTCGTGAGCAGCATTTTCAGTGAAAGCAACAAAAATTCAGGACCGCAGGAGATAAAGTCACACAGTCACTCCTTGATGGCCAGGAAAATACTATAGAATGCCAGGAATAACACATTCAACATCTTCATGAATGATTGTTTTGTCTTATAGTGAGCGTTGGAATGATCTCTCCGTTAGCTGCTTTTTTATCATGTTATTAACAACCTACAACAACCAAGCTACAACATGAATTGACATGCGGCGAATCAAAAAGATATTACAACGGCCTTTACGTTGCAAAAATCATTGATAAAAAACCTGGTAATATGTCAACATCGGGATTTCTGGATTATGCTAAAATGAGTTTCAATTTAGCCTCCACGAAAAATGGATAATTACTCACATGAACCGTCAAAGAAGAGATGGAAGAAATGAGGAGAAACATCTTGTCACCTCTAACAATTCTGTATGAAATCTGAAATGTGTGAAAGAACGACTATTCTGCTGATAATATAGAATTTCACCGTCTCTGAAAATCATTACGAGTAAAATGATACGACAGAGTCGAATTCTATCCGAATTGATGAACCGTAAACGACGCAATTCAGTATATTTAAAGAGCTAGAGTCATTGAGGTAGAGAAATAATTTTCTTAAGAATGCTGGTGATTTCAGAAAGAAAATAGAATGTACAATAATTGAAGGTAATCTAAAATCAGCTTTGTATCTCTGCAAGCAACTCTTTCATAAGAAATTCAATGTTCAAACCAACTAACCTGCCGATAATGATACCGAATTCCTCTGGAATGGTATCGATACTATTTCCAATTCGATTCAGGTTCGAATCATACAAGTTGGTATATCTTTTGGGAATGAAACGGCATGAGCTACGTGGGACATATAAAATTGTATTGGGTCTGATGATATCTAGAAGCACCTGAACACAAATGAGACTGCGATTACGTACAATTTCGTACATGATCACATTCGACTATGAATACGAAAATGAAAAACATCTGGGAAATACATTTCCATAGCATGATGGTCAAGAAATGAGTATCTCCGAAACTAAATATTTATTGAACGTCAATATGCCACAGACAGATTTCAAGAAGAATTCGATTTAGAAAAAATCTCGGTACCTACTTATCTTACAAGAAGCGTTTCAATGGTGAATATCGGTTGACGCAACTGAGAAAATTGCTACTTAAAATTATCGTATTAGGGTATGTATTGAAATCTATTTATTCCACTAAAACACTCATAATGCTTTGAAGCTTATCATCACACAGAAGTGCACTATTTTTTGTACAGTACATAAGCATCGATGAATTTCATTTTCTGCAAATGGGAAATATTATGACAGGAATCAATTCAATCCATAAACTCCTGAAATCCCTTGCTCCTGGTTGCTGTAGTCCTCTCGAGTCTCGAATGAGTGGAATAATCATAGCCAGAAATAGATATCTTAGGAAATACCTGAGCAGGAGCTATTTTTTGACTATTGGACTGATATGATGAGCATCACATAAGAAGATGTATGATGGTCTGGTAGCATTTATCAATGCCATTCATATCACTGAATTGATAATAATATATAAAGTTTTATGAAATTATTAATTCCTAAAGCCTTTGTCTTGTCTCAACTTCATATGTAATGATTCCATTGAATATTATAAGAATCAGATGATTTGTATGAGACAATGTTTCGATAAACCTTCAATTGTGATGATATTGTCAATATCCCTACTGATAATGATGATGCTTACGTTTTTCATCAGCATTCATCAAGATCGTTCCGATCATTATGAATATTAGTAGGTGAAGGTTCAATGACGAAATTGCATTACTGTTTCCGATAACATCGAAGGTAAAATAATAAATCAGAACACAGAATTCGAAGCCACATGATTGACAGAGTTCAATGCAAAATTGTTCATATGGGTTCAGATGAGACACAGGCTCTGGCTTCATGAGATATCGATAATTTCAGGTCCCCCTGTGGTCGTGGGTGTCACCATGTATGTTTTGAGCATCAGTTCGCTGTCAGAAGTTAAAATGGTAGCTACTCTTTTGGATTATGTGTGCAATATTTAGCGAAATAGATTACTATTGTTACTGCACTCTCATAGACGTATGTTGATTTGGAACAGAAGATACCAATTAATATCAATTGAATGATACGAATACTCTAAATCCTCGTCTTATTTATTGATTCAACAATATAATTGATCCGACTGAAGTGAAAATAACAATGAATAGAGTTGAAATAATCCATTATTACGTCTCACGAGGCGAACACTGATACCAATGAATAAAAGTAGATAATATAGATATAAATAACAGTTCTATCAGTTCGATTTTTCAATACCAACAAACATTTGGGATTCATTCGACGAAAGGACCTTCCTGTTCATCACAATAGGTGAGACTTTATCCCAATGAAGCAAATTGAAACTGTTATAGAACTGTGCTCTGTTAACTAAACTCCTGTTTAATATGATTCATAATGCCCTCCTTCTGATCCAAATCCACATACCATTACGTAAGAATAACAAAGCAACAACAGAAACCGCTTATTGCGCAGTCGTACAGTGCCCGGACTCTCGCGCTTGGCGGCCTGGGGGGAAACGGCGCGCGTTTTAAATATTTGAGAACTCCCCTAGTGACTATTTCAGGGATTATTTCGCTTGCAGGCCCCCCCGTGGACGTAGGAGTGACAATGTACGTGCTGAGTATCAGCTCGCTGTCCGAGGTCCAAATGGTTAGAATCCCCATCTTTCTTCTCCTCTCTTCTCGAGACCGTAGAGATTTTTTTGATTCGATGTATTGTTCAATTTAGAGTTAGATCTGTTCCTGTGTGGGTTGCAACTTTCGAGTGACTATCTACGAATTTATGAGATCGAATAAAAGAGGTAAGATAGGTAGTGTCGAATTGTGACTATTGATTTTTAAAGGCATACTCCCCAATAATTTCTTATATTGCGAATTCCTTTCCGAAGATTAATTCGTGTGAGCCCATTCCATTCTAGGATCCTGAGTTTATTCAAATTAATATAAAAAATATTCATAAATTCACAAGGGCAAGGTTTATGTAGGTATTATAATCATTCTAGAGAGCAACTCTTCTACATGATAGCATTCCACCAGAAGTAGGTTTCGATCTAAACAAAATTATTGAGGATAGCTTGAGTTATTGATATAAGAATAATGTGTAATTCAGCAGGCTCCGATAATGTATATAATATAAAATAATACATACAGCTCATTCAATATCCTTACATCAGATCAGGTTAGGCTCTTCAGCGGCTTATCCTGGCGAAGGTTAACTAATCCGTATTATCCCTTCGAAATTATCTGCCATTGTGCTCAACTGTCTGTTTATATTAACCTCCCTATTCTGTACTAGCTTCACCAACTCGAATGTTGGCAATGATAATCGCTGAATGTAGAAATGAGTAGAAACCTATAGTGATCTGGATATCTACGAATATACAGTTCCAGTAAACAAGTCTAGGATTTTGAAACTATTGATAATTGTCAATCACAAAGTAGATATAATTTGCCATAGTTGTAGTACTAACGATAGCCGTTCATTTCCTTTCCATAGAAAAACATCCATAGATGATGTGAGACGAATGCCCTTCTAAGTGACATTGAGTTGCATGGAACCTCATATTGGTCTTACTGTGAGAAATTGATACCAGAGGGCTAGGCAATCATCTTAAGCTCCACGATATTGTCATACAGTAATACTCTTGATGTTCCGGAGGAAGAAGTAGAGTTATTTCGAATATGATATTTGCACACTCTATTTGTTTCCTGTTCATTGCAAGAAAATCGAAAGCATATTATATTCATGATATAGTAGGTGTCACTGTCATAGAATGAATCTGGATTTGAAATAGTTTTCATCGTGGAACTTAGCAATGAGTAGAAGTCATTGGGAAAAATGAAGTTATTCAATAGGAGCTGATATTATTTCAGAGGAAAATGTTTGTTTATGGTTCGTATGTCAGTTTCCTAGAGATGAATTGGCGTTAGGAGATCTCTGATGCATGTCTGTACAAGTTAAATACTGGTGTGTGCATTGACAGAAAGCTAACCTGAGCCTAGCAAATTGAACAGCAAGTTTCGAAATCTAAACGAGCCATTGGGGCCCTGTGTCAATTTCAAGTGAATTGGGTTTAACACAAACATTGAGCATTTACATCATGGCAATCAGGCCGATTTTACTGTATGTGTCAGTAGTCTGGAGCCACACGACTGAATCCCACATCACCAGATAGCAAACATGTCAAAACAAAATCGCAAGACTGGTGGTAGGATCTCCCTGGTATGTTCGGAATAATCAAATCGCCAGGGATCTGAAACTCATTTCAATCGTATTTGTCATTAGAAAACGAAACATCAAGACTTTCGAAAAAGCTGAGGTTCATGAGAATCAGCTTCTTCGAAATGCAGTTGATAATGACCCAGAGGATCAATCACAGTTCAGAAGACCAGGAGGGCCCATAAAATATAGAAAATATCATCATCATGACCAAATTCACTCTTATCAAGTTTTTGATATTTATTTGTTCCGTTTGATTTTTTCGATTATCAGAATGTATTTCTGGGACTCATGTGGGGCAGAGAGGTAGAAGAGCAGTTGGCATCAAACTTTCGTATGTATCGTTTTAATTCTTTTTTGTCTAAGAGCGACTCTTTCCTGGTCTGAATCAAATAAAAAAAGATCCAATGAATATAAAATGTATCTGTTCGCGATATCGTCACCGAGAGTTGCAATCCAGACTGCGCGAAGCGTTTAGATCCTTATGTACGCAGCCCAAGCCCGGGAGGCAGGCCAAGGCCACGAGGGTTTGATTTGGTTTTCATTTGGTCTGTTTCCACTGCGCGCCCCCCTCTTTCAGGATAGGTACTACCGGAACAACTCGATGGTGCCGTTCAATATTTCCGTTGACATCCACGGGTGGGTCTCTGGAACATCGAGTTTGCCTTGGCCTTGAACTCTATCTACCACCATTGTCCAAGGTTATGCAAGGTCTATTCGTGAATGTCTACTTGGAGATCAGAGCTTGTGCTAGTCAGTATTTTTTATATATAGTGTGATCAACATAATTTTGTACAGCATAGGGATCTCGGGAACGGCAGGAAAAACGATTTCGGTTGAATGGGAGGAAAATTTTACGTTATTATCAGAGATACAGAAAAACTGGAAATACTCTCCGATATCAACTTTTGATGATAATACACTGGTGATAATGATTTATATTCTCATCGTTTCGTATAACTATCATTAACTTTGCTTCTTCGAATACGGCTCTAATTAGGCGTTCACAGATTCTGGAAGCAGTTTCATTTCAAATTCAACCATGTATTATACAAAGTTGTTCGAATGTGTTTCGATATAGTTTTAGCCATCATAAATGTTTTCTCGTAATTCCAAAAAGAAAATAGCATCAGTTCCACTGATTTCTGATCATTCGGTGTTGAACATTGATGTGGATATTCAATACAGAATAGTTTGAGATAATATTTCACTAGATTATTCAATGTAGCGTTTCAAATAGTGTGTAAAGTTGGTCGATACTTACACGAGAAACCTTGATATCTGGACTCTGACAACATGAACGAAAAAAATTACATTCATAACAAATCTTCAAAACTATTACTATTTTTTTCTAAATAAGCATACCCTCTTCTTACATTTGCTTCCCAGACATTTCCAAGGATGTCTGGGGTGATACTACTGAATACTTCGGAAAAATGTTCCGTAGTTCATCTTTGTAATCAAAATCATTCACGTAAACAGAGTTCTTAACGTATCCCCAGAGAAAAAAATCCACCGGTGTTCAATCAGGCGATTACGCCAGCCAAGGGACTGAAGGAAAATTCTATTTATCAAGGTAATTCGTTTAAGAATATATCAACATGGAACAAGTTGAATCACTGCGTTGAATAATTCACGAAATATATTTTTCCGTCGACCTCGTATTAACGACTAAGTTTAATGTATATGAAATCGTTCATTAATGACCCCTATTAATGAACGATTTGTCTATTAATGTACGATTGTTTTATAGGCAACCAAACATACACCGCGTGCATTCATTGTTTATGCTATAACTTACGGAATCTGCATTTAAATCGAAAATATGGACTTCATTGAAGATTTTCTGTTAACGGGTTCACCTTTCCAAGTTTCTGACACGATTTTAATCCCTGTTTTATAACACAAGGAATTTATTCTCTATGTTGATCATTTCGACAAATGTCAAATGTCACTAATGTCAGTGACAAGGCTACTGGGTGATTCTTAGCAGTTTCCAGATGAATAATGAATTCGCGAACCAAGTTTTCTTCATTGCAGGAGAAATGAGAAATATAGTCGACGGAAAAATTTTGTAACCAACTTGTATATTAAAAGGCGATTAATAAACTAGTTGGTTAAATAACTATTTTTAATTTAGAGTGTCAATTAGCTACCATATCAATGTTAGAAATGAGTGGAACTGATGGTATTTCATGTTTGGAATTTTGACAAAAAATTCATGATGGCTAACAGAGTAGGTCGAAACAAATTCGAACCACCTAGTTCTATACATGGTTGCATTTGATATAAACACATAATCAGGACCGTATTTGAAGAAACAAAGTTGATGAAGTTTTTACGAATAAGAAACGTCGCTCCGATGAATCAATACCACTACGTCAAATTTCACCAAAAGTTGCTATGAAAAAGTTTTTGCAGTTGTTTTGAATCTCTAATTATAAGGTAGTCAAAACATCTAATATATTTTCTATGAATTATCTTTTTTTTCGATTTAACTGAGGAACTCAAGATGATTTCGACAATTGTTGGATGCTCTTGGAATGACCCTCTGGATGCGAAACTTTTTTCCTATTCAACCAAATTCGTATATCCTTGCGTTTCCGAGATCCATATGCTGTGCAACCTTAGCTTGATCATACTGTATATTGCAGTAGGAAACAAAATTCGAGAAGTAACGAGCAGACTCCTGATGACAAACCACAATTGATTGGATCTCGAATTTCATGAACCTAAATATAAGAAATCTGTCTATTATTGGTTCAATCGACATTGAATGTTCCAATTGACTGATCATAGATCTCTTAATGATTTTGTTTTATTTTATGGCCAACATTGACGGAAACGTTGAACGGCAACGACAAAGTCGAGTTTTTAAACCCAGTGTAAGTTTGCTTGCGGTTACAGGTCCACCTGTGGACGTAGGAGTCACCATGTACGTCCTTAGTATCAGCTCCGTCTCGGAAGTACTCATGGTATTTACTCAATTTGAACAACTATAATACTACAACACCAAGAGGTTCATAAACATTTCGCATTATTCGACGTTATGTTCATACAGAGAGTAAAAGTGGATAATTTCTGAGACACTGTTCCACTGATATCGCAATCTGCTGAATATTTGAACATCGATTCATCTGAAACTGCATAATTGAATTGAAAAATGAGAAAAAGTGCGTGGAAACGTCCATATATTTCTCAATACCAAAGTGTAATAATGATGGGTTGAAATGAGAGTATAGTATCAGAGTGCTACTATAAAATTTGAATGATTGATCTCTTCAGACAATGAAATCTCTATTCAAATTACTATTATCTTGATGGATCAAAAAATACTTGGAACGAATTTGAAATCCCATCGAGAATATGGAACAGTATCATCTCACATGCAATAACATATTGATCTGAACATACGTGTGAATGTGTGGAATGTTTGTGATCGATCTTAATTTCATCACTTTGCAGTCCTTCGGTGTCTATTTCGTAACTTATTTCGTATAATCGCATCACTATGTACGTGTTTGCAACCACTGACTGGTACTGTATAAGGTGTTTTGTTCTTTACTACTGGTATTTTTTTGTATTATCATTGCGAGCAAGAAGTTATGTGTTCAGAGTAATAGTAAGACACCCTGTACATTCGATTCAATCTGGGCAAGAAGGCATCAGATCAATAATTGTCTATCCAGAAGTTATCTTGTTCTGAATCTGAAATTACTACTCTAATAAAAATATAAATAAACATCATAGTACGCTAATTCATTTGGGCAACCATTATTTTGCAGAGGAAAACGTATGTGATGAATCTTGATATATGAAGAATATCATCTATCCGAATAGTATAAGTGTGATTTCACAGATCTTGTGAATAAAAAATTTTTTCATCTCTTGGGGCGCACGGAACAAATTCCTATAATGTTCAGAAAACATTGTGGGTACCTAGGAAGGATAGGGAGAGGAGGTGGGTTCTGGATTATGAGATTATAAGTTTTTTGGAATACTCCCTTTGGCAAAGCTTTGACATTTTATGGTAGTACGTGATCATTGTCATCTTCCAGCTTTCTTACGAGGTGCGCTCAGTGAAAATGTAACATAAATTCTTTACTTCATGAGCCAATTCATTCATCACTCAAGAACGATGAGGAACCAGTTGTATGTTCAGACGACCAGGAAATATAATTTAGAGGAAGAATAATATTTTTCAGCACTACTATACAGGGTGGGTCACGGTCGATGGCAGCTTAGACGTTTACGGAGAACGGGACATAAGATCATTCTGAAAATTTGGTTACTCAAGTAATTGCTCTTGATCTATCGATCTAAAATATTTTCAGCTCTGCGGCGTTGCCGCTTCTATCGAAAAGTAGCAACAACTTCGTTATTTCAAACGGAACACCCTGTATTTTATCGCATTTTCAGATTCTCTCTGAAGAGCTGATTTCATAGATGTATCACACTTAGTGTCTAGCGGAAATGATTACAGAGATGTAGGGTGTGAAAAATCGACATTTTTCAACTTTAGGAATTTTTTTTGTCGAAACTATTCATTATTGGTCAAAACGGCTCACATGTCCCTATCCCAACTTTCCATTTCATTCTTCACTGCTGGAATCTGGGATAGTCAATTCATATAGGTATTGATCTCATCCTTATCGGTACGGAAAGTTCTTTCTGATACTATATTCTCGAGTTTGACAGAAAGGATATAAATATGGAGAATCGAACAACCAAAAGATGATATTTGCTAGCTTCGATAGAACTATATAGAGATTTACAGGATATTTCCACATAATGGGCTCAATTTGAGAGCCGATATTATGATGTCAGTCCGAATATTGGAATCGACAGGTTAATCTGGGTTGATCCTGGCAGTCGGGGAAGAAGGATCAAATGTCAGACGAATTATCCGAATGTCGGGTTGGGAATGATTAATCGCCAGTTGATGGCTGATATCTAATCTAGCTCGAAGCAAGACGGCTTTCACGATCTGAATATTCGCTTCCGGTTATTTCTATTGTGATATAAAGTGGAGGCTGCTTGGCATCCAAGTATCCTTGAGATGTTTCCGTTGCTCTTCATACTAAATGGATTGGGATGATCATCGGTATACTAATGTGTATACTAAAAAACTTTATACAATACTTTACATAAATTGGGTTGAGATTATCTCAACTTCATATTATTTCTGGTTTCCATCTCATGATTCTGGTTTGTATTCAATTTCCACAGAGTCGGTATCGCTTCAAATTTCACAAATTCTAGTTACTGAAAATCGAAAATAATTAAAAATCATGATCCTCATCCATACTAACAGAATCACAGTAGTAGTATATGTACTTCGTTGGTATGTATGTACATACCAACTGGCCATCGATTTCACGAGAGGTCGTTTAGCCCATGTGTGTTCTGTGCAGGTTTTTACTAACTCCATACGTCATCTTGAGAGCAGCACTGTTTATTGAAACGCAACAGCAAATCGTGAGGAATCTCCAGCTGACTAGAATCACAATCACTGATCTGGGGTTCATCAGATAACACGATTTTTCATCTCATGCAAGAATTTGGGAATCGAAAAAACCATGACGTGTGATATAATCGCGTACAACAATTCTTGTATTATGATAGAATGGATTATCGGTTTCGAAATGATACTTATACTGACGATTATCTTTACACGAGATTTGAGAATATATACCGAGTAACATAGACTCATGGTACAGACTTTTTTTCGTATTTGTCTAGATTTTTTTCTGAAATTCATTTGACACACCTACTGAGAGGGTTTTTTTGAAACATCGGGAGACTTTTTTCATGGATGAAAGATAGAATGGAGGTGACTCATAAGTATGGTCACAAGTCATACAAATGATCATCAGTTCTTGTATTGTGTGACCTAACTCTGAAGATAATTCTTTTTCTTCCTCATTATAGTTTATCAGCAAGCATCCTCATCAATAAGTGGAGGAAGGTATTCAAATTTTTCTACATAAACTATGCTAATAAATATAAAAAGTGATAAATATTTTAGGTGTCTAAAGCTAGAAGCCAAAATATGGTCACACCAGACTGTAATCATAGCGTTTAGGATGAATATTACTTTCTCAGGAGAAAAACACTGTTGTACGTGAAAAGCTGTTTTTCTCATAGTGATCACCAGTGTGGAGGTGCTATACCCAGTTGTAGCTGTATCTCGACTTCTAGCCGTACCACACGAATACAAAGAATAAGATAACTTCCGGTAGACAAATAATGTATGTTTGTCGTATGTATGTAACAGCAGTCTTGAATACTTGGACTGTACGCATGACAGCCTCTTCGTATGTTGCCAATTGCTTTAGTCGTACAACAACGAAACCAGTAACCGCAAAAACCTAGAACTGTGGTTGATCGTAGCTCTCGGTTAGATGTTGTCTTCTTAGACAAGGAAAAACTTGAACCAAAAGCCTCTCTGATGATTGAAGCTCATGTGTCAACAATATTTCCATAATTCACAGCATTTTTTCTGCTAAAATGCTCACATCCATCTTGGTTGTGTATAGAAAAGCAGAAAAAATGACATATCGACCGTCAACCTTGTTGGTATAGTCAGGCTATACTCTCAGAATGATCCAGGCACCTCATCACTAAGTAGTGCCCCCATGGAACAAGTATATTATACAGGGTAGCAATTTGAAAATGGGCAGCACTCAATAATTCTCGAACTGATGACACTATGAAGATTCTGGCAGAACACGTCAATTTAGATATCAATAGGGAACGAATTCTGAGGTAATTGTTGTATTATATTCAACCTATTCAGCCCCAACCCTTGAATTTTCGATAGCAACCTCCGCTCATTTTGCTATTAGTCCTAAGAACATTATGTTGTTATAGATGAAATACATCTATTGTTTTTTCTAAACTTGGTATGATGATCACACTACACTGTTTCACTACTAACCAAACCGATTTTTCAATGCCACGATACGTATTTCGCTCACTATTACCAATTTCCATTCGTAAAACTGGCTCGCCCTGAGTGCATATTTCGTATGCCATTGGTGTAACTGGTGTCAGGTTTGGAATTACATTGGAAAACTGGTTCACATAGTTTTGAGGTCAGTGCAACAATTCTCGCACGAGCTTTAATAGGTCGTGCGAGTCGTGCGAGTCGTGCGAAGTTAGTGCAGTTCTGAAAATGGCGGAAAAATTGAATATGAATAGTTCGAGAACCAAATTGTTTTAGTGTCAATGTGATCATCATCATCAAAATGATAGTGATTAAAAGTTGGAGGTTTCAAGGAGATAACTTTCCAGAATCCATAATTTACTTTTGAGAAAAATTGCTCAAAAGTATTCCCATGAAACATCTACTTCATTTTTAATTGGAGTTCAGAAAGAATTTCAGGATGCGGAAAAGTTATAAACAAATACAAACCGGGTTATCCGATTTAGCCTCCCACAATAATATTATATTGTTTACCATTGGGAATGCACCAGCTCAAATTTCAGAAAAAATCAACGTAGTGCGGGTGCAAAACTAGTGCATTATCAGTTTTACGAATGGGATTCGCTATAAGTTAGTATCTTCAAGAATTCACCTCCTCATTATGTACGTCCAGTTATTGAGTGATTAGATAATGATTAGTAGTGGATTATTAGGAGAGGACCTATTGAATGGTTAACCTAGGTCACCAGAAATGACATCTCTCGATTTCTTCCTTTGGTGTCACTAAAAGAAGCCCAATAAAGATTTGTGCCCCTTTGAAAATGTCCGCGAACAGTTTGAATATTGACTGTACTGGCGCTCACGGAACTATTCTGAAATATTGCTCAATTTCGTTCGTGAGATTAAGTACTGCTATTTTGAGAACAAAGGAATTAAAATAGATATGAGTCATTTAGTATTACATTAGGATCACGAAAATATAAGAATTTGTGGAGGTTGCTGTTCAAAATATTAGGCTCTCAGGGTGAAGGGGTTGAATATACCTAATCCAATGATAAATACCTAGAAAATTATCTCCTTTGATATAAACTTATGAATTGTAGAGCTTTGCCAATATTGAGTGATGCTCTTGTTCAAAATGTTACCCTGTCACAGTTATGACCATGGTCAAAAAGTATCTACTGCTAAGAGAATTCCCATTATTTCTATGGTGCTCAAATCAATCTGAGAGCGGTCAGGCCAAGATTTTCTTAATTTTTCCAGGTTTTTGATCCTCGTTTTTCCTGGTCTATCTTGTCTTGTGATTTGTGAGTTGTGTCGATAAGGGTGGGGCCCCGGTAACGAGCAGAGCCCTCCTCCGGGTGCCCCCACCCCCATGGAAACCAAATCAAGGTTAAAGGTCACTGTAGGACGTGACCCTGGCCTGCCACTCAGCCAGCTCAGAGCTCAGTGCTCAGTCGAGCGCGCGAGTCCACTCCACCCCGAGACCCCCTTCCCCAAATACAGGGTTATCATAATTATGTGATCGTAGCATCTTATTGGCCGTTGATATAGTACGAAGGCGAAGAAAGGTCAATGTTGGGTGTATTTGATTTTTTCTGAATTCATACTTTCTTCTCTGAATTCAGAATTTTTCCACTAATTCAGACTTCTTGTGTGCAGGTGGAGACTCTTACTGGAATAAATTCATTAGCAGGGAGGTGAATGCTTTTTCAGAAAATTCGCGAGACATGTCGTACATAGGTTTTCCGAGCAATATATAGAGAATAACCCTTCAGGGGTTGCTGAATTCAACCCCAACATGCTCTATTCAAATGCAACTTAATGGTTTGTGACCCCTCAATGAAAATCGGGGTGAAAGAGGAATCCCACGTACTGTTCAAATTTCAGTTTGCATTACGTCTGAGGGTTGCATAAAATCAAAATATAATTTCGAAGCTCAATTTATTTTTTATCGTATTCATTTTTCACTTGTCCATTACTGCTTTATTACCTTGGCAACGGTTGCTATTATCAGATTCATAATGCCCGGGGCGGTATGGGGGGCTTCATGAATCATTACAGCCGCTAATTGTTTTTTGTCTAGTTTATAAAATCACATACCATTTCTTGAATGTACGCCAATAACACGGTCTCATCTATAGCAATAATTTTATTTTTCAACTTTCCTAATTCTTGTCGTACATAAACGACTCTGGATCTTTTCCTCCGGCAATAAATTAATCGAAGCCTTGTCTGCATGTTTCATTATATTCTTGGGTAAATTCGTATTCATTTCTATTATTTAGATGAAACTACAGAAAGGAAGCAGCAATGCCATTCACTTAATCAAATAATGACAGCAATATCCAACAAACGTCAAAATATCAACGGATGCCATGCCTATGTGGAAAAAAAGCGAAAGAAAATGCTGAGAGCAATAAACCGATTTGCAGAATCGATTCTGCATATGTAATACTAATATACAAGTGATATCATTTTGACGAAAATATTCGGCGATTGTTACGACAGCTTGTTGCCTAGTAATTTTGCCGAATGACATTGTTTATCAGACCTTTCGAGCCTTAGGCAAGAAATATTGGAACAGTGTCATGAGAGAAATTGAAGCAGCAAGTTGGAGTATGTCAATCGACGAATATTTCTAGGAAAAATAGTATCACGAGTTGTATGCGTACGAGTATTCCATGATTGAGACAATGAACGAGCGGCTTGCGAGAGTTGCGCACACTGCATTCATCATTTTAGCTTCCAACATAATGGACGTTCTAAACGTCAAAAATTTTATCGTTGAAAAACTAGGGAGCTTGGTCACGTGTGGGTCAATTCGGCTTCTGTATTGGTAGAGCAAGTCCGATGAAATTCACTGAACAAAAAAATATCGCTGTAATACAGAAGATACCGTGAAAAGACCATGAGTGGAATAATCATCATAATTATATGATTTTTTTCGTGAAAAATAAAATCTTGTATGCACCACGAGCGTTAGGCCAAAGTCCCTCCGGTGAATGTAAGGATCTATATAGCGCACTTGGTACCTAAATAACCATTTCGTATGTAATACAACAATTGTATTAATGATTATCGAAAAACAAATCGACACTCGCGCTTTAGTGGTTATGGTTATGTTATAGTTAGGAAGTTACACATCAAAACGTGTATCGGGAATTTTTCGAAAAAATATTCACCTATCCGCTAGAAAATTCATTCCAGTTAGTCTCTATGCATTTTGTGTATGTCTAAACAGGGTCTTTCAAAAGTACACGTCAAAAAATCATGAGCGCGTATTCCTTGCAGAAGAAATGAAGGCATTTTTATGCAGCACTGCCCATTTCCGTGATATACAGGGTGCAACTCCTGAAGCACATCTCATTGTATAACTGTCAAAGGCTGTAATGGAATAAATATATAAGCACATATAATTCTGGTACATTTTTCTACTTACTTTTTATTCATAATCACATCAGCGTCGACACATGGGAACAATATCTTTATACAAATATTCCCCCAATTAACAAATAATAATCTGGAACTATGGAAAAACTTTCTGATATTACATGCATGAGCATGACCTATTTTAAGGATTGAATTACTATATCGTATCACACCTTCATCAAAGCGACTATTTTCAACGACAATTGAAAAACAAAATGCGTTCCTGAGGCGTTTCACGCCCGTAATTTTCTATACCGTTGATTTTTGGAACACCTTGTATTTACATGAGAAAGAAAAGTCGAAATTCGAACTTCATTCTCTGAAATCAGATTTTTCTTCCATATGTGTATACAGGGTGTTTCAAAAATGCGTACGGTAGAAAATCACGGGTGCTCATTCCTATATGCATAAAGAATGAAGTAAGACGCTCCGTTTCCTATACATGGTGAAACTACAAAAACGCATTTTGTTTGATAACAACTGTCGTTAAAATATTGGCTTTGATAGAGGTGTAAGTCATTTTATCTAAACAATCGAGCACGAATGGAATATCAAAAAGTCTTTTCATAATTCCAGAAGATCATTTGTCGATTGCAGATATATTTCTGTACTGATATTGTTCTCGGGCTGGTGTTTTTTATGAATAAGAATTGAGTTGAGGATGTACCAGAATTATCTGTGCTCATTCATTCCATTACAGCGTATACCACTTCTGGAACAGAATGTGTTTCAGGAGTTGCACCTTGTATATCTCGAAAACGATGCGGAAAAATTTCTTCTGCAATCAATATGCAAACGTGATTTTGTGACGTGCATTTTCGAAACACCCTGTTTATACATGAACATAATATATAATGAGTCTGAATCATGAGAAAGAGGGTAGAAATCAGAGAGAAAAGTCTGAGATCTGGAAGAAAAGTCTGAATTCAGGGAGAAAACAACTAAATTCAGAGAAAAATGTTTGGATTCTCAGACAGAATGAGAAAAAAATATGAAATACACACAACAGACACCTCCCTATGCTTTCGTATCATTGTGCCGCTCTGTACTTATGTGTTATAGTTCGAACTCCATAAGTGGATAGCGGATAGCGAATCAATAAAATATTTCAACCGTCACTACGATGCTAACGATCATATTTTATGAAGACCCTGTACCTACCAATCGGCAATCTGCACGATGCACTCGGGTCGAAGCAGAGAAGTACTACTTGTTGGGTATCTCTTCCTGAAATCAGATCAATTGTTCTGAGAATATCTTATATTATCGAGTGTCGTATAGAGTTTGGTACTATAGTTCTGGCTATTTCTTTCCGCAGACACAATTATACTGTCTCCTCTCCATATACAGGGTGTACCGAAATTAGCCTGCCAAACTACACCAGCGGCTTCTGAGACCAAAAATGGAAAGAAAAGTTCCGATGAATATGAGTCGAGGAATGTCATCTAAGGGAGCTACGGCCCCCTGAGACGGGGCTCCTGAAGATGATATTTTTTTACTATTTCCGAAACGCCAAGTGATAAAATGTTGCAATTTGGTACAAAAACTGAAATAATCTTCATGCTCAATGCGGTGAACATGATATCATTGCAAAGTTTGATTCAGGAGTGCATAATACAGGGTGGGACCACATTAAATATTGCTGAAACTTTTTTGTATGCATATATTTCGACAATTTGATCTGGGATTATGAAAATCCACCCCGTTTCATAAGAAAAGGAGTTCCTGTTCCGCATCGATCAGATGTATCATTTCCGAGTGAAATCGATTTAAAAATATTGATGCACTCACATCTCATGCATAACGTTGCCCATTTTCAAACCATAGTGGCTATAACAAAATCCAGTATTTTCTTTTTGCCAAACGATATCATGAAAGCTCGAAAAATAGGAGAATGATGAGGAAAAAACTACTTTAATTTTTGTGCATTCCACTACGCAATATTTTTCAAATTGTTTTTACTCGATAATAATACATCTGATCGTCACGGAACGAGAGTACTTTTTTTCTGTGAAGAGGTGTGAAATTGCATGATTTGGGATTAAATTGTCGGAAAATATGCATACACAAAATTTTTAGCAATATTTAATGGAGTCCGCCACCCTGTATTATACATATATTATCCTGATCGAAATTTTGAAATGATTTCATTTACACTGCATTCGGCATGAAAAGTTCAGTTTTTGTTCCAAATCACATTTTTCCATCACATGGAATTTCAAAAATACTCTTTCAAACTTTTGTTGACTCATGTTCATTGGGAGTTGTCTTCCTATTTTTTGGTCCGAGAAGCTGCAGGTGAAGTTTGGCAGGCTAATTTCGGGACATGTATATCTACTATGGACTATTGAAGGTTCCTGTTGGAATTGGAAATGATAGGATGGTAGATGGACTTGAAAATATGGAAATGGAATATTCTAGCTAGAGTAGTATCTCATACCATCCCTTCGAGTTAAATTGTTATCGTATACCTATAGTTGAACAAACCAATGCTTCCTCTAGATTTACTTGGTTTATAATTCTATATTTTTAGAAGGAATCATTCACTGGACAACCCGGAAGATATAGTTGATTAACATACAATGAAACATCGAATTTAACCAATATCTCATCTTGAATAACTAATGTCCGACGGCTAGATGAAGTGATGAAGTGATAAAGATTAAGCTACAACAATTTTATTCGTATGTGTTTGATTCCTGTGTGTTTGTATAGTGATAGACTGGTCCATGAAGTTCTGCATAATGTTTTTATGACTGTATAAATTATCAGGCGTCTCTTGAATGATCAGAATCAACGAGAAGTACCGAGTTGTTTTTGGGATACTTAAGATAATATCAGCTAATGCATTCGGCCCATTCATGTACTTGTCAGGTGTATTGTTTCGATAAGTGGACAGATTAACGAAACAAATACCCAGAACTGCAATTTCAGTACTCACAACTATACCGTATCTCGATACTCTCACTATAAGTGCTATTCACATGGTTACGAATTATATCGAAAATACAGACGCTTATCAATGTGAGTCATAGATCTTCATCCTTGTAAGAGAACACGAGATATGTTCGTGATTATTTTCTCGTGAACCTTCTACACAGAATAGAATAAGTATGTTTTCTATGGAGGAAATACCCTAAACCAAGTATCATAGCATGTTGCATGGTGTTACCTTTTATTTTGCCTTTTCATCAGAAGACCTCGATGGTAGGACCATGATGATATTGAAAGTTAATTTATTGGGTCCTTCGAGTTTTCATTCAATTCATACATGGAGGTCAGCAAATAATTCAGCTATTCTGTTGGTTGAAACAGTCCCAACACATGAAAAGGTGTTACGTGGTTGGTCGATAGAATATTCGCACAAACATATTCAGACTCCTGATAATACTGTCCATTGGGAGATATGCGTCTATACTTAGCGAAATATATCTTTGCAGTGGTTTCTTTATTCTCTTGAATTTGAGTGTCCTCTTTGAGGATCACATACATATAGAGGATCAATTTAACTGTCCTACTGAGTATACTCAATTTCAGTTAGACAATAATATGTAGCAATGATAAACCGTTGCCTATGTAGGGGTTGACGTTTTAAAAACGGGTGGGAACCTTAATATATTCCTCTCAGTAATAATATGAGAAATAAAAGAAACAGGGCGAGTAGGACACTGAAAATGGTTAGTTTCTGCCCTTATGGTTCAACAGGAGGGAAAGATGTTATCCTTAGAATCTCAAATAGGAAGGGGGGTCAAGTGTTACATCATTTTGAAGGGCGTTCAATTCTTCTTCCAACGCTACCTTACTTTATCATTTTCTGTTGAGCAGTTTCGAAAAATGTCTTGTCACTTAGAAATCTTCCCAGGCACCCTTAATTTCTTCCCTCCAGTTGGTGATATGAAAAATCAAAAAGACACGTCATCTTTATTCCTAAGGAAGACACTTAAAATGCATATTTAGAGCCCTCTTAGTTGAACCCTCTAGAAGGTGTATGTATAACCCTTCCCTAACAACACAGGGATGTCCTAGGTGCGTCCCTTTTATGTCCCGCGGTACAAGGAAATGATTGGGACATCCAGGGGATGTCCCGCCAGTAGTTGTCCAGTGGACATCCCACCCGGTACATCCCTAGGTTATCCCATTCGTGTCCCTGGAATATCTGATATCCATTCTCCACATCAGAGAGTCATTCAATATCATCAAAATATTGAGTCGAATTTTTTCGAAAATGTATTTCTTCCGGAAAATAATTGTGATGAAAATAAAGAATATAGTCTCAAAACTTCTCAAGAAATGACCATTTTTCGCAAACAGAGATCGTAAATGCATAATGCCCCTCATTTTCAAACACCCAAGAATGATAATAATTATACCCGAATCCTAACAGTTTTATTTATCCAGGTTTCTGTAGTTGTCCTGTTTATAAATCTGTTCAATACATGAATCTTCAGAAGGCATATTGGCCAATGGAGTAAGGTGCGTGCCTGATAAGCTGAAGGTCCCGGGTTCAATCCCAACTAGACCTACTTTTTTTTTTTCTTTTGTCGAAGGGATGTCCCTGGGATATCCTTGGGACGTCCTAGGGATATCCCTTCTTTGTACTCGGTACATCCCAGGGACGTACCAGGAGGGACATCCCTTGGATGTCCTTTTTGTCTGAAAGCGGATGTCCCTGGGACGTCCCTGGTATGTACTTTGTCCCAGAAAAGATATCCCTGGGATGTCCTTATTCGAAATTAGGGACGTCCCTGGGAAGTCCCTAGGATGTACTCGTGTTGTTAGGGTTAGAACCTCATATGAAAATGGGGGATGCACATTATTTTGAAGGGCGTTCAAGTCTCTCTTCAACAATACCCTGGTTTTTTCAAAAATGCCGTTCTCAACATACAGAAGAAATTAGAACATGACTGCACTGATATGCACGTATCATCCTTTCAGTCCAAACGGTAGAAAGATTATGAATGCATCTCAGTGCAGGCGTATGTTCTCATTACTTCTGAGAGTTTTGAACGGCATTTGATAAACTAGGGTACCAACTGTTGGAAAGAGAATTGAACGCCATTTGAAATAATGTTCATCTTGATCCTTTTTTCATATAAGGTTCCAAGGGTAACATCTAGGCGGTTAAACCCAGAAGGCTCTAGATTAGATTATATTTGGAATGGGGCCTTCGGGCTATCTGCCTCCACACTGCGACCTTTACAGATCTATTGTGTCTGCCCTCAAAATCGATTAGAGTTCTTCGGATAGCCCCGCCTTCTCTATGAGAAGCTAGCTTTCAGATCTCCTGTGTATCTCTGGGCTCCTGATTTTTCCTCACCCAGCGTAAGGAACCTTAGTCTTGATAAGCCCTCATTGCTCTAAATATACTTCCAAAGTGTCCTAAATATACTTCCAAAGTGTCCTCCTTGGGAATGAAATTGACCTATCTTATCGATTTTTCATATTATTTACTAAAAGAAAGATATTGAGAGTGGGAAGTTTTCTAATTGACACGGCATTTTCCGGTAACTGCTCAACAGAGAATGATAAACTAGGGTACCGTTGGGAAGAGAATTGGACGCCCTTCAAAATAATGTACCACTTGAAACCCCTTTCTATTCGAGTTTCTATATTAGGGTAACATCTACTCCTCCTAGGGGGTTGAACCAAGACGGCTAAAAATATGCATTCCAAGTGTTTCCCTTGAAAATGAAATTGAGCCATCTTCTCGATTCTCTATATTATTTACTGAAAGGAAGATATTGAGGGTGGGAACTTTCCAAAATGTACACATACAATAAGGCACTTCCATACTTTCAGAAACTCTTTATCGCGTTATTTCTTACTCTTTCAAAATGCTCAGAACTCAAAATCCACTCCTGTGTGTGTTCACTGGGAACATTCGAATTCGAAAGAAGTTTTGTACTCTCCAATTGGAATCTGTCTCAGAAATAGTATGCTCACCTTGGCTTGTTTATGTATCGCACACCTCAAATCTGAGGTGAACAAATTGACTTCAATATGCTTTCCCATATCAAAATGTCTTCCACTGGATTTTTGATTCTTTCTCAACTGAGAGACACTTACATAATTGTTTGCAAGATATTTTTGCAGGTGAAGCAATAACAGGGTAAGTACGTAGCTGCTATAACATCAAGTTTATCCCTATATATTTCATGACATCAGAAATCAAAGATTGAAACAGTGGAGAAGCGATTATACTATCATGAAAATTGAAAAAATTATCATATAGAATGAAAAAGCACTAGAAACGATTCAATTCTGGATTTTCTATAATGATGTGCAATTTGGCATGTTAACATCAAGTACCTACTGGAAAGAAAGATGAAATACTGCTAAACATATTATATCTGATAATGATATATGTGACGACTGCATGTTTGATAAATTAGTTATTTTAAAAACGGGTTCTCATTTCTCTACCCATATATTCATTTCTCTACCCATATATATCCATTTCACTATGTTACATGGTATATTCAATCCATCTTTTGAAATATTCATTTTCCGCTCATATAAATGTAATAATTATACACAGAGCATATTTCAATTCTGGTCCGTTCACAGAAATGGAATGATGAAAAATGGAATATGTTTTCATATACATAAACCACATACTGTGATACTTAATGAAATACATGGAATGCCTTTCTGAAAAAGCAAGCTTCAAAATTGACCAGAATCAAACGGTGCCTACTTCTGAATGATTGAAGAGAAATTGCAAAAACTAAGAAAATGTATATTGCCTATCGAATGATACATTCAAATGATATGTATGAAAATATACAGGGTGACATTTCAAGAACTATTTTATAATTCGATCCGCGAAAATGGTAGAAAAAAATAATTTTACAAACTGATGCACTTCAACCTATACAGGATGTAATGCCGCTTGGTTCGTATCGATATCATTTACGGTTGTATAGTTGCCTTATACCTTTTCTATATCAACGACACCCTGTATGTAACACTTGGTAGCAAACATGATGAATTGCTCAAAATTACAAGATTTTACAATTTTGCATATATACATGGTGGATACTTCAACCGGAATGAATTCGTTAGCGGGAGGTTAATATTTTTCCTATAAATCCTCGACATACGTCAATGATTCAATGTATTTACCTACATTTTGCAAGCAATATCGAGAATATATCCCTCCAGGGGTATCTGAAACCAACTTCATTATGATTTTTTCAAATACTGTTTGTAGGTTAATCGAGGAGGTGATACCTACATTCATTATTCCAGATTTTTTGGGACTTTCAATCTTCGTCTCTATAAAATATGAATACTTTTTCATTATACGTGTAGTTAGGACAAATCAGATGATTTGCCCCAAAATTCCAGTGCGTTTACAAAATGTTCTTATAAGAGAGCCTACAAGAAAAATTCATTAGCTTGTTAGTGACAATTCGTATTTCATTGATTAATCTTGAATTTAAATATATACCATCTTCATTTCCAGATTTCAGTAGTGGCTACCATGTTCTATCTATATCAACTGAACAGGAAGCAATGCTATTGTCTTTGTTCAGAAGAATGCGATATTAAAATCATTCTAAAAGAAGATTACAACTAAAAGAGAAAAACCAAGGAATCTGCTTCCATTCTTCTGAACGGAGACAATAGCATTGCTTCCTGTTCAGTTAAAATAGATAAAACATGGTATCCACTACTGCAGTCTGAAAATGAAAATGGAAAATTCAAGATTGATTAATGGAAACATCCTGAAACTCATTTGATTGCCAACGTCACCAATTGTCACTGAAAACTGGAAAGTGTCAGGACAAATACGAATTTGCAATGCAAAAAATCCATTATTTATGTTGAAAACGGGAGCAGATTCGTTTCCGAAACGTTCAAAGAAAAGTAAAAATTTACTATTCTTTCTATATACCTCTGTTTCTCTTCTCCAAACCTTCTTCAATACAAATTGTCACTGACAAGCTAGTGAATTCTGCTTTCAGGCTCTCTGATAGCAAAATTCTTCAAATGCAATGACATTTTGAGGCAAATCATCTGATTTGTCCTAACTACACGTATATTGAAATAGCAATCATATTTTTTTTATAGAGACTAGGAGAGAAAATCCCAAAAAATCTGGAATAATGGTTTTTTCAAATGTAACCCATTGGCTTTGACCCCTCATTGGAAAGCTGGTCGAAGAATCCATAGGGTTGCATTGAAAAAAAAACATGTTGGGTTAATTTCAGCTACCATCTCCATATAGCTCGCCAAATGTAGGTATATTACACAACAAGGTGGAAAGTGATTCATTGCTGTCGTGAGATCAGTTAGTTTCTGGAGTCAGGATTGAAACTTCCTACTTAGGTTTGTATACTATTTTATTGACAACCATCATATTTCAATCGAGATCAATAAATCTCTATTTCGGTCTGAACATACCTAAAATATTATATTTAAAGAAAATATACCAAAATTTCGACATATAACTATGCTCCTGAGGATGGTGGATTCCCGAAAATAACATTAACATACCTGCAATTCCTGCTAACCTACAAAATAATTCGAAAGAAATGGGAATTGAGAACATAATACATGCAACTGCATGCAACCAGCGAGACACGTATAAGTGATATTGGTTGTAGATGTATCCAGTCCATTACTTACTAAACCTTTGTTTCACGTTCATTGTCATGCTTAGCGCAGAATGAATAAATTGTTCTCAAAGATGGATGCTTCATTTTTACACTTCTTGGAGATATGCATGTACCAGAACATTCTCTTCGATTTCACTCTCGTCTACTTTTCGCATATATTTTTAATGAGAAATTCTGATACAAACGAATATTGTTTGAATAATTCTGATACAAAATTCGAAAATAACAGTTGACAGTTAATACAATTGACAGGCCAGACATGCCTCAAATTACTGAAGCTGTGTTTAATGAACTGTGTTGCCATGATAATGTGTTTAAAAAATCGTGTTGCCATGGTAACGTGTTTAATATTTCGAATAAATCACAGATCGACAATCCGTGATTAATCGATCATTTAGCGTGGTACATATCCGTACGCTAAATGCCATTTTAGTTATGTGAGTAGGAAAATACATTTGAATACTGACGTGTTTCGCGAATTTTCGGAAAATTTATCCACTTCCCCAGTAGCGAATTTGTTCCAGTTATATAAAGTCTCCACCTGGTAAACATTATACGTCCATTTCCGTCACCTCCTTTTGAGATATTTATCGATTCCAAAACGATCCTGATGTATACATATATAGGAAATATTTCGAGATGCTCTTCCACTTCATCAATATTTTTGTGGAATAGCCGCTTAGAGTTTCTGAAGAGTCAATAATAGAATACTCGAAAGGTTTCGCCTCATAATTGAGAGCCCTTCGAACGATCGATGTTCACTGGGAAGTTTTGAAGAGGAAACGAAAAGAGTAGACAACTTGAGCAAAGTATAAAAATACTTTTTTAATTGGAAAAGTTTTATTTCTATTATAGAGGAGAACACTGATGGGAAGTCAGGAAATATTGTTTCGTGATTTCGGGAGAAAAATGCAAAACCAAAAGAAAACTTCTTTTCCACTTCTAGCCTCAGAATACTCATAATTCATCATGTTTTTGACCTGAGAAAGCAATACCCCAGACAGCACAAATTGATTCTGAGAACGTGCTCAGAATATGCCCATGAAACATATCGGATATTCTCAGCATGGTGTCAGAAGGTGCACTGAAGCGTTCTGATAATATTCTGAGAACAATCAAATTATGGCAAATGAGACAAATATTCACGAAGAACGTTTTCATAATATTTTTCAGAACATTCTATATACAGGGTGGTCAGTTTTTTATTACGGACAATTCAAAAGCGTATAGTACTCGTTGAAATAATAAAAAAACTTCCTATGAACATGTACTTTCGAACGCTTCGTTTTTTAGATATTGGGTGTCAAAAATTCGCTTCTGAATATATTTAATGAATATATAGATGAATTAACGAAATTTTTCACTAAACTACTAAACTTTTTCAGCTTTATTAGATTGAATAAAAATTATTCATAAAAACTATTCAGTGGCGGCTGAATCTGCGGTGGCGAAGATAATAATTACACCAATTTTTCGGGTAATTATTTCGTTTACGGATTTTGTAATTGAAACGCAAATCAGTTCTAGAAAAGCAGCTCAACAGTTGCAGGTAATTTATAAACTGATATCATGTCATGCTTTCAGTAATTTTGGTTCTCTTTTTTCGTTTAATACTAGTTATCAGTGTATACTATTGCACCCATAAATAAAAGTAATAGTTTTCAGGTTTCAAAATAGTAAATTTTACGAACAATACATTTAGATCACAGGAAGCCTTTTCATTTGATGCCGGTACAATATTTACATCCTGAAGATCCTGAGAAAAGAGTGTCTTTTTCGGAATTTATCTTAAATAAAGTTGACAACGATAACGACTTTTTACATAAAGTCTTATGAACTTGAACACCATATATCTCGAAAACGAAGCGTTAAAAAGTATATGTTCATAGGACGTTTATTTATTATTTCAACGAGTACTATACGCTGTTGAATTTTCCGTATTGAAAAACGGACCACCCTGTAATATATACAGGGTGTTTCATAATTGAATGTCAATATTTTGGGAGGCGATTCTTGAGCCCAATCTGAGAAGAAAGTTTCATATGAACTTTTGAGATACAGGGTGGTAAATTCTTAAAACTTCTCTTATATACATACTGGGTGTAGCAATTGCAGCATGTTTTTTTTTCTCATGAAATTTGTGATATCCTGTAGAGTGTGAGAATTACACTATCGATTTATAATTGGAATCACACTATAGTCTCATTGTAATGATTTTCAGTAATGCGGCCCTTACTTTGGCGCTTGTTCGGACAGATACTGCTCTGGTACTCGTCGTGGGGTCTCGGGCGCCAGATTGTTTATGAGGTGGTTTTCTCCATCTGCTCTGCACAAAGCTATTTTTGTACAGAGGCCCAAAGTAGCAACAGTGGAGACTGGCACAGGAGGTATACCTACCTCGGTACCTACAGAGTATAAACCAAGGGTCAATGTTGATGAATCGACTTGGAATCAAGAAGCCACGGGAATGTAGGCTTTAATCAAAACCTTGGGTTCAACCTGGAATACTGGTTGCTATTTTTATTCTGGATAACTATAGGAATCAAAGCAAAATGGGTCTCTGTTATAATGTTATAAGATAATGGAGCTAATCCAAAAAAGGAATGTTGAATAACGATGAGGCTGTAGTGTACTTTCAATTTCAAATTGATCACGTAACTGTTACACTCCACCAGGGTATTACAAATTTCATGAAAAAACACGCTGTAATTGCTACACCCGGTATTCATGAGAAAGAGTTTCTCATACAGTTTACACATCAATGTCCAGAAGGCAATAACATGTCATTCAAAACAAATGAAGTTCAAATCAGACAAGTAGTTTTGACGAAATTGTTTCCTGAACTTTTGGCTCTTTTTGAGTGGTGCGTTAGTTTCTTGGAGAAGTGTATATAGTTTGATAAAAGAACAAAGACAATTGGGTAAGAAAAATTGGTTCATATATGATCCTGATCTTTGTTATGAAATTTTGATCACATGAGTTCAAGGAATATAGATAAATCAAACTCAATAGATTCGTAGTTCATTTTGAGAAAAAAAACACATGATACGATGGTGTTTACACTTGGAGAGGGACATATTGTATATGAATAACAAGAACTTCGTCTGACTCCAACGAGCGTTACTTCTAAGAGAAACCCCCACGGTTTCCCTAAGTAGTATACTAAGTGGCTCTCTGATGGTCACACAGCATGGACCAAACTCTGTTGGCGCCAATATGCACATAGAAGTGGTGATGTCAACATTGTTACAAAGAACATAGTTCTGCTGCTCAACCCGTAACTACAGACACCGAACAGAAACGTTTCTTTGTTGAGTGATATTCCTGAATCCTGTTATGTTTTTGGTTTGCAGACTTATTCTTGGGGTTTGGATTCAGTTTCATAAAAATTAGAGGATTAAGTAGAAAAACGTTTCGCCCATGGCCATGACCTCCTTCCAAAAGAAGAAAGAAGGAAAAATATTTAAAAAAACTAACAATATGTTTAAATAAATAAATAAAAAAACATCACAAAAGTACCACACTGCTGTGAATCATGAATTGGTTGAGGTACGTATCTCTCTTTTTTTCTTTAGATTCATGTTTCATCACCATCACCCTACAATGTCAAACATTATTTTACAGTGCCAAAAAATTCCAATAATAAATTGACAAAGCCCATGGCCATGGGCGAAACGTTTTTCTACTTAATCCTCTAATTTTTATGAAACTGAATCCAAACCCCAAGAATAAGTCTGCAAACCAGAAACGTTTCTGTTCGGTGCTACAGACGTCGGATTCACATCACGATCACGACCAATAGAGACGTGACGTCTGTGATACGTCAAGTAATATAATGCAAATATAAATATCCCTATACCATCTGTAACAGAATCATGGTACATCCCCTTTTTCTCTCCTTTAGCTTTAGAGATAAGTGATTGAAATTAGGAATCACTAATCAACTTGATGAACTTTATATTTGGACATGAATATGTTCTATTTTTTACTTCCGGTATCACCAGAAGCCCTAACAACACAGAAATGTCCTAGGTACGTCCCTTTTTTGTCCCGCGGTACAAGGACATGATTGGGGCATCCAGGGGATGTCCCGCAGTGATTGGCCAGTGGACATACCGCCCGATACATTCCTAGGTTATCCTATTCGTGTCCATTGAATATCTGATATCAATTCACATCAGACTAATTGAATTTCATCAAAATATTGGGTCGAATTATTTTGAAAATGTTTATTTTTCTTCCGGAAAATAATTGTAATGAAAATAAAGAACATAGTCTCAGAACTTTTCAAGAAATGACCATTTTTCGCAAACTGAAATCATAAATGCATAATGCCCCTCATTTTCAAACACCCAAATATGATAATAATTAAACATGAAATCCTAACAGAGTTGTATTTATTCAGGTTTCATTTTTGTACTATTGATAAATCTGTTTAGTACATAAATCTTCACAAGGCATATCTGCCAATAGACTAAGGTGCGTGCCTGATATACTGAAGGTCCCAAGTTCAAACCCTACTCGACTTACTTTTTTTTTCTTTGTCGAAGGGATGTCCCTGGAATATCTTCGGGACGTTCTAGGGATCGCCTTCCTTCGTACTTGGTACATCCCAGGGACGTACCAGAAGGACATTCCTTAGATGTCCTTTTTGTCTGAAAGTGGGTGTCCCTAGTATGTACTTCGTCCCAACACAGGATATCCCTGGGATGTCCTAGTATAAAATTAGGGACGTCTCTGGGAAGACCCTGACTTCCGATTTTCAAATGAAACACCCTGTATATCATCTCTTTTTCGAATTCTACATCTTTTTCTGAATCAAATGATACCGCATAAGTGGCATTTCAAACGTCGATATCGATTTCAATTTAATTTTTGATTATCCATCTGAATGTGCCATGACTAATGACTATTCTGATCAAGTATTAGGTACTCGTATCGATGCTAAAACAATGTGATCCTGTCAAAAATGTAAAACTGGCTTGATTTATCACCAAATTAAGTCCATCAAAATGGTTTGGTGTACCATGATCCTGTAACACCTGGTATGTATATGTACAAGGTGTCCCAAAACAACGTATCATACGTTTTACTGCGAAACTAGAGACCAAAATAGGCCGATTAAAGCCAACTTACCTGTGCAAAAAAAACATGTCATATCAATTCAATCAATATACAGGGAGATAAATATTTCGCATTCTCTTTGATGAAACTTGAAACTGACTCCATTCTGATTTTCAATCAATGACAAAATTAATTATCTAACTTTTTTTTTCTGCAGTTTTTTTCCATAATTCATCTTGGGTTTCGAGATATATAACATGATTGATTATGGTGCTTTTACAATCTTGTTTATGATGTATCAAGATTATCATGTTTTCAATAAGTTTTACCTCATTTTTGATAAGTTATTGAACGCAATAATCATGTTCATGAGCTACTTTTGCATATGATGAGGTTGTTAATCTTCTTCAAATAAATAAAGTTTTTTCGAAAAAAGTTTCCAACTAGAAAAAAAAAATTTGGAATCGACCAGCTCTCAGATCATATGATGATGAAGTTGCAAAATGGTGAACATGGATATTGTGTCATATATACTGTCTGATGGTTAATCGAGGAGGTGTTCGTCATTTTACTTGATTATTTGGGATTTTTCAACCTCGTTTGTACAGAAGGAAAATATGAGTATCATTCCAATATATGTGTACACTGAAAAAAAAATAGTCGTTAGTAATTACCAAACGTTTAGTGAAATAGGCGACAGTCACAACATTCGTCTAATGAAACCACTTCAACATCATATAATACTACTTATACTTCATCAAATATCGCCACTACAAAATAGTATGATACTCATAATTTAGTTTGATAAAATTTTGTAGTGGTATAATTTGACGAATGTAGTGACTGGCGCCTATTCTACTAATCGTTTGGTATTTACTACCGAATATTTCTCTGAGTGTAGAAGGACAAATCAGATGATTTGCCACAAAATGTATCTGCGTTTAACAAATTCCTCTATCAGGAAGCCTGGAAGAAAAATCCGATATAGTTTGTAAGTGGCACTGTTTGGAAAACAGTTTGAAGAGAAGAAATATAGAAATATTGAAAAAATATCGAATTTTCACTTCGTTCGGAAATTAGAATTAAAAATGTGAATTTTGCATAGGTCGACGAAAAAAATGTTAATGATGTTTTTTTTTCCGAAACTAACTTTGGAGCAAATCCAAAGTTGCTAACAGTGCATGGTTGAATTTTGAAATGGAAGCCTGTGAACATACTGGAAGAAATGTATTTCAGGCATCTTGTTGAATAGATGTGTTCATTATATTGATGAATATTGGTAATCACCGAAATCAATTACATCAAATATGGGATAGTGATCAACTTCAGAATAGCTTATCAATAGATTCCATGAAAAATGAATGTAATATTGAATTTTCATTACAATAGCAAATCATGAAAATGAACATTCGAATCATATGATGAAACGTTCGGATAGATTTTTTATTTATATCCATTAGCTATTCGATAATATATGAATTAGCAATTTCTTCACAGTTTTTGTAATGCCAGGGTGTTTCAATTATCATTTCCAATGAGCGAAGAGCTGAAACATTTTTCATTACAAAATTACTAAAATAAAAAATAACAAAATATTAATGTTGTTTTTTCCGCAACTAAATTTGAAGCAAATCTCAAGTTGATAACAGTGCATGATTGAATTTTGAGATGGAAGCCTGTGAACATACTATCGGAAAATACATTTCAGGTGATTATCTTGTTGAATTGATGCCGTGTTTATTATATAGATGAATATTGGCAATTATCGAAATGAATTGCTTCAAATATGGAATAGTAAACAAAAT
The DNA here is from genome assembly GCA_918026855.4 of Phaedon cochleariae. Taxonomy (NCBI): domain Eukaryota; kingdom Metazoa; phylum Arthropoda; class Insecta; order Coleoptera; family Chrysomelidae; genus Phaedon; species Phaedon cochleariae. Next base: position 11,877,963 of record OU896711.1, read on the forward strand.
CAGCGTAGCTAATCAATAGATTCCATAAAAGTTAAATGAAATATTGAATTTTCATTACAATAGCGAATTATGAAAATGAACATTCAAAACATATAAGGAAACGTTCGAATAGATTTTCTATTTATATTCATTAGCCATTCGAAGTGGAAATGTATAATGAAAAAAGTGTAATTTTCTACAGAATATCCCTATTAATATATGGAACACCAATTTCTCTCTCAGTTTTTGTAATGCCAGGTTGTTTCAATAATCATTTCTAATAAGTGAATAATAATCATTTTCAATAAGTGGAGAGCACACACATTTTATTACAAAATTATCAAAATAATTCGAGCAGAATGATCTAGGTATTGATTTTCTATGGTTTTCTAGTAGGAACTTGCAATAAGGTGTCAATTAACTCTACTTACGAATTTCAACAACGCAACAACTATTTTCGCTGAATTATGAGCAAAAATGACCTATTTTAGTTTTCTTTCCACTGAATGCAATCACGTTCTAACTCCACTAATTGGAGGCATTATTTTCAGATTCTGCAGAGCTGATATAACATGTTGCATGCTCATTGCGTTTATGGAATAATTTTGCTACTATATGCATGATAACCTTCTTCTATATGTTTTACTTCTACTTTATACATAAATGCCTGGAAAGTTTGAGGCCGAAGAGCTGAAATTTCAAATGAATTCAATGTTTATTTCAGTTTCAGCATTTCATATGGCACTTCTTTTCTGAGTTTGCATTATATCCAAAAAACTTGAACTCAAAAGCTTTGGCAGTCAGTGAACGTTTAATTCGTTCAAGGCTAATCATAATCACCCTTTTCACAATCAGCGACTTATAGTGGATTTGACCTGATTCTATCCGTCTGCACGTTGGCTCGGTCTAGATCTTGAACCACCCTACAGGGCCACTATTAAAAACTAGTTAAGCAGAATAATAACTATCAACTAACAACACTAACAATCAACCTGAAATGTTGGTACAGATTATTCCGGATTATTGACACTCAGCGTTATAATGAAAGAAGTGGAGAAACTGTTTGTATAATATATCCATATATCTCCATGATGATCAGGATAGTGAATACACTGGTTGTTTGGTTGTTTCATTGAATTCCATTTCAGTAAGCTTCATAATAGATATGCTCCATCGATTTTGTCCACTTCTTCATATTGTCAATGTCATAACTAACGAAACATATCAGTATATTTTCTCTATATTTGGTACAGGTGTTAGTTGTCCTAGTGATGAAGCGATTGATGTACTAGTTAGAAAAAGAACAGAAATTCGCAAACTTTTCACATGATGGAAACAACAACCTGAATTATCGGATTTTAAATTTCAATATGGAGAATCCAAGATATGAGTACCATATTTAACCCTCTATGGAAATCTCATTCAAGTTCAATATTTCAAGATACCGCCCTCAGTGAAAGTGTATGCGTAGAAAACAATAATGTTTAATTATATTTTCGAAAATATCTCCCAATGTTTGAAGCGAATTTTGAGGATTTGATCATGTACAATGATGTTGTTATGATCACACAACAATTCATTTCAGATTCTTGTTAATCCGAACCTGGATTTTATTTTGTGTCACCGAAAGAACAATATGTGTACGAAATATCAAAAAATTTTATTAAATGGTCGTAGGTACGTTCGTTATGACCACACAAGATGAGCAGAATCGATTAAACAAAAATATGCTATATTCAGTATCACTGTGAAACAGATAACTAGAAGAATCTTGTTTGAACAGACAACATGTAATTCCTAAGATATCCATAAGCTATTAGGGCTATTGAACTAATAGTCAGACTGAAATTTATGATGCTGTTTCTCGACTTTCGTCTATTCAGGAAAGTGTTAATTCTGAAATCAATAAACTCATTGAGATAACATGAAATTTCAGAAGATGTTTCTCAAGGTTTGAATTTACATGACTTGAAGAAGCTGCAGATTACCGATTTTAAACTGTTGCTTTCGAAAACCCCTCTCATTTTTTATTCAGGTTTAGAAAATCATATGATCATTCTAATTTCGATATGAGATATCTGATTTGCATCGCGCCATAACTCATTGTTTCTAATGTTTGCTGGAGGTGCATGCTGCATTATGATTAGTTCATCATCATCATGACTGAATTAGAGTTGAGGCGATTCAAACCAGAGCAAGGGCAAGAGATAAAAGCTATTCCGTCCGACAAATGAGTTTTTAGTAGGGCCAAGGTAAACTATTTCATGAATCAGGTCAATACCACGTATTGTATCACTCTGTACTAGTTGTAAACTTGCATTGCCCGCAAATCGATCTACATGGAAGTAAAACAGAACTTTTACCTTCTGAACCTTGAATATGTTGAATCGTTAATCTTTGTATCCAGGAAACTATATCGTTTGACGAATGAATTCCGAAAGCGACTGATATTATTGCAATTCGATGGGGCTTTTTTTTCATCGCTTGGTGCTCACGAAAGTCAATCCTCATAATGTTTGGAGAACATCAAGCGTACCTTGAGAGAATAGGAAAAAAAGGGGTGGGAGTTGGAAGAACGGGATTCGATCAAGTGCTGTTCGGCATATTTTGAGATTGACAATGGAAGGATGTGCTGACTGCACTTCTTTGAATAAACACCTAAAAATACTTATTCACGTTTTCCCATTAATACAAGTAGGTAAGTTTCAACACTCGAGTGAAACGTCTTTTACTTGTTCGATAAGTAAATGATGATGACATTATACAGGGTGATCCACGACGGATGGCCTATTAAAAGTATCTGGAGACTGAAAATTGGGGTGCACTGATAATTGAACATAATCCATCTGTTTGAAATATTTTCATCGATACAGTGTTGCTACTTCCATCAGAAACAACTAGCAACTTTGTTATTTCAAATATATATAACACCCTATATTTCATTGCAGTTTTAGATTCATCTTGGAGAGCTGAATTCATCAATGCAACACACTTGGGGTCTAGAAGGAATGATTACAGAGATATAGGGTGATCAAAATCGAAATTTTTTCAATTTCAGGATTTTTCATTTCGAAACTATTCATTATCGATCAAAACGGCACAAATGTCCCTATCCTCACTTTTGATTCACTATCTACTGGAATTTAATTGGAAAAAATACAGGGTGTTTCAAGATTCAGAATTCTGATCACCTTGTATCTGTTTCAATTAAATGTCAGTAGATAGTGACTCGGAAGTTGAGATAGGGACATGTGAGCCGTTTTGATGGATAATGAATAGTTTCGACACAAAAAATTCTAATATTGGAGAAGCTCGATTTTGAACACCCTATATCTCTGTAATCACTGCTAGATCCCAGGTGTGATGCATTGATGAAATCAGCTCTTCAGGAAGAATTTGAAAGGACAATAAAATACAGGGTGTTCTATTAAAAATAACGAAGTTGCTAGTTGTTTCTGATAGAAGTGGCAACACTGTATCGATGAAAATATTTTAGACGGATAGAGAATGTCAAATTATCAAATCATCCCAATTTTAGGAATGTTTTGTCTTCTCGTTCTCCATCAGATACTCCTGACAGGCAATCCACCGTGGATCACCCTCTATATATATCTTCCATGTTTATAAACTCAAGATGTAGATTGAATTCCATAGAATTTGAAGGGAGGTGATGTTTGTTTGCATTAAAACCGGACATCAGGTGTTTTGGCTCATAGTGGTGTAATACCTGGAACTTTACTGCTGCTCAAACAATTTTATGTGTAACCTGTTATATTGATTTATACATATAGATTGAGCTGTAACTGGAGTATTCCCATCAAGACATTGGAAAAACATAGGTTGTTTTCATTCAGTACCTAGTACATTGGCCACCCTACCTATATGTAGGGTGTTCAATGACCTGCTATATTTAAAGAGACGAATCTCGGACTCATTTCAAGATAAAACTTCAAATGAACGAGTGTTATTGTGAACGTTCTAACATTTGATATATAGATTGTCAAATTTGATGAATAATGATGAGTTTTATTCAATTATTAGGCAACCGCTCACCAAAACGTGAACATTGAAGGAGAAGATGATTCCCAATTGAATTCATGTAGAACTATTCAAGAGCATGAACAGAAGAAGAATCTATGGATATCTTCAACATATTTCTAAAAAAATAGCACGTATGCGATATATTACGATCATATGGAGCTCTATTCTTTGAGATAACAGGTTATAACACGACACTTCACGATTACTTCTGGGGTGCGTTCAGAGTAGAGTGGAGTAAGTTGAAGGTTTCATCAGTTCAAATCAGAGTTAGTTAATTGCCATCTGAGATTGACATGAAAATGTAGGTTATGTTCAATTCATGAAATGAGATTTGTACATTTCAATGGCAAAAAAATGAAGTTGCAATTGGTACTAATGAAGCATATACAATAAACCTCATGGATAGAATTTTCTTATGAGATATGTGAACTCCAACAGAACATCAGTGCCACATCTGAAGATCATAAAAAGTGTTTCGAATTGCACTAACCTATCTTGAAAAAACAAAACAACTTTTTCAATCTTGTTCGCTCTGTAATAAATGTGTCAAATCAGTGGAGTTGAATTTATCCACCTATTTTGTGGAGTTGAAAGAGTTAACTTAACATCAAAAACTCCAGTATATAACGACAGCCACAGAGTAGAATATACACAATCTAACAAATTCTCAAAGCAAATAATGAAGAAACTCTACTCTACTGAGTACCTACTCATTCGAACGCTCCCCTGGAATAGTCACATTCTCCAAATTCCATCACTTGATGCGACAGATAGTTTGATACACTAAAATAATATTTATTGTTTCGTACGTATCATCAAGAATAATTCATGGTCACAAAATATCACAAGCACAGTGACCTTGTCCAGTATCTGACAATCTATATTATACATTGTCATTTATCAGTCAGAGAATGAGTATCCATGAATGATCCAGTTTTTCCTCTGTTAATATCAGGCGATCACGACATTAGAAAACGAGCGTGCTCTTCAGAACGATTTTCCTGACCTTATTACAGCTTTCACTTTGAACCCTTAACGACTAGTTTCAATCCAAGATCGTAAACATGAAACCACAGTCACAGCGAGAACTTTTACGGGACCAGAACATTTCTATAAAATGTCTCTTTAGGCCTGCTGATTTATGTGAAAAGCTCGAAGGAGCTGAAGTCACAAGGCACTATTGTTTTATTGGTAGGATGCATGAATATGTAAAATTTGTATTCTCGGTGTTTATTTCGGGGTTTCCTTCTCTTTCCACATATCTTTCTACCTTGATTCAGTTCCCAGCTCTCTCTCCATATCATGCCACTTCTCTCAGCTTCTCATCTGATTCATTCCTCTCATATATTATTATTGATCTTCATTTAGTGTAATTCCCTTGTACTAGTGATTCATATATAAATATACTTTTCTAATGGATCTATATCCTTATTATATATACTCTACGAGTACTCTACCTACTAATGAGTGTGGCTGTTTTGTCTAAATGTTCCTGGTTCTGCCTCTCAGTGTTGTTGCTTAGGAACCCTATTCCCACTGCATTCATTTCTGATTTTTATCATCGCCCATATTTCGTTGAATGTTAGGTGGATTACCTATTTTGATTACTGTTATTTTGCGATTTATATTTCCATACAAGGGAAGTTGATGGACATTTTTCCATTTTTTCGCAGTATGTCGTTTATTCGACCTCATTAGAACAACTTAGGAAAGTCGCCGACGTTTCGCTTTTCTATCGGGTGGTCACAAAAAAACCGTCAGTATTTATTTTCCTCGTGGTTTCATCATTTCTCAACCGAATTCGAATTTCTTGGCGTCGTTTCATAGCTAAAGGGCTATAGTGTACAGTGGAATATTTGAAAATTCCATAATGAACAAAAACAAAATGGCGGATTCTACCAAAGTATTGTCATTTACAAAAACCGCTGGAGAAAAAGAAAATCAGATTTTTCCCAACTTGTACCGATGTCATCTTAGGCTATTCATTTCTGAAGAGAATGAGTGTTCGAACATCAAAATCCAACAAATAGTCCAGTAGATAAGTACACTCATTTCCTTGCAATTTGTTATGGAGTGAATGTGCGAATCTCGTATAAACGATTATTTTTATTTTGCTTCAGGCGAGGCTTCAGGCTTCATGAAAATTCAATCGAATTTGTATTTCTTAGAGTTATTTCAAAGATGAAGAACTGTAGTACACAATGGAACATTGAAAAATCTAATAATTGAAAGAAACAAAATGGTGGAGAATCCAGATTCTTTGTGATTTTCAAAAATCTCTGGCGAATAAAAAAATGTTTATTCTTCCAATCAGGACCGATACAATTTTAGATCATTGATTTCTAAAAAGAATGAGCACTCGAACATCCGAATCGCACAATTAGTCCAGGAGAAACACGTTCTTTTTGGCAAAGTGTTATGTGAATGTGCCAATCCCGTGATAAGAATTACTTTTAGTTTGCTTCTGGCTTTATCAGAATTCGATAGAATTGGGATTTCACTCCATAACACTTTGCCAATTGTTCCTCCTGGACTAATTGTTCGATTCAGATGTTCGAGTGCTCATTCTTTTCAGATATCAATGATCTAAAATTGTATCGGTCCTGATTGAAAGAATAAACATTTTTTTATTCGCCAGAGATTTTCGAAAATCACAAAGATTCTGGATTCTCCACCATTTTGTTTCTTTCAATTATTGGATTTTCAAATGTTCCATTAGGTACTACAGTTCTTTATCTTTGAGATAACTCCAAGAAATCCAAATGCGATTGAATTTTCATGAAGCCTGAAGCAAAATTATAATAATCGTTTATACGAGATTAGCACTATTCGTTTGATTTCGATGTTTGAGTACTCATTCTCTTCAGAAATGAATAACCTAAGATGACATCGGTACAGGTTGGAAAAAAATCTGATTTTCTTTTTCTCCAGCGGTTTTAGTAAATGACAATACTTTGGTAGAATCAGCCATTTTGTTTTTGTTCATTATGGAATTTTCAAATATCCCACTGTATACTATAGCTCTTTAGCTATGAAACGACACCAAGAAATTCGAATTCGGTTGAGAAATGATGAAACCACGAGGAAAATAAAAACTTCCGGTTTTTTTGTGACCACCCGATATATAGATACTTCCATATGAAATGTTCCTCAGAAAATCTCTGCTATTATTCCATCACTAGCAATACCAGTCAGACAATCTCTCCAAGAGTTCAAAGAAAAATCATTACCTACCTTCTCTCCCTATCCTCACTAGAGACCCACGACGTTCTTCGAACATAATAGTTATTTCGTTTCGTGCGCTCCAAGAGAAGAAAAAATCTGATAATTCTTCCATTGTTGTCGATGATTGATCAAAGGCTCACGTTTTCTATTTGGTTTTCATTTGACTGTATAGAAACTTTGTTCGTTAGCTGTTATTGATGATCATGTTTATGTCAGTCAAGTCTTTGTTAAAAGTTTATCTATACTAATGAAGGATGTTTATAATAATGTTATTGAAATATATCGCCTCCACTCAATAAATTTGGAAAAATATACATCATTTTGGCATTTTCTCTTTTTGAGATCTGACATTGAAGTAATGTCAATCTTTATTTCTGGAGTTGCAATATGAAAAGCGCAAATTTACTTTCCTACGTTTTTTTGTACCGTAAGAAAACAAAAAGTCCATTCTGAGAGGACAAAGAAAGACGCGGAGGGAACTCAGACAAAGAAAATGAGTGGAACTCATAGGCAGATGAGGTACTTAATGTTTTTCTATTAAATTTCAATGCGGATGTTCCTAGTCGTATATCACTCTCTCTTGACAGAAGCAATTCAGAGACAGAATTCAGATTCTCCGCGTGGAAGAAACATCATGACTCAATAAAGAAAAGGAAATTATTTCGATTGTTATTTTCTATCCAGGCTTTCTTTGTGTCTTGGATCCTCATTATATAGGTAGGTTAACCAAGGACTAATGCGTTATTCGTGTTTTTTTTTTCAATTTTGGCTGATCAACTATTTTATTAACATTGAACGCGGAAAAATCATGAAAGAATATACAGTGTGTTACTAGACCAGTGGGACAGTTGAATATCTCCTGAACCAATAGGAATTTTCAAAATATTATAATTCCACATCATATCGCATCATGAGTGCTAACTTCAGGAATGACTAAATTTTATACGAGGGGCGCACGAAAGGCTCACAAAATCGAACATCAATTTTTTCAAATGGGACACCCCATATATTTCAACATATCTGAATTCCCATTGCTTTAGGCTAATTATCGATTTTTATTTTTGAAAATCCGACAAGGCGTTGCCAAGTTATACCAGTATTTCATGAAATTCAGACATTTTTTTATAGACAAACCCATTATTCATACTACTAAGAATTTATGGAATCATTCAAGACTTTTGGTAGTCGGTGGCATATTCTATCATATGAAATACTCATCTTCTTTGAAAGTTATACAGGGTGGTCAGAAATATTATATGATCTTGAGGAACACAATAATTATTTATGCATCAATGTATTTTTATTGACTCAGCAAATGTAATATAACTGACATGACTCCAATTGTCCGAAGCCACCCCGGAGTGCTTGATATTATCGTGCCTAGATATTCGAAAAGAAGATGGTTTCTTGTAGGGACTCTTACGTAGTTGATTACACTAGAATACGTAGTTTGATGATTTTTTTTTGTATTTGCTGATGATGAAATTCACATCTCTCTTCCACAACTATTGACCATAAGCAATCAAACCACCAATGGGATATAAAATTACACATATTGTAGGGTGCACTATTTGAAAAATTGATGTGAAGAAAGTTTGAATTTCGTGAAAATTATATAATATTTCTGACCACCCCGTATAACTTTCGAAGAAGATGAGTTTTCCATAATATGATAGAATATGCTACCGACAACCAACAGTCTTGAATGATTCCATAAATTCTTAGTAGTATGAATGATGGGTTTGTCTAAAAAAATGTCTGCATTTCATGAAACACTATTATAACTTGGCAACGCCTTGTCGGATTTTCAAAAATAAAAAACTGATAATTATCCTAGAGGGATGAGAATTGAGATATGTTGAAATATATGGGGTGTTCCATTTGAAAAAATTGATGTTCGCTTTTTTGAGCCTTTCTTGCGCCCCTCATATAAAATTTAGTCATTCCTGAAGTTAGCACTCATGATGCCATATGATGTGGAATCATAATATTTTGAAAATTCCTATTGGTTCAGGAAATATTCAACTGTCCCACTGGTCTAGGGACACACTGTATAATGAGTGTATATATCACCCACAATTTCATTCCTTTCCCCAATTAATTATTTCTGTAATAACATGGTTTGATGATGGGTAATTTGTTTCTTTGATTCGTTTACAAATCGAACAACTACGATAATATCATTCATATTTTTTACTTTAGTGATCGTCATTACTATATCATTCTTCATTAATATCTGCATCCAAATGTCGTTTGAGTTTGTGCCCCTTATTTGCCAGGTCTTGAATCTTATTTTTCAAATCTGCACTGCTTCCAGGGTACTCTCAATTATTTCGGTCACAGGAAATACTATTCCTGACCTTTTAAAAAGCACTCAATATTGGACTTTTCCTTATAATTTCAAATTTCCAGTATTCAAAGGAATCACCAAACCATGCACGACGTAACATTCACGTCACCTAACAAAACGAACATTTTTTGCAACTTCTTCTTTGAATATTTTTCATTGTATCCGATAGAAACACAGAGGACTAATCCCATTAACTTCAAAACTTATTTAAACGATACAATGGTAATTTTGACTGCAGTATTTCGGCATGTCATGTCTATAAGAATATCCACTCCACGAAAGTTTTTGACTAGCGTGATTCAATTTGGAATTGAACATCTTGTTTTTCATTTTCGCTCACGAAAATCCACTCCTTCAACCAATCAGCTGGAACACGCAAACTTAAGTTTGTCCAAAGTAAATAGAAAAGTTTTTGGGTTGTCATCGCCAGACGCTGATTGTGAATTGAATAAATTCATTATGGAGTTCAAACTTTTTTGACGTCCATTCCATGATTATTTCTTTATCAATCTGTTATGATTCTACAGCGTTTATGATTCGCAAAAGTCTGAAAATGATTTCGAGAAATCTATCCATCGACAACAAACAAGTCCTTCCACTATAGTCACCCTACGAGGTCTGGTGATTGACTTTATCTTTGGACTTTCTCTTCCTCCGACAAATTTTAGAACCCTGCCTCAATAATTACGTGAGATACGGGGGTGCTTCCATAAAAAATGCGACAAAGTTTCATTTTTCCGAACTGAAAATTTTTCAGGGAAAATTTGAATTGTTAGTAAATTTGGCGTCCTGATTCCAAATCTGAAGTGATTTTCGACCTATTTTGACTCCTAATATCATTTTCCGGAAATTGGGGTAGTTTCATGGCTGTTGGCGAGCAGTGTTTATCACTGAAGATGACCCCACTTGGTCATAGAGTGTATTTTTGGTATATCTCTCGCTCTAGCAAATTTCAGGATCCTTACCCAACAATTACGTAAGATACAGGGGTGGTTCCATCAGAAGTGGGTCACTCTGTATAAAAAAGGAACGAATAGTAAAAATAAACAACAAAAATTTCGAAAAAAAAAATCAAACCGCCCTCCTGCATGGAAATTTGGACAGAGGTGACGTCAGATTTGCTACAGTGTTGATCCTCTGGTGGAAAAAGGATTCTAACCTCAAATTTCATTTTGATCTCTAAATTTTTTCATTAGTGCCATTCGATAGTACCAGCTTTCTCAGTGTTTGAAATATTTGCACTTATTTCAATGCCACCCTGTATATAAATTGATTACTATATTGTAAAATGAATTCAAACAGGGCGTGTCGAAGTAATGACTTGATAATAGTAGAAGATCCGAACCTAAATCGACCTTCACCGAGCTGATAATAGAACGAAATATATTTTATCATGAATTTAGTATATTAGAAAACATATTAAAAATGGGTTCGCTAAAAAAATCCTAGACAGACTATTTTTAATTATTTTTCGAAAAATGATTTTTAATTAAATGTTGCAACATCAGGATGATAAAAAAATTTTGTCCTGACTGAAAGTATAAAACGTATAGAATGTGCAGCCGTTGGGTTGTCTACTATTTACCTGGGCGAACTACTGGGTTGTCAGGTAAACACAGGTATATCGATGCCAGTTACTTTCACTGGATTGGATAATTAAAACAAATTTGTTTGCGAATTTTAAAGATTTTAATTTCAACGCGCGTGGAAGTGTGTAACAGAGAGATCCGAAGAAAGTATACTGTGTAATAATAAAGGACCCAACATCGCAGTCGCTTGTGATGGGACCCTGAATAGTAGAAAGTGTGCGAAGTGTGCGAAGTCAAATCCTGAAAACTATGGTTGGCATTTTGATGATTTCTTAAAACCAACAGGTTTTATCGGAGATCAAACTCCTTTGAAAATCCAGGACATTGTCGAAATGGAAGCAAATGAGGAAGAATCTGATGAATCAGACGAATTCGAGAGTCAAAATGATACTTCTGATGAATCAGATATTGAATAGAAAATGTTTATTCGAATTTATTTTTCATTAATATTATTTTTGTATTTATACTGTTTTTTAATAAAATTTTAAATCGTAATACAAGATGTCTAGTCTATCTTTTTTGTTATTTCTTAATTTGAATTTTTGGCGTTCCACTTTGTTTCTATTTCCAGAAAGAGCAAAAAAATGTCAAAGTAAGTAATTGATATTTTTATTGTCTATTATAGATTATAGATATATTATTATGGTTATAACGCAATATATTGATATTATATTGTTTTTATATATTAGTATTATATTAAATATATTTAATTATTATGTAATTAATTAATTTTTTTTTGCTACTGAAATATCAGTTGCTCCAAAATAACACGCACTGTTTACAATATGAAGGGTAGTAGAGGTACCTCTACCCTCCATAGTTTACACACCGAGCATGCGCACTTTCTACTATTCAGGGTCCCATCACAGGCGACTGCGATGTTGGGTCCTTTATTAATACACAGTATACTTACCTCGGATCTCTCTGTCACACTTCCACGCGCGTTGAAATTAAAATCTTTAAAATTCGCAAACCCCTAATAGGACCGGAATTTTTGCAGACAACCCTATATCAACGTGTTCGCAATTTAACAGCGCTTAGGATGATATAAATTTGTTTTAATTATCCAATCCAGTGAAAGTAACTGGCATCGATATACCTGTGTTACCTGACAACCCAGTAGTTCGCCCAGGTGAATAGTAGACAACCCAACGGCTGCACATTTATACGTTTTATACTTTATGTCAGGACAAAAATTTTTTATTATCCTGATGTTGCAACATTTAATTAAAAATCATTTTTCGAAAAATAATTGAAAATAGTCCGCCCAGGATTTTTTAGCGGACCCATTTTTAATATGTTTTCTAATATACTAAATTCATGATAAAATATATTTCGTTCTATTATCAGCTCGGTGAAGGTCGATTTAGGTTCGGATCTTAGACTATAATGAGATAGGTAATTATAATGCAACCTTGCAGCGGACGAAAAGAGTTTCTAGACGAAAAGTCACTGTTTGCGGACGAAAAGTACTTGCCTTCGGAGATAGTCGGTTTTTTGTTCGGAAATGAGAACGTAAAATGTAATATTTTTTGTAGAGATCGACGAAAATATAGGTCAAGCGTTTTCCATAGTAAATAAATCTCTGCAATCTCAATGAAACTGATGTTGGATCACACGAAACCTTAGTGAATTTACTCATGAATTTATCAGAAAGAAGATTCCCTATTGTACCAAAACTGTCATACCGTATTTAACCTAAAATCATGATTACATAACCTCGCTTTCGGAATTCATCCCATATTTAGTTTCCTGATTGTACACATCCTTGTACAGGGTGGCTGGAATTCGAGCCTCATCATTGCGATCTCGTAAACCGTAAGAGAAACAGGATCGGTTGAATTATAGCAAAGTTGGACAATTTTATATGCCTAACAAAATGACATTTCGAAATTCCAAAAGTACCGAAAACTTCCGAAGAATTTTAGAAGAACAGAATATTTGCGATTTTATTTTAATTTTTTTGGTGGTGTTATCGGATTTTCAAACCAACGTTCCGTCTTCAAGCTGTCGTCATCACTTTGTTTTTCTAAATACCGCCTTGGATTTTTCATCACGAGTTTTGAGAGCGTTCAATGCCCTAAATCATGATTGTATCGCACTTATTGAAAAAAAGGTGTTTGCATGGTTTCAATCCCATTGACAATATATTCTGTCTCTCTCTAACGCATAAATTCTTACGGAAAATGCCATTAATATGATTTTCTCAAATAATTGCGATACACCGTATGAAAAAACAAAGATGATGAAGACAGTTCAAAGAAGAGACGTCGGTTTGGATATCTTATAAAAAATGAATTTGAAATTGCGAATATTCGGTTTTTCCGAAATTGAAGTTTCCGATATTTTTCAAATATCAAAACGGCATTTTATTAGGCATAAAATTGCGCCATAATTTAACCGACCCTGTATCATTTTAAGGTTCACGAGATCCCGTACAGTGTACTTGATGCAACTGATTTTCCGTTTTCTAGAATTCAATTCGTAAGAATTGTGACATATGTTTCTTATATCTATCCATTTAGTTCGATTTGCATCATTCTTCAAAAATGTAGCCCTGATGAATTGACAATTTGAACAACAATTCAACCACCCAATTTTGCTCGTTTTCAATTGGATTTCGAATAACTGTTGGCCATAAGTCATAAATATGAGTGTACTGAGCAATTTTGCAATTTTCAGAATTTTCTAGTTTTTCTCAGAAGGTCTTCCAACTTCCGTCACTTTCGACCGATATTGACTTGAATAAATATTTGGTCAATCGGAGTAGATGAACACTTGTGGCATATATTTTCCAAATTGAACACCCAATTCATTTGGGAGATTGTCTTGTTTGGAGTCTACTGATCTCTATTATTGAACATTATAACTGTCTGAGAGATCATAATCATAAAGTTGTAATGATATCTAAGTTAGCAAGAATGTAAAAAAAAGTTGCAAGTGACTCATTTTCCTGGCTATCGATCACGTGTAGAAATGTTATCCTATATGTGATTCAGTTTTTCTCAGAAATAATCGAGTGTTTGATACTGATGATAGATCTTTGAGATAGGTATATGGATGAAAAAATATATATTTATCTCTATACATAGGGTTCGTTGTTGAGTTACAGAGCTTTGAAATGCACCAGGGCTAAATAGATGTTTCACGATATCTTGGTGAGAATATTTCTCTAAATATAATCCCTTGCCTACACAGTGGCGTCAGTAAGAGAATTATCTTGACATACAGGGTGAATCATTGGGAACTGTACATACATCAACTACGAATAGAGGCCTTTGAGTGAAATACCGAATATTCATCAGAAAGTGTCTTCTACACTGAAAATGAATTTCTCTTCCTTTTCAATAATTATCTGCGAATATTCCTTTTCAATAGGTCAGATAGTTTAGGAAAAGTAGTTTTCCTTGTTCTCGCAAGTACTTTTCCGGGAAACATTTATCAAGTGCGAAACAAGAAATAAAAAAAGAGCTAACTCGTCCACTGGCGTTTTTTAGCATAACGAACGACCAAATATGCGTCCATGACCCTAACGAAGAACATAATAGGCGGCCACAGTTTACTCAGAGTCCAATTGAGAACGATCAAAATTCATCGATAGCAACTCCTGTAGACGAGACCACCCTAGAGCCCATGCCTAATTTTCCGCCCCTCCATTTAGGACTTCACCCTGGACTTCTACTTCCGGCAGTTCTGGACCGACCCACGGCTGGCCTTCCGCAAGCGGCCCGGCGTCGAGACGCTGTCCGTCGGATCGGAGTTCATCAAGAACATCTGGGTGCCCGACACGTTCTTCGTCAACGAGAAGCAGTCCTCGTTTCACATCGCCACCACCCTCAACGAGTTCATTCGGATACACCATTCGGGGTCTATCACGCGCAGTATTCGGTAAGTTGGTACAGTCGTCTTCAGATATCATGTCGCGGTTGGACGGTGTCAGCGCTCTTATTGCAGGAGTTATTAAGAATGCTATAATCGTCCATATGCGACATGTTTTCTGAAGACGACTGTACCTACCTATAGGGTTTTTACAACCTTCCCGGCAGACAATTTTGGTCTGCATCATGCTGGTCCAGGATAGGGCTTCGCGAGACCAAGACCATCTCAAAAAATGAATGTAGTCTTGGTCTTTGATCAAAATGCGTCTAGAAATTTGAATTATTGTTCGATTCAAATATCGAACATTTTATATGCATATATAATAAGTATTTTGTTGGGTGCCTCAGT
The DNA here is from genome assembly GCA_918026855.4 of Phaedon cochleariae. Classification (NCBI taxonomy): domain Eukaryota; kingdom Metazoa; phylum Arthropoda; class Insecta; order Coleoptera; family Chrysomelidae; genus Phaedon; species Phaedon cochleariae. The sequence goes on from OU896711.1 coordinate 11,893,374, forward strand.
ATATTGTACAATCCAATTGTTTCATTATTGATTGTCTTGTCAGATATTAGATGACAGTATTATTATATGTTATTAGTTCATTCAATAGAGTATTGAATTCAAACATATAGTAGTGGTTAAAACAGTGGCGACGAGGATGGGATCATCAAGACATTATAGAAAGAAATCAGTTGATCAGAGCTCATGTCAATCAATTGAAACCCCGTTTCACTCATATCAAGGATGATGAGAACTCTCAAAATCTGCTACCATTCTCAATACTTTTGGATTCATTCGGAAACAAGAAGCCAAATTCTGCATCAGAAACAATATGTGCTATTGTTTCTGATGCAGAATTTGGCTTCTTGATTCAGAATGAATCCGAAAGTATTGAGAATGGTAGCAGATTTTGATATCTGGATCTAGTGTGAGCAAAGAGCGCGAGCCATGTAGACCTACTAGAGAAAGAAGACTTCCAAGTTACTTTGATGATTTCAAATTATGGGTGGGTTGGGTGGCTCAGTATATTGAACAATTCAATTGTTTCATTATTGATTGCCTTGTCAGATATTAGATGACAGTATTATTATATATGTTATGAGTTTCACCGATGAAGTATCGAATTTAAACATATGGTAGTGGTCATAACATATTTCGTATTTCTTAGTCTTTGAAATTGTCAATTTGTGCATATGAAGTGAGCATGTGCGGACAAAATACAGTTTTTTCGAGCAAGAGAGTATTATGAAATTGATATCGTTATAGAAAACTTGAAGGTAAGGACATAATACATGTTCTAGTGCCTGTATTATGTGGGACGAGTCCATGTCAGGACGTGGGGTAAATCAAATGGCTTCTGGCATTCTCAAATGGGCAGAGACTTCAAGTGAGAGCGTAAAAGAGATTATTATCTGGTCACATAACTCCCAATCCCAAAACCGTAACATGATTATGATAATGGCATATTTTTGGATCTGAAAACAGTATCAGAATACAAAAGAGATTGATCACAAATTTTTGCTACATGGTCATACGCAAACGGAAACGAACTCCATTTTTGAAAGTGATGACGCCCTGGGAATGGCAGCAACTCGCAAGTCTGTATTGTCTGTCAAACATAATTACTCAAAACAAACCTTTTTCTACAAACGTCAAAAAATGACAAGGTTCGCGCATTGACAACAAATTGCGAAGTGACACTTTTTTTCAGTTTCCTACGTTACAATGATATCTTGCACAAAACAATGCGCGAAGTAAAACAGTGCGCGAAGTACCTACTTCGCGCACTGTTATGTAAAATATATGAGATATTTATTTTTCAACTTAATGGTCCACAATTGAGCAAACATCCACGAAATCATTTATTACTGAATGTTCGATAAATAACTTCGTTTTATCTCTTGGAGCGCACGAAAGGAAATTCCTATTATGTTCGTGGAACTTCGTGCGTACCTAGGGAGGATCGGGGGAGGTCATTAACGCCTGTTCAACACTATTTTTCACATCAAGCTGAGCATATCTCCACTTTAGAACAATATTTTTTGAGGTTTGTAGAAAAAAATGTTGTTTGCAACTCGAGCGCGAAATACTTTGGTCATCTCGACTATTTTTTTAAAATCAGATCTTGATCACCAAAGTAGCATTTCGCGCTCTAGATACAAAAATAACTATCTCCACTTCTCTCTTCTGACTCCACCGTTTTTTTCGGTCTTTCCAAAAATGGGTTTTGCCATTGAATCGTGATAATGTACGTCCTCATAGGGGCACAGGGCTCCTTTAAAATTTACCTGACCTTTAACAGGTGCTTATTTTCACAATAATTGTATTCAATGTTTTTTCATATTGTGTGTTTTTTTCATTCCCACGTAAGTAAATTCTTTATTTCATACATTATTCATGATTAACTTGTATCATATTATAGGACCTTTGGTGTGTAAGGATTAAGGCCACATGACTGTCCGAAACATATTTCCCTGAATGATCTTTCGATTATTTAACGTTGTGGAGATGATTTTGTGTTTTCTAACTCCCTCATATATGATGGGACTGTAATGGCCACTCATCGACATTGGTTGCATATGCATATACTTCAGGGGCTTCAGAGATATCAAGGATGCAATTTTATGAATGACACAATGACATCAACCTCTCTCTTCTTCCATGATGAAACTTCTCAGAGTGACTACTTATTGGCTGGTAGGTATGTGATATCAACATCTACGTCTTATATTGGGTAGCATTCTTTGAAAATGCGAGGTACTCCTGAAATATAGAATTCATCATCAGTTATTATCAGTGGCCAATATCAGAGTTCTTCCTCCATATACGAAAAACGCAATACTGTTGCATTATTACTTGACCAATATAATCTGATAACTATGTAGCTTCTCAATTCTCATAGTATTTTTGACACAACACATCAGGTATTTCTGTAGTTGGAACCTTATTGTTATTTAATTCTATAATAGAGACAGGTTTATATATTACCTAAGATTGCTTCTGATAGCGATAACGAACGAGTTTAACATGGTAGTTATATGCTTCTGGAGAAGTAGAGCCACTCCAATTATTTTGATCATTAGGTATAGATATCCTGCCATAATAAATAACCACCAGGGAATTTGAGGATCAGAAGAATTCGACAACAAACCAGAGAAACACGGAACATACGCACGATCACGAGAGTCATATATAATAATGATCAAAATGATCAGCTGATTGTTCATGTAGATGTTCCTAGAACATTCACCAGGGGGGGCGAGTAGAAAACAGTATATTTGCTAGCAAAAGGCCACAACTCGTTAGAGTTCAATTGGTTCCAGACATCTTACTATCACAAGGCCATCATCGTATTTTCAACTGATGATTACTTAGCCTAGGGAAATCACCGGCCCATTACCAATACCCCTGCATCGTCACTTTCCCAAACTTGCCTTCACTAGGCCGGACTTCTCCCGGTACTCCAACATTTGCTGTGTGACCATCGTCGAGTTTTATACTAGGTTATGTTTTCATTGATCTTGGGCCACTTTATTGGTAAAAAGTGGTGCTGCCAATTTGACAACTATCAAGCAATATAGGGAATTGAAATCTCCGTCAGCAGCAGGTTATATTGATTGGAAAACAAAAACGAGATCATTGCCAAAAAACTTTTCACCATATCCGATGTTGATGTTTCGAACGAATACAATACTCCAACGACATTCTGATAGTGTTTTTTGAAAACAGGGTTGCTTCCAAAAATCAAAATTTGGGATAGCCTTCGGTTGAGATGGAAGTGATCATATAAATATTGTTGGTCATTATAAGGAAATTAGGTATACTTGTTACCAACCAAATGAGAATCCAACCACGAATTATTCGGGAGTGAAAACACTCTGGCCGTTTCATGTGCAATTATTTTTATATTTGTCTGAAGTATTGGAGCACATTCCGGGAGAATTCAGAAGAACAGCTTATTAGTTTTTCTCCATACCAGTTGGCTATGACTCAACCATCCTAACGTAGCTTTTAGCTATTTATCAGATCAGAAGAATGACAAGTTGTTCCAGAACTGTGATCGTTTATCTACTCCAAGAAATCAATCAATGGAAACAAACATTTTCAGAACAGCTCTTTCTAGTTTGACATCTCGATAACAGCCTACGGCTCATGCTGCAAACTCCATTCTCGTGGGTAATCACCATCATTCCGTGCTCGTTCAACAATATACTACTGTCGTTCAGCAAACTAGCAATTGTTTCGATGTAATAAGGAAATCTATTCCGAAACATTAATAGCGTTTGAACTCCAATATTCCCCTGAGAGATATCAATGATGGCAATTCGAGCCATTAATGTATTTTCATTTATAAATAATCACAAGAATATTGTCGCAACTCAGATGGTTTCAGTACGGTTTATGGCATTATTGATAATAAACGGAGCCTTCACCACGTGTCGCAACTCAGATGTCGACCCCTCCCTATGAGTAGTAACTTAGCTACTCGCTTGGCTTTTTTTTGATGAGAGGTTCTGATCATTTCACCTCCCAACCATAATCATCCTCAAATAAAGAGTCAAGGCAGTTTTCATATAGAATTAACATTTATTTATCAAATGGAAAAATCATGAATCAATGGTGCCACATGGAAGGTTAGCAGAGAAAAACCACAGTGAACTAAAATACAACACAAAACATATTAGAGAGGAAAAATGAAAAATAGTTTATTCATTATAACGTCTAGCAGAGGGTTGACCAGCAGGATCGAAGTCGGGAAAACGGTGGACATTTTGTTAGCAACTCCTGAACTACTTATTCAATTACAAAGTATCAAATACTGCGTATGCAAAATGGATGTCGAATGAATAATAATAATAATATAGCACTTACCGATTCGGACCCTACTTATATTTGAAGTCGATGCTTGATTTGCCTGGTTTGCAATAATCCGCAACGGGAAATGCCGCTACCTGGCGCGGTATTGCTCACCTAGGTAGTTTCGCACGGTAAGCATTTTGCAAACTTCACAGGAAATGAGGTCCATGAACTCGACTAAACTCAACGAAACTACACTGTACTGGATGTTCAAATTTGGAAAAGTTAATTCATGATTAAATATCTTGAAATGAACAAGAGTTTGAGTGGTGTTATGCCATAGGAATTTTCCCTACTTGACACTTGACAATATTAATATTATTTTTGAAACGAACAGAGATATATTGATCGGAGGTAGTCATGAGTTTCAAACTCAGAGCCTGCATGTTTGAATCATCTTCGTTTCGTAACATGGTCATAATTATATTTATAATATGGAAATAAAGAATTCGAATCTAATTCTCTCAAGTATGGAAATAAAACAATTCACAACGTTGGATCGTCTATAGGTTATTCCCCTTTCATCTGTAGATATTATCTCGTTGTTGAAAAATATCGTTCCATAATGTTCTCATTTGCCCTTGTTTCTTTATCTGATCGAAAACAATTACATGAATTTTGTAACGGTTCAATTTCCAACTTTATTCACTTGGAGTTGGAGACGATCTCGTGAAATACCCCTAAGATAATGTTAGCTAGACGGTGTAAACAGAATATTAATTAACCCATTCGGTCTCCAGAGACGGCATATAAATTCTCAGAGGGTCCAAACGGCTGATGGAATGCATACTGAGCGGCTGCTTGATAACCACCTCATAAATGATAACCCAATAGCATGTGCTTAAATCAACCGGCATTTTGATATACACTGTGTTCATTCGAAAGCACCCACCCACCTCGTTCTTCGAAGATGAATTATTTATGAGGGGATCGCTCGGACAAATTGATTTGATTCTGCGCCTGGACGCCATTTTCGAAGATTTTTCAAAATGGAATGGAGGTTTGAGTGATGAGTACCTCATTTCAATCATTTGGGGGAGACTATTCATTTTTCAAGACGACATCATCGTGAGCTCTGTATTACCACAGCCACCTATGCCACCTCGCATCGAGTTTTCTTTCAGGCAGCATTGCCATCAATGCCGGCGTTCCACAAGGATCCATTTTGGCACCAACATTGTTCCTACTTCATATCAATGATCGGTTGAGAGTAACCACTTGACCTATCCACAGCTTTGCAGACGATTATATTTTCCATACTGCGTTATCTCAAGGATTCCCATTCCTTCCTGGGAAAATTAAGAACTTACGACGCGGGCAGGTCAACGCTGTCAATGATGATCTTGCGCAAATTACAGTCTGGGAAACCAATTAGCTAGTTGAATTCAACGCCACCAGAACTCAAGCCTGTATTTTCTCTAGAAATACTCTTTCATGAGATAATCATGTCAGATCCATCGCGAGAACTGTTTCACAAGAACTCGGATTCTGATTCCGTGCAGAATTCTACTCCAAACATTATCAAGTCCTCATGATCTACAAAGCCCAGATACGGCCTGTTTAGGAATACTGTTCTCACATATGAGGTTCAGCACCCAAACATAAGCTGATGCACTGAGATTTCATTCAGAGAAGAGCCATATCTACCTGGTGGGTGATGCCAAACTAACTAATAGGTACATACTTTGATTTCCTTAGAACACCGGAGAAAAGTCGGCCACCTTCCACCTTTCTATAGGTAGTTCCGCGGGAAATGTTCCTCAGGCATCTCTGCTATAATTCCATCACTAGCAATACCAGTCAGACGGACTCTACATACCCAGTCAGCACATCCTCTCGTTGTCAACCATGAAATAAGTTGAATAACACTGCACCAAAACTTTTTCGTCTATAGAACGGCAAAGCTTTGGAATTATTTGTCAATGGAAGTATCACTAAAAACCAGAAGTTAAAAAACAACATTTACCTCCTCCCCCTAACCCCTAGGGACAATGCCCTAGGTATGCACGGAGTTCTTATAAACATCATTGAAATTTCCTTTCGTGCCCTACAAGAGATAAAAAATTACCAGTGAATATACATTTTGAATTTTGTCATTCATACTATAGGACAATAAAATAATAGCACACACCTCCTGTGCCATTTGAAATGTCAAATCATTGGTGTGACTGGTGTGACGTATTTGTCCCAACACGCCTATTGTCCTTGAGTTGACCAATCACACTGCAGAATGGCAAGGTATCAGAGAGACATAGCTACAGCACAGGCTACAGTTAGTGAATAATACGTCACAGATTCACCTGCATATCTGGCTGTTTGAAATATCGAATGGAATATGTTGATTTCTAAACGCTATAGATTCGAGCCCCTTCAACTTTGAATCATAATAATGATTGTACATTGAATGTAAATCATCATTCATCGATTGAAAGAGGTTTAGACGGATTTTATTCCCCAATGGTCTCAACCATTCTCTGTATAACACCGCATAATTTCAGACTAGAATATACAATATAACAAAAATGGCAGATGATGATGTTTGGAACCTCATACCTCATGATGCTTTCGACTAGATGACTATCAATAATGTGCTCTTGTCTGATTTCTTCAACTTCCTATTGACATCTAGAAGAGTTCTCCATCCATCTTCAACTCCTCTAGCTCCACAAACTAATCTAGCGAAATTTTTCGTCATTTGGTGACTCATAATTTGAAATTTGAAAGCATCAGACTGATGCTCAATATTGTAATTGTGTGTTTTTCATCAACCAATTGAATGGATTTGAATAAGAATATTTTGATGAAAGAACTCGGTTTCATATAGAATATCTCATGAATGTCTTAGTGATGGTAGTAGTCCATCCTCAAAGTGTAGTAAGTTTTCAAAAAGGAGTAGAACGCACAGTCATTTCCACAACAAGCGTCTAGCTAGACCTGGCAAATATCTCTTCTGTATGATAAAGGAGAGTACTTTCATAAATTAACGACTCGTTAATCTATGGTACTTTCAACCTAACTTGTCCTAAACGAACCTTTCTCCTGAAAAGTATCAAGTTTAACATTTTTGAATATAGAGAATGAGTAATAAATAATGTACCTATTAATAATTGTATTAAAAAAAAACGGTCATGTTATTATGTTTTTTTTGAGTTCAAATTTCATCTGCGTCCAATGTAGAATGCCAGAAATCGCATCCTTAGATCTATACCAAAAAAATCTATATTTTTCGAAAACTGAAAAAAGATAATCTCAGTGAAGTATATATATTTCAAATAAGAAGATAAAACTTTACTGTTCCGAAAAATTAAATACAGGGTGTTCCATATAAAAAATACGAGTTTATGGAAAAATTTCAGGTTTACGATGATTTTGAATGCTCATGAAAAATACTCCACTTTTTAAAATGGGAACGTTCCTGTAGGACCAATATTAACTGAGATAGCTTTGGGTAAAATATAAAAAATCATTGTGTACACTACCAAAATGAATCAATTTATATTGAGGATGGATAACAGTTCTAATCAATGCTTTTATCAACTTCACCATCTTGGATATTCAATATTCAAAAATCATTATTTGTTACAGACTCACAATCACAGCATCATGTCCCATGAATCTCCAGTATTTCCCAATGGATCGACAGCTCTGCCACATAGAAATAGAAAGTTGTAAGTTAACTCGTCCTTGAATCTCATGCAAATATCAGAATTGTACATTGGATTATATGTTGAAAATGTGATTATTTTGTATAAACGATATTATTCAAGACATCAACAAATAACTGTGTCTTTGCTTTCATCAGCAACGCTCAAAAATGTGTGAGCACCAAATTTTTTGTATAGGGCACCCAGGTCATTGGCGATTGAAAGGCTTTCTCGTACCAAAAAGTGCCATTTCATTCCACTGATTAAGCAAAAATTTGCACCTTATCGCAATAATATCCGTTTATTTATACTCAAGGTAAATGGGAATCAAATGATCATACCTCTTTAGGAAAATGATATCAATAAAATTATTATCGTACTCAAATTTCACCTGAACCAATAATTTATAAATAGCTTCTTGGATATAATATTTCAATCAAATTATTTTAGCTAATAGCAGCACGCATATTCCGAAGTAAGTATATAAATATCGAGAACAAATCAGATGATTTGTCCCAAGATGTTTCTGCGTTTGAAAATTTCAGTATTGAACACATTCAGTCGGAAGACAGTGACACATATATTCGAGATTATACCTACCTTTGTTTTTTTATCGCCAATGTTCAGTGACAGGAATCAACATGAAAATGTGTTTCAATCAATAATTGTTCTTGAAGTTAAGATTTTCATACTCAGTTCCTATAGAACTAAATGTCATGTTATTAACTAGTTTTCATCTCATTATGATGATTCTGATATAATTTTATGGCAGAGAAACGGGGAGGATGATGTTTCTGTTTTTCCAAATCTCAAATATTTTGATAATAGTTATTCATACACCAAGGTAGTGAAAGATAATAATATCATCATTACCCAGGGACCAAGATTATATCCCGGGGCTCCTACCAAGGTGTATATCCAATTTTTTTCACCACTATCAATACATTCCAATCATTTCGGTTCTGTGAAGCTGAAATATAAACCTATTGTCCTTATGAAAGCACTTCTCTCCAATTCCAAATGGAATCTAGTAGCCATAACAGAGGTGACTATGTCATTATTGACTATAGTAGTTAATAAAATGACGAAAACTACCTTGGTAGTAAAAACACACTTTATGCCTCGGAACGAAGTAAATAATGGTAGGTTTTATAGCTAGTGGTGGAAAAAAGGTAGTTTCAGTATCTTGTAGAGATTTTTCAAGGTTTAACATTCATATCACTTATATATTACTAAATCATTTGAACCGAATGAAAATCGCCAGTGGCCTGTCAAATATATAACACCTAGCACACAGATAGCTCTTGATACTGGCAGAGCAAACACGCAGTAACTCATACCATCAACTAACAATTATAATGAGAATTGATCGTCTGAGTTCCGCAGCCGCAACTCCCAAAGTTAACATTTTCTCAACTCTATTTTATTTTCAGTTATCACAAGGCATTCAGGAGAAATACTGATTGTTGGATCTTCATTGGATAATCTGATCACATTCCTATTCAAAATAGTTCTTTACTGATGAAATTGATAATAGGCTCTCCTTCTGAGAATCTTATACCGACAATTTTCATAAAATCAATATAATCAATGTGAAAGATATTCGTAGAGATATTTATAATTTGACATTTACATCTTTAAAAAGTAATTAGTTAGTCAATATGAATTAGCAAACCCAATTTCATATATCTGTCGATAATCTGAAGACAAAAAAGTTCGTAATAGGGATTTTTCAATTCGATACACGAAGAAGAACCAACAAATCACTGTCTAACCCCTCTTGATCCTATTATATGATTATCACCATTATTATTGGTGTTTTTTCGGTGTCCTTCTCCTATACAGCACCCGCGGAAGGGCCCAAAATAAACCGAGCGTTGAGAGTCTCGGCCGTAAAGCACCTCTGAAGGTGGCACCCGGAACCGTCGAAACGTTGACACCAGTCGACGGCGTGACTGCTTCCATTTGGTCCCGGTTGACCGGCAGCCAATAGCATGCGATGCCCCTGCATGGATCACTGTGTAGTTGTCAGTCGGAGTCTGGTTTATCTTCTTTTTGACTACAGGATATTACAACACTTTTGTGTAGTTGAGGAAACCGAAACAACTATAATAGTATATCATTCAACAAGCATATAATTAGCGCTCTTATATTCACGACACACTTAACATGAGTGCATAGCGACTGGCATAATCAACCTGAATGAATAATAGCGGTGAATAACCATTATTCCCTGGTCTAAAGTTCCTTATATGTTATATCGCGTACCCTAGGTACTCTAGACCACTTAATCATGGATATTCACTGCTATTATTCACTGGTGTGAAAAATGGCTACCGTTTTTTTGAGAAATTATATTCTGATTTTGATCGTGTGTGTTAGAGAGAATAATTTTTACCATTATCATTCTGAATGAGAATCTAGTAAACGAGGAATAATATTGTCTGTTCATTAGAAAAAAATACAGAATCTTATATTTGTTGTCCTAACCATACACATTATTATTATTATTGTCAAACATTGCGCATTTTGAGGAATTTTCAGTATGAAAGCATTTTTCTCATACAGTTTGAAGTTCAATAAGAGCAGGATGTACTCAACAGCTATCTCAGTCAATATTGGTCTTACAGAACCGTATAAATGGGCATAAAAATGTTACATAAAAAAGTATTTTTCAAATGGAATACCCTCTGTTTCATTTTCCGAATCGATAAACCTCTTTCTTCTGGATCCATTGAGGTTATCATTTGTCAGTTTTTGAAAAATTCAGATTTCTGGTATGAATCAAGACAGGTGTTGAACGAAAATCCTGCGATTTCTGGCGTTCTACAGCTGCCTTAGAATATATATTTCATGAAAAATGTCAGAGATAACCGCAATGAAGTATATATATTTGAAATCAGGAGAAATAGCTCTATCAATTGGGCAAATGGAATTGAGTGTTTAATATTCAAAAAATATCATCTTATATTATGTAACATTTTTAGTCTCTGGTCAGTCGTTATTTCAACTGCATCTATCAAAACCATACCTATCAAGATTTTCATATTTACAATGACAACAACGATACGATTTTTCCTGGCATAGTCCAGGAAGTATACGTACTTTTCGGTCAAGGCCAGAAATATACTACTTTCTCAAAGAAAAAGCATCCGGGCCCAGGTTTAGTTTTGTGATAGTTTAGTTTGTGCTCGACCGATTTTGTGTCTTTTCTTGTTTTTTCTTTTAAAAAATTGACTTATTTGATTAATAATCAATCTCAATTTCCGATACATATACAATGTTTTTTAAGTCGAACTTGCATCATCTTAAACTTTCAACTGTTCTTCTAGTCGCCTGTTTCTGTATATCTTTATGAAGAAAGTTTTTAACAAGTTTGAAATTGATTTTTCCAATCTAGTGATCTTTTCGTTCATTTGGAATTCAGTCCATTCCCATACATTTTGTAGAACATACAATATACAACGAATATCGTTGACATTATATCAAGTATTTTCAATATTTTACAATATATCATCAAAATATCTCAACCAAATATGCTTCTGAACATCAGGTATCCAGACGAAGACATTCTTTATATTTGCTTCATCACATGCTTGTGCTTTTCAATTTGCTTTATTGTTTCGTTCTCATGTAGATACATTCTCCAAATGACTTTCAACTCGAAATATAATACTGCTTTGGTTTGGTCAGAAAGGTTGTAAATGTAAGTTTCACGAAACATCAAAGGAAACAATTCTTCATATGCTTACAAATAATTTTTCATGTCTTTCACAATCATCAGGTCAATTCTGCAAACGATCATAACAATATTCAATAAAGAAATGAGTATGAACGAAACTTTCATTCAATGTCTATCTGACCTTCGTTGCGATCTATGACTTTGACCATCGAACATCATGTTTCAGTTCATGTTCGATACTTTGACTTAGATAATACTCTGCAATGAACTTCATTCCTAGATCGCAGCTAAGTCTTTGAAAACGGTGAGAAGTTAAAACAGAAATATAGTAGGGTGAAACCCATTGAAAAAGGAAATGGATATCACAAATATGAAAGAAACCATAAATTACGGTCGATTTGAGTTTTTAAGGGTGAAATATGGTTTATCTTGATTTCCAGCAAAACTACAGCCTTATGGAAAAAATACGACAGCGAAGTTGTGGCTAATGAAAAGATCTATGACTTTTATTTCTACACTTTCTCCACATAACCTCAGAAGTTATAACAAAAATCGATTTACCACGTTCCTTTTATTAAAATTTTATATTACTTTTACAAAAATATTTTTGTTTCACGATACTTGGTGAAAACTTACCTCTTCATTTCCCAAATACACTGTAGTATTTTCAATTTGAAATATTCATTTTTTCACCCTATTACTACTATGACTTAATATCAAAGAAGCACCTCAATCGAAAATTCTCCGATAATGCAATGCAATGTAAAGGAAGAAAAGGCAGCAGTTACATTCTCTAGATAAAATTCCCTTCATTATTTAGAACAATTATTTTCGCATGTTTTTTGGCATCTAATTGGATTTGAAATTTCTTCGTCCATCAATATGACATGGAATCTCCGTTTTTCGAGTTGTTCATAATGATTCCAAAACATTTTCGGATTCAAATTTCGTTTCTTCGTATTTTCTGAGAAGAGTTACCCTAGTGATGTATATACCTTCCACACCATCAGAAAGTAGAGATTCCAATGAACAAATAGTCCACCGATATTTTTATCGAGAAACAGATATTTTGATGCGAGAATTTTCGATTGAAAATTAGGGTCCTTTCTCGATAGATTGAGTCAAAATGAGGTGAAAAAAGAATATTTCAAATAAAAAAAAACACAGTGTATTTGGGACATGAAGAGGTGGGCTCACACCAAGTTTTGTGACAACAAAATTCCTTTCGTAAAATATAAAATTTAAAATCCAAAAACTTGGTTATTCGAATTTTTCACATGAATCCTGAGGTTATGTGAAAAAAGTGTATTCACAAGAGTTATAGATCTTCTCATTACCTACAACTTTGTTATTTTTCTCCATAGCACTTGTGGTGTTGCCAGAAATCGAGATTTATCGTTTTTCACCCTTGAAAGCTCACCTTCCACTTTCCGACCTCAGATCGACCCTGATTTTTTTCTCTTATTGTCGTTATATTATCAGCTTCCTTCGTCTTCTTGAATGCACGAATTTCATTCTACTATAATTTTCTTTGGTTTCAAAATCATCTACCCTGGTCTAAAAGAGTTTTCCATCACGACTGATTTCCAATCTCTCACATCGAACTTTGTTTGGCATGATAACACGTGAAAAACCAGACATGTATGTAATCAGTTTGAAAATTTATTCCATCTAAAACGTGCTATGCACATACAAGACTTGCTCTTACTTTATCAAATTTTGTTATTCAGACCGATGAAATTGATACATTCATGAGTTGATAGGTGGTTGCAAAAGTGATACTATTCAAATCCACCAGTCAATTATTTGAAAGTCTCACATCATTCGACGAAGTAAGATAAAGTCATTTGAATGTAGTAATAGGTGCCTGTCGAATCACCTAGGGCTCACAATGAGCAAAGAGTTCCATTGACAAATAATAGATATATTCAAGTGCTTATAGAAACATTTCGGTGATGAAATGGTTGGTGAAGAGGAGAAGAAACTAATAACTGCTATCTCAAGTGGAACTCCTTGCTATTTATGAGCGTAGTCTATATTTATTTCCTTCTCGGAGTCATAGTTATTCTCCATTGTCAGCTAGATGAAAAACGTCTCATTTAAAATTATACCTGAAAAACTGAATGTCATAATATTGCGTCTAGAAATACATCAAGAAATTGATGGTATTCCAATATTATTTCGCTCTGTTGGAATATCTGTAAATGATGCAGCTGTCAATAAATACACACATCCAGGGTCTCAAAGGTTAGCTATACTATCACTAGGTTGGGTTAGGTTAGGTTCAAAGTAATTAGGTCTATTAGGCCGGTCACTGCGATCCTTAAGGGACTATTGTGGCTCACACCAATTCATATTCCATCAAGTGAATTCAGCTTTTTGATGAAACAGATGAGTTTAGTTGATTAATGATCTTTCAGGCCCGAGGGCGAGAGCAAAACCCTGCTTAAACCTGATTCGTGCCTCTGAGTGGTAGGCACTGCTGTTTCATCATGACAGTTCAAGTCCAGACATATGATGATTCAGACGACAGTGATCTGTAAGAAAACCTGTAGAAGGACCTGGTGTAGTTTAACATTCTTCGACGAATGTACTATGAATGGCTTGGAATAAGCTAATCCTGGTATAGATTCTCCCAGGAGTCTGCAACTCTCCTTGCAGTCCAAAGGATCAGTGTATACATGACAATACATGATGAGATGTCAATGGCAGTTTCTGGTCCGGTGAAACCATGCACTAGTAGCAAGGTAGTCTACCATTCGATCTCCTTTCATATTGGAGTGGCCAGGAATAGAGACCAGAGAAAATTAGTATATAATGTTTTCTTGGCAGTTCAATAGATAAGTGCTATTACAGCTGCTTGGATATTCAAGAATATCTCACTTATTGTTTCATGTGTGAGGTTCATCATCTCCCATCTCTCCACATCGATCGATGGTGTTCAATTTCATCTGGAATACCGTTGCGAAAGATCCTAGGTGGTTGATATCTCCGTCCTAAGTCTAAGAATCGTAAGCACCCGCACCGAAGCCAGACGGTGTTTTTGAAATCATCTGTGAACCAATAATAAACTGCTTATAGTAGTGCCTCTTTTCGGAGGAATCAGTCATCTCTATTCGAAATCAAGACGTTATAATGAAGGTCATTGGTACCATTATGCCAGAGGTCATTCCCAGAGTGTTATGACTTTCCGATCAATATACTAAGCTTCGTACAAGACTAGGCTTGTTCGTTTGTGTTTGCTCTACCTGCTAGACCAATTTTTTCTCTATCTTTTAACAATGGAAACAGAATCAAGTCTAGGTCTAGGATCCAGGGATTTTTATAGCTGCCGCCGGTGTGGTGCTGCTCACAGCAGAATATAACTGGCTAAGTGATTATTGGTGACTGTGTAAATGTATACTGATATGTCAGACCTCAAAGATATATATTCATTGACTACTGCTTGAATCAAAGTGATGACAAATCCAATTTGGATCGAGCTTCATCAGCTCGATCAGCTGAATCATACGACTACCTGAAATGATGTTGTGGGTCATCACTTTTTGGTGTCCCACTACGAACCAAGAGTCTCCCTTGTTTTTCATCTAGCTGACCTTGCTCTGAGCTGTAGCTGTCCTCTAAGGGCTGTCGAATGACCTGCTTTGTCTGTTTCGGCGGCCGGGGCTAGTCGGGTATACGATGAGAGATATCCGCTATAAATGGAACGCGGGAAAAAAGAGCGTCGGCATTAGCAGCGAAGTGGAGCTGCCACAGTTCCGGGTGCTGGGCCACAGACAGCGCCAAACCGTGATACATCTCAGCACAGGTAATTTGGCAACGTGGGATGCGATCTAGACATGAATTCATTTCCACCTCAGTTTCGTCCACCACCAGTTACAGGTTATTAATCCGTTTCTTCATGACATGCACATCGCTACGGTGGAATTGAATTCTTGCGCGATTCAGAGAGCGTGCCATAATGAAGTGTGATCTGAAGGTCACCCAAGAGATCAACTGCTTTCAGAACATGATGTGTAATCTTAGAACCAGCTAGGCGCGTCAAAACTGAACCCGAAAAACTGCCTAGCAAAGTTACACGAGAAGCTTAATCTTTCGACGTATTCTCATCTCAGAATCTTTATTGATCACAGAATATATAAAATTATCAACGAGGCCATTCGGGTCCAGAAGAAGGGAAGAAATCCTCGAAAGCCTAGCTCATTAGTACGTCAAAGAACGAAGTGGTTACAACTAACCAGCCAGGCTCCACAGTTTCTGCAAGAAGTACTCAACAAATGAACACGAATCTGAATATATTTCATGATGTTGAAATGTCGAAAGATTAAAGGCTCTCATGTAACGACTGTCATCGCTAGACAAATTCACTTGGTGCCTCAAGACGTGTCTAGGTTGTTCAATGAGCAGTTGCACCCCAAATATACATGTTGTAGTTGCTCAAGTTGATGTTGCTTTCACCGTCTTTTGGAAACCAACAAAGAAAGTCGGTGTCTTATATAAAACGAAAGCATGTGGACTAAGAACATCTCGCCTGAATGTAAATGAGAATTGGATTACTAATGTTTAAGACAATTCAAAACTGTCACCATCATGGCTGCATATGATATCAACATTTCAAATTTTGAGTTGATAACACCCCATATGTGTGAAAATAGGATAGATATAAGGAAAGTCTGATGCCAATGACATCAATTATTATAATCTTCATTCATGTCAAATATTCTTTTGATAATGATCTTGAAAAAAAAAATTTGTGACTTTTAAATGACGTCAAAACTCTCTCGGTACCATTTATTGTTGAGGGAAGGACACATTTTGATCACTGAAATGAAAACAAGTATTATCTGCCGCCGCTTTCAATGATAAAGAACAGTTTTTTCGAAAAACGAGAAGTATTTTGTTCTGGGTCTTGATTCAAATATAGATTCAAAAATGAACTTTAGTTATTTCTTTACTTCTTGACAAGTAATTGATGGGATGTAAAGAAATATTTTTAGGAGAACCCAGATGTTTCAATCTAGACACTCAACATATTTTTTTCATCAGCAGCAGAATCAGATATTGTATGTCTATCACAAAGAGATCTGTCTGTTTCTATTTTGATTGCTCCACAGAGATGAGGTGCATCAATATTGAATTGTCAGGGGTAATACCACGACTGCTTGCAATACCATCGAATGTATTTCTATCAGAAATCAACAAAATCGAATTGCTTTGTAACACAACTCGTCCTACGGACTCGTGCTGTTACCTCAAAGCCATTCGATTCTGATAGAATTATCGATAGTATGATGAGCACGAATCGCAGTTATTGAGACAATCCCACAATCTACATGGAACCATCATCTCCAAGTCATACCAGGTGATAAGATATTCCTTTTAGATACGTGGTTGGCGTGACAAGGAAGAAATACTTAATGAAACCAAAACCATGTTATGTGTTATTCATCACCTTACTGTTACTGGGTGACAGCACTGATACACCACGGTGATAATGTTCACTGCAATTTTTCTAGACACAAAAGTGTCAGGCCTTGTTTTACGAAACCCTGCTATCCAACTCCGCTTCTCCCAACGTCTCTCTGTATTTATTTCTTTTCACTCCCCCCACCCTGTAAACTGCGGCTGCGCGCGTTGTTTCGTTCTGCCTGCGCAGTCTCGCACCCCCACACACACTGGCTTGTGATTGCAGTCGGTTATACCATGCGGGACATCCGGTATAAGTGGAACGAGGGCCCCAACTCGGTAGGGGTCTCCAATGAGGTGTCGCTGCCCCAGTTTAAGGTGCTGGGCCACAGGCAGAGGGCCATGGAGATCAGCCTCACCACAGGTACCTCGTCTGGGAGACGGTAACACTTTGTAGAACGTTCCAAATAATCATTCCATCCCATTCTGAAGCGGTTGACAATGCATCGTATAACAAAAGATATGTCTCGAGATTACTTTTCTGATGGTGAATGCATGTACAGAACGTGATCCAAAAATAAGTTACAACCAGTAACTTAATTGTTTTCGATGGAAACACTATTTTTCATCTCATTTTCGAATATCCCATCAAATGCTTAGTATATTTCATGTACCATAACTAGGATAGAACATTTCATTAGCTGAGATCGATTTATAGAAGGAAAACATCACAAAGAATTAAACTCACTATTATCGACTCGATTTGTGGATTTTTGGATTCTTGTAAGGTAACTGCGTCTCAATTATCGATACTGTCACAATAATCCACATTTTTGAACTAAAAATCAAAAAAAGACTCTGACGCTTCCTTCATCTATTATCTTACCATAATAAGAAACGAGTAGGTTCTTTCTACTTTCCCTAAAAAGATCGAGTCCGTAAGGCAGTAAATATGAATTTCATAGATCATTCAAATTCTTCATTCTGTCACTACACTTGAATTGATACAAATCCTTGTCCAAAGTGCTAAGAGACATTGATTATGGTAGTTTCAGCTAATTTTTCAGTTTCATGAAAAAGTTGTGAACATATATTCAGAGGCTGGAATTCTTGTTTTTCACATTGATTTGACATAAAATAAGTGTGAATTTATTACTCATACTGTCGATAACTGGTACATAAATTTTTTAAGTTTGTACCATATTATTTGGACATAGTTGTTTGATGAATAGTACAATATAGCTTTCTCTTTCCCTATGAATATTCAAATAGAGAAAGAAATTGGTCTTGTTCTGTTTGACGAATTCAGAAGATATTATAATGAGTTGAAGCTGTACTAGTTATTGACTGACACCCACTTTATGGCTTTATTAGGGAGGTAAACTTTTTTATTTTGTGTGTGGTTCTTTGATACAAAGTGAGTCGATAGCTGGTACAGTATTTTTTCAATAGAATCAAATATGAACAACGCTAAAATATTACAGTACTCGACTGTAATGTACTGAACTACAGATAAAAGAAGGAAACAAACGGAAGCGGAAGGAGAGAAAGGTTAAAAAGGAAAAATTGAAAGATAAAAAAATTAAAGATCCTCGATCAATGGTGAAATCAACTTTGATGGGTATAGAACCGAAAAAAGATGAAAGAGCATCAAAATATGACGGGATGACATTCTTTTGGTATAATGTAATGAGATTCTTCAGAAAATTAGGGAACCAAAAAAACATAATGAACGCGGACTCTTCAATGTTCGCCAGAGATTTCTGATCAAGTGGTTGAGAGTACCTATATACTCATGCCTATCTGACTGTTTTGTGCATTTCGTTCTATTTCAATGAATATGTTGTAGCTACGCAACTGAGATTCATTTCGTATCGATATTAGGTACGTCACAAATTTTCTCATGTCGATGATTAGGTCAAATGGAACTTTTCAACTATATATGTTTTCATAAATGAAATATCTGTATTGCTATATGAAATTTGGACATTGTATAGTGATAATCACTATTATATTAATTCACAGAGAAGTTTTTGAAGCCATCTCCTATATTGAAATTTTTATTCTCATATAAAGTAGCAAAAACCTCAGCAGAACATCCAATTTTCTTTGGGTCCATGAATTCCATTCGCTATCAAGTCATATTATGAACAACAATTCGGAAATGAGATAGGAAATACCGTGTTTCGGTGGGTAACGTATTTTTGGACCACCCTGTATCTGAGCATTTCATCAGAAAACAAGCAAATCATTGTTCATGAGAAATAAGAATCAATCACTAGAAAATATAAAATATTCCACCTCATATTTTCCTATCATATATTAGACCTACAGATGATGGAGACTTTAACTGGGCAAGTGAAGGATTTTTCTGAAAATTCACGAGACATGCCAACGTTTGAATGTATTTACCTACATTTAGCAAGCAATATGCAGGATATATCCCTTCAGGAGTAGTTGGAATCAACCCCAACATGTTTTTCAATGTGCAACCCTATGACTTGCGACCCCTTATTGAAAAGCTGGTTGAAAGAGGAATCAAGCGTAGGTACTATCATATCCCAGTTTGCAGTACGTTTGGAAGCCGCATACAATCAAAATATAATTTCGAAGTTCAATATACTGTCACGATTAAATGGATGGTTATCATCACCATGTTATGATAAAAAAGATGGTTAATCCCATCCATATCGATTTGAAAGGGGTAATGCTTGGCTTAATATTTTGCGAGAGGAAATATTTAAATAGGCACTAATAGTTTAGGGGTAACTGAAAGTACGAGATTACATTCAAACATAACAATATTTATAATAGCATGAAACATTATGGGTGAAGTGATTATAAATATGAATGAACAACAATGAATATAAAGACTGAATAACAACTTACATTATAACGACTATCACGACGAGCTCTTGTCAAGTCAAGAGTAGCCTCAGACCAGACTAACTTCGGAACCCTCACCTCCAATATTTATATACATCATTTTATTAGAAATGCACGTTTCTCATGAGAGTTCCTTGGTCAGTTTTTATAATTCAATGTCAACGGATGATTTGATTTACTTTATGTTTATAAAACCCTCATGGTTCGAAATTACTGATATACCGTATGTTCTACTCGTGACAATACTTTCAACCTAATCTCATCCAATTTTCGACTTCTAGTGACAGTGATATAAGGCATTTCCACGGGTTTGCAATAGCACTTCATTTCGAACTGTGGATACGGAAAAAAACTGAATTTCTTTTTGCGGCTCTTAATAAAAACACAGGAATACAAGAGCAGATAGCAGTTGTGGCAAAAATTTCCGTCAATAAAATTGTACAACACACATTTTGAGCGATTGATGCATTTCAATTTCACGCACCTTTCAAACGTATAGAATACTAAAATCTGACTAGTACGCTGGATTTCTCTTTCCACCAGCTTCCCAATGATGGGTCACAAGCCATATGGTACATTTAAGAAAATCATGTTGAGATTTGTTTCAGCTACCCCTGGAGGAATATATCCTCGATATTGCTTGCAAAAGGTAGGTTAATACATTGAATCATTGACGTTTGTTGGGAATTTTTAGAAAATATATTGACCTTCCCGCTAACGAATTTATTCCAGTCAAATACAAGTGGTTCAAAATGAAGAAATATTATATTCCAGTCAAAGTCTCCACGCTGTATATACAAGTGGTTCAAAATGAAGAAATATCATATAACAAAAATCCAGTGAATATAATCGATCAGTTCTTTTGGTCCTCATCCCAGCCATTGTTGCGTGGATTTGTCAACTGAATATCTCATATTGGACATTTCTGAAAGGGACATTTTAGATTGTGTGATTAATATTTCATATCGGTCAGCACTACAGCACTAGGTTTCACTTCAAGTGCTGTTCCCAATATCACACGTTACATTTTCTTCAATATAATCGATCACCTGAGCATATCTATATGATTATTATTTTTATAGTGCACGATATTATTTCCTTGCATGTTATAACAAAACACTTGAGCATGAGAAATAATTAGGGATGGGTAAGGGAAGAATCCTTATAACAACTAGCAAATTTGTAATCAAGTTGTTTAGGAGAGGTCTTGATGTACAATGATTGTCAGTCTTACTTTCACTAGGGAGGGCGCCAGAAATAATCCTTAAAGTTTTGACACTTCAAAAAAACTATTTCAAATTTATATGTTGCAAATGTGGGAGAGCAATAATATACAACTTTTCAACAACAATAGTAACAATTTAATCAGTATGTTAGTTCAGCTCACAATCGGTAATTTCGACTACAATTTTTCAACCGGAGTTAGAAAAGTTAGTTCAAACAATTTAGTAATTAATCAAGAAATTTAAACAATTCAAAAATTTTACGAAAAGCTAATAAAAAAATAGGAAGGCTGAATAGGATTGAAAAGATATACTGCTGTTCAGTTTGACACCTTGAAATTACTCTGGATAGTGGTCAGAGAATACCTGGTAGCTTCCACACGGATTTACTCCTGTCTCAAGACTGGTAGAACAGGCCTCCTTCACAGATATACCAGCAAATATAACTGCTAGGTTGATGATCTAACTGGCAAGGCTCTAGGACTGGCTTTTCAGGCTACCTTTAGAATATCGACATCAGGTTTCTCTTCCCCAAAAACCGTGAGCTGGTGATTGAGCTGCACACAGGTAGTTGGTCTTCTTCAATTGTGGTTGTGTCTCACAAGGTGTGTCATGAAATAAACGTGAAGCAGTATGAGCAAGATTCAGAGGAGGGATGCAGGAATGGAAGAAATAATCCAAAGTGATACAACTAACTATGGATCCAATAATTAGAAATTTTTATATGAACTTTATATAATATGAAATGATAATGTATATAAGGAAATATATAATCTACAAGAAAATAAATTTATAGAATCGATTCTATGAATTATATCCTACGATTTTTACAAATTTTAACTGAGAATAAAAAAATAGTTTGACTTATTGAAATTTATTAAGTGATTGAAATTGCTGTGGTAGGAAAAATTGTACTCTCAATATTTTTTTTTCAATTGAAAGAAAATGACTGATAATAGTAAAAATTACTGATGATACAAAATTACTGATTAGGTACAAATTATGACCATGGACTGAAATGGTACTAATTAAGTATATCTGTTACTTAAACAAATAATGTTCAAAGGAAACTTTCCATGAAATAGCAAAAATTGTCTTAAATCAATTGGATAAAATTGATATCACTCAATATGTGAAGATTCTATTCGAAAGAGTGAAGTACTTCTTCAAAAGTGAGGAAAATAACATCAAATAATTGATAGTAAATTTGAAAATAATTCCAGATAACGAGGCACTTCTAGAAAAATGAGGAAATTATATCAAGAAAATTGATAACTATTGAGAAAAATTCACATAAAATATTCCACAAAAAAAAATAACTGATCTCAAGACAATTTCTGGTATTATTTCATATGAAAATTATATTGAAAAGATAAAGAAATATTTCTCAAGGATAGCTCAAGAAAATCGGTTAAAGGGTTTGCACTTTGAGACAGGTGACCATTACATAGCTGTTAACTTTATCTTGCAGTGTCTCGAAATGTGATAACACAGAGGAACCACCAAGTACAGTAGTGAATCAGGGTTCTAGCAGAAAACACCACCGGAATGAATTTCAAGCCCTTCAAATGTGGCAATTAGCCAGTACCATAACCAACAAATAGGCAGTAACTGAACTTGAAACTCTAGAGGCTGATGCTCACTCCCAAAACACCGACTCAGGCCTGCAAAGGACAGTTTCCTGACAATATCAAAAAATGTGAATAATTCACCAAAAAAACTCTATGAAATATGCTATACTGAAGAATGTGAATACAACTTAATCAAAGATATTATACCAACTTTAAAAAATTCACCAGTACAAGAGAAGAACTATAATAAATGTATGTGAATGCCCCAATTATATGAACTCTGTGAATACTTCACCAAGAAAACTATATGAACCCTAGTATATGAAATCAGTGAAAAGTGCAAGTTATGCCAACAGGACGGACAACTACGTCTGTGGTGTAGGAGAGTGGAGTCTCACTTATGGATATGATCCGTGAAATTGTTTGATCTACTAATGATTGCTTATTAAATTGAAAATCCACTCACCTTACACTCAGCGTAGTACTTCAATAGGTCCTTTCCTGGTTACACACTCCTTGGGTTCAAATTTTCCAGAATCTCTCCTTGGATTATAATCCCTTCTGTCTGATAACACTTCAAATAACACGTGTGTAGTACTTCAGATAGCACGTGGATAGTACCTCAGAGAGCACGTGGATAGTACCTCAGAGAGCACGTGGATAGCACTGAAAAATGATCACAACGACAGAACAAATCTATGGCACAGTAGCTGTCTCAAAAAATTGCAATGATATCAGAAAAAAATGGTTTTATTCAGTCCCAGAAACCTCTATCATCATATAAATGAAAAGCACGTGCAACTAATAAATTTAATGTTGAGTGAAAGCCAGGCAGGAATGATATTTAATTCAAAAAGTTATGTGCAAGGAACATTCTGTGAACTCAATGATCTTTACTCAAATCATAAGTCAGACATGTGTGACCATGCCTGATCTGGAAAATATTCAATTTCTCCAAAAATAGCAGGAAAAGAAAAAAATAACTACCAAATTTGCTACTATACGAGAAACTGCAAACAATTAACAGCTAGTATTCAGACAATGATTGAAAATTAAGAAAGTGCAAAAGGGAATGGTTTTACCTGTCTCAAGTCACAAAACCTTCAAGTCAACTCTTCCAGTCGAGAGCCAAATCAAGAGAGAGCTAAAATCTTCAATTCTCCATCATATCGATTCCAAAAAAAAGGTTTTTTTTATAAATTTGATGTTTACTTTTTCCAAATATCATACTCTATCTGATGAAGTGAGATGGACAATCCTCCGTTTACCAACCCAACAAATAAATTATGTTTTGACACAGAACACGAAACCAAGATGATAGATTGACCACGGAACATAAATCAAACTCATGGAACTTGCGGATATTTCAAGCAGTGGGAGTCATTCGCCTGACAAACGTTAGCAATCTTGAAATTGGAGATGATACTTACGGTGTCACAGAACTATTGGCGAGAGTAAATGATATTTGTGGGTACTGCACTACATGAAACGCACTATCGGACTAGAGGCACAGAATACAGAGATGTGATTAGTAGAAATGTAACGACAAATTCAATTTTTCGTTACACACCCCCTTTTCCTGGGGAAAAAAAATCGAAAACGTCAGGTTGAGATTTTTTTCTAAAAGAAATCCAGTCAAATCAAATAGTAAGGAAATCAATACGATTTGAGAATCGAAGTCATAGCTGATATAGGACTTCAGAAAAACATCTGGTTTCATACAAGAAGTCAAACCAAGCCAACTCAATAATAAGTAGTATGTTTGCTGAGGTTACAATTAACAATTTATACACTCTACAGTTACTCAAATTCAAACAAATATACAATTTATACAAGATGAGACTCTATCTGAAGAATATGAAGTTGATGAGAAGTAATAAGATAATACAAAGAAAGTTGTCGATTTCCGGCATAACAAAAACTCAAAAGATAGTGGATATGCTGCTTCCTCAAGGGCAAATTAAAGCAGATCCATCATCCCAACAAAACTTGGTTCAGCTGGCCTAACTGAACCCAAAACTAAAATATGCACAACAGCTGTGCTCATATCCAAGGTACCAAATTTCACTAAACAGTCACTATCTGAGCGACAGCAAAAACTAAAACGCAAAAACTATGTGACTATCACTTTCAACCTAAGGAGGAGACACCAAATTCCATGTATCAAGACATAATGTATTTCTCAAATGAGGAAGGAACACTCAAATTTCCATGTAGGTGAAAGATAATGCATTCCCAAACCTCATAACTCAGGTATAGGAAAGTGATTATCACACAAGTTCCACTGCCATACAAAAAATTCCTCAAAAACAAAATCCAAAGTACCTACCAAAGATAATCAGAAATTGAATACCTAAATTCTAAGCAAGACTAAAAGATAGCAAACAAATTACTTCAAATCAACTTCAACTTCAGATTCGGTTTCGGACTCTGAACCCGACTCATCTTCAGTATCAAACTCGCAATCATTACTTTTCAGGTCTTTGATGTGCCAATTTCCTAAATCATTTCCTTCAGGATCCTTAAGAGCATAAACTAAATTGGATACAACTTTATGAACTACAGCAGGAATAAATCGAGGCGCTAGTTTGGCTGAATAATCATTTGGAGCACTAGAGAGAGTATAGTTCTTCTTCCAAACTCTATCACCCACATGAAATCTAAGAGCTCTCTTCCTCAAATTATAAGTTTTAGCGTTACGCAAATATGCCTGATGTAGCTTCTTCCTGACATCCTCATACAACTTAGGTATTTCCTGTAAATCATCCAAGAGTTGGAGTTTATCACCTATTTCCACTTTATTACTGTCGTTTTCTGAAATTTTTCCATAATAGTCCCCTGATAACGGAATATTCCTCGCAAAATTCAAAAATGCAGGAGGATAACTATGACTATCATGTTTAGCTAACCGTATGGCTTGTGCTACCTTAAAAATCGACATATCCCAGGTTTTGTGGTTTTCATGAATATAGGATCTGATGGCAGTTACAATAACTCGATTAACTCGCTCGGTATGATTCACCTGAGGGTGATACCTAGCATTATACCAAATCTTTTGGACTTTATAATTCTCCATGAACTGCTTGAATTCTCTACTAATGAACTGACTTCCATTGTCGCACGAAAAAATCTGAGGAACGCCAAATATCAGAAACACCTGATTCTCCAAAAACTTAATAATTCCCTTCGAAGTAGCTTTCGCCATAGGATGGACTAACACGAACTTTGTAAAATAATCAACCACAACAAGTAAATACTGATTTCCATTCTTCGATCGAGGATAAGGCCCTAATAAATCAGCTGAAACTAATTGGAATGGAAAATTGACATTTCGATAGGCACCCATAAAACCAGCTCTAGGAAGATTTGAACTTTTATTGGCAGCACACACAGGACATCTCCTAACATACTGATGGACAAATTTACGGATATTAGGCCAATAATACAATTCCAAAATCCTAGACAAAGTTTTCGAAACTCCAAAATGGGAAGCGGTTTCGTTATCATGATAAAATTTCATGATATCATTACGATTTGCTGTAGGAACGACAATTTTCCACTCTGACAAGTTACTTACGATATTATGCTTAGGAAATATATGTTTGAAAAGTACTCCATTCTCGACACGGAATGATGGGTAAGCCTCGGGGTTTTCTTCCACATTTTTAATCATATTATTGTACCAACTGTCAGGCTTGAAAGATGAAATATCCAAAACGGCGTTATCCACCACAGAACGACTCAAAGCATCAGCCACCAGATTATTCGTACCAGGACGATGAACTATTCGAAAATTGAACTGAGACAGTTTCACTGCCCACCTTGCCAAACGACCAGAAGGATTAGTAATGTTGTGAAGCCATACAAGTGAAGCATGATCAGTCTCGACAGTAAAAAATGTACCCTCTATGTAACTACGAAATTTCTCAATACCAAAAATTACTGCCAACAATTCCTTTTCTGTAACAGTATATTTTCTCTGGGCTTTATTCAGAGACTTACTGGCGAAAGCGATGGGGTGTTCGAGACCATCCTGTTCCTGATAGAGCACTGCTCCCAGACCAGTATCCGAAGCATCACACTGTATGACAAAACTTTTAGAAAAATCAGCACTAGCTAGAACAGGGGCAGTTGTCAGTAATTCCTTGATCTTTTTGAAGGCATCGTCAGCTTCCTTGGTCCATGTAATGGGATGACCTTTCTTTCTCCCACCTAAAAGTGCTGAAATAGGAGTAGCTACTGACGAAAAATCCCTAAGAAATCTCCTGTACCATCCAACAAGTCCTAGCAGTCTTCTCACTTCCGTAGTGGTCTTCGGAATGGGATAGTTGAGTACTGCAGATACCTTTTCTGGATCAGTACGAAGGCCACACTGGTCAACAACAAAACCTAAGAATACCAACGAAGGACGACAAAATTCACATTTCTTCAGGTTGACGGTAAGACCAGCATCTTTCAGTCTGCCATAAACATCATGAAGTACTTTTACATGAGTATCAAAATCTGGAGTAGCCACAACGATATCGTCTAAATAGACAAAACAATACGGTGCTAAAGAAGGTCCAATGACACGATCCATAAGTCTGGCCATAGTTTTTGGGCTGTTTACCAGTCCAAAAGGCATCACCCAAAACTCAAACAAACCTCTACCATACACTGCAAAAGCTGTCTTCGGCCTTGACTCTTCATCCAAGGGGATCTGAAAGAAAGCCTTGCGAAGATCGATTGAAGTCAAAAACTTTGCATCTCGTAGTTTATTGAGAATACTATCGATCAGCGGCATAGGATAGGAATCATTCACAGTGACCTCATTCAGTTTCCTTCCATCAAAACATACTCTATACTCTCCAGATTTCTTCTCTACCAACCACAAAGGACTGCACCATGGGGATTGTGAAGGTTGAATGACATTCATACTCAGCATTTCATCTATTTCCTTATTTAAATGAGTCTGCATGGCTGGACTTAAAGGATATTGACGTTGACATATAGGTTTTGTTTCTTTAGTTATGATAGAATGGGTAATTAAATGAGTTCTACCTAAACGATCCTCTGGGGCAATACTACGAAAAAGATCCATAACTTTTTGAAGTTCAA
This sequence comes from Phaedon cochleariae, assembly GCA_918026855.4. Classification (NCBI taxonomy): domain Eukaryota; kingdom Metazoa; phylum Arthropoda; class Insecta; order Coleoptera; family Chrysomelidae; genus Phaedon; species Phaedon cochleariae. Next base: position 11,921,218 of record OU896711.1, read on the forward strand.
CTTTTTGATGAGAATTTAAATCAGATATAGACTGAATTGTATTAATGGCACAAACGTTAGTGTTATAAGATAAATTTCCAAAATTAACCCTAAAATCAAATATTTGCAAAAAATCAACTCCCAATATTAAGGTATGCTTTACTGAAGGAATTACTAAAATCTTAATTTGTTTCTCAACATTATTAACTGAAATAGGAACATCAAAATATCCTAACATATTTTGAGATGTGCCATCTGCTGTGGTCACACTCAAACAATTCTCATACTTTATAGTTAAATTATATTTATGTAACAGATAATATCCAGAAGAACCTAAAATTGAAGCAGTACTGCCACTATCAATAAGAGCTTCCAATTGGTCATCAAAAATTTTAACTTTTAAATAAGGACGATTATCATCAGGTTTTCTGTGAAAAATGGGACTAACATTGACTTTTGGAATATAAAAATCTTTAACTTTATCGAGCCATAATTTCCATTCGGACTTAGAGGTAATTACTTTTGTTTCTGTTTTCCTTTTCGTGAGGTGATTGGACGTGTTTGTTCTGAACTTTGAGGTACAGGATTGCTGTTGACGACGTTCAGACATTCGTCTCCAGCTTCCTCGTTTTTTGACTGAATCAAATGTGGATTACAAGAAAAACATTTGGTTTTAATTACATTTCTTTTTCCACAACCATAGCAGAATCGGTTACGTGGTTTCCTACACTGACTATGAGCATGCCCAACCACTCCACAATTCCAACATTTAACGATATTATCAACTACAGAAATATTTGGTCTAAATGAAGTTGAATTATTTTGCCTAAATGAATTTGAATTACTAGATTCACCAAATGGACAACTGAGATCAGGTTCAAGCAAAGAATTCCTGAGGGTAGGAGGGGGTTTGTATCGTTCTGCCCAAAGTTTTGACTCCTCCAATTTTTTACACAACTTAGAAAGTTCATCAATACTATCTATATCTTTGAGTGCTAGAGCTGAAACATATGATGGTAACAGATTTTTACGAATCTTATCAACAATTACTTGTTCTCCAGGTTTGTTAGACAGTCTATTATAGAGACTTTCCATGGCAGAAATATAAAGAGTAACCCTTTCGTTGGTACCTTGGGTACGTCTATGGATCTCAAGCATGAGGTCATCATCATAAGAATAAGATAGAAAATCATTTTTAAGTTTCTGTACTAACTCATCCCAATCTCTAACTTTACTTCTAACATTGTTGTACCAAGTAAGTGCTGGACCTCTAAACAAATCACAAGCTGACAAAAATAAATCTTGCTTGGTAACGCCTCTAGCTTGACTCAATAAATTAACTTTTTCTAAGAATGACTGGACAGAATCTTTTTGATTGGAACCGGTAAAATAAATATTCCATTTGTAAGGGGCCACAAACTTTGGAGTAGAACTCACACGAACAGGCGATGACGTACGAAGAGGTGATGATGAACGAAAAGGAACTGAACCTGGATTTGCAGAATCAACTTTAAGTGAAAAATCTCCCTCTACTTCTAAAAGCAACAAATGAACTGTCCTTTTAGCTCCCTCTTCATCCGCACTCGAGGTTTTAATCCTTTGAACCCTCCCTGACAAATGAGTTAAACGTGAAGAAATTCTCTTAAAGGCTGAGTCACTCTTGAGCCCAGAAAAATTATCGACAGCTAATTTTACATCCGATATACTTTCTGTAGTTTCTTCAATATCATCCTCATGAGAATAAGGATTAGCAGGTAGCTCAGAAAAACTTCGGTTTGCATTCTCTTGGCTCAAAAGTCCTCTCAAAAGTTTCCTTTTCCTATTGACATCACCCTCAGGTTCAACATTCCTGATTCTTAATTCATAATTCAACTCATTAACTTTAAGATCATTTGGTTCCATCATAATTAATTATTGAAAATCGATAAATGCAAAAATATGAATTTTTTATATCCCAAAAATTATATCACTCAAAATTCCCAATGTAAAGAGAAAAATGCTAATATAAAACGCAAAAATAGAAAATGCAAAAATAGAAAATGTAATATGTTCACAGAAAAATTCCAAAATTTCAAACCACCAGCAAAATTTCAATCAGCCAAGCTATGTTTATTGCCACCACAGTTGCAACTTTTAGCAAAAGTAAGACTTAACAAACCCAAAAAAATTCCACAAATTATCAGGCCCCACGTTGGGCGCCAATTTATAACAAAACACTTGAGCATGAGAAATAATTAGGGATGGGTAAGGGAAGAATCCTTATAACAACTAGCAAATTTGTAATCAAGTTGTTTAGGAGAGGTCTTGATGTACAATGATTGTCAGTCTTACTTTCACTAGGGAGGGCGCCAGAAATAATCCTTAAAGTTTTGACACTTCAAAAAAACTATTTCAAATTTATATGTTGCAAATGTGGGAGAGCAATAATATACAACTTTTCAACAACAATAGTAACAATTTAATCAGTATGTTAGTTCAGCTCACAATCGGTAATTTCGACTACAATTTTTCAACCGGAGTTAGAAAAGTTAGTTCAAACAATTTAGTAATTAATCAAGAAATTTAAACAATTCAAAAATTTTACGAAAAGCTAATAAAAAAATAGGAAGGCTGAATAGGATTGAAAAGATATACTGCTGTTCAGTTTGACACCTTGAAATTACTCTGGATAGTGGTCAGAGAATACCTGGTAGCTTCCACACGGATTTACTCCTGTCTCAAGACTGGTAGAACAGGCCTCCTTCACAGATATACCAGCAAATATAACTGCTAGGTTGATGATCTAACTGGCAAGGCTCTAGGACTGGCTTTTCAGGCTACCTTTAGAATATCGACATCAGGTTTCTCTTCCCCAAAAACCGTGAGCTGGTGATTGAGCTGCACACAGGTAGTTGGTCTTCTTCAATTGTGGTTGTGTCTCACAAGGTGTGTCATGAAATAAACGTGAAGCAGTATGAGCAAGATTCAGAGGAGGGATGCAGGAATGGAAGAAATAATCCAAAGTGATACAACTAACTATGGATCCAATAATTAGAAATTTTTATATGAACTTTATATAATATGAAATGATAATGTATATAAGGAAATATATAATCTACAAGAAAATAAATTTATAGAATCGATTCTATGAATTATATCCTACGATTTTTACAAATTTTAACTGAGAATAAAAAAATAGTTTGACTTATTGAAATTTATTAAGTGATTGAAATTGCTGTGGTAGGAAAAATTGTACTCTCAATATTTTTTTTTCAATTGAAAGAAAATGACTGATAATAGTAAAAATTACTGATGATACAAAATTACTGATTAGGTACAAATTATGACCATGGACTGAAATGGTACTAATTAAGTATATCTGTTACTTAAACAAATAATGTTCAAAGGAAACTTTCCATGAAATAGCAAAAATTGTCTTAAATCAATTGGATAAAATTGATATCACTCAATATGTGAAGATTCTATTCGAAAGAGTGAAGTACTTCTTCAAAAGTGAGGAAAATAACATCAAATAATTGATAGTAAATTTGAAAATAATTCCAGATAACGAGGCACTTCTAGAAAAATGAGGAAATTATATCAAGAAAATTGATAACTATTGAGAAAAATTCACATAAAATATTCCACAAAAAAAAATAACTGATCTCAAGACAATTTCTGGTATTATTTCATATGAAAATTATATTGAAAAGATAAAGAAATATTTCTCAAGGATAGCTCAAGAAAATCGGTTAAAGGGTTTGCACTTTGAGACAGGTGACCATTACATAGCTGTTAACTTTATCTTGCAGTGTCTCGAAATGTGATAACACAGAGGAACCACCAAGTACAGTAGTGAATCAGGGTTCTAGCAGAAAACACCACCGGAATGAATTTCAAGCCCTTCAAATGTGGCAATTAGCCAGTACCATAACCAACAAATAGGCAGTAACTGAACTTGAAACTCTAGAGGCTGATGCTCACTCCCAAAACACCGACTCAGGCCTGCAAAGGACAGTTTCCTGACAATATCAAAAAATGTGAATAATTCACCAAAAAAACTCTATGAAATATGCTATACTGAAGAATGTGAATACAACTTAATCAAAGATATTATACCAACTTTAAAAAATTCACCAGTACAAGAGAAGAACTATAATAAATGTATGTGAATGCCCCAATTATATGAACTCTGTGAATACTTCACCAAGAAAACTATATGAACCCTAGTATATGAAATCAGTGAAAAGTGCAAGTTATGCCAACAGGACGGACAACTACGTCTGTGGTGTAGGAGAGTGGAGTCTCACTTATGGATATGATCCGTGAAATTGTTTGATCTACTAATGATTGCTTATTAAATTGAAAATCCACTCACCTTACACTCAGCGTAGTACTTCAATAGGTCCTTTCCTGGTTACACACTCCTTGGGTTCAAATTTTCCAGAATCTCTCCTTGGATTATAATCCCTTCTGTCTGATAACACTTCAAATAACACGTGTGTAGTACTTCAGATAGCACGTGGATAGTACCTCAGAGAGCACGTGGATAGTACCTCAGAGAGCACGTGGATAGCACTGAAAAATGATCACAACGACAGAACAAATCTATGGCACAGTAGCTGTCTCAAAAAATTGCAATGATATCAGAAAAAAATGGTTTTATTCAGTCCCAGAAACCTCTATCATCATATAAATGAAAAGCACGTGCAACTAATAAATTTAATGTTGAGTGAAAGCCAGGCAGGAATGATATTTAATTCAAAAAGTTATGTGCAAGGAACATTCTGTGAACTCAATGATCTTTACTCAAATCATAAGTCAGACATGTGTGACCATGCCTGATCTGGAAAATATTCAATTTCTCCAAAAATAGCAGGAAAAGAAAAAAATAACTACCAAATTTGCTACTATACGAGAAACTGCAAACAATTAACAGCTAGTATTCAGACAATGATTGAAAATTAAGAAAGTGCAAAAGGGAATGGTTTTACCTGTCTCAAGTCACAAAACCTTCAAGTCAACTCTTCCAGTCGAGAGCCAAATCAAGAGAGAGCTAAAATCTTCAATTCTCCATCATATCGATTCCAAAAAAAAGGTTTTTTTTATAAATTTGATGTTTACTTTTTCCAAATATCATACTCTATCTGATGAAGTGAGATGGACAATCCTCCGTTTACCAACCCAACAAATAAATTATGTTTTGACACAGAACACGAAACCAAGATGATAGATTGACCACGGAACATAAATCAAACTCATGGAACTTGCGGATATTTCAAGCAGTGGGAGTCATTCGCCTGACAAACGTTAGCAATCTTGAAATTGGAGATGATACTTACGGTGTCACAGAACTATTGGCGAGAGTAAATGATATTTGTGGGTACTGCACTACATGAAACGCACTATCGGACTAGAGGCACAGAATACAGAGATGTGATTAGTAGAAATGTAACGACAAATTCAATTTTTCGTTACAATGTTCATAAATTCATGTTTGCCTATATTTGTTATGTATCAGTCTCTAAAAAATATTCAGCTCATATTTTGTATTGACTCTACCGTTTCTTGATGAAAATCCATATCTTGATGAATACAATAATTGACCGATCGCTAGCTAAAGTCAACTTGTATTACCGCGAAAACACCAGCTATCTTTCAATTCTGATTGGTCTATCAGTGTTGGTTTTTCCAACGATGTATATGTATAACCATGGATAACACAGTCTGTGAGTTCGACATTAAATGATTATGACTAATAAATGTTGAGGTCCCCCGTGCTCTTCCTGGAACTGAACTTAACAATTTAAACATGTATTTTTGAAAAAATTTACAATTACCCATTAGGAAACTTTTTTGTTAAATGTATGTCTGTTCCTAATTCCGTTTGTACCATCATGATCACTTCTTAGCCGACAGCGCATTGCGATTTCATAATAAATTACACACGAAATACAAAATCTCTTCATTTTTTAAAATGATTTTAGCTATATAGATGTCAGAATGAATCGTTTTGGTTAAATGGCTTGTTCATTTATATTAAGTGCTTTTAATGCTTCGTGAAACCGCTAGTCTAACAGAATACCACTCTGTTCTGAATATCTTCTTATGATTCTGTATCTCATTGTTGTTGTTGTACAGCAATACCACTCGTCCTGATAGACTCCTGGAGTTGCCCGGCAACAAAATTCGGTGAATAATAAAGCTATCAAATTGAATATTCAGAACACCTTGATATTATTGTAGACGGTAATACATAGAATAAATACATAGTACATGTTCCTAAGACAGTAGCTTCAAGTGGAATTCTCGTGTAATAAATTGACCTAATTTTGATTCGCCTTACTCTTTAACGACAAGCTGAGTCGATATGTATATGCGAAACTACTGAGATAATAGTTTCCTGAAATTTGGTATGCGGGGGGGTACTTCAAAGTGATGCCCGTTTCAACTGAAATATTTCAACTTCTCCGCAGGGTCCGAATCATTTCATATAGTGTCTCGTAATATGCTTCGTATCCTAATCCAGTTCAGTCTGTTAGAAAAGTCTCATACACTACCTAGTCCAGATACAATAATTCATGAATAACCTCATTTGTTCTAGAGCACAGTTGAAAAAATACAATATTTGTATTCTTTTAACTGTGTCTAGAGTTTTGTTTCCGAGATTCAGGGTGTTGATGTTAGGAATATTGATCAACATTTGCAATTATCACACTGAATCCTACGATTTCATAAGGCAAAATTCAGTATGGTTAGTGACTGACACATTCTCAAAATCTTGAAGATATTCTCATAATTATGATTGTTCAGTCGACTTCAAATCAAGTCTTCATTTTCATTTTCTCGAAAACCTTGCTGTTCACAAAACTCATGAAATAAGAGTAGAAATAAGTTGCAAATTGAATTCATTACTCGAAGAAAAATATGATACATAGAAAAAAAAACAGTGGAGAACAATGATTTTCACCATACATATTCACTCTCTGTAGTCCGAAACAGAAGCTCAAAGACAGCTAGTTAGTAGGAGGTTTTCTCGATTATCCTTGTTTTTAAACAACTGTGAAAATTCTGGTTGTGTATTCACAAGATGATTTAGTTTGTTAAGTACCTCATGAATGGACATGTATTTATATCGAAATTGATCTCTCAAGAATGTTACCCCAAACAGGACTATGAATTCATAGGCACTATTGAATAATGTCTACGCAGAAAAAAGCATTGTCATTATCCCACTTGGATATATACGTTTTGGACCAATGCCAAATTTTTCATTAGTTTCATGATAGTTCGATTGAAATAAGAATGATACTATACACATTATTGAGCCAATGAGAGATGAATAATGTCAAATTACGCGAATTAACCTATTTGCAGTGTCATAAACATACATACATATATATGCATCTGGAAATAAAATGTTCACTAGGCTAGTTGTTTGTTCAAATTGTCTGTAGAAAATGAATTTCGTTTATTTTTTCATAGGAAACTACTCTAGACTGGCTTGTGAAATCCAGTTCGTTAGATCGATGGGTTACTATCTTATCCAAATCTATATCCCGTCCGGCCTTATTGTCATCATTTCCTGGGTAAGTAGGTATACATATAGGCAGTGTTCTGTAAATTCTCCAAATCACATTTTGTACGCCCTTATAATTTTGGATAGATTACCGCAACTATTTCTATTGCAATGATTTGTGTTATCAGCACAGTTAAATATGATAATTCATTTTACTGTGGTTGACACATTCAGAAACACTCAAAGTTATTTCCACAAGAATATTCACGAATTTTCACATGAAATATATTTATAAAGAACAGCTAGTTTACAAATGAATGCGATACGATTGTCTGGAGAGTCTGGAAATTCAAGATGCGCACACATAGGTAGGTATTGCATTTTCCAAATAAATTTTTTTTGATTTCATTCCATTTGGCTTTTTGTCAGAACTCATTGTAGGTAAGTCATTAGTTCAATCAACGAATGCCAAAAAAGGTCGAATATAGGGGTAAAAATCGTGTATAGTCGCAAATTTTTGTACAGTGGTAGAGGAAAAAGTGCAATGAACAACATGATCTTAAATAATTCGAAAATTGCAACCTCTAGGAAAAACATGTTGGTATACCAAATTGAACAACATAGAATTCACTATGAAAAAGTCTACATTCATTTTTCGTCCACAATGAATGATTTTTGAGACACAGGAGATGAAAAAATCGAGGAATATCAAAAACAGTTTAATTGTATAATACTCATGTTCATTGTCTCACTTTTTTCCGGTGTTTCATGGAATGTATACCTATAGGAGATGGCAGTGAGTTTCTCACATGAATAAGTTATCTGTGAACAATGGCTGAAAAGTGTTTAATCAATTAGTGTGATGTCAGAAATTTAGGTAACATTAGTAGAAAAGGGATACGTAGATTGGAATAAAAGATTGATGAAGAAGCTGCAGAGCCGGATTTAACGGTCTCGAGGCCCTGGGGCAACAGAAGAGTGGAGGCCCCTGGCTCCATATTGTTTTTCATATAAAATTGACAAATTTCTCGGTCAATAATTTTCAAACTAAATCATCTCAACATATACGGGTTTTTTCTTGAGTAAGTGTAAAAAGTTCAGGAGCATGTTGCTGAAGTTTAAATAGGAAGATGACACATTTCCGCAAGTTATTCACTCTAATATCACGTTTATTACTAAATCGACTCACAAAAAACAAAAAAAAGAATCAGACTTCGACACTTTATATCTCAGAAATGAATAACTTGCGGACATTTGTTTACACGAAATTTTCTTTTCATTTTGACGTCAGCAACATGCTCCTGTAATTTTTACGCGTACCTAAAAAACACCTAGTAGAGATATTGTCAAAAACATGAATTATCTGGAAGAAGGCTTTGTCCCATCGAAATTCGAAGCCTATTTTTTATAATTATCATTCTTGGAGATGAGCGTTCTCCAGTGAAATTCGATGTTATCAAAACCAAATACAATGCGATTCCAATATTCGGGAATGTAATTCTTGAACCCTCATCTTCAAGAATATTTTATCAAAATACCTCAGTAGATAGGTTTCTTCCATAGCCCTCTTCAATGAAAACGCGGAAACGAACACCCATCCTCTGAGGCTACGGACAGGTATTGCCCCATTCGGCCGCCATTGGGATACTCTATCAAGATGGGTAGTAAATTTCAACAACTGCTTATCAGGCCATTTTGACAAATAGATATTTTCAGATTGGAGTAAACAAATATAGTTGAATTATTTTTCAATATCATTCAAGAATAAGATGATCATGTTCCTACAAAGTACTGAGGGTAAAACACCTAACTTACTTTATCGATGGAAAATATTGAGGGAACCACACGGTGTTGTTCATATATCTTGCAGAAAATGGTATATGAGAGTTGACTTAATCGAAAAAATTCTGAGAGAAGATCATTCAGAAGAGCAACAGCCTTCAACGTCCAGGATTCCCTACGTCTACATTCAGCTGGATAAAAAAAATCGAGGGTAGGATGGATCGCTCATTCCAGTGACAATCAAAGACTCATTAGTAGTCAGGACTTTCGGTATCCTGTTCACTGCACTTCCCCCTAACCCTCTACAAATATTTGTGACTACACTGGACCAAATACCAATAAGCGTCCCGTTGAAAGTTTTCGATTTAGAGTTTTCTTCCATTGTTACAATGTTGTGAATGATAGGTACTCCACTTTGAGGCGATGGACTTTAATCAAAGTTTCTCTCTGTTGTTCCAGGTGAGCTTCTGGCTGAACCGAAACGCAACCCCCGCCCGAGTAGCGCTAGGAGTGACCACCGTGTTGACCATGACCACTCTCATGTCCTCCACGAATGCAGCGCTGCCGAAGATCTCCTACGTCAAGTCCATCGATGTCTATCTAGGAACGTGTTTCGTGATGGTCTTCGCCAGTCTACTAGGTGAGACTTTTCTTGACTACTACTTTATCTGCGAGGGAAAAGGGCTAACATTTTCAGTCTCACTAGGTTGCGCTACTAAAATACGAGGTCAACGTCAATAGTCCCAGAATTTTGCCAAATAGCCCTACAGGTTGTAGCCTGTTTTATGAAAATTATTAAAAAATATGATGTGAAGTATTTGATCAAATAGATAACCTGAAGTTATGGAAAGATTTGAGCAGGCTTACGTACCACTTCTTACATTGACGGAGAAGAAGATCTTGTAGGAAGATGCCAAACGGCACGGAGAGAAAAATATATTCATCAGTTCTACTAACATTAACCTCACGTTTCAGTGGCGCGATGTGGTGGACACTCGGGTGGACATAATGATAGTCCTCTTTGAAAATGTGTAGATAGTTAGTTAATGTATGTTGTGTATGAAAAGTTTTCGTGGAAGGTGGGTAGAATTTAGAATTTGATAAAACAAGTTGAGGATGTGATTTTGATCAAATTCTTCATTGTGCGGGCATTGGTCGCGTACAAGAAAAACTTGAACTCATCGCGCGATTGAATTTCATGGAAGCTCTCTGTGATGGAGGCTCGAATTTTGATATAACTATGGTTTAGGTAATTTTCAAAAACTAATAAGTCAACTAGGAATACTATACAAGCTGTTTTTGAACTGAGTACAATGTAGATTGTATAGGCTGAAAGACCTCTCGATCACTGCTTCCAAGATCTATTGTGATTACCTTATTCATTTTGAGTAATTTTATCCTAGACTTCTGATGAAGCCTAGAATTATCCAGAAGTTCGAATTTTCCACCTCAACAGGCGTCAGATAGCCTGTTTTAGGTGTATAAGACTGGAACCTTTGACACCACTAATCAAACCGCTTTTTTATACGCCTCGACAGGTGTTCTGCTCACTATGTTAGCATCTTCAAGAGAAGATCAAAACTCTTATAGGTGATTCGACCTTTGGCGGACTAATATATTACGTGAGCGAAGTATGTGTCCCCAACCCCATCTTTTTGAGATGATATCTCAGAATGCAGTGTCCTGTGAAAAGTGCTGTGATCAGCGACAGCTCCAGTTCGCTCAGATTGAGTAGCCCTTTGATTCGGTTTTGCAAATGGTTGATGAACCTTTTCGCTTGTCGTTGATCCGAGTTTTTTTTCAGTAGGAGAATTTTCCGATTTCTTTCCAATTCCTGAGCTCTACCATCAGGTGAAATTTGCTCGTCCCACAGAAAGACTCAGAATCAAAGAATGCAGACTATGATGCAAATTTCTTTGCAAGGCGATCAGCTGCCTCATCTCATTTGATTCGTTTATGCCTTGGAGAAGCTGTTGAGCTGTAAATTATCCTGGCGCACGAAACAACAATTCGATTCGGTGTGGGTTAAAAAAAGACGATATCATCGTGGCATAATAGAATGTTTCCATCCGTGTTTTATTGATGCCTGGTCAGACCCAAAGTTGGTCTCAATGTACCCACTACGCATTTATATGTGCCGACGCCATTGTAATCATCTAAAATGAAAATACCCATAAACTCAACAACCCCGAACACAGATGATATACCTACCCCTGCCGAACATCCATTCATATCCTTCATAAAGAGATTCTTTTATCGCGTCGCATAAAATTGTTGCTTGCGCCTTTCTCTCATCTCTTCCTTTGACCTTTAACATTTGCTCGACCGGGATTACTGAAGGGAGTGTACCTTGTATTTCTAGGGAGATTTCTCGCTTTTCCATCTCCAAGTCCCTCGTTGTTCAGCCCGTCTATTTGAATATTCAAGAAATTGAGTGCAACATAAATGATTTCTGTGGAATTGTTTTCAATGGAGGGTATGCATTCCATTCAGTTCTATTACATTAATGATGGTTGGAATATTTAAAAGCTTGGATGAGGAAAATGGATACAGAATTTGTCAGCATTCTGCAAGCTGCAAGACTTATTTGATTTGCTTTGTCAGAAACAATATAAACTAGATGGATATAGATACGAACAAGATTTTCTTCTACAGTTGAGGAAAGGTTTTCTTGTTATTTTAAAAATTTGAGAATGAGGAATTGCAACTTGTGAAGCCCGGTCATTGAAAGAGTTTTTTAACTGGACCTAGAGTTTTCGTGAATTTTCATTTCTGCAAGACTTGATGGAATAGTACATTATTCATCAAGGAACAGAAATGCAACATTTTTTCCAAGGTGCGATTTGTAGCTCGAGGGCGAAGCCCGAGAGATACGAAGCACCAAGGGAAAAATATCATTCTGTCCAGAGGTGTATATACTATTTTTCACGGCGGCGAAAACACAAAAATTCAGAGAGAATGAAAATTTGGTCAAAGTGTTTTGACCTAATTAGTAGTAGTATAGTTTGTGGAATTCGTATCTTGACAACATGTATCTTGTTGAAAACCCATGGTGACAGCAAATATCAAATTGAAATTCATGACAACATCTTTGAAAATGGTTAACGGTTTATGGAACAAGAAACTATTGATACTGCTTCTGCAGTGATTCTTATCTTGCTACCAGAGAAGGGTGTTCCGAAAAGGAAGCGCAGAGCTATGCGGAAAATGTAAAGTTGGTATAAACTCCCTAGGGAGAAACTATATCACATTACCTCCCTAGGAAATAATAGGAGACTTCTGCCCCTCTTTTGTTACCAGAGAAACTAACTTCTACTCCCGCCGGCGAAAAAATATGCTTATTCTAGGACTATAACAGAGGATAGCTCTTGTTTTCCTGTGTTCGATGAATCATACTTCGTATGACATCAATTTCATTTTCGTATATGATATCACAATGACTTCATTGTGTTACTATTTCAGAAAATCTCATCTTCCATGAAATGTCAAATTTCGAGAAATGACAGCTCTGTCTGATAGATGAGTATTACTTAAGAGGAAATCAGATGGCAACAAGCAGAAGAAATTACAAATTCTGCTGTTATCTGTTAGAGCTGTTGAAAAAGTATAGTATGTTGATCGCACGGAATGGTAATGTTTCACTAGTATGATTTGCAGCATTAGCCTGCCAGCTTTGCAGACGATAAATTACTTTCCATACTGCAGTATTTTCTAGAATTCCCAATACTTCCCAGAATACTAAAAAGTTACGACAAAAGCAGCCTTGGGAACCAACAACCTATATTCAACGCCACCAAAACATTGTCAAGTATAACACCATTCCCACCAAGACTACTATGTCTATGCTTGATATTTCCATCAGCATAATTCTTTCATGAGGAAATCATGTCCGATCCATCGCGAAAGCTGCTTCACAAACTCGAATTTTTAGTCCGTGCGAAAATCTACATTACATCTCAACAGCTTCTCATGCGACCTAGAAAGCACATATATACGGTCAGCTTCAGAATACTGTCCTCCATTTAGATATGGGGTGCAGAAGAGTCATTAGCCTGATGGTGGGTGAGGCCACACTCACTTATCCTTTGACCTCATTAGAACACCATAGAAAAGTCAGCGACGTTTCACTTTTATACAGATTTTTCCACGGTAAATGTTCCTCAGGAATCTCTGCTATGATTTCATCACAAGCAATACCAGTCAGACGAACTCGACAGGCCCAGTCAGCATATCCTTTTGTTATCACCATGAAAATATGTCGAACAAAACTCTTCCGTCTATAGAACGGCAATGCTTTGGTATTCTTTGCCAGTGGAAATATTCCAAAGAGCTTATAACCTCCAAAAGCTGAGAAATAAATTCAACACCGACCTCCTCCTTAGGTACACAGCACGATTGTTTTCGAAAATCATAGGAATTTCCTTTCGTGCGCTCCAAGAGCTAAAAATGAAGAGTGATCAACAACAAGCATTTTCTTCTAATGGATATTGATGTGGGTTCGAGGGTTTTGGTCCTTCAATAATTATATGTACCTTATAATCATCCTTAATTTACATTGATCAATGATTTTTCATTTCTTTACAGAGTACGCAACAGTGGGCTACATGGCAAAACGGATCCAAATGCGAAAACAGAGGTTCTTGGCCATTCAAAAGATGGCAGAGCAGAAGAAATTGAATGTAGATGGTGGTCCAGATGACCATGCTCCCAAACAAACAGTGAGTAGTCGTAAAATAGGCAATATTTCAGTTTTATCAGTATATTTTGAACAAGAGATCGGTTCTATCTAATGGAAGAAGTACTTTGTATTCACGCAATCGTAATCCAATTATTTTTTTGAATTATGTCAGATCGGAATCAGGAATTTGAAACCACTTCGAGATTCAAAAGATAAATAGAAGTGCTCAAATTGAATTCTGGAATTCTCATTCTACCGTGCTTTTCTACAGAGTCCCCCTCCCCTTTAATTTTTTGAACGGGTCAACGAAAAAAATTGAAACTTCAGGTGATGGAATTGATGCATGAATAGTATATTTTGAAGTAAAATTGATTGCTGATGGCGACTGGTTGCCATTTGGGGAAGAATCAAATGGTAAGGAGGTTCTTGTGATACATCTTCTTGTAGTTCCTGGCAAATACTTAACAACCATAGAATATTAAGTCAACATCTTTGCCTACTCCAAAATGGCAGAACATTTGATAGTTGCTTGAATACAAACACTTCAATATGGATTTTGTATTCCAACAAGATGGATTACCACCACATTACTCCAGACTAGGCCAGACCAGTTAGAAATATTTTTAAAATACCTTTCCTGGCCGTTGGATTGGTCCTTGAAGTCCTACGGAATGGCCAGCCTGCTCGTCAGATTTGGCACCTTGAGACCTTTTTTATGGGACTATTTGAAACAAAATATGTATCAATTATGAATATTTGTAGAAATATCAACGTAGCTGTACTCGAAAATGTTCGGCGTGAAATATCGAATAGGCTTTTCTTATGCCAAGAAGTTCAAAGCAACCATTTCGAGCAGTAACTCAACGGATTTCCACAAATAATGTAGTAAACTTCCATGTCTTCAGGCAATTATTGAATATTCCGCCATTTTAAAGTAGCTAAGCGCAGATACGGCCTGTTCTAGAATACTGTTCCCACATATGGGGTTCAGCACCGAAACATACGCTGATGCTCTTAGATTCCATCCAGAGAAGAGCCATCCGTCTGGTGGGTGACGCCACACTCACTCGCTCTTTGACATCATTGAAACACCGTAGAAAGGTCGGCGACCTTTCACTTTTCTATCGATACTTCCACGGGAAATGTTCTTCGGAAATCTCTGCTATCATCCCTTCACTAGCAATACCAGTCAGACGAACTAGACAAGCCCAGTCAGCACATCCCTTCGTTGTCAACCTCGAAAGATGCCAAACAGCACTTTATCAAAACTCCTTCATCCATAGAACGGCTGGGCTCTGGAATTCATTGCCTGGGAAAGTATTCCCAACAACATTTAATGTCCAGAAGTTCAAAAAAAATTCCAATACCTACCTCCTATCCCTAACCTCCCTAGGAACGCACGATGTTCTTTGAACATTATAGAGATTCCCTCTCGTGCGCTCCAAGCGTTAAAAAAAATAAAAAAAAAAAGGTGAAGATATTAACTTCATATTCTGGGGTTGTGAAGTATGGTCAGGAACTTCGAGAAGATATATCACAAGACCTCCCTTTCCATTTGATTTGAATCCAAAACATAGTATTCATGCATCAATTTCATTAAAACAAGTTTCAATTCTTTTCGTTGACCAGTTCGAAAAATCAAAGCGAAGCACTTATAATCTTGTATAAATAGGTAATAGAACATCGAGTTATCATTGGAATAGAGAAGTATGTCTATTTATATTGAATATTCCGTTCTACTCCATTCGTCATGGGATATTTTCAATATTATTTTTCACTACTCACTCTGATGTGAAGTTATTATCGAAATCGTATTCGCCTTTCGTCATCTTGACCATATTATATTGTACTTATTGTGTGTATATCCAATCTCTGAAGCTTGGAATTTATCTTGTGTTTGGCTACAGCATGAATAGATTTCGAGGATCAAAAGGAAGTCGATTGCCCTGTGGCCTAGTTTATTTCCGGGAATAGTGGCGGATTATTTCCAATGAGCACACTAACTCTTTGTTTGGAAAATATATCATCCATCATAACGTTGGACGGCGAATAAAGAAAATAACCCTTCGCGAAATTGCTCAGTCTTTGGCCAGATCTGAGAAATCTACAAGAGATTCTAGATGCACTCGCTGCAGTGCGAAATATGGATCGGTATCTATGAAGGAACAACAATTGTCCATTTGAATTTTATAATTATCATTGCTAGATTATTCTGTTGATTGGATTGATTGCAAGGTCTGTCTATAAAGCTGATTGGTGCTTGCAATTAAGCTCAGGATACTTCAAGCGGGCTCAGATGATCCACTCGAACAGGTAAGAATATTGCCAAGTAGTTAGCCCCGAAGTATAGCCCAGCCCGTCCCCTATACCTTTCTCCAAACCACGTGACCCTACTAGCCAATCAGAGGCGACGCCCACTGACCGCAAGCTATGCCTGGCTCCGAGCGATCACGGAACACAGAAATACCACGGAAATGTCACGGAACACCACGTTAATGTCACGGAAACGTCACGGAAATATCACGGAAACGTCACGGAACAGAGGAACGATTCCGTGACATTTCCGTAGTGTTTCGTGAGGTTTCTGTGCTCCGTGATGGCTCGTCGTAGCCGGACGTAGCTTGCGGTTAGTGGGCGTGACCTCAAACCAAATGCTGGTCTCTCATTAGCTAGTCGGGTCACATGGTTTGGAGAAAGGTGTAGGAAATAAGGAGCTAACTACTTTTCCAACACTGCCATTTCGATTGAATGTCGCAACATGGTATGTAGTTGAGTTACTATAACGAGCGAAATGATTGAAAGTTGCACTTTCCTGTGCGGAAATTTTTGCACTCCATTTCGGAATTTGATAATAAGATGAGAATCATGCCATTATGCCTCAATCTGAGCCAAATTCACGGTAGAGCAATTTATTTGCTGCTATTATTCGGGGCACACTTCCGTCATGTGATAACTAGTTGAAAAGAACAGCAAATAGAAGGAGATAATGTCCTCTTTGCGAATATCCAAATGTGCCGTGATTCAAAGTGATATAAATTAGTGGTAGAGCGTCAATATTTCCGAGAATCGGATATCATCTTTGGGATTAAGGGATGGCACAGATAGGTTTTGGGGATCTACCATTCAATTGGTATCGGATGATGGTATCATTTTCATCGAGTTATAAAATCGCCAAATTGAGTGCAAATCACCGCACAGGAAAGTGCCATTTTTCAATCATCCTGCTCAGGATAGCGATTGGCACAGGTGCCGTTCGATGAAATACAATATTTATACATGCCTTTGGGACATAGGTACATCATTATACGGTATGAAGCGACGTTCAAAACTTGCATAAAAATATCTCGCAGTGATTATTTTATTGATACTCATTCATTGATTGGGCTCTGCAACATTATTCACGTTAGAGTGAAGTCTAGATCCATTCACTCAATATTCGATGTTGATACTTCATATATTTTTGAATGTGGCAACGTTGCTTCATTGCTTATATGGTGGTAACTTCTGGTAAGAGTTCAAGATTAAGTAAGAAAACCCGAGTTGATATCTCACTCAATATTCGATGTTGATACTTCATATATTTTTGAATGTGGCAACGTTGCTTTATTGCTTATATGGTGGTAACTTCTGGCAAGAGTTCAAGATTAAGTAAGAAAACCCGAGTTGATCGTGCTTTGAATATTTCAATGAAAATAGAGGTTTTTGCTGTGGATTTACTTTCAACTTCGATAAATTTCTTCAATGGTACCACACGACAAATATCCCTGAGATATCCAGTTCGCAGAGTTCAACTGAATTCTCTATATAACAAAAAAACAGATTTTTTCAAAAATTGTGACGAACATTTTGTTTTGAATACAATTCTGTATAGGACTTCTCATCGATCTGTTTTTCTGTCAATTTTGGAAAAGCTCATCTAGGAAATAGCAGATGAGAGACACTCATTGTTCATCTAATTAATTGAGTTAAGAAACAATAATTATTGATCAACTTTGGACGGAGTTGCTCCCTAATTGATAACGAAGGAAAATCAGCCAACAAACTCACGGTTGCCTTGATCAGCAAATAGAACAAATAACTCCATTATATAATGTACCTACCTATGTGATGGCATCTCAAACAGTGTGAATTGGTATTCGTCATCAGCAGAAACATGTTCATAAAATCAGAGGTAAGCATCAAGGTGTGAAAGTCTATAATGAACTGAAATTTGAAGTGATAAGTGGCATCAGTTCATTGTTTTTATATCTTTGGATTTCGAGAATCTTGGAATATTTGTAATCACTCAAGCTGAAGCTATACACAAGCGAACACCCTCTTTGAATTCGAGATCGTCATCTTCATATATAGATTTCACATACTCCACATGAAGAAGATATTGGAAGTGAGTCGAACCATTCAATCCAAAAAACTCGGTGTGTATTTGTGTGACCTGTCGTTGACATGTAATCAGTATTTTTGAAGTTTCTGCTGATTCAGAGAATAGGAAAATAGGATATGGAAGATTGTCCATATCTCAATTTTGGATGCATCTGAGAATATAGATCATTAATTAGGGTAAGTTCGAAAATGAATGAATTGAAATTAGCAGTAGGAGAATTAGAATTCGAAAGCCAATAGATATATTTTATAATGAAACATTCGATACGTTAGTGAATCATTCAATACAATGAATGATCAACATATTGTGTTCTTTTCAGCCCTTTGGATATATGAATGCGTCTATAAAGCGGAATTGGAGGATTCAATATATAGGTCAACTCTTCTGGAATTTGTGGCTTTCACTGAATGGATGGAAGGCACGTCAGTTAAAATATTTGCGAATTATATCAGAAATGGGCTACAAATAGCTTCATTATTTCAAACGAATCACCCTGTATTTTATAACATAATCAAAACTACAATTCCTTCGCATTTAAATTCTATTCCCAGAAATCGTATCTCTAGTCTATCGAAAGCGCTTCGGATCCGTGTTGAAGTATTAGGGATTCTATCTGAAAACTTCTTTTGAACATATTGAGTTCAACAACATTATTTTTTTGACTCCATTTTTATCAGTTCAACATCTCTGACACTTCACCTAAAAAAAATACTATTTTATGGAAATCTTATCGTATGTGAAGTTTTTTACATTGTGATACTTCCTTTGATCCGAGTTTCTGTGATTGTTAAAATTATTTAGAAACGGGTACCGGTGACTCATATCAAGCAATCAAATAAATGGTGATGTTCCTTCAGAAATAACGGAGCTATAGCCCACTTTGGGTATATCCAGAAATCATAGCATTACAGCATTTATACAATCGACGATATCCCCAACTTTCAGGAAAATTCACCTATTCAATCTTTCAATCCGACAAACCAACGGTTTTCAAGAATCAATAGATACTAGCCTTCATAATCATCATAATAGAACATGGTCTTGGAAGTTTGGAATTGCATGTAAGAACCACTGAAAGGCTTTTTTTTTAGAAAAGAAATGAACAGTGCTGAAAAAACTATAATTTGAAGTATATCATTTGGAACGTAGTTAACTCAAAGCCAAATGGAAAAATGTTTGACGTAATTTGATTATTATAGTAATGTAGGTATAAGCCGTACTAATATATTCACTAATTCAAAGAATCTGTATCTACTCTTTGGAAATATATAGTAGGTACCTACATTATATTTTCATATCTTGCTTGGTATGCATTATATCAACTCTTTGTCATAACCTGTATAATATAATTTTAGGTCAAACATATCAGTTGAACAGAAATCGACGATTTGTGGCATGCAAGAATTCAAAAACTTATGACTTTCAGCTTCAGTATAGACCAATCAAAATGATTTCAACTGCGTTGCGGTCAATTCGAATCTCCATTATATTGAAAGTATTTTTCCAGATGGTGTCAAATAAAGTCAGTTCAAAATTTCCAACATGTCCTTCACGTGATACTCTTTGACCTTCTTATGATATGAGTAAGGTAATGATGTCGCAAGTTTGTTTTAATCGTATGGTGTCCAAGAAAATTTGAAATTCTGCTATTTTTTATTTTTAGCCCTCTCAGAAGTTTGGTACATATCACGTCCTCAAAGTCTCGATATCAACTCTATTAATATATGACGAGAATAGGTACCGCTTTATAGAAAAATTCAGCAGCCCCTGAATTATAAGTTGTATAACTCGAAATTACCTCTAGTTTTCAAAATTCATCAACATGCCAGAAGTATGAGCACTGGTATGAGAGTGATTCGAATTATAACCGCCAAATGTAGAATCGTTCTAATTGGTCCAAAACTGCATCCCTATCGGAAGTCAAGGCTGTTCGAATTCCGGTATAGTTCCAGATCACCCATCCACCAGATTTGAAAACTAAGCCTCCCACTAGAACCGAATTTGTATGCGCTAAAATCACTGGATGGTGTATGCGCATGTCCGGAATTGTCAAGATTATAAGTGGCAATCATTGAACTCAATGTAAATACCTGCAAGGGCAAAATTGAAATTTACTTTATTCTCACAGAATTAGTGAGTCGAATGAATACAGAATTGAAATTATATAATTTCAATAAAAAGTCAAAATATATTGTACAGGTTGAGCTAAGAGGAGTTTTTTGAATGGTATTGAGTACCTGAGGTCTATCTTGAGCCTAATATATGAGTACTTTATATCCCTAGCGATTTAAAGCACCCTTCAAATGAAGTGCATGAAAGTATATTGATAGTTGACTTGAACAGTCTTCTGGTTCAAATCATGTTTTTTTTTTCAATGTTACCTTGTAGGTGTGTTATCTCAATGAATTGAAAATAAAAATGTAAATGTCAGTGACGTTTGTATAACAGTAATGTAATGATACATAATTAGTACAGAAAGTAAATCGAATAGGTCTTCTATTCTCCTGCAAGTTTATTGTAATAATAATTATACCAGATTTCAATGATTGTTACGACTGTCACTAAATAAATTCAGATGGATTGTATAAATTCTCTATTCTTTTTATCCACCAGTTTTCCAATTTCTCCAACCACAATTAAGCTGTTGTCAGTGCTCTAAATAACAATTTTCGTAATTTTCGTATATACTTACTGATCATTCATCCCTAATTTCATGCCTATGTGTTAGTATACATTCTCTGTAGCATATAACTCGATCACGAGCAGAGTCGGTATCTTTCTGTGGATTCTGCCATTTTGTTCAGTTTTGGAACAATAACTCGGGATTTGGAATTAATTGATATAACTGAAAAAGTTCGAATTGTGTATTGAAGTTTAAATAACGAAACGTACGCTATGGAAATTACTGATGAGAATAGTTATTAAGTAGCCAAAGATTATAACAACCAAATCCGATATTTCCGTATCGGCCGTGTGTCGTTCAAGACTTTTCATGATCCCGCTAACATCATGGAATTACGAAAATGATTCTACATCAAGGATTTGAGTAACAATCCAACATTTATTCAAGTAACTGTCGAACTCATTCTAGGTCTCAGGCACAACCGAGAAGTTCGTTTCCATTGAGCTTTCAATTCAACAATTCAACACGATAAATTGTAAAATATAATCAATGATGTTTCTGTGACATTCGCAATATATACCGGGTGTCCCATTTTAATCTTTATTTGGAAATTTCTCGAAATGTATGCATCTGACAAAAAAGATTGCCGAATAAAAGTTGTATGGTTTGGAGGGGGACGTCTGGTTATAAAACAAGTTTCACCCCCTGACCACCAGGGGAGTGAGAAATAGAGGTAACATTGAAATCTTTAATGGAAACCCCTAATTTTGATTGCAGATTCTGGAAGAGCTTCAAAAACTATGAAGCTTTTATCCGGGAACTTCTTTTTTATTTTAACAAGATGGCGCTGCAATCTTAAAAAAACAATATTTTACTATTTAGTTTGTAGTTGGGAGACTTTTTATCATTAAAAAGATATCAAGCAGTTCGAATTAACACATTTCAACACCCTGAAGACGAGGAAGAGTGTAGGGTGTGAAATTCCCAGACAAACGCCGTTGGAGTGATATTTTTATTGCAAATTCACACGGTAAGTGATAATTTTCATTGTATGGTAACACCATGTAAAAACACTTTAAATCTGTCACTGTCTCGCGATGTCGGATTATTTACCGAACGAGATTGTAAATATGATTATTTGTGTCGAACGTGCGGAGGGTAATTTCCAAGAGGCTGAGCGCGTATATCGACGTCAATTTCCGGATCGAAGATGTCCGTCCCAAGTTACCATCAAGTCTCTTGTACAACGTGCCCGCGAAGGTCAGCTCACCCGGAAAAGAAAAAAGTCGGTTTTTGACGACGTCGTCGATCCGGATGCGAGGCTGCTCAAGGTGTTTTTTACGATCGCAGCGCCATCTTGTGAAAATAAAAAAAAAGTTCCCGAATAAAAGCTTCATAGTTTTCAATGCTCTTTCAGATTCTGCAATAAAAAATAGGGGTTTCCATTAAAGATTCCAATGTTACCTCCATTTCTCACTCCCCTGGGGGTCAGGTGGTGAAACTTGTTTTATAACCAGACGTCCCCCTCCAAACCATACAACTTTTATTCGGCAATTTTTTTTGTCAGATGCATACATTTCGAGCAATTTCCAAATAAAAATTAAAATGGGACACCCGGTATAATCACTGACATTCCAACTTACCTTCAATTCGGTACACTATACTTATTCACCTCATTCGTGCATGCAAAATACATTCAGGCTTTCGCCTTGAGATGTCCTTCATTATCAAAGTAGATTGGCGAAATGAGACAACTGATTAGAATGCTGGTTATAGCAGTTATAATGCCGAATAATCCGGTTCCGAATTCCTATAGGACTTGGAAAGAGAGTGTGAATACCTCTGTTTCATACACCGGAAAGAAGGAATCTTTGAATCAATCAACATTCAATATAAATAAATAAATGGATAAATGAGTCTTATAATATGCGCGATAAAATAAAACCTTGAATTGAATACGATTTTATGAACACTGTCTCATTCAACCAAACACATTCCTGAATTGTTGAGAAAGATATACTGAATGGACTCAAATAATTATACTGCTTTATTCAAAATGACGAGATATTGATTCAATGAAATATTTCGTCGATTCTGGAAAAACTGTATTCCAATGTGATTATTCTGTACAACCGAATTCAGTATTGACTCGGAAGTTCAAAAACGAAAGAGGAAGGCTACGATAACTAGCAAATTACTAATAATGTCTTCAGCTGATTCGGCTTACTAAGCATCGTGAGTAGTTAAATTTGACTACTTGAATTATGAGTTCGACTAGGTCAGCTGCTATAACAGAAACGGATACCCCGACTACCTATATATGTGAAATGACTTTAATGTAGTCTCATACGATGTGGAAAGATCTCCATCTAGTGGCAAATACAACCTGCAACTCTCATCAAATGAACAAAATGTTTATCATTGATTCAATATTGGCATCATTTTTGGATCAATACTATTTGCGTTCGAGATATAGTCATATATTCTGTCGATCCAAATTCGAATACATCCTTGATAAATCTGCTTGATTCACCTAAAATAATCCAAACATGAACAATTTTTTGAAGCAATCAATTTTTTTCTCGTGCAAAAAGGAATGGGTACCCACCTTCCATCCTTCCAAATCATCCTAGTACGCTGATTCCGATCTGGGTACTTGTTAGTGGGGACCTTTGTTCCAGGAGGTGCGCTTCAAGGTTCACGACCCCAAGGCGCACAGCAAGGGTGGTACCCTCGAGAGTACCGTGAACGGGGGCCGCGGAAGCACCGCCGACAGGGGCATACCGCCCGACGAAGAGGCGGGAATGCCCATCCCCCACCACATCATCCACCCCAACAAGGACATCAACAAGCTGTTGGGCGTCACGCCCTCTGATATCGACAAGTACTCCAGGATAGTGTTTCCCGTGTGCTTTGTGTGCTTTAACCTCATGTACTGGATAATCTACTTGCACATCAGCGATGTGGTGGCTGATGATCTGGTACTGCTAGAGGTGGACAAGTAAACCGGGGGTCGAGGAGGAATTGTGCTGCTGACGAATTATTGTTCTCGTTTTTACGATAATTTGATACCTCCTTATAATCAAAAGTGCACTTTGACGAACCATGAAACCTCTACATCATTCTCTCTGCGATATAAAGGCAAATTCCTATTGAAATGAAGCATTGAATAACTCCTTCACACATCCTCACTGCTTGTTCTAAATACTCTCAATTTCTATGAGAAACCTGAATTACTGAACATGTTTGACGTGGCATAAATCAAACTGTTCGTGATATAAATACATTTTTTTATCAGAATGAAGCGTTGAATAACTCATCCACACATCTACACTACTAATTAATCATACTTCCAATAACACTATGAGAGTTCTGGAGTTCCATTACGTCAATCCCTCATGGAAACCATACTGATGCGGATTCTCATCATGGTGAAGCATTGACTGATTCCTCCACGCATACCCGCTGATTGTGATGTTTATCAAGGGTCAACAACCCCATCAAGCATTGCTCCTTCTGATGAATTTAATATCATCTCATTCGTGCAATAATCATTTGGAATGCATATTCAAATGTCATCTGGTGATTCTGCATACTACGAATGCAGATTCTCATATAATAAGAGTGAAACTATAATATATTATCTGTCGTGACAAAAACACAGTTTGACGTGATGCGTGATATTTCTGCCGGAAAATGAGGAAGGTATCTCTAATCCACTTTTGCTTCGAGTTTGTTAGTACGAATTCAATCAGGATGAAACATTTCTTTATTCCTCCACGCACACTTATTCGAATGTGAGACCATGCACTGATAAAACAATCTACTGAGATACACTTTTGTACTGTGAATTTTACTACCAAGCGCCCAAATTTTGTTTTTTCGAGGTTCAATACCCTATAAGATGAACTGATCATGAAGAAATACTCATTCTTCTTATGAATAATTTCTCAAGAGTTTTTCGAAATGCGCTTTTTCTTTTATTGAAATCATGCACTACTCCACCCTACCCTGTCTATAAAAAACACTTATGATATTATGGTGAAAATAAACAATATTCGTATTTTCTAATGACTCAGACACAAGACTTGAGTGTATCCATTATCATTATTATCCACAAGCCGTATCATACCTAACTTTTTTCGCTTCCATTAACGAGCTCCCAATATACATGTGATAATGTTTTTGCTTTGAAACTACTCAGATTTCACTTTTATTTAATAGAACAAAAAACATACTTCGAGCTGCACATCTTCTCCAACAAGTACCTACTTGTACATAGTCCTCGAATGTCATTATGGTTATTTTGAAAGCATTATCATCGTCATCCATTGTAGTTCACGCACAACATAAACGACTTGTTGAAGTCAGTGCACGTTGTTCAATCTGCCTTCCAAACTATCACCTTCACACCTGAGGTATTATGTTATTGAAACATTATTTGTCTGGTATCTATAATTATCAATAACAAAGCCATGACTGTAATACAAACCATGGGGACAATATGATATGGTGTGCTACGACGTATCATTGCAGACATAACTTGCGAGTAGCAGGGAAACCATCAATAATGGTTGAGACTGGTGAAAGTATAGACTGGCAGTCACGTTATTCGCAGAAAAGACGAATTCTGAAGATGTGACTAGCACACTATATCAAGTATATTTTTGTCATGGTAGCAACCTCACTGGGTTAGCTGCAAAACAAATAAGTTGAGAATAATATGATGAAGAAGTTCATTTCAATACTGTCTGTAGGTTAATCGAGGAGGTGGTACATTCATTTTACTTGGTTCTTTTGGATTTTCTCTCCTCGTTTCTATAAAATAAAAGTATTCGTATTATTTCAATATATTTGTAGAGGGACAAATCAGATGATTTGCCCCAAAATGTCACTGCGTTTAACAAATTTTTTTTTATCAGGGAGTCTAAAAGAAAAATCCAGTAGCTTGTCAGTGACAATTTGTTTGAAAAAATTTTCTAAGGAAAGAAATATAGATAGATATATTGAAAAAATATCGAATTTGTACTTATCTTTGGACGTTTCGGGACCGATTCTGCTCCCGTTCTCAACATGTAAATGCAAATTATTTTTCTTTGAAAGTTGTGCTGCGTATATAGTTTGACACTTTTCAGTATCATACTGATGTTGGCATATGAATGAGTGATTGTAGACTAAAATCACTCATTCATATGCCAACATCAGTATGACACTGAAAAGTGTCAAACTATATACGCAGCACAACTTTCAAAGAAAAATAATTTGCATTTACATGTTGAGAACGGGAGCAGAATCGGTCCCGAAACGTCCAAAGATAAGTACAAATTCGATATTTTTTCAATATATCTATCTATATTTCTTTCCTTAAGAAATTTTTTCAAACAAATTGTCACTGACAAGCTACTGGATTTTTCTTTTAGACTCCCTCATAAAAAAAATTTGTTAAACGCAGTGACATTTTGGGGCAAATCATCTGATTTGTCACTCTACAAATATATTGAAATAATACAAATACTTTTATTTTATAGAAACGAGTAGAGAAAATCCCAAAGAACCAAGTAAAATGAAGTTCATTTCAAACTTTATAAGTACCTACATGAATAGACACATATATGATGTTACTATATACGCTCAACTCATTTGTTCTGCAATTATTTGTATGTACGTTTTCTTTAGGAACGTATTGCAATAGAAACAACACGTTTACGAACTCTTTTAATCATCATATGATAATTTTGTCAAATTGTTTCTTCTTTCACAAAATATCTGATATTTTCTAAGAAGAGTTTGGTTATTGTATACCCATGTACATATATATGCAGTTCATTTTAAAACTCTCCGCACAGAGCTGAAATAAATGCAATCCACACCCAATATGGGGAAAATGAATCAGTTCATACTTTCCATGTAAACTTCAACAATAAGAAAATATAATTACAGATATTGTCGGTTTTCCCGGTACTTGATAACAGCTCTGCGTGTGAATGATAGCAACAAATTGAAATATTTAGATAAACTCCCGATCGAACTTTATAAGTTGGTAATAAATCAAAATATTTTTCCGCAAATATGTTTCGAAAGAACATGGGAATGATCATATTGGACCGGCTTCATTTTCTATTCATTGCTTATGATTGCTCACACATTTGTTCCAATGGCAAGTGGCAAAATATTCATACTGAATTCTATACACCAAAAGTCAAGTGGAGCTCGAGTAGAACTGTACTTATATTTCCTTATTTCTGAAACTCAAAAAACTATGAAATTCGTTCTCCTGCAAGGTGAATTATTATGCAAGCCGCTGATTATTATCACGGTGAAACGAGATTCTAAATATGTAATATAAATATAATTGTATTTATAATAACTGAAAATATATACAAAATTGATAGGTAGGACACACGCTCGTAGTCATAAGAATACCTACCTTGTGATAGTGACACTGACTTTCAATATTATTTAGATCGACCCGACATATGAAAGTATTAAGTTCTGTGGTATTAATGCTTGATCAGAGAAATGCCTCAAAACGGAAATACATTCACAGATGTATTTTCCTCTTAAAATCGATAATTCTATGTTCACCAAAGAAAAATAGAAAAGCGAGTGATGCAAGCTAGCTATAGAAGACTGATTCCTAACATTGGATGTAACATCATTTGTATAGTAATTTGAATAAATGGACAGCATTATCAGAAACATTTACACCTAGATTTCGATAATATTCCATTGGTAACATGAATAATTTATGTTTTGAGGCATTACTCAAATCATCTTCCTTGTTCGTTCACCTGTCTAGTGTTTGATAATCTTAGGCACTCAGCACAGAGCAAGATTCTGGAATCATACACAGAGGATGAAACTGATCTTTCTTTTTATGAAAACAGCACGCTGTATCTTGCACCTTCAATTGCGTCAGAGTTTCGAGAACTCTACATTCTGAAAAAAAGTAAATTACCAACAACGGGGCAATCAACATAGCAAGGCAACATTGTGAATTCAGAAGTGTTATCGTCAATTTATTGTCAAAGCATTTAATTGATAATTGATGAGATTAGGATTTTCAAGATACTATCATCCTGTTCCAAGGCGAAAGTATTCATACTTTCAATGCACATTCACATGCAACTTTTAGAGGCCTGGTATTTTGGATGGCCAGAGCTTGCTAGTGTCAGTGACGGTTGCCTTGTTAGATAGGGGTAGGCCAGGAACCACGGTGATATTTCAACAACAGTGAACGAATAAGCAAGTCTAAAGTCTTCCATTACCCAACAAATAGGTCAGATAATATCGACATGCGGAGTCAACCCGAATGAATCATTTTGGTATAATTTCAATCTCACAACTGAGAACACTATGAATCTAGATGTAGTCAAATACATTACTCACATAGTTGGTGATCGGTGGTTCGATGATTCTGCAATAGTCATATCTTTCCACAAAATTCCGACTACTCTGAAATAATCTAATGATCAAGTCATGTTGCATCGATCTACCATCAGCAGCAGTAGTTGCAATTAATAATATGAAGAAAACGGAAAATACAATAATAGGACAAACCTCTTATGAAATTGAATAAACTATTCAATATGGTATCTACTGAACGTTGTTGCATCAACAACTTATAGACACAATTTGCAGACATCTATGATACCATGAAACATCATTTCCATACCAGACCAGTTCACCAATGTTTTTTTTTTTCGAGCTCACAGCTGAATATGAGAAGGATATACAACTTGGATGAACTGTCGTCCATGTGAAGGTTAACAATGAGAACAGAGATTTTGAGCAACACCGGCAACCAATAAAAACAATTTCCTGTGTATTCTCTTGGTGTCGACGTAGACGTACGTGCCTTGAGGTACCTGATGAGCTGAATTATGTGAGCGATTCAAGAATGCGATTCCATGAAATATTAATTCAAATATTGTCGGTATCTATTTCATTGAATTCCTGGCGTACCCTTATCTACATTGCAAAAAACTTTTGCTCACTATCAAATATTCTAAATAATGAGGAAGAGTTGTATGTATTATATTTGAAACATTCCAATTATTTATCAACTACGTATTGCGTAGGTATAATATACTGTTCGGCGTTTTTATTTGAATAAAAAATTAAGAAAAAATTAGAGTGTTTTTATATATTTGGTTGCCGAACAAAATTTCACGTGATTATTCCTCAACATACCTTATTCACCATATAGTGCAGGAACTGATATGTAATGTACTGATGCGTTGTTGTCACAAATCTAGTAATAAAGTTTGAAATGACAATTCCACCTCACATTCGTTATTGTATCTGCTTCTATCTCATATATATCTGTTATGTATCTGCTATGTATCTGATACGTATCCACTTTGTGTCTGGCACATATCTGTTACGTACCTGATATGTATTTGATATGTATGTTATGTAATTGGAATACTGATTCCAAAATTGATGACAAAATCAACAAAATTGGTGATCAATCACTGGTTCCCAGAAAATTGTAACCTCCTGCTAGCTATTTAGGTACTTGTTAGTGGGGACCTTTGTTCCAGGAGGTGCGCTTCAAGGTTCACGACTCGAAGGCACACAGCAAGGGTGGCACCCTCGAGAGCACGGTGAACGGCGGCCGCGGGGGTGACGGCGACAGGGGTGGCCCCCCCGACGAAGAAGCAGGAGCGTCCATCCCCCACCACATCATCCACCCGAACAAGGACCTCAACAAGCTGTTCGGGATCACCTCCTCGGATATCGACAAGTACTCCAGGATAATGTTCCCTGTGTGCTTCGTGTGCTTCAACCTCATGTACTGGATAATCTACCTACACATCAGCGATGTGGTAGCCGATGATCTGGTACTGCTAGAGGTGGACAAGTAAATTGTGGGGATTGTGCTGCTGACAAGTTGTTTTTTAATCAAACGATCATTTCGCTGTCATTATGCATCGTCATATTATCATTAGAATGTTTTGTTTTCCTCATTCGTAGTTCTGCAGCAAAATAATTATTGTTATGAGTTCTGTTGTAACACTGATCAACTCATCCACTGATACCCACTGGAGAATTGCGATTAAATGAATGAATTTTGGTGATCAGGAAGATCATTTCCACCAGATATATTCGTGATTTGGATGTGTTTCATCGAAACCTGAGACATTTTCCTTCAGAATACTGCAGGAACGTATTATTGTTACAAGTTTACATACCTGAACCCATACAAAAATCATTTACTCACTTCATCACAAATTTCCAATGATTTCGACGTTAACATTGAATGAATATCTTTAAATTTGCGAGACAATAGTTCACGCTCAAATGATTATAAAACTATGGGTATTTCAGAACATGAGAATTATGGGTAGTTCTAATTGAACAATGTAACACTGACTCAGTCCTCCACTGACACTCACTAAGAAATTGGATAGTGATGGATGCCTCAATGTTCTTTGAATAACCGTTAAATGGAATGAGTTCAAAATTAGATTTCATTGACATCATATGCAATTATCGAATTCAATTGAAGAATAAACTCGTCTTAGGAGACCAACGTGCTGACGCATGGATTCAATGAAACATTGCTAGTGTGACTATAACTTGTCCAACCTTTGATACCATTAGAACGGAATCAGTTGAAAAACAGCTTCTTGCTGAAACTCGACCTATTCACTTACAGATATGTCTCATGTTATTTCAACAATTTTTTATCATGTCACTAGTCATTTCATTCATTAGGAGAGGTAGGCATGTCAATAAAAAATGTTCGATACCGTAAGGATTTCACTCAAGTTGAAAATACGAGAATTGTTTGTCATCACAAAAAATGTTGAAAATAATTCCAAACAGAAATAATGACTATTCGGTCAACTGAGTTTTCATTATTATGAAGCTGAGATCGATATTCAAGAATCGAAACATAAGATATAAAATGCATCATGATATTTCGAGATTAATCACACTGGTGAACAATAAAGGTTCAATAATCGCCTATGGATTACGAAATCTCAGGAATTTTTTTCAGACGAATCTAGCAAAATGTGGTCATTCTTGCACAGATGAGTATTTATTCATGTATTTGACACTCGATTGGTGAAGGACTTTTCTATAGAACTATTCTTATTCGAGAACAAGGTTAACCAATTTTAATCATTCATAATCAACATAATGTGCCATTGAGGTTATTGTTGAGTTGAGAATGAATCTTCAGATGAATAATCCATGGAAACAACAAATTTGTCAGTGGCACAAAGAACTATTTTGAAAGACTTCTAGTGAAGATGTGTGAGGAAAATGAAAAGTTCGTGTTAATTATACTAGATGAGAAACTAAATATCAAGTGGACCCATTTCCATCGACTTATCGTATCATAATCACTTACCAGCTTGGACAAACAAGCAATCAGAATTAAACCTTGAATATTGTTATTATGAAATTGAAGAACAAAATACACTCGATGATATTATTAGTTAAAATTTTAAAAAGTTGCAGATACATATTTTATCTCTTGTGACAAGATCATATGATTCTGATTGATTCAACACTCATTTGACTGCAGGTTTGGATGATGTAGTTATGAACTATGAAAAACTGGATGGAACTAATAATCATTTGAAGCTTCTTCTTTCTCGACGAGTCGTATTTGTTTGTACATAGTTCTCTCAGAATCTATATACTATCCCGGAGAATTCCATCGATAACTCTCTAATTCATTGACATGAGTTTCTATTTTTAACTTCAAATTTTTATATGAGCAGGATCAACTCATTCATGTTTATCAGAGTGTCACCATTTGTAGTTATCGCACCTACCTTCCATGTTGTTTCACCTTCCAGCCAGTTATCTTTATATTGATTGATGCCTGGACATCAGAAAGTTATTTGTTATGATAGAGTATTTATCATTCAGTTAATCAAATTTGAAGAGTTTACTTGAGTTCTAGTCGCTGGTAGTCTAGATTCGATTACATAATCCGTATTGTAGTGAGAACCTAACTGGGTTACAGTTGCAAAACAAATGAATTCGGTCTGGGTATGAAATCGAGATTTATTTCGACGACATAAGTACTTACCTTACTAAATACGAACGATGTCAACAATATGAACTTATTTGTATTGCAATAATGCACCTACACTAAGAAATTATCGTTAAAGCACATTATGTGATGGAAACAGCACGTTAACGATTTTATTATTCCACGTTTTGAACATGTTGTTTCCAAAACCATTCAACTACAGGCTATTCCTTGAAAAGATTGTTCATTCTCTTGTATATATGACGTTCCTGTTTTGTACTCCTCGCACAGAGCCAAAATAAATGCAATTTAGGGTAGTCCGCACGCAAACAAGATACACTCCACTGACCCCAACATACGGAGAAAGCAATATCAGTTGAAAATGTGTATCCAAAATAATGAGAAGATATATTACGGTAGTGGAACGCTCAATTTATTCATGTATGAAAAGAATATAATCATGAAAAACCCAGAAACTTCTTGAACTTTGGAAAATGTCGTACTTATGGGGTGTGAAAGTGTTGATTAAGAATTTAGACCAATTCTCTCAATGTTCATGAACCTTAATTTGCTATGGATATTCATGGAATATTGCGAATGGAATGATGCATTTGCAAACTACTAGGTAAACGCTTTTGTAGCACAATGAGGATAGCAGTTTTTCATGTTTCTGTAGAATTATGGGCAATTTGGCCCCTATCGTATTGTACAGGTTCTCTTCGGAATTGAAGAGATAAATAAATTGGGTTGATGAACGAAAAATCAAAAAGAAATAAAGTAAATAATAATAGTGAATTTTTGTCAAAGATTTATTATTCCATATGATATTGAATTTGCCTGGACATCCGCTCCAAAGTTTGCTTTAGATTAAGTCTGAAGCAGATAAATCGTCCAGACATATTTTTCTTGCGGTTTATTTTGTCTCATAAAACACCTCATCTAATTTTACGCTCCAACTTCATAAATTCCTCCTCAACCTTCATTCATTCATTCAATGCTTGTTTGAACAGGACTGAAGAACTAATTTCATTACTTTTGCAGAATAATTACAAAAACTACTACATATTCACTTTTTATTATTCTCATATATCTCTCGATATCTACTATCTCAGTTCGTGATTTTTTTGTTTTTTGAAGTTATCAATTTCAATAATACATGATGACTGAACAATCTCATTGCATAATCGAATAAAAATCAGGAAAAGTTTATTGAAAGGAGTGGAAAGGATTCCCATATTTGGTGAAATTGATTAATGTTAAGATATATTTGCATAAGAGTACTCATATGAGTATTAAAGCAGTCTGTTTCAATAACTGAAGAGACAAGAATGAGATTTTGCTAATTTTTCTCGAGGAAAAAATGTATAGCCAGATAATGACTAATAAAAGAGAGGTTACAAATTTCCTTGGAGAGTGTGAAAAAGTACCTCCTTCGATGACGAATCTATATGCTTCGATAGGTGTTATTGGTGTAGATGAAAAATAATCAAAATAAATGAAAAAGAAGCAGAATGTTCGGAAACTCTTTCAAATGAGTGCTTTCCGCTTCTTGCTCCAGGTCATCTGAAACAAACTAGATGTTCTTCGATTCAACCCTATATAGAGACAAGATTCATAATTTGAATGAAGTTGTACTTTTATCTTCTCATTGTTGTTGATAGGTACCCATCTATTACTCAAAAGACTGATATTCCTTCTTCTTCAGGGATCCACGCATAGTCATTATGCAGCCGTCGATAAAATCACGGCGAAACGAAATTCTAAAAATGTAACATAAATATTATTGTAATTAAAATTATATATACAAAATAAATAGGTAGGACACGCGCTCGTAGCCAAATGGATACCGATAGTGACACTGACTGTAAATATTATTTAGAGCCACAATATATTGATAATTATTAGAAATGATAAGTCAAATTTATGCCTCAAAACAAGAACACACTATATTAAATGCTCACTACCACAAATTGTTAAGCAAATTCTGATGCAAGAGTAGTGAGATCCTAGTCGTTATGGAGAGGTAGATTAGCTAGAGTAGGTAGTGGAACAGTTGGATTCACTCTTCCTTGCGTGGACATGAATAGACTGAAAGTTTGAGTCTGAAGTTTTTTGTTAGTGGGGTCACTGAATTATAGGCAATACGGTTATTTTCTTCTGAGAAGAATAGTTGCCCAACATGATATTTCTTAGTTGGACTCTTTGAATC
The DNA here is from genome assembly GCA_918026855.4 of Phaedon cochleariae. Lineage (NCBI taxonomy): Eukaryota > Metazoa > Arthropoda > Insecta > Coleoptera > Chrysomelidae > Phaedon > Phaedon cochleariae. The sequence continues at coordinate 11,955,367 of OU896711.1, forward strand.
ATCCACATTTCATAGAGAGAGTGAATAATTCTTGTTTTGAGGTTGTAAAAAAACGTCTCCCTAGTTTGTACACCGTACCGTCACTCCAGTGTTTGATCAACTTATATTAGGCACTTAGCACAAAGCAAGATTCTGGGGCAATATACGAAGTATGATAATAAACTTCCTTCTTGAAATTGACACGCTGTAACTTGCACCTTTAACTGCGAGCGTACCGATAACTGACGCGTTTGACGATGAGTTTGTATTGGTTCTTCTTAGAACTGTTCTGGGATGGTTCTGCGCATGCGCAGTTGGTTAATTTCCACTAGCGGTCCTAAGAATATCCGAAACGAACATTGCGTTTTCACTATGGGTGATTCTCATGACATTCTTTGTAACATTTCAGATAGAAAAACGAAATTTAGTGGTTGTGTATTATATTTTCATGGTTTGGATCTGTTCAATCGGAAGAATGAGAGGTACTGGGCCAAATTTACATGTAATACAAGACGTGAATTTTCAAGGCGATTTGGTTCTAATTGCTGGATGGGTATTATCGTGGGAAAACTTTTGGGGCCAATAGTGTTCGACCTCAGACGAATTATTCGTCTGAGTGTTCGACGGACAACTAACTGCGGAATAATATCTACAGTTCATCACAGTTTTCCACACTGCGGAATAGCTATTGCCTTTTAATGCTAAGCAATATGCCATCTGACGGAAAAAACTCGCATCAATATCATGTGACCAGCAAGTGTGAATTGTTTGTTTACACACTGCATTGTGCATTTGTGTGATGATAATAGTTGTTTTATAAGTGATTATTGATTTGATAAGAGTGAAAATGACCAGCAGAGCAAATTGTTGTGCACCTGGATGCAACTCTGTGTATAAAAAAAACCAATTTGACTATTCATCATTTCCCAAGTCCTTGGAGAATCTGGAATGGCGACTTTGGTTGATAGGAAGAAACTGTGGGAGATCTAATTGAAAATAGGAAGGAGAGTTACCAAAAACATGAGAGTTTGTTCCAAACATTTTGTTGAGGAAGATTTCATGACTCTGCAATCAGCAATCACACTTGACGTCAAAATTCTTAGTTTTTTGACAGAATGACAGCGCAAGATAGTGAAGGTTTAAAGGTCAATAAACAATGTGGTGCGCGCAACAATTGGAGAAGTTTAACTTTGCTGTGATCAAGAAGGTCACATTCAAAATTTATAACTGGATTGATTTGCTACTTTTAAATAATACTCAGAACGATTATGAAGTCAAAAGCGTCAAAGTTGCATTTTTTCCATTAACATACTCAATCAAGAATGAAGCGATGTATATTATGACCTCTACCTACAGCTTTAACAGCTATATACGAGGTGAATAAAAACTTTCAGAATGATAGTTGTAGGATTCCATTTGTATCCTCTTTTGAAACTCCTCAAACGAACAGAAGCGAATCGCAAATTGAAGAAATGAGTCCAAAGCAGTTTTTTTTTTTCGATGGAACACCATGTTTATTGGCAACTCTACTAATAGAGATATATTCCTTCCATTCACAAATAAAATATACAAGTTTGATAATGTTTCCTCAAGCCACTTTTCACTTATTTGGCAATGAATCAAAGTTGCTAATATTATTTTGATGGCTGTGGACTTGTGTGGACACAACATAGGTACAGTGGAGCCCATTAAATTGGTAACGACTCGTGTGAAAATCCTTTTAAAATTTCGGTTTATGCGCCCGGACTAATATCTATTCCAACCGCCCGCTGTTTCAATAACTAATTTCTTATTGTGGTTTGTGGTACGAGATAGTCTGGTGTATCTCTGAATATTTTCTAAGATTTGGGGTAAATATTCACATCGCTAGAGTATCTCTTGATTCGATGGTATTTCTATTAATGAAATAAGAACTAATTCTCATCAGCATGCGCGATAAGAAAACGGTATACACCCTATTATCTTGAAACGCGATTATCTACTCCCGGAAATTCTAATTTTTAAGTATACCTAATACTTAGGCTTCGATAGACCGTGCAGATAAATTTGGAGTACAGGGTGATTGATTAGGTTTGATGAAGTTCAGTTTCTCTTATCTCCTATATTCACAAAAATATTACTTTGATTCAGAACAGTGTCCTGTCACCCTGTAATACTGTGAATGATTCAAGAAATCAAGACTATCCATTGCTAAAATCTCTCAAATTGACAATTTGATATCTCAAACGACATAGAAGATACTGCACTTTATCACACTTATCAATCACCCGGCTTATTAATATTCTTTTCTGATTGGAGTGAAAGTTCTAGATCAATTACTAGATTATTTTTTCCATTTTTGAAATCACTATAGTATTGAGTGTAATTTCTGGACAATCTGTATGAACAATTTGTCTGCTACCTTCATTCAAGGCGTTTATTGATAGTTTGTCATTGTCACTTAGTCATTCGCAATAATTTTCATAATGTAATTTTTTATATGAGCTTCAGTGCTCGTATTAGATTTATTCTTGATGGAAAAAACGAGGAAATATATCACAAATTTACTCAATCTAGATAACACAAATTTATTAAATGTCTCATATAAGTAATATGTATATAGTAGGGTCGCCCTCCTTGTAACTTCTTGATTTTACGTATTACAAAAACTGTTGAATGCATAAGCTGTGGGGATTGATTCAATCTATTCGATGGTTTAAGATTTATCCATATGGAGTGTCTCAAAAGAGCGCTGCGACAAATGAGTCCATTTTTTTCTATAGGGGCACCTGAAATATTATTGCATTCTTGGATTTTACGTTGAATGTAGAGAAAATATGATATATATTTTTATATCACAGAAGTTGATAGTTTTGGGATCATAAATAATAATTAACTATTTTTGTACCAGTTCAAGTGAGGAACGTTTCTGATATGTTTCTGCTTTGTCGGTTTTGTTGAAGTTTCCATTTTTGGAAACAAAACAGCGACTCGACGTGTCTGTTTGGTGGAAATCCGCCATAAATACTTGAATTCGTGAAAAAATAATACATGTCGGTCTGTCGCTTGATACTTCTTGGAAATTAACACTCGTAGACCAATCCCTTCGAAAGCTTAACTCTAATTCATAGAGATTTGTGGTTTGTGATTCAATCTATGCCAAATCGATTGAGAAAAGTTATTGTATACACTAATGTATCCTCAACTTCCTATACTAAATACTGACAGTATTCGACCGCAGCGTAGCACTTTCGATTGAACCTGGAGTAAGTAATACTTCCATATTCATAATGGTTTATCACACATTTTTTCATAATCTCGACTCATTTTCATTATTCTATGATATAAACCGTGATACATTTTTCAATTCATATTTTGAAGCGTTCACCTTTGATATTTTTTTAAAATGTATTATTTTCAACAGTTACATTTGAACATTTTGATTATATCTATCCACCTTTATTGCCAGATAGAGATTCTTTCAATTCAAATTTTTATATACAGTGTGTCCACTGCAAGAGCTTACCACCCCTGTTACTATAATAATATGATAGAATCTGAGAACAATGTATTTGCTGGATCGGTAATCGAAATGCCCATACAACCAGAAAATGATTTCATTCTTGAACTGTTTTCATGGCCAACGGTGACCAATTTCATTGACCCAAATTTCAAAAAGTACTATGAGACAGTTTTTCACTAAAAATATCGATGAATTTTGCAGCAGGATCATTTAAAACATACCGGTACCTATTTTCATTATCTTAAAACACAAGGTGCCCCAAAAACCGATTTATCATTTTTAAATACTTCATCAGAAAATGTAGTATATCATGGCATGACTGGGTAATGACAAATTATTATTGAGAACTACTTCAAACATATCTGTAAAATGTGGTGTTCTATCAGAAATAAGGGAATTCAATTCACTTCCCGTATTCGGAAGTGCGCTATGCCAGATTTACCCTCGGATATACCCAAGATTTTTGATAGATTCATTCAGCTCATCATAATTTTGAAAATGAATGGGTTACCTGAAGATACCTGAAATTATATAGTTTAGTACCATATCTTTACCATTTTATTAGAATTTTATCGATCGTTTTCTCCTGGTTATACAGGGTGTGATTTAATTGATGGTTAATGATAAGGGATATGGTTCCTTACTTCATTTTGAGAAAAAAGTTCATGTGAACATATGCCCTGAAACTTGTTGTAGACAGTATATTGAAGTTATTATAATGAAATAATTTTTGCCTGAAAATTTCAACACCCTATAGCTCGAGAGCTAAGAGGTTTAATTAATCAATTGTGGATTGTTGAAATTTACACATTCTTAAATCCCTTTATTTCAAGATTGGATTCTTGTTATGATAATATTATATTGTTCTCATCAAAACTGAATCATTGTGAAGCAGTCCAGATCAATTCCTATTTATTTCATTGTAGTTGCCAAGAAAGAACCATGTCATTGTTATTTTTCAAGTTTGAATAATAATTATAACACCTCTGGGTATACTGCTGGGTATACCCTATATAATACCTTTACAGCGCGAAGCAGGTCATAAAATGTTAATGAAGGAGGCAGCTCGTTTCTAGACAATGAATAGTACATGTGCTTAGACAAAAATATTTCAATTCGCCCAAGAGTCGTTACCAATTTATTGGGCATCACTGTACATGCGATGGAAAGAAAACAGGCATTCTTGGACATCTCTATCTGTTTTTCAATTTTCCGAAAAATACGAAATAGTATTATGGAAATAATACGAGAATTATGCAGCAAGAATTTAGGCGGACGGCTAAAGGAAACATTATCAAACTATACAATAATATATTTGTTTGTGCACAGAAGAAGAATATTTTTCACTTCATTGAAAGAAAATTGATTTGGGCTCTTTTTCTCATTGCGATTCGTATTTGTTCATTTGAGGACTGCCAAAAGATAGTAAGAAAAAATCCTGTAACTTTTATATTTGAAGTTCAGTTGAGGCAGGTATGGGTCAAAATATATCATGACATTTTAAATCGGAAATAAAAGTTGGAATAAAAATGAATTTATTTGTTAAATATCTTGTGGTGTTGTTGGATAAGGAATGCCATTCTTGAGCGAAATGAGTGAAAATATATAGGATGTGTAATTTAAAAATCGAAAGGAAGGGTTATTTCTGGTCAACAAGGAAGTACAGAGTAAAGAAAAAAATATCCCAAATAATGTAAGTTGTACTATAATACATAATCCCCAAACTTCGTTTTTTTATCTTCGATAATATTAAAAAGTTATAGAGGTGAAAAACCTTGTAGAATCGCCAAGTATCTATAGAAATGATAGTCATTCGGGAATTTTCTGAGAATGCGAATGCAAATCAAGATGCCAATCCTCTGCTGCAAATTCAGTAGAATTAATAATGGTCAATATACTCAGATTTGCATTGAACGAGTACTGCGTATTCACTTTTTCAATGCAAATGCTCATTTAACAGTTTTTAGGTATCGATGGTCTTTGGTCTGGCATTTTGAGTTGCCTAAACTAGACTGACAGAGGGAGAAAAGGCCAGGGCTTGCTATTGTCAGTGACGGCGGGCTCGTTGGGAAGAGGTACGCCGCCGGGTATTACACATTTCTCATTCCCAAATCTTACAAGAGTTATTAATGGTTAATAACGTTCCGGTGAATTTATATTTTTCCACCACTAGCTGTAGAACCTACCATTATTTACTTCTTTTCGAGGTGTAAAGTGTGTTTTCACTACCAAGGTAGTTTTCGTCATTTTATGAACCACTACTCAATAATGACATACCCACCTCTGTTATAATCAACCCGAATTCACTGTTCTAATGCGATATCCGCAGAGATGGGACTCGGATCTAGTCCGAATTTATCAATAACGACTTGACCATATATGCTGTCATAGGCTATATTCCGAATTCAACTGGTCAGTACTGTCAGTTAATCCACTGACTCTGCTGAAAATCTGTGTTTCGAATTATAAATTCAAGGGCTATATTCCAAATTCAACTGGTCAGTACTGTCAGTAGATCCACTGACTCTGCTGAAAAGCTGTGTTCCGGAATATAAAATCAAAAATACAGTGCTGTAATTCGGAACACGTTTTCATCAGTAATCAGCAGCAGTTGATCAGCTGGTGAAATTTGTCAGTTGTCATTGATCTGGCAGATGCTCCTGCTTGAGCTGAATAAATAACAGGCATTTTCTGATATCAAAATGATATTATTAATGTATTATTGATAAGCCAAGACTTAATGTTTGAAAAACAACGGAAATGAATGTGTCATTCCTTTCCCCTCAAAAATAATGACAGTTCACTGAAGCCACACTACCTTTTGATAGTCAGCAATTTCAGCAGAATGTTGAGTCGAAATATTTGGAATGAATAGTATATCTGCTCACGAGTATCTGTCACTTTCAGTCAATTTTTTTTATTTCGGAATGAAAATTCAGCAGATTCAGTACTGTCAGTTGAATTCGGAATATAGCCAAGATTGCAGTGCTGTAATTCGGAACACGTTTTCATGGATTTCATCAGTAATCAGCAGCAGTTGATCAGCTGATGAAATTTGAATATCATTCTTAGCGGCATTTTCTGATCTTAAATATGAGATTATCAATTTATTATTGATAAGACAAGACTCAATGTTTATAAAACAACAGAAATCAATGTGAAATTTCTTTCCTTCTAAAATAATGACAGTTCACTGAAGCCACGTACACTATCTTTTGATAGTCAGCAATTTCAGCAAAATGTAGAGTCGAAACATTTGGAATGGATAGTATGTCTGCTCACAAGCATCTGTCACTGTCAGTGACATCTTTGGATTTCGGAATGAAAAATTAGCAGATTGAGGCTATATTCCGAATTCAACCGGTCAGTACTGTGAGCAGATCCACTGACTCTGCTGAAAATATGTAGATTATTTTGCCTCCTGCTTGACATACATTTTGGAAATATGATATTTAAAATGAAAGCACAATCGGTTCTTGTAGCCTTCATAGTTTCTTCGATTGTTGACGATGACGATTCAAGCTCGAGTGATGAAGAATTCTTGGACATTTATGTAATATGGCATCAATGATGATGAATTCAGGAAACATTTCAGGTTTTCTATTTAGATGTTCATTTACCCAATGCTGCTTCTTCTTTCGTCACCTCTCTTCTACTTCATACTCTATACAGGGTGTTCCAGTTTTTTGTGGCAGGACTTTAACAGCTTGAAGAAGACATTTTTTCAAGATGAAAATCTCATACAAACATATATGCGTGGTTGCTTCGTTTCCGATTCAAAGGGTGTCAAAGTTTCAGATTGTTTTTATGTTTTTTGAATTTTCTCCTACAATTTTCGGAATAATTTATTGAAATTTGGTACACCTAATACACTTCAAAAACTTAATATTTGAGGCTATTGAACATTTCTAAATACCTACAGGGTGATAGACTTTCAGGGGTCGTACCCAATTTAACCCTGTAGAACTTTTTTGCGTGCCGTCTCTGCTTTCAAAGGGACATAGATTCAGATTGTCCTTCCAATTTGGAAACTTTTTGCCCCTGTGTAGATTTTTCGAAAACTGTATGGATCTCGAGATAAATGCCAAAAATAAATTACTTGTAATAAAACCGTTATTCATCAACACACTTATTTGACATTTCTTAAACATTTTATTGGAAAATAGAATGACCGACAGCTTCCATACCAAATGAAATTCAGTTGCAGAATTTAATAGAATTTTTTGAACACCATTATAATTAAAACTAGAAAAAACGAAACATGAAAAAAAAAAACCAAAACTTCGACACCCTGTAAATCGGAAACGAAGCTCCCACGCATATATGTTTGTATGAGATCATCATCTTAAAAAAATGTCTTCTTCAAACTGTTAAAGTCCTGCTACAAAAAACTGAAACACCCTGTATAATCTCTATATTATATTCTCAGCGTTTATTATTTTGATAACGGGTACTTTCTGATATCGAAAATAATATAATTAACAACGGAAATGAATGTTACATTTCTTCCCACTCTAAAATAATGACAGTTTACTGAAGCCACATCACCTTTTGATACTCAGCAATTTCAGCAGAATGTTGAGTCGAAATATTTGGAATGATTAGTAAATCTGCTCACAAGCATATCTGTCACATTCAGTGATTTTTTTGATTTCGGAATGAAAAATCAGTAGATTCAGTACTGTCAGTTGAATTCGGAATATAGCCCTAGTACCATCAGTTGAATTCGGAATATAGCCCGAGTCATGCCAATTATTTTGAATATAGAATTAAAGGGAAGTGCATTCATAGTGACAATAGGTCCAGGTATGTTTCCGGGCGAAGCGATTTGCCGAGTCTGTACTGGAAAAAATTTACCGGCATACAACATTTTATTTCATACTGTATACAAACAACAAGAGCCGTGAGTAATTGAACAGTGAATAATGATTCCATATGGGATGGGTGATTTTGATTTTTGAATTGAATCTATACTGTGAGATAGTTTCCATAGAAACGCGAGCAATTTTACGAATTTAGAATAAAGAATAGTTATTTTATATCTATACAGGGTTGGGCATATGTGTGGAAACACCTTAATATCTCGAAAACGACAAATGCGATCCCATTGAAACACGGTCCCTGGGGATGAATTTAAGTACCTAGGGGCTGTTTGACCTGAGGAAATCAAAAATCGTATCGGCAATGTTGCTAGATTTCTATATTTTGCTGTGCGTGACACAACTTTGTTTTTTGAATGCAATTCAATGTCAATTTGAGGTTCTATCAAATGGAGCAACACAGACTAATCACTCTTTTTTTTGTATAGCACTTCCACATAGAGCTTCTTGGTTGATAACATTCCGAGTAACATTTCATATATTAAGAATTTCGGTTCACAGAGTGTTTTCCGAATTGTGTCCATGGCGTACCTCTACCCGCACTGCGAGCGACTATTGCTCACTATTAAAATATTCTAAATGATAAGGAAGAGTTGTATGTACTATATTTGAAACATTCCAATTATTTATTAACTACGTTTTGCGTAGGTATATACTGTTTGGCGTTTTTATTTGAATAAAAAATTAAGAAACTTATATGTAGTTGCAGTTTCATTCACTTCCTATACCAATAACTGAGTAAGTATGACTATTTTATAGGCGAAATGAATGTGATAGGTATATATTTCAGGTATGAATTGAGTATTTATTCAGTATTAGATGAATTACAGACAATAATGAATACTGTCTGTAGGTTAATCGAGGAGGTGGTACATTCATTATTCCAGATATTCTGGGATTTTTTCTCCTCGTTTCTCTGACATAGAAATATGAATATTATTTCAATATACGTTCAGTAAGGACAAATAAGATGATCTGCCCCGAAATGTCACTGCGTTCAAAGAATTTTCCTGCCAGAGAGCCTAAAAGAGAAGTCCACTAGCTTGTCAATGACAATTTGTACTGAGAAAGGTTTGTAGAAGAGAAATAAAGGTATAAAGAAAAAAATATCGAATTTCTACATAGCTTTGGACGTTTTGGGAAAAAAGATAACAACCAGAAGAGAGAAATAAAGGAATCTGCTTGCATTCTTCTGAAAGGAGACAATAGCATTGCTTCCCTCTTCAGTTGATAAAGATAGAACATAGTTTTCACTACTATGAAAATGGTTAATTAATATCCTGTACGATATTTGATTGCCAAACGTCACCAATTGTCACTGAGAACTGAAAAGTGTCAGGACAAATACGAATTTACTATTCAAATATACATTTTTATGTTGAAAACGGAAGCAGATTCGTTCCCGAAAGGTCCAAAGATAAGTGAACATTAGATATTCTTTCTATATACCTTCATTTCTCTTCTCCAAACCTTTTTTCAATACAAATATTGTCACTGACAAGCTCGTGAATTAATCGTTTAGGCTTTCTGATAAAATCCTTTTTTCTACAAGCGTGCGTAATTCACCCTATACCCGCACGCAAATTAGTTTGGGGAGTGTCATTTTCCTGCAACATTGCGGGAAAACTTTTCCGACACTAGTGCGGCAAAAACAAAGAACATGATAATATGGCAAAATATAAGTGGTATAGGTGATGAAATATGAGAGTTTGAGTTTGTTTGTTGCAGTATTAAGTATGTATGTTCAGAATCATCCATCAAATTACACTATTTATTGTGAAAATCAAGAAATATTGAAAAATACAAATTGATTATTATAAAAATCCCCCTATACATCTAGATTGATCTGATGGAAAACGATTATTGTTGTCAATGCCAATCAAACCTCAAATGAGTTTGTAATTGTTGAAGTGACATATACAGCGTTACTGTCATTTTCGATTCAGTGGATTTGGCATAATGTGATCAAAAACTTCCAGCTATAGGAATGCGATACAGATGCGTTATTGCCAACGAAGTCTTAAGAAAGATATGAGAAGTTATATACTCGTTTTATTGAATGGTGCAAGAATAAAGAAATGAAAATAACGAATGAAGAAGAAGTATTTTTGGCTCATTTCCTAGAAGTGTCTGAAACCTAGAGACCAAACACCTTATATGGGCCTGCTGGCTTTCGCAATGAACCTTTACATAATGCGTCAAACTGTAAGTTCATAATAGCTATTACTAATAATCAGTAGATAGAGAATATATTATTTCTCTTGTCAGTTGTTCCTATATGAATGAATAATTAATTGAACAAATCAATCAATTTC